>CM065804.1:106250500-107511500 GCA_033398695.1 Orobanche coerulescens
GGTTGATTCCTTGTCCAATAGAAAAGAAAAACGGTTTAACTTGGATCGACAAAAAGACAAGTAAGAGAATGGTTTTACTCGGACTGATAGAAGACGAGCTTGTAACGGTCCCTCGACCGATAGAAGAGAGGTGCAGAGGTTTTGATCCTAATCTTATAGAAAAAGATACCAAGAGAGAGGACGTAGGCACGTTTGGCCGAACCTCTATAAATCCCTATGTCGTTAATTTTCGCACTTTATATTTACGCTTCCACAACACGGCGCAAATACCGATATTGCTCCAACAGTTTTTTCTTTTTATTTTTTAATGATGTGGCAATTAAAAAATTAAAAAAAATACACATGGATGCCATGTCAGCAACTACACCGGAAAATCCAAGTTTTTGCCGGCACGCGTGTCTCACGTGATCGGAAATGTCACCGTTTTTTAGTTTCCGAAAAATTTGGGATGTAAATTAGACATTGTCAGAAAAATTGGGACGAAAATTGAGCAAAAGTTAAATTTGGGACTGAATTTATTTTGACATATAGTTATGGGAGCATTTGTGATTTAAACTCGATCATTCATCATCATACTCAAAATTATCAGTACATATACATTCATAGAGTTTTTGCTCAGTTCTCACACAGTTCAAGTTCATCGGAGCTTTGGTTTTGGTGTGCTGCATAACCGAAGACGTTAGCTGTTGTATCTTTCGATTAATACATCTGAAACCATCAGCACTATACGGGACATAATTATCTGGCGGAAAGATATGAATCGCCTCGACTTCAGATTATTAATCGGGTATTTCATTCTCTGTTTTTTCATGTTGGAATATTTATTCCACATATTAATAAATAGTGTTTTGATGATTAAGTTGCTAAACAAAACAAAACAACAAAGAGGCAAAGCAAAACGATGAAGGAATCGAAGACACAAAAAGCTGGACAAAATACAAAGCTAGCGCACGCTAGACATATAAGTTAGCGCACGCTAACGGGTCCCGGCTGCAGATCGGACGAGTTCGAAGTAACCTGAAATGAAGTTACCTGATGCGGATAGCGCACGCTACATATAAGGATTAACGCACGCTATCGAGCTAATATACCGTTGTGAAGAGATTCAAACACAGAATGATGTATGCACTGAAGTAAGCTTAGCGCACGCAAGAGGTGATATTTAGCGCATGCTAAATATCAAAGTTTGAATCAAGTTAATCAATCCGTTGGGGAGAATCTGCTACAAGTCAAAAAGTATTAACGGATATATGACGCATGCAATAATGCATGATTAGCGCACGCTACAAGAAAGTGTTAGCGCACGCTAACTGTGAAGGACACCGATCAAGTCCTTCATCTTTCTCTTTCTTCTTCCCTTCTTCCTCAGTTGATTTACGTCACTTATGTCTATGCCAGCACTAACTGTGTTGGTCGTTACGCCCTTTGGGACACCCTCCGTGAGATTGCTTTGGAAGTAGAGGGATTGCCGTGTCTAGTCAGCGGTGACTTCAACATCTTCTTGCATTCACATGAGCGAGAGGGTAGTACCACTGACCGTTCTCCAGAGATTTTGGACTTCGCACAGGATATTGCTGACTGTGAGTTGATTGACGCGGACTGCGAGGGCGATATTTTCACTTGGGAGCGCAATGGTTTGAGGGAAAGGCTAGATCGTGCTTTATTTAATGAAGCATGGTCGAACGTGTTTGCGGTCTCTAACGTCACTCACCTGCCTCGACTTCGGTCTGACCATGCGCCTCTTCTTATCCAGTGTCGCTTCTCCGCGACTCGTCACAAGTCGTCATTTCGTTTCCAGAGTATGTGGGTCCGGCATCACACATTCCTGGACACTGTTAGGGAAGTCTGGCTTACTCCGACTGGATTATCTGGTATGTGTAACATATAGGCCAAATTCCTTAGGGTTAAGCGTAGACTGAAACAGTGGAACTGGTCTGTTTTTGGTAATCTTCATACGAAGTTGGATGAGGCCTTGAGGGCTGCTGACGAGGCTGAGCGGCGATATGATTCGGATCCTACTCCGGAGAATAGAACCACTATGCACCGTTTTCGCGCTGAGTACCATCTTCGTCTCTCTATGGAGGAATATTTCTGGAAACAGAAGGCCGCAGTTCGTTGGGTTACTGAGGGCGAGCGCAACACCCGATTTTTTCAGGGTTTTGCGAAGCAGAAGCATTGTCAGTCGCATATTCACAGCATTGAGGATGGTGGTACGACGATCACTGTAGAGTCGGACATCAGATCATCTGCTGTGAATTTCTTTAGGACTCTGCTTACATCCGATGGTGATGTTCTCGCCCCCCTGGATGACACTTGTTTTCCCTCTATCCCCTCTTCTTTTGATTCTGATAGTTTGTGTGTCCCACCCTCTCCCCTTGAGATTCATGCTGCGATATTTGATATCGATCCTCACAGCGCTTCTGGGCCTGACGGGTTCTCGTCTTTGTTTTTTCAGCATTGTTGGGAGATTGTATCTTCCGACGTGGAGGGGGCTGTGCTCGAGTTTTTTTAGGGTTACCCTATGCCTCCGGCTTTCACGGCGACTACGGTCGTCTTGATCCCGAAGAAGCCTGTTCCGAGCGGTTGGTCAGATTACTGGCATATTAGTCTGTGTAATGTGACCAATAAGATTATCACGAAAATCCTTAACGCTTGGCTTTCTCCTCTCCTCCCTCTTATTATCTCTCCGAACCAGAGTGGATTTGTTCACGGGCGGGTTATTACTGATAATATCCTTTTGGCCCAAGAACTTATTCACAACCTCCACGTCGCGGACATTCATGGTGTCCCGAACCTTGCGCTGAAGCTTGATATGGCTAAGGCGTATGATAGGGTTCACTGGCATTTTTTACGTGAGGTCCTGGTGAGGATGGGATTCCCGGCTAGATGGATTTTGTTCATCCGTCATTGCGTCGAGAGTTGCACGTTCTCCATTTTGGTGAACGGCAGTCCGGTCGGCTATTTTGCCTCTAGCCGGGGTTTGCGTCAGGGCGACCCTATTTCGCCGTCGCTCTTCGTGCTTGCCGCTGATTATTTATCGCGCTGCTTGGATCGATTCATTCGAGATCATCCTTTGATGAAGTATAGGACGGCTGGACGGCCTTTCCCCGTCTCGCACTTATCCTACGCTGATGACATCATCATATTCACACGGGCTGTGGATGATGGTCTTGTTGATCTTATGCGTCTCCTGGATCACTACTCCATGGATTCGGGCTAGATGGTTAGTATCCAGAAGAGCACTTTTATTCTCGCTCCCAAGCATGCGCCTCGTTGGCATCAGAGAGTTTATGATCTTACTGGTTTTCGCCAGGGCAATCTCCCCATCACCTATCTAGGTGTGCCCCTTTACAAAGGCTTTAAGAGACGAGAGCTCTTTGCTGGGGTGAAGCAACGGATGTTGGATAGGATCTCTGGTTGGTCCCATCGCCACCTTGCTTTTGGGGGCCGTTTGGATCTTATTAAGAGCACTCTCTGCACGATTCCTCTTCACCGCTTGGTTTTGGATCCCCCACAAGACATTATCCAGAACTCGAGCGGATCATTGCGAGATACTTCGGGTGTTGGTCCAAAGAGGAAGACGATTGGTCGCTTGGCGGCAGATTTGTCGTCTGGTCTCTGAGGGAGGCCTCGGGATTCGGAGCCTTTCGGATATGGCGAGAGCTTTTAGTTATAAGCTCTGGTGGCGCCTTCGCGCGGGCACGTATCTGTGGGCGCAATTTATGCTCCGCAGAAACTGCTCTGCTCGCCTTTATACGCCTATGCGTACTGCTCTTAAAGCTCGTGCCAGCCACCCTTGGCGCCGTCTCCTCCGCGTGGGTATTGAGGCCCAGGAGTTCATTCGCTGGACTCTTGGTCGTGGCTATGGGGAGGTCAGCTTTTGGGACGATACTTGGATTGGGGATAGGCCGATCTCTTCTTATTGTCAGGTTTCTGGTAGACCCCATCTTAGGATTAATGAGTTATGGGTTGAGGGGTCTTGGGATATGGATAGGTTGGAGACTATTATTGGCGAGGAGCTAGGATTTACCTCTCAGTTCATTCAGGAGATCTCCGCGATTCCCATCGCCGAGGAGGATTCGGATAGTATGTGCTGGATTCTGACGTCTTCGGGTGCGTTCTCATTATCGTCGGCTTGGTCTCACATCAGGGTGAGGGGTCAGGCTAATCTTATTTATGGGGCCATATGGACAGCCTTACTCACACCGACTATTTCGGTGTTTATTTGGCGACTTCTCATGCGATGGATCCCGACTGATGACATCCTACAGAGGAGGGGCGTTTCATTGGCTTCTAGATGTTTGTGCTGCTCGCATACCCTTACCCAGACCTACCATACCGAGACCATTGCCCACCTTTTCTTGGAGAGTGATGTGGCTCATGACGTGTGGGAGTATTTTGGCGCATGGACACATTTATCCCTACCCCATACTCAGAATATTTTTGAGCTCCTGAGTTTTTTCGCACACGGCACACACTTTAGGCACGCGACTTCCATTATTCCTTGTCTGATCTTTTGGTTCATCTGGACAGAAAGGAATAGTGCAAAGCATAGGGCGGTTACTTTTGTTTCCTCTCATGTTATTGTGCAGGTGGAGCGCCATGTTGCTTTATTGGCTGCTGCGGGGCTTATTTGCTCTGAGTTCTGGGCGGGTTGCTCGCCTCCTGATCGCTTCCGGCGAGCTACATCTTCCCCCGCTCAGACTCGTCGCCCCATCGCGGTGGTTTGGCTTCGACCCGAGACCCCTTGGATCAAGCTGAACATGGATGGTTCGTTCGATAGAGACACACAGATTGCGGGTGGGGGAGGTCTGATTAGAGATCATCACAGAGAGCTCCTTCTTGCTTTCCACTCCTCTTTTCAGGCCTCTTCGAGTTTTGATGCAGAGGTCCAGGCGTTGGCGATTGGATTGATTCTAGACTCCCAGAGATCGAGACATGTTTGGATTGAGCTTGATGTTGCTGCTGTAGTGACCCTGCTATCATCTGGCCATCGGGGCTCTTGGCAGGTTCGTCACACTCTTATGCGTATCCGACACATTCTCAGAGATATTCAGTTCAGAGTCACTCATATTTTCCGGGAGGGCAACATGCCGGCCGACTATCTTTCTGAGCTCGGCATGTCGTCCCTCGACATTCAGACTTATACTTACGATACTGCTCCTCCGTTTCTCCTCTCCCTTATACGGATGGATCAGCTTGGTTTTCCGTCATTTAGATTTAGATAGGATTTATTTTTTATCGATTGATTGGTTGCCTATGGGTCCGCACATTAGCCCACGGTTTTAGTGGTGCACCTTGTACTGATCTAGCGGGTCGTAGGCACTTTAGATTTTAGGTTCCAGATTATGGCCCATTTTTGGTCATAATTCGGAGTTGAGTTATTTGGTCTATGGGTCCGCACATTAGCCCATGATTTGTAGTGCACTTTGTACTTCTTTAGCGGGCCGTAGATTTCTCCGATGTTTGGACCCGAATTATGACCCATTTTTGGTCATAATTCGGGGCTGATACTTTGTATTTCTTGATTTTATTATCTACAGGTTGGTGGGTCTCGCCTCAACCCCCCATCCACTCTGGACGTTTTCTTTTTTTTTTCTTTTTTTTTTTTAAAAAAAGGACATATGCCACTGGACTGAAAATGGAAGACGTTAACGTACGTAGCAGTACATAACGTACGCTAAGGCAAATACATGCGATAGTGCACGCTAAGGAAGTCAGCCTAGCGCACGCTAATAAACAACTGGCAGTAACGGCTAGTTTGTGGAAGAAGGCTATAAATACCAAATGAGTTGGTATCAATCCACACAACAACACTGAGCAATTCATATACACTTGAGATATCATTGTAAACATTATAGTTGTTGTTCTTGAGCTTAAATTAGAGTGATTGAGTGTTATACACAGAATCATAAACGAGTGAGAAAAAGAAAAGATACGATTGGATTCAGTATTATTAGGATCAAGGATCCGGCATTGTTAGAATCGCAATCGCTATCTTAGTGAGGTTTATCTAGTACCGATAGAAAGCTAGAGTGGTTGATTCCTTATCCAATAGAAAAGAAAAACGGTTTTACTCGGACCGATAGAAGACGAGCTTGTAACGGTAATCCCTCGACCGATAGAAGAGAGGTGCAGAGGTTTTGATCTTGAACCTATAATATCCGGAATTTCTTCTACTATTGTTTAATGTTATTTTATCCGAGTAATGTTGTACAGCGTTGTTGTGCGGCGATTTATACGCCTCGACGGCGATCGGTATAAAGGCCGAGCGACCGAGTTCACGACCAAACGAGCTACGGCGAACTTGTCAGAACGAAGGTAACAATCCACCTTCGAGCATCTAGCGGTTGACCCCAAGGCGATCGCCATTTGGCACCTAGCGATCGACTCTGGTGCCCGACCTAGGACGACTGTCCTGTGCCATGAACAAGACCTTCGTCCGTCAAAGTCTACGAAGACTGGATCTCAAAGCAAGCGCCCATGTGCAGACCCGCGAAAGGCGCCGTAGAACATGGATCGTTGACCACAGCCTGTCACCACCTCCTCACCTACCGACAGACCTGCCGAAAGGTACAAGGTGGGACCTCCCGGGAGAGCAACTCAAGACGCGTGCAGACTTCTCATTGGTCCGCGCAGTCGGCTGCCAGCAGCAGCCGTGGACTTTAAGGAGACCAACCCATGTGCTAAAGACGATCGCCAACTTATTATAATACAGCAGAGGCGATCGCCCAGCAACCCCCAGTCCTATAAATAGAGAACCTCCAGCAACTGGAAAAAGGTTTGGAACTACGTTGGTAAATACATACAAACGTACACACTTACACGCTCTCGACTTCCTCTCTTGAATCTATCTCAGGATTTCTCTCTCAGCACCTCTCATCCCGAAGACGGTCTGCAGGGGCAAGAACTCCCTACAGCATAGATTCCAAGAGACTTGCAAGCCCAGGAGCTCAGACTTCCAGCTAATACACACTGTGAGAGACCGTCGATTTCTCACAGTCGTCACAGTACCCCATCGTTGTTACAAGAACTCACAGAACATCATATCTGGTTCATCCGGCAATCTTCACGCTCAATAGCTAAGATAACTAGGGTCTTTACACTCATTGTAATTGTACTCTAACATTAATATTTGTACTCCAAAGTATTTGTATTAATAATATCTCGCGAGAGCATTCAAGCCCGGGACTAACAACCCCGGCAAATCTTGTGTTATTTACTTTTCCCACGGAAGTGTTCTCGCATTTGTTTGTTACTCGACCATTCCAGCAATATTCATATCTGGATAATATTTTGGGTAACAACATTTGGCGCTAGAGGAAGGGGATCTTAACCTTCATTTTTTATACCTGCTATCCCGAAGAACGCTCACTGTTCTCGGGGCATATACTTGAAGTGACACTCACTGCTCTTCAAAGAAAACCTTCAGAATCATGACGTCCGCCACTACATCGAAGAGAGCCGCTCTCCAAACCCTGGGCATCATATTCCGGCTCGATCCGAGCCCCAGCCGATGGCAGAGGGTAGCCGTGGTGATGCGAGACTCTCGATCCCACACCTGAGGGACGGTCCCAGCCTTTCGCTCGACCAGTTCCAAACCACGAAATAGATCGAGGAGGCTATGGCCATCCTAAGGGAGCGACGGAGAGCATACGCGACGCCCGCTATAACTCCCTCGGCCATCCACCGCGCGGGCAAATGGAAGTTCAAGGGGTTATTGGTCGAGCGATCGTCCGAAAGCCCTGATTCGCGAGAAAAGGCTCTTGCAAGGCGGGACGGTTCCGTCTTCAGCCGCTTAGGGAGCGATCCATCATGGCGACCGGGGCATTATGGCCCCATCCATGAGATGACGGAATCCGAGTCCGTCACCAGGAGTTCGGCGTACCCAACTCCCAGCCAAATACAGGTCAGCCGTTCGGCTCTCTTCCACCGAAGAGTCGAGCCACGCGGCAAGGACATCATCAACAGCAGAGCCAGGGGGTCAGCACGTGATCGCCTCGGCTCCCACTCCGAGCGCCTAGCCGCGAGCAGCCAGGCCGCGGCGATGGCTGCTATGCAACGCCAGCTCGACGAGATGAAAGCGCTCTTGGATACTCGGGCAAGCGCTAGTAGAAAGATCATCGGACCGACTGAACCACTCGCGGTCCACATCGAGCTCGCCCCCGTGCAACCAAGGATCGCGCCTCCCAAAACACCTCTGTACAAAGGGAGATCAGACCCCGAAACCCACCTACGCAAGTTCCGGATCTACATGACCGGGTGTTGGGCATCAGATGCGACCAAGTGCCGAATCTTCCCGTTAACATTGGGCAAGCTGGCCCATAGGTGGTACGTCTCACTACCACCGCGATCGACCATCTCCTTTGAGAAATTGGCGAGTGATTTCACGTCATACTTCGCCACCAAGGTCGCCAGACCAGAAGGCCCCCACCGCATGATGAAAATCAGGCAGGGGGAAGACGAATCCGACGCAGATGACATCGATCGGGTGGATGAAATAGTTCTCACCGGCGAGCCCATCAGCGACGAGCTCGCTCTCTACTCGGTCCTGGGGGGATTCTATGGTCACTCACCTATGTTTAGACATCTCACGAAGGACATCCCCCCAACCTATGCGATCTTCCGCACTAAGGCTGCCGACTTTCTGGCCAGGCAAAGGCTACTCACCCTCTGCCTAGGCGAGGGAACGCCACCTCCTGTCCGAAAGACGGCGATCTCCAAAACCAAAAAGGCGGTCACCAAGCCACCCGACGATCTCAAGGCCTTCGAGGATGTGGAAGCCCATCTCCTCCAAAAGTTCAACCGAACTCCGGCCCACATTTTTTACGCCATCAAGGGGCGCGAACCGCTAAACAAGCCAAAGGCAATAAGGGACCACGGTCATCTGGACCACAATCAATATTGTGCTTACCACAAGAGTCTCAGCCACTGCACCAACCAATGTCGCGACCTCCTCAGACAACTCTGGAGATTGTTCGAGGAGGGCAAGTTGGACAGCCTATTGGCTTAGCTGGAGCCCCATCATTCTCCCAACATGGTCGCCCGAGTCGAATGCGAACAAGTCGGAAAGCTCATGCGAGATGACCCCTCGATCAACCTCGGCTACCGTATCTACATGCTTCAATAAAGAGGAGGGAACTTCGGAAGTCTCTCCCCGATTTCTCGCCTTATCATACCAAAGGCTACTGCCTGAGCAACTGCTTCGAAAAAGAGGATGACTCGCTCGCCCTCTAAAGCTCATCATCAGCATGATGGACTTAGGCAGCGATCGCCTCCTCTAGCACAATGTATACGGTCGAAGATCATCATCTGACGTGATGGTCCGAGGTAGAAAAGTGCCACCATGGTCGCGAAAATTGATTAAACCGACGATCCGTCCATGAAAGGTTCCGTTGGGCTTCGATCGCTCGCCCTTCGTTTAAATACGAGGCGGGCGTAGCCGAAGGACTCTCCAAAACAAATCAGAGGATTACTCGCTCGCCCTCTAAAGTTCGTCATCAACATGAAGAACCTAGGCAGGCGATCTCCTCTCCTTACACAATGTATACTGTCGAGGATCGTCATTTGACTTGATGGTCCGAGGTAGAAGAGTGTCGACATGGTCGTGGAGGACGATGGAACTGTTCTCTGTGCCCGTTCAAGGTCCCTTTGGGCAACGATCGCCCGCCCTTCATTTAAATACGAGGCCGGCATAGTCTGAGGGCCCTCCAAAACAGATCTGTGGACACGTTCGCCCGCCCTCAAAGGTCCATCACTTAACGTGGTGGATCCTTCCCGGAAAATGCGACGCGTCCCTCCCCCCGTCACAACGTATACCGTTGAGGGTCGACATCTTAATGGCGGTCCGAGGTAGAAAAGTGCTAACAAGCTGCGGTCGTGGAGTCGATTAATCTGATGACGCCCCGCGCAAGGAATCCTCTAGACCAAGACCGCACGCCTTTCGTTTAAATACGAGGCGAGGCGCAGCCTACGGAGGATCCTCCCAATTAAGTGAGTCGCGAGAACTTAGCTATCAGACGGAATGTCGCTCGCGCGAAAGACACGGTCATGGAGATCGGTCCATCGAACTCCGCGATCGTGCACGGTTCCTCAAGACCGAGATGGACGGCCTTCCTCGAGGAATCTGCAAAATTGAAGACCGCTCACTCAACGATTTATTTTCGTCCCCTTACTTTCATTATGTGAACAAAAACAAGGGGGAAGGGCGGAGCTATGTATACGACGATCGTTCCTATTCAATTATATACGGAGATCGGCATTTTTCAGATGTATGTGCAGCGATCGAGTTTTTTTGTAAAAGTTATCTATATGAGTTTATCAATTCACTTGGAGCTACACACGCAACAATCTATCCTCACACATTTGTACAAAGTCATACAAAGACTTAGAAAAGCAATCATTCAAGTAATAAATCGAAGAAGCAAACTTTCATTTCATTACATGGGATTTCAAAGTACATACACGGTCGCCCGAAGGCCTAAGTACTACAAAGGAAATCTACAAAATTACAAAGCAAAAACAAAACAAGGACGTAGAGCCTCAGGCCCCTGCCTGGCCTTCGCCTTCAACCACTGGATCGGCCCGCGACCTTTCGCCAGCTTCCGGAGCTGCCTCCCCGTCCTCCTGAGCATTCGGATAAGCAAGATTCTGGGGACTCGGGTACCAGCTCAGGTCTACGCCGATTTCCGAGAGATCCAAGATCGACACGGAGAAAGCAGGATAGAGAGGATGCTCCAGCGTGTACGCCTTGAAGTTTTCAGCGAAAGGGCCGACCTCCATCCCTCCCTTCTTAGCAGCACGGAGCGAGTAAGCGAACGCCATGTAATAGGCAAACTCGCTGACGAACTCCACGTTGAGAAAGGGATCGGCCTCGGTCGCCTCCAGCTTCTCTTTCAACTCTGCAACCGCCTGCTGCGCACCTTGAAGCTCGGCCTCCTTAGCGGCCATCTCTCCCCTCGACGACGCTAGCTCGCTAGTCAGCCGAGCGACATTCACCTTCAGCTGATCAGCCTCCTTCTGAGCTGCCGCGTGCGAACGACGGGCGTCTGTCATCTGGTCCCGAAAACGGTCGACCGTCGGCCGGGCTCGCTCGAAATCCTGTCTCGCCAGCTCAAGTTCATGACTTGCCCGCTTAGCTGCATCCAAGGAGTCCTTATCCATAGCCACGATCTTGTCAGCAAACTCGGCGTTCTGTTTCTGAGCGGCCTCGAGGTCTGCCTGGAGACGGGAAGAAGGACGCCCTTTGAATTCTTTCACAGCCTTGGAAGCCATCGTTGCTGCCTGGAGAGAGAGCAAAAGCAGCCTGCATCGTGTTCTCGGATAGCTGGCGGGCGATCGCATCCAAGTAGGTCGTCCAGGCCTTCGGTAAAGCAGAAACGGCCCGGTTAACGTACAGCGGGACATCGCAGGCCGCGCGAGGAGATCGGCTCGCCAGGAAATCCAATACCATCGGCGGGCAGGCTGGGTTAGTGCTACGGATCTTGCATCAAACAATCAAAGGGTTAGCACATCTCCCACGCAAGTAACAAAACTCAGCGAACAAGCAAAGTCTACCTCTAGGCCATCTCAGGGTCGCGACCAAAGTACGGTTTCCTGCGAGGGGTCTCGGCCTCGGTGATCACCATTTCTCGCAAGAAAGCCATAGAAGGCGTAGGCTCATCCACAGGGGGGACCGCGATGAGTGGAGGCGCGGCGATCGGCACCTCACCAGCAGGGGCAGAGACTGGAGGTTCCCCTGATCTCTGTCGTTTGCGGTTCGACTGGAGCCCCTCTTCCCGGACCTCCTCCTCCGCTACGATCAGCTCTACATTAGGCCTCACCTCCAGAATTAGAGGTAGAGCCACCGGAGGAACCCTACTCAACTTTTTCTGGCGAAGACGGCTCAGAACTCCAGGGTTTGACATGGCTATCTCCGCTGGAGGCTCCAAGAAACGAGGAAAGCGGACCTCTGCAATAGGAAACAACCAAACAACGGTTAGACACATTCTCCAAGCAGGACGATCGCCAAGCAAATGGAGATCGTAGAAATTCATACCTGGGACCGAAAGATGTCTCGGAAAATGGAACAACCGAGCAGACAGCCAACGACTCTCTTTGTTAATCCGGCGAGCGTCTAAGTCGTCGTCCGGCAGACTTCGTATCCGCTCCCAGACGACCAGAAAATCGAAAGGTAGCTCGTCGACCGCCGGAATATGGAAAACTGCAAAAGAAAGACCAAATTAGATCAGTTCAGAGCATATCCGAACAAAGGGAGAGTCAGAACCCTTACCCGGATTTCTCTCCCGAAAGCTAGTGGGAATATTCAGCTCGTCCGTGGGATTGTCGCTCGCGGATGCCTTCCATGCGCCGCCGACCCAGAACCATTTCGCCGGATCACCCCGCACCTTGTTTGGGACCCCAAGGATCACCCGACCGGATCGGCCTTGTATATGATAGCTGCCGACAGGCCCCTTCTGAACCGTCAGCTTGAACAAGTGGTTCATCTCCGATGGCAAGGGATGGCGGTACAGTCGGTGACCGCCGAACAAGGTGAGGGCACAGACGATCTGGAGCCAGGCGTTCGGCGTTAGCTGAAGCGGCGCTACGTTCCAGACGGCCAGCAAATGGGAGACAGCAAAAGACAGAGGGAACCACAGCCCGGCCTCCATAACCGCCTCATTCACGGCGACCATACCCTCCGGAGGTTGGTCGGCCCGCTCGTTCTCCGCCGGCGCGAAAAGATCCACATCTGAAGGGATATGGTACCTCGCCCTCCAGACGGCCAGGTCCTTCCTGGTCGTCGAGCTTCTAATCTGGCCAAGGGACCACTGAGAGCGCTGCGCTGCCCGAAATAGCGACCGCTTCGCCGATTGATAGGGATGGGCGATCGAGTACTCCTGGTAGTCGAACTTGGGGCACGGACCGGCCAACTTCTCCATGATCTCAGCGAAGGCCAAATAGGCTTGGCCAAAAGCACTATGCTTCTCCCAATACGCCTTCACCGCCATATCTGTAATATCCGTATTTTTCATTCCCTTGTATTTTCTTTTTCGGTGTACTTATCGGTCATAGTGACCCTCGTGTACCTTACAGTATACCTTTCCCGTCATCTATTGATTTGATTCTCGTTATTGTTGTGCGGAACGGCTGTTTCGGGGTTGTCGTGGATCCATTCTATGTTTTGATGTGTCTTGAGATGTTCCGTTTGATGTTTCGTTCATATTCCGGTGTTTTGGACCGTTTATATTTCGTACCTAGTGCACGCTATCTTTTCTGCATAGCGCACGCTAGGGGTCACTTAGTAGCGCACGCCACGATCGCCAGAGCGCGCGCAGAGAGCAAGCCACAGGAGTGGCAAGGATGCTTTCCACCTCGATCGCAAATTAGCGTACGCTAAGTAGTCTAGCGCACGCTAATGTCGGGGGCTAGCGCACGCTGAGATTCCCGGTAGCGTGCGCTAACGTGAGTGTCCAGTACTGGATAGTTTGCTACTGGACTCAATCTGTTGCCCAGGTATCGCACGTTATTGGTCGATAGCGCGCGCTACTGATACACTTTAGCGCACGCTACGTTTGGTGGATAGCGCGTGCTAACTGGATCAGGTGTATACTGGACAGTTGCTTCTGGACTCGGCTGATGTCCAGGTAGCGCACGCTATTGGTCGATAGCGCGCGCTACCGAGAGATTAATAGCGTCCTAGTCCAGTAGCCAGAAATCTGGCTACTGGACTGGGACGCTAACTGTATGGCCTGTAGTTTTATCCCGTTAGCGCACGCTAACCTTGAGGATTAACGCGCGCTAACACTCCCTGGTTATATAAACCAGGGAGTTGACCGAGATGAACACAATTTCTCATTTCTTCCTCCTCTTCGCGGCTAAGGCGATTCCGGGCGATTTTCTTGGCGATCTCTTCATCCAATCATCTCATCCAACATCTTCCTTGAGTTCTTGGTGTATTATAACAACATCAACACGAATCTTTCATCCTAATCCAAGGTAAAATCTCTTAGAACCCTACTTTTAGATAAATTGGGGGTTTTGGGATTTTCGTCCGATTCGTTCCGTTTTGTTGGTGGATTCATGATGAATATGGTTAATCTTGTCGATATCATTAGTTTTCCTACGGATTCATGGTATATTTTCATGGTTTTGTGAAATCGAGAGGGTTTGGTTGTGGTCCGCCCTCGTTGTTATTTTTGTATGAATATACATGAATCGTAGGCGGGTTTGTGGGTGTATTCTATTTCCGTCTTCGTCTAGAGATGGTTGTGATTATGTTCTTCGAATCGTTAGGTTCGGTTCCGTGGGTTCTTAGCATTCGTCGGTGATTATCCTTTCCATTCGTTGCGTCATCAATTATTCAAGGCAAGTATTTTTGGAAACCTTTATGCTTAACGTGGAATGGTAATGTATTTTGTGTGTGATTTGCTCACCTCGGGATGGTCCGACGGGATCACGGAGGGAGTCCAAAGGGTTGAGTCCTGGATTCATGAGTTTGTTTAGCTAGCCAGCTCGGGAGGGTCCTTAGAGGCCTCGGGCGGGATCAATGGTATTACCATGTTCCCAAGGCGATGCATGTGCATGTTTTGTTTGATGATATGGCCAGGTCGGGAGGGTCCTTAGAGGCCTCTGGCGGGATCAATGGTATTACCCTGTTCCCAAGGCAAATTGTTTGACTGTTTGTTTCCGGAAAAGACATGTCTGGTTTTGACTTTTGAAATTGATTTTGGTGCATTGTACTATGAAATGTGTAAGCGATCGGTTTGCCTTGATTACTTGTACTAGCGTAATTGCTAACCCCTTTGGGGGCCCGTTTTGGGGAAATTCTTGTTATGGATTTCAAGTTATGATTATCCGGACGAGCAAGCACCGGGACAATACGAGGATGTTGGCCAGGGTCGTTGACATGTGCATTTGGGTCTTCTTATTTCTTTTGTCCATTTCGATATGGTTGTTCCCACAGTTATAAACTTATAGATTGTACTCGCGAGTACTTAGGTTTTTCATTTCAAACTCTGTATTGCATTACTTTAAATTGTTACATTGTCGGTTGATGCTTATTTTGCCGGTTGCTCCGGGCGTATCTTTATATGTCATATTATTAAAATGTGTGTCCTCGCTAACCGAGATGGTTAGTCGAGTGGAGTTTTCTTGTTGTAGCCTGGTGGGTCCCACGTAGGGGTCCACGGCGCTGTAATATACTCCGAATATCTCGGGGTGTTACAGAAAATGGTATCGGATCTCTAGGTTTATGGATACCTAGGCTTGTCGGTTATTTGGGTCTAGTCGTGTTTTGTTTTGCACATTGTCACACCGCTGCCGGCATCTCAGTACTTCCAATGTTCGTAAGTTTCCTTACTCGATTCTTTACTTTCTCGTACTATATTCCGTTTCTTGAATTGTGGTTATTCTCCCTCTTTTGCTTATCATCGTAGTTGCTCTTTCCTTCCTTACTCATCCTCGATATACTTCTGTTATCTCTTAACACCAGTATGGATGCCGGAGGAAATTGTGGTCGTGGTCGTGGTCGTGGATGCGGCCGAGGACGTGGGGCAGCCGGTGGGGTGGCCATGTCGCATTCTTCGGGAGCCGGCAGTACCGGCGACCGTCACAGTCATGCTTCTTCTCAGGAGCGCGCCGACCTTGGTATTGCGGCCGTTATGCAGCAAATGGTAAACCAAATGGCGGCGATAGCTCAAGTGGTTCAAAACCCCGATCAGGCCCATGCTAATCGGGGCGGAGCAGACCGTTGGCTCCAAGATGTCATCAAGATGCATCCTCCTCAGTTTTCGGGAGCATCAGACCCGATCGGCTGGGAGGGGTGGATCAAGGAGATATCTAAGGTCTTCGTTGCCACCAACTGTCCCGAGGACCGCAAGGTCCCTATTGCCCAGTACTTTCTCACTGGGGACGCTATGGATTGGTGGGAGGCCGTGGGGCCCAAAGATCATGTTGCTTCGTGGGCCGAATTTCAGGAGATGATGGAGACTGAATATTGCCCGTGGCCAGTTAGACAGGCTCGAGTCCATGATTTCTACGATGCTCAACCTCGGGATATTCCCGTATCCCAAGCCATTGCCGATTTTAACAAGGAGTTGGGCTATGTGAAGACCCAAGTTGTCGAAGAGAGCGACAAAATTTTCCATTTTTCCAAGAGGATGAAACTGTCCATTCAGGACTATATGTCTGGACTCGTCTGCACTACTTTGAAGGATTATCAGAGTAGGGCCCTCGCTTATGATATGTCAGTGACGGCTAGTGATGTGGCTCGTGAGAGCAATAAGCAGAAGTCGGTCGGAAATTTTTCTGGTCCCAAGAGTGGAGGCCAGCAGAAATCTCAGGCTGCAAATATTTCTACGGGCGGTTCGGCTCGTTTCTCTGGGAGCTTTCGGGGTGCTGCCGGAACCTCCGCTCGTAAACCCACATGCTTTAACTGTGGTCTGCAGGGCCATAGGAACCGGCCGTGTCCTCGTCCGAAGTTTACTTGTCATACTTGTGGACAGTTGGGCCACAAGGCCCTCTTTTGTGATCAGATCAGACAGCTTCGCGGCGCCCGTTCTTCTTACCCAACACCTATGGAGCCGAGTGTGAACCAGGGCTCATTTTCTCCGCCGCCTCCACCGAGTGCCGGCCGAGGTAGGGGTCGGGGTCAGCCCGCTAAGAGAGGAGCTTCCAGTATCGGCTCTGCCCAGCCGCGTATCTATGAGATGAGGAGGGCCGATGACCCAGCAACTACTGTCGCGACAGGTACCGTTCATATCCATTCCCATCCTGTCAGTGTGCTTTTTGATTCGGGTGCTACGCATTCATTCATTTCTCTAGAGTGTGTACGCTGTTTGAGTCTAGACTGCTTTTTACCTTGCGAGCCTTTCATCATTAAACTTCCTAGCGGTGATAGAATTGTCGGTGATCGAGAGGTCCGGGACTGTTCTGTGTTTATTTGTGAGAGGGTCTGGCCCTCTAATCTTATTGTTGTGGGTATTGAGGGTGAGGATTTGATTCTCGGGGATGATTGGCTCGAGCGGCATGGTGCAATCATGAACTACCACACGAGGATCATCACTATGTTAGCCGAGGATGGCACCGAGCACACTTTCGCGGGGCGAAAGAGGGGAAACCAGAAGTTAGTTATTAACGCCTTGAAGGCGATGAGACTCTTGCGAAAGGGGTGTACTGGTTATTGGTGCTACGCCTTGAAGGCGGAGAGTGGTAGAGTCGAGTTTTCGTCGATTCCAATCGTTAGTGAGTTTCCTGATGTATTTCCTGACGAGTTATCGGGATTGCCACCGGATCGCGAGGTTGAATTTGCTATAGAGTTAGAGCCAGGCGCGGCTCATATTTCGAAGACGCCGTATCGCATGGCACCTTCAGAGATGTCCGAATTGAAGAAGCAGTTGAGCGAGCTTCTTGAGTCAGGGTATGTTCGACCGAGCGCTTCGCCTTGGGGCGCACCGGTCCTGTTTGTGCAAAAGAAGGATGGTTCACTGCGTTTGTGTATCGACTATCGCAAACTAAATAAGGTGACCATCAAGAACAAGTATTCTTTGCCGAGAATTGATGACTTGTTCGATCAGTTGCAGGGAGCTGCGGTGTTCTCGTAGATTGATTTGAAATCGGGGTACTATCAGCTCCGGGTGAGGGAGTCCGATGTGCCGAAAACAGCTTTTCGGACGAGATACAGACATTATGAGTTCGTAGTTATGCCTTTCGGGTTAACAAATGCGCCAGCGGTGTTCATGCAGTTGATGAACAAAGTCTTTATCGAGTATTTGGATAAGTGTGTCGTTGTCTTCATTGATGATATTCTTATTTATTCGAGGAACGAGGAGGAGCATGCCCATCATTTGCGAGAAGTGTTAGACATTTTGAGGACCGAGCAACTCTATGCGAAGTTCTTGAAATGTGAGTTCTGGCTGAAGGAAGTGACGTTTTTAGGTCACGTGATTTCAGCCGAGGGGGTTCGTGTGGATCCGCAGAAGATTGAGGCAGTGTTGGATTGGGCTCTGCCCAAGAATGTGAAGGAAATCCGTAGTTTCTTGGGCTTGGCCGGTTACTACCGTAGGTTCGTCGAGGGTTTATCGAAACTAGCTCGGCCACTTACACAGTTGCTCCAGAAATTCGAGAAGTTCGTCTGGAATGACGAGAGATAGTTGAGTTTTGAGGAACTGAAGAAGCGTTTGACCTCAGCCCCGGTTTTGGCATTGCCATGTGGCAACGAGGGTTTTGCCGTTTATAGTGATGCTTCGGGTCAGGGTCTTGGGTGCGTATTGATGCAGCACGGCAATATCATTGCCTATGCATCGATACAGTTGAGGCCGTATGAGCTGAACTACCCTACTCATGATTTGGAGTTAGCGGCAGTTGTTTTTGCTCTCAAGATTTGGCGTCACTACCTTTTCGGCTCTACATGTCAGATTTTTACCGATCATAAAAGTCTGAAATACATATTTGCTCAGCGGGAGTTGAATATGAGGCAGAGGAGGTGGTTAGAGCTGATTAAGGATTATGACCTCGAAATCCTTTATCATCCGGGCAAGGCGAACGTCGTGGCCGATGCCTTGAGTTGGAAACCGATTGCGTTGCGAACGCTTGAGGTCCTTACGTCTCAGTCTGAGCTTCGGCGGGCTTTGATCGAGTTAGATGTTGAGGTTTTGTTGCCTGGAGCTGTCGGGCAACTTTGTGCTTTAGAGATTTCGTCGTCTTTGATCGATGAAATTAAGCTGAAGCAGTTAGAGGATCCGATGATTACTCAAATCCGAGAGAACGTTCTTAAGGGAAAGTCTCCTGGGTTTGTGATTCATGAGGATGGTGTTTTGAGATTCCAGAGTCGGCTTTGTGTACCGAACGACTTAGAATTGAGACAGAGTATTCTGCGCGAGGCCCATGCTACGCCTTACTCCGTTCATCCTGGTTCGAGTAAGATATACAAGGACCTGAGAAGGAATTTCTGGTGGAATGATATGAAGGAAGAAGTCGCGCAGTTTGTAGCGAGATGTTTGACTTGTCAGCAGGTCAAAATCAAGCATCAGCGACCGGCTGGGTTATTGCAGTCACTTACCGTTCCGGAATGGAAATGGAAATATATATCGATGGATTTCGTTACGAGTTTTCCGAGATCGAGGTCGAGCATGAATATGGTATGGGTGATTGTTGATCGTCTGACCAAATCGGCACATTTTCTAAGCATCAAGGACACTTGGGGCCCGGGGAAGTTGGCTCGTGTATTTATCGCGCAGATTGTGAGGCTTCACGGTACTCCGAAGTCTATTGTTTCGGATCATGATGGCCGATTTGTATCGCACTTTTGGCAGGCGGTGCATAAAGCTTTGGGTACTTGTTTGCGTTTGAGTACCTCTTTTCATCCCCAGTCAGATGGACAGTCGGAACGCACTATCCAGACATTCGAGGATATGTTGCGTGCTTGTTCTCTCGATTGGAGTAGTGACTGGGAGGAGCATTTGCCATTAATCGAATTCACGTACAATAATAGTTGGCACGCGTCGATTCGGATGGCACCGTATGAGGCGCTCTACGGGCGGTGTTTTCGATCACCGATTTGTTGGAATGAGGCGTCCGATTTGGTCGGGACTGAACCAGATGTCGTTTTAGAGACGAGGCGGAAGATAGAGTTAATTCAGGAATGGATGTTGACTGCCCAGATTTGATAGAAGTCATACGCTGATGTCCGTCGTCGATCTTTAGAATTTGAGGTGGGAGACCACGTTTTGCTGAAGGTGTCGCCGACGAGAGGAGTTTTCCATTTCGGGAAGAAGGGGAAGTTGAGTCCGAGATTTATTGGACCCTTCGAGATTCTCGAGCGAGTCGGTGGCTTAGCATACCGTTTGGCGTTACCTCCGGCCCTGAGTCATGTTCATAGCGTTTTTCATGTTTCCCAGCTGAGGAAATATGTCCCGGATCCTAGTCACGTCATTAATTATGGTGAGATTGATGTCGCCGAGGATAATACTTTTGAGGAGTGTCCTTTGAAGATTTTAGAGCATCGTGAGAAACCACTGAGGCATAAGACCATCCCTTTGGTCAAGGTGCAGTGGTCGAGACACGGTGTCGAGGAGGCAACTTGGGAAACTGAGGATAGCATGCGTGCTAGGTACCCTGAGTTGTTTGTTTCTTAAGTTTCGGGACGAAACTTATTTTTAGAGGGGTAGAATGTAATATCCCCATTTTTCTTTCCCTTGTATTTTATTTTTCGGTATATTTCTCGGTCGTAGTGACCCTCGTGTACCTTACAGTGTATCTTTCCCATCATCTATTGATCTGATTCTCATTATTGTTGTGCGGAACCGCTGTTTCGGGGTTGCCGTGGATCCATTCTATGTTTTGATGCGTCTTGAGATGTTCCGTTTGACGTCTCGTTCATATTCCGGTGTTTTGGACCGTTTATATTTTGTACCTAGTGCACGCTATCTTTTCTGCATAGCGCACACTAGGGGTCACTTAGTAGCGCACGCCACGATCGCTTTCAGAAGCGCGCTAGAGAGCAAGCCCTGGGAGTGGCAGTGCTGTTTCCAGCCCCCTGGACTGGCGAATTAACGTACGCTACGTAGTCTAGCGCACGCTAATGTCGGGGGCTAGCGCACGCTGAGATTCCCGGTAGCATGTGCTAGCGTGAGTGTCCAGTACTGGATAGTTTGCTACTGGACTCAATCTGTTGCCCAGGTAGCGCACGTTATTGGTCGATAGCGCGCGCTACCGATACACTTTAGCGCACGCTACGTTTGGTGGATAGCGCGCGCTAACTAGATCAGGTGTGTACAGGACAGTTGCTTCTGGACTAGGCTGATGTCCAGGTAGCGCACGCTATTGGTCGATAGCGCGCGCTACCGAGAGATTATTAGCGCACGCTACGTTTCGAGTAGCGCACGCTAATGGCGTAAATCGCTCTTGGTGGGACGCTAATCGTATGGCTCGTAGTTTTATCCCGTTAGCGCACGCTAACCTTGAGGATTAACGCGCGCTAACACTCCCTGGCTATATAAACCAGGGAGTTGACCGAGATGAACACAATTTCTCATTTCTTCCTCCTCTCCGCGGCTAAGGCGATTCCGGGCGATTTTCTTGGCGATCTCTTCATCCAATCATCTCATCCAACATCTTCCTTGAGTTCTTGGTGTATTATAACAACATCAACATGAATCTTTCATCCTAATCCATGGTAAAATCTCTTAGAACCCTACATTTAGATAAATTGGGGGTTTTGGGATTTTCGTCCGATTCGTTCCGTTTTGTTGGTGGATTCATAATGAATATGGTTAATCTTGTCGATATCATTAGTTTTCCTATGGATTCATGGTATATTTTCATGGTTTTGCAAAATCGAGAGGGTTTCGTTGTGGTCCGCCCTCGTTATTTTTGTATGAATATACATGAATCGTAGGCGGGTTTGCTGGTGTATTCCATTTCCGTATTCGTCTACAGTTGGCTGTGATTATGTTCTTCGAATCGTTAGGTTCGGTTCCGTTGATTCCTAGCATTCGTCGGTGATTATCCTTTCCGTTCGTTGCGTCATCAATTATTCAAGGCAAGTATTTTTGGAAACCTTTATGCTTAACGTGGAATGGTAATGTATTTTGTGTGTGATTTGCTCACCTCGGGATGGTCCGACGGGATCACGGAGGGAGTCCAAAGGGTTGAGTCCTGGATTCATGAGTTTGTTTAGCTAGCCAGCTCGGGAGGGTCCTTAGAGGCCTCGGGCGGGATCAATGGTATTACCCTGTTCCCAAGGCGATGCATGTACGTGTTTTGTTTGATGATATGGCCAGCTCGGGAGGGTCCTTAGAGGCCTCGAGCGGGATCAATGGTATTACCCTGTTCCCAAGGCAAATTGTTTGACTGTTTGTTTCCGGAAAAGACATGTCTGGTTTTGACTTTTGAAATTGATTTTGGTGCATTGTACTATGAAATGTGTAAGCGATCGGTTTGCCTTGATTACTTGTACTAGCGTAATTGCTAACCCCTTTGGGGACCCGTTTTGGGGAAATTCTTGTTATGGATTTCAGGTTATGATTATCCGGACGATCGAGCACCGGGACAGTACGAGGATGTTGGCCAGGGTCGTTGACATTTGCATTTGGGTCTTCTTATTTCTTTTGTCCATTTCGATATGGTTGTTCCCACAGTTATAAACTTATAGATTGTACTCGCGAGTACTTAGGTTTTCCATTTCAAACTCCGTATTATATTACTTTAAATTGTTACATTGTCGGTTGATGCTTATTTCGCCGGTTGCTCCGGGCGTATATTTATATGTCATATAAATATACTCCGAATATCTCGGGGTGTAACAATATCCTTCTCCGCCAGCATAAGTTTCTGCTCAGTCGCCGCCTCCCTGGCAACGTCGGCCTCGTTGAACAGTGCTTCGACTTCCGCGGGATCAATAATGGCGCGGATAACCTCAGCAGCCGTCTCCGCATGGAATTCTGCGGAGGAGCCTCCCCGGACATTAGAAGTCCCAACGGCATAGGAGGTGCCCATTCCAGACGATGAAGATACTCCAGACATTCTCGAAACAAGAAGAGGAGAAAAGGAGTGTTTTCTTACCAAGGATTGAATCGATCGACGATCGGCAGTCCAAGCTTCAGAAAATTCTTCGGCAATATTCTTCTTCTCCGATGAAAGTGCGTAAGGGTCTTAACACTGTAACCCAGCGCCTTTTTATAGGAGATGGCAGGGACTTCCGTGCAAATAAGGAGAATCTAGGGGCCCGAAATGCAACCGTCGCAATTAATGCTTCCCTTGAAACCCGCGTACGCGTCGTTTCAAGGACACGCCAGACGAGGAGTCATAACTAACTGTCGATCTCCCTCAACAGAAGCCCGACACGTGCCCCGGAGACTTTTCCACGACTGCTATCATTTCCCGCTCAGATCAGCGACTGACCAGGTCGTCCAAATTCAAAACCAAATCGCTCAAAGACGATCGCTAGTTCCGTAAAATGCTGAGTCACTCGTCAAAGTTCAGCGATCGCCAGTAGAACCACCTCATCCCATGTTTCCAACATCAGAGCGAGCTGGGGGGAAATTGTTGTGCGGCGATTTATACACCTCGACGGCGATCGGTATAAAGGCCGAGCGACCGAGTTCACGACCAAACGAGCTACGGCGAACTTGTCAGAACGAAGGTAACAATCCACCTTCGAGCATCTAGCGATCGACCCCAAGATCGCCTTTTGGCACCTAGCGATCGACTCTGGTGCCCGACCTAGGACGACCGTCCTGTGCCACGAACAAGACATTCGTCCGTCAAAGTCTACGAATACTGGATCTCAAAGCAAGCGCCCATGTGCAAACCCGCGAAAGGCGCCGCAGAACATGGATTGTTGACCACAGCCTGTCACCACCTCCTCACTACCGACAGACCCGCTGAAAGGTACAAGGTGGGACCTCCCGGGACAGCGACTCAAGACGCGTGCAGACTTCTCATTGGTCTGTGCAGCCTGCTGCCAGCAGCAGCTACGGACTTTAAGGAGACCAACCCATGTGCTAAAGACGATCGCCCGCTTATTATAATACAGCAGAGGCGATCGCCCAGCAACCCCCAGTCCTATAAATAGAGAATCTCCAGCAACTGGAAAAAGGTTCGGAACTACGTTGGCAAATACATACAAATGTACACACTTTCACGCTCTCAGCTTCCTCTCTTGAATCTATCTCAGGATTTCTCTTTCAGCACCTCTCATCCCGAAGACGGTCGGCAGGGGCAATAACTCCCTGCAGCATAGATTCCAAGAGACTTGCAGGCTCAGAAGCTTAGACTTCCAGCTAATACATACTGTGAGAGACATTTGATTTCTCACAGTCGTCACAACACCCCATCGTTGTTACAAGAATTCACAGAACATCATATCTGGTTCTTCCGACAATCTTCACGCTCAATAGCTAAGATAACTAGGGTCTTTACACTCATTGTAATTGTACTCTAACATTAATATTTGTACTCCAAAGTATTTGTATTAATAATATCTCGCGAGAGCATTCAAGCCCGTTACTAACAACCCCGACAAATCTTGTGTTATTTACTTTTCCCATGGAAGTGTTCTCGCATTTGTTTGTTACTCGACCATTCCAGCAATATTCATCTCCGGATAATATTTTTGGTAACAACAAGCGTGGAATCTGTACAGTATGTTAAATAATTAAAGGACTAAGACACCTGTATTGGTATAATTATCGTATTTGGTCAACAATTGTATTTGAGAATATAGTTGGAAGATGTATATGTATTCAGTATGTCGTATGTTCGTATTCTGCATGTCGAGGCGTTGGACAAGAGTAGCTGAAAATGGCTAAATATAGCCTTGTTAGCGCACGCTAATACTCATGTATAGCGCACGCTATCGTGCAGGTATAGCGCACGCTACGGGCATAGGTTAGCGTACGCTAGTGCAGAACAGCTCAGAGGGAATCTACGTGTGGACCCGGCCACTTTCGGTGCATGTGCCGACGAGTCAACAGATGTTGTAATGTAGTACTAACGCACGCTAAAATCTAAGGACTAGCGCACGCTAACTACATTTCGGACAAAAAAGGAATCTTATCCTCGTCAGTGCTTTCGGCATGTGGGGACACAGGGGTACGTGCGGACTGTAGCAAGTCAACTACGATTAGCGCACGCTAAGGTCTAAGAAATTGCGTGCGCTAGACAGTGTAATTTATGTACGTTATTGCATGGGCATTACGCACGTAAGCTAGTGTGCGAAGCAAAACAATCGCCTCTAGACAATGATAGCGCACGCTACTAAGGAAAAGTAGCGCACGCTAATAACAGTCAGTATATATATATGATTGCAGATGTGAATTATGTTCATTCGGCCATTCCTTCCTTTATTTCGAGAGAGAGAGAGAGAGTTCTTAGAGAGAAGTTTGAGGTTCCAAACACTGAGAGATTATGATATTTAACAAGATTAAGCTGGGGAACATGGATTAAAGTCTTGTTCTTGAAGTTATTGATGATTCTTGGAATGAAGTTGATTGTTCTCCTTCATGGTTCGTCTATACAAGGTAATCACTCTTCACCTTTGGATTTCATTTTGGAATGAAGATTTATGTTCTTGAGTTAATAATTATCATATAAACAAGTTGACAAGCATGATTATGAGATGGATTACCAGAGTATGATGATATTAATATGATTCGTGTGATTTGAATCGTGTAGTTCGTTTTCTTGAGATAAGTTGGTTACTCCTTCTCCTCCCTTGTGGATGTTGATGTCATTGTTGATGATTAATCTCTGTAATGATTGATTATGGAAGTGTTATTACGTTCTTAATGTTTCATGATGTTGATATTGAGGAAGATGATATATGGATATAGGACTTGGATTATAAGTTGAATGATTGTTTGTATGTTAAATGATATCGGATTTCGTTGTTTTGATAGCTTTGAACATGGTTCAGAATCACTTAGTGTTCTTGATAATCGCCATACGTTGATCGGTATCCGAAATACATGCAACTGCGTGTCATTAGCGCACGCTAAGCCTACTGGCTAGCGCACGCTAACGGGAGCAACTTAACGCACGCTACGTTAAGTGATTAATGTGCGCTAAGTCAATAGGCAGGGTAGTATATTCTGTTTCGGTTATGAATTCATGATCGTTTAAGTTGGTTTGATCAGACTTGTGGTTAACCGAGATATTGTTGAGCCGTTGGGTTTTTGAATTGATTTTATCGATTGTTGATTGTTATCAAAGTTGTTGTTTATCGATTATTGTAATAGGTTGAGATTATTGATCTGTGATTAGAACCATACATTGCGGTCGTGTTCGAGAGTGTTTGCGAATTTCATTGATCAGGGCCGAGGGACTTGTAGATGACGTCAATGGATTTGGTAACAGCTTCCTCGTTGTTGTATCGGTATCGAGGCAAGTTATTACTTGCACAGTTTATAATATTTAATGAATGGTTCCCGTTTCATTCATTTATAAATCGTGTAGCAATGTTTATAATCATAATCACAGGAGATTTGGGATTATAAGTTGTATTCTAGTTATGGGAATTACATCATGATGTATGTGACTTACTTTTGTTATTGGTATACTTGGGTATCGAGGATACATTGTGATAAAGACAAAGATATGAATGATCTGCAATCCATGATATTTTGGATCGTCGAGTATTCAGAATAATGGTTGGTGATGGTTAGATATCAAGATTGCTCTCGAAGGACTCGGAGCAAGTATATTAATCATTGTCA
The DNA here is from genome assembly GCA_033398695.1 of Orobanche coerulescens. Lineage (NCBI taxonomy): Eukaryota > Viridiplantae > Streptophyta > Magnoliopsida > Lamiales > Orobanchaceae > Orobanche > Orobanche coerulescens. The sequence continues at coordinate 106,276,696 of CM065804.1, forward strand.
TCTTTTGTGTCGATCATGTTATGGTACATTCTTGTATCGTTATTGTCATGCATTTGTGCATTGTTGTTGTCGTACATTGTGTACTGTTGTTTTATGCAGTTGTGCATTGTTGTCATATGTCCACTATGTGTTCGCCCGACGGGATCAGCATGGGATATCTATAGCTGTGTGCGCTAGATCGTTGGACAGGTAATGCCACCATGCGTTGGTCCGATGGGATCATCATGGGGATCTATAGCTGTGTGCGCTGGATCATTGGATTACCATATGTGTTGATTATTATTGTGCATATGTATATTGTGGGTTGCGTATAAAATGTCGTTATTGATGTGAGCATATTGACGTTGTCATATGAGTATGCATTTGTAGGTCTTGTGTTAGGTGTAATACCCGAGATTTCTGATATGTATTTGAACCTTGTGATATTGTATTTGTTGCATTTTGATCTGAGTATTATTCTCCGTATTCCTTGATCCGGTGTTGTTGAGCGCATGATTTCATGAATGTGATCTAAATTGTGATTCTGCGCATGTAGCGCACGCACGCTATGCATGAACCTTAGCGCACGCTATACATAGTCAGCATGATTAAGACAGGGTGGTAGGTGAGATCGGCTAAGGATCTCGGTCGGATCATGTCGGGATGAACCTGGACGGCTTTCGGGAAAAGCCAAGTCAACGCGGTAGCGCACGCTAATGATATGAAGATAGCGCACGCTAAACGCTGAGTACAGTGAATTCAGTAAGCTTCGTATGACCGTTAGCGCACGCTATGAGTATGGACTAGCGCGCGCTAATAACGATTTTCTATAAATAGGACAACATCCTTTTTCATATTTTCAGCCTTTTCACTTCCCACATCCGAATTCTTGAACTTGGAGAGTCACTCTCTTCATCCTACACCATTCATATCATCATCCTAGCACGAGTTTGAAGATTGTAGATCATTGGAGATTGGTGTTCAAGCCCTCGGTGTGGATTTCTTCAAGTTCCTTCGTGTTCTTCGCTACTTTGAGGTAGGTGATTCTTCACCAATATTAGTAGTATTCTGAAGGACGTTTTGATCATGTTTTGGGATTACCTAGTCAGTTAAATTCGTAAGTAGTCGAACATCATGTGTTAGAAGTATCTTTTCGATGTTTCGGTACTTATTCATCATATAAACCATTGAACCTTTTAGTGTTTGAACTCCTAGCATATTCATGAAGCTTCAAAACCGATTATGACCAGTAGATGGAGATTACCAAGTTCTTTTGTCTTTACATAAAGGAATCATACGTTTTGGGACATGGAATGGATTGAACTTAGGATATCTTCTTGAAGATCAAAGATAAATTATGGTGTTGTGATGATTATACGTATCCTTGTGTCTCGTAGTCGTTTAATCCGTCAAGATCTTTCACAAACCGTATGAGCATGATATTCACGGAGATGACATGTATTAGCACTGAAGATTTCATGAGTTTCTTCACCATTAGATTAAGCTTTCTGCCCAGTAGTAAACTGCCATGCACGGGTAGCGTACGCTAAGATGTATATATTAACGTGCGCTATCGGGAATGAGTTAGCATACGCTACATTGGGTACGTAACGTACGTTATGTCATCAGCCGAGTCAGTCGGCTGATCAAGAGAGAACTGTCAGTACATAGTTAGCGTACGCTAGACTTGGTCAGTTGCGTACGTTAACAGGTAGACTTAGCGCACGTTACGTAGAGTACGTAGCGTACGCTAAGTAGTTGAGCATTACATATTTAGAGCTTTTGGCCGTAGGCGGATTGATAGGCATTAAATGCGACTTGAGATGAATTCTTTATCATTTTCTTTTGTTAAGGTTCGAGCTTGCTACGTTGATCGAAGGAGGCGGCCTTCGAGTGTGTTGAGATCATTGGAGTGTTTAGTTCTTGCCATCTTCGAGGCAAGTATCGTAATGTGTTAATATTGGTATTTTGAGCATGCGTGTGGTTTATTCATGTCGTTGAACATGGGATTTATTTTGTTAAATTGTCATGATATTCGTTATCTAGTGTTTGTATGTTCATGTTGATGGACATAGCGATTTGGCATATATGTATGCATGAGTTGTGTTTGTGTATGTTGTACGATCTATGCTGAGGGCGCTGGATCGGATGTCCACCTCGTGTTGGTCCGATGGGATCATCTTGGGATCTAGGCTGAGGGCGCTGGATCATTGGACGGGTTTTTCCATCTCGTGTTGGTCCGACGGGATCATCTTGGGATCTATGCTGAGGGCGCTGGATCGTTGGAATACCCATAATGTGTAAATGGAATCTTGTGGATTCGCATTGTTGGATTCCGGTAGCGGAAATCTGTGTTGTGTATTTTGTTATGCATTGTTGTGGCATATCCGATTTATTTAATATGATACTTGTACTAGCATCGTTTTGCTAACCCCTTCGGGGGTGGACATTTATTTTGATGTTCAGGTAGCCGAGGAGTGGGGAAACAGCCATAGTACCGACGTGACGACGAAGGGGCACAGTGATGTTTGTTGTTTTTGTGATTTGCCTTCTTGATTCATTTTCAGTACTCGAGTACGCATGTCTAATTAATATTATTTCGATATGGTTGTATTAATTAACTCTTTGGATCATTTGGAACCGGTTTGTAACTTGAATTTATGTGGTATGGTTGGATTTTATTCACATTTCTTTTAATTAGCCTTGTAAATCTTTACCTAAAGGGTTTACGGCGCTGTAACTATTCCGAATATCTCGGGGTGTTACAGAATATGGTATCGGAGCTAAGATTCATGGATATCTTGGCAGTCGGGTTTTGTTATTTGATTTATGGGTCGTTCGTAACATCACTGTTCATCCAAAGTCGTCATGTGGACCGTGGTTGTAAGTCTCCTAATCTCTTATACTACCATTTTACTTAATTTCTGTTTTGTGAGTATTGACGGGCTTTATTTTTGAAAATTTTGTCATGGATATTGAGAAATTGTGTTTACAGTATGTTGAGAGGAGGACGTGGACGCGGACGTGGTAACATGAGACAGGAGGATTCGGCAACTACCCCAGAATTATCGGCTAGTCGAACCGATTCCCATTCTGGAGGCGGCGAGGATCGTGACGGCAGCGCGAATCCTAACATGCCGGGAGTGCTTCAGCAGGTGGTGGCGCAGATGAACCAGTTCGCTCAAGTAGTTGACCGCATGCAAACGGCGATGGGACAGCAGCATCACGAGGATAACCGGGGAGACAGATGGCTTGCTGAAGTGGTCAAATTGCACCCGCCAAAATTTGACGGATCTGCTGAGGCACTTACTTGGGATCATTGGCTAAAGGAGTTAGAGAAGATATTCGCGGGTATTAAGCGTCCGAGGACCGAAAAGTTCTATTGCCCGGTATTTTATGGTAGGGAGGCTTTTATTTGGTGGGAGGCTATTCGACCCGAGAATCATAATGCCGACTGGACGGAATTCAAGCTAATGATGGAAGCACAATATTGTCCTCGTCCAGTTAGAGAGGCAAAAATCCGAGAATTTTTCTCACCACAGAGTTGAAGCATCTCGTGAGACATAATCAAGACTTTTAACCATCAGCTGACTTGTGTGCGACACTTGGTCAGAACGGAGGCAGAAAAGATTTTTCATTTCGATATGCGGATGAAGCCGGAGATTCAGCAGTATATGTCCGGATTCGAGTGTACTACGTTGCGACAGTATCAAGACAAAGCGCTGGCCTACGACATGAAAGAGGCGGCGATGGAAAAATCAGTGGAGGCAAAGAAGCAGAAAGTGACCGGCAATTTCTCGGAAAACAAGAGTGGTGGGCCCCGCAAGGGCCAGTCTTCCTTTTATTCAGCTAGGAAACCTCCACATCCTTCTAGAGGTGGAAAGAAGTTCCGGACAACATCAGCAGTTTCGGACGCATCAAAGAAATGCTATAATTGTGGTCGAGCAGGGAATATTCGACGTGATTGCCCCGCATCTTCCGTGACTTGTTTTGATTGTGGACAAGAGGGGCACCGTGCGGCTTTCTGTGGAGTGGCGACTAGATCGTTTGGTACTCGCACTCAAGCGCAAGTTCCAAAAGAGATAAGTGTGAACCAGACGCAGCAGAGTGGATTTCAGCAGCAGAATGTTGGGAAGAGAGAGACATCCAGTGCTGGGTCCATTCCTCCGCGCATGTACGAGATGAGGAAATCTGACGATCAGAACACTGCTGTTGCATCAGGTACGATTCAGATCCTTTTGTAACCAGTTAGTGTCTTATTCGATTCCGGAGCTACACATTCTTTCATATCATTGAACTGTGTTAATCGTTTGAAAATCTCGTGTTTATTTGATTGTGAACCATATGTTGTGGGTTTGCCGAGCGGAGAGAGAATTTTGGGAACTCTAGAAACTAGAGATTTTCCAGTGTCTATAGGAGGGAGAGATTGGCCATCGAATCTTATTGTAGTCGACATTCATGGTGACGATTTAATTCTCGGAGACGATTGGCTCAACCGTTATGGAGCTATTCTGAATTACCGAAAGAGAGTCATTTCTATCATTGCTGATGACGGATCTGAACACTTATTCAGAGGATGGAGACCGGGAAGCTCAGGAAGATTGATCAAAGCGATGAAAGCAGTGAAATTACTGAAGCAGGGATGTCTTGGAATTTGGTGCTATGCCATGAAGAAACAAGAAGGAGTAGAACTCTCATCTATTCCGGTTGTGAATGAATTTTTAGATGTATTCCCTGACGAACTACCTGGGTTACCTCCGCAGAGAGAAGTGGAGTTCACTATGGAATTAGAGCCTGGAGCCGCTCCTATTTCCAGAGCACCATACCGTATGGCGCCAACCGAGATGTATGAACTAAAGAAGCAACTGGAGGAATTATTGCAGAAGGGTTACATCCAACCTAGCGTTTCTCCTTGGGGAGCACCTGTTCTCTTTGTCCGCAAGAAAGATGGATCCCTCCGATTATGTATTGATTACAGGGAGCTTAACAAGGTGACAATCAAGAACAAGTATCTTATACCTCGGATCGACGACTGTTTGATCAACTGCAAGGGGCAAGGGTATTCTCGAAGATTGACTTGCGATCAGGATATCATCAGTTGAGAATTAAGGAATTAGATATACCGAAATCTGCTTTCAGATCCCGGTACGGGCACTATGAATTCATGGTGATGCCATTCGGACTTACCAATGCTCCTGCGGTATTTATGCAATTGATGAATCAGTTATTCTTAGAATACCTAGATAAGTTTGTGGTCGTTTTCATTGATGACATCTTGATCTATTCGAAAGACACAGAGGAGCATGCCGAGCATTTGCGTGTGGTTTTGAGCACCTTGAGGAATGAAACGACTTTATGCGAAGCTTTCCAAATGCGAGTTACGGCTTAGGAAGTAACCTTCCTTGGGCATGTGATATCGGTGTGGAGTTCAGTGGACCAAGAAAGTCGAAGCAATCTTGGAATGGGAAGCTCTAGTAACGTGAAAGAAGTCTCAAGCTTCTTAGGACTTGCTGGATATTATCGCCGTTTTGTAGAGGGATTTTCCAAAATTGCTCGTCCGCTCACTCGGTTATTCTGAGAAAACTCAAAAGTTCATGTGGGATGAAAAATGCCAGTGGTTTTGATGAACTTAAGAAGAGACGGCGACACCTATATTAGCATTACGGATGGGGATGGATTCATGGTATACTGGCGCTTCAAATCGAGTGCAGGATGTGTGTTGATGCAAAAGGATAAGGTGATTGCCTATGCTTCTCGGCAGTTGAAACCGTACGAAGTAAATTACCCGACTCATGATCTGGAGTTAGCAGCTGTGGTCTTTGCCTTGAAAATTTGGCGACATTATACGGCACTCATTGTCAGATCTTTACAGATCATAAAAGCCTCAAGTACATCTTCAGTCAGAAAGAATTAAACATGAGGCAGAGAAGGTGGCTGGAATTGATCAAGGACTACGACTTGGAAATTCTCTATCATCCGGGTAAAGCAAACGTAGTAGCTGATGCATTGAGCTGTAAACCTGTTTCTCTTCGAGTATTGGAAGCACTTACGTCACAAACCAGCATTCAACGAGAACTAATCCGCGAAGGGATTGAAGTATGGTCACCAGGAATCTAAGGGCAACTATATGTGATGGAACTGACTTCGTCACTAGTCGAGGAAATCAAATCTAAGCAGTTGAACGATTCTATGATCCTTCAGTTATGTGACGAAGTAAAGAAAGGAAAGGCCCCAGGATTCGTGATACAAGATAATGGAGTTCGGATATTTCAGAGTCGACTTTGCATTCCAGATGATGATGATTTGAGACGGACAATTCTGAAGGAAGCTCACAGCGTGCCCTATTCTATTCACCCGGACAGCAGTAAGATGTATAAGGATCTTAAACAAAACTTTTGGTGGGGAAATATGAAGAAGGACGTAGCAGAGTACGTTTCGAAGTGTTTGACTTGTCAGCAGGTTAAGATTGAACATCAGCGACCTGCCGGAATGTTAAAGCCGCTTCCGATCCCTGAGTGGAAGTGGGAGGATATCTCGATGGATTTCATCACCAATATGCCAAGGACCAAGACGGGAATGAACATGATTTGGGTTATAGTTGATCGACTAACCAAGTCGGCTCATTTCCTAGGAATTAAAGACACGTGGGGACCCGAGAAATTGGCACGAGTATTTATTGCAGAGATAGTCAGATTGCACGGGACGCCGAAGACCATTATTTCAGATCGAGATGGTCGCTTCGTGTCGCACTTCTGGAAGGCAGTTCACAGGGCTTTGGGGACCGAGCTAAACTTTAGCATGGCTTATCATCCTCAAACGGACGGTCAGTCTGAAAGGACTATACAAACAGTAGAAGACATGCTTAGAGCTTGTGCTTTGGATTGGTCAACTGATTGGGAAGTTCATTTGCCGTTGATTGAATTCACCTACAACAATAGTTGGCATGCTTCTATTAAGATGGCACCATTTGAAGCTTTGTACGGGAGAAGATGCCGATCACCCCTGTGCTGGGATGATTCTTCGGACTTGATCGGGACGGAACCGGAATTGATAGTTCAGACTCAAGAGAAGATAGCTTTGATTCGGGAAAGACTGTTGACTGCCCAGCGTCGACAGAAGTCTTATGCAGATGTGCGTCGTCGCCCTCTAGAGTTCGACATTGGGGACCATGTACTATTGAAGGTGTCCCCTACACGAGGAATTTTCCGTTTTGGGAGGAAAGGTAAGCTAAGTCCGAGATATATCGGACCATTTGAGATCCTCGAGAGAGTTGGGGATTTAGCATATAGGTTGGCCTTACCGCCATCGCTGAGTCACGTTCACAATGTGTTTCACGTATCCCAATTGCGGAAGTATGTACCGGATCCCAGTCATATCATTGAGTTCGATGAGATCGAGATAGCTAATGACAGCACCTTCGAGGAGAGACCAATCAAGATACTTGAGAGTCGGATCAAGCAGTTGAGGAATAAACCAATACCCTTGGTTAAAGTACAATGGTCACGACACGGAATTGAAGAGGCCACTTGGGAAACGGAGGAAAATATGAAGACTAGATATCCAGAGTTGTTTTCATCTTAAGTTTCCGGATGAAACTTCTTTTTAGGGAGGAAAGATGTAATACCCGAGATTTCTGATATGTATTTGAACCTTGTGATATTGTATTTGTTGCATTTTGATATGAGTATTATTCTCCGTATTCCTTGATCCGGTGTTGTTGAGCGCATGATTTCATGAATGTGATCTAAATTGTGATTCTGCGCATGTATCGCATGCTATCGACTATGTGTAGCGTACGCTAAGTTGGATCCGTAGCGCACGCTATGCATGAACCTTAGCGCACGCTATACATAGTCAGCATGATTAAGACAGGGTGGTAGGTGAGATCGGCTGAGGATCTCGGTCGGATCATGTCGGGATGAACCTGGACGGCTTTCCGGAAAAGCCAAGTCAACGCGGTAGCGCACGCTAATGATATGAGGATAGCGCACGCTAAACGCCGAAATCTGATGAAGTCAGTAAGCTTCGTATGACCGTTAGCGCACGCTATGAGTATGGACTAGCGCGCGCTAATAACCATTTTCTATAAATAGGACAGCATCCTTTTCCATATTTTCAGCCTTTTCACTTCCCACATCCGAATTCTTGAACTTGGAGAGTCACTCTCTTCATCCTACACCCTTCATATCATCATCCTAGCACGAGTTTGAAGATTGTAGATCATTGGAGATTGGTGTTCAAGCCCTCGGTGTGGATTTCTTCAAGTTCCTTCGTGTTCTTCGCTACTTTGAGGTAGGTGATTCTTCACCAATATTAGTAGTATTCTGAAGGACGTTTTGATCATGTTTTGGGATTACCTAGTCAGTTAAATTCGCAAGTAGTTGAACATCATGTGTTAGAAGGATATTTTTGATGTTTCGGTACTTATTCATCGTATAAACCATTGAACCTTTTAGTGTTTGAACTCCTAGCATATTCATGAAGCTTCAAAACCGATTATGACCAGTAGATGGAGATTACCAAGTTCTTTTGTCTTTACATAAAGGAATCATACGTTTTGGGACATGGAATGGATTGAACTTAGGATATCTTCTTGAAGATCAAAGATAAATTATGGTGTTGTGATGATTATACGTATCCTTGTGTCTCGTAGTCGTTTAATCCGTCAAGATATTTCACAAACCGTATGAGCATGATATTCACGGAGATGACATGTATTAGCACTGAAGATTTCATGAGTTTCTTCACCATTAGATTAAGCTTTCTACCCAGTAGTAAACTGCCATGCACGGGTAGCGCACGCTAAGATGTATATATTAACGTGCGCTATCGGGAATGAGTTAACGTACGCTACGTTGGGTACGTAACGTATGTTATGTCATCAGCCGAGTCAGTCGGCTGATCAAGAGAGAACTGTCAGTACATAGTTAGCGTACGCTAGACTTGGTCAGTTGCATACGTTAACAGGTAGACTTAGCGCACGTTACGTAGAGTACGTAGCGTACGCTAAGTAGTTCAGGCAGATTACATATTTAGAGCTTTTGGCCGTAGACCGGATTGATAGGCATTCGTACGACTTGAGATGAATTCTTTATCATTTTCTTTTGTTAAGGTTCGAGCTTGCTACGTTGATCGAAGGAGGCGGCCTTCGAGTGTGTTGAGATCATTGGAGTGTTTAGTTCTTGCCATCTTCGAGGCAAGTATCGTAATGTGTTAATATTGGTATTTTGAGCATGCGTGTGGTTTATTCATGTCGTTGAACATGGGATTTATTTTGTTAAATTGTCATGATATTCGTTATCTAGTGTTTGTATGTTCATGTTGATGGACATAGCGATTTGGCATATATGTATGCATGAGTTGTGTTTGTGTATGTTGTACGATCTATGCTGAGGGCGCTGGATCGGATGTCCACCTCGTGTTGGTCCGATGGGATCATCTTGGGATCTAGCCGAGGCGCCGGATCATTGGGACGGGTTTTTCCATCTCGTGTTGGTCAAGCGGGATCATCTTGGGATCTATCTTTGAGGCGCTGGATCGTTGGAATACCCATAATGTGTAAATGGAATCTTGTGGATTCGCATTGTTGGATTCCGGTAGCGGAAATCTGTGTTGTGTATTTTGTTATGCATTGTTGTGGCATATCCGATTTATTTAATATGATACTTGTACTAGCATCATTTTGCTAACCCCTTCGGGGGTGGACATTTATTTTGATGTTCAGGTAGCCGAGGAGTGGGGAAACAGCCATAGTACCGACGTGACGACGAAGGGGCACAGTGATGTTTGTTGTTTTTGTGATTTGCCTTCTTGATTCATTTTCAGTACTCGAGTACGCGTGTCTAATTAATATTATTTCGATATGGTTGTATTAATTAACTCTTTGGATCATTTGGAACCGGTTTGTAACTTGAATTTATGTGGTATGGTTGGATTTTATTCACATTTCTTTTAATTAGCCTTGTAAATCTTTACCTAAAGGGTTTACGGCGCTGTAACTATTCCGAATATCTCGGTGTGTTACATTAGGACTGTGTCTGTATGTTGTGTTGATCTGATCTCGAATTAGACTGACGTGATTATCATGGTATTTCATATCTTGAGGTATGTTCCGTATTTCCTTGGTACTTATCTTTGATGGACAATCGATTATCGTATTGGAATTGTCGACGTTATCCGATGAATTGAATTGGCAAGAGTTGGTATAATTTCCATATCGCGAGTTATGATAATGTTTTGAGAACCTTGGGTATTGTTGAGATACCGTACATATATTTCGGTATTATCTTAATATGTTGTTAAGGATACGAATCGTGGATTTTCGTAAAGTTACGACGGTAATATTACATTGGTCGTATTCTTACTTAGTATTTCCATTGATATGTAATTATTGACGTGATGTGATGGTTATCATTGTTGGATATTATGGCTAACCCCGTCGTGGGCTTTCTTTTTAGGTTCTTAGATTATCAAGCTTGTAGCGGTCGTGAAGAGATGAGCTTCCCGGAGGATACTGGCTAGGGCATGTATTTGTGTATTGAGTTTCTGATCAGTTGTTGCATTCCGCTGCTAGAGTATTTTAATTGATTGTCTTTATCCGCTGTGTTAGTATTTTTAAATGGCCTTTTGGTATCTGGTAACTTAGGTTACTTTGGCAATCATTCTTTAAAACTATTTTGTCGGTACGTGTAAGCTTAACGTACATTTTTAAACCGTTGAGTTTTGGCATTTCGGGCCTTGTGATTTCAAATGAGATTTTACGACAGTTTTGATAAACGGATTTTATTAAATCTTCGAATATTTTAAATATATAATACCGACGTTAGCCTCTTGGGCGTTTGTAAATGTTTGCGAAAATTTCCTCCAGCCTTGTGGGTTCCATCTCGGGCCCCACGGCGCTGTAATATTCCTGGATGGCTCTGGGGGTGTTACAGAACCTATAGAAAAAGATACATCGAGAGAGAACGTAGGCACGTTTGGCCGAACCTCCATAAATCCGCGTGTCATTTATTTTCCGCATTTAATTTACGCTTCCGCACAAACGGCGCATATACCGATCCTACTCCAACAATTGGTATCAGAGTGGTACTCCTATAAGCGGCTTTACATCCGAGGAGAAAAGATCCAATTTGATCCAGTCGAAGGCCTTGCTCTCAACCGACCACCATTATTTGATGGATCGAACTTCATGACTTGGAATAAAAAGATGTCGATATTCATCCGAGCATATGACATCGAGCTTTGGAAGGTGATTTGTCTTGGTCCGAAAATTCCGACGAATTCCAACGGTACGCTTAAAATTTTTGAAGAATATGATGATTCCGATTGGAAAAATGACCGCTACAATTGTAAGGCAACTCAACTTCTTTATTATGCCTTAAATCCGGAAGAACACAACCGGATATCATCGTGTGATAGTGCCAAAGAAATTTAAAAAATGCTTGAGGTAACACACGAAGGTACGTCTCAAGTCAAGGAGACGAAAATAAACATGCTCCTTCACGAATACGAACTATTTCAAATGAAGGACGATGAATCCATCACGATAATGCTTGACCGTTTTTCGGTTATCACTAATGGATTAGCATGTTTCGGAAAACCACTTTTGAGTAGTGATAAAGTAAAGAAAATTCTCCGATCACTACCTCGAGAATGGGACGGTACGGTGACAGTAATAATGGAGTCTAAAGATTTAAATAATCTTGATTTTAGTGCTCTCGTTGGTTCTCTTATCAACTACGAGATTGTTCTAAAATCTCGGAATGCCAAACCAAAACCGAAGGAAATATCAATAGCCATGAAGGCTAAAATGTCGAGAAAGAAAGAAGAAATCTCGGTGGAAGAAAGCGACGAAGAATCGGCATATTATGCCAAGAATATTAATAAGTTCTAACACTTATTAAACCAGAGGAAGAAGGACATTCAAGCGTGCGAATCTAAGAAATTCGACAACATCTGTCGATTATGTGGTAAACCAGGCCACTTTGCTAAGAATTGTAGGGTTAAACCCAAGGAGGTTTTAGTTGCAACTTAGAGTGACGAAGATCCTGATGATGATTTCATGAATCAAAATAATCTCGCGCTCATGTCCCGGAGTTCATTCGACGATAGCGACATTGAAAGCCAAGTAACTCTTACGATGAACTTTTTGAAGCATTCGAGTTATTACATACCGATTATCAAAATGCTTTAAATGAGATTAAATCTCTTAAATCCAAATACAAATCTTTGGAAAATGAAAATTCCAAAATTCTTGAGAAGGGAAAATTTATTGAGATCGATAATTCAAAATGCATTGAAAATGAAAATATTTTAAAGAATGATCTTGTTAAAATTCAAACCGAGCTCAAAAATTTAACGAAGAAATTTTCTCTCAGAAACGAGAAATTTGAAAATATGCTCTCGGTTCAAAAGTACACGTTTAATAAAGAGGGGTTAGGATTCAAACCACGTTTTAAAAACGAATCTGTAAATTTTAAAATACCCCGGTGTGTATGAAAATCGGGCATCACATTTCAAATTGCAAAAGCCCAAGACGGACGATAAAAGTTAAGAAAATTTGGGTTCCTAAAGGAACAATTGTTTCAAACATCATCTACATCTCTAGAGAAAAACTGACTTTCGGTTGGATCCCCAAAAATTAATTTTTGATATTTTACAAAGGGGAAAATAATATTTTGAGGGGGAGATATTTCCAATTATTGCATATTTTTTCATGCATATTTTTTTCGATTATTGGTATCCTCTATATTTTGTTTGCACTTTTTGCTGAATACAAAAAGGGGGAGAAGAAGATGAATCAGATAAAAATAATGAAAAACAAAGAAGTCGAAAAGGCGAAGAAAGCATACAAAAAAGGGGAGAAACAAAGGAGTTGAAAAATGAAAAACGAAGAAGTCGAAAATGACAAGAAAAAGAAAAAGGATTGGAGAAACTAACGAAACGGTCAAAGCTGAAAACTTTGAAACGTACATATACATATATTTTTATTTTGCAGGTTTTATCCAATTCAAAGAGTTGTTTTGTAATCATCAAAAAGGGGGGAGATTGTTGGAATATTTATTCCACATATTAATAAATAGTACTTTGATGATTAAGTTGCTAAACAAAACAAAACAACAAAGAGGCGAAGCAAAACGACGAAGGAATCGAAGACACAAAATGCTGGACAAAATACAAAGCTACCGCACACTAGACATATAAGTTAGCGCACGCTAACGGGTCCCGGCTTCAGATAAGACGAGTTCGAAGTAACCTGAAGTGAAGTTACCTGATGAGGATAGCGCACGCTACACATAAGGATTAACGCATGCTATCAAGTCAATATTACCATTGTGAAGAGATTCAAACACAGAATGATGTATGCACTGAAGTAAGCTTAGCGCACGCAAGAGGTGATATTTAGCGCATGCTAAATATCAAAGTTTGAATCAAGTCAATCAATCCGTTGGGGAGAATCTGCTACAAGTCAAAAAGTGTTAACGGATATATGACGAATGCAATGATGCATGATTAGCGCAAGCTACAAGAAAGTGTTAGCGCACGCTAACTGTGAAGGAAGAAGCCACTGGACTGAAAATGGAAGACGTTAACGTACGTAACAGTACATAACGTACAATAAGGAAAATACATGCGATAGCGCACGCTAAGGAAGCCAGCCTAGCACACGCTAATAAACAACTGGCAGTAACGGCTAGTTTGTGGAAGAAGGCTATAAATACCAAATGAGTTGGTATCAATCCACACAACAACATTGAGCAATTCATATACACTTGAGATATCATTGTAAATATTATAGTTGTTGTTCTTGAGCTTAAATTAGAGTGATTGAGTGTTATACACAAAATCACACACGAGTGAGAAAAAGAAAAGATAGGATTGGATTCGGTGTTATTAGGATCAAGGATCCGGCATTGTTAGAATCGCAATCGCTATCTTAGTGAGGTTTATCTAGTACCGATAGAAAGCTAGAGTGGTTGATTCCTTATCCAATAGAAAAGAAAAACGGTTTTACTCGGACCGATAGAAAACGAGCTTGTAACGGTACTCCCTCGACCGATAGAAGAGAGGTGTAGAGGTTTTGATCTTGAACCTATAGAAAAAGATACACCGAGAGAGGACGTAGGCGCGTTTGGCCGAACCTCCATGTGTCATTTATTTTCCGCATTTAATTTACGCTTCCGCACAAACGGCGCATATACGGATCCTGCTCCAACATTTCAGTTTATGTTCTATAACCGAATTGTAAGAACAATAGTACTATTCAATAGATTTTCTTTTCCCATTTTATTATAATTTTCGGAATATTGAAGTACAACAATCGCAAGATAATTATTTGAAGATGTCTACTGCTTTCGATGCTAACTCGTCTGGTCAGAAGATGATCGCTCCTACTACTGTTCCAACTCTTCCTGTTCAGGCGGAAAAAAACTAAAAAGTTCAATGGACTCGATTTCAAGCGTTGGCAATAGAAAATGCTTTTCTACCAAACCACCATCGGTTTGGCAAAATTTCTGAAGGATGACCCTCATATCATGGATGAGAATGAAACTAATGCTGAAAAACATGCTGCATTTGATGCATGGGGGCAAGGTGATTACCTTTGCAGAAGCTATGTCCTTAACGGACTTAGTAATGAACTGTACAATGTGTACAATGCTGTGAAAACTTTCAAAGACCTTTGGGATTCTTTGGAAAAGAAATATAAGACTGAGGATGCTGGAGCGAAGAAATTCATGGTCAGCAAGTTTCTGGACTACAAGATGGTTGATACGAAAACTTTCTTATCTCAAGTCCAAGAGTTGCAATTAATTTTGCATGAGATTCATGCGGAGGGCATGAGTTTGAGTGAATATTTCCAAGTGGCATGTGTGATTAAAAAATTTCCATCGGGCTGGAAAGATTTCAAGAATTACTTGAAATACAAGAGAAAGGAGATGTCTCTTTCCAATATTTAAAAAAAAAAAGATGTCTCTTGAAGATTTGATTGTTCGTCTTCATATTGAAGAGGACAATCGAAAGTATAAAACTAAGTCATGCGATTGAGGCTCGTGCAAACTTGATGGAGCAAGACAACTTCATCAAAAGAAAAGTGTCATCAGCATCGCATAATAAGGGGAAGCAGCGTGCCAAGGTTTGGAAATTTACTGGCAATTGTCACAACTGTGGCAAGCCAAACCATATGGCTAAGGACTGTAGAAATCCCAAAGTGCTCAACAGACCAAAAAAGGGGAAGTCAAGTGCCCACCTTGCTAAACATGGTTCTGCGCCAGGAGAACTTAATGATTTCGATATGTGTGTAATGGTGTTTGAGGCACCAGAAGAGCAAGTTTATGTTGTCGAGGATCTTTATGATTTCGACAAAGCTTCCATGGTTTTTGAGGCAAATATGGTCGACAACCCAAGAGAGTGATTCATTGGTACTGGAGCCACTCGTCACGTTTGCTCCAACAAGGAGATGTTTTCAACTTATACCCCTACAACTAGTAGGAAGCTGTGTATGGCAAATTCCTCGTCTTCTGAGGTTGTTGGAATTGGAAATGTGGTTATGAAGTTAACTTCTGGAAAGAACAAATGCTGAAGGATGTACTGCATGTCCTGGACATCTGCAAGAATTTGGTCTCTGGCTCACTGTTGGTGGAACATGGCTTTAGACTAGTGTTTGACATTAAGAAGTTTGTACTTAGCAAGTTTGGTCAATTTCTAGGCCGTGGTTATCTTGATTTTGGTCTATTTAAAATGAATGTAATGTTTGTGCATCGTGTAACCAAAACAAATACTAATGAGAAAGATTCTCTTCTTTTGCTTATATGCTTGAGCATTCTGATTTATGGTATGTTAGATTAGGACATGTAAATCTTAATGCGATAAAACAACTTATGAATTTGGAATTACGTCCAACTTCAAAAATTGATTCAGAAAAGAAATGTGAAGTCTGTGTTGAAGCCAAAATGGCCAAATTACATTTTCATTCAGTTGAAATGTGTACTGAACCTCTAGGTTTAATTCATACTGATGTATGTGATTTAAAAATGATTCAAACTAGAGGTGGTAAAAATATATTTCCTTACTTCCATTAATGATTGCACCCGGTATTGCTACTCTACTTGTTAAGAAGCAAAGATGAAGCTATATAAGCTTTTAAAAACTATAAAGTTGAAGTTGAAAATCAACTTAGAAAAAATATCAAAATGGTCCGAAGTGATAGAGGTCGAGAATATATTGCACCTTTTGAAGAATCGTGTGCTGAAGCAGGTATAATTCATCAAACGATTGCACCGTATGCACCAAAATCTAATGGTGTCGCTGAGCGCAAAAATCAAAATTTAAAAGAAAGGATGAATGTCATGTTGATCAATTCTGGATTACATGATAATATGTTAGGGGAAGTTGTTTTAACAGCCAACCACATATTGAATAAGATCCTAGTAAAGATAAAGATAAAACACCCTACGAGATGTGGAAAAATCATAAACCGTCTTATAAATACCTCAAAGTGTGGGGGTATTTGGCTAAGGTAGCAATACAAGAACCTAAACAAGTAAAAATTGGACCTAAGACGGTTGATTGTGTCTTTATTGGATATGCATACAATAGTATGGCATACAAATTTTTAGTATACAAGTCAGAAAATTCTGAAATTATTGAGGGTACTATGATTGAATCATGAAATGCTACATTCTTCGAAAATATCTTTCATTGCAAATATAGTGATCAATCTAGTTCTAATAAAAGAATGTATGAGATTGTGATGAAGTCTACACCGAGTGTTGAAGCAGACGTAGAACCTAGACGTGGTAAACGAGTAAAAATGGTTAAATCATTTGGACCTGATTATATCACTTTCATGTTGGATGATGAGCCTAGTTCTATCAAAGAGGCCATGTCCAGTGTGGATGGACCACTCTGGGAAGAGGAAATTAATAGTGAAATGGAATCCATTTTGCAAAATCATACTTGGAAGTTAGTTGATCTTCCACCGGGCTGTAAACCTTTAGGATGCAAGTCGATCCTAAGGAAGAAATGTAAAGCAGATGGAACCATTGATAAGTTTAAAGCCCGACTAGTTGCTAAAGGGTTTAAACAAAGAGAAGAATATGATTTCTTTGACACTTACTCACCAGTAACCAAAATAGCATCTATTAGGGCGCTTCTCTCAATTGCTGCATTACACAATCTTGAGATTCATTAAATGGATGTGAAGGCTACATTTCTGAATGGGGAATTAGAATAAGAAATTTACATGGAACAACCCGAAGGGTTTGTTGCACCGGGTCAAAAAAAGGTGTGCAAATTAGTCAGGTCGTTGTATGAACTTAGGCAAGCTCCAAAACAATGGCATGTTAAATTTGATAACACGATGTTATCAAATGGTTTCAGAATCGATGAGTGTGACAAATTTGTTTATATCAAAGGTACATCAAATGCATATGTCATTGTATGTCTATATGTAGATGACATATTGAAAATAGGTAGTAGTCATGATTTAATCATGGACACAAAAGTAATGTTCAAAAGAAATTTTGACATGAAAGACATGGGCAATGTTAATGTAATCCTGGGTACTAAAATTCATAGAACTCAAGATGGAATTATCTTGTCACGATCTCATTACGTTGAGAAAATGCTCAAGAAATTCAATGCCTTTGATGGTCTCATATGTAGGACACCTATGGACCTAAGCATAAATCTGATTGCTAACAAATCAGAACCAGTAGCTCAATTGGAATATTCCCGTGTTATAGGAAGTCTGATGTACTTAACAAATTGTACTCGTCCAGACTTAGCCTTTACAGTTAACATGTTGAGTAGGTATACATGCATCCTAGTCATGAATATTGGACCGCTTTGAAAAGGATTTTAAAATATTTAAAGTACACCCTAGACTATGGGATACACTACTCTAGATACCCGTCTGTATTGCTCAGGTAGTGGACCGAATGCAGGTAGCAGTAGGATTGCAACTGGGAGAGAGACAGCAAGGCATCCCAGACTTGGGAAATCGAGGAGACCAATGGCTCCAAGAGGTGGCGAAAATGCATCCGCCAAAGTTAGACGGTTTCTTGGAGACGCCGACGTGGGATCACTGGCTTAGAGAGTTGGAGAAAGTGTTCGCAGGGATTAACTGCCCAGACGACCGGAGAGTTCCCATAGCCCAATACTTTCTGACAGGGGAAGCGTCCGAGTGGTGGGAAGCCATCCGACCTATAGATCATGATGCCGACTGGGGAGAATTTAAATTGATGATGGAAGCACAGTACTGCCCTCGTCCAGTGAGGGAAGCTAAAGTTAGAGAATTTTTCTCTGCCCAACCTTCAGATGTGCTAGTATCTCAGGCGATTAAGACGTTTAACCAGTCGTTGGCATTTGTTCGACACCTGGTCAGAACCGATGCAGAAATGATGATTCATTTCGATATGAGAATGAAACTGGAGATACAGAGGTACATGTCAGGTTTCGAATGCACCACTCTCCATCAGTATCAGGACAAAGCATTGGCGTATGAAATAAAAGAGGCAGCGATGGAAAAGTTCACAGAGTCCAAGAAATAGAAAGTGTCTGGTAATTTCACGAAGCACAAGAGCAGTGGGCCCCGCAAAGTTTAGTCATCCTATCATTCATTCAAGAATCCATCCAAGAGTTGAAAGAACTTCAAAGCAGTATCAACACCGACAGATGTGGTCAAGAACTGTTTTAATTGTGGTCGCCCAGGACACCTTTGGCGTGATTGTTTCCATTCTCCAGTAACATGTTATGATTGCGAACAGGAAGAATATTGTGCAATGTTCTGCAAGGATGCCACGAAGTTAAATGGAGCTCGTACTTTGCAGCTGACTCAGAAAGAAGCAAGTGTTCAGCAGACGCAGCAGAGTGTCCAACTACCCCAGAGTTTTGGTCGAGAACGAGGCAGAGGACTGCTCGACTGAAAGGGAGCATAGAGTACCGGATCCGTTCCTCTACGCCTGTATGAGATGAGGAGAGCAGACGATCAAGATGCTGCTGTCGCATTAGGTACCGTCCAGATCCTTTCACAACCAGTTAACGTTTTATTCGATACAGGGGTTATGCATTCGTTTATATCATTGTCTTGTGTTAATCATTTGAACATTTCTGGTTTTCATAATTGTGAGCCTTATGTTGTGGATTTACCGACTGGAGAGAGAATTGTGGGGAACTTAGAAACTAGAGATTTTCCTGTATCAATTGGAGGCAGAGAGTGGCCCTCAAATCTGATTGTGATAGAAATGCAAGGAGACGACCTGATTCTCGGAGATGATTTGCTTAATCGATATGAAGCTATTATAAACTACCGGAAGAGGAATATCTCGATGATAGCTGAAGATGGTTCCGAAATATTGTTCGAGGGATGGAGACCAGGAAGCTCAGGAAAGATGATCAAAGCAATGAAAGCTGTCAAACTGCTAAAACAGGGATGTACTGGATACTGGTGTTACGCAATGAAGAAGGAAGACGGAAAAGTAGAACTTTCATCTATTCCTTTTGTGAATGAATTCCCGGATGTGTTTCCTGACGAATTACCTGGACTACCTCCACGACGAGATGTAGAATTCACCATCAAGCTGGAACCAGGAGCTACACAAATTTCTAAGGCGCCGTATCGTATGGCACCTACTGAGATGTACGAATTGAAGAAATAATTGGAAAAGTTATTGGACAAAGGCTATATTCAGCCAAGCATTTCGCCCTGGGGTGCACCAGTTCTTTTTGTCTAGATGAAAGATGGATCGCTTCGATTGTGTATTGACTATCGAGAGCTGAACAAGATGACGATCAAGAACAAGTATCCATTACAACGGATTGATGATTTGTTTGGCCAGTTGCAAGGAGCAATGGTATTTTATAAGATCGATCTGAGATCGGGATATCATCAGTTGAGGATTAAGGAATCCGATGTTCCGAAGTCAGTGTTCAGAACTCACTACGGACACTATGAGTTTGTAGTGATGCCTTTGGTCTCACTAATGCACCTGCCGTGTTCATGCAGTTGATGAATCGAGTGTTCATAGAGTATTTGGACAAATTCGTAGTTGTGTTTATTGATGATATTCTGGCTTATTCCAAGAGCTTGGAAGAGCATGCACAACACTTTCGGATCATTTTGGACATCTTGAGAAGCGAAAAATTATATGCCAAACTTTCTAAGTGTGAATTCTGACTAAAGGAAGTGATGTTCCTCGGTCATGTGGTATCAGCGGAAAGAGTCCGAGTAGATCCCCAGAAGGTCGAGGCAATCTTGGATTGGTAGTCTCCTAAGAACGTGAAGGAAGTCGGAAGTTTCTTAGGACTTGCTGGATATTATCATCGGTTCGTGGAAGGGTTTTCCAAAATTACCCGCCCACTTACTCGATTGCCGCAGAAAACCAAAAAGTTTGATTGGAACGATATGTGTTAGGCCAGTTTTGATGAATTGAAGAAGAGATTGACGACAGCACCGATTTTAGCACTACCACAGGGAACAGGAGGATTCATAGTTTACAATGACGCTTCAAACCAAGGTCTTGGGTGTGTACTGATGCTGAATGAGAAGGTGATCGCCTACGCATCACGAAAGTTGAAGCCCTATGAAGTAAATTATCCAACGCATGATTTGGATTTGGCAGCTGTGGTTTTTGCCTTGAAATTTGAGGACATTATTTCTACGGGACTCACTGTCAGATCTTCACAGATCATAAGAGTCTCAAATACATCTTCATCCAAAAAGAGTTAAACATGCGACAGAGGAGATGGCTGGAATTGATTAAGGATTATGACTTGGAGATTCTTTATCATCCAGGCAAAGCAAATGTGGTGGCTGATGCACTGAGCCGCAAACATATTTCTATTCGAATGCTAGAGAATCTCACCTCCCAGCCCAGCATTCAACGAGAACTGATTCCCGAAGGAATTGAAGTATGGTTGCAAAGAATCCACGAACAACTATGTATGATGGAATTAACTTCATCATTAACCGAAGAAATCAAATATAAGCAATTAGATGACCCTATGATGATTCGGTTACGTGATGAAGTGACTAAAGGAAAGGCCCCAGGATTTGTAATTTATGATGATGGAGTTTTGAGATTCCAGAGCCGACTTTGGTTCCCAATGTCGATGTTTTGAAACAGACAATTATGAAGGAAGCTCGCAGCACGCCCTATTCTATCCACCCGGGCACCAGTAAGATGTATAAGGATCTGAAGCAGAATTTTTGGTGGGGCAACATGAAGAAAGATGTAGCAGATTATGTTTCGAAATGTTTGATTTGTCAGCAGGTTAAGATCGAACAACAATGATCTGCCGGAATGCTAAAGCCGCTTCCGATTCCTGAATGGAAATAGGAAGATGTGTTGATGGACTTTATCACTAATATGCCGAGGACCAAGACAGGGATGAATATGATTTGGGTGATAGTTGACCGTCTAACCAAATCGGCTCATTTTCTGGGCATCAAGGACACTTGGGAACTAGAGAAATTGGCACGAGTGTTTATTGAAGAGATAGACCGATTGCATGGTACGCCGAAGACCATTATTTCTGACCGAGACGGTCGCTTCGTGTCACATTTTTGGAAGGCAGTTTATAAGCCTTGGGAACGGAGCTAAACTTTAGTACAGCTTATCATCTACAGACAGACGGACAGTTCGAGAGGACTATTTAAATGGTGGAGGACATGCTGAGAACTTGTGCCTTAGATTGGTCGACTGAGTGGGAAGTTCATCTACCATTGATTGAATTCACTTACAAAAATAGTTGACATGCTTCCATTAAGATGGCACATTTCGAAGCATTATACGGTAGGAGATACAGACCGCCCCTGTGTTGGGACGATTCGTCAGACTTGATCGGGACGGAACCGGAATTGATCGTACAGAAGCAATAAAAGATAGCTTTGATTCGTGAAAGACTGTTGGCCGCCCATAGTCGGCAGAAATCTTATGCAGACGTGCGCCGTCGCCCGTTAGAGTTCGATATTAGAGATCACGTGCTTTTAAAGGTTTCTCCTACACGGTGAATTTTTCATTTTGGGAAGAAGGGGAAGTTGAGTCCGAGATATATCAGACTGTTGTTGCCCGAAATATTTATCCGAAGATGAAATACTACTGGAATGGACGGACAACAAACAAGGTTGCGGGAGCACTTCCGAGGGTGTGTGGATAACACTAGATTTGCCGAGTTTGTTAGGCCCGGGCTTGAATGCTCTCGTGAGATGTTATTAATACAAATATTCGTGGATACAAGTATTACTGTGAGAATCTAAGTACAATGAGTGTAAAAAGATCCTATTATCCAGCTCTTGAGCGAAGCTTTGGTGTTCTTGCTCTCGGCCGATCGTCTTCTGTGTGAGAGAGGCTGAGAGAGAAGAAGGAACCGAGAGATAGCTGTTGCCAAGAGTAGGAAAGCCAAGTTGTGTTGTGCTTGTTGGGAAGCAGCGAGAATCAGAGTTTTGGGAGCTAAAAATTCGGTCTTTTTCCAAGTGCAGGCAGCCTTCTATTTATAGGGGCCGAGATGCCTTGTTTCCTGGCGGGCGATCGCCTTTCGTCTAATATAATAATGGGGCGATCGTCTTTAAGTCACATGGGCTGTCTGCCTAAAGTCCAAGGTCGCCGCCGGCACCACCGGCGGTCCAATGAGGAGCCAGCACGCGTCCGGAGTTGCTGTCACGGGCGGTCCTACTGACACCTTTCGGCGGGCCTTTCGGCTGGTGGAAAGATGTTGACAGGCTGTGGTCAATGATCCATGAAATGCGGATCTTGTCTCGGAATTGCACGTGGGTTCTGTCCTGAGCTTCGGCCATTGCCGACTGGACGATCATCGGCTTCGAGCGGCATGAGGCGTTCGGCATTGGTGGGTTACCAGAGGTCGGCATCGGTCGGTCACCAGAGGTCAGCATTGGTCGGTCACCAGGGGTCAGTCGACAAGTGCCGAGAGATGATCGTCTATTAGTCGGCCAACAGGAGTCGATCGCCATGTACCGAGAGACGATCGCCTTTAGATGTCGATTGTTCGGCACCGGGACTTGTCCTGGGACCTTCGGTCGGCCGATCTATCTTGGCTGCTCGGCTATGGCTAGGTCGCCTGGCCTCTGGTCGGCAGTTCTGCCTTGGCTGCTCGGCTATGGCTAGGTCGCCCGGTCTCTGAGGCGATCGCCGGTCGAGGCGTATAATTCTCGACACAACAATTGCCCCCCAGCTTGCTCCGATGTTGAAGACATGGGGCGAGGTGGTTCTTGCTGGCGATCGTGTAGGATGAGGACGGGCGATCCGTTGAGCTGACTTTGGATTCGGACTTGGGCGATCTGGTCGATTGGATAGCTATCTTTCGGTCTTGTACCTGCAAAAAACAACATTGGCCGATCCCCCTTAGAAACTTGATGGTTTCGTCGTTTGAGGAATCGTGCACAGTCGCGGAGTTCGATGGACCGACTCCATGATCGTGTCTTGTGCGCGAACGACATTGACTGTCTCGTGACTCATTTTATTGTGAGGGTCCTCTGTTAGGCTGCGCCTCGCCTCGTATTTAAACGAAGGGCGTACGGTCTTGGTCTGGAGGAGTCCTTGCGCGGGGCGTCGTCGGATTAATCAACTCCACTTCCGCGGCTTGTTAGCTCTGCTTCCACCTCGGCCCGCCATGAAGATGGCGAACCTCGACGGTGTACGTTGATACGGGGGTAGTGACGCGTCGCATTGTCCGGGTTCACCATGTTAAATGATGAACCTTTGAGGGCGGGCGATCGTGTCCACTGATTAATTTGGAGGGCCCTCAGACTACGCCGGCCTCGTATTTAAACGAAGGGCGGGCGATCTTGGCCCAAAGGGACCTTGCATGGTCGAAGCAGGTGGTTCCATCGACTACCAGGACCATGGATGTACGTTGTGCTGTGGAGGCGATCTCGTGCCTTAGTCCATCATGTTAGATGGTGAACTGTAGATGGCGAATGAGTCCTCCGGTTTTGGTGATGTAGCTTGATGATGGCGATCAGGCTGGAAGACTGGTGATCATCGTCTGGCTGCCTATCGCGTTATTCATAAGTTGATATCGGCAATCGGGCTGGATATCGTCACTCGGGCGCCGATCACGCTACTCATAGGCTAAGAAGAAACCTTTGCCTGGACAGAAAGTCTGCGGCCTTAGCTCGGAAGATCGCGTAGGTCGAGGGTTGGTCCTTCGTAAGATGCCTGAACATAGGCGAAAGACCATGGAATCCTCCTAGGACCGAGTATAGGGCGATCTCATCGCTTACGGGCTCGCCGTTGAGGATGATCTCGTCTACCCGGTCGATGTAGTCCGCGTCGGACTCTTCTTCCCCTTGTTTGATTCGCATCATGCGATGGGGACCTTCTGTCCTAGCGACCCTGGTGGCGAAGTACGCTGTGAAGTCGTTCGCCAGTTGGTTAAAGGAGCCGATGGACTGAGGCGGCAACGAGGCGTACCACCTGTGGGCAAGGTCGTCCAGCGTCAGAGGGAACATTCGGCACCTGGTCGCGTCAGATGCCCCACACCCGGTCATGTAGATGTTGAACTTGCTCATATGTGTTTGAGGTCGATCTCCCTCGCATGCAGGTGTTTGAGGAGGAGCGATCTTGTGCTGCACGGGGGCGAGCTCGATGTGGACCGCGAGCGGCTCGCTCGGCCCGGCGATCTTGCTCTTGGCGCTTGCCCCAGATTCCATGAGCGCCTTCATGTCGTCGAGCTGGCGTTGCATCGCGGCCATCGCTGTAGCATGGTCGCTCGTGGATCGGCTCTTGGAGCGGGAGCCGAGGCAATTGTGTACCGATCTCCTGACTCCGCTGCTGCCGACCTCGGCTATTTGGCGAGGGGGAGCCAGACGGCTGGGCTGCCTCCTGGGAGTCGGATAGGCCGAGCTCCTGGTGACGGACTCGAACTCCGTCGTCTCGTGGCTGGGGCCGGACTGCCCCGGTCGCCAAGATGGGTCGCTGCCTAGGCGATAGAAAACAGAGGTGCCCCGGCTGGCGAGCGCCTCTCCCTGCGAACGGGAGCCTCCTGGCGATCGCTCAGTCAGCAACGCCTTGAACTTCCGTTTGGTCATCCGATGGATGGCCGAGGGGGTGATAGCGGGAGGCGCGTCGAGAGCACTCCGTCGCTCCTGTAGGATGGCCATGGCCTCCTCGATCTGTCCCGAGGTTTGGAACTGATCGAGCGAGAGACTTGGGCCGTCCCCCAGGGGTGGGATCGAGCGTCTCGGACCGCGGCAGCTACCCTCCGCCATCGGCTGTGGCTCGGACTGCGACGGAACGAGGCGCCTGGCGGATCGGCCAGCGGCTTTCTTCGACGAGGAGGCAGAAGTCATGATTCTGAAAGCTTTCTCTGAAGAACAGTGAGTGTTTCTTCAGGTATATGCCACGGAGAACAGTGAGTGTTCTTCGAGACGGTAGGAGTAAAAAATTGAGGGTTAGATCCCCTTCTTCTAGCGCCAATTGTTGTTGCCCGAAATATTTATCCGAAGATGAAATACTGCTGGAATGGACGGACAACAAACAAGGTTGCGAGAGCACTTCCGAGGGGGTGTGGATAACACTAGATTTTCCGGGTTTGTTAGGCCCGGGCTTGAATGCTCTCACGAGATGTTATTAATACAAATATTCGCAGATACAAGTATTAATGTGAGAATCTAAGTACAATGAGTGTAAAAAGATCCTATTATCCAGCTCTTGAGCGAAGCTTTGGTGTTCTTGCTCTCGGCCGATCGTCTTCTGTGTGAGAGAGGCTGAGAGAGAAGAAGGAACCGAGAGATAGCTGTTGCCAAGAGTAGGAAAGCCAAGTTGTGTTGTGCTTGTTGGGAAGCAACGAGAATCAGAGTTTTGGGAGCTAAAAATTCGGTCTTTTTCCAAGTGCAGGCAGCCTTCTATTTATGGGGGCCGAGATGCCTTGTTTCCTGGCGGGCGATCGCCTTTCGTCCAATATAATAATGGGGCGATCGTCTTTAAGTCACATGGGCTGTCTGCCTAAAGTCCAAGGCTGCTGCCGGCAGCCAGCTGTGCGGTCCAATGAGGAGCCAGCACGCGTCCGGAGTTGCTGTCACGGGCGGTCCTACTGACACCTTTCGGCGGGCCTGTCGGCTGGTGAAAAGATGCTGACAAGCTGTGGTCAATGATCCGTGAAATGCGTATCTTGTCTCGGCATTGCATGTGGGTTCTGTCCTGAGCTTCGGCCATTGCCGACTAGACGATCATCGGATTCGAGCGGCATGAGGCGGTCGGCATTGGTGGGTCACCAGAGGTCGGCATCGGTCGGTCACCAGAGGTCGGCATTGGTCGGTCAACAGGGGTCGGTCGACAAGTGCCGAGAGATTATCGTCTGTTAGTCAGCCACCAGGAGTCGATCGCCATGTACCGAGAGATGATCGCCTTTAGATGTCGATCGTTCGGCATCGGGACTTGTCCTGGGACCTTCGGTCGGCCGATCTATCTTGGCTGCTCGGCTATGGCTAGGTCGCCTGGCCTCTGGTCGGCAGTTCTGCCTTGGCTGCTAGGCTATGGCTAGGTCGCCCGGTCTCTGAGGCGATTGCCGGTCGAGGCATATAATTCTCGACACAACACGGACCATTCGAGATTCTTGAAAGAGTTGGAGAATTAGCGTACAGGTTGGCATTACCGCCATCGCTTAGTCATGTTCATAATGTGTTCCACGTATCCCAGTTACGGAAGTACATATCAGATCCCAGTCATGTCATTGATTTCGGTGAGATCGAAGTTGCTAAGGATGGCACGTTTGAAGAGAAACCGATCAAGATACTCGAAAGTCAAGTCAAATAATTGAGAAATAAACCAATCATTTTGGTTAAGGTTCAATGGTCGCGCCACGGAGTTGAAGAAGCCACTTGGGAGACGGAGGAAAGTATGAATTCCAGATACCCAGAATTATTTTCGTCTTGAGTTTCAGGACGAAACTCCTTTTTAGAAGGAGTGTATGTAATATCCGGATAAATTATTGAGTATTTTCGTCCATATTTGAACCTTGTATTATTCGAATTTGTGATATCAATAATCGAATTATGATCTTTCCCGTATTCGTATTCGCATGCATGATCATGTCAACCTTGTAACTTTATACATGCAACTACGTTATAATGTACTCTAGCTAGTATGCGTAACGTACGTTACGAGTCACATATAACGTATGCTATAAGCAAGGCATACGTATGTAAGGCAGTCAATTTGATCAAGATTGGTCGGCACATGGGCCACCTCGGGACGGAGACAGGATAAGATTTCCCGTGTGGCCCGGACAGCTTTTTGAAAAAACAGGTCAACAGAGATTAACGTACGCTAAGGGATGTACATAGCGTATGCCAAGTATGTTTATTACGTATATAACCCTGTTGATGCAGCGTACGTAAGAGAGTTCAGATTTGAGGCAGTAAGCTACAATTGAACGGTAGCGTACGCTAAGGACATCGGGTAGCGTACGCTAAGTGAATAGCGTACGTAAAGCACAGAGGCTAACGTACATAAAGCTCAGGACATTATATATATGGGACAGCACCCATTCCACTCCACTTCATTTCCTTTCATTTCTCTTTCATTTCTTTCAAGTCCAAAGAGCTCCCTTTGACACTTAGACACTTGTTAACATCCCTACTTAGCCATTGAAGTTGAGGAACACCTTGGATTGGCACTCAAGCATCCGGAGTGGATTCTACCTATTGCCTTGACATTTTCTTTATATTAAGGTATGTTAATGATATCTCCAACCTTGAATTCGTGTTCTTAAGGATGTTATGAACATACTACCGAGATTATTAAGCTCCATAGATGACTTTTAACTGAACATGATGTTCTTAAGGAAGTTTGAATCTTGTCATGATGAACAAGTAAGAGAAGTTTTCTGAGATTGATAATCCGCATTGAATGGTGTCTTCGTAATAACCATGGACTTAGTATTAATATCACTTTTGGTAGACGAACCTAGGAGGATGAACGTTGAAGGTTTTGTCATATCTTGTAAGTTGGATTTGGCTAGTTAATCTTCATGATGAAGTTTGAATGAGATGAAGATATTGGTAACAAGTGTATCAACCATAGATTATCCAAGCTGCATATTTGAACTCATAATCGAGATTGAAGTGAAATATTATGATGGCATGTTTATCCTGGAATTCGAAATCGTCAAACACTATAGGATCATTCTTGTTCGCATGAGAAATGTATTTGTGAGTATAACGTACGGTAAACATCATGAATTACGTACGTTATACCATCAACCAAGACGGTCGTCTGATCAGAGAAGAAACTGTCGAATGCATGCTTAGCGTGCGCTATGCTTCGTAGCTTACATACGCTAATGAGTGGACTTAACGTACGCTATGTTGGGTATGTAATGTACGTTATGCAGGTCAGGAAAGATACGTTTTGTTGAACTTTCGGCCATAGTTTAGGATGTTAGATGTTCGTACATTAGTTATGACATAAGATGGACTCTTTATTCATTTCTATTGTTTAAGGTTCGAGCTTGCAACATGATAGATCAATTGGGTGACCTTCGAGTGTATTGATATCCGTTGAAGTACTATCCTTATCGCCAATTTGAGGCAAGTACTATAATTATAATTATTTGTATTATGTCAGTTATGCTAT
The DNA here is from genome assembly GCA_033398695.1 of Orobanche coerulescens. NCBI lineage: Eukaryota > Viridiplantae > Streptophyta > Magnoliopsida > Lamiales > Orobanchaceae > Orobanche > Orobanche coerulescens. Next base: position 106,305,270 of record CM065804.1, read on the forward strand.
TGTTGTAATGTGCATATGTGTTGTGATTAATTGTCCACCATGCGTTGGTCCGACGGAATTATCATGGGAATCTATAGATGTGTGCGCTGGATCGTTGGACAGGTAATTCCACCATGCGTTGGTCCGACGGGATCATCATGGGAATCTATAGCTGTGTGCGCTGGATCGTTGGAATACCACGAGTATGTTGAGATTGTCGTAATATGTTATGTGTTGTTATTATTTCTTGTTGGAGAAACTTGCCATGATTATTGTTGAATAAAGCATTGTTCATAATTATCGTACTTGTACTAGCATCGTCGTGCTAACCCCTTCGGGGGTGAACATTTGTTTTATGTTCAGGATCCAGGAGACCAGGAAAACAACCACTGGAGTTGCATGACGACGAGGGTGTAGAGTGATGTTCCGATCGGGTTTAATTGTCAGATGTTTGTGTTAATTTAAATAAGTACTCGGGTACGTTGTCATTTGTGATGTTGGATTTGATTATGTATTAATGTTCTTCGTTGGACGTTTGTATTTTCGGCACTGATTCAGAATCAGTATATTTTATCTCAGTTATTTTCGTTTGTTGGTATTTGTTATTGTCATTTCGTTTCATCAGTCTTGTAAATTCTTACGTAAAGTATTTACGGCACTGTAATATTCCTGATTATATCGGGGGTGTTGCAGTGGAGTGGGGAGTCTTAGATCGTTGAATTTTGCCCTTCTTGCTAAATGGTGGTGGAGATTAAAAGTTGAACACAACTCTCTTTGGGCGTCTTGTATAAAATCCTTGCACAATATCAATTGTATTGATGGAAAAGCTTTGGCTAAGTGTGGCATCGTGGGAGCTTGGCTTTCTATTTATCGTTTATATGAAGAGCATGATGATTGGGATTTATCACTTGATGACTTGTTTTATAGGAAGATGGGGTGATGTGGTCAACGAGTTATTGGAGTTCATGGATTCCTATGATCATGTATTCAAGCCAAAGAATTGATTTCTTTGTTTATTTGCTTTCCTTTTTAAGTTATGTTAATAAGCCCGTCCGTATGTTGGACTTTATGGGCCTTGATTATGTATTTAAACACTTAAACCTAGATCATTCGGGGTGTTGATTATTGATTTGAAATAAGATTATTGAGGACTCGTCTAGTACACGTAGTGTCAAGATGATTATCTCTTTTGTGTTACGCATCCGCTACGTCAGTTGGTATCACGAGACCAGGCACGATGCCGCCCCGTCGCCAACCCCCTGGTGATGCTGCCGCCGCCCATGCCAACGCCCGTCGCGATGCGGACATGGCCGAACTCAGCCGCCAGATCGCGACTGTTGCAGCCTCGTTGGAAGACCTTCGTCTCGTCGTTGTCAACTCACTCCCGGCCGCACAACACGGGCCGCCGCCTGATCCCGATCGCGCTGGACACGTCCGATGTCGGCCTGCCGCCGCAGCTCCGGAGCCTGTTCCTGCGGATTCCGATCTAAACGACGAGGTTACTATCGACGACAATCCCTTCGCTGCACTCGCGCGTCCTCCGGTGCGTGTATGCGGGGATGATGATCGTCGGTGGGAGTCAGGCTTTAAGCTTGATATCCCTGAATTCAACGGAACGCTCGATCCATGTGAGTTTCTGGATTGGGTTAATTGTGTAGAGGATTTAATGGAGTTTAAATCGGTTCCAGACCCTAAGAGGGTTCCCTTGGTCCCGACGCGGTTCCGTGGCCGTGCGTCGTCATGGTGGCAACAGCTCAAAGCCACACGTCGTCGGCAAGGTAAATCACGTGTTGATTCGTGGGATAAACTCCGTAAATATATGGAGCGGTACTTTTTGCCGTATGATTATGAGGCTACCTTGTTTCGCAAGTTTCATGCATTACGGCAGGGTGTTCGTTCGGTTGATCATTATACGGATGACTTTTATAAGTTTCTCTCCCGCATTGATGTTCGAGATACGCCGTCGCAACTGGTCTCTCGATATATTGAGGGTTTGGCGCGTTCAATCCAGGACACGATCGTCCTCTTCTCGCCAGAGTCGATCTCCGAAGCGCACCAACGCGCTTTGCTATTGGAGCAGCAGGCCACCCGTCGGCCACCTGGGCTTGCTTCGGCCGGCCCACGCCCAGCAGCCACCATGGCCGTGCCGCCAGGCCCTGATCGCGCAGCAGCTCCGCAGCGGGCAGCCCGCGAGGCTGGCTCCTCCACTTCGGCCGTACGTTGCTTTGCGTGCGGTGAGGCGGGCCACCGTCGCGCGTCGTGTCCTCAGGTCCGTCAACGCACCCTTATGATGGATTCTTGGGAGACGACCCCATACACGGGCCCTCCTATTTTTGATGATGATGAGCCGCCACCTGATTTGCCCGAGGAGCATGTGATGGGAGATACCGGACAGTTGCTCGTCATTCGGCGTTCTTGCTTGGCTCCGAAGATTTCCCCTGAGACGGAGCCTCAGCGACATCATATTTTTGAGTCCACCTGTACTATCGGTGGTAAGGTATGTCACTTTATTGTTGATTCTGGTTCGTGTGAGAACGTTATATCTGCTGATGCTGTTGCTAAGTTAAACTTGATTACTGAACCTCACCCATACCCTTATACCCTTGCTTGGATACAACGTGGCAATTCAGTTACTGTAGACCGTCGTGTTAATGTTGCTATTTCTATTGGGTCTAAGTATAAGGATAATATATGGTGTGATGTGGTCCCTATGGGCCCTTTGCCACTTCTTTGTTGGGCGTCCGTGGCAATTTGATAGGTCGGTTGTACATGATGGTAGGCCGAACACTTACGATTTCGTATTTGATGGTGCTAAGATTGTTTTGCATTAAATACATTGCCTAAATTGCCTACCTGTTGATAATGTGGTTTTGTTATCTCATCCGATTGTTTATCCGAGGGTAAATCGCTTCATTTTGGTTCTGTTATTGGCCGTGGATGTTTTAGTGCATTCTATTCTGCTCTGCTATTCGTGCACTTTTGGATGAATTTGCTGATGTTTTTCCGTCGGAGTTGCCTTCGGCTTGCCCTCTCCGGGACATCCAACACCATATCGATTTGGTGCCGGGCGCTTCTCGCCCAATAGGCCACACTATCGAATGAGTCCTATTGAGCATGAAGAGTTGCGCCGTCAGTGGAGGAGTTGTTCTTGAAGGGTTCGGTCCATCGAGTATGAGCCGTGTGCGGTACACCCTTCTCATCCCTAAGAAGGACTCGTCTGGCGCATGTGTGTGGATAGTCGCAATTAATAAGATTACATCCGTCAGTTCCCTATTCCTCGGTTGGACGATCTGTTAGACCAGCTCAGTGGCTCCACGATTTTTAGTAAGCTGGATCTTCGCAGTGGATACCACCAGATTCGCATTCGTACAGGGGACGAGTGGAAGACTGTGTTTAAGACTCGTGAGGGTCTGTTCGAGTGGCTGGTTATGCCGTTCGGCCTCTCCAATGCTCCTAGCACGTTCATGCGTGTCATGAACCAGTCACTCCGTTCTTTGATCGGATCGTGTGTTGTCGTTTATTTTGACGACATTTTGGTGTACAGCAGGTCGGATGCCGAGCACATTGTTCATCTTCGTGCAGTGTTGGACATTCTTCGTGCCGAGCAGTTCTTTGCTTCACCCAAGAAATGCATTTTTGGGGTTGATTCCGTGTTGTTCTTGGGGTACGTTATCTCGGCTGACGGAATTCGTGTGGATGACTCTAAGATTGCCATGATTCGTGATTGGCCTTCTCCTACCACGGTGACAGAGGCTCGGAGTTTTCACGGATTAGATTCTTTTTACAGGAGGTTCATTGCCCATTTCAGTGCTATTATGTCTCCTGTTACAGATTGTATTGGCTCGAAGCCCTTTTCTTGGTCCCCTGCTGCCGAGGTTGCTTTCCGTGATATTAAGCATCGCCTCATTACTGCCCCGGTTTTACTACTCCCTGATTTTGAGCAGCCCTTTGAGTTTTCCTGCGATGCTTCGAAGGCGGGCATTGGTGCCGTATTGAGTCAGTGTGGGCGTCCTGTGGCGTACTTTAGTGAGAAGCTTGCGGGTCCTCAGAGTCGTTATAGTACATACGACGTCGAGTTTTATGCGGTTGTTCGGGCTATTCGCCATTGGCGTCATTACCTTTTCCACCGTGAGTTTGTTCTCTATTCGGACCATGAGGCTCTGCGTCACCTTGCTTCACAGGATAACTTGTCAGCTCGCCATGCCTCTTGGGTGGCATTTCTTCAGCAGTTTACTTTTGTGCTGAAGCATCGTTCCGGTCAGTCGAACAGGGTGGCTGATGCTCTGAGTCGACGTTCCCTTGTTTTGTCAGATCTGCGTGTTGCGGTCTCGGGCCTTGATCTTTTACCTGAGTCCTATGCTGATGATCGTTTCTTCAGCCTTATTCTGGCTCGACTCCGTTCGGGGGATGCGGCTGATTTTGTTATTTTGGATGGATTTCTGTTTAAGGGTACTCGGTTATGTATTTCGGACACTAGCCTCCGTCTCCGCCTCATTTCGGAGACTCATTGTGCCGGTCATGTGGGCCGCGATCGCTCCATTGAACTGCTTCAGCGTTCGTACTTTTGGCCTACACTTCGTAGGGATGTCTCTCGTTATGTGTCTCGATGCCGAGTTTGTCAGGTTTCGAAGGGTACGGCCACGAATGCGGGCCTCTACCATCCCCTTCCGATTCCATCAGCTCCTTGGGTAGCCATCAGCATGGATTTCGTGGTTGGTTTGCCTCGTACTCAGCGGGGTTATGATTCCATTTTTGTTGTTGTGGACCGTTTCTCTAAAATGGTTCACTTCATCCCGTGCAAGAAGACCACTGATGCTGTTAATGTGGCCAAACTATTTTTTAGAGAGGTGTATCGCTTGCATGGCCTCCCGTCTTCTATCGTCTCCGACCGGGACACCCGTTTTCTGAGCTTCTTTTGGAGGAGCCTGTGGCCTATGGCCAACACTCGATTGGATTTCAGTAGTGCTTATCACCCCCAGACATATGGGCAGACTGAGACCGTGAACCGTTCTTTGGGCAACTTCCTTCATTGCTTAGTGGGTGAGCATGTTCGTTCTTGGGATTTGCAGTTGAGTCAGGCGGAGTTTGCCCACAACTTGGCCGTCAACCATAACACTAGTTTTGCCCCGTTTCAGATAGTTTATGCGATGTTGCCTCGTGGCCCTTCGGACTTGGGGCCCTTACCTTCTCCGGTTCGAGCGGACGTACGGGCTGTCGATTTGATTGAGTCTCTACGTCATACACACCGTGCTACATATGATCAGCTGTTGGCTTCCACTTTGGCCTACAAGGAGGCCGCCGATAAGAGGCGTCGTCACGTGGAGTTCGAGCCGGGTGATTTTGTTTGGGCCGTTCTCACTCGTGACCGTTACCCGGCCCATGAGTATCATAAGCTTGTGGCTCGTAAGATTGGCCCGTTGGAGATTCTTGCTCGGATCAATCCTAATGTTTACCGTTTGAAGCTTTCGTCCCATGTTCGTACTTCGGATGTCTTCAATGTGAAGCACTTGATTCCTTACACGGGAGATAATGATGATGTTCCCGTAGACGATTCCGGTTCGAGGGCGAACCTTTTCTTGGCCGGGGAGAATGATGTGGTCAACGAGTCATTGGAGTTCATGGATTCCTATGATCGTGTATTCAAGCCAAAGAATTGATTTCTTTGTTTATTTGCTTTCCTTTTTAAGTTATGTTAATAAGCCCGTCCGTATGTTGGACTTTATGGGCCTTGATTATGTATTTAAACACTTAAACCTAGATCATTCGGGGTGTTGATTATTGATTTGAAATAAGATTATTGAGGACTCGTCTAGTACACGTAGTGTCAAGACGATTATCTCTTTTGTGTTACGCATCCGCTACGTCAGTTGGTATCACGAGACCAGGCACGATGCCGCCCCGTCTCCAACCCCCTGGTGATGCTGCAGCCGCCCATGCCAACGCCCGTCGCGATGCGAACATGGCCGAACTCAGCCTCCAGATCGCGATTGCGGCCTCGTTGGAAGACCTCCGTCTCGTCGTTGTCAACTCACTCCCGGCCGCACAACACGGGCCGCCGCCGATCCCGTCAAGCGCTGGACACGTCCGATGTCGGCCTGCCGCCGCCGCTCCGGAGCCTGTTCCTGCGGATTCCGATCTAAACGACGAGGTTACTATCGACGACAATCCCTTCGCTGCACTCGCGCGTCCTCCGGTGCGTGTACGCGGGGATGATGATCGCCGGTGGGAGTCAGGCTTTAAGCTTGATATCCCTGAATTCAACGAAACGCTCGATCCATGTGAGTTTCTGGATTGGGTTAATTGTGTAGAGGATTTAATGGAGTTTAAATCGGTTCCAGACCCTAAGAGGGTTCCCTTGGTCGCGACGCGGTTCCGTGGCCGTGCGTCGTCATGGTGGCAACAGCTCAAAGCCACACGTCGTCGTCAAGGTAAATCACGTGTTGATTCGTGGGATAAACTCTGTAAATATATGGAGCGGGACTTTTTGCCGTATGATTATGAGGCTACCTTGTTTCGCAAGTTTCATGCATTACGGCAGGGTGTTCGTTCGGTTGATCATTATACGGACGACTTTTATAAGTTTCTCTCCCGCATTGATGTTCGAAATACGCCGTCGCAACTGGTCTCTCGATATATTGGGGGTTTGGCGCGTTCAATCCAGGACACGATCGTCCTCTTCTCGCCAGAGTCGATCTCCGAAGCGCACCAAAGCGCTTTGCTATTGAGCAAGAGCCACCGTCGGCCACAGGCTTGCCGGCCGGCCCACGCCCGGCAGCCACCATGGCCGTGCCGCCGAGCCCGATCACAGCAGCGGCTCCGCGGCCGGGCGGCCGCGGTGGCTCCTCCACTTCGGCCGTACGTTGCTTTACGTGCGGTGAGGCGGGCCACCGTCGCGCGTCGTGTCCTCAGGTCCGTCAACGCACCCTTATGATGGATTCTTGGGAGACGACCCCATACACGGGCCCTCCTATTTTTGATGATGATGAGCCGCCACCTGATTTGCCCGAGGAGCATGTGATGGGAGATACCGGACAGTTGCTCGTCATTCGGCGTTCTTGCTTGGCTCAAGATTTCCCCGAGACGGAGCCTCGGCGACATCATATTTTGAGTCCACTGCATTTATCGGTGGTAAGGTATGTCACTTTATTGTTGATTCTGGTTCGTGTGAGAACGTTATATCTGCTGATGCTGTTGCTAAGTTAAACTTGATTACTGAACCTCACCCATACCCTTATACCCTTGCTTGGATACAACGTGGCAATTCAGTTACTGTAGACCGTCGTGTTAATGTTGCTATTTCTATTGGGTCTAAGTATAAGGATAATATATGGTGTGATGTGGTCCCTATGGACGCCTGCCACTTGCTGTTGGGGCGTCCGTGGCAATTTGATAGGTCAGTTGTACATGATGGTAGGCTGAACACTTACAGTTTCGTATTTGATGGTGCTAAGATTGTTTTGCATTCGTCTGTGCCTAAATTGCCTACCCCTGTTGATAATGTGGTTTTGTTATCTCATCCGGATTGTTTATCTAAGGGGTCGTCTGCTTGATTTTTGGTTCTGTTATTGGCTGTGGATGTTTCTGAGTCTGTTCCTATTACTGCTCCTGCTATTCGTGCACTTTTGGATGAATTTGCTGATGTTTTTCCGTCGGAGTTGCCTTCGGGCTTGCCCCCTCTCCGGGACATCCAGCACCATATCGATTTGGTGCCAGGCGCTTCTCTGCCCAACAGGCCACACTATCGAATGAGTCCTATTGAGCACGAAGAGTTGCGTCGTCAGGTGGAGGAGTTGTTACTGAAGGGTTCGGTCCATCAGAGTATGAGCCCGTGTGCGGTACCTGCCCTTCTCATCCCTAAGAAGGACTCGTCCTGGCGCATGTGTGTGGACAGTCGCAATTAATAAGATTACAGTCCGGTACAGGTTCCCTATTCCTCGGTTGGACGATCTGTTAGACCAGCTCAGTGGCTCCACGATTTTTAGTAAGCTGGATCTTCGCAGTGGATACCACCAGATTCGCATTCGTCCAGGGGACGAGTGGAAGATCGCGTTTAAGACTCGTGAGGGTGCTCGAGTGGTCGTTATGCCATTCGGCCTCTCCAATGCTCCTAGCACGTTCATGCATGTCATGAACCAGCCTCCGTTCTTTGATCGGCTCGTGTCTTTGCTGTTTATTTTGACGACATTTTGGTGTACAGCAGGCTCAAGCCGAGCACATTGTTCATCTTCGTGCGGTGTTGGACATTCTTCGTGTAGCGCTTCTTTGCTTCACCCAAGAAATGCATTTTCGGGGTTGATTCCGTGTTGTTCTTGGGGTACGTTATCTCGACTGACGGAATTCGTGTGGATGACTCTAAGATTGCCACGATTCGTGATTGGCCTTCTCCTACCACGGTGACAGAGGCTCGGAGTTTTCACGGATTAGATTCTTTTTACAGGAGGTTCATTGCCCATTTCAGTGCTATTATGTCTCCTGTTACAGATTGTATTGGCTCGAAGCCCTTTTCTTGGTCCCCTGCTGCCGAGGTTGCTTTCCGTGATATTAAGCATCGCCTCATTACTGCCCCGGTTTTACTACTCCCTGATTTTGAGCAGCCCTTTGAGTTTTCCTGCGATGCTTCGAAGGCGGGCATTGGTGCCGTATTGAGTCAGTGTGGGCGTCCTGTGGCGTACTTTAGTGAGAAGCTTGCGGGTCCTCAGAGTCGTTATAGTACATACGACGTCGAGTTTTATGCGGTTGTTCGGGCTATTCGCCATTGGCGTCATTACCTTTTCCACCGTGAGTTTGTTCTCTATTCGGACCATGAGGCTCTGCGTCACCTTGCTTCACAGGATAACTTGTCAGCTCGCCATGCCTCTTGGGTGGCATTTCTTCAAGATTTACTTTTGTGCTGAAGCATCGTTCCGGTCAGTCGAACAGGGTGGCTGATGCTCTGAGTCGACGTTCCCTTGTTTTGTCAGATCTGCGTGTTGCGGTCTCGGGCCTTGATCTTTTACATGAGTCCTATGCTGATGATCGTTTCTTCAGCCTTATTCTGGCTCGACTCCGTTCGGGGGATGCGGCTGATTTTGTTATTTTGGATGGATTTCTGTTTAAGGGTACTCGGTTATGTATTTCGGACACTAGCCTCCGTCTCCGCCTCATTTCGGAGACTCATTGTGCCGGTCATGTGGGCCGCGATCGCTCCATTGAACTGCTTCAGCGTTCGTACTTTTGGCCTACACTTCGTAGGGATGTCTCTCGTTATGTGTCTCGATGCCGAGTTTGTCAGGTTTCGAAGGGTACGGCCACGAATGCGGGCCTCTACAGTCCCCTTCCGATTCCATCAGCTCCTTGGGTAGCCATCAGCATGGATTTCGTGGTTGGTTTGCCTCGTACTCAGCGGGGTTATGATTCCATTTTTGTTGTTGTGGACCGTTTCTCTAAAATGGTTCACTTCATCCCGTGCAAGAAGACCACTGATGCTGTTAATGTGGCCAAACTATTTTTTAGAGAGGTGTATCGCTTGCATGGCCTCCCGTCTTCTATCGTCTCCGACCGGGACACCCGTTTTCTGAGCTTCTTTTGGAGGAGCCTGTGGCGTATGGCCAACACTCGATTGGATTTCAGTAGTGCTTATCACCCCCAGACATATGGGCAGACTGAGACCGTGAACCGTTCTTTGGGAAACTTCCTTCATTGCTTAGTGGGTGAGCATGTTCGTTCTTGGGATTTGCAGTTGAGTCAGGCGGAGTTTGCCCACAACTTGGCCGTCAACCATAACACTAGTTTTGCCCCGTTTCAGATAGTTTATGCGATGTTGCCTCGTGGCCCTTCGGACTTGGGGTCCTTACCTTCTCCGGTTCGAGCGGACGTACGGGCTGTCGATTTGATTGAGTCTCTACGTCATACACACCGTGCTACATATGATCAGCTGTTGGCTTCCACTTTGGCCTACAAGGAGGCCGCCGATAAGAGGCGTCGTCACGTGGAGTTCGAGCCGGGTGATTTTGTTTGGGCCGTTCTCACTCGTGACCGTTACCCGGCCCATGAGTATCATAAGCTTGTGGCTCGTAAGATTGGCCCGTTGGAGATTCTTGCTCGGATCAATCCTAATGTTTACCGTTTGAAGCTTCCGTCCCATGTTCGTACTTCGGATGTCTTCAATGTGAAGCACTTGATTCCTTACACGGGAGATAATGATGATGTTCCCGTAGACGATTCCGGTTCGAGGGCGAACCTTTTCTTGGCCGGGGAGAATGATGTGGTCAACGAGTCATTGGAGTTCATGGATTCCTATGATCGTGTATTCAAGCCAAAGAATTGATTTCTTTGTTTATTTGCTTTCCTTTTTAAGTTATGTTAATAAGCCCGTCCGTATGTTGGACTTTATGGGCCTTGATTATGTATTTAAACACTTAAACCTAGATCATTCGGGGTGTTGATTATTGATTTGAAATAAGATTATTGAGGACTCGTCTAGTACACGTAGTGTCAAGACGATTATCTCTTTTGTGTTACGCATCCGCTACGTCAGTTGGTATCACGAGACCAGGCACGATGCCGCCCCGTCTCCAACCCCCTGGTGATGCTGCAGCCGCCCATGCCAACGCCCGTCGCGATGCGAACATGGCCGAACTCAGCCTCCAGATCGCGACTGTTGCAGCCTCGTTGGAAGACCTCCGTCTCGTCGTTGTCAACTCACTCCCGGCCGCACAACACGGGCCGCCGCCTGATCCCGATCGCGCTGGACACGTCCGATGTCGGCCTGCCGCCGCCGCTCCGGAGCCTGTTCCTGCGGATTCCGATCTAAACGACGAGGTTACTATCGACGACAATCCCTTCGCTGCACTCGCGCGTCCTCCGGTGCGTGTACGCGGGGATGATGATCGCCGGTGGGAGTCAGGCTTTAAGCTTGATATCCCTGAATTCAACGAAACGCTCGATCCATGTGAGTTTCTGGATTGGGTTAATTGTGTAGAGGATTTAATGGAGTTTAAATCGGTTCCAGACCCTAAGAGGGTTCCCTTGGTCGCGACGCGGTTCCGTGGCCGTGCGTCGTCATGGTGGCAACAGCTCAAAGCCACACGTCGTCGTCAAGGTAAATCACGTGTTGATTCGTGGGATAAACTCCGTAAATATATGGAGCGGGACTTTTTGCCGTATGATTATGAGGCTACCTTGTTTTGCAAGTTTCATGCATTACGGCAGGGTGTTCGTTCGGTTGATCATTATACGGACGACTTTTATAAGTTTCTCTCCCGCATTGATGTTCGAAATACGCCGTGGCAACTGGTCTCTCGATATATTGGGGGTTTGGCGCGTTCAATCCAGGACACGATCGTCCTCTTCTCGCCAGAGTCGATCTCCGAAGCGCACCAAAGCGCTTTGCTATTGGAGCGGCGAGCCACCGTCGGCCACACAGGCTTGCTTCCGGCCACGCCAGCGCCACCATGGCCGTGCCGCCGAGCCTCGATCGCGCAGCGACTCCGCGGCCGGCGGCCGCGGTAGCTCCTCCACTCGGCCGTACGTTGCTTTGCGTGCGGTGAGGCGGGCCACCGTCGCGCGTCGTGTCCTCGTGTCCGTCAACGCACCCTTATGATGGATTCTTGGAGACGACCCCATACACGGGCCCTCCTATTTTTGATGATGATGAGCCGCCACGGTTGCCCGAGGAGCATGTGATGGGAGATACGGACGATTGCTCGTCATTCGGCGTTCTTGCTTGGCTCAAGATTTCCCCGAGACGGAGCCTCGGCGACATCATATTTTGAGTCCACCTATACTATCGGTGGTAAGGTATGTCACTTTATTGTTGATTAAGTTCGTGTGAGAACGTTATATCTCGATCTTTGTTGCTAAGTTAAACTTGATTCTTGAACCTCACCCATACCCTTATGCCCTTGCTTGGATACAACGTGGCAATTCGATTCTTGTAGACCGTCGTGTTAATGTTGCTATTTCTATTGGGTTTAAGTATAAGGATAATATATGGTGTGATGTGGTCCCTATGGGCGCTTGCCACTTGCCGTTGGGGCGTCCGTGGCAATTTGATAGGTCGATTGTACATGATGGTAGGTTGAACACTTACGATTCGTATTTGATGGTGCTAAGATTGTTTTGCATTAAATGCATGCCTAAATTGCCTACCTCGTTGATAATGTGGTTTTGTTATCTCATCCGATTGTTTATCTAAGGGGTCGTCGCTTGATTTTGGTTCTTATTGGGCCGTGGATGTTTCGAGTCTGCCTCTACACGCTCCTGCTATTCGTGCACTTTTGGATGAATTTGCTGATGTTTTTCCGTCGGAGTTGCCTTCGGCTTGCCCTCTCCGGACATCCAAAGACCATATCGATTTGGTGCCGGGCGCTTCTCGCCCAACAGCCACACTATCGAATGAGTCTTATTGAGCACGAAGAGTTGCGGTCGTGTGGAGGAGTTGTTATCAAGGCTTCGGTCCATCGAGTATGAGCCCGTGTGCGGTACTGCCCTTCTCATCCCTAAGAAGGACTCGTCACGGCGCATGTGTGTGGACAATGCAATTAATAAGATTACACCCAGACAGTTCCCTATTCCACGGTTGGACGATCTGCTAGACCACCAAATGGCTCCACGATTTTTAGTAAGCTGGATCTTCGCAGTGGATACCACCAGATTCGCATTCGTCCAGGGGACGAGTGGAAGACTGCGTTTAAGACTCGTGAGGGTCTGTTCGAGTGGCTGGTTATGCCATTCGGCCTCTCCAATGCTCCTAGCACGTTCATGCATGTCATGAACCAGTCACTCCGTTCTTTGATCGGCTCGTGTGTTGTCGTTTATTTTGACGACATTTTGGTGTACAGCAGGTCGGAAGCCGAGCACATTGTTCATCTTCGTGCAGTGTTGGACATTCTTCGTGCCGAGCAGTTCTTTGCTTCACCCAAGAAATGCATTTTCGGGGTTGATTCCGTGTTGTTCTTGGGGTACGTTATCTCGGCTGACGGAATTCGTGTGGATGACTCTAAGATTGCCACGATTCGTGATTGGCCTTCTCCTACCACGGTGACAGAGGCTCGGAGTTTTCACGAATTAGCTTCTTTTTACAGGAGGTTCATTGCCCATTTCAGTGCTATTATGGCTCCTGTTACAGATTGTATTGGCTCGTAGCCCTTTTCTTGGTCCCCTGCTGCCGAGGCTGCTTTCCGTGATATTAAGCATTGCCTCATTACTGCCCCGGTTTTACTACTCCCTGATTTTGAGCAGCCCTTTGAGTTGTCCTGTGATGCTTCGAAGGCGGGCATTGGTGCCGTATTGAGTCAGTGTGGGCGTCCTGTGGCGTACTTTAGTGAGAAGCTTGCGGGTCCTCGGAGTCGTTATAGTACATACGACGTCGAGTTTTATGCGGTTGTTCGGGCTATTCGCCATTGGCATCATTACCTTTTCCACCGTGAGTTTGTTCTCTATTCGGACCATGAGGCTCTGCGTCACCTTGCTTCACAGGATAGCTTGTCAGCTCGCTATGCCTCTTGGGTGGCATTTCTTCAGCAGTTTACTTTTGTGCTGAAGCATCGTTCGGCCGGGCCGAACAGGTGGCCGATGCTCGAGTCGACGTTCCCTTGTTTTGTCGACTGCGTGTTGCGGTCTCGCCTTGATCTTTTACCCGAGTCCTATGCCGATGATCGTTTCTTCAACCTTATTCTCGGATCGACTCGTCGGGATGCGGCTGATTTTGTTATTTTGGATGGATTTCTGTTTAAGGGTACTCGGTTATGTATTCCGGACACTAGCCTCCGTCTCCGCCTCATTTTGGAGACTCATTGTGCCGGTCATGTGGGCCGCGATCGCTCCATCAATCGCTTCAGACTTTTGGGCCTACACTTCGTAGGGATGTCTCTCGTTATGTGTCTCGATGCCGAGTTTGTCAGGTTTCGAAGGGTACGGCCACGAATGCGGGCCTCTACCGTCCCCTTCCGATTCCATCAGCTCCTTGGGTAGCCATCAGCATGGATTTCGTGGTTGGTTTGCCTCGTACTCAGCGGGGTTATGATTCCATTTTTGTTGTTGTGGACCGTTTCTCTAAAATGGTTCACTTCATCCCGTGCAAGAAGACCACTGATGCTGTTAATGTGGCCAAACTGTTTTTTAGAGAGGTGTATCGCTTGCATGGCCTCCCGTCTTCTATCGTCTCCGACCGGGACACCCGTTTTCTGAGCTTCTTTTGGAGGAGCCTGTGGCGTATGGCCAACACTCGATGGATTTCGCAGTGCTTATCACCCCTGCATGGATGGGCGGTCGAGATCGTGAACCGTTCTTTGGGCAACCTCCTTCATTGCTTAGTGGGTGAGCATGTTCGTTCTTGGGATTTGCAGTTGAGTCAGGCGGAGTTTGCCCACAACTTGGCCGTGAACCGTAGCACTGGTTTTGCCCCGTTTCAGATAGTTTATGCGACGTTGCCTCGTGGCCCTTCGGACTTGGGGTCCTTACCTTCTCCGGTTCGAGCGGACGTACGGGCTGTCGATTTGATTGAGTCTCTACGTCATACACACCGTGCTACATATGATCAGCTGTTGGCTTCCACTTTGGCCTACAAGGAGGCCGCCGATAAGAGGCGTCGTCACGTGGAGTTCGAGTCGGGTGATTTTGTTTGGGCCGTTCTCACTCGTGACCGTTACCCGGCCCATGAGTATCATAAGCTTGCGGCTCGTAAGATTGGCCCGTTGGAGATTCTTGCTCGGATCAATCCTAATGTTTACCGTTTGAAGCTTCCGTCCCATGTTCGTACTTCGGATGTCTTCAATGTGAAGCACTTGATTCCTTACACGGGAGATAATGATGATGTTCCCGTAGACGATTCCGGTTCGAGGGCGAACCTTTTCTTGGCCGGGGAGAATAATGTGGTCAACGAGTCATTGGAGTTCATGGATTCCTATGATCGTGTATTCAAGCCAAAGAATTGATTTCTTTGTTTATTTGCTTTCCTTTTTAACTTATGTTAATAAGCTCGTCCGTATGTTGGACTTTATGGGCCTTGATTATGTATTTAAACACTTAAACTTAGATCATTCGGGGTGTTGATTATTGATTTGAAATAAGATTATTGAGGACTTGTCTAGTACACGTAGTGTCAAGACGATTATCTCTTTTGTGTTACGCATCCGCTACGTCATGGGGGCTGGAAATCTGATGCATTTTTGGAAGGATAAATGGGTGGGTGACCTTGCACTCAAAGATTCCTTCCCGTGGCTATACAATCTTGAGATGGAGAAAAATAGCAAGGTTTCGGAGAAGTTAAAGGTGAAGATGGTTCTATGTTTCAGGGGCTGTGGAAAAGGGAACCAACACGTGGCAAAGAATCGGAAGAAATGGAGGGTTTGGTCACTGCTGTTGCAGATTTTAAGCTTACGAAAGTCTCGGACTCTTGACTTTGGAAAGCTGATTCCTCAGATATTTTCTCCGTTAGTTCTTTAAGAAATCTGAGAGATCAGAAGTTGGAGATTAGCAGCCGTCTTCAGGGATTTAGGTGGGTGAGTTGGGTTCCGATCAAGGTCAATTGTCTCGTTTGGAAGGTGTTGCTCAATAGAGTTCCAGTCGCTCCCAATCTTGTGCTCAGAGGGGTTGTTCTTGCAACCACTGTGTGTCCATTTTGCAGATCTGCATAGGAGGAAGCCGATCATATTTTTTCCAGTTGTAAGTTTGTGATTGATATTTGGGCATGGAATATTGGCTGGTGTGGGATGTTGGTTGTTATCCTGAAAGATATTGGTGAGTTTCTTAGTGGTTTGAAGGCCTCGATCCATGGAAATAAAAGGAGAAAGCTCAAGTTGATGCTTTGTTATTTAGTGATTTGGTTAATATGGAAAGCTCGCAATGACTTGGTTTTCGGCAAAAAGAGATGTTCTCCTTTAAAGGCGGCGGATGATATTCAATTGACTTCGTATAAGTGGATCAAGCATAGATCTTTTAATTGTCTTTGTTGATTTGAGTGGTGTATTTCGCCTTTTACTGCTTGCAATTTGCAATACTTGTACTCTGTTTTGTTCTAGCATCCTGCTAGCCTTTTAATACATCCGCCGTTCAAAAAAAAATTATTAACATCACCCTATACTTGCTAAACATATAGGAGACGTCGTTTTGCTTGCTTTTTTTTTTTTTAAAAAAAAAGGAGACATTATTTTTTTTATTTTACTCATTTATTTGTAAAAGACTATACAATACATGTGTGTGTCCAAGCTAGCATTATTGGGTCTGGGTGAACCACATTTGAGTGGGTTCTTAAAAGTGACTGACCAATGAACGTGCAGATGGGGTCTTCCAATTTCATCTAGCCCTCA
The DNA here is from genome assembly GCA_033398695.1 of Orobanche coerulescens. Classification (NCBI taxonomy): domain Eukaryota; kingdom Viridiplantae; phylum Streptophyta; class Magnoliopsida; order Lamiales; family Orobanchaceae; genus Orobanche; species Orobanche coerulescens. The sequence goes on from CM065804.1 coordinate 106,321,538, forward strand.
ATTAAAGGTGGTTTATTAATTATTATCCCAACTTATATTTTTATTTTTAAAAATAAACACATAAGTCCACATATTGTATATTGTATATATAAAGCTAAGCTAATTGCATTAAGTGGCTCAACTAATACACGCTTATTAGGTGATGAACAATAAGTACCAATGATGATGATGCCAAAAATGTATCAGATCAGCCCTTATCCAAACGGTTCGGATAATTCCGGCGAGTGAACTTCCTGATCGGACCTACACACAAGAAAACACGTGAACTGAGCCGGGGCTTTACCGGCAAAGGCCGTCCGGCGTGAGAGTAAGTATGGTAAATATATGGTAGGATTGAGAGTCAAGAATTCTGCGTACCCGTGTAGGTGTAAGGACACGTATTTATATAAACATTAATGTTGCAACCCTAACTTGCAAAGGAAGTCATGGAATCCGTGTTGGTATAGGACTCGTATTTTAGGGAAGTAGAATCCTAATAAGGATTGTCTACGTAGTTTCCTTGTGGAGGAGGAACTCCTTGTTAGGAAAGGATTTTCTTGTGTCTTTATCTTGGATTTTGCCAGACTCTGTGTCATGCTGGAAGGCTAGAACCTTCATCTACTAACAAGGATTGGAGGTTGAGGGATCTCGGCTTGTTTTGTTACTGAGCCGAGTCGGCATGACAAGTTGGTTACCTGGTAACCAAGTCTTGATTTAAATCTGAGCTGAGACAAATTGAGTTAGAGCCTCGCGCACAGGTCGGCATGAACATCATGCTGGATGCTGAGTTAATAAGCTCATTCCTGGGCTTTGTAGGGTCTTAATTTATGGGCACTGTTGGGCTTATGCCCGAGCTTACTAGATCCACATAATCAATTCAGTTTCTGTCGTTCAGTGGCCCCCCAGTTTCTATCTCGGCATGCCGAGTAGGAACTCAAGTACATCCTTTATCCTTCAGGGTTTTGGTTGGTTCATTGAAGCCGGCTTTGCTTAGTGTTACATCGGTCTTGACTTGATTGGGCATCTCACTGAATTTTTAGGGTCCGGTCATACCAATCACTTCATATCCTGTCATAGAGTTGGACGGCGCGTGCGCGGAGAGGCGAAGGGGCCTTTTCTCCTGGAAAACCGCGCCCATTAATGCGGTGTGATCATGGCGTGGATCCGCGTGCCCTCCTTAGAAATCATTTCTTCATTCATTTCATAGGCGAAGAAACTTGAGGGCTTATCATTTTCGGCGAAACTTCAGTCTCCGGCCAATTTTCCGACGAACTACTTCGATCGAACTCGCTGGTGCGGCTCCCTAATCGGCCTTCGCCCGTTCGCTCTCTGCTTCTAAGGTATTTTCTCCACCTCTATTTGCCGCTTGTATTTTTTGCCATTGTTGAGTTTCCAAGGCTTCAAATGTCCTCTGTTAAACTTCGTGTCTACGAGATGTTTAAGCGTGGATATTTAGAGAAGAATTCCACTTACGGCTTTTGCACTACAAACTCTAAGATTTACGTTAAATCTGATGGATTGTGGAAACTTTTGTCTTTAGTCGCCATTGGAGAAATGTTGTACTTGAATAAAACCCCCGGAACGGACGTCCAGTATACCTCTGTGTTGTTTGCGCCTAGGACCGTAGATGGTGATGATACCGACATGTTAACTATTAGCAATTTGGATGAAGTCCTAGACTGCATATTTTTGCATTATGTCGAGGATAAATCCCAAGCTCGCCTTCGTTTTGGTGGAGGTTTCTCCTCGGCCCAAGCAGTTGAGACGGGGGAGAAGGCCACCTCGTCGCCTTCACAGGGCCAGTCTATCCCCTTGTCCTCTTCTACAGGTATGGCTGTGGAGAGTACTTCTGATAGGCCCGTCGAGAAGTTTGACTCCGAGGTTGTCGGCTCAAGATGGAGCCGAGGCAAAGTCCAGATCAACCCGGGAGGCTCCTCTAGGCCTAAGCATCCCAAAGAGGGAGGCGAGACGCTTGAGGAACTTTATACCACATATGAGGTAGATAGGAATGAGTATAGGCTCTACCATAGTTTGACCACTCCTTTTGCTGATGAGCATGAAGCTAAAACTTTATATTATAGTGATGCCCTTGTCCTGTTTTATTTCAAGCAGTTCCACCTCGGTCTAAGGCTGCCCTTAGACCCTTTCATTAATCAATTTTTGGAAGATTTGGAAATTGTCCAAGCCTACCTCGGTGCCAACATGGTCAGGTATCTCACCACTTTTATTATCTTGTGTCGTAGTCTCGGCTCGAGCCATGCATGTTTGCCTTCTTTCACTTCTTCAATTCGTCTTACAACTCCAAAACCAGAACCATCACCATTAAATCTGACCCCAACAAACCCAAGCTCATGGCCCCCATTTCAAACACCGTCAATAAGATCACGGGTTGGAACAGGCACGTGATCAAGGTTGAGAGCCGGGATGGCTGGGAATTCACAGCACCCGTTAATTCACCACATCACCCTTCGCGCGTTCACGAGCCGGACTGGAGTGCCGATTTGATTGCGAAGATCAAGCAGTTCTCCTCCGTTGCCATTCTTAACTGGTCCGAGCTGGAGACAAACTTTCATTACCATGCTCAAGCCGGCCTAATAAGGGGGCCCATAGATGGGGTTAGACCTTTGGTCAAGGTCAAAAGGGGGACTCGGTTTCCTGACTGGGTTGTTCACCCCAATTTCATCTTTCATGAGGATTGTGCAACTTGCAGAGCCGAGGGGGACAAGTTCATAAAAGCCGTGGACATTGTAGGATGTAATTTTCTTCACACTTGATCACTTTCATTTTTCCTCCCGTCTCGTCCTGGGCTAACATTTATTTTTGTGTAGATCTCTCAATGGAGGACATCCAAAAGGTTGATGAGGAGCACGTTGACCCAGTCATGGCAGCTCGTAAGAAGAATAGGTTATACCGGTTGAGGGTAGTTGAGAAGAGGCATGCCGACATGGAGGCTCAGCAAAAAGAGCTGCAAGATAAGAGGGAGTCTTCGCTTCCCAAAGAACCGCCCATCGTTCAAGCCGGAGTTTCATCCGAGCCTGAAGCAGAAGTCGAGGGGGAGCCTAGTGGGGGAGTTAGCCCTACTCATGCTCGTACCCAGAATCAAGGCCAGGGGTACTCTCAAGAACTGGGCTGATATCGGGGGCCAGATTCTGAGGCAGAGCGGAGCTAGAGATAGAAGAGGCCGAGAGATGATGGAGTCTGAGATCGAGAAGAGTCATCTCAGAAAAGAACCATTCCCTCGCCACATGATTCGTCCTCGGCTTTCACCCTTTATGATGTCGAGATCAAAAACCTAGTCGACTCCTTGCTGCTGTGCCCATTATGTCTGGGTTTGATTCGCTTGTTCGATCGAGGGCCGCCCTGAAGCTTGGGAGACACATCATCAAGCGCGCTGTGAATACGTCTTACATTGAACGACTCATTGATGACAAGCCGAGTTCATTCCAACTCTTCAATAAGAAGGATTTAATTCTTAGTGAGGCACCGTTATCCCGTCCCGATTTCTCATACTTTGCAATTTCTTTTCTGCAATCCGCTGGGTCCCAAGTTTTTTTTTCTTTTTGTAGCTTGCCTCCATAACCCAGCACGAGTATACCGTATTTAGGCAAGTGGTGGATTTGGCGCACAAGAACGAGGCCGCTACTAAGTCAGCCCAAGAATCCGCTGCTAAGCTCGCTGAGAGGGTAGAAACCATTGAGAAGGAGAAGGCTTCTCACGATGTCGTGGTGCACGAGGCCGTGCTGAAGGTTGAACAGGCCGTGTCAGCCAGGAAGTCCGCGCTTGAGGATTTGGGGAAGTTAAAGGAGGCGTTGCTTCAGTCTGAGTCCGTGCTGAAGATTGCTGAGGCCGAGGCCGAGGCATAGAGGAAGAGGGCCGAGGTCTTGGCATTGGAGAAGAATGCCGCAGATGAAAAGCTCGCCTTTCTTGAGAAGAGCAAACCCGAATAAGAGGAGGCCGCTGTCGATCGATACCGAAAGAGCAAGCAGTATCGGGATGACTTGGCTGACGAAGCTGGCTCTGTCTACGGCGATGCCTGGTCCAATTTGTCTCGGCTCCTCTATATTGACCCTGAAGTCGAGGTGCCCCTGGAGAAGCTTGCCCAACTCTTCATCCAAGATCCTTACAGTGACGAAGCCAGGGCCGCTCATTCTATTATCCCATATGTTGTGTCACGATTTATTCATCCCGACAGGCGATCGACTATAAGGCCGAGCGACCAAGTCAACTCCAGTCAAACTATGGCTAGCTCGCCAAGTCGAAGATATCAGACCACCATCAGGTACCTAGCGATCGACTCCCAAGGCGATCGCCCTTTGGCAGCTGGCGATCTACTCTAGTGACCGGCTAAGGGCAATCGACCTACGCCCCGAGCAGAGACGATCGCCCGTCAAAGTCATCAAGGACTGGATCTCAGAAAAGCACCCACGTGCAGATCCACCAAAGGCGCTGACAAGATCTTCGCCAGCAGATAAGATCTTTTGCTGACAGACAAGACCTTTGACCACAGCCTGTCACCTACCTCACCTACCAGCATGCGCGCCGAAAGTTGTCAGTGGGACCACCGTGGCGGACAACTCGGGACGCGTGTAAGCTCCCATTGGACCGCCTGATTGGCGCCCGGCCAACTCCTGCCGAGACTTTGAGGGACAGGCCCATGTGGTATAAGACGATCGCCCGTTTTTTATAATACGAAAAGGCGATCGCCGGCGGATCAAGCTCTATAAATAGAGAACCTCCTCCTACAGAAAAAGGTTCGAATTCGCTCAACCTAAGGTTCCCAATTCACTCATCCTACGGTTCCGAATTCGCTCAACCTAAGGTTCCCAATTCACTCATCCTACGGTTCCGAATTCATTCGACTTACGCTCGGGACTCATTCTCTCACATTCCGATACATTCACGGAAATATCAAGAACATACATATCATCAAGCTCCCGGCTATCTCACCTAATCCATCTCAGACTTCTCTCTCTAAATCTCTCGTCCGTAAGACGATCGGCGAAGCGGCAAGTCTCCACTAGACAGATTCCAAGGGATTCATAAGCCCGAGCCCAAGCATCGACTAAATACTCGTCGTGAGAGACGGTCGATCTCTCACCGCATTTATTCATCTCCTTTGTTACAAGAACTCACGAGCATCAAATCTGGTTCTTCCGGCAATCTACACGCTCACTAGCTAAGATAACAAGAATCTTTACACTCATTGTAGTTGTATTCTTACATTAGTACTTGTATCCCCGAATATTGGTATTAATAATATCTCGCGAGAGCATTCAAGCCCGGGACTAACAACCCCGGCAAATCTTGTGTTATTTATCTTTCTCACGGAAGTGCTCTTGCATTTGTTTGCTATCCCATCCATTCCAGCAATATCTATCTCCGGATAATATTTTGGGTAGCAACAATTGGCGCTAGAAGAAGGGGATCTAACCCTCACATTTTTATTCCTACCGTCCCGAAGAACACTCACTGTTCTCGGGGCATATACTTGAAGTGACACTCACTGCACTTCAAAGAAAACCTTCAGAATCATGACATCCGCCGGTACATCGAAGAAAGCCGCTCTCCGAACCGCCGGACACCATATCCCGGCTCAGTCCGAACCCCAGCCGACGACAGGGGGAAGCCGCAGCAACGCGAGACTCTCGATCCCGCATCCGAGAGATGGCCCCAACCTCTCACTCGATCAGTTCCAAACTGAAGAACAGATCGAGGAGGCTATGGCCATCCTGGAGGAGCGACGGAGAGCATGCGCGTCGCCCGCGATAACTCCCTCGATCATCCGCCGCATGGGAAAACGGAAATTCGGCGGGCTACTGAACGAGCGATCGTCGAAGCCCCCGGTCGCGAGAAAGGCTCTCGCACGGCCGGACGGATCCATATTCGATCGCTTGGGGCGCGACCCATCTGGCGGCAAGGGCACTCTGTTTCCAACCTCGAAAAGACGGAACCCGAATCCGTCACGGAAGTTCGGCTACCCACCTCACACGGCGACGCAGTCGCCATCGACTCCCGCCCGATCGCCGAGACCGGTACTCAATCGCCTCGGCACCGCTCCGGCGCCGAGCCATGGCGGCCGAGCCACGGCGATGGCCGCCATACAACGCCCACTCGGCGAGATGAGAGCACTCTTGACACCTGGGCGGCACAGCAAAAAGATCGCCGGCCGGCCAAGGCCACTCGCGGTCCACATCGAGCTTGCCCCCATCTGACCAACGATCGCTCCTCCCAAAACACCACCGTATGAGGAGATCGGACCGAAACCCACTGAGTAAATTCCGAATTTACATGGTAGGTGTGGGGCATCTGATGCAACCAAGTGCCGGATCTTCCCGCTGACATTGGGCGAGCTGGCCCATAGGTGGTATGTCTCACTACCACCACGATCAGTCACCTCTTTTAAGAAACTGGCGAATGACTTCACGTCATACTTCGCCAGCAAGGTCGCCGAGAAGGCCCCACCGCATGATAAAAATCAAGCGGGGAAGGGCGAAAGCGATGCAGATTACATCGGCCGGGTAGACGAAATCATCCTCACCGCGAACCGTCGGTGAGCTCGCTCTCTATTCAGTCATGGGGGGATTCCACGGACACTCTCCCATGTTTAGACATCTCTCCAAGGATATTCCCCCAACTTACGCGATCTTCCGCGCTAAAGCTGCCAACTTTCTAGCCAGGCAAAGGCTACTCACCCTCCGCTTAGGCGAGGAAACGCCACCTCTTGTCCAGAAGATAGCGATCGCAAAAGCAAAGAAGGCGATCGCCAAGACGTCCGGAGATCTCAAAGCTTTCGGGGACATGGAAGCCCATCTCCTCCATACGTTCAACAGAACTCCGGCACATATTTTCTATGCCATCAAGGGGCACGAAGAGCTCAAAAAGCCAAAGGCGATAAGGGACCACGGTCACCTGGACAACAATCAATATTGTGCCTACCACAAGAGTCCCGGCCACAGCACCAACAAATGCCGTGACCTCCTCAAACAGCTCTGGAGATTGTTCGAGGAGGGCAAGTTGGACAGCTTATTGGTTTAGCCGAAGCCCCTACTTAACTCTATAGACGATCGTCCGAGTTAAACATAAAACAGGCTGGAAATCTCATATGAGCCGACCCCTGGATCAGCCTCGGCGACCGTCCCTACATGCTTCAATCAAGAAAAGGAGACCTCGGAAATCTCCCCGATCTCCCTCCTTATTTAAGAAACTGGAGGACTCGATCGCCATCTACAGTTCACCGTCTAACATGATGGACTAAGGCACGAGATCGCCTCCCCCGCACAACGTACACCGTCGAAGGTCGGCATCTGCATGACGATCCAAGGTGGAAGAGTGCATCCATGGTCCTGGTGGTCGATGGAACCGACTGCTTAGGCCATGCAAGGTCCCTTTAGGCCAAGATCGCCCGCCCTTCGTTTAAATACGAGGCCGGCGTAGTCTGAGGGCCCTCCAAAATTAATCAGTGGACACGATCGCTCGCCCTCAAAGGTTCATCATCTAACATGGTGAACCCGGACAATGCGACGTGCCACAACCCCCGTCTCAACGTACACCGTCGAGGTCGGCCATCTCCATGGCTGGCCGAGGTGGAAGCAGAGCTAACAAGCCGCGGGCGTGGAGTTGAATCATCCGACGCTGCCCCGCGCAAGGACTCCTCTAGACCGAGACCGCACGCCCTTCGTTTAAATACGAGGCGAGGCGCAGTCTAACAGAGGACCCTCATAATAAAGTGAGTCACGAGACACTCAATGTCTTCGCGCATCAAGACATGATCAAGGAGTCGGTCCATCGAACTCCGCGATCGTGCACGGTTCCTCAAGATGGACGACCGTCCCCGAGGATTCGACAAAGTTGAAGACCGCTCACTCAAGGAATTATTTTCATCCCCTTACTTCCACTAAGTGAATAAAAACAAGGGGCAATAAGAGTGCGGACTACCTACACGACGATCGTCGCTATTCAACCACATACGGAGATCGTCATTTTTTCAGATGTAGTGCAGCGATCGAATTTGTTGTAAAAAGTTGTCTTTATGAGTTTATCAATTCATTTGGAACTACCCTCGCAACGATCTCTCCTCACACATTTGTACAAAGTCAAACAAAGACTCAAAAATAACCATTCATTCAAGTAATCGAAGATAATCAAACATTCAGTTCATTGCTTGAGGAGATGAAAAGTACATGGTCGCCCGAAGGCCTATGTTCTACAAAAGAAAACTACAAGTAAGCAAGCTAAAACGTCAAAAATGAAGCGCCTCAGGCCCCTGCCTGGCCTTCGCCATCAGCATTCGGCGCGGTCCCCTCATCTTCCGGAGCGTCGGGATGAGCAAGATTGGCCGGAGACGGATACCAGCTCAAATCCACGCCGATGTCCGCAAGGTCCAAGATCGGCAAGGAGAAATCTGAATGGAGAGGATGCTCCAACGCATACGCCTTGAAGTTATCGGCAAGAGGCCCGACCTCCAAACCTCCCTTCTTGGCCGCTCGGATTGAGTCGGCGAACGCCAAATAGTAGGCAAACTCGCTGACGTACTCCAAGTTTTGGAAGGGATCGGCCTTGGTCGCCTCAACCTCTCCTTTCAGCTCCGCCATCGCCTGTTGCGACCCCTGGAGCTCGGCCTCCCTCGCAGCAATCTTTTCCCTCGCATCCGTCAGCTCACTGGTCAGCCGAGCGATCGTCACCTTCTGGCGATCGGCCTCCTCTTCAGCAACATTCCGCGCCTGGATGGCATTCTGCATCTGGTCCCGAAATTGGTCAACCGCCATACGATATTTCTCAGTCTCCTTCTTCTCCAGCTCAAGCTCATGGCTCGCCCGCTTGGCCGCCTCCAGAGAGTCCTTCTCCATCGCCGCGATCTTGTCAGCAAACTCGGCGTTCTCTTTCCGAGCCGCCTCGAGATCCTCCTGCAGGCGAATAGTGGAGGGCCGCCCCTCAAACTCTGGCGGCACAGGCGGCCATGGTCTCCGTCACGAAGAGAAAGGGCGAAACAGCGTGCATCGAACTCGCCCGATCGGCGCCGAGCGATCGCATCTGATCGATCGTCCATGCCTTGGCGAGCAGAGCGTATGCCTTGCTAACATATGGAGGAATGTCGCAGGAATGGCGAGGAGATCGGCTCGCTAGGAAATCTACGACCATCGGCGGGCAAGATGGATCTGCGCGACGGATCCTGCATCAAAACAACAAAGTTAATACAACTCCTACGCAGATGCAATTTTCAACACAAAAATGCTATCTACCTCTCAGCCTTCTCGGGATCCCGACCGAAAAACGGTTTCCCTCGAGGGCTCTCAGCATCCGCGATCGCCATCTCCCGCATAAAAACCGCAGAGGGCGGCTCGCTCTCCGGAGCAACGATGGTGATCGGAGGCGCGGCGATCGGCACTTCATCGCCCGGGGCAGGAACCGAAGTTTCCTCCGGCCTCGGCCTCTTGCGATTCACTCGAAGCCCCTCCTCCGGAATTTCCTCCTCAACCACGACCGGCTCCACGCGAGGCTCCGGCTCCACGCGAGGCTCCGCCTCCGGAACTATAGGCAACGCGACGGGTGGGACCCAAGTCGACCTCTTATGGCGAAGACGGCCTAGGACTCCTGGGTTCGACATGGCGATCTCCGTCGGAGGCTCCAAAAAGCGAGGGAAGCGAACCTCTGCAGTTAAGACAATCGATCAACAATCAGATACTGATCTAAAATAAGGCGATCGCCTAGAAAATGAAGGTCGCAGAAACTCATACCTGGCACCGCGAGATGTCTCGGAAAACGGAATAGTCGAGCCGACAACCAACGACTCTCCTTATTGATCTGATTGGCGTCAAGGTCGTCGTCCGAAAAGCTCCTTATCCGCTCCCAGACAACGAGAAAGTCAAAAGGCAGCTCCTCGATCGCCGGAATGTGAAAACCTGCAAAACCGAAATCAAATTAGATCAGTCCAAAACGCATCCAAACGAAGGGAGAGTCTAAACCCTTCAAGGATTCCTCTCCCGAAATTCGATGGGATCTCCGGCTCGCCGTAGGGTTATCGCTCGCCGAAGCTCTCCACTTGCCGCGACCCGTAACCATTTCGTCGATCGCCCCGCATCTTATTCGGGACTCCATGAATCACCGGCCGGATCGGCCTTGAATATGGTAACCGCCGACCAACCCTTTATGAGCCGTCGGTTTAAACAAATGATTCATCTCCAACGCGATGGGAGGCGGTACAGCGGTGACCGCGAAAAAAGGAGGGTGCGAGATAATTTGGAGCCGGGCGTTCGGCGTCGGTGAAGTGGCGCCACATTCCAAGCGGCCAACAGATGGGAGACCGCAAAGGATAGAGGAAGCGCGGCCGGCCTCCATAACGGCCTCACTCACTGCGACCATACCCATCGGAGGCTGGTCGGCTCGTTCATTCTCGCCGGCGCGAACATGTCCACATCGGAAGGAACATGAAATCTTGTCCTCCAGGCCGGATCTTTCTGGTCGCCGAACTCCGTATGTCGGCGGCGACCACAACGATCATTGCGCGGCCGATCGCGATCGTTTGGGAAGCACATAGGGGTAGGCGGCCAGTACCCCGAAATCGAATCTCGGAGTAGGACCGGCCAACCTCTCCATTATCTCGGCGAAAGCCCTATAGGCCCGACCGAAAACGCTGTGTTGCTCCCAGTAATCCCTGATCGCCAGATCTCTCTCGATCTGCGATCGTCTCTCTTCAGCAGCCGACTCCTTAGCAACATCGGCCTCATTGAATAAAGCCTCGACTTCAGCAGGGTCGATTCCGGCCCGAATGGCTTCACCGCCGTCTCAGTGGAAGACGGAAGGAGTTTCTCCTGACGGCCGATGTCCTGGCGAAGCCAGTACCGCTCCAAATGATGATGAGGTTCCGGCCATTCTCAGAAACAAAAAAGGAGAAAAGGATTTTTCTTACCTAAAGTGAAATCGAACGACGATCGGCACTAAGATCTTCAGAAAATTCGGCAGCAAGTCCTTCTTTCTCCAAAAAGTACGCGTGAGTGAAACTGCAGCATCGCGCCCCTTTTATAGGAGAAGGCAGGGACCGGTTTGCAATAAGGGAAAACCTCAGGGGTCGGATCTCAAACGACGCCTTAATTGACCCCCTCGAGACCTGCGTACGCGTCTTTTCAAGGACGCGTCAGCCGAGGAGTCATTAATGACCGTTGGCGTCCTCCAATAGAAGCCCGACACGTGTGCGGAGACTTTTCAACGCCCATTGTTTTTTCCCGTGCAGTTCAACGGCCAACCAGGTCGTCCGAACCCAGAGTATATCAGCTCAAAGACGATCGCCAGTTCAGTTAAACACGAAGTCGCTCGTCAAAAGTTCAGCGATCGCCAAGAGAGCCACCTCACCCCACATTTCCAACGTATGAGCGAGATGGGGGGCAATTGTTGTGTCACGATTTATTCATCCCGACAGGCGATCGACTATAAGGCCGAGCGACCAAGTCAACTCTAGTCAAACTATGGCTAGCTCGCCAAGTCGAAGATATCAGACCACCATCCGGTACCTAGCGATCGACTCCCAAGGCGATCGCCCTTTGGCAGCTGGCGATCTACTCTAGTGACCGGCTAAGGGCAATCGATCTATGCCCCGAGCAGAGACGATCGCCCGTCAAAGTCATCAAGGACTGGATCTCGGAAAAGCACCCACGTGCAGATCCACCAAAGGCGCTGACAAGATCTTCGCCAGCAGATAAGATCTTTTGCTGACAGACAAGACCTTTGACCACAGCCTGTCACCTACCTCACCTACCAGCATGCGCGCCGAAAGTTGTCAGTGGGACCACCCGTGACAACAACTCAGGACGCGTGTAAGCTCCCCATTGGACCGCACAGTTGACTGCCAGCAACTCCTGCAGACTTTGAGGGGACAGGCCCATGTGCTAAAAGACGATCGCCCGATTATTATAATACAGAAAAGGCGATCGCCCGGCGGATCCAAGCTCTATAAATAGAGAACCTCCTCCTACAGGAAAAAGGTTCCGAATTCGCTCAACCTAAGGTTCCCAATTCACTCATCCTACGGTTCCGAATTCGCTCAACCTAAGGTTCCCAATTCACTCATCCTACGGTTCCGAATTCATTCTGACTTACGCTCAGGACTCATTCTCTCACATTCCGATACATTCACGGAAATACTGAAGAACATACATATCATCAAGCTCCCGGCTATCTCACCGGAATCCATCTCAGGACTTCTCTCTCTAAATCTCTCGTCCAGAAGACGATCGGCAGAAGCAGCAAGTCTCCACTAGACAGATTCCAAGGGATTCATAAGCCCAAGAGCCCAAGCATCCAGCTAAATACTCGCCGTGAGAGACGGTCGATCTCTCACCGCCGCGACTGTTCATCTCCTTTGTTACAAGAACTCACAGAGCATCAAATCTGGTTCTTCCGGCAATCTACACGCTCACTAGCTAAGATAACAAGAATCTTTACACTCATTGTAATTGTATTCTTACATTAGTACTTGTATCCCCGAATATTGGTATTAATAATATCTCGCGAGAGCATTCAAGCCCGGGACTAACAACCCCGGCAAATCTTGTGTTATTTATCTTTCTCACGGAAGTGCTCTTGCATTTGTTTGCTATCCAATCCATTCCAGCAATATCTATCTCCGGATAATATTTTGGGTAGCAACACCATACTCTAAGAATGCTCTTAAGAACATACGGGCTAGGGATTCTGGAAGCCGGCATGGGATCCTTCAACTCCACAAGAGAATAACTTCGACGACTTGATAGCACAGACCGAGGATGAGGATGGCGCCGGACTTGGATAGTTCAGTTTTTGTCTTTGTATTTGGTTGGGTTGTAAAGCCTGTTTGGCTTGAACAATGTATTTTCCCTTTTTTATCTGGATATTTGTGATATTTGACCTCAGTCATTTTATCGGGGCCTTTATGCTTTCATATGTTCTTCTAGCTTGGCCTGATTTTCAACCCGGTTCGGGTGTTCTTGCCGTATTTGCTTCTGTACTTCACTTGTTACGCAGTTTATGCTCAAATTTCATATCTTGTCTTTCGAGATGCTTGTCTCATACTTAACCAACCACAAACTGGTTTCAAGCCAGGTCGAGCTGCTGAGGTCGGCTTATTTCAATGCATCCTAAGAGGCGGTCGCGCCATCCGTCGTGGTAAAGTGGAGATGTATGTCTTGGTTTACTTGTGGATGAGCTAGGGATTGTTTATCTGTGATCGGCGTGTCGAGTGCCTTGTACTTTTAGATTTGAGCGAACTAGTTATCAGAACTAGGCCTTAATTTGTCTTTGGAGTTAGATGTCTTAATCTTAACTCGGTGTGCTGAGTGTCATGTACTCATTTTTAAATTTGAGCAGACTAGTTGTCAGAACGAGGCTCAGATTATCTGAGTTAGATGCTTAATCTTAACTCGCATGTTGAGTGTCTTGTACTCGTTTTTAAATTTGAGCAGACTAGTTGTCAGAACTAGGCTCAGATTGTCTGAGTTAGATGTCTTAATCTTAACTCGGCATATTGGTGACCAAGCATGTTATAGATGCTTTAGTCTTTATAGGAACTAGGCTTTCATCTGAATTTGCAAGAGTTGCCTTGCTTAAATATTTAAGTTAGACGTTAGTGCTCCAGACTTGTTTTAATGTTCAGACATTGTTATGTAATATCTAAGCAAGTACAAATTAAGTACTTGATAGAATGATGAAAAGGATTTTGATAGATAAAAATAGTTTACATCAAAGGTGTAGACGAATAGCTCAGCTTAACTTCTTCTATTGGTAATACTTTCTCAAGTGCTCTGAGTGCCATGGGTGTTTCAGCTCTTTCCCTTCAGGTGTCTTGAGCATGTAGGTCCCCTCCCGGATAACATGGGTTACAATGTAAGGGCCATCCCAATTTGGAGAGAGTTTGTTTTGTTGAGCCTTTTGGTGAGTAGACGCAATCTTTCTTAGTACCCAATCACCCATTTCAAACACCCTTTTCTTCTTTTTGTCATGATAGGCCTTGGTCCTTTGTTTGTAATTAATCATCCTTAGGTGTGCAGCTAGTCTTTTCTCATCAAGCAAGTCAAAATCCAGGAGTCTGTTATATTCATTAATCGCTTCGTCATAGTTGGTTACCCTGAAGGTCGGGAGTGCCATCTCTACTGGAGCCATGGCTTCTGAACCGTACGTCAAGGCAAAGGGTGTTTTCCCATTCGGCCCCTTGTACGAATTGCCCATAGGGCAAGGGGGAGGTCGTCCAACCACTTCCCATCGCTTCCTTCCAGATTTTTTTGTAAGGGCTATCAAGATCAGTTTGTTGGCTGCTTCTGCTTGCCTATTTCCTTGAGGATGACTAACTGAGGATTTCTTGTGTTGAACATCCAATCTGTTAAGCTCTTCAGTGAACGCATCCGAGAATTGAAGTCCATTATCCATTACAATCGTGTTAGGAACACCAAACCGACACCAGATGTAATCGTGTATGAAATTGATGGCATTCTCCTCCGTGATTTTTGCCAAGGATCTAGCTTCGACCCACTTGATGAAGTAATTTATGGCTACTATGACATATTTATTGCTTCCTTTGGCTAAGAGGAAGGGTCCTATAATGTCGAATCCCTAGATATCTAAGGGCCAAGTCGGGATGATGAGACTTTGTTCAACAACTGGGACCTTAGGTAGGTCAGAGTACCTTTGACATTTATTGCATTTTTTCACGTAGATCTGGGCATCTTCCTTCAAGTTAGGCCAATAATATCTGAGGGTTATGGCCCTATCGGCTAAAGTCCTGGCCCATGGGTGTCCCCCACAGACTCCATTATGGACCTCGGCTAGCAAGTTCTCCGCATACTTTGGAGGAACACATCTAAGTAGAGGTTTGGTGAAAGATCTTCTATAGAGCACTCTGTTCCACACGATGAACCACACGGTCTACTTTTTAATCATTTTGGCTGCCAACTCATCTTCGGGTAGCTTTCCATCTCTGAGGTAGTCCTTGTAGTCGTCTATCCAGCTTCTCTCTTCGTGGTCTATAGCCAAGATCTTTATCCTTTCAAATGCTAGATGGTCGGCATAAATGACCAATGGATCAATGTTTTCAGCTGTAGCCATTTTGGAAAGCAAATCAGCCTCCTTGTTGTGGTCTCAGCCTATTAGCCTTATCTCCAAGAACTCCAAATCCTTGGTTATGTCAAGGACGAGGTCTTTGTACTTGGGCGTCATGTGGTTTTCAGTGTTGAACTCTCGTTGGACCTGCTTCACAACCAGCTTTGAATCACTGTAAGCAGCCAGCTTCGTTGCTCCGAGGAACTTAGCCTTTTCAATCCCAAAGATAAGGGCCTCATACTCGGCCTGGTTGTTTGAAGATGGGAACTTGAATCACACAAAGTCTCAAGTCACGTGCTCACTCCTAGGACTGACCAGGACAACTCCTGCCCACTTCTTCCTTTTGTAGCAGACCCATCCGCGTACAAAATCCAGCAATATCTTGGTAAGTCAGAGAAGGGTTTTGTATCCAAGAGGGCCTTTCTTTTCCGAACAGCAATCACGTGTTCTCTTGAAAAATAGGTCTCAACTAGAAAATCAACCAAGGGTTGTGCAAGTAAAATCTTCCTCATCTTATAGGTAATGTCACACTCGGTCAGCTCAATAGACCAATTGAGTAGTCGGCCCGAGCTGTCCATCTTGTGCAATATCTTTCTTAGGGGAGCATCTGTGTAAACCGTGATGGGATGAGCTGAGAAGTAGGCTCTAAGCTTTCTCGCAGCAATGACCACGGCGTAAGCTATCTTTCCGGCGTTGAAGTATCTTTATTTAACCTCTGATAATGCCTTGCTCACATAGTAGACTGGCTTCTAAGCACCTTTATCGTCACGGACTAAGACTACAGCAATGACATGGTCTGTTGCTTCCAAGAATACGAAAAGTGTTTCTCCCACGACGGGGCTATTGAGAAGAGGTGGTGAGCCCAAATATTTCTTCAACCCTTGAAACGAGGACGAGCACTCGGGTGTCCATACAAAATCTTTCATTCCTTTTACGACCTTAAAAAAGGGGATAGACTTTTCCGCGGCTTTGGCTATGAACTTCCCCAATGCTGCCACTCTTCCATTAAGCCTTTGGACTTCTTTGATGTAGGTTGGCTCTCGCATGTCTATCAATGCCTTGATCTTCTCTGAGTTGGCTGGCCTCAATGCCCCTTTGAGAAACCATGAAACCTAAGAACTTGCCCGCGTGACCCCGAATACGCATTTGCTGGGGTTAAGCTTCATGGCGTTCCCCTTCAGGTTATCACTGGTCTCTTCCAAGTCCGCGGCGTGGCTTCCCCTACTAGTTTTTACAACCATGTCGTCGATGTAGGCCTCCATGTTCCTTCCAATATGAGATTTGAAAACCTTGTTGACCATCCTTTGGTAGGTTGCTCCCGTATTTTTAAGCCCAACAGGCATCATCACATAACAGTAAATTCCACCAACTGCCTGGAAGGCCATCTTCTTCAGCCATCCTGACTTGATGGTAGCTAGAGTATGCGTCAAGGAAGCTAAGTGTCTGATGTCCGGCAATAGAGTCCACCAACTTGTCAATACTTGGGAGGGGATAACTATCATTTGGGCAGGCCTTGTTGAGGTCTGTGAAGTCCACACATATTCTCCACTTACCATTATGTTTTTTGACCATAACTATATTGGCCAACCAAATCGGGTAGGTTGCCTCTCTTATAATGCCTGCTTTGAGTAGTTTCTCAATTTCTTCCTGGATCGCCTTCTCTTTGTCTTTGGCAAAGATTCTTCTTGTCTGCTTGATGGGCTTGACGAATTTGTCAACTTCCAGTTTATGCAGGGCTATGTCGTCTTTCACCCCAATCATATCTTCCACTCTCCACGCGAATACGTCCAGGTTGTTTTTGAGAAGGGTAAATATTTCTTTTTTCTCTTTGGGAGGGAGCTGTCCTCCTATCTTGACCTTCTGTTCGAGATAGTCTGAGTTGATGATGAACTCTTCCAGCTGATCGACGGGTTCCAGCTCTGGTCCATCCCTGAACTCCAAGGTTTCAATAATTATTTTTTGGACCCTTTCCTTGCTCTCTCCATCCAGGTTCAGATTCTCGAGATCTAATAGTTGGCCCACCTTGGTTTTTTGGACCCTTTCCTTGATCTCTCTAATAGTGGCGTCCGAACTCGTGGTGAGGGGGAAGGTCGCATCTGGTTGACTTGTCTGTGGAAGCGGGTTTTGGTTGTCTGCGGTAATACTGGTCTCTTGACCGTCTCGGGGAATCTCAACCATGATGCGTGGTTATCCGAAAGAAGTTCTTCGACATTCCCGGCAATGGAACCAAATTGATGCTGCCAAAAACAAATCAGATCAGCCCTTATCCAAATGATTCAGATAATCCCGACGAGTAAACTTTGTCATCAGACCTACACACAAGAAAACACGTGAACTGATCCGGGGCTTCACAGGAGAAGGCCCTCCGGCGTGAGAGTAAGTATGGTAAATATATGGTAGAAATAAGATTAATTGACTATGTTGAGAGTCAAGAATTCTGTGTACCCATGTAGGTGTAAGGACACCTATTTATATAAACATGAATATTGCAACCCTAACTTGCCAAGGAAGTCATGGAATCCGTTTTGGTATAGGACTCGTATTTTAGGGAAGTAGAATCCTGATAAGGATTGTCTACGTAGTTTCCTTGTGGAGGAGGATCTCCTTGTTAGGAAAGAATTTTCTTGTCTCATTATCTTGAATTCTGCCAGACTTCGTGTCATGCTGGAAGGCTAGGACCTTCATCTACTTACAAGGAGTGGAGGTTGATGGATCTCGGCTTGTTCTGTCTTTTAAGAGTATGCCCTCGAATGCCACTCAGAGGATGTTGAGTGAGGGCATTGTACTTGTTATTATGTAAAATATTATCTGATGGCAATTGTATGTTTCTTTATTTACTGGTATTCACTGGCATTCCTGACTCATAAATACATATATATATATATAGAAACTAGTCCGTGTATTTGAGAGCAAACATTCCACTCATTGGATAAGGCGATAAGCACTGGAAAGGTTTATGGCTCAAATACTTAATCATTTGCAAGTCGATGAAACCTGACTGGGCGTTAAGTTTATGCGAAGACTTGTATGATTTGCTCTTTGACTTGGAGAGTGCCTGTCGATCACTAATAGTCGTGAGAGCACACGTTATAGGTATGCTAATGAGATTAGTGTTGGGAAAACAAGAACCCTGTATCGAAACAGCCGGGATATCCAATCCCTGTATCGAATGGTATTTGATAAAGAGGTTTTGACATATCTGCCAATCCGCATACAGTAAAGGAAACTATATCGAAGCATTGAGGCATTATCCTGTATCGAAGACCTGCCTCAAATCAGCATATTGTGAAGCCCTTCAGTACAGCAAGAAGTCTTATAAAAGACTAAGTATGGAAACTGTCTCGAAACTCATATACAGTTATCTTCCATACAGCTCACAACAGGACAAAGAAGGAATCTCCAGAAGTCAAGTCCCGTTGAATAAAGAAGTATTTAAATACTCAAGGATAAAGTATTTAAATACTGTCAGTCAACAGATCTTCAAATCCCGCTAAATCCGGATCGTGTTATAATCCGTTGGAGCAATCTCACTCAAACGGATACATCTCAACGGATATATATTTCAAAGACTATATATATCACATCAAGATGTCAAGATCGATTACCCAAGCTATCGAAATCATTATCGAGCAAAACATATCTCCAAAGCTTACCGCAACTCGGATCAAAAGAGATATACAGTGCTCATCATTCGAACAACACTTCATCACCAAAGCTCTTAAAGTCAAAGTTGTTGTTCACCATCATTCTATACTTTGAACAAACATGTGTGGTGAACAATCAGGCTTCTCGGGCTGTGTGTGAAGGATTTGCATTGAAGAAGACGAAGCTTGAGCGTGTGTGAAGAAGCAAGTCAAAGCATTAGCTCAAAACCAATCTGTGTGAACGGTTGAAGCTAAGATCTTTATATCAATCTGTGTGAACGATATATTGATTGTGTGTGTTGTTATAATTACGTAGTTGTGTACGTAGTAATTATAATAAACTTTTTACTCCTGTGTGGAGGACCAGTGGACGTAGAGGGGTTTACTTCGAACCACTTTAATTACTGTGTTATTTACATTCAGCTTTTACTGTTTTAATTACTGTGATTAATTAAGTATACTCTATACATTTAGTTGCTGTATCCACAGCAACCTACTGTATCCAAGACTTCCGCTACGCACTCAGATTTAAAATCCATACAGTTTGTTGTTTAAAGTATTTCTCAAACTGTATCCAGTATACTTAGTGGCCAACAAGTGGTATCGGAGCGGTTGATTCTAAAAAGAATCAGTCGTATTTTTAACCGAATCAGATCCAAAATCACTTATTTTCAAAATAGTCTCTTTCATTCCTGTATTATCACATGGATACTTCTATGATTAACAAAGTCCCTATGTTCTCTATTAACGAATTTGTGTTGGAGAATTAGAATGGAGGCTCATCTTGCAGCAATGCACGAAGAGATGATTTTTGTTATACAGGATGGTCCTATCAAGATCATGAAGGTGAACACGGCCGCAAGGATTGAAGGCCAAGCCCATGCTGAGATGCTCGAGAAGGATTGCGAGCAATGGACCACAGATGAAAGAAAGCGAGCAAACCTTGACAACGTAGCTAAGAACGCGTTATTTGTCACTCTTGACAAAGGCACGTTCTCGAAGGTAAGAAGGCCGCAAAGCGGCAAAGAAATCTGGGATAAACTCAAGTTGATTTGTGAGGGAACTGAGCTCTCAAAAGAAAACAAGATTTCAAAATTGACTCAGCAATTTGAATCTTTTGAAATGAAACCAACTGAGACACTTGAGGAACTTGACCTCAGATTCACTGGTATTGTTGGTGAACTTGAAGCGTTGGGCAAAATTTATACCCAAAAGGAGAAGAACTTAAAAAATTTCAGATCTCTCCCAGCCCGATGGGACATTAAGACCACAGCTATGCGTGTATCTTGTAATCTTAATGAAATATCTACTTTTGATCTCTTCTCTGACCTCAAAGCTTTTGAGTATGATATTGACAAGAGAGAAAATTGAAGAATCTCCTTCAAAAGTCACAGCTCTAGCCGCTGTATCGAACCGTCGACACAGCATGCCCAGTTCGTCGAAGCCTAGTCACAAGAATGCTGACAGTGACGACGACATCCTATCTCAAGATGAAATGGCGCTTCTCATGCATAAATTCAAGAAGTTCATCAAACAGTCTGGAAAGACTCCCTACAGGCCCAAACCTGTCCACAAGGTAAGTACCGAAACATCATCTGGTGATGCTAACCTGTGCTATAATTGCAGGAAACCAGGGCATTATGCAAATAAATGTCCTCATCCCAAAGTCCAAAGATTGTCGGAGGCCGAGCAACAAGAGAGAGATGAAAGAAGACGTGCTTGGAAAGACAAGCTCAAGGCCCTGATTGGAGAATCAGAAGCCTCCCCCACACCATCCAAATCGTGAGAATGTCTTGGTGGTCACGAAAGTGATTCATCCGACGATGACTTCTATGATAAAGCATATATGTTCTTTATGGCCAAAGACATTCCGAGAAGGTGAAGACGGACGATGAGGTAAGTTCAACCTCGGCTATTAGTCAAATGCATCTCATACTTTTGAAAACATGATGAATGAATTTAAAAACATTCAAAAGGCCCATGAGACTCTAAAAACTGAGAATATACAGCTTCAATTAACTAATTTAGAGCTGAAAGATGAAAATGACTTGCTGAAAATAAATTATGAAAATATGTCTCTTGATTGTGAAACCAGCAAGGTCGATTTTGAAAAACTCATGGAGAGCAATCATCAACTTGCTCATGAACTAAGTGAGGCTAAAACTCACAACGAGAGCAAGACAAATGATTTGGTTCTACTTCAAGCCAAAATCACAACTCTCGAAAAGCGAGAAACTGAACTTGAGACCACTCTGAAATCGTTCGAGAAATCGTCCAAAAGAATGGAAGAAATTCTGAGCACTGGGCAAAATGCTCATGATAAAAGTGGCTTAGGATACAACTCATGTTCAAACAAAGGGAAAACTAGTACAGTGTTCGTCAAGAGTGTGGAACACATTCCAGAATCGGAAGAAATCCCTAGTCCCGTGAAGGAACCTGCTGTACCGAGAAAACCGAAGGCTGCTATTCCGCCCCCGCAATCCTATTCCGCAATGAGAATCATAAGTCGTTCCAACTCGTGAGGCGCACTCAATAGCATGCTCCCGAGCATATCAGCCGCCAACACGTTCGAAGGAAGGCAGTATCCAACCACCAAAGGCCCGCACGGCAAGATTATCGGTCTGAGACGCCGAGGTATTGGATACAGGAGCCCCATTATCCCTCGAGACAGCAGATGCCGGTTCAGTATCAACAACAGCATTGGGAATCCAATTGGAGACCCACAAGGCAAGCTGTTAGGCCTAAGAAAATGGCCCCACCTCCAAGACGGCACTCGTACTGGATTAATAATAATAACCCTGAATTTTTCATGCATAACAATTATCATGGTTATAACAACTACGGATATGCCCCCCGTAGATATCACAACACTGTACCGAGTATGTCCTACAGTAAACCAATTGCTGCCAGGAAAACTTGGGTACCAAGAGGAACTAACATTCATGGACCCAAAAATCAAAGGGGACCTAAATCTACTTAATCTTTTTGTTACAGGACATTCTAGAGGAGGATACCTGGTACTTTGATAGTGGATGCTCTCGACACATGACCGGAGATAGGAGCAATCTATCAGATTTTGTAGAAGGCCGCGGTCCAAAAGTTCGCTTCGGTGATAAATCTAAAGGAAGAACAAGAGGAAAAGGAAACCTACTTGTCGGGAAATTCAAAGTCACCGATGTTGCATATGTTGAAGGCTTACAATATAATCTACTTAGTATTAGCCAGTTCTATGATAAACAGTTCTCGGTGAAGTTCTATATAGATCGCTGTAGAGTCAAGAACATCTAAACCAAGGAAGTTGTGCTTACAGGAAGCAGATCAGGTAATATGTATATCGCTGACTCGAAGCCGATGAGCTCCTCAATTCCATGCTTTGTTGCCAAAGGCACTGCAGATCTTAGCTGGTTATGGCACAAGAGGATGTCTCACGTCAACTTCAAGACAATCAACAAGCTCTCAAGACAGGGAATGGTTAGAGGTTTGCCAAATGTGTCATTCAAGAAGGACAGCGTCTGCGGACCATGTCAGAAAGGCAAGCAAATCAAGTCAACCCTGAAGAGCAAATCCTACCTTTCAACCCAAAGAGTGTTGGAAATGCTACACATGGATCTCTACGGTCCTGTAGACCCAGTAAGTTTGGGAGGTAAGAAATACGGCATGGTTGTTGTTGATGATTATTCCAGGTATGCTTGGACGATCTTTCTTAGCAAGAAGAAGGAAACAACATCATAGCTGCCTGAGCTCCTGAGAAAGTTGCAAAATGAAAAGGCATCGAGTATCGTGTGCATTCGTTCCGACAGAGGTACAGAATTTACTAACTGCTTTATAGAGCAATACTGTTCGGAGAATGGAATACAGCACGAATACTCAGCTGCCCGTACACCTCAACAAAATGGTGTTGCCAAGCGAAAGAATAGGACGTTGAAAGAAGCAACAAGGACAATGATTTCCGCAAGCAGATTGCCACAGCGTTTCTGGGGTGAAGCAACCAATACAGCATGCTACACTCAAAACCGATGTATCGTCAACAAGCACCACAACAAAACAGCATATGAGGTATGGAACAACAAAACTCCGTTAGTTTCGTATTTCCACATTTTTGGATGCAGGTGTTATGTATTGAATAATGGGAAAGACCAACTTAGAACCTTTGATGAGCAATCAGATGAAGGAATATTCGTAGGATACACCTCCGTCAGCAAATCTTTCAGAATCTTTAACAAAAGGAAGTTGACGATCGAGGAATCAGTTCATGTAGTGTTTGACGAACCACACCATGACCCTACAGGAGTAGATGATATCACTCAGAACATTCACCATCTATCTATCTTGGATCCTCCAACTCCCATAGAACCTGTCGTTGATTTAGAAATCAACCCCGCAGCTGTAAGAATCGATGTGGATGAAGCCGACACTGTACAAGCTGAAGCTGTATCCACAGAATCTTTCGATACAGTACGGGATCCTGAATTAGAACCCGACCGAAGATGGTTGAGAGATCACCCGCAAGAGCTGATCATTGGAAACATAAATGCTGGTGTTTCTACTCGTAGGAGAATACAGAGTACACAAGGAAATGTACTTTGTGCACAAGAAGAATCGATCTTTGAGATATCACAGTTTCCTGAATGGAAATCTCAATCCGAGCTTAGAAGACTCAATATGTGCACTATTGCTGTATTCTTAGCCCAGTCCGAAACTGTTTCGACCATAGACGCTCTTAATAATTCTCATTGGATAACATCTATGGAAGAAGAGCTTAATGGTTTCGAAAGAAACAATGTATGGTATCTTGTACCCAGACCAACACATCAATCGGTTATAGGAACCAAATGGGTATTTCGAAACAAAAAGGATCGAAATGGACTTATCATAAGGAACAAATCCAGACGAGTACATCATAACTCGACTTCGTCAACAAGGCCTTTATCGCTTTGGAAGTCAGACTGCTGATAAGTACGATGCACATCTGGTTGAGGAGTTTTACCTCAACGCCGCCGTACGCTTTCTGTCATTGGCCCAAGGAGGTCATGTTGCCGACATCACCGCTACAATCCAGGGAGTTGAGATCTGTATTGATAACGATCTGCTCCAGAACATCTACAGGCTACCTACTGATGGCCTGACTATGGATCAACTTGAGACATTCGCGTCTCAAGAGCTGATCACTAAATTTTATGGACTGTTCACAGGATCCAAAGTTGTTGACATGGCTCAGACTACATGTCACAAGAAAAATTTTTGTCTCCCATATGTATATCTTCATGATTTTTGCTGCAGGATAATTGAGAATCGAACCGGTGCGTTCGAAATGTGTACCAACCTGAGGTTCAGGATGATGGTGGCTATTCTGACCTGTGAAAATGTCAATTGGTGCCAAATAATCCTGAAACGCCTGCAAGAGGAGGTGTTCAAACCGGCCACCCAGAAGAGATCTTTCGGTTTGATGTTAAACCATATCCTGACAAAATGCGGACTGTCGCAATCCGCCGATGCTAAGAAGAATAACCCCAGGATATACCTAGGAGGCGTCAAGCCTACTGCGTATAATCAAACCACGATGGTCTGCAACCATCCAAAAACTGGAAGTATGCCAATTTTCGCAGATCCACGAGATGAATCCTTGAGGTTCCAGAAAGTGGAATCTTCAAAGAAGAGAAAGAGATCTCACAGCAAGAAACCTACTGCTAGTGAGAAGCCCAAGAAGAGACTTAGGAGGCTTTCGAAAGTCAAAACTGCCAAGCCCTCTGAAGAAGTCTCCCCCGTGGCTCAACCCACTGACGAACAACCCCAGGGCCCAACCCCTGTGGAAGAGGTGTCTCCTACTGTTTTACAGTAGATCCTGAGCCTTTGGCGGCTAGGACGGATAATGAGACATCTGCCAACGAACAAGACTTTAGCGAGTCGGCTGCCCATTTGGAGCCAACAGCTACTTCTCCTCTGCGGGATCCCACACCCGTACAGGATCCATCTTCCTTCAGGGCACCATCCCCGTAAGGAGTCCCACTTCCATACATGATCCCATACCTGTACAGGAATCCCTCGCGACAGCGTCTCCAGACGTTGTACGTAGTCCCTCCCCCAACTCCATCATTCATAAGACCCTTCTTTCTGTTCAAATTGAACATGCTTACGAAAGATTTCTCACATGGAAAGGCTACAGGCTAGCTCCGTACGAAACATTGTACAACTGGAGCGATTGGAGCCAAGAAGAAAGATTTGTCTCAGAAGTGACGGACGTAATGGAGATTGAAGCCCTGATCCGATGGGAAAATGCTTTCTGCAAGGAGCTGATTGAAAGCCATCTGTTGTAGAAATCTGACGCTAGAAGGAAAGGAAAGGACAAGTCAGAGGACTCTCCCGCAAATCCAAAAGACGATGACCATGACTCAGACGACGACGACGATGCTTTTCAAGCTGGTCTGAGGATGAGTCGTGAAGAGGTTGAAGATAGAGACGCCTCTCCACCCAAAGGCGACGAAGGGCCATCAACCCAGAACAATCCGCCTTCGCCACAGCATGAGAACATTCCCGACAAAGAGGAATCAGTCCCTCCAGTCGAGGAAGTTGAAGCAATTTTGGAACAGGCACCTGAGCCTGCTGCCACCGAAGAAGTTGTACCTGAAAGACAACAGGAGGATTCAGTCCCTCCTGTATCCATGTTTACTGAAGAAAATTCGCAACAGGAAGCCACTCAACCCCCTGTCGCCGAACCAGAACCAGCTCCTCTCGCCCCTTCAACCGTGGAATCCGAGGACGGTATCGAACCTGAGGATGTCCAACTTACTTCACACCCAACCGTGAACGTAAGGAGGTTGGACAGCGCTGAAGACTTTGCTCAACCAGATTCTCCAATTTCTGCCGCTAGGAAAGAGCGCCTGCGCGCACTGGGTCTTCAAACTGTATTCATCCAGGATGCAGTGAATGCTCTGTCTTCTGTTGAGAAAGCATTAAATTGGATGCATACTTCTGCTGTGGAGTAAATGACCACTCTACAACATGAAGTATCTCGTGTTGTCGAGGCATTCATTCTTCTGCCAGAAGTCTTCAAGCAAGCTTTGAAAATCATGGAGGACAAGCAGGAGCAACTCCTGAAGGAAGAAGCAACAAAAACACGAATAGCTTAAGCCAAGACTGCATGTGCCATGATTGAAAACAGCTCTCAATTGCGCGCCCACGACAAATGCATTAAGGATATGTCGCAAACGCTTTCCTCCCTTGTGGAAAGAATGTCTAACATCGAGACGAAACAGGATGCTGCATTAGAGATCCTAGAACGTCTTGATGAAGCCAAAAAGGGGGAAGAGGCAAGAGAAGCTGCTAGGAGAATCAGGCTACAGCAAGAAAGGGAATTCGAGGCCGCTCAAGACAGCATCACTTCCGAGTTAAACATGCTAGCCCCTCACTCCCAAAGTTTTAGGAATTCAGGCTCCCGACCTGAATTTTATGATCCAAATGTCCCGTGGCAAACTCTTATCCAGAGACCTTCTGAAATTCGTCTGCCGACCAACCGCAACCCTACTGCTGATGAAGTGAAGCAATGGAGGAAAAACGAACTGATGAGATACTTCGCAAAACTCGTCAGGGAATCCGCCATCTTCAAGAGCTATAAGACTTTAGCGGAGGACGCAGAGAAATTCACGAAGATGCTAGAAGACGGAAAACTCCCTCTCCAGCTTGATATGAAGAGCAAACACAGAAGAGGAGATCGGATCACCCATCCAGAAGACTGGATTCTTGCCTTTGATCGATCCTATGAAGGAAGAGCTATATACCAGGATCGAGGCAACGATTCCCTACAGAACTGGTGGCGTGGTACCGAGAATGATCCAGGGAGAAAGCCGTGGAGACATGCAGATCACTATAGGAGCTGAAATCCTTGTATATTTTTTTTTTTGTCTATGTAATTTTTCCTTCGAAACAGCAAACCATGTACTCAATTTATTTTGAATATCAATAAAAGTGTTTGTTTGTCTTGAAAGATTACAAATCGTAATCTACTGTGTTGATGTATGATTACTTAAAATTGTTTGATAAACAAACTCAAGTTAGGTAACTTGATTGAAAATAAAGTTGTACGAACTAGTCTACGAACAGTTCATGATTTCAGTTGTAAGCTTAGAGTACATTGTAAGATTGTGCCTACGCGCCAATCATAAGCTTAAGTTGTAAAAATCCTAAAAACTGTATCGAACTTGCCTGCGAGCAGTTCTTCATTTAGACTAAGACAGACCTTTTGACGAAAGACCAAGAAATCTGCCAGAAGACATCAAAAGAAGATCACTTCATGAAGAAGGTTTTGGCATCATCAAGAAGACTTGAAAAGTTAAAGAAAGTAAGTCTTGGCAATTTGTCAAAAAGGGGGAAATTGTTGGGAAAACAAGAACCCTATATCGAAACAGCTGGGATATCCAATCCCTGTATCGAATGGTATTTGATAAAGAGGTTTTGACATATATGCCAATCCGCATACAGTAAAGGAAACTGTATCGAAGCATTGAGGCATTATCCTGTATCGAAGACCTGCCTCGAATCAGCATATTGTGAAGCCCTTCAGTACAGCAAGAAGTCTTATAAAAGACCAAGTATGGAAACTGTCTCAAAACTCAAATACAGTTATCTTCCATACAGCTCACAACAGGACAAAGAAGGAATCTCCAAGTCAAGTCCCGTTGAATAAAGAAGTATTTAAATACTCAAGGATAAAGTATTTAAATACTGTCAGTCAACAGATCTTCAAATCCCGCTAAATCCGGATCGTGTTATAATCCCGTTGGAACGAAATCTCACTCAAACGGATACATCTCAACGGATATATATTTCAAAGACTATATATATCACATCAAGATGCTGAAGATCAGTTACCCAAGCTATCGAAATCATTATCAGAGCAAAACATATCTCCAAAGCTTACTGCAACTCAGATCAAAAGAGATATACAGTGCTCATCATTCTGAACAACACTTCATCAGCTGAAAGCTCTTAAAGTCAAAGTTGTTGTTCACCATCTGTTCTATACTTTGAACAAACGACCATGTGGTGAACAATCTGTGCTTCTCGGAGCTGTGTGTGAAGGATTTGCATTGAAGAAGACGAAGCTTGAGTGTGTGTGAAGAAGCAAGTCAAAGCATTAGCTCAAAACCAATCTGTGTGACCGGTTGAAGCTAAGATCTTTATATCAATCTGTGTGAACGATATATTGATTGTGTGTGTTGTTATAATTACGTAGTTGTGTACGTAGTAATTATAATAAACTTTTTACTCCTGTGTGGAGGACCAGTGGACGTAGAGGGGTTTACCTCGAACCACTTTAATTACTGTGTTATTTACATTCGGCTTTTCTTGTTTTAATTACGTGATTAATTAAGTATACTCTATACATTTAGTTCTTTGTATCCACAAGAACCTCATATCCAAGACTTCCGCTACGCACTCAGATTTAAAATCCATACAGTTTGTTGTTTAAACTATTTTCCAAACTGTATCCAGTATACTTAGTGGCCAACAATTAGTATACTCGAACCGACTCACCCTCGATTCGTCACACGGATTTCACTCCGGGACAGTCAATGATGGAATCGTATGGTTATGATAGGTATTAGTGAACCTTTGACCTAAGAATTTAGTAGGGATGTGCTTGTGACGTTAAGATTTTCGTTAGAGTAGTTCGACCCAGAAAACCAGAAGGTGGGGGTCAACCTCGATATGCGTCTTGAGGGGCAAGTAGCAGGTCCTACTGAATACCAAGATAGGATTCTTTCTCTTGTAAGTGAACAGGCATATGTCCTATGCGGTTATTGGAAAATGAGATCACAAGTCTTTGGCCAAAGCATTGGAGCTAGTTGTATTGGATACACGAGATCTCAATGATCTCAGTTTGCATTAACTCATGCATAGCGTCAAGTGCAGATAGACATGCGGTTTTGTAAAACATAAGTGTGTGTGTTGTTGCTCTTCCACCTGGGGATGGTTCGACGGGACCTCTGAGGACCGATGCTTGGCACGACCGCAGAAGTGGTTTTCCACCTAGGGATGATTCTACGGGACCTCTGTGGGTTGATGCTAATGGGCACGGCCGAGGGATACCAAGTGTGGTTTTCGTGATGATGATATGTGATATATCCGGAATATCATAGTGTTTTGTCCACGATATTGAGATACATTATATATATGATTTTGGTACTTGGCTGGAATGGCACCAAAATAAGTGTTATATATAATTTGTCTCTTGGTTGTGATGTTTTGGTGTTGGGACTTGGATCCTGTGATTGTTTCCATGCATTGTGGTTTGAAAGAAATTGGGCTGAGACCCTAGCGATTGTGTAAAGGATGTTTTATGGAAAACGATTTTGGGCTGAGACCCTAATATTTCAAAAAAGGCTTTACAAGTTTGGACTTGAAGTCCTAAAAGGCTTTTCCATTTTCTAAAATACCCAAGGTAGTGATTCGTACTTAAAGACTTGAGGATGTTTTCTAAACCGTAAAAGCTCTCGGGAATATCTCTTAATGTTTGTGGTTGTTCGACTATGATTAATAACTATTAGGCATATCTTGTATGACTACGACTGACATTTACTTGGTATATTTTGTATGATTTGAATACTTGAACCCCTTAAATGTGGAAAACGCGTTTCATGCATTTCAGGTATGCTTAGTTCGTTGGAGCAATCACAGGGATGACATGGAAGAAGATGAGCAGCTATACTAATCAAGAGTTAAGAGTTCAGTCTGATGTCGTTGTATTGTTTGACTTATATACAGTCTTCCATTGTATTGTATTTTGACCCCTATGTGGGTATGTATTGTAAGAAGCTTTGTTTTGGTTTGATTGAGTCGTGTGACCTCACTGGTCCATGTATTTTGAATATTTGACCTTGTCGGTCCGTGTCGTTACGTAGTTTAACCTCAGTTGGTCAAACATTTGTCGTCTTATAGTGATTAGCCTAGTAGATCCTTGTCCAA
Organism: Orobanche coerulescens; assembly: GCA_033398695.1. NCBI lineage: Eukaryota > Viridiplantae > Streptophyta > Magnoliopsida > Lamiales > Orobanchaceae > Orobanche > Orobanche coerulescens. The sequence continues at coordinate 106,351,183 of CM065804.1, forward strand.
AAGGTCTACAGCGTGTGATAATTCCAGTGAATTTCCGGGGTGTTACAACTGATTAGGTACAACTACATGTGTATTCGATCGATACCCGTTGGTGGCTTGTGCACAGACACATTTTCATCCTGGGCGTAGGGTGGTGCCATCATTTGAGCCATAACTGTTAATTGATTCATACAACATGTTTGACTGTAGTATGTTTTTAACAGGATTGGGTCATAATCTGGACGATTCACCTTTTGATCGTATGTGTTCGACGATTTGAGATTATGATCGAACTTGGGGGGTTTATATAACATGTGTGATTGTGTATATTCCGATTTTGGATGATGATTTGTTAGTTCATACAGTATGTGTGATTACGTATGTTCGACATATTGAGATTTATTATCTTGTGCAACTGACCCTGTGGTTTTGGGCAAAATATGTTGTTTTATCATATTTTAGGTCGCGGGAAGACTAAGGCACAGGAAAGACAAGGTTACAGCAAAGAGTCTCATGGATCCTAGTCAACGGCCGAGTCTTCTTGCTTCCGGATGTATTTCTTTTCAGTTCCACTGCATTTTTATTCTCCTGTATTTGTATTGTATCGGTATATCTATCTTCATATAGAGTATACCTATCTTATGTCGATCATGGTCTGTTTGGCGCATGTTAGCCAGAATATTTGTATAAACTCCTCATCGGAGTATTTGCTAAACATAATGTGGTTTTGTACTGCAGTTATATTATGTTAATTATTATACTGTGTTTGGCCTGATGGGTCCCAATTGGGGATTCACAGCACTGTAATAACCGCCGGGTTTGGGGTGTTACCGAAGATGGTATCAGAGAGTGTTTTTTTCGAATACTATGCATCTGAATTGTTTCTCCTTGTAAAGTCATCATTGATCGGACTAGTATCAAGAGATCTTCACATCATGTGTGACCTGTGCCAGTGCCGAGCCCCACCTACGAAGAACGGTATGTGATTTGTGCCTTAATTTAATTACCGGCAAGATGAATTGATAATTTGTTAATCTTTCTATTGATTTGTTGGAGCTTATCATGGTATTGATATTCTGGATTGATTTTGTTATCATGGTATTGATATTCTCGATTGTTTTTGTTATAATTTATCATGGTATTGATTATCTTGGGTGGATTTGTTGGAGTTTATCATGATGATGATATTCTCGACTGATTGTATTCTTGACTTTATAATGATAGAAATATTGTAGAAACAAACTGTAATTAAGATACAAACTTGTAATGATAAATTCACGAATAAACCTCATAGGGAGAGTGTTAGATCTAAAGCATGTTTTTGACCCGTGCTAGCATCAGTGCTTACGATGCGAATAGCAGTTGGATCGGGATCAGGTATATATGCAAGGAATTTATCGATCAATTCCTCGGGTGTTGTTGCACAGAGAAGGAGTCTTTGTGACAGTAGAGATGCAAAACCTTTTTCCACCAAAGAATTCAAAAAAGCGAGGAGGCCATCGAAGAATCCGTCGACGTTGAGTATCCGCATCGGTTTTTGATGGATGTTCAGTTGTGCCCACGAGAGCATCTGGAATAGATCCTCCAGCATATCGAAACCTCCTGTAAGGACGATGAACGCATCAACATCATTACCCATGCTCATAATTCGGTCATGCATGGATAACACTCTAAGCTCATTCCCATAAGTCGGGCCAACAAGTGGTGAACCATCCAAGGGTTTCAATATTATCCCTAAAATTTTTGCATCGCCCATGGAAGCAGAGGCTGCCACACGAAATTATCAGCTACTTCCCAGAAGCGGGCATCTTTCCCAAGAGTGGCTCCGGCAAAAACACAGACTAATTGGATGTTAGATAAAGGTGATGATGCCGTTGGCTTCTCGATGAAAGTTATATTTAAATGAGGTATATGATAAATGAGAATGAGAATAGAGAAAAAACTTGAATGCGTTAAGTACGATTAATTTCTCACCGATGCGACTATTTATAGTGGAAAGGCAGCATGAATCAAGACAAATGGAATTACGAATTATGAGAGAAGATTATAAGAATCTATAGAATGACACTTGTTCGTTTAATCACAATGAAATGTCATTATCAGTGACATGTATTGATTTTGGCAAGGTACGGAATAGGCGACTGTCTTTGTCTTATGTTTTTTAAAAAATTCATAGTGGATGAATTATTTATGCAGAGTACACGACATCCAAAGTTGACAGTAATATGAACGTAGCAAGTGCGACATGATATTCTTATATTAGTTCGGATTTAATTTCAGAAATGAGAATTTTTGTATTTTGATTAAACAAGGTGTTGAAAGTTTGAACTAAAAAGTATCACGTGTCTTTCACATAAAAGAAGAAAATTCTTTATTTCGAAGGAAGGATTATTTTTTGGTATTTTAATAAAAATGTATTTTGAAATTTGGAAGAAGGTAAAAATAGTGATTGGACTTTCAAAAGTATGTATGTATAATATATATATATATATATATATATACACACACACACTTAATGAGTACTTTTATTTTGAGTAAAGCTAAAGCCCGCAACATATTATTTTAAAGCAAATGATTGAGGTATTTAAAATTCTTGTATCGTATTACGATTAGAAATATATTTCAAGATAAATATATTTTGAAAATTTCATTTTCAAATAAGTATTTAAAATAATTTAGAGAAAATTCTTTCGGAAAGGTGATGCCAGTGCAGTTGAAAAATAAGTGATATCATAATTCTTATTGTGTAATTTTGAAACCTTAGAATAACGGGTTTTATAGAATTTTCAAACATGTGAAAAAAGAAATAGCAAGTGTATATATCTAGTGCTGATACTTTGAGTATCATATCATATTGATATCTCAGTTTCATAGGAGTTGGAGTAGGACTTTGTAGTGTTAAGACGTGGTTTTGAGTATGTAAATTTAAATGAATGGTATTATCATACTATGGGATCGGGAGCCACGATACAAACTGCTTGCTGTTAATTTTGTGATATCTGGATTATAGTTTATCATATTAAGATGCTTTGGAGCCAATATATACATGTTGCTACTGCAGAGTTGCCACCTTCGAGTATTTCAGATCTTGTCGATCGAATCATGGTGTTTCAGATATTATTAAATTGGTTCGCATGAAATATTTGGAGTAAAAGTGTAGTGAGATGGGTGATGACATGGCAAGTTTCGGGGATGAAATTTATTTTCAGGGGGATAGTATGTAATATCCAGGAATTTTAAATTGGATTTTTATCGGTATTAATTTTTTTTATTTAAGTTATTTCATTTTTATTTTATTAGCCAATTAATGAAAATATTGGGCGGACCCTTGAGGAATTAGATCGGGATGTTAGTGAATTATTGATAGTTGGTGTTATCTGTCACAGTATGAATTAATCGGATAATCAAGTCGGAAGACTGAATGATGAATTCAAAATCGATCCATTTTTTAATCGGATAATTTATAATCGAACCTTATTAGTCCAAATACCCAACTATCCATTACAAATATATATATATATATATATATATATTATATATAGGGGTAAATTCAGGTGAGACACTCATATTTCATGAAAAATGAGAATGAATATGGGCCCCTGATTATTATAGATCAACGGTCCATATCTATTTTCGATTGTGCAAAATGTTTTAACTGTTTGTGCAATGATTTATTTATACATGAATATTATTGCACAAAGTGTATTCAGTTGTTGCACAAAATGTATCCAATTATTGCACAAAATGTATCCAATTGTTACACTATGATAATGTTGCACATAATGTATAAAGTTGTTGCACAATATTGTGCAATAACATTATTGATTTTGTGCCAAACAATTATACATTTTGTGCAACTTTCATAACATTTCGCACAGTCTCACGAAAAAATACCTTCTCACGATATATATATATATATATATATATATATATATATATATATATATATATATATATATATATATATATATATGTGTGTGTGTGTGTGTGTGTGTACGCGCGCGCTGTAACATCATTGACTTCTCTCCCCTCTCTCTCCCTCATGTTTCTTTTAGGGTTGAAAACTTGTTTTGACCTTTTACATATAGTATTATTTTTTTCTATCCTAAGTTTAACAACAACTCTTTTGATACCCAAATTGTCGAAATTGACCTTTGCTCGAATAAATCCGAGTCATATATTGTAATTTCGAGTAACATAATTTTGAGTCAACTTTACAAAATATACAATATCGAGAAAGGTTGACAATCAGGTACTCGAATTTCTGATTCGGGTAACTCGAATTTTTGATTTGGGGAACTCGAATTTGAATTCGTGTTACCCGAATCTGATTCGAGTAACACTACACATGCACATGTTGACTTTCGGAATTAACACTCCCCATACACATCAATTCGGGTAACATGTTTTTTCTTTCTTTTTTTTTCCTTTCTGCCACATATTTGGGTAACCTTTTTTTTTTCCTTTCTGCCACAGATCCGGGTAACCTCCTTTTTTTTCTTTTTTTCTTTATGTCACAGATTCGGGTAACGTTTTTTCCTTTTTTTAAGTTGTTACTCGAAATTGACACAAATTTCGGAATTGATTCGAAATTATATTACTCGAAATTACAATATATGACTCGAATTTATTCGAGTAAAGGTCAATTTCGATAATTTGGGTATCAAAAGATTTGTTACTAAACTTGGGGCAGAAAAAAATATTACTATATACAAATGGGCAAAAGAAGCTATTCCCACTTTCTTTTAGTCTCCCTCATTATTCTCACCTACTCCAAAAAGAAAAGCACTCCACCAACACCTTCCCTTTCTCCTTCATCAGTGCTGATTTGAGATCGATGGAGAAGTGCCGGATGGAGGAAACACTGACCGCTATTTTTCTTCTTCTTCAACGATGACAGGTGATGGGATGGCGGAAGCTCGAGGTGGTTGCGGACGCGAAGCGGCATTTCGGCTTGGTGCCGGACGAAAGACAGGGGGTCCTTCACAGCGACGGCGGATGACGGAGGAGATAAGGGCGATGACAGGGTGTTGCAACTCAGCAACGAGATGCCAAGGGAAGAAGCTCCTCCTATTCGATCTTAAGTCAAGGGCAGCCGAGCGAATCAAGATCTTGGGAACTGCTGTGCTGATTATCTAGCCAAGTTAGGTCATCAGGTGGTCGGGTTTCAATTGTGGACTGATCCGCCGATTTTGGCATGTGATGTAGAGGGTCCGCCCTTATAACTTTTGTTTCGAGTTTTTCCAGTTCCGACTAAGGGACTGTTTGGCAGTTGCTGAATGATTTAGTGCAGAATGGTTGAGAGGCCAGAATAGTTGAGAGGCTCTGTATGGTTGAGTGCAGAATGAAATTTGGTTGTTTGGTAACTGTTCTAATGGTAACTCTGAATGGTCACAAATTACTATTTTACTTTTCTGTATAAAAGTAGCGATTAAAAATCCCATTTTTCCCCCCCTTGCGTACCAAAACCTCTCCTTTTTATAAATAAAAACCCTAATTTTTATAAATAATTGTGTATAATATTTTTAAATTTAATTAATTTAAAATAATAATAATTATTATTATGTATAGTATTTTTAAATTTAATTCATTTAAAATAATAATTATAATTATTATTATTATGTATAATATTTTTAAATTTAATTCATTTGAAATAATAATAATAATTATGCATAATATTTTTTTAATTAAATTCATTTAGAAAATTATAATAATAATTATGTCTAATATTTTTTATTTAAATTCATTTAAAAAATAATAATAATAATAATAATTATAAATAATAATTCTTAATATAAGAGGAGGGGTAAATATGGAAATTGTTTGCCTCTTAATGGTTGAGAGAGGGTATGGATGCTTAATGGTTAAGAGGTTATTGTAACCATTAAGAGGTCATATTTTTTTTTGCCAAACAGCCATGACCTCTTAGCGATTCAGAGGTAGACTCTTAATGTAACCATTAAGAGCCAAACAAACAGCCCCTAAGAAAAAAAAAAGAGAACATTATTTAGAGCTCACCGGTTAATTAATACTCTCATGTAAATGGTGGATGATTTGTCGTAAACGCTTATGTAGAACGGTAAGAGCATTAGGTGCGGTGGTGCCGTGGAGTTGGTGCCACATCAGCAAAAAGCTCCATGGTACCAGAAACCCACGGCACCACATTTTGCCGGTATCCGTTGGCACCAGAAATTTTGATGTCGTCGGCCATTTTTTTTCTTTTTCTTTTACATAAAATAAAATATACACAATATAAACTAAAATAAACTTCATTAATTAAAAAACACACATTACATTTAAAAAAAATGCATAAAATTAAAACCTAGTACATAAACATAGAAATAAAAGCCTAATCTTCGTCGGTAGGATACTTTGCCCGGATTCGAGCTTGTTGTGCTTTCACGATTCTTGCGTTGATCGGATCCATCTTGCTTGTATCCATTTGTAGCACCCGCATCTCCTCGGCAATCTTTTGTGAGTCATATAAAGTAACTCTCGCGAGTGACTCTCGCTCGAGAACATCCATCTTTGCCTTGCGGTCTAACTCGTATTGTTGTTGCAACATTTCTTGAAACAATGCCGGGTTTGAACTGGAACTAGCGGTTGAGTTTGACGAACGTTGACTCTTTGAAACCCGGTACATGCCGTCTGGCCGTGGCAACTCGTTGGGTCCAAAATGCTCGGGCTCCTCGTTCGTAGGTCGAAGACGATTACGTCTTGCCAAAGTCGAGTCGGGATTTTTCCACTTGTGCTTGTCTTTCAAAAAGCCCCAAGCGGTCAAGTGTCTAAATTCATAACCCGTTGATTTTCTAAACAAAATGTGACAACGATTCATAAAATCTTTATCACCTTCCCCACTCATAACCGCCGTTTCATCAACAACCGTATTAAAATTCTTGATATCTTTATTCATTGGAGTCCACTTTCCCGTCAACATGTTTTGGTACGAATAGTATAGTTAAGCCTCTTTGCTTCCTTGTTGTATGCGTCTAGAACTTTGTACCAAAACGTATCCCTTTGTTGATCCACACCCGTTTTTGGATCCTCAGATACTTGGATGTAACACTCCGCCAAAAGATACTCCTCGTCTTGGCTCCAAAAGTTCGTGGTTGTCGGGACGGGACCACATCTTCATCGACCTCTTTGTCTTTGTCTTTGTTGTTGTAACGTCCCGACTTTCAAGAGTAAATATTGGGGAAAATAAATAAAAGGTAAATTTTGAGAAAAATAATTTTCTTGAAAATATAATAATTCCCGCCTACAAAGTCAAGTCGCTACAAAAACATAAACATAAGTACCTTTAAATAAGGTAACATTTCATCATAAATACGAGGTAAAAATTTGCGGCGGAAGAAAATAAATCATAATTTAATATTTCTAGTCAAAGTTTCTCCAAAAGTTTCAAACAATTGACATAAAGAAACATCATATAATTATTCCTCTTTCATATGCCCTCTCGGCTCGCTCCTTCGTCCATCCGGCTCGGTTCAACCTGCGGGTTCAATAAAGGTGGAGGTGAGCTTCCTTCAGCTCGTGGAAATCACACTGATCACAGTAATATACAATCTTATGGAAAGCATAACATGAACAATCTATCACATTTTCCTCAACGTAAATGCATACACATAATATTACGCATAACACAAATATTGAGGTTGCGCAGGTGCCCCGCAACAACATTAGCATTCACACAATATTACGTATAGCATGAATCTAGCACGCACAACGCGAATATTGAGATTGCGCAGGTGCCCCCGCAACAACATAAACATACACACAATACCACATAACATGAATCGAGCACGTATGTGAATATTGAGGTTGCACAGGTGTCCCCGCAACAACATGTCTTAAGATAGCCTCTTACATGAATACATGTTAGCCTGAATTACAACGTGCATATAAATTTTAAATATGAATAGAACATCACATACACAGTTTAATTAAAGCAATTAAAGTGATAGTGAAAATTCCCACCTGAATAAATGATGATGATGATGTCTGACTTGAAATGAAGATGCTTGACTCACAGTACTAAGCCCGTAAATCCTCGATAAAGTCTACATATGATATAATAATAATAATTATAAACTTACAATTTACTAGCTATATAATAAATGAAAAGATACGCATCACTAAATAATAACCGAAGATAAATTTTAATTGCTTATTAATATTAACCGAAGAGTTAACATTATTAATGACTGAAATTAAAATGTTTAGGCAATAATTCGGATTAATAATTAATATAAATGGAATGTCGATGTTTTAATATTTCGGTCAAAATTAGGATTTAATTGAAGTTTGAAGGTTGACTGGGTTAAAATCAAATTAATTATACTGGCTGGGGCTGAAATGAAAACTTCTGCAAATTGGGAGGGCTAAATTGAAAAGTCCTAAAAATTCGCGGGTAATATAAACCCTGAAATCTAATCCTAGCCGACCCAACTCATTTTCTTTCTTCTTCCCGTCTACTGCTCTTCCTATCTCTCTCCCTCCTCCTCCAAAATTTTCTTCCTCTCGGCCGGGAGAAGATTCCCGAAAAAATTTCACACACACACACACAGAGGAATCGAACGCACACACATACACGGCCAGCCTTTGCGTCTCCTCCTTCTCGGCCGAAAATGAATCGCGGCCCTCTAACCTTCTGTACCAAAAATCAAGACAAATCGGACACACACACACACAACCACGGCGGCGAAAATGAACAAAAAGGGGAATCGGCGACGCGACGGAAAATCCCATCATTCGGGTCAGGTCTCGACTGGAAACAGGAAAGCTCCTTCCACGTCTCCCGATTCGCCGTGCCGATCAGTCTAAAATCTTAAGGGTCGTGGCATTGTGTGAAAATTAAGGGTTTAGTCTTCCTGAGGTTGATTTCGGGTCGGTAAGTTACGATTTGGAGTCCGATTGGACAAATTTGAAGTTTCTTATTGGGGTTTGAAACTGGTTTACTGGTTTCTTCTGAAATCGGGGTGAAATTGTTTTTTTTTTTTTTCCGAATTTGAAGATTGGTAAAATGGCTTGAAGGATTTCTGAATATGGTTCGACGGCAGCCCGATGGTTGAGAAACGGGACTGTCTGGACTACATAAAAATTGGAATGCTTAGTAGTTATATATATATATATATATATATATATATATATATGTATATATATATATTTTCGAGTTATTATCCGATTGTTGTTTTAGCTTTTAAAAGGATTCATTTCCCAAATATGATGTTGTTGGTACCGAGGGGTTGTGATCGGACATTGTGTTAGAAGTTCCGATAATATTGCAGATAAAAGTCTAAGATAGAAGAATACTCAGATTAAAGGCAAGAGAAGAAGGACTATGAGTTTTACCTCGTAAGATTGAACGGAAATCAGATGCAATGCTACTGGAATGTTTGGCCGAACGATGAACCCGATCGGATCCGTGTTCTGTGCTCCTTAGTTTGATGATGATGATCGCGTCGGATGCTTCGTGGGGTTAACTTCTGGCTATGAAAGAAACGATTTTATTGTATTTTCTTTTCTCTCTTTTTTTTTGTACTAAGGATGTTGAATGTAAGATTTCTGTAAAGGGGTTTGTGTATTTATAGGTGTAGATTTTTAAGTATTTTAATTGAATTGTATTTAGGATATGTATCGAGGAGTTGGAGTGAAAATTGAAATGTTGTTTCATCGAACTACACCAGAGTTCTTAATTGTGGTTAATTAAAATTAAATTTTATAATAATTGAGTTAAGTTATAACTCATGGTTAAAGTATAAATAGTATAATAATAATAATAGTAAATGTAGAATAACAATTAATTGGAAATGTTGATAATAAAATCTTAAAATAATAAAGATAATAATAATAATATTAATACTTAATAAAAATGGTATTAATAATAATAATAATAATGTTAGTATTATACTCGGATAATTAATAACTATTATAAAATAAGTAATGACCACTTAATTTATATCTGACAAAATAACTCGGGCTAGAACTTGTGATACGTCGAAATAAATATTCATGATCCTCTAAATAAAATTAAATAATATGAAAAGCATTATAATATTATTATAAAATAATAATATTGCATTATAAAAATGTCGGGTATTACATCCTACACCTCTTAAAAAAATTTTAGTCCTCGAAAATAAATGATATATCTTGATTGAAGAAATTTGGATAACGAGCTTGAAGTTCCTCTTCGCGCTCCCAAGTGGCTTCATCCTGGCTGTGGTTACTCCATTGGATCTTGACGAACACCTTCTCTTTATTCCTCAATTGTCGGACTGATCGATCGAGAATCAGTTCTGGTTGTTCTTCATAGGTAAGGTCTTTGTTCATCTCTACGGAGGTATAGTTGATGACGTGGTTGGGGTCGTGCACATACTTCCTCAACAATGATACGTGGAAGACGTTGTGCACAGCCGAAAGTTCCGGGGGTAAAGCCAAACGGTAAGCTAACTCTCCAATTCGCTCATGAATTTCAAACGGTCCAATGTACCTCGGTCTCAACTTGCTCCTCGGACCAAAACGAACAAATCCCTTGGTAGGGGATACATTCAGGAATACTTTGTCGCCAACACAGAATTCGAGATCCTTTCTACGCTTGTCGGCGTAAGACTTCAGACGATCCTGTGCTATCTTGATCCTCTCACGAATTTTATCCACCATGCCAACTGTCTGTTTAATCATCTTCATCCCCATACAGTGGTGATCGACAATTCCTACCGTATAGGGCTTCATATGGTGTCATACCGATCGTTGACTGGTAACTGTTGTTGTAAGCAAAGTCTACTAAAGGCAACCGTCGTTCCCAATTATTTCCCATATCTAGCACACATGCTCGCAACATATCCTCAAGGATCTGGATGGTCCTCTCGGACTGACCATCAGTTTGAGGATGATAAGCCGTACTAAAATTCAACTGCGTTCCCAAAGCTTCTTGCAAACTCTCCCAAAAACGCGATGTGAAACGAGTATCCCTGTCGGATACTATAGAGACTGGCACTCCATGCAACTTAATAATCTCCCCGATATACAGTTGAGCATACTGATCCATTCGAAAGTTCATCTTAAATGGGATAAAATGGGCTGACTTTGTGAGTCGGTTGACAACAACCCAAATAGCGTGGTTCCCTCTTTCCGTTCGAGGCAAACCTACCACAAAGTCCATCGTAATGTGTTCCCATTTCCATTCTGGGATATGACGTGACTTAAGTAATCCAAAGAGGCGTTGGTGTTCTGCCTTCACTTGCTGACAAACTATACAATTTCTGACAAAGTCTGCCACATCTCTTTTCAAACCTTCCCACCAAAATGTCCCCCTAAGATCTTGGTACATCTTTGTACTCCCAGGGCTCCCAAGGTGTGCTGCATACGAAGTACTATGTGCCTCCTTCAATATAGCTTCTCTCAACTTAACAACATTGGGCACACAAATCCTCCCTTCATAATACATCGTGCCATCATCGGACACGCTAAAACCTTTATCCTCACCTTAAAGAGTACGTTCTTTCATCTTGACCAAGAATTCGTCCTGTCCTTGACCTTCTTTGATTTGTTCCCTCAAGGTTGGTTGTACTGCCAAACTAGCCAATAATGACTCAGCTGGTCCCGATGGTGTAGGCACCTCAAGATTCATCCTTGCAAATTCCTTGACCAAGTGTTCCTCCTTGGTCAACAAACAAGTCCGATCTCCTCTTGCCTTACGGCTTAGTGCATCAGCAACTACGTTTGCTTTACCGGGGTGGTAATGAATTGTACAATCGTAGTCTTTGACCAACTCAAGCCATCTGCGCTGCCTCATATTCAATTCCTTCTGTGTGAAAATATATTTCAGACTTTTATGGTCTGTATAGATTTCACACTTACCTCCATATAGGTAATGCCTCCAAATCTTCAAGGCATGAACTACCGCTGCTAATTCCAAATCATGAGTAGGGTAGTTCAGCTCGTGCGGTTTCAACTGTCTCGAAGCATAGGCAACTACTTTGCCCTCTTGCATTAATACACATCCCAAACCTTGTTTGGATGCATCACTGTAGATGACAAATTCTTTCGTCGGATCGGGAATCGTCAATACTGGTGCAGCAGTCAATCTTCGCTTAAGTTCTTGGAAACTCTTTTCGCATTTCTCATTCCATAATAAAACTTCTCCCTTTCTAGTCAACTTAGTTATCGGTGCGGATATCTTCGAAAATCCCTCGATAAATCTCCGACAATAACCGGCTAATCCCAAGAAGCTGCGAACTTCATTCGCATTACTCGGTACTTTCCAATCATTGACTGCTTCTACCTTAATCGGGTCAACCTCAATTCCTTTAGAAGTGACCACATGTCCCAAAAATGCAACTCGGTTAAGCCAAAATTCACACTTGTTGAATTTCGCATATAACTTCTCCTTGCGCAATATTTCCAATACCATTCTAAGATGCTGCTCATGATCGACCTTGGTCCTTGAGTACACTAGTATGTCATCTATGAACACAATGACAAACTTATCCAAATAAGGTTGAAATACACGGTTCATGAGGTCCATGAATACCGCTGGCGCATTAGTCAAACCAAATGGCATCACTATAAATTCATAGTGTCCATAGCGAGTTCGAAATGCGGTCTTCGGGATATCATCACCCTTAATCCTCAGCTGGTGATATCCGGATCTCAAATCTATCTTCGAAAATACTCCCGATCCTCCAAGTTGATCGAATAGGTCCTCTATTCTAGGAAGTGGATATTTATTCTTTATCGTGAGTCGATTAAGTTCACGATAGTCAATGCACATCCTCAAACTTCCATCCTTTTTCTTCACGAATAGCACTGGTGCACCCCATGGCGAAACACTCGGTCGGATGAATCCAGAGTCGAGCAGTTCCTGGAGTTGTACCTTCAACTTTTGCAATTCCTTAGGCACCATCCTATAGGGAACCTTTGATATTGGTGCCGCTCCTGGCACTAGGTCAATCGAAAATTCAACTTGACGATTCGGCGGAACTCCGGGCAAGTCTTCGGGAAAGATGTCTGGATACTCCTTGACGATAGGTACATCAATTACCATCTTCTCCGAAGTTGTTTTCCCCCTCACGTTCACCAAGAATCCTTGGCAATCACTCTTCTTCAGCATCTTCACAGCTTTCATGGCAGAAATCACCTTCGGGGTACTGCTATGTCTAACTCCCTCGAATACGGTCTTGACATCAACGGACAGACATAAAGTTACTCTCCTTTCGGAGCATTCAACTACATCTCTATGCTTGTCCAACCAATCCATACCCAAAATAATGTCAAAATCGCTAAGTTCCACTATGTGCAAGTTGGCTAAGAAGCTATGTTCGTTAATCTCTATCTTCACATCGTTAGTTATTGAGTCTACACGCACTACTCCCCCCGCAGGCATGCTAACTAAAAAAGATCTAGGGGCTTTATTACTTCTACAACCAATCATAGTACAAAGCTTTCTAGAGATGAATGAATGAGACGCACCCGTATCGAACCCAAAGCAGGAATATTTGCAATTGATAACATACCTGACATGGTTTGGGGTTCAGTCTATGCTTCAGCCTCGTCCATGCTATACACTCGAGCTCTGCCTCCTGAGCCTTGACCTTGCACATTATTGCCTGGGCCTTTTCCTATCTTCGGACACGCTGAGACCATGTGTCCCTCCTCACGGCAAAAGTAGCACCGCTTCTGACCAAGCATACAAACACCTTTATGCCCTTTGCCACAAGTAGCACATGTAGGTTTATCAGTCTGGGGTTTCACCCCCGAGGATCCAGTCTTAACATTCTTCTTACTACCACCTCCTTGATCGTGCCACTTGCACTTGTTATTTGTTGCAACTGGTGGTGCCCTTGCCTTCTCCACGTCTAAACTAGCAGAAATGTCCTCGGCCCTTGAAACGGCTTCATTGTAGCTCAAACGACCATGACCAGTCAAATGGTGGTGAATCCGGTCACGAAGCCCATCCCGGAATTTCTAAGACTTCATATCATCCGTCTCGACCATGTGGGGAGCGAAACGGCACATATGGTTAAACTTGCACTCATACTCGGTGACCGACATTCCACCTTGGGTTAGATCAAGGAACTCCTTCTGCATCTTGATCTTGTATGCTCTTGTGTAGTACTTTTCCATGATCGTCTCCTTAAACTAATCCCAAGTGAATGTGTCTTTCTCGTCTTGGGTCTTGAGCCTCCACACTCCCATCCACAATGTCCGAGCATCTTCCTTAAGTTGGAACACGGCGCATGACACCTTCTGAGCGTCTGTGCACGCCATGTAGTCAAAAATGCTATCTATATCCATCAACCATTCCTCTATGGCTGCTGGTCCTTCACGACCAAGAAAGACAGGCGGCTTGAAATGGTTGAACCGCTTAATAAATTGAGCTTGAGCCTGCTCAGGGTTATTCGGCGGTATGATAGTCGCGCCTTGAAGCAAGGTGGCCAATCCAGCCAAGAGTTGATCTTGTGTGGGTGGAGCATTGCGATTTTCGCGGTTAGTCATGAGTCTGCCAACGAGTTTTAAAACTCATTAGTCGGCGCAGTACGAGAAATAAAGAATGAGGTGATATGTAGAATGCATATAATAGTCGCAACACATAGACAATATAAGTGAAATAAAAGAACTGCTTTTCCATTAATATAATATGTTTGGTACATCCATGAAAATTTTCAATAATAATAGATATCATACAATGAACTGAGTCTATGACTACTCCTCATCATCACTACTAATAATTTCTACAATGAGAATAGGGGGTCGTGGCTCAATCCACGAAATGACCTCATCTTCAGACTCGACATCCGCCATCATCACATCCTTCATGTTTTCGGCGAGATCCACCCTTGAGCTTTCATCAGGAATTTCTTCCGGATCTTCTTCTGGATCTTCTTCAGGATCCTCCTCCGGTTCTTCTTCTGGATCTTCCTCGGGATCTTCTTCGGGATCCTCCTATGGTTCTTCTTCGGGATCCTCCTCTGAGTCTTCCTCGTCCGTGGAGTCGGCATCCCAATTTGCAGTTGGAATCTCCTCTCGAGCATATAAATCCAATAGGCGTCCAACGACAAATTGGAAATCGTCCGCAGTCTCTCGATCCTCAAGCGATCTCTTGATGGCCCTTTTCTAAAGCCGGAAGATGCATCAACTCCAGTCTTCGGATAATTTCTCCATCAAGTGTTCTAGCTGGCCGGTGACGGAACCTTGTTTCCCAGATTTTAGCCACTTACTTAGTCTATTAATGACGTAGTGTGGCGCATTTTCTCGTAGACTAGGGTCGTCCTACCAGTCCTTACGCGCTAGGAGACGCGAGACAAAAGTAGCTGGGAGCTTCTTACGTGGGGTCATTCTAGGTTTGGCCATTCTAACAGTTCGTACATACATAAATAATTATATAAGTAAAATGAAATGACATATGCATGATTAATGACTAAAATTCGGTACCTCAGACGGAGTGACGAAGTGGCGAAGCTGAGAGCATATGATACTTTTACATTTTAGCGAGTCTACAGAAAGGTAAGACCTCGCTCTGATACCACTATGTAACGCCCCGACTTTCAAGGGTAAATATTGGGGAAAATAAATAAAAGGTAAATTTTGAGAAAAATAATTTTCTTGATAATATAATAATTCTCGCCGACAAAGTCGAGTCGCTACAAAGACATAAACATAAATACCTTTAAATAAGGTAACATTTCATCATAAATACGAGGTAAAAATTTGCGGCGGAAGAAAATAAATCATAATTTAATATTTCTAGTCAAAGTTTCCCCAAAAGTTTCAAACAGTTGACATAAAGAAACATCATATAATTATTCCTCTTTCATATGCCCTCTCGGCTCTCTCCTTCGTCCATCTGGCTCGGTTCAATCTGCGAATTCAATAAAGGTGGGGGTGAGCTTCCTTCAGCTCGTGGAAATCACACTGATCACATTAATATACAATCTCATGGAAAGCATAACATGAACAATCTATCATATTTTCCTCAACGTAAATGCATACACACAATATTACGCATAACACGAATATTGAGGTTGCGTAGGTGCCCCCGCAACAACATTAGCATACACACAATATTACGTATAGCATGAATCTAGTACGCACAACGCGAATATTGAGGTTGCGCAGGTGCCCCCGCAATAACATAAACATACACACAATACCACATAACATGAATTGAGCACGTATGTGAATATTGAGGTTGCACAGGTGTCCCCGCAACAACATATATCTTAAGATAGCCTCTTACACGAATACAGGTTAGCCTGAATTACGTGTATATGAATTTTAAATATGAATAGAACATCACATACAAAGTCCAATTAAAGCAATTAAAGTGATAGTGAAAATTCCCACCTGAATAAATGATGATGAGGTCTGACTTGAAATGAAGATGCTTGACTCACAGTCCTAAGCCCGTAAATCCTCGATAAAGTCTACATATGATACAATAATAATAATTATAAACTTACAATTTACTAGCTATATAATAAATGAAAAGATACGCATCACTAAATAATAACTGAAGATAAATTTTAATTGCTTATTAATATTAACTGAAGAGTTAACATTATTAATGACTGAAATTAAAATGTTTAGGCAATAATTCGGATTAATCATTAATATAAATGGAAAGTCGATGTTTTAATATTTCGGTCAAAATTAGGATTTAATTGAAGTTTGAAGGTTGACTGGGTTAAAATCGAATTAATTATACTGGCTGGGGCTGACATGAAAACTTCTGCAAATTGGGAGGGCTAAATTGAAAAGTCCTAAAAATTCGCGGGTATATAAACCCTGAATCTAACCCTAGCCGATCCAACTCATTTTCTTTCTTCTTCCCGTCTACTGCTCTTCCTATCTCTCTCCCTCATTCTCCAAAATTTTCTTCCTCTCGGCCGGGAGAAGATTCCCGAAAAATTTTCACACACACACACAGAGGAGTCGAACGCACACACATACACGGCCAGCCTTTGTGTCTCCTCCTCCTCGGCCGAAAAAGAATCGCGGCCCTCTAACCTTCTGTTCCAAAAATCAAGACAAATCGGACACACACACACACAACCACGGTGGCGAAAATGAACAAAAAGGGGAATCGGCGACGCGACGGAAAATCCCATCATTCGGGTCAGGTCTCGACTGGAAACAGGAAAGCCCCTTCCACGTCTCCCGATCCGCCGTGCCGATCAGTCTAAAATCTTAAGGGTCGTGGCATTGTGTGAAAATTAAGGGGTTAGTCTTCCTGAGGTTGATTTCGGGTCGGTAAGTTACGATTTGGAGTCCGATTGGACAAATTTGAAGTTTCTTATTGGGGTTTGAAACTGGTTTACTGGTTTCTTCTGAAATCGGGGTGAAATTGTTTTTTTCCTATTTTTCCGAATTTGAAGATTGGTAAAATGGCTTGAAGGATTTCTGAATATGGTTCGACGGCAGCCCGATGGTTGAGAAACGGGATTGTCTGGACTACATAAAAATTGGAATGCTTAGTAGTTATATATATATATATATATATATATTTTCGAGTTATTATCTGATTGTTGTTTTAGCTTTTAAAAGGATTCATTTCCCAAATATGATGTTGTTGGTACCGAGGGGTTGTGATCGGGCATGGTGTTAGAAGTTCCGATAATATTGCAGATAAAAGTTTAAGATCGAAGAATACTCAGATTAAAGGCAAGAGAAGAAGGACTATGAGTTATACCTCGTAAGATTGAACGGAAATCAGATGCAACGCTACTGGAATGTTTGGCCGAACGATGAACCCGATTGGATCCGTGTTCTATGCTCCTTAGTTTGCAGAAGAGGATACTGGGTGGTCTGTTGATGATAATCGCGTTGGATGCTTCGCGGGGTTAACTTCTGGCTATGAAAGAAACGATTGTACTGTATTTTCTTTTCTCTTTTTTTTTGTACTAATGATGTTGAACGTAAGATTTTTGTAAAGGGGTTTCTGCACTGCAGAATTTGTATATTTATAGGTGTAGATTTTTAAGTATTTTAGTTGAATTAGGTTTGTATTTAGGATATGTATCGAGGATTGGAGTGAAAATTCTGATGTTGTTTCATCCATCTGCACCAGAGTTCTTAATGGTGGTCAATTAAATTTTATCATAGTTGGGTTAAGTTATAACTCATGGTTAAAGTATAAATAGTATAATATTAATAATAGTAAATGTAGAATAACAATTAATTGGAAATGTTGATAATAAAATATGAAAATAATAAAGATAATAATAATAATATTAATACTTAATAAAAATGGTATTAATAATATTATTAATAATAATAATATTAATAATAATAATAATGTTAGTATTATATTCGGATAATTAATAACTATTATAAAATAAGTAATGACCACTTAATTTATATCTATTATAAATAAAATTAAATAACATGAAATGCATTATAATATTATTATAAAATAATAATATTGCATTATAAAAATATCGGGTATTACATTCTACACTTCTTAGAAAAATTTTCGTCCTCGAAAATAAATGATATACCTTGATTGGAGAAATTTGGATAACGAGCTTGAAGTTCCTCTTCGCGCTCCCAAGTGGCTTCATCCTTGCTGTGGTTACGCCATTGGATCTTGACGAACACCTTCTCTTTATTCCTCAATTGCCGGACTGATCGATCGAGAATCAGTTCTGGTTGTTATTCATAGGTAAGGTCTTTGTTCATCTCTACGGAGGTATAGTTGATGACGTGGCTGGGGTCGTTCACATACTTCCTCAACAATGATACGTGGAAGACGTTGTGCACAGCCGAAAGTTCTGGGGGTAAAGCCAAACGGTAAGCTAACTCTCCAATTCGCTCATGAATTTCGAACGGTCCAATGTACCTCGGTCTCAACTTGCTCCTCGGACCAAAACGAACAATTCCCTTGGTAGGGGATACCTTCAGGAATACTTTGTCGCCAACACAGAATTCGAGATCCTTCTTACGCTTGTCGGCGTAAGACTTCTGACGATCTTGTGCTATCTTGATCCTCTCACGAATTTTATTCACCATGCCAACTGTCTGTTCAATTATCTCGGGACCCAAAATCCTCCTTTCACCTACTTCATCCCAATACAGTGGTGATCGACACTTTCTACCGTATAGGGCTTCATATAGTGCCATACCGATCGTTGACTGGTAACTGTTGTTGTAAGCAAATTCCACTAAAGGCAACAGTAGTTCCCAATTATTTTCCATATCTAGCACACATGCTCGCAATATATCCTCAAGGATCTGGATGGTCCTCTCGGACTGACCATCAGTTTGAGGATGATAAGCCGTACTAAAATTCAACTGCGTTCCCAAAGCTTCTTGCAAACTCTCCCAAAAACGCGATGTGAAACGAGTATCCCTGTCGGAAACTATAGAGACTGACACTCCATGCAACTTAATAATCTCCCCGATA
Source organism: Orobanche coerulescens (assembly GCA_033398695.1). NCBI lineage: Eukaryota > Viridiplantae > Streptophyta > Magnoliopsida > Lamiales > Orobanchaceae > Orobanche > Orobanche coerulescens. Next base: position 106,370,567 of record CM065804.1, read on the forward strand.
TATGGTTGAGCATACTGATCCATTCGAAAGTTCATCTTAACTGGGATAAAATGGGCTGACTTTGTGAGTCGGTCGACAACAACCCAAATAGCGTGGTTCCCTCTTTCCGTTCGAGGCAAACCTACCACAAAGTCCATCGTAATGTGTTCCCATTTCCATTCTGGGATATGAAGTTGTTGGGATTCCACAAAAAATAAACGCAGCGGAAGAATAAACGGAATCCCTAAGAGGATCGATCAAGTAACGTATATACGAAAAGAAAAATACGAAGATCAAGGAATCAAAGTCCCATACCTATGATGTCTCTGAAAAACCTTCGTATGATGATGATGATGAAGAGCCCTTTGTTCCAAGCACCTAAAGCAAGATGCCTCTACTTCACACGCCGGAACTTGATGGAAAAATCGACAAGCTTCCTTTCTTCAAGAATGCGGCTAGGGAAGCTTGTAGGAATTTTCTCTCTCAATGTATTCTTCTTATATCTTGTCTCTAAGATCAATATGAAGTTTTCAACCTTACACTCTCTCTCAAATTCGTGATTTTGAGTTCTTGCAAGAAGAAGTTGTCCTCTCTCCTTTTTAAAGACTTTTATTTATAAAAAAAATGAAAGTCTACCTTTAACACATGATTGAGGGTATCAAATACACCTCACATATGTCACCTAGTGATATAAAATAAGTATAAAAGAGACAAGAGAGGGAGGGGGCGGCCTTAAGGGAAATTTCCAAGAAGATGGGTCGAATTTACTCGGCTCGTGTACTGGATGTTCGTCAAAACGAATCCCTCATGTACCGGATATTTGTCAAACGAATCCGTTTTATTTCCAATGTGTTTGGACTAATTAATTAATCCAATTAATTAATTATATCAAACACAAATATATATTTCTCTAAGAAATATAATTTATGAATTAAAGTAATCACCCAATAACCTACTTACAATTCATAAGACCGCTATTTGATTTATCCGATAAATCAAAATTAGATATCTAATATCTAATATTATAAGAGAGATTATTAATTCATATTTATCCATCAATGATCATATTGCGCGACTCCGTAGGTTCGTATCAGCCGGCATTGGGAGGAACCAATGAGTGCGGGCAGCACTTAGCCAGCCTAGCGGGCCGCACTGTAAACCCCGACTGAGAACGAATGAACGAATCCTTCCAGAACCATTATGTCGTGAATACTATATACGTATAGACCCTTCATCAGATGTCCCGGTCAAGTCTTCAGATCACAGTAAAGTCAAACCCTACTGTTGACTAAACTCTATACATGTGTTAATGCAAATCAAGACCGACTGATTAATAGTGTATCTAATACGACTATATCAGAATGCTTTGGCCAAAGACTTATGATCTTATTTGCCATTAACCGTATAAGACATTCGCCTGGTCACTAACAGGAGATAGAATCCTTTCTTGGCGTACAACAAAGACTGCTACCTGCCCGTATAGTCCGCACTTCGAGGTCGACTCATCAATTAAGCAAATGAGTCTAACTACTCTAATGACAAACTAAACATCATAGGCACATCTTCTACTGAACCCTCAAGTCAAAGGTCCACGTATACTATCACAACCTTTCGATTCGTCATCGACTCTCCGAGAGTGAATGCCGTGTGACTGAATCGAGTATGAGTCGTGTTCGAGTATACTGGTCCCACCAATATACTTATAACTATGCTATCAAGACGTGCACACATCCTAGCATCAGTTATACAAGTCTTATTAAAACTTAATGTCCTGTTAAGTTTTATCGACTTGCGAACTAGTTAAGCATTCGAGCTCTAAACACTTCTAGTGCCTATCTCCTTATCTCCATAAGGAGTAGAATGTTCACGCTCAAATGCAAGGACTATTATTCTATATACCAAATCACAATGCCAGTGATATACAATAATATACAAATAATAATTGCCTTATTAAATATAATATTCATAATTACAATACAATTGCTCTCACTCTCTCATCCTCTGAGTGGCATTCGAGGGCATATTCCTAACAATCTCCCACTTGCACTCAATGCCACAAACTATGGTATCTAATACCCATACTCTCCGGATGTCTCTCTAAGACCTTCTGAGATAGTGGCTTGGTAAGCGGATCAGCAACATTATTTGCTGTGTCTACTCTCTGCAGTGTAACATTCCCATCCCGAACTATTTCTCTAACAAAATGATATTTTCTCGCAATATGTTTGGTGTTGTGGTGAGCCCTAGGCTCCTTAGCCTATGCAACAGCTCCGTCGTTGTCACAAAACAGTTTCACGGGCTTCTCTGCGTTAGGAACCACTTGAAGTTCCTCAGTGAACTTCTTTATCCAAAAAGCTTCTTTAGCAGCCTCTGTGGCTGCCTGATATTCGGCTTGACATGTAGAGATAGCAGTCGAACTTTGCTTGGCACTTCTCCAAGAAATTGCCCCACCATTCAGAGTAAAGATATACCCTGATGTGGACATCTGAGCATCCATGTCCCCCGAAAAATCTGAGTCTGTATAACCCATCACTCTTAGTTCTCCACCGCCGTATGTAAGAACCAAGTCTTTAGTCCTCTTTAGGTACTTAAGAATGTACTTTACAGCAGTCCAATGTTCCTGCCCTGGATTTGACTGAAACCGACTTACTACGCTCACAGCATAGGCAATGTCCGGTCTAGTGCAAATCATTGCATACATAAGGCTACCTACTACCGAAGCATAAGGTACCTTGCTCATTTCCTTTCTATCTTCCTCACTTTGAGGACACATCTCTAAGGAAAGTTTTGCACCATGTTGCATAGGTAGAAACCCTCTTTTAGAATCTTCCATCCTAAATTGCTTCAGGATCTTTTCTATGTAGAGGGCTTGGGAAAGACCTAACATTCTTTTCGCTCTATCCCGGTAGAGACGAATACCCAGAATATAGGTAGCTTCTCCCAAGTCTTTCATTGAGAACTCTTTAGAAAGCCAAGCTTTCACAAAACTGAGCATTCCTACGTCGTTTCCTATAAGTAGAATGTCATCTACATATAGTATTAAGAATGCAATTTTGCTCCCACTAACCTTCTTGTAAATACAGGTCTCTTCTTCGTTTTGGACAAAATCAAACTCTTTGACTGTCTCGTTAAAACGAATATTCCAACTCCGTGAAGCTTGCTTCAGTCCATAAATGGCACGCTGAAGTTTGCATACTTTATGAATATTGGATTGAGATATGAATCCCTTAGGTTGTTCCATATAAATCTCCTCCTCGAGGAATCCATTTAGGAATGCCGTTTTCACATCCATTTGACATATTTCATAATCTAAGTGGGCTGCTATAGCAAACATCATGCGAATAGACTTAATCATAGCTACAGGCGAGAAGGTCTCGAAGTAATTGATTCCTTCTCTTTGGGAATAACCCTTTGCCACAAGCCTGGCCTTATAGGTATCAACCTTGCCATCTCTATCAGTCTTTCTCTTATAGATCTATTTGTTTCCAATAGGCACTATGCCTTTAGGACAATCTACTAAAGTCCAGACCTGATTAGCATGCATTGAGTCTATCTCAGCTTCCATAGCTTCTTGCCACTTGGTGGAGTCAACGTCTACCATCGCTTGGTCGTATGTAGAAGGATCATTCTCTTGACTACTTTCTGTCATCTCATGGACACCCAGTTCCTCTTGATGCAGATAGCCATACCTATCAGGTAATTGAGAAATTCTATAGACTTGCGAGGTTGTATTTGTATTTCAGAAGGTTCGGTTCTTATATCTTGCATAGGTGTCTCATTTGGTATTTCTTTTATTTCTTCCAAAGAAATATTTCTACCTGCCCCTCCTTCCTGAATAAACTGATCTTCCAGGAAGTGTGCTTGTATAGCAACGATGATCCTATGATCTTCGTGCATGTAGAATAGATATCCCATGGAATCCCCTGGATATCCTATGAAATGACCTTTCACAGATCTAGTTTCCAATTTCTCTACTTTAGTCTTCTTGACATAAGCAGGGCATCCCCAAATCCTAATGTGATTAAGACTTGGTTTCCTACCTCTCCACATCTCATGGGGAGTCTTAGGAATGGATTTGGAAGGACATCTGTTCAAGATATGCACAACAGTAAGGAGCGCGTAACCCCACAGATAAATCGGTAGATCAGTATAGTTAAGCATGGAGCGAACCATGTCCAACAAGGTTCGGTTCCTTCTTTCTGATACACCATTTAATTGTGGAGTAGCTGGAGGAGTGAATTGTGACACTATTCCTAGTTCATTTAAGAACTCATCAAATTCGGTACTCATGTACTCACCACCCCGGTCTGACCGAAGAGTCTTAACACGGTTACCTGTTTGATTTTCAACTAGGGCTTTAAATTCCTTGAATTTATCAAAAGCTTCAGACTTATGTTTCATTAAGTACACGAATCCATACCTGGTATGGTCATCAGTGAATGTAATGAAATACTGAAAGCCATCTCGTTCCACTTCAAAAGGGCCACAGACGTCGGTATGGATCAATCCAAGTTTTTCAGCAGCTCTTTCAAAAGTCCCTGCGAAGGGTAACTTAGTCATTTTGCCTTGAAGGCAAGATTCACAAGTTGGATAGGGATTTGATCCCAATGGACCCGTAAGTCCATCTTTCTCCATTTTATGAACCTTGATCTGACCGATATGACCAAGTCTAAGATGCCACTTAAGTGCTTGGTTCGTTTCATCCCTACCACGCTTCCTAGTTATAGGGTTCACAGTTGTCTTATTCTTTAAATTTAAATGGTATAAACCATTTAATAATGTAGCAGTACCAACCAATTTATTTATGAAATAAATACGACAGGACCCATCTCCAATAAAGAAGTGAAATCCCTTTCTTCAACTCCTGCATTTCGGTCAGGGCCATCCGGTACGGTGCCTTCGATATTGGGAACGTACCAGGCTCCAACTCAATCGTGAATTCCACATCTCTTTGTTGAGGTAAACCAGGTAACTCGTCTGGAAATACATCGGCATATTCTCTCACTACATGAATATCCATCAACATTACTGATGATTTCTCGGTCTTGGTCATATTGCATCAATAACCGACACACCCCTGATTGAGTAATTTCACTGCTTTTATCAAGTTGATGACTCTACCAGAACAGCTGGGATTACCTCCCTGAAAAACACATTCGACTCCATCGTCTGAAATGGTAGTGACCATACGCTTACGGACACTAATGGTGGCATCGTGACAATCCATCCAATCAATACCCAAGATGACATCGTCACTCGATAAATCTACCACGATTAGGTTTGCTAATCAATCACGGCCATGAACCTGAATCGGATAATCCTTAATCTCACGATTCCCGATAATTCTTCTACCATCAGGTAGACCAATGACATAAGGCTCACAACTAGTAGCACTACCCAGGCGTAGTCTACACAAACATGACTCGAAAATGAATGAATACGATGCACCAGTATCAAAAAGGGTACACACAGGTTGAGATAGAATTTCAAGTGTACCTGAGATCATTCGGGCTTCCGGATCATTAGCTCTCTTCATCTCATAAATTCGGGGCTTGCCAGCCCCGGAACCGGATGCTCCCGTCTGATAGCTGTAAACTCCGCCTTTGTTAGCTCCCATCGTCTTAAACGACACGGACTAAGTAGCCTGATTCAGAACCACTGACTGTTTCGGGGCCTGAGATGACGCCGGAGTAGGTTTAGAGTCCTTTCGGCAAAAACGGGCCATATGCCCCGCCATTCCACACTTATTGCACGTGATGGTTTGCCTCAAACACTTCATGCTGTAATGACCCTGTTCTCCACATTTGAAATAGGTAATGGCCGAAATGGCCTGCTCGTGACTGAGATTCCGCGGGTCTGGGCGCCATAGGAGGTTGCTCAGTGAAAGTAGAGCTCACTCGAGGCTTCTTGAAAGTTGACTGACTGCCTTCAGGCTGATTTCGATTCTTAGCAATCTCCTTAGAAGTAAGCTCATAAGTAAGAGCTTTCTCGATGAATTCGGCCAGAGTGGTGCAATTGTGATTAAGCAACTACATCTGCATACGAGGCTTCAACCTTTTGCTGAAATACTTGATCTTGTCCACCTCAGAGTGAATAATAGACGAGGCGAAAGGAAGAAGCTCCTGAAATTTCTCGGCGATGGCGAGAACATCATCGTCCGCTGAGAGGTCGGGAGTGAGTAATTTCGATAACTTGGCCTCTCTGAGTGGGGCATGATAATACCTCTGCATCATGAGAGTCTTGAATTGATCCTAAGTACATGATCCGTCGGTGGGCTTCAACTATAGCCACCATGAATGAGCGCTCTTACCCAGATAGTAAGCCGCAACTGAAACTTTATGCCTTTCGGGGCAATCCACCATAGCAAATAACTTCTCGAAATGCTCAAGCCAATGAACAATATCCACCGGCTCAGACGAGCCCTCAAAGGTACGTGGTCTTTGGAAAGAGATGTCGCCAATAATACTGCTCACACCCCTCTCCTGTCCCTGAGGTGGCGGCGGAGGAGCCTGTTGATTCTGAGTAGCTGAGTTCTGCATCGTCTCCATGAGGCGTGCCATTTGAGTCATCTGGGCCATCATGCCCTGCATAAAAGCGAGTGGGTCAACCCGAACACCCTCTGAATGAGATTTGTCCCGGGTACGACTCCCTGATAGTGAATGATCATTTCCAAGAGAATGAGTGGCGGCGTCGCTGCTCGATGAATTAGCATTATTCCTCGCGTTCGCACGCGTATTCACACGAGTTCACGGGGTTCGGCCCACACCGCGACCTCTTCCCCCACGTCCTCTGCCAGCTCTTTCCATACTGAAGTGGGAAAGTCACAAGATGATTATATATCTCGCATGAATATCACATTATGATTACGTTATGAAATGATGAAAATGAGCACACATGCTCAAACACAATGATTACATGAATGATCAACTGAAGTGACGAGATTATCTGATGAAATTCTTGAAATGATTATCTTGAACAAGTTAACAAGATTAATGATAAGACCCTCAAGATCAACAACTGAACAGTGAAATGAACTGAGTGATTAATGAGTTAACATGATCGACATGATCACAAATGAAAATGATAAATGAGGATTGTTGACTGTTGAGTGATGAATGAGTGATTCTTATTGCCAGAAATTATACCATGGCGTCAGAAATCTTACTGTTCTTTGATCTGAGGGGCTAGGCTCTTGCACGGGTCACACGTGACGTAAAAGTCCAATGATACTAGTGTGATGAACGATGATTTCAATGAGACATGACTCAGAAGGTAGTATTCAAAACCACGCTCTGCTACCAACTCTGTAACACCCCAAACTAGGCGGATATTACAGTGCCGTGGACCCCCAATTGGGACCCACCAGGCGAATGAAAATTAATGACTTAAATAATATAATTGTAGTACCGAACCACATTATATCATCAAATTACTCCGATGAGGAGTTTCATTACAACACACCCAAGATAATACAGAATACATGTATACTTTATATGAAGACAAAATATACAACACTGAATAAAATGAGTATTCAAACGGAAGTCTGCAGCGGAATTAAAATGAAGAAACATGAATGACTGAAAAGGACTGGGCCCCCTACTAGTATCACTGGGACTCCTCGCCGTCAACGTTCTCTTCCTATGCCTTAGCCTTGCCATGACCTGAAAACAACATCCCCCAACGGGGTCAGTTACACAGAACAACAATCCTCAAGAGTTGAACAGTATACAACAATCACATGAATGAATTAATGAATTAAGTTAAATGATGAGCATTAATGTACGCCCGAATGAAATGCGTAAGAGCACAAGTAGCCGAGTGTCCAGAGTCCCGCATATACACCTGCTATTGGCCTAATTAGTCTCACGGTCCAATGTGTCCGGAGTCCCGCGTATACACATTACCATGCGCACAGTCCAATGTGTCCGGAGTCCCGCATATACACATGACCATAGTGTGCCCGACTAAAATTTCACACATGCACCAACCGGCCATGCAATATAATTCTGGAAGATCACCAGAACAAAAATGACCAAGGTGAGGAGTAATGAATAGAATCCGATAAGGATCAAGAACGACTCACCGAGATGAAATAATGATACAACGAGTGATAGCTTCAATGAAATGATTTTGGAACCGTCGTTCCTCGTGATTTACATGATGTGTTGATAAATACAAGTCTCGAAATGGACGATATTATGAGTGAATTACATGTATGAATGAACAACAACGTAAGGAATGAATATCCTTTTAACCGAGTAAGAATTTACTTACACAATACCGGTGTTGAAATATCCTTCCTCGAACAACGTCCTAAAAAGAGATGTCGGTCGCTCGAACAACCTTGAATAACACAATTACCAATAATTCGCTCAATATATGTATCAAGCATGAATTACGACTAACTCAAAGGTCGATACAACAATATCCAAACTCATTGAGGCATTCAAACAAACACTTAGCGAACATCATCCTTTGATTAAAACCAATCCCAAATATATCGAAACCAAACTCCAAAAATGAGTAGTTCAATCCAACAAACACCTTCAATGATATCAATAATCAATAGGAAACCACAACTCGAAGCTACGACAACTATAATCGGAAACCCCCAAAAACAACCAAAGTCAACATCAAGGGTTCTTGATTAATTCTCCAAATGTTCATCAAATCCGGAAAACATATCAATAAATCTATAGGAATACATTTATTCAAGGTAGATAATCCATATCTAACATATTGCAACAACAATCCGAGCTTACACGAAGAAATCGGAAGGAAAATACCCAAAATCCGAAATTCTAGATCCAAGAAATAATTACCTTGATTTGATGTGTTGGAGAGGATGAAATGATGATAAATCCAAATGATAAGCTGGAAGATGATGATGGATGAGTGCAGCTCGAAAAGATCTCTCTGAATTGCCCAAAATCGCCCGGAATCGAACTGAGAAGTTAAAATGATGAATCTGAGCCGGACTGTCCTATTTATAGTAATTCCAGTTTAGCGCACGCTAAGCTCTTATATTTAGCGTGTGTTAACGGGAATTCTGGGGAGTCCAGTACCCTCTGTCCGAAATGGTAGCGTGCGCTACGTACCTTTTGTAGCGTGCGCTACAACCATCTACTTAGCGTGCGTTAACCTTGTGTTAGCGCGCGCTAACTGAATATCTGATGCTCAGTAACTGAAGTCCATAACCTCCTGTCCTCTGACCTGCTCGCGATAGCGTGCGCTACTGCCCCATTAGCGTACGCTAAAATCCACTCATAGCGTGCGCTAGGAATTATTCCAAAATCAATCCAGTACCTACTGGACTCTGCCTGATCGACCTTAGCGCGCGCTATACTGACCGCATAGCGGGCGCTATCCAAACTTACTAGCGTGCGCTACTTACCATTCATAGCATGCGCTACACCAACTACTGAGTGATAATTACTGAATGATAATTACTGAATGATAATGACTGAATGATAATGACTGAATTACAACTGGGTATTACATTCTCTAGAAGCTCCATCTGTCTTGAGCTTGAACCACCCATATTCAGGTTTTTGCCAATGAATGATAATCACGGTTGGAGATCCTTCTGCAAAGGGCAGATATGAAGTAGCTCATAAATGCTATCAGCGCCCTCCCAAAAGGACATCCTAGCTTTGCCCAAATAGTTGATGTCCGAAAAGTGATTCTACACACGCTTACAAACTCTATAGCTAGTGAATGGGATATTATTAGCTCTCTTGTCATTTCTGGAACACCGAAATTACCACAAAATAAAGATAGGCGATATTTGGAAAACATGCAATTTTCCTTTGGCCTTACCAAACCAAAAGGATAATAAAAGTTATCAACTGTCTGCGGATAGTTTCCGCAGTCCCACCAAAAAGTGAAAATTACTCCATACTTGTGAAGCAATCGGACCATTAATGAGTAAATGACCAAAACTTTCAGTACCATTGCAACAAAAACAATTGGCGTCAGCTACAATGCCTCTGGTAGCCAAGCAATCGGGGGTGAAAATACACTTATTTAAACCTCTGACCATGAGCAAAGAGATTGTAGGGGTAATGATGGTGTTTCAGCAAAATTTAAGAATAAGATTAGTAATTTTCCTGTTCTTACCAGTATCCCAAGCCGATTTAAAAGAGAAACGACCATGTGGAGTGAGTTTCCAAATTGCATAATTAGTCGAATGGTGGGTAGGAATATTGCAAATAATATCACATACATCATTAGGGAGGGCAACCTGCAATTTAGCCATATACCAATTATTATCTGTCCAAAAATTAAAAAGGCACTTACTGGATTTGGTATGAATAATATTCGATCTTATATTCTTTGATGAGAAATCCTGTAAACCGTCAATAGGTTGTCGCCACTAAGTAATGATACAGTATGCACCGCGTGCTTAAACCATATTGAACGTGGCGCAACCATTGTACCCCGAATGAAATTTTTTTTAAGTATGTGAATGAGTAGTCCAAACTAGTGCATTAGTAGATACACTATCACAGCTTGTCGTAGTGTGATTCGGAATATGGATTGGCCACTTATATAGAGGGTAACATGTCCTAGTTTAGCATGCCACCGAACTCCAAGGTTCGGGTTAGAATGTCGGGATAAATTGCTTAGGCTAGGATTGTAATTTAAATATGTCATTTTTTTTCTTTTTAAATCCCGTCTCATGAGCATTTTGCTTGAGGAAAGCAAATGATTAAGTGTCGGTGAGTTTTTTTAACCTTTTTTGTGTGTATTTTTCGTGTTATTTTTGTCGTACCATGTTGTATATTTAGCTTTATTTGTCTCAGTTTTAGGATTTGCTTTATATTTGTGTTTTAGGCGATTTGTTTGATTTTTGTGATTTTCATGGTATATTTATATATTTTTAGGACAAAATTGGAATTCGGATCGAAAAATCGATCGGGAGCGAAAACGTAAGAAAAAGTGACCATAATGACATGTGTGCCCATTGACCGTTTGAGATCGGCCATTGTCCATTATTGCCCCTTGGATATCGATCGTTGTGCATATTATGCCCAGAAGAGACTACGCCTGTTACGCCCCAGTTGTGCATGTTACCGCGCCAGGCCCGCTCTATGTGCGCCCGATCGTTTCTTTCTTAAACCCGTTGGAGCTGAATTCCTAAAATTCTTAAGCCGGTCATTTTTGGTCCAAACATCACAACTTGATACTTTCACATTTTCTTTTCCCAATTCTTAGAGATAGAATTTTAGTAGTAGGATTTTGGGGTGTTCTTCCCCAAATTCTAAAAATTAGGGTTAGACTTTACAAATTTTCTTTTAATTCTTGCAATTTCCTTTTTCTATTTCAAATCAAACACTAGATCTTGATTTAATTCATGCAATTAGAAACTTTTTGGATTCAATTCAAGTCTCTATATGTCAATTTCTTCTTCAAGCTTTCAACTATAAGTTTTTATTTCTTCTTGCTTTTTTAAATGTTTTCATGAATTGCTTTCTCTTTCTTTTCTCCTTAGTTTTCATGGTTAATTGCTCTATTTTGCTTTCACTTTTAGTTCTTAGTTTGACTGCCTATTTGACAAAATGCATAAATGAGTTTCTTAGGCTAATTTTGAAGGTTTAGTGCTTTGGTGACCTAATTCACACTCCGAGTTTCATTTTGCTTGATTAATTGTGTTCTACTCTAATTGAATTGCATTCTTAAAAAATCATTAACACCTCTATATTACTTTTTATCGATTAGAGGCAAGTGTGGATTCCGAAAGGAGAGTACCTGGTTTAGAATCTAGATATAATCGGAAAGGATATTATCTAGTTGGATGGGTAATTAGTAGGCATAATTTCGAGAGGATATTGTCTACCTATTTGTCACTCCAAGCGATTGATTGATGTAAAATGATAGCGAGAAGTGAGAATAAGGAATCATATCCCTAAATATTGCATTTTCCTTACTTTTCCTTATTTTCCAAATTACTCGCTTTTACTTTCTTGTTTTACCTATTCTCATTACTTTCTTGTCTCGCATTCATATTTCCTGGTCGATAATCATCCATCTTATTGTTACGATTTAACTTTCTTTTTAGCACACATCTCCGTTCTTTCGTATTTTTATTCGTTGATACTTCCTTTTAAACTTCACCAAGAGATTGATCCGATTTGATTTACCACTCTTACAAGTTTGACCTCATTCACTTGCAGGCGAGATTTAGTATTTTCGGAATGAAGGCTCTCATTCTTTTGATCGAATCGAATCAATTGAATGAATCGAATCAACTGAAATATATATTAAGGGCAAATGTTAATAATAATAATGGTAAATAATAATAATAATAGTAATCAACAACAACAACTATAATAGTAATATTATTAGTAATAATAATAATAATAATTAAGATTAATAATAATAATAATAAGAAGAAGAAGTGATCCGATTCAATCGAATCGAATTGACTCGCATCGAATCGAATCGAATGAACTGAATCGAATCGAATCGAATCGAATCGAAAAATCAATAATCAAAAGAATGCGCAGGCGCAAGTATCTTTTTTACAAGGTAATATGCGTGAAGAAACGAAAAAAAAAAAAAAAACAATATTATTAGGTGGAGGGAACTTGGCAGGCAGATCTTTGTTTATTAGATCAACGGGACAGATTTTTTGAAATGCACGAACTCCACTAGGGTTGGACTTCAGGGCCTCGTTTATATTAGATCAAACGGGCCAGATTTCTTGAAATGCGCAAACTTCAGAGGACCTCAAATACAACTGGTAGACACCTGAGCCCCACATTTCATGATATGCGGATGAACAAATTGAATGTAGGACCGACATAGAATACGTGAAGTTGAACTGAATACAAGTTGTGCCTGCATCCAGATTTGATCTTTGGAGATTCATGAAATGCAAAGAAACCATAAAATTTATCCTTAGCCGACACAAGATAATTGGACATTTATAAGAAACGAAATGCTCTTGAAATGACATCCAGCATTATAAACGAGTCTTGAAGTTGTTGCTGGTATTGGCTATGGTTAGACAGAAAAAAAGAACAGCATAATTCCAGGAAATCTGAGTATAGTGAACAACAACAGTTGGAGCAAATCAAAATTCTTAATCAAACAGAACAGACAGTAACTTCTATGCTAAACAAGAACAAAATGACTTGTCATGACACAACCAAAATGTAACCAGACAATGCGATGAAAAACCACCACCACATTGTGTACTACTACTAATATTCTTGTAAATATAGAAAAAACATCAAGCTTCGATTAGTTAACAATGGAATCGAGTTTTCAATGAAGGGATAGTAAAGTAAATCACTCGTCATTCAAATGGTTTAACTGTCTAAGGCTGCTGCTGGCCCATGGAATCAAGTTCATCAATGAACTATGATGGGATAGTAAAGTAATTCACTCATTCAAACGATTTCACTGTCTAAGGCTGCTGCTGGGCATCCATATAGCCGGCATCAACAAGCACCTTCTCCCTCTTGGCCAATTCCATATCTTCATCAACCATCATTTTGACCAGCTGCTCAAACCCGACTCTGGGCTTCCATCCAAGCACTTTTTTCGCCTTGCTAGCATCCCCTTTGAGATTGTCAACCTCCGTCGGCCTGAAGTAGCGTTTATCAATCACCACGTGATCCCTCCACTCGAGCCCCACGTACTCAAACGCCACCGCCAAGAACTCCTCCACCGTGTGCGACTCCTCAGTGGCTACCACATAATCATCGGGCTCTTCCTGCTGCAACATCAGCCACATTGCCTCAACATAGTCCCCAGCAAAACCCCAGTCCCTGGACGCCTGCAAATTCCCTAGGAATAGCTTGCTCTGGAGCCCAATTTTGATCCGGCCTACAGCCCGGGTGATCTTCCGGGTTACAAAATTCTCCCCTCTACGAGGTGACTCATGGTTGAACAAAATACCATTGCATGCAAAAATGCTGTAGGCCTCACGGTAATTAACGGTGTACCAATGGGCAGCGCACTTGGAGGCCGCGTAGGGGGAACGGGGGTGGAATGGGGTGGTTTCCGACTGGGGAGGGGGTGTGGATCCAAACATCTCGGATGATCCGGCCTGGTAGTATTTGATGTGGGAGCGGCCAGATGTGGATACATGGGAACGGACGGCCTCGAGGAGGCGGAGGGCTCCGGTAGCGACGACGTCGGCGGTGTAATCCGGGATCTCGAAGGAGACAGCGACATGTGACTGGGCGGCGAGATTGTAGACCTCATCTGGGAGTATGGTGTCGAGCCAACGACGGAGGGAGGAGGCGTCGGTGAGGTCGGCGTAGTGGAGCTTCATGCGGGCTTTGTGAGCGTTGTGGGGATCGATGTAAATGTGGTTGATCCGCTGGGTGTTGAAGTTGGAGGATCGGCGAATGAGGCCGTGGACCTCGTACCCTTTATTTAGCAAGAATTCGGTGAGGTAGGATCCGTCTTGACCGGTGATCCCAGTGATCAAGGCGATTTTGCGGCTCCTATTTGCAGCGGATTGGGATTCAAATTCAGATCTAGAGGTGTCGGTGGTGGAAGTGGCGGCGGCGGCCATCGGAGGAGTAGATAGTTGGCAATGTGTTGGAAAGTAGAAACGGAAATTGCTGCAAATTTATTGACGTGAAATGATGTGGGGACTGGATTAGGGGAAATTTTAGTCGAGTGTCCCCCACCCACGGCCCTATTACTCTTCCAAAAATAGAAAACTTGTTTTGCCCTTTAAATATAGTAATATTTTTTTTGGCACAAATTTAGTAACAATATTTTTGATATCCAAATTGTCGAATTTAACCTTTACTCGAATATATTCGAGTCATTAATTTTAATTTTGAGTAACATATTTTCGAATCAACTTAAAAAAATACAATATTGAGGAAAGTTGGAATATATTCGTGTGACCCGAATGCAAGAGTACCGAATTCGTGTGACCCGAAACGTTCATAAAATTTTTTCGGGTCACACGAAAAATTTCGTGTAATTATTCGGGTCACACGTAATACATCGTTGACCGAATCGCAGGAGGGAGTTCGGAGTTCGGATTACTCAACGCGAATTCGTGTGACCCGAATGCAAGAGTACCGAATTCGTGTGACCCGAAACTTTCATAAAATTTTTTCGGGTCACACGAAAAATTTCGTGTAATGAACACGTAATACATCGTTGACCGAATCGCAGGAGGGAGTTCGGAGTTCGGATTACTCAACACGAATTCGTGTGACCCGAATGCAAGAGTACCGAATTTGTGTGACCCGAAACGTTCTTAAATTTTTTCGGGTCACACGAAAAATTTCGTGTAATTATTCGGGTCACACGTAATACATCGTTGACCGAATGGCAGGAGGGAGTTCGGAGTTCGGATTACTCAAAACGAATTCGTGTGACCCGAATGCAAGAGTACCGAATTCGTGTGACCCGAAACGTTCATAAAATTTTTTCGGGTCACACGGAAAATTTCGTGTAATTATTCTGGTCACACGTAATACATCGTTGACCGAATCGCAGGAGGGAGTTCGGAGTTCGGATTACTCAACACGAATTCGTGTGACCCGAATGCAAGAGTACCGAATTCGTGTGACCCGAAACTTTCATAAAAAATTTTCGGGTCACACGAAAAATTTCGTGTAATGAACACGTAATACATCGTTGACCGAATCGCAGGAGGGAATTCGGAGTTCGGATTACTCAACACGAATTCGTGTGACCCGAATGCAAGAGTACCGAATTCGTGTGACCCGAAACGTTCTTAAATTTTTTCGGGTCACACGAAAAATTTCGTGTAATTATTCGGGTCACGAAATACATCATTGACCGAATCGCAGGAGGGAGTTCGGGAGTTCGGGAGTTCGGATTACTCAACACGAATTCGTGTGACCCGAATTCGTGTGACCCAATACTTTCATAAAATTTTGAATTATAAATATCATGCTTAGCACGCCACAACATCCATTGAATTGAACTATTTCTCAGCAATATTTTCACCTTTCTTTTCTGATATTATCTCACCGATATTTTTTTCCTTTTTTCTCTGATTAATTATCTCGAGCTCTCTCACATCGAAGAAGAAGGATTATTTCGACTGCAAAAAATAAAAGGTATATTTATCGCTCAATTTTCAATAAAGTTTATACTTGAAATATCAAAAATATTCAAATACTATTTAATTGTGTAAATTTTTAGTTAATAACCAAAATTTTTTATATTATTTGACAGATGAGTTTTTGGAAAAAAATTATCATTCGTTTTAATGGCAAGTGGCAAGATTTGGACTATCACGGTGGAGAAGAACAAATATTGCCTGTGCCCGTTGGTGTGAGCTATGCAACATTAGTAGATAATGTCCACTCTATTGTTGAAGCTGATAGAACAAAACATGTTTATGTTCTATTTTCAATTGATTTTGATGGGAAAAAAAGAAGAAAGATGAAGATAAAGAATGATTCTGATATAAATTACTTGTTCCAATCTAATGTTGAGCTTCTGATTTTTGTTAGCCTTCAGAATGCAACTAGCATTCCTCCAAAAGCTTCCTCATTTGGTCCACAATTTGACTTACCTGGATCCAGTTCTTTTCCGGTACCGTACAATTCTAATCGTATGGATTATTTGACTGATTGGGGTTCAAGCATGCAAATTCCTCAGGAATTTGATGGTTCTCGATTTGATGGTTGCGGTCCTTCAAATAATGTATGTGATGTTGGTGATAATTGTGGTGGTGGTAGTGCTGATGATGGTAGTGATGATTATAATAACGACATAAATGTCGATGACATCGATCTCGAAGATGTCGAGGTTCAAAAATATTGGTTTGAAAAATTTTGCAAATATTGTGAGAAAAGGGGCATGTTCAACAAAAAATTGGTAAAAGAAGCAGAACCAGAACCAGAATGGAGGCGCTTTGATTTCGATCAATTAGTAGATGAAGAAGGTGCTCCAGCTCCTCCCCCTGGTCCTGGGTGGAAAATTCCAGGTAGACCTCCATATGTGTCTCCTTCTGAAGTTGATGATGATATGGACGAGAAATTTCATCGTGCAAATATACTATCTTTACAAAGAGGGTCTGTATTTCTCTCCAAAGATAGGTTGAAAAACGTTGTTGGGCGATATCATTTGGAAAAGAAGTCTGACTATCGTATTCTAAAATCTGATAAGCAGCGCTATTCTGCCGTTTGTACAGATAAAACCTGTAATTTTTTGTTGAGCGCCTCCGGGAGGGGTGGATTTTGGAGAGTGCACTTACTGAACGAGCATACGTGTCATTTTGACCCAAATCGCAAGGCACCTAAGTAGTTGCCTTCTAAGATGCTCGGTGAATACATGTCCGACAAACTATTAGTGGAAGGACAGATTATGACTCCGAAGCTAGTGCAGGCTCAACTTAAGAATGACTATTGTTTGACAGTCCGTTATGGCTTGGCATTGAGTATTCGCAACCATGCTATCTCGGTGATATATGGAGACCATCAGGATTCTTTCAGAATGATCCCATCGTACTTGCATATGTTGGAGGTGACGAATCCAGGTACCATAACTGATTATGTGGTTGATGCAAATACTGAAAAATTTAAATACAGGTTTTATGCTTTGGGGGCTTCGGTATCTGGATTTCGTTATGCTAGACCAATTATTGTTGTTGATGGGACACACCTTCGGGGTAAGTATCGAGGAGTATTATTTGTTGCTGTTACAAAAGATGGTAACAATCAGATATTTCCACTTGCTTTTGGAGTTGGCGACGTCGAATGCGATGAGTCGTGGAAGTATTTCATGTACAAATTGAAAGAGGCCTTTGGTCGTCCAAGGGACCTCTTGATTGTTTCAGACGGGCACAAATCCATAGCAAATGCTATTAGAGAGGTATTCCCACTTGCGCATCACGGGTTATGTTGTTACCATGTTCAGAAGCAGGGTTATGTTGTTACCATGTTCAGAAGCATTTGGTTAAGTATGGTCAACATATGGTTGCAATTTTCAATGCGGCAGCTTACAACTATCGTATTGAGGACTATAATAAGCATATGAAAAGTTTAGAAATAGCATGTCCAGCTGCAGCTACCTACTTGAAAGAAACTGTCGGTGAAAATAAATGGGCTCGTGTGAAGTGCCCAGTCCGACGATTCGAGGTTATGAATTCAAATGCCGTTGAAAGCATGAACAACCGTCTTCTATGGGCTAGAAGTCTGCCCGTTTCCGCACTTCTCGAGGTATGTCGAACCTTGGTAGAAGAATGGATATCTGATCGACATAAAAATGCAAATGAGTGTCCTGGACCTTTAACGTATCATGCATACGAGATATTGATGAAGACGGTCGGAGCTGGATCGAACATGAACGT
Organism: Orobanche coerulescens; assembly: GCA_033398695.1. Classification (NCBI taxonomy): domain Eukaryota; kingdom Viridiplantae; phylum Streptophyta; class Magnoliopsida; order Lamiales; family Orobanchaceae; genus Orobanche; species Orobanche coerulescens. The sequence continues at coordinate 106,388,856 of CM065804.1, forward strand.
TCGATTTCTTAGTGATGGGGTGTTCAAGGTGACCTCTAACAGGAAAAATTATGTTGTGGACTTGAGAGTGCAAAAATGCAGTTGTATGATGTTCCAGCATGATATGATCTCGTGCGATCATAAGATATTCATGATTACTATAAAGTGTCCACGCTTCGCCAAATGTGGGGACGGTCTGTGATTCCAGTACCTCACCCAAGTGATTGGTTCATTCCTGCTAACATCAAGGTAAAAGTTTGTGAACCACCAGACAATCCGAGGCAGGCAAGGCGACCAAAAGAAAAGAGACACACATCAGGGATTGAGTCCTCGACTCATACCCGTAAAGTTCAAACATGCCTTAGATGCGGAGGCACAGGGCACAATAGAAAGACTTGCACTGCAGTTATTCCCCAACTATTTGAGGATTTCACAATGGAACCAACTCCGTCTAAAAAGGGACGTGCAAAAAAAAAGTGTAGTATATGTCATTCTGTTGACCACACTGCTCCAAAATGTCCAACTAAGCATCGTTTCGACCTAAATGAGCCCCCAATGTAAAATTAGTTACATTTATTTAAAGTATTTATATGAACCAATTACGTTTTATTTGAACCGATTAAGTTTAATTTCAAATTGATTAAGTTTAATTTCAAATTGATTAAGTTTAATTTCAAATTGGTTAGGTTCAATTTCAAATCGGTTAGGTTCAATTTGAACAAATTATGTTCAATTTCAATCGACTAAGTTCAAATTTCAAATTGATTAAGTTAAAATTGAATCAATTACGTTTTATTTGAACCGATTAAGTTTAATTTCAAATTGATTAAGTTTAATTTCAAATTGGTTAGGTTCAATTTCAAATCGGTTAGGTTCAATTTGAACAGATTATGTTCAATTTCAATCGACTAAGTTCAAATTTCAAATTGATTAAGTTCAATTTCAAATTGGTTAAGTTCAATTTCAAATCGGTTAGGTTCAATTTCAAATTTCAAATTGATTAAGTAACATATAGTAACCATCAATTACGTTTTATTTGAACCGATTAAGTTTAATTTCAAATTGATTAAGTTTAATTTCAAATTGATTAAAGTTAATTTCAAATTGGTTAGGTTCAATTTCAAATCGGTTAGGTTCAATTTGAACAGATTATGTTCAATTTCAATCGACTAAGTTCAAATTTCAAATTGATTAAGTTTAATTTCAAATTGGTTAGGTTCAATTTCAAATCGGTTAGGTTCAATTTCAAATTTCAAATTGATTAAGTAACATATAGTAACCATCAATTACGTTTTATTTGCACCGATTAAGTTTAATTTCAAATTGATTAAGTTTAATTTGATACACAATAATCATTATAAAAACGAAATCAGTATTTACATCATCGCTAATACTATCACTAATCTCTATCATCCCACCATATAAATAAACTAGTGGGATCACACACTACAGTATCTATATCATCGCTAAACCTCTATATAGATCGGGCCATACGTCCTCTAAATGCATAAATATCCGCCTCGGTCTTTCCATGAGAGAAATACTGCTGAACGAGAGACTCTATAGTCCGTATAGAATACGCACCACAAGAGGTCGAGTCATCCTGAGCATAGCATAAATTCTTCCTCGCTGTAGCAACTCGAAACGGAGTCACCGGGGTGATATCAGGGCGGCGCTCGTAAAATCCAGAATGCTGTAGAATGGTAGGAATTAAGCGACGTATACCCGATGACTGCCGCGATCTCAACTTCCAATATGCATCGTGTTCCTGCGCCAGAGAATCGTGCATGATGATGATGATACCCTCCTCGAGTATAATGCGGAGAACAACCCAATGTCCGCTCGAGGACTCCGGAGACGTATTCCAGATGGTCAACACCTGGATTGTTCAAAAAGTACATTGTCAGCACAATATCACACGAATAACTAATACAAATAAATAACAAAATATGCAATAAATTATCACCTCGCGTAACTCCCACCATGGGCGATGATCGCCCCAAAATGGTCTCAGACCGTGAACGTGGCTGATCAAGAAATCGAGATCATCATCGTCAATACTCAATGAACCTCCTCTCCTATTGGAGTTATTCCATGCATTGATACACGTAGCCTAATATAAAATAATTTTGTCAGTAACGAAGCACTCAATTAATTTGGAATAAATTTATTAATATTTTTTCATTACCAAGAAGCTCGTATGAACCAAAACCCTATGAGCGGCCCAATCATCGAGCTATCGCACGCCAACAAATCCGGGATCAAACTGTAGGATCCCCATATATGCATCCAGATGCTGGATATCATTTAAATTAAGAATAATTTAAACATTTTCAATAACTACACGTTTCAATAAGAGATTACCTACATATAAATTGAAAGACTTACTTCTGCATCTATCAATCTGGATCCGTCCTGTAGCATCATAAACCAGGAGGCACTAGCTCCGAATGCAGCACCAACATTGACACTACAATTTACTTTTTGTTTAAGTACGGACAATTTTAGTAAATAATATTGAATTTACAATTTAACTCACCTCTCGCCGCTGTCCAACCACCTGTTATATGCGTCCTCATCCAAGTCCTTCCTCTTCCGAACTACAGTGGTCGAGAAGGGGGAATGCGGTCTGTATGACCTATACTGCAGTCTAGGCACATCACTCGCATCTGCTCGAATAGAAATAAGAGAGTACTTAAGCGGGATAGGGCTCAGATCCGCAGTGGAAGAGGATGGTCGAGACCTAGGGGAAATCTCTGATGGTGTCATCAATGTCTCAGCAGGAAGAACCGGGGGGGTAACTATCGGGACCGAGGTTCCATCAGCATGATGATCGAGACTCGCAGTGCGCTCTACCGGGACCGAGGCTCCATCAGCATGATGATCGAGACTCACAGTGCGCTCTACCGGGACCGAGGCTCCATCAGCATGATGATCGAGACTCGCAGTGCGCTCTACTGGGACCGATGCTCCGTCGGGGCTAGGGACACCCACAGTCTGCTCGGCGGGAGACGACACTCCATCCACATGAGTCTCTGTCGGCAATGATGATCCGCCAGCGTCGGGGACTCTCTCAGTCTGCTCGGGGGGAATAGGCACTCCGTCAAATCGAGGCTCTGTCGGAATCGAGGCATGAGAAGGAAAATCGCGCATAAGATCATTAATACCTCCAAAGTCCCATGTCGGCGTATCAAGAGGAGCATACTGGCCCACTACCTCATCAATATGTCGACATAACTTGCCTACTGCGTCATCAACATATCGACGCATCTGCTCGACCGATGAATCCATATATGCACGCATATGGGTGAAAAGAGTATCAAAATCGATGTCGGCGCAGCTCCCGAGTACCCCGTGCGAAGAAGATGCGATGCAGTGCGGACCCCGTATCGGAGAACTATGGGGCGGCAAATCAGTATGCACAGGCTCACGAGGCTCTGCTGATGACTTACGTCCATGAGTAAGATATATAGGGTCAGAAATAACCGGACCAGATATCCGCTGCCGGACAATACACTCTCCGGCTAGATCACCGACAGAAGCATCACCATCACGAGCCATCCCCTTCCCCTTCCCCTTCCCCTTCCCCCCACCCTTCTTGCATAGGGCCATCCTGTGCGTATACTGCACCCGCCACGACAAGATCACTAATGGATCGCATATACACTCTGCTCCTCCTCGTGTCGGAGATAACACCTCAAGACAATCAATCAATATTCAATTATATGATTCATTTTCATTAATTTTTACCCTAAATATCTACACAAGTTCTTTTCGTATTGAAACCCTTTAATGGATTCCCTCATCATCTAAGAATGTGGTAAAATCAACATGACCGGCTTCTTCAACTTCCGGCGTGTACAACGAGGTCATTTGGATGAAAGAAGCTCCGAGCATGGTCCCACATTTAGAGCCTAACGAAGGTATAGCCTCGCAAGCCCATATCTGAAAACAATAATTGAATCCCAACATAAGAAACAATAACAATATTTATTCTGAGTTTGAGTATATAATTAAGTTAATGAATGCGAGGACGTACCATAATAGCGTATATGTTACCATAAAAATGGTAACTCGGATCCAGACCAGCGGGGACCTCAGTGGGAACATCGCTCAAATACGTAACCAAAATCTGATATGAATATAAGCCTCATGGAAAGCTCTCCCACCGAGTCTGGTCCTCAACCAACGTCTACAACCACCGGTCAGCAATACGCTTGCCACCATCCACACCGAATATCAAATAGCAGACACACAGCACCTTAGCGACCTTCAGCGCATCACCGGGATGCTCTCTAAAATATCCAGCAGCAAATTGATCACGAATACGGTCTAACATCTGCCCCCACCACTGAGCAACGGATACCGATTGTACACGCTCCCCTCCGGTGGAACATCGTCCCCGTGTACATCAAAGTTGGAGTCTCCGAATCGCAAGCCGGTGACTAATGCATACTCATATCTAGAAAATCGAATAAATCGATGACCGAGCCTAAACCAAAACTCATCGGCCTGTGCATCCGGTCTAATTACCTCGTTCGAGAACAAGGCATGCAATGCGGCATTAGATACAAACCCCCCCCCCCCACTCCTCCCGGACAAAGTGTCCAAGACACGACTCTCTAAACTCCCTAATAGTGTCATCACCTACACTCCATGACTCAAAGAACAATCGTCTTAACAATCCCTAACCTAACATACCCATTTATGGAGCATTTCGAACCTCGCATATTCGGCCTCTTCCAAACAACCTGCCGATTCAAATTTATCTTAATTTTAGCTTCATGCGGGTGTATTGAAGTAATATGTAATCGGGAAAAAGTAAGTGGACAATTCGAGTAACAGTGGGATTTATTCGATTTATTTCCATCGAGTTATTCTAATTCAACTTGAGACATCCTAATTCAATTTCAATCATCTAATGCAATTCAAGACATTCTAATACAATCCGAGTCATCCTAATTATAGTAGTTTTATGTCAATTCGAATAATCATAAATAAATTTGCGTCGTTCTAATTGTGGAAGGCCATTAGTCCAATTTGAGTAACTTATAAACTATATTCGAGTAAGACAAATAAAAAAAACGAAATAAACTAACTAAACGAAATAAACTAACTAAACGAAACAAACTAACTAAATTCGAAAAGATATCCATATTTATAACATTCCCAAATTCGAATTGAAACTCGAATACGAATTACCAAGGCTACATAAATAATCAATTCAACACGACATCAATTCAATCGATATCAATTCATACATAAACAATAGTTACGATATCAACACACGATAAGTATTTGGGGTTGACCGGCGCTACTTAATTCCCAAATTCAAATTTCTCTATTTTAATTTATTTTTTCATCGTGTAAATCGAATGCAAATCTTATAATTCAATGCAAATCGTGTAAATCAAATATAAAATCAGAAACCAAAATCGAGCAACGAGCATACGCGAGTGACACGAAAATAAAATCTTACGGTTTTCGGCGCGGTGGCGAAGGCAGGCAGCGGCTGGCCGAGGCAGTGGCGGCAGCGTGGAATCGGCATTTCCGCTGGCGCTATTTCGGGAAGTCGAATTCGCCATCGAGGATGAGGAAATAATTCGGATTCTTGAAACTAAGATTCGTGAAACTCGAATTCCACAGATTCGTGAAACTCGTGAAGAAGGAAGAAAGAAGACGACTGGGAAGAATGTTTTCGTGAAACTCGATTCGGATTCGTGAAGAAGAAGCCCGTTCGAGTATTGTTTTCGTGAAACTCGATTCAGATTCGTGAAGAAGGAAGTCTTTGTTTTCGTGAAACTCGTTGGGATTCAGATTCGTGAGGAAGGAGATGAAGAAGCCGGTTCGAGTTTTGTGTTTCGGATTCGTGAAGAAGAAGCCATTTCGAGTATTGTTTTAAAGGTCAACTCGAGTTTTTCGAGTAATAAATTCGTGAAACTCGAATACATTCGTGAAACCCGAATGTGGATTCGTGAAAAAAAAGCCCGTTCGAGTATTGTCTTAAAGATGAACTCGAGTATTTCGAGTAATATATTCGTGAAACTCGAATATTCGAGTAATGTATAAAAAATTAAAAAAAAAAAAAAGAAGAAGAAGAGGGTCTCCCGAATGAATTCGGGAGATTTAAAAAAAAAAAAAGGTTTCCATTCGGGAGATGTATAAAAAAATTCGTGTGACACGAATTGTATTCGGGTGACACGAATTGGACTCGTGTAACCCGATTTTTTTTTTTTACATCTCCCGAATGAATTCAGGAGACTTTTTTTTTATTTACATGTCCCGAATTGTATTCGGGTGACACGAATCGACTCGTGTAACCCGATTTTTTAAATCTCCCGAATGAATTCGGGAGACTTTTTTTTTATTTACATGTCCCGAATTGTATTCGGGTGACACGAATTGGACTCGTGTAACCCGAAATTTCGGACTCCGGTAACCCATATTTTCTACCTTCCTCGATATTGTTTTTTTTGAAGTTGACTCGAAATTATATTACTCGAAATTATAATATATGACTCGAATTTTATTCGAGTAAAGGTCAATTTCGACAATTTGGGTATCAAAAGAGTTGTTACTAAACTTGGGGCAGAAAAGAATATTACTATATGCCAAAGGGCAAAACAAGCTATTTCTACTCTTCCAAACCACTAAATTCTTCCATATTTTTAGGAATGTCGGTGGCTCGGATAGGGTATGCCTGCTTCATACTTTATCTTATTTCATTCGGATTGGGTTTGAAAATTGCTAATCGAGTAATCGGGTACTCAATGGGTATTCGGATATCCATATACTCTATATTTAAGAATGTAAATATATGTGTATATTGGTTTGATATGAAAAAATAAATACCACCCATAATATGTTTATTAATAGAGGGAGCATTGGCTAATTTTGGTCATTATCCCCGCAAAAAGGGTTTTTGTGTGGTTCTGCTCACTGCACCATAAGCCCGACTCTCGCATTAAGGCCATAGTCCATAAGTAAGTTTTAATTTGTAGCATTTACTTTGAAAATTATTATTTTCATTTCATAACAGATTAGTACTTCTTTTGAACATTGCCCTGATAGCGTTTAAGGTGATGGGGGTATGCATACAAATAAATCCAAAGACATGATTACTTGGACATATCCCAAAGTAAGTAATACATTTAGTCACACACACACACACACACATATATATATATATATATATATGTATATATTAGCTATATATGTTTATATAGTTGAGCTTCATATTCTTTTTAGTGTAATAAGAAAAACGGAGGTTGGGAGTGTTGGTATTACATCATGCACTGGATGTCGACCATTATCTGAGCTTGTATTATCGATGGATGGATGGATGGAGGTGCTAAACTTTTATTTCAGTTTAAATTCATTTCAAAATTTTAAATTATTTAAATTAATTTCAGTTGTTTAAATTAATTTCAGTTTTTTAAATTATTTCAGTTTAAAAGTATTTTAATCATTTAAATTGATAAGTTTGTTTATTTATATATTTATATGTGCATATGTTTGATGATGTTGCAGCACTTCCTATAGATAGAATTCATGAAATTCGAACCGAATGGGCAAAATAATTTTTGGAGGTTAGGAACCGTTTATATGCGTAGTTTTTTGATATTTGATTTAGTAAGAATTATTTTGTGGTTAGTTCGTGAATTGTGTTGTTGTATTTATTGGATGGAAGGTCATTTTATTGGTATTCACTTGTGTAGATAGTTGTAATGAAATATTTTACATTGTTATATTTGATAAATGGATGAAAGTTGTGTTGTTTTATTGATGAATTGATGATAATTATATACTGGAATTATTGAGGTTTTGTACTGCTGAAATTGTATTCTGTAGCAGGTTGGTAAATTAAAAAACAAACATACTATTAAAAAAATATTAACAGTGGTTGTTTAAAAAAACTGATGTTAAAGTATATGTTAATTTAACAACAGTCGTTTCAAACAACCGTTGTTAATTTCCAACTTCATTTAACAACGGTTCTCAAAACAACCTGTAAACTAAATATTTAACAGCGATTGTTGATGAAATTGCTGTTAATTTTTATAGTAAATTAACAGCGGTTTCTTCAAACAACTATTTTGATTAATAACCACTGTTAAATTAACAGTGGTTTTAAGAATAACCGTTATTAATTTAAGTTGCACTTAACAGCGATTGTCAGTAAAATCGCTGTTAATTTTAACATCGGCACCTTTAACATAGGTTCCGGAACTGCTGTTCAAATGGCTCCAGAACTGCTATTAAAGTCCTGTTTTGTAGTACTGTTAGACCAAAATTTGAACTGCTCACAGACAAGTTCTTAAAATTTTAAATCCTACAAGACTAAGTGTATTTCAATTTAAGTTATGATTAGCTCGTAGGCACAATTGTACAGCAAATAGTTTAAATGGATATAACTTAATCTATGAATTGTTTACAATCAAATAGTAAATCAAGATCACGAGCTGTAATCTTTTGAGGTAAATCAAAATTTTATTCATAAATTGGATGATAGTGCTTATGGAATAGAAATTTACATCGTGATAGAATTAAAAAAACATGAAAGATACAATAGAAGTGATTATCTTCTATAGTGTTGTTGTCTGGAGGACTTTATAGATGGATCATGATCGGTTCCTTTGCACCAGTTGACTAAGGAATCTCTGTCTCGGTTCCTGCAGATGTTCCTTCCTTACGGGGTCACATCATAGACAAGAATATAGTCTTCTGGGTAAGTTACCCATTCACCCTTCAGATGCCTTGACTTCAGCTTTACTTGCAGTGGAAGTTTTCCTTCTGACAGAAGCCTTGAGTAATCCTTCGCAGTATCATCCAGCATCTTTAATTGATTGACAATGGTGGACTCCCTGATGAGAAGACACAAGTATCTCAATAGTTCATTGTTTTTCCATGCCCTCAGTTCCTCTACTGTCGGATGTGTGCCTGTTGGAAGAAGAATCTCACAGGCTTCTCTATTGTACTCTTCCATGGGAATTTCGGATCATGGAACTTAGGACGAGAACCACTCACCTTATATCCTCTATCTCCTTGACCTGGCCAGGGTCCGACCAGTCTCCCAATTGCGGTAGCTACACTGTCATCTAGAAATGCTTCTATTTTCCTTTTCTCTCTATAATCTCCATTTTCTCCCAACTTCACGAGCCTCTGCCCCATTTTTGGTATTATCAAGCTCCATGATTTTATCATGAATATACCGAAGAATATCCATTTATTCAGCTTGCTTGTTCTGAATATGTTTACAGAGTCCACAAGACTTGTGACCACTGTAGTCAAGTCGCCAATCTTGTGGTCATAGACAGTGAGTCTAGACCCGGTGTACTCAAGGGAGGCGACTGTTTTAGCTTTTGCAACCCGAAACTTGTCTTGCTCCTGCTTGAGGATCAACGCCTGATACTTTGGGAGCTGGTTCATGGCCTGCCATAAGGCACTGGGCATGAGCCTGAAGGCTTCTTCAACCTCCTCCACAGCTCTCTTGAGTTCAGTGAATTCGTCAAGGGTGGTTTCTCGCATCCATTCGAGTTCTTTGCGGACATTATGCAGTGCTTTGACAGTATCCTGTCGGAATATGGTTTGGTGACTGATGCATTGCAGTTGCTCGATTTTGGCTTCGGTCAGAGGGGACTGAGGATGAGCAATTTTAGAGTCTAAGGGCTCTCCTATCTATTTATATGATGTCATTTTTGGGCTTTTTGGAACTGTCATCAGGTAGGAAGTCCTCATCTGGTTCATAAGATGAACCTATAGGGATAGGAGGTGATACCTGCTCGGCGGCTCGAAACTCTGTCGGTTCAGCTTGATCTGCTATTTGCGAGATAGAAGGGACTGATTTCTTCTGCTTCTGTTGAGTGTCTGAAGTCTGTTGGACAGTTGGGTGTCTGATGTTGGAAGTAAAAACGCAGCGTGTAATACCCGAGATTTCTGTTATGTAATTGGAACTGTGATATTGTAATGTTTGTACTTTTGTCTGAGTACTATTCTCCGTATTTCATAATCCTTTGTTGTCGAGCGTATAATTTCGTGTATGTGATTTAAAGATTGAAATTCTGTGCATGTAGCGCACGCTACAGGCTACGGGTAGCGTACGCTAACATGGATTCATAGCGCACGCTACAGAGTGTCATTAGCGCACGCTATGCGTGGTCAAATTGATTGAGACGTGCGGTAGGTGAGATCTGGTCGGGGGACCCTTGTCGGATTGTGTCGAATGAACCTGGACGGCTTTCGGGAAAAGCCGAGTCAACGCCTTAGCGCACGCTACAGGTACATGCGTAGCGCACGCTAAGTGCTAAGTACAGATTAGTCAGTGAGCCGATAGCTCACTCTAAGAATATGGTCTAGAGCGCGCTAATAGACATTTATTATAAATAGGACAAAGATCCTATTCGTGATTTCGCTTCTTCTCCTCCTATAACCCGAACTCTTACACATTGAACATAAATCCCTTCGTCTAAACACTTCGTATCAACCTCCTAGTTCGAGATTGAAGATCGTATATCATCGAGATTGGTGATCAAGCCTTCGGTGTTGGATTGCTTCATTTTCATCCGTGTTCTTCACTACTTTGAGGTAGGTGATTCTTCACCAATGATTAGTAATGTTCCTAAGGAAGTTTGAATCATGTTTGGATAGCAAGTATTTCGTTTATAATCGGTCATCACATGTTAGAAGGATATTTTTGACGTATCGGTACTATATATCGTATGAACCTTTGAACCATCGTATTATAATTACTACTAAGCATGATCAAAACGATGTATGATCGAATCGGATATTACCCAGTTGTACACGTTGGAATCATGTGTTTTGGAACGTAAGACGATCGGAACTTAGATTATTTCTTGAAGATCGTAGATGGATTATGATATTGAGATGACTATCCGTATATTTGTATTTCATAATCATAAAACTTCCAAAAACCTTATTAGCATGATATGCCCGAGGATAACTTGTATTATCACGGTAGAATTCATGAGTTCTTCACCATTCAACCCAGTTTTCGGTTTGCAGTGTTCTGCCATGCAAGAATAGCGCACGCTATCATGTGTGAGTTAACGTGCGCTATCGGGGTTCAATAACGCACGAAACGTCGTAGCGTACGTTATGAGACCAGCCGAGTCGATCGCCATCCGTGGCTAGCGCACGCTAGTCTTATACGATAGCGTACGCTAATAGTCCGGCTTAGCGCACGTTACGTAGAGTACGTAGCGCGCGCTAAGCAATCCAGGCAGATTGTTTATTTTGAGCTTTTTGGCCGTAGGCCGAATTGTTAGACCATTGTTCGACTTGAGATGATTTTTATATCATTCCTTTTGTTAGGGTTCGAGCTTGTTATGTTAATTGAAGGAGGTGGCCTTCGAGTGTGTTGAGATCATCGAAGTATTTCGTTCTTGCCATTTTCGAGGCAAGTATCATATGTCGAGTTCGATTTATATTGAATCTTTGATCATGCTTATGGTTTTGCTCATATTGTTGAATATGAGATGTATTTCTGAGAATTCTCATGATATTCGTTGATTATTTGTTCGTATTGATGAACATATTGAAATGCATATGTGTATGCATAGTTGATTGATTTATGGTATAAATGGTCCGAGGGGATCATGGGGATCTATGCTGAGGGCGCTGGATCGAATGTCCACCATGCGTTGGTCCGACGGGATCATCATGGGGATCTATGCTGAGGGCGCTGGATCGCTGGACGGGTTTTCCACCATGCGTTGGCCCGACGGGATCATCATGGGGATCTATACCAAGGGCGCTGGATCGCTGGATTACCCTGTATTGTGTGATGGAATCGTGAGGATTCACATCGTTGGATTCCGGTAGCGGAAGTCCGTTTGCATGTTTTGTGATGCATTGATGATTAATTGTATTATGATTCTTGTACTAGCATTGTTTTGCTAACCCCTTCGGGGGTGGACATTGTTTTGATGTTCAGGTAGCCGAGGAGCGGGGAGGCAACCACGCATCGGCTGTGACGTTGAAATGGCTCTGATGTGGTTGATGTTATTATTATTGTGTTTTGTCTTCTTGGTTCGCTTAGTACTGAGTACGTCTATATTAATAAAGTCTTTCGATATGGTTGTATAAGTTAACCCATTTGATCGCTTGAATCAAATCAGATTTGAATTCCATTGTTTGATTGGCTTATTTTTATACTTCTTTTAAAATCACCTTGTAAATCCTTATCTAAAGGGTTTACGGCGTAATTATTCCGAATATCTCGGGTGTTACGGTAATATGGTATCGGAGCTAAGATTCATGGATATCTTGGCAATGGGTTAGTTGGGTCTGTTTACATTATTTGATTATTGGTCGTCGTAACATCACCGCCGAGCCAAAGATCGCCGTGTGGACCGTGGTTATAAGTTTCCTAATCTCAAATACTACCGCTTTATTTTATTCATGATTTGTGAACATTGATGGATGTACTTTTAGAAAGTTTGCCCCGGATATTGAGTATTTATGTTTACGGATGTTGAGAGGAGGTCGTGGACGCGACGCGGTCGTGGACGCGACGTGGGAATGCGAGGCAAGAAGAGTCGGTATCTACTCCGCAGATAGCCGCTAGTCAAACGGATTCACATTCCGGGGACAACAGGATCGCAAATAATAATGCGTATCCTAACGTGCCGGAGTGCTTCAAGAGTGGTTGCCCAGATAAACCAGCTTGCTCAAGTTGTGGATCGCATGCAGACGGCGATGGGACAAAGCAGTAATAACGTGGATAATCGGGAGATAAATGGCTTACCGAGGTGGTCAAGTTGCATCCTCCGAAATTTGATGGTTCGACCGAGACGCTTTCTTGGGATCACCGGGTCAAGGAATTAGAGAAGATTTTTATGGATTAATTGTCCCAACGATAGGAAGGTTCCTGGCCGCCAAGATCTTCTCGACAGGGAGGCTTTCGACCGGTGGGAGGCCATTCGACCGTGAGGAGCATAATGTTGATCGGATGTAATTCAAATTGATGATGGAGGCACAATATTGTCCTCGCCTGCTTAGAGAGGCCCGAGTTCGGGAGTTTTTCTCACCGCAAAATTCAGAAGCATCTGTGATGGACGTGATTAAGACTTTTAATCACCAGCTGACTTATGTGCGCCACTTGGTCAGGACCGAGGCAGAGAGGATTTTTCACTTTGACATGAGAATGAAGCCGGAAATTCAAAGAAGACATGTCCGGATTTGAATGTACCACTTTGCGACAATATCGATAAGGCGTTGGCCTATGATATGAAGGAGGCAAAGCAGAGAGAAATCGACTAAGCAAAGAAACAAGGTGTCCGGCAACTTCACTGAGAATAAGAATAGCGGCCCGCCACGGGTCACCTCTTCTCACTCATCCAGAGACCTCTCGCATCCTTCTCGGGAGGAAAGAAGTTCCGAACAAAGACCAACTATTTCGCATACGTGGAATAAGTGTTATAACCGTGGAAAAGTGGGACATGTTCGACGTGATTGTTTCGCTGCGTGACTGCTTGAGTGTGGACAGGAAGGACATCGCGCAACATTTTGTGGGAATGCGACCCGATCTTTTGGTACTCGCACTCCAGCTCCAGTTCCGAAGGAGACGAGTGTGAACCAGACGCAACAGAGTGGATTTCAGCAGTAGAATGTTGGTAAGAGAGAGACATCTAGTGCTGGGTCCGTTCCTCCGCGTATTTACGAGATGAAGAAGGATGGTCAGAACACAGCTGTTGCATCAGGTACAATTCAGATCCTTTTGCAACCAGTTAGTGTTTTATTCGATTCCGGAGCTACACATTCTTTTGTATCATTGAATTGTGTTAATCGTTTGAAAATCTCATGCTTATATGATTGTGAACCTTATGTTGTGGGATTACCAAGCGGAGCGAAAATTGTGGGAACCCTAGAAGCTAGGGATTTTCCAGTAACTATAGGAGGGAGAGATTGGCTATCGAACCTTATTGTGGTTGACATTTACGGTGACGATTTAATTCTCGGAGATGATTGGCTCAACCGTTATGGAGCTATTCTGAATTACCGAGAGAGAGTCATTTCTATCATTGCGGATGACGGATCTGAACATTTATTCCGAGGATGGAGACCGGGAAGCTCGGGAAAATTGATTAAGGCAATGAAAGCCGTGAAATTACTGAAACAGGGATGTTAGGGACTCTGGTGCTATGCCATGAAGAAAGAGGAAGAAGTAGAGCTCTCATCTATTTCAGTTGTAAATGAGTTCTCAGATGTTTTTCCTGACGAACTACCTGGTTTACCTCCGCAAAGAGAAGTGGAATTCACTATAGAATTAGAGCCTAGAGCAGCTCCTATTTCCAGAGCACCATACCGCATGGCGCCAACCGAGATGTATGAACTCAAGAAACAACTGGAGGAATTGTTGCAGAAGGGTTATATTCAACCGAGCGTTTCCCCTTGGGGAGTGCCCGTTCTCTTGTCCTAAGAAAGACGGATCCTCCGACCGTATTGATTACGTGGAGCTTAACAAGATGACGATCAAGAATAAGTATCCTATACCTCGGATCGACGACTTGTTTGATCAACCGCAAGGGGCAAGGGTATTCTCGAAGATTGACTTACGATCGTGATACCACCATTGAGAATTAAGGAATCGGATATACCAAATCGCTGCATCCCTAAGACGGCATTATGAATTCGTAGTGATGCCGTTTGGACTTACCAATGCTCCTGCAGTATTCATGCAATTTATGAATCGGGTATTTTTGGAATACTTGGATAAATTTGTGGTCGTCTTCATTGATGACATCTTGATATATTCGAAGGACGCGGTGGAGCATGCCAAGCATTTGCGTGTGGTTTTAAGCACCTTGAGGAAGGAACAAACAGACGCAAAATTTTCTAAATGCGAGTTCTGGCTTAAGGAAGTAACCTTCCTTGGACATGTGATATCAGCCGACGGAGTTCAGGTGGACCCAAAGAAACTCGAAGCAATCTTGGATTGAGAGGCTCCTAAAAATGTGAAAGAAGTCCGAAGCTTCTTAGGACTTGCTGGGTATTATCGCCGCTTTGTAGAGGGATTTTCCAAAATTGCTCGTCCGCTCACTCACCAATTACGTAAAACTCAAAAGTTCACGTGGAATGAGAAGTGCCAGGCTGGTTTTGACGAGCTTAAGAGGAGACTGACGACAGCACCTATATTAGCGCTACCAGAGGGAACTGATGGATTCATGGTATACAGCGACGCTTCAAATCAGGGTTTGGGTTGTGTATTGATGCAGAAGGATAAAGTGATTGCTTATGCTTCTCGACAATTGAAACCGTACGAAGTTAATTACCCGACTCATGATCCGGAGCTAGCGGCTGTGGTCTTTGCCTTGAAAATTTGGCGACATTATTTGTACGGCACTCGTTGTCAGATCTTTACAGATCATAAGAGCCTCAAGTACATTTTCAGTCAGAAAGAATTAAACATGATGCAGAGAAGGTGGCTCGAATTGATCAAGGATTACGACTTGGAGATTCTCTATCATCCGGGGAAAGCAAATGTAGTAGCCGATGCTTTGAGCCGTAAACCTATTTCTCTTAAAGTGTTGGAAGCTCTTACATCTCAAACCAGTATTCAACGAGAACTGATCCGCGAGGGGATTGAAGTATGGGCACCAGGAATCCAAGGGCAACTGTATGTGATGGAACTGACTTCATCACTAGTCGAGGAGATCAAATCTAAGCAGTTGGACGATTCTTTAATCCTTCGATTAGGTGATGAAGTAAAGAAAGGAAAAGCCCCAGGATTCGTGATACAAGACGATGGAGTTCTGAGATTTCAGAGTCGACTTTGCGTTCCCGAGGATGACGATTTGAGACAGACAATTTTGAAGGAAGCTCATAGCACGCCCTATTCTATTCACCCAGGCAGTAGTAAGATGTATAAAGATTTAAAGCAAAACTTCTGGTGGGGGAATATGAAGAAAGACGTAGCGGAGTACGTTTCGAAGTGTTTGACTTGCCAGCAGGTTAAGATTGAACATCAACGACCTGCCGGAATGTTAAAACCGCTTCCGATCCCTGAGTGGAAGTGGGAGGATATCTCGATGGATTTCATCACTAGTATGCCGAGGAATAGAACGGGAATGAACATGATTTGGGTTGTAGTTGATCGACTAACCAAGTCGGCTCATTTCCTGGGAATTAAAGATACATGGAAACCCGAGAGATTGGCGCGAGTATTTATTGCGGAGATAGTCAGATTGCATGGGACGCCGAAGACCATTATTTCGGAGCGAGATGGTCGTTTCGTGTCGCACTTCTGGAAAGCAGTTCACAAGGCTTTGGGGACTGAGCTCAACTTTAGCACAGCTTATCATCCCCAAACGGACGGTCAGTCCGAAAGGACTATTCAAACTGTAGAAGACATGCTTAGAGCCTGTGCTTTGGATTGGTCAACTGATTGGGAAGTTCATTTGCCATTAGTTGAATTCACCTACAATAATAGTTGGCATGCTTCAATTAAGATGGCACCATTTGAAGCTTTATACGGAGAAGATGCCGATCACCCCGAGTTGGGATGATTCTTCGGATTTGATCGGACGGAACCGAATTGATTATTCGACTCAAGAGAAGATAGCTTTGATTCGAGAGAGACTGCTGATCGCCTGCAGTCGATGTAAGTCTTATGCAGATGTACGTTGTCGCCCTCTAGAGTTCGACGCTGGGGACCACATACTATTGAAGGTGTCTCCTACGCGAGGGATTTTCCGTTTTGGGAGAAGAGGTAAGCTAAGTCCGAGATATATCGGACCATTTGAGATCCTAGAGAGAGTTGGGGATTTAGCATACAGGTTGGCCTTACCACCATCGCTGAGTCATGTTCACAATGTGTTTCACGTATCCTAACTGCGGAAGTATGTACCGGACCCCAGTCACGTCATTGATTTCGACGAGATCGAGATAGCTAATGATGGCACCTTCGAAGAGAGACCAATCAAGATACTTGAGCGCCGGATCAAACAATTGAGGAATAAACCAATACATTTGGTTAAAGTACAATGGTCACGACATGGAGTCGAAGAGGCCACTTGGGAAACGGAGGACGGTATGAAGGCTAAATATCCGGAGTTGTTTTCATCCTAAGTTTCGGGACGAAACTTCTTTTTAGGGAGGAAAGATGTAATACCCGAGATTTCTGTTATGTAATTGGAACTGTGATATTGTAATGTTTGTACTTTTGTCTGAGTACTATTCTCCGTATTTCATAATCCTTTGTTGTCGAGCGTATAATTTCGTGTATGTGATTTAAAGATTGAAATTCTGTGCATGTAGCGCATGCTACAGGCTACGGGTAGCGTACGCTAACATGGATTCATAGCGCACGCTACAGAGTGTCATTAGCGCACGCTATGCGTGGTCAAATTGATTGAGACGTGCGGTAGGTGAGATCTGGCCGGGGCACCCTTGTCGGATTGTGTCGAATGAACCTGGACGGCTTTCGGGAAAAGCCGAGTCAACGCCTTAGCGCACTCTACAGGTACATGCGTAGCGCACGCTAAGTGCTAAGTACAGATTAGTCAGTGAGCCGTTAGCGCACGCTACGAACAGGGTCTAGCGCGCGCTAATAGACATTTATTATAAATAGGACAACATCCTATTCGTGATTTCAGTTCTTCTCCTCCTATAACCCGAACTCTTACACATTGAACATAACTCCCTTCGTCCTAAACACTTCGTATCAACCTCCTAGTTCGAGATTGAAGATCGTATATCATTGGAGATTGGTGTCTGCCTTCTGTTGGATTGCTTCATTTTCATCCGTGTTCTTCACTACTTTGAGGTAGGTGATTCTTCACCAATGATTAGTAATGTTCCTAAGGAAGTTTGAATCATGTTTGGATAGCAAGTATTTCGTTTATAATCGGTCATCACATGTTAGAAGGATATTTTTGACGTATCGGTACTATATATCGTATGAACCTTTGAACCATCGTATTATAAGGACTCCTAAGCATGTTCAAATCGATGTATGATCAGTAATCGGATATTACCCAGTTGTACACGTTGGAATCATGTGTTTTGGAACGTAAGACGATCGGAACTTAGATTATTTCTTGAAGATCGTAGATGGATTATGATATTGAGATGACTATCCGTATATTTGTATTTCATAATCATAAAACTTCCACAAACCTTATTAGCATGATATGCCCGAGGATAACTTGTATTATCACGGTAGAATTCATGAGTTCTTCACCATTCAACCCAGTTTTCGGTTTGCAGTGTTCTGCCATGCAAGAATAGCGCACGCTATCATGTGTGAGTTAACGTGCGCTATCGGGGTTCAGCTAACGCACGAAACGTACGTAGCGTACGTTATGAGACCAGCCGAGTCAGACTGCCAGTCCGTGGCTAGCGCACGCTAGTCTTATACGATAGCGTACGCTAATAGTCCGGCTTAGCGCACGTTACGTAGAGTACGTAGCGCGCGCTAAGCAATCCAGGCAGATTGTTTATTTTGAGCTTTTCGGCCGTAGGCCGAATTGTTAGACCATTGTTCGACTTGAGATGATTTTTATATCATTCCTTTTGTTAAGGTTCGAGCTTGTTACGTTGATCGAAGGAGGTGGCCTTCGAGTGTGTTGAGATCATCGAAGTATTTCGTTCTTGCCATTTTCGAGGCAAGTATCATATGTCGAGTTCGATTTATATTGAATCTTTGATCATGCTTATGGTTTTGCTCATATTGTTGAATATGAGATGTATTTCTGAGAATTCTCATGATATTCGTTGATTATTTGTTCGTATTGATGAACATATTGAAATGCATATGTGTATGCATAGTTGATTGATTTATGGTATAAATGGTCCGAGGGGATCATGAGGATCTATGCTGAGGGCGCTGGATCGAATGTCCACCATGCGTTGGTCCGACGGGATCATCATGGGGATCTATGCTGAGGGCGCTGGATCGCTGGACGGGTTTTCCACCATGCGTTGGTCCGACGGGATCATCATGGGGATCTATACCAAGGGCGCTGGATCGCTGGATTACCCTGTATTGTGTGATGGAATCGTGAGGATTCGCATCGTTGGATTCCGGTAGCGGAAGTCCGTTTGCATGTTTTGTGATGCATTGATGATTAATTGTATTATGATTCTTGTACTAGCATTGTTTTGCTAATTTCTGGGGTGGACATTGTTTTGATGTTCGTGTAGCCGAGGAGCGGGAGGCAACCACAAGATCGGTGGCGATGAAATGGCTCAGTGATGTGGTTGATGTTATTATTATTGTGTTTTGTCTTCTTGGTTCGTTTAGTACTCGAGTACGTCTGTATTAATAAAGTCTTTTCGATGGTTGTATAAGTTAACCCATTTGATCGTTTGAATCAAATCTGTATTTGAATTCCAGTTGTTTGATTGGCTTATTTTTATACTTCTTTTAAAATCAGCCTTGTAAATCCTTATCTAAAGGGTTTACGGCGCTGTAATTATTCCGAATATCTCGGGGTGTTACACAGCGGAAGCGAAGTTTGGGAAAGTTGATAATTGCGTTTAACGCATCCACGAGCAAAAGATCTATTTAGGCATGCTAATTAATTAATTACTAAGACTAATAAGCAATTTCAATATTATTTATTATTTATTAAATAAATATGTTGGTTATTAAAATATCCTAATCTAGATCTAAAGATCATAGGATATTACCTTTGAAGCGAATTGGTTGCTTTCGTCTTGATCACTTTGTATTTCTACCTTTAGACCTTCTAGAGTATGATCTGCCTTAACTCGGACGTTGTGTGGGCAACGAGCTACCGGATCATGCTTGGACACAATATGGATCGGCCGAAATTCCTCTTGTATGTGGTCACTCAATTTTTCTTTGCTTTCTAGTATTTTATGAACACTCTTAGCAAATTAATGTGTTATCTAAATTGTAGAATCAAAGACATAAGTCTAGATCTACAACTAAACACAAGAGGAAAAATTTGATCTCACAACCTCACACAAGACTTACAAAAATCGGCCTCCCCTTAATGTCCTATATATAGGCTCTTGGACTACTACTAGGGATCTTAAGGAGGATTATGGAAGGACTCCCAATAAATTTCATCTTACCATATTAGGACTCTTCCTAATATAATGAATATACTAATATCAACTTAGTCCACTAAAAGGTTGATATTGCACTTCCTACCAAAATCTCAAATTACGAAATTAGGCTCCTTATTATATATATTATTTCCCATGCTTAAGATACCGAATGTCCATTAATTAATTATAGGCTACTGACAGCTTCAATTAATTAATATGTTATCCAAGAGTAGTACCACTCGAACCTTATTATTATATCAGAATTAAATCTACTTGCAGGGTTTAATATAATAATCATTAACGAGCTCCTCAAGGGGACATCATCAACCCGCACGAGTCGGGACATGATTTCTAGTAATAATAATAACTATCATATAAATAATATTATTGCCCAAGATACGAGTCATATTCA
This sequence comes from Orobanche coerulescens, assembly GCA_033398695.1. NCBI lineage: Eukaryota > Viridiplantae > Streptophyta > Magnoliopsida > Lamiales > Orobanchaceae > Orobanche > Orobanche coerulescens. The sequence continues at coordinate 106,409,290 of CM065804.1, forward strand.
GTCGATCATTTTGACTCTCACCCATGGTAAATCAAAGCAATAAGTATTATAAATATACAATTAAATATTATATACTTAGAATTAAGAAATAATAATTATCTGAGATTTACGCTCTTCTTACAGTCAGTACAGAAGACACTATCTCACCTCGATCCAGTTCAACGTATGCAAATACGCTAATGTATGCTAATAGTCAAGACCAACTAATCTCAAGCATACACTACAACCTTTTAAATAATTTGTCTAATAATTATATAGGTTGTGAACTATTATATTATTTTATAAGGTACCAATAATGTGATCTTCTGTGTGACACTAATACACCACATTATAATATAAAATAATTAGACATTTCATTTACATAACCATAACGTGAATAAATATGCAAAACATGTGATAAAATGTAATTAATATTCTCATAGGTAGTTACAGGGAAATTGTAACACCCCCAAATCCCATTGGGTTATTACAGTGCCGTGGACCCCACACCCGGAGATCCACCAGGTGAAACATGACTAAATTACATTAAATTAACCAACAAGAGAGATCACAGTTCCTACCATGATATTCGACACAATATTCCGATAAGGAATTTCAACGACAACGATGGGTCTACATGGCCAAAATAAAAATACAACAACATCCACGAGCATAGGCTCAGGTAATACATATTGACAAAGACTGACAACCTGGAGAACACTCCAACTGACCAACATGAACAACTCGGACTAGTATCGCTCGAATGCCTCGTCGCCATCGTCATGCCCCTGTGTCTCAAATCTCTCCTCGCAAACACCTAAAACATGAAAACATGTTCCGCCCCCACGGGGTCAGTCATCTAGATAATGAACATCAAATACATGTATTACATGATATGCATCCAAAGGCAGAATGAAACGGTGCAATGATAATAATAATACGAGATGCTCACAAACCAAGGTAAGAACCGAGCATTCGTGAAACACTATGCCCATGGCATACTATTAATACCTGCTCAACATGTTAGAACATAAGCACCCAATGGCGAATCATCGATATAGAACACCACAATGAATTACACGAAGATGGAACAAACCAAATTGAATTAAATATGAATCACAATGCCCGAAGGCTCCAATGAAATACCAAGACATCACGAAGGTCTGAAAGTCACGCAGCCGAAGCTGTAAATAAACAAAATCACCTGAAAGTTACTCAGCCGAAACTGTAAATCATCACGACAGCACGAAGCCAAAACAACCCGAAGCTGTACCAATGAGGGCCGAAGCCACGGCACAAAGCCGTATCACAATAAGGGCCGAAGCCACGACACGAAGCCGTATCACAATGAGGGCCGAAGCCACAGCATGAAGCCGTATCACAATGAGGGCCGAAGCCCCGGCACAAAGCCGTATCACAATGAAACCATTCAATGGCCGTAACCTACTGAACTGTAGGTGTTGGGAACCAACCGCCGAGGTTCCAGCCCCAAACTTACCCATAATGAAATCACCCACTGATCGTGACCTACTGAGTTGTAGGTGTTGGAAACCAACCGCGAAGGTTCAAGACCCAAACTTACCCATAATGAAATCATCCAGTGACCGTGACCTACTGAGTTGTAGGTGTTGGGAACCAACCGCGAAGGTTCAAGACCCAAACTTACCCATAATGAGCACTAGTCTAGACTAGCCTCCAAAACACAATTAATCACAAACGGCAATGATCCAAAGATTACCGAATTCACAAGAATGATAGTGTGCTGCCTTGACTCGGCCAACACAACAGCAATGACTCACGGATGGGCACCGTCCACGGTGGTCCCAATTCAATACCTCGATTACCTTAGAATGGCCAATCGATAAAAATGATACAACGGATGGGAACTATCCGTGATAATCCCAATCCAATACCTCGATTGCCTTAGAACAGCCAATCGATAACAACGATGCAGCGGATGATTCTATACCTCGATTACCTTAGAACGGCCAACCGATAACAATGATCCCATGAATTATTGAACACTTCAATTGCCTTAGAATGGCCAATCGATAACAATTATACGAAGAATGATTGAGCACCTCGATTGCCTTAGAATAGCCAATCGATAATAATGGTACAATGAATGCCTCGGCAACTTTAATCGGTTACCTACGGCGAAGATGAGAACGAATACACCAATGCCTTCAATCGGCCGATATAACATGAATGACAGAACGCCAACATTCATAACAATGATTATCACAGTGTCTTAGATCGACATCAATATTAACAACAACAATCGATACATCGATACCGCGAACCGGCTATCGACAATAAAATTAACAATGAATATCCCAATGCTTTGAACCGGCCATTAATGAACAATAATAAACATTTGGCATAATTGTCGAAGAGTATCGTATCGAACGATCCCCTAATATCAATGAATTCATGAAGATACTAAGTCCCATAATAGTACAACACATTCATACACATATGTGATAACATTAATCTCGTTGACTAGTACAAGTATAAAACTTGCCTCAAACCGGCAGCGAGAAAGTCCTTCCACGATCAACGTCCTTAATGGAAATATCGGCCGCTCGAACAACCTTGAATAACACAAGTACCAACAATTCACTTAATATACGAATCAAGCATGATCATGACCAACTCAAAAGTCGATACAACACTACCCAAAATTCATTGGGGCATTAAAACAAACACGTTGTAAACAATCTCCCATTGTTTACAACTAATCATAATTATACCGAACACCAACCTTCGATGAGTGATTCAATCCAACAAAACATCATTAATACCATCAATAATCCAATAGGAATACTCCATTCGAGATTATGACAACATCTAGTCGAAACCCCCAAACTTCCAAAGTCAACACCCAAGGTGTTCTTGAACAGAACCCCAAATGTTCAAAAATTCCGAAAATTACATCAATGAATCCATAAGAATACATAAATCCAAGGTAGATAATCCATATCTAACATATTCCAACATAATATCAAGCTAACTTGAAGAGATCGGAAGTAAAACACTCAAATTCAGAAATTCTAGATCCAAGAGATGTTTACCTTGATTTGGTGTGTTGGAAAGGATTGAATGATGATTAATCCGACTTAGAAGCTTGAAAATGATGATAGGTGATTCCAGATCGAAGAACCCTTCCACCAAAAGTCCAAAATTGCCCAAAACCGAAGGGAAGAGGAAGAGAGAAGTGAAAATGACGAAACTGGACTGAACTGTCCAATTTATACTGATCCCAGTTTAGCATGCGCTATGTCCTGATATTTAGCGTGCGCTAGCGGGTTACTGGGCAGTCCAGTGAGCTCTGAATGCTTCGTTAGCGTGTGCTACAAACTTAGTAGCGTACGCTAACGCCTTCCGATAGCGTGCGTTAACCCAAAATGTTAGCGTGCACTAACTGATGTTCGATACCCAGCACCTGGAGTCCAGAACCTACTGTCCTCTGCCTTAGTCGCGTTAGCGTGTGCTATTCTGATGCCTTAGCATTCGTTACCAGCACAGCTAGCATACGCTACTTACCACTCGTAGCGTGCGCTACGAATTTTCCAAATCAGCCCAGTACCTTCTGGACTGTTGCCTCTCTAGCGCTAGCGTGCGCTAATATTGAGCGATAGCGTGCGCTACCAGTACCCAGTTAGCGCGCGCTAACAAGAGTACCTAGCGTGCACTACCTCACACGGGCTACCAAAAATGATGATGATGATGATGAGAAAATTCCCATCTCGATCTCAAACAGTGATGAATGACAAATGATAACTGATACATGATTCCAAACTACGCCGAACGATGGTCACAACTGAATGAACATGAGTGATGAATGGTTATTACTGAGTGAAAAAATTCTGAGTGACAATTACTGAATGTTAATCAATGAATTCACAACCGGGTATTACATATTCCCCCCTTAAAAGAGTTTCATCCCCGAAACTAAGGGTACATAGCTCGGGATATGAACTATCCATCTGGATCTAAAAATAACATCTCCAGGAATACTCCTCAATGCGAAACACTCCGCCGGATACCATCCAGAAAGTCGTACCAAACGCATGATTCGAACACCGGCATACACATCCCAATGGAGCCGCTCATTGTACATGTCTACAATCCATCGGTGTACACTTCCCTGTCCTCATCGGCGTCGGACGTCCATGCAAGCACTGACTCGTGCCTCAAAAGAGAAGCAACAACACACATAGTCCTTGTAACCATAACAATCGTACGCCAAAGTTCTCATGACTTGACGTCTCGAATCACCATGAACAAATACCCAGATTATCACAAAATCTAGAGTACAACACTAAAGGGAAGAAATCCCAACCAATGACCCAAATCTCAAGATTCTAAATTATCAAAGCTACAAGATAAATCTACAACAGATGGTTCAAAATTACAATACTACGATGTAGGGTAAGTTAAACAGTAATCAGGAACACAAGGCTATATCTCAAATGTACCCAACATCGATATCCTCTAGATCATCGGTCCCCTCGATCTCATCGATTCAAGGAAGAACCAAATCTGAACTCACCGCTTAATATGATTCCGGAAGGTCACAAAAACGAGAGTGAGTACGATGAATGATAAATGACTAAAATTCCGACAAGAATCAAGAATGACTCACCAAGGTGAATTAATAACGCAATGAGTGATAGCTCAAATGAAGTGATTGGGACTGTTGTTCCTCGTGAATTGAATGATCAGTTTGATAACTACAAGTGTCAACATGATTGATGTATGATGAATGAATTATATGAATGAATGAACGACAATGAAATGAATGATTATCCTATACGGAGCAAGAATTAACTTATTCGAAACCGGTGATGAATGTCCTTACCTCTGGCTCTCGAAGCCTGATAGGACCCCTTGGATGATGCATGGGCTGGAGTAACAAAATCCCTCGAGGCTTGTGAGCCCTCTCTAGGTCTACCGGCACTAGAACTCCTGCAGTATTTCTGTAGGTGTCCCTGCCCCCCACACAGAAAAAGCTGAAGGATGCTTCCGAGTAAGCTCCTTGATCAAAAGCTCTGCTCCAAGAGCCTTCTCGATGAACTCACTAAGTGAATTACAATTGTGATTGAACAACTGCACCCTCAACTTCAGGTTTAGCCTCATGCTAAAATAGTTGATCTTTTCCGCTTCAGTACGGAAAACAGACGAAGCAAACTGAAAAAGTCCCTGAAACTTCTCAGCAATGACAATAACACCCTCGTCCTCGATGGGTTCGGGATTCAAAACCTATGATAACTTGGCTTCACGAAGTGGAGCCGGATAATACATCTCTAACATGAGAGTCTTGAACTCGCTCCAAACATAATCATGATCGGTAGTTTCACAGAAAGCCACCATGAATAAGCACCCTTACTCGAGTAGTAAGCCGCTACTGCCACTTTACTCTCTTCCGGACACTAAACCATGTCGAAGAGTTTATCACAATGCTCAAGCCAATGAACAATATCGGCTGGTTCCGACGAACCCTCAAAAGTAGGCGGCCTTTGACGAGACATATCGCCAAAAATCTGACTCACTCCTCCAGCCTGTCCATGAAATGGCACCTGGAATCCCTGCTGCGGTGGACCATGAACCATCGAGGTCTGCATGTTCTCCACCATGCACGTCATCTGAGCCATCTGGGCCATCATGCCCTGCATAAATATGAATGGGTCAACCCGAACACCTTCCGAGTGAGCTGCATCTTGGGTACGACTCCCTGACAGTGACTGATTATCTGACAGTGAATAAGTAGCATCGCTAGCTATTGAACCGATGTTATCCCTCACGTTCGCGCGGGTATTCACACGAGGTCCCGGGTTTTGGCCCGCACCGCGGCCTCTCCCTCTGCGTCCTCTGACAGCTCTATCCATACTGAAGTAGAAAAGTCACATGATGATTATAGATCCCGCATGAATATCGCATCATGATCACGTTACTGAATGATAATAATGAGCACACATGCTCTAACACAATGAACTCACTATTAATGCAATAAAATGATCGTCAATATGACGCCAGGATATGATAAGATCGCGCGAAAGATCAAGTGAGGTGACCTGATTATCCAATGAAATTCCTGAAATGATTACCTTAAACAAGTTAACATGATTGATAATTCGATCCACGAGATCACAACTGAGCCATGAGATTGAATGAGTGATTAATGAATTAACTTGACCAACAAGATCAAAATGACGATTGAGGATTATTGACTGATGAATGAGTTGATCCTTATCGCTTACACAGGTCACACATGCTCCCAAAACAATTAGTCATGAATCAATCGTAACAATAATATCACATATTGGTTTCAACAAAGCATGTATAATTAATGACATGATGAATGTATGAACATAAAGAGAATCGAGTCCTTACACAGGTCATACGAAGCTTCGAGGTCTCGCGATACTAGTCTTCACTGATGACAGCTCTATGAATGAATGACTTATGCAGTCGTACAAATATCACGACTCACAAAACCCGACTGTCCAGATTGTCATAACCTAACAGTCCCACTGCTACCGCGACGGTAGAGCCACATAACTCACATATCAGGGTATCTCACAACCCAACATCTCTGATACCATCTTCTGTAACACCCCCAAATCCCATTGGGGTATTACAGTGCCGTGGACCCCACACCCGGAGATTAACCAGGCGAAACATGACTAAATTACATTAAATTAACCAACAAGAGAGATCACAGTTCTTACCATGATATCTGACACAATATTCCGATAAGGAATTTCAACAAAAACGATGGGTCTACATGGCCAAAATAAAAATACAACAACATCCACGAGCATCTGCTCGGGTAATACATATTGACAAAGACTGACAACCTGGAGAAAACTCCAACTGACTGACCAACATGAACAACTCGGACTAGTATCGCTCGAATGCCTCGTCGCCATCTTCATGCCCCTGTGTCTCAACTCTCTCCTCGCAATCACCTAAAACATGAAAACATATTCCGCCCCCACGGGGTCAGTCATCCAGATAATGAACATCAAATATATGTATAACATGATATGCATCCAAAGGCAGAATGAATGGTGCAATGATAATAATAATACGAGATGCTCACAAACCAAGGTAAGAACCGAGCATTCACGAAACACTATGCCCACAGCATACTATTAATACCTGCTCAACATGTTAGAACATAAGAGTCCAACGACGTATCATCGATATAGAACACCACAATGAATTACACGAAGATGGAACAAACCAAATTGAATTAAATATGAATCACAATGCCCGAAGGCTGCAATGAAATACCAAGACATCACGAAGGTCTAAAAGTCACACAACCGAAGCTGTAAATGAACAAAATCACCTGAAAGTTACTCAGCTAAAACTGTAAATCATCATGATGGCTCGAAGCCAAAACAGCCCAAAGCTGTACCAATGAGGGCCGATGCCACGGCACGAATCCGTATCACAATGAGGTCCGAAGCCACGACACGAAGCCATATCACAATGAGGGCTGAAGACACGGCACGAAGCTGTATCACAATAAGGTCCGAAGCCACGGCATGAAGCCGTATCACAATGAAGCCATCCAATGGCCGTGACCTACTGAACTGTAGGTGTTGGGAACCAACCGCGAAGGTTCTAGCCCCAAACTTACCCATAATGAAATCACCCAGTGACCGTGACCTACTGAGTTGTAGGTGTTGGGAACCAACCGCGAAGGTTCAAGACCCAAACTTACCCATAATGAAATCACCCAGATCGTGACCTACTGAGTTGTAGGTGTTGGGAACCAACCGCGAAGGTTCAAGACCCAAACATACCTATAATGAGCACTAGTCTAGACTAGCCTCCAAAACACAATTAATCACAAACGGGAATGATCCAAAGATTACTGAATTCACAAGAATGACAGTGTGCTGCCTTGAGTCGGCCAACACGACAGCAATGAATCATAGATGGGCACCGTCCTCGGCGGTCCCAATTCAATACCTCGATTACCTTAGAATGGCCAATCGATAAAAATGATACAACGGATGGGAACTATCCGTGATAATCCCAATTCAATACCTCGATTGCCTTGGAATTGCCAATCGATAACAATGATGCAGCACATGATTCAATACCTCGATTGCCTTAGAACGGCCAACCTGTAACACCCCCGATATATTCAGGAATATTACAGCGCCGTAAATCCTTTACATAAGGATTTACAAGGCTGAAGAATTGAACAGACATTAAAAGGTACTAACGAATGGAAATAACGGAATTAAGATACAACGGTTCTGACCAAATACTGAAAGTATAGTTGTTCAGCAGGAACTTAATAATACATCACCAAATTCAAATTCAGCATAAATGACTTCGTACTCGAGTACTTATTGAAATAACCAATAAACAACAGACAAATGAACCCGGCCAAAACATCACTCTGCACCCTCGTCGTCATGCAGCTCCAGTGGTTGTTTTCCCGCTCTCCGGGATCCTGAACAAAAACAAAATGTTCACCCCCGAAGGGTTAGCACAACGATTCTAGTACAAGTACCACAACATATTATTCATATCTCACGAAGAATAATAACGTAAATGACAAAATACCAACGAGTCTTCTCCTACGAGAAACTCATAAATGATATACACAACTGATAATCACAACATGATATCATAACATAGACATGGTAATTCCGTCGATCCAGCATTCACTGCCTAGAACCCACGATGATCCCGTCAGACCAACCCGTGGTGGAAAAACCCGTCCGATGATCCAGCGCACGCTAGCATAGATCCCCCGATGATCCCGTCGGACCAACACGAGGTGGACATACAATAACGACATACATGCACAACAATATGTATAACAACAATACATAAAACAATTAAGGTACTTGCCTCGATTTGAAGACAAGAACAATACTTCCACGAAAACGAACACTCGAAGGTCGTCCTCCTCAATCAATCACGCAACAAGATCAAACCTTAACAAAATAAATGATATAGGATTTATCTCACGTCGTACGAATGTTTAACAATTCAGTTTACGGCCAAAAGCTCATAAAATGCAATCTGCCTGAACTGCTTAGCGCACAGTAAGTACTCTGTGTAGCGTGCGTTAAGTCTGCTCGATAGCGCACGCAAACAACAAAGCCTAGCGTACGCTAACTATGCATGGTCAAGATTTCACCGATCGGCCGACTTGCTCGATGTCTTAGCGTACGCTACGTACAACACGTAGCGGACGCTAACTCGTGCTCGATAGCGCACGTTAATCTTCATAGCTTAGCGTGCGCTATCTATGCATGGCGATTCCATCACGGGCAAGAATCGCTCTCATCATGATCAAAACAATGAAATCTTCCGTGATAACTCATGTTACCTCCATGAATATCATGTTCATATGATTATGAATGATCTTACAGATAGCAACAACTTCGGATTCGAGGACATGCATACCATTATAAAACCATATTCCATTTCGACTACAAATCTTCATACGACAATTCGAAAGGCTTAACGGTTGATATCAACACCTCTATATCAATCAATATTATCATGCTGAAGTTGTTAACGTTCCATCTATACTAGATAAATCCTTCCATGATCAATCCTTTAGATTTATCTAACAATAATGATGTTAAAGTCAAGTCCAAGATTGCTATGAAGTCATCTACTAGATTCGGATTACCAATGATAGAAGCTTCCTTTACATATTCAATGTAATAAGATTCGAATCATGATGATCATAATCAAGGTACTTAAGGCTTATTCATCTCAATATTCCAAACATGATGTACTTTGGATAAATTACTTATGAAAATCAATATCTCGTTACTATGATCATCTAATTCTTTATAATCCAACTCTAAGTCTGGAGATAGGTTGAACATACCTTAATATGATGAAAATCACTAAACCGTAGGGTAGAATCCGACTCCGGTTGGTTGTATGCCACTCCAAGGTGTTATTCCACTTCAATGATTACTCCCAAGTGATAACCAATATATAAACACCAACAAGATGAGTTCTAAGTGTGTAGGAGGATTATTACAGCTCTCTGGCCTCTCAAGAATGCGGAATGGACGAGTAAAATGTAAGCCAAAACGGGTTGTTGTCCCATTTATAATATTCTGCATTTTAACAAGTTAGCGCACGCTACTAAGCTTTCCTTAGCGTGCGCTAATAATAGTTGACTTCAGAACTGTCCAGGTTCATCCGCGGGAATCTTATCCGGACCCATATCCCGGCTGGCGCATGTGCTAGCCGTCCCGCTCAATAATTGAGATCTTAGCGCACGAAACTCCTATCTGCATAGCGTGCGCTAATAGTAGCCCAATAGCGCGCGTTAAGATACATTCTTAGCGTGCGCTATCACGAGTTTGCATGAGAAATTTTGCATGATTCTATACTTATGTACAATGATATCAATGCAAGAAATATCATACTCCATTAATCAAAACCACAAATCCGAATAATACAGGGTTCGAATACAGATGAAATACACCGTAATAAATCCGGATATTACATACTCTCCTACTAAAAAGGAGTTTCGTCCTGAAACTCAAGATGAAAATAATTCGGGATATCTAGACTTCATATCAGCTTCCGTTTCCCAGGTGGATTCTTCCATTCCGTGACGTGACCATTGAACTTTGACCAAAACGATTGGTTTGTTCCTCAGTTGCTTAACTAGACTCTCGAGTATCTTAACCGGTCTTTCTTCAAACGTCCCATCCTGCTCGATTTCGATCTCGCCGAAATCAATGATATGACTGCGATCTGGTATATACCTCCGTAACTGGGATACGTGGAACACGTTATGAACATGGCACAATGACGGCGTCAATGCCAATCTGTATGCCAACTCCCCAACTCTCTCGAGGATCTCAAATGGTCCGATATATCTCGGACTCAGCTTTCCTTTCCTTCCGAAACGAAAGATTCCCCGAATAGGAGAAACCTTCAAAAGTACATGGTCTCCAGTATTGAACTCCAATGGGCGACGACGTACGTCCGCATAGGATTTCTGGCGACTCTGGGCGGTCAACAGCCTTTCACGAATCAAGGCTATCTTCTCTCGAGTCTGTACGATCAACTCTGGTTCTGTTCCGATCAAGTCTGACGAATCGTCCCAGCATAGGGGCGATCTGCATCTCCTTCCGTATAATGCCTCAAACGGGGCCATCTTAATGGAAGCATGCCAACTATTGTTGTAGGTAAATTCAATCAACGGTAGATGAACTTCCCAATCGTTTGACCAATCTAAGGCACAAGCCCTCAGCATATCTTCCACCGTTTGAATGGTCCTCTCAGATTGTCCGTCAGTCTACGGGTGATAAGATGTACTGAAGTTCAATTCGGTCCCCAAGGCCTTATGAACTGCCTTCCGAAAGTGAGACACAAAACGGCCGTCTCGATCAGAAACAATGGTTTTCGGCGTACCATGCAATCGAACTATCTCCGAAATAAATACTCGCGCCAATTTCTCTAGTCCCCATGTGTCCTTAATGCCTAGGAAATGAGCTGATTTGGTTAAACGATCAACTATCACCCAAATCATGTTCATTCCCGTCTTGGTTCTCGGCATATTAGTGATAAAGTCCATCGATATGTCCTCCCACTTCCATTCAGGAATTGGGAGCGGCTTCAACATCCCGGCAGGCCGTTGATGCTCGATCTTAACCTGCTGACAAGTCAAGCATTTCGAAACATAGTCCGCTACGTCTTTCTTCATGTTGCCCCACCAGAAATTCTGCTTCAAGCCCTTATACATTTTACTGGTGCTCGGGTGGATAGAATAGGGCGAACTGTGAGCTTCTTTCATAATCGTCTGTTTCAGAACATCAACATCGGGAACGCAGAGTCGGTTCTGAAATCTCAAAACTCCATCATCATGAATTATGAATCCGGGGCCTTTCCTTTGATCACTTCATCACGTAACCGAATCATCAGAGGATCATCTGCCTGTTTAGATTTGATTCCTTCGGTTAATGATGAAGTTATCTCCATCACGCACAGTTGTCCTTGGACTCTTTGTAACCATACTTCAATTCCTTCACGAATCATCTCTCGTTGAAGGCTAAGTTGGGAGGTCAGCGTCTCCAGCATCTGAATAGAAACAGGCTTGCGGCTAAGTGCATCGGCCACTACATTCGCTTTGCCTGGATGATATAAAATCTCCAAGTCATAGTCCTTAATCAGTTCTAACCATCTTCTTTGCCGCATGTTTAATTCTTTCTGACTGAATATGTACTTGAGACTCTTGTGATCCGTAAAGATCTGACAGTGAGTCCCGCATGATAATGCCTCCGGATCTTCAAAGCAAAACCACCGCCGCTAGCTCCAAATCATGTGTTGGGTAATTTACTTCATAAGGTTTCAGCTGTCGTGACGCATAAGCGATCACCTTATCATTCTGCATCAATACGCACCCGAGTCCTTGGTTCGAAGCATCACTGTAAACTATAAATCCTCCAGTTCCCTGTGGAAGTGATAGAATCGGTGCCGTCGTCAATCTCTTCTTTAATTCATCAAAGCTAACCTGACACAACTCATTCCACTCAAACTTTTGAGTTTTCTGCAGGAGTCGAGTAAGTGGGCGGGAGATTTTAGAAAACCCTTCCACGAATCGACGATAATATCCAGCAAGTCCTAAGAAGCTTCGGACTTCTTTCACGTTCTTTGGAGGCTTCCAATCCATAATTGCTTCGATCTTCTGAGGATCTACTCGGACTCCTTTAGCTGACACCACATGGCCGAGGAACATTACTTCCTTTAGCCAGAATTCACACTTAGAAAGTTTGGCGTACAATTGCTCGTTTCTCAAAAGTTCCAATACAATCCGCAAATGCTGCGCATGTTCTACCGGGCTCTTAGAATACACCAGAATGTCATCAATGAACACGACCACAAATTTATCCAAAAATTCAATGAACACACGGTTCATCAATTGCATAAATACAGCAGGTGCGTTAGTGAGACCAAACGGCATTACTAAAACTCATAATGTCCGTAGCGAGTTCTGAATGCTGATTTCGAACATCGATTCCTTAATCCTCACCGATGATATCCCGATCTCGGATCGATTTTAGAAAATACCGTTGCCCCTTGCGGTGGTCAAACAGATCATCAATCCGTGGCAACGGATACTTGTTCTTAATCGTCATCTTGTTCAGCTCTCGATAGTCAATACACAATCGGAGCGACCCATCCTTCTTTCGACAAAAGAATCGGCGCTCCCGTGGTGAAACGCTTGGTGAATATAGCCCTTGTCCAAGAACTCCTCCACCGCTTCTTCATTCGTACATCTCGGTAGGTGCCAAACGATAAGGCGCCAAAGAAATTGGTGTAGCTCCGGTTCCACCAATGGTAAATTCCACATCCCTTCGTGGAGGTAGTCCAGGTAACTCGTCAGGAAATACATCTGGAAATTCGTTCACAACAGGAATGGATGAAAGTTCCACAATTTCGTCTTCTTTCTTCATTGCATAACACCAGTACCCGATACAGCCCTGTTTCAACAATTTGACAGCTTTCATCGCTTTGATCAATTTTCCTGAGCTTCCCGGTTTCCACCCCTCGAACAATATTTCGGAACCATCGTCAGCGATCAGCGAGATATTCCTCCTTCGGTAGTTCACAATTGCTCCATATCGATTAAGCCAATCGTCTCCGAGTATCAGGTCGTCTCCTTGCATTTCTATCACGATCAGATTTGAGAGCCACTCTCTGCCTCCAAATGATATAGGGAAATTTCTAGTTTCTAAGTTTTCGACAATCCTCTCCCCACTCGGTAAACCAACAACATAAGGTTCACAAGTATGAAAACCGGAAATATTCAAACGATTTACACAAGACAAAGATATAAAAGAATGTGTAGCTCCTGTATCGAATAAAACGCTAACTGGCTGGGAAAGGATCACGACAAGCACGATGCGACAAAGAAGATCTCGATTGTCTGTCCTCCTCATCTCGCATGCACGTGGGGAGCAGATCCGGCACTCGATGTCCCCTTTCGGTCCCATTGTCCTCTGCCTCGTCCGCGGCCAAATTTCTGAGGCATCTGAACACTTTGCTGCGTCTGTTGGATACTGGCTTCCTTCTGGACTGGCTGTGGTGTACGGGCTCTAAAAGACTTTGCAGCCTCTTCGCAAAACACTGCCCGATGTCCATCTCGTCCACAATCAAAACAAGTCACGGCAGGAAGGGGGCAATTCCGTCGATAGTGCCCCGTCTGGGCGCAGTTAAAGCATTTTCTGGTAACATCAGTAATAGTTGATGTCGCTCCAAAGTTCTTTCCGCTCCTAACTGGGTGCGGAGGTTTCTTGAAAGAGTGAAAGGATGACTGGGCCTTACGGGGCCCGCTGTTCTTGTGCTCTGTAAAAGTACCAGAGACTTTCTATTTCTTGGATTCCGAAAATTTCTCCATAGCTGCTTCCTTGATCTCATACGCCAACGCCTTATCCTGGTATTGACGGAGTGTGGTACATTCAAATCCGGACATGTACCTCTGGATTTCTGGTTTCTTCCTCATATCGAAATGGATCATCATTTCTGCATCTGTTCTGACCAAATGTCGAACAAATGCCAGCTGCTGGTTAAACGTCTTAATTGCCTGGGATACTGGCACATCAGAAGGCTGAGCGGAGAAAAACTCCCGAATTTTGGCTTCCCTCACAGGACGAGGGCAATACTAAGCTTCCATCATTAATCTAAACTCTGTCCAATCGGCATCATGGTCTACAGGCCGTATGGCTTCCCACCATTCGGACGCTTTCCCTATCATAAAATATTGAGCGATAAAGGCTCTCCGGTCGTCTGGGCAGTTAATTCCGGCAAAGATTTTCTCCAGTTCTTTCAACCAATGATCCCAGGTGGGAGTCTCAGAAATACCGTCGAATTTGGGTGGTTGCATCTTCGCCACCTCTTGCAGCCACCGGTCACCTCGATTTCCCATTTCTGGGATCCCTTGCTGTCTCTCTCCCTGCTGTAGTCCTACCGCTACTTGCATTCGGTCCACGACTTGGGCGAACTGAGTCATCTGGTTCACCACTTGACGAAGGATCTCTGGTACAACAGGATCTGGTTCGTTATTAATAGATTGTTGCGGCTCGCCTGAGCTATGACTGGCCTGATTAGAAGGCGACGCTTCCCTTTCAGCATTTCTTCGTCCGCGTCCACGACCGCGACCACGTCCACGTCCGCCTCTCAACATACTGTAAGCTTAAATACTCAATATACAGGAAACAACATCGTTCTAATATTCGAGTATAAAGAGACACAACATGTAAAGAACGAGATAGAGTTTAGGAGCTTACAACCACCGTTCGCATGAAGACGTAGGCAGTGCAGTGATGTCATTCACGGCCGATTACCTCAAAAGACATAAATGACCCCTATTTTAACCCAACGGCCAAGATATCCATAATCTTAGCTCCGATACCATATTCTGTAACACCCCCGATATATTTAGGAATATTACAGCGCCGTAAATCCTTTACATAAGGATTTACAAGGCTGAAGAATTGAACAGACATTAAAAGGTACTAACGAATGGAAATAACGGAATTAAGATACAACGGTTCTGACCAAATACTGAAAGTATAGTTGTTCAGCAGGAACTTAATAATACATCACCAAATTCAAATTAAGCATAAATGACTTCGTACACGAGTACTTATTGAAATAACCAATAAACAACAGACAAATGAACCCGGCCAAAACATCACTCTGCACCCTCGTCGTCATGCAGCTCCAGTGGTTGTTTTCCCGCTCTCCTGGATCCTGAACATAAACAAAATGTTCACCCCCGAAGGGGTTAGCACAACGATGCTAGTACAAGTACCACAACATATTATTCATATCTCACGAAGAATAATAACGTAAATGACAAAATACCAACGAGTCTTCTCCTACGAGAAACTCATAAATGATATACACAACTGATAATCACAACATGATATCATAACATACACATGGTAATTCCGTCGATCCAGCGTTCACTGCCTAGAACCCACGATGATCCCGTCAGACCAACCCGTGGTGGAAAAACCCGTCCGATGATCCAGCGCACGCTAGCATAGATCCCCCGATGATCCCGTCGGACCAACACGAGGTGGACATACAATAACGACATACATGCACGACAATATGTATAACAACAATACATAAAACAATTAAGGTACTTGCATCGATTTGAAGACAAGAACAATACTTCCACGAAAACGAACACTCGAAGGTTGTCCTCCTCAATCAATCACGCAACAAGATCAAACCTTAACAAAAGAAATGATATAGGATTTATCTCACGTCGTACGAATGTTTAACAATTCGGTTTACGGCCAAAAGCTCATAAAATGCAATCTGCCTGAACTGCTTAGTGCACGCTAAGTACTCTGTGTAGCGTGCGTTAAGTCTGCTCGATAGCGCACGCAAACAACAAAGCCTAGCGTACGCTAACTATGCATGGTCAAGATTTCACCGATCGTCGACTTGCTCGATGTCTTAGCGTACGTTACGTACTAAACGTAGCGTACGCTAACTCGTGCTCGATAGCGCATGTTAATCTTCATATCTTAGCGTGCGCTATCTATGCATGGCAGTTTACTGCTGGGCAGTAAACTGTTCTCATCATGATCAAAACAATGAAATCTTCCGTGATAACTCATGTTACCTCCATGAATATCATGTTCATATGATTATGAATGATCTTACGGATAGCAACAACTTCGGATTCGAGGACATGCATACCATTATAAAACCATATTCCATTTCGACTACAAATCTTCATACGACAATTCGAAAGGCTTAACGGTTGATATCAACATCTCTATATCAATCAATATTATCATGCTGAAGTTGTTAAACGTTCCATCTATACTAGATAAATACTTCCATGATCAATCCTTTAGATTTATCTAACAATAATGATGTTAAAGTCAAGTCCAAGATTGCTATGAAGTCATCTACTAGATTCGGATTACCAATGATAGAAGCTTCCTTTACATATTCAATGTAATAAGATTCGAATCATGATGATCATAATCAAGGTACTTAAGGCTTATTCATCTCAATATTCCAAACATGATGTACTTTGGATAAATCACTTATGAAAATCAATATCTCGTTACTATGATCATCCAATTCTTTATAATCCAACTCTAAGTCTGGAGATAGGTTGAACATACCTTAATATGATGAAAATCACTAAACCGTAGGGTAGAATCCGACTCCGGTTGGTTGTATGCCACTCCAAGGTGTTATTCCACTTCAATGATTACTCCCAAGTGATAACCAATATATAAACACCAACAAGATGAGTTCTAAGTGTGTAGGAGGATTATTACAGCTCTCTGGCCTCTCAAGAATGCGGAATGGACGAGTAAAATGTAAGCCAAAACGGGTTGTTGTCCCATTTATAATATTCTGCATTTTAACAAGTTAGCGCATGCTACTAAGCTTTCCTTAGCGTGCGCTAATAATAGTTGACTTGTAATCGTCTGTGTTCGTCTGGGAATCTTATCCGGACCCATGTCCCGGCTGGCGCATGTGCTAGCCGCCCCGCTCAATAATTGAGATCTTAGCGCACGCAACTCCTATCTGCATAGCGTGCGCTAATAGTAGCCCGATAGCGCGCGTTAAGATACATTCTTAGCGTGCGCTATCACGAGTTTGCATGAGAAATTTTGCATGATTCTATACTTATGTACAATGATATCAATGCAAGAAATATCATACTCCATTAATCAAAACCACAAATCCGAATAATACAGGGTTCGAATACAGATGAAATACACCGTAATAAATCCGGATATTACACAACCGACAACAATGATCCCATGAATGATTGAATATTTTAATTGCCTTAGAACGGCCAATCGATAACAATGATAGGAAGAATGATTGAGCACCTTGATTGCCTTAGAACGGCCAATCGATAATAATGGTACAATGAATGCCTCGGCACCTTTAATCAGTTACCGACGGCGAAGATGAGAACGAATACGCTAATGCCTTCAATCGGCCGATATAACATGAATGACAGAATGCCAACATTCATAACAATGATTACCACAGTGTCTTAGATCGACATCAATATTAACAACAACAATCAATACATCGATTCTGCGAACCGGCTATCGACAATAACATTAACAACGAGTATCCCAATGCCTTGAACCGGCTATTAATGAACAATAATAAACATTTGGCATAATTGCCGAAGAGTATCGTATCGAACGATCCCCTAATATCAATGAATTCATGAAGAGACTAAGTCTAGGAATGATACAACACATTCATACACATATGTGATAACATTAATCTCATTTACTAGTACAAGTATAAAACTTGCCTCAAACCGGCGGTGAGAAAGTCCTTCCACGATCAACGTCCTTAATGGAAATACCGGCCGCTCAAACAACCTTGAATAACACAAGTACCAACAATTCGCTTAATATACGAATTAAGCATGATCACGAACAACTTAAAAGTCGATACAACACTACCCAAAATTCATTGGGGCGTTAAAACAAACACGTTGTAAACAATATCCCATTGTTTACAACTAATCATAATTATACCGAAAACCAACCTCCGATGAGTGATTCAATCCAACAAAACATCATTAATACCATCAATAATCCAATAGGAATACTCCCTTTGAGATTACGACAACATCTAGTCGAAACCCCCAAACTTCCAAAGTCAACACCCAAGGTGTTCTTGAACAAAACCCCAAATGTTCAAAAATTCCGAAAATTACATCAATGAATCCATAGAAATACATGTATCCAAGGTAGATAATCCATATCTAACATATTCCAACATAATATCAAGCTAACTTGAAGAGATCGGAAGTAAACACTCAAATTCTAAAATTCTAGATCCAAGAGATGTTTACCTTGATTTGGTGTGTTGGAAAGGATTGAATGATGATTAATCCGATAGAAGCTTGAAAATGATGATAGGTGATTCCAGATAGAAGAATCCTTCCACCAAATGTCCAAAATCACCCAAAACCGATGGGAGGAGGAAGAGAGAAGTGAAAATGACGAAACTGGACTGAATTGTCCAATTTATACTGATCCCAGTTTAGCATGCGCTATGTCCTGATATTTAGCGTGCGCTAGCAGGTTACTGTCCAGTACAGTAAGCTCTGACTGCTTCGTTAGCATGCGCTACGAACTTGGTAGCATACGCTAACGTCTTCCGATAGCATGTGTTAACCCAAAATGTTAGCGTGCGCTAACTGATGTTCGATACCCAGCACCTGGAGTCCAGAACCTACTGTCCTCTGCCTTGGTCACGTTAGCGTGCGCTATTATGATGCCTTAGTGTGCGTTACCAGCACAGTTAGAGTACGATACTTACCACTCATAGCGTGCGCTATGAATTTTCCAAATCAGCCCAGTACCTTCTGGACTATCTGCCTCTCTAGCGCTAGCGTGCGCTAATATTGAGCGATAGTGTGCGCTACCTCACACGGGCTACTAAAAATGATGATGATGACAAAATTCTTGTCTCGATCTCAAACAGTGATGAATGACAAATGATAACTGATACACAATTCCAAAGTACGCCGAACGATGGTCACAACTGAATGAACATGAGTGATGAATAGTTATTACTGAGTGATAATTACTGAATGATAATCAATGAATTCACAACAGGGTATTACAGAAATAAGGTAATACAAGCATAAAGTACGCTTTGCAGTATACAACCCTAACAATCTCCCACTTATACTCAAATCATGCTTTTAAGTATACTACTCTATTACATAGTCTCTCATTTCTCCCACTTATACTCAAAGCAATGCTGCCATACACCGAAATCCCATTCCTTCCACATGCCTTTCAAAAACTTTTGAGGGTAGGCCTTTCGTGAAAGGGTCAACAAGATTATCTCCTGATGCAACCCTGGCTACAACTACATCTCCTTCCTTTACGAAGTGTCGTATGATGTGGTACTTGTGTTTGATATGTTTACTTGCCTTGTGGGCTCATAATCTTAGTGGTATTCATCTTTTCCCTACAAGTTCATGGTAAATTTCATGGTATTTGTGAAATCGAGAGGGTTCGGTTGCGACCTGCCCTCGTTGTTGTTTTCTACGAATTTACATGAATCGTAGGTGGGTTTTCGGGTGTATTCTATTTTCGTACTCGTATATAATTGGTTGTGATTGTATTCTTCGAATCATTAGGTTCGTGGTCGTCGGTTCCTAGCAAGCGTAGTTGATTTTCCCGTTCATTTTGTCGTCAATATTCTCAAGGCAAGTATTCTTGTGAAACCCTTATGCTTAACATAGAATGGTAATGTATATGTGTGTGATTTGCTCACTCCGGGAGGGTCCGATGGGGCCTCGGAGGAATCTATGATTTCGCTCCTGATTCATGAGCTTGTTTGGATAGCCAGTCCGGGAGGGTCCACAGAGGCCTCGGATGGGACCAGTGGTTTAGCCCCGGTCCTAGGGGAGTCATGTGCGTGATTTTTTAACTATGGCCAGTTCGAGAGGGTCCATAGGGTCCTTAGATGGGACCAGTGGTTTAGCCCCGGTCCTAGGCAATTTTCAACTGTGATTATTGACTGTTTGTTTTCCGGGAAAAGACATGTCTTGATTTTATTTTGAAACGATTTGATGCATGTACTATGAGATGTGTAAGCGAATGGTTTGCCTTGATTACTTGTACTAGCATAATAGCGAACCCCTTTGGGGACTTGTTTTTGGGGAAATTCGTGTTATGAATTTCAGGTTTCGTTCAGCAAGTCAATCGAGCACTGGAGTAGTACGAGGATGCTGTTCAGGGTTGTTGACATGTGCAAATGAGTTACTTTTATTTTGGTTGTCCATTTTAAACGTTGTTTTCAAAACTTGTAAACTGATAGTTAGTACTCGCGAGTACTTGGGCATTTTAAATTTGGAAGATGGATTGTATACTAAATTTTATGTGTGATTTTCGATGATGTGTGGGTTACCGGTGGTACTGGGTGTTCTATTTTAAATTGCATCTTTATGATGTGTGCTTTCTCACTAACTGAGATGGTTAGACGAGCGGTATAAATTGGTTAGCCTAGTGGGTCCCACGTAGGGGTCTACATCGCTGTAATATACCCTGAATATCTTGGAGGTGTTACATCTGTATTCAGATCCCCATAGATATACGTAGTAACCACATCTATTGGCTGCATTTCCAATCCCTTGGAAATTACTACGCTAATAAAATAGCAGAACGTGTATGTGGTAGTACATATCCTCGTAATCAATTCCGGGGCATTGTGAGAAGCATTACTTCATGAACCTTGTACATTAGGACTCTATTATTCTCACTACCCTTTACGAAAAAGGTTATTTTATGTCATACAGACTTTACACTTGGTTAGGTTAGCACTACCTACACCAAATACCTGTCTCTTTGTTAGAGAATCTAGTTCTACCTGGAATGTTTTCTTATAGGCCAATCAGCTCTATGTTGATTTCGTCCAACTGAGCGAGGCTCGACATCATCGTACTTTATGATTCATGACATGTCATCAAAGTGGGTGGTTGATCAAGCCACACCCTCATGATTTCATCGAAATTCTTGATTTTCTGAATCATATCTTCCGGGGCGTTCCCCTCGTCATGACTCATGGACATAATAAAATCAAGCATGATCTCATGAAACGAGTTCATTGATGGTTAATATGTAAATTTGTGCCATACTCTACCTCTTTCTTGGGTGAGTATTTAGTCGAACCATGAGGCTTCCATCCCTTCCTTCGCAGGGAGCCACGACCTCAACCACACCTCCACCAAGTGCGATTGCATCACCCGGTTCATTGGTGATGTGCCCCTTATAGGGGACTTCTAACCTTCAGGCACATTTTCTATTGTAATGTGAGATCTTGTCACTTGAACGATATCAGTAAATGCATCAGGCATCGAATATGCTACATCCTGAAGATCGAGTTTTCTTTGTGCTTCACGGTAACATTGTGAAGTTGGGGGATCATAATGAGACAAAGTGGGGATGTGCCACGACAATTCCTATCATTTCCTGAGAAATTACGGTTTCTTTCCTCCCCCTAACGACGGGAAGGTTATCTCATTAAAGTGACAATCTGCAAATCATGCGGTAAAGAGATCACATGTGAAGGTTCCAAATAGCGAATAAACGTTTGGAGATTCTTATCCAACATGAATACCTAATCGTTTCTAAAGATCAATGCGCTATGGGGTGCAGAAGGCATATATAATGTGTAACCAAATATGCGCAATTGGCACTCAGGTCCGTCTGGGTCTAAAATACAAAAATCAGGCTATCCAGTTACCAACTGGTATGCATAAACTAATTGGTTAGTAGATGATCTAATAATGAACGATTTAGGTAAAGTTGCGTGCAATATTGCATAATTCCAGACAAAGATATGCAAATTGGTGCGCATAACCAATGATATAATCACCATAGATATTCTTTTGAAGGTGGATTATATGAGACCGTTTGCATATGCACATGGGACGACATGATATACATTGATCTCTATCATGCAGTAAATATCAAGTACTTTTTGATGTGAAATCTCCAACATCATCAAGTCATTTAGATGTGATAAGGAAGGTGAACCCTTATAAGTTATCTTGAAAGTTCTGCAGCAATTTAAGTGGACAGGAGAGCGATACGTGACCAGCATGTTGGAGCATTCACCAAAACCATAAAATACATAAATGATCCACATATTAGATGGATGGGTCATTAATATCTCCTAATATCCGGCTTAAGAATGGAATGCTTGCTTTTGTCTCTTTAGCGTAGGAAGGTCTCGCTCATACTTTGATGAAAGAGTAGGCTTTGCAAAACTGAGTGGTGCGCATTTGATATGCATTTGGTTCTTTGGATGACATAACATGATTAACATCAACATTGTTCTTTGTGTCAAGTTTTTGCCACCTTTTCACTCGAAAAGAAATGATGTTCATACAAGTTCTTTAGTATATGGATCATCATACTTTGACCAGGATGACCTAGTCTATCGTGCCAAAGCCTATATAAGTCTATGCCCCAAAGTACATCGTTGGTGACAACATAGGATTTGAAAACCTAATAGTAGTAAAGTACAGTCCACTAGATTGACTCATGAGTTTTTCTAAAATGCGTTTACGTCCACATTTATTAGAATTAATAAAACAAACTCTATTCCATTCTCACAGTGAGTTTCAACATGGAAACTATTGCTACAATATTATTGAAGCTAAGTAAGGTTCGAAAGGCTCTAGGTGCATACAGAGCATCGGTAACTTAGAAGACTGCCGTTTAGGCATCAAGAATTGGGCATTACCTCGCCCTTTGATGAGTTGGGAGGACCCAATCATCATAGTTACCGAGGTTTGGGAGGCGACTGATTTGATAAATAGAAGCCTAATTATAAGAACATTCTAGTTCTCCTAAATTCATTCCTTAGAATAGAGTGAAACTTCGAACCATATTCATTCAAGCATTATTTAGTACTTTGAAATAAAGCTAAGAATCTAACTTAAGCAATATTAATATCTTGGTCGTGAAACAACGTTGCATCACTCCATTATTGAAAAGAAAACACCAACACAGTCGTCTTGAGGCAACTATACCAAATGTAAATGAGAAGGTAAACATAATACTAGGATTCAACATAAAGGGGGTGCCTCTATAGATTGTGGCTCGTATGATTCATTTCGACGATTGGTGACTGTGAAATTGATATAGGGTGGACTTGTCTAGATCATGTTCCTCCATATAGTGAGTTTTCCTTTCTTTGGAGTCTATATATTTCTTGTAGTGAGATGCGACTTGCTCGCACGCATGGTAGTTCTTGTACCATGTCTAGCATCTCTACAACGATAGCACGGTTGATCGCCAACTCGAGCCTTAGAGGCGATAGAATGGGTAGGTGCTTTTTGGTTCCTTGGATAGTAGAGTAGGGAGCACCAAGTCTTCTCATTACATTAGAGGAACCCCCACGTCCTCGACCATGACGCCTGCCACATCCAGTCCCCTGTTCATTAGGGTAGTTTCCATCCTTCATTTTACCCTAATTGGCCTAGGGAATTTTCTTTGTCCCAACCGGCCTGATATTATTGCTCAATAACACTTTTATATGCCTCTCAGCCACTTGCATTAGGTTGATTAGCTTACTGAAGGTAGTGATGCATTTATTATTATACTCCAGCCTATACTGGTTCGCTATTATAAGAGCAGAAGTAGGGAAGGTGGAAAAGGGGTTTCTGAATCATGTCATCTTCTGTTATGTCTTTTCCACAGAAATTTAGGCGTGCCTTGAGGCGAAGCATATCTTTAATGAATTTGTTGATCCGTTTATAATCAAGCAAGTGGATTTCATTCTACTGTATGGTCAACTCTGGAGCAAAGTGTTGTGAATGTTCCCAAGTTGGCCCTTAAGGGCATCCCACAGTTCTTTAGGGAATTTCAACTGCATATATTCCCATCTCAAGATGGGTTCGATATGTCGCATAAGGAACATTAATGCACTAGCTTTGATTTTGTCAGACGGTGCATCGCCTGCGGTATCAAATATTGTGGTACTAGTCCTTAGCAACAAATGTGGTCCCGACGTCAGAGACCATCTATGGTACTCAAGCCCTTTTGAGTCCAACATATCAAAATCGGGATGAGTTGGATGAGCTATCTTGATACAAGAATAGGGGAAATGAGTTTTCACAGTTTATCATGAGTGCTTTTCATGATAAAATTTTCAATAATGGGAGCATTATTATTTTTCGGAACCAAGGATATGGCCAAAATTATTTTCGATGCTTTTGAGGATTACCAATGAAATTACTTTATCACGGTTTGATTTGATATAGGCAGTAGAAATAAGTCCTCTAAAATCTACTAATGATAAAGCCTAATTTGCATGTCATATCTATATGTGCATGCAATATATATATATATATATATATTACATATTTATAGATATAGATACATAATCCTAGGAATATATCTATACACATATTATGCAGTCAAGTAGGTTTCTTATGCCGCAATATATATTAATTCTCGTGAATTTAATTTAATTTTAGTTGCTTAAGCAATTGGTTTTGATTTAATTAAGGTTATTAATGCAGCATGCTTTAATTGGTTAAATATACATAAATATAACAAATTTATGAATAAATATGCAACAAAATGAATTAAAGCATGTAAAACTGCGCACGTTGCAAATAGTAGGGGGATTACCTTGCAGGAAAGATACGATTCTTTCCTAGAGGATACCTTCAATTTTTTTGGATGATATTACATTCCTCGTTGCAGTCACCGTTTAAACTATCCATGAAAATTCTTGACTTCTTGCAAGACATGAAAAAAAAAGTTAGATATATAATATTCATCCAAAACAATATAATTAAGTTAGTTGTAAATTGAAGAAGAAGAAGAAGAATGGAAATAAAAATATGTCCCTTTTCCTCAATTCCCATCAAGAGGTAGATTTTAATTAGGGCCAAAATTAGAATGTCTGTTCCTATCTGGTGCGATGGGCGATCTAGGTGGATTGGATGTGAACTTCGCGGTTGAGGGACGGCGAGGGCGACCGGCGGCTTGGATAGGTGAAGAAGACGGCTGGTGGCTAGGGTTGCTCACCGGGGATTTGCAGACTGGGGGTAGGGCTGATGGCCATCAGGGGGCTTCGGTGGCGGCGGCGTGGATTTGTTTTTTGTTCGAGGTTCACATATGGAGTTTTGCACTACAATAAATCTGCGCTTTAAAAGATGCATATTTTAGGTCCTCAAATTTGCAGCGATGACGAAAGCATGAGGTTGTTCTTGAAATCTGTCGCGGTGCGGAGTATGTGGGGACTACTCACGGGCGGCGGCACCGGACCCTGCTTCTCGGATAACTAGAGAAGGGATGAAGATGAAGAGATGACCGATGGCGATTTGGAGCAGCTCAGTGGCAGCGGGGTTGGAAACTATGGTTTTGGCCGCAGTGGTACGAGGTTGACGTCGGCGACAATTTTCTTCCGGAAGAAGATGACGCCGTGGTAAGGTTTTCAGAAAAATCTGACATCTTTTTTTTATTTTTTTTTAATTTCGAATTTTTCAAAAGTTTTTTGGACGAAATTTTTACTTTAGTAATTGATCAGTTGGAAAGCTACCTGTTGATAAAATGTTGAAGGAAAATAACTGAGACAATAAATTAGGATAAAAGTTATATCTCATTGATAACATTCCTTTAAATAGGGAGAGATTACATACAAGACATAGTCCTACCATACCTAGGAAAGCCCATAAATAACAGACTTAAGCACACATTGGGTATTGTTACTTTAACACTTTTTAAAATATACATAAAATTAACTCTAACCATTACATGCTAAAAAAATTAGAACTTTAGTTTAAATAATGTAGATCTCATTCTTGAGAGAATCTTGAAGATTGTAGCGTACAAGGTGGCGAAAAGAGAGGCTAAGAAGGCAGTGGCTAAGGCTAAAGGTGAGGCTTACGAGGAGATGTACAAGCGCCTAGACACCAAAGAAGGAGCAAATGCTATTTTTAAACTAGCGAAAGCTAGGGAAAGAGGGCGGCGCGACCTGGGTCCCGTTAAGTTTATTAAGGATGATTTGGGCCAAGTGTTAGTAAACGATGTGGCTATTAAGGAGTGGTGGAATAGGTATTTTTTTGAACTTTTCAATGAGGTTAGAGGTAGTGACTCGGTGGTGCAAGGAGTTAGTCTATCTTCTGCTCGTTCGTTTAGTTCCTGTGAGAGCATCAGCAAGGAGGAAGTAAAGGGTGCCCTAATGAAAATGGGTAGAGCTAAGGCTGTAGGTCCGGATCAGATCCCTATTGAGGTGTGGGTTTGTCTGGGGGAATTCAGAGTTCAGTGGCTAGCAGAGCTGTTTAGCATCCTCCTCAGAGGTTCTAAGATGACGACAAAGTGGAGGCATAGTATTATCGTGCCTTTTTTCTAGAACAAAGGCGATGCTCAGAGTTGTTGTAACTATAGCGGTATTAAACTCCTCAGTCATACTATGAAACTTTGGGAAAGAGTGGTGGAATGCAGGGTTAGAAGAGAAATTGAGATCTCAGAGAACCAATTTGGCTTCATGCCGGGGAGGTCCACGACTGAGACCATTTATCTCGTCGGACGCCTTATGGAGAAGTTTAGAGAGCGGCGTAAGGACCTCCATATGGTGTTCATAGATCTAGAGAAAGCTTATGATAACATTCCGCGCGATGTTATTTGGAGGAGCCTAGTAGAGAGGAGGGTGTCGTTGCCGTTCGTTAGGGTGATCCAAGACATGTACTCCCAATCTAGGACGTGCGTTAGGACCCCAGTTGGTGATACCTAGTATTTTCCGGTTGAGATAGGGCTATACCAGGGGTCGGCGCTAAGCCCTCTTCTCTTTGCTCTAATCCTTGACGTCATTTCGCGAGGGATTCAAGATGGCATCCCGTGGTGCATGCTTTTTGCTGACGACATTGTGTTAGTGGTGGAGTCGAGGAGGGAGGTGAACTCGAAGTTGGAGCTTTGTAGGGCTAAGTTAGAATCCCAGGGCTTGCGTGTGAGCCGGTCTAAGACCGAGTATCTCTGGTGTAACTTTAGTGGTGAGGCCAACGAGGAAGATGTAGAGGTCATGATTGCGGATCAGATCGTACCCCGTATGGATAAGTTCAAGTATTTGGGTTCGATCATTCAGAAGGAAGGTGAGTTTGAAGATGATGTCATGCATCGCATCAAGGCGGGGTGGCTAAGGTGGAGAGCAGCGACAGGGTCCTGTGCGACAAGAAAGTCCCTCTAAAGTTGAAGGGTAAATTCTATAGAGCGGCAATCCGACCTGCAATGTTGTATGGCTCCGAATGTTGGGCGATGAAGAAGTCACTTGAGAGAAAGTTGGAGGTGGCTGAAATGAGAATGTTACGTTGGTCGTGTGGTCGCACAATGTTAGATAGAATCGCGAACGGGGTTTTCAGGAACGCGCTGGAAGTGGCGCCTATTTCAGCAAATGTTAGGGAAGGGAGATTGAGATGGTTTGGCCACATCCGCAGGAGACAGACATCTGCTCCGGTGAGGAGGGTCGAGATTTTATTGGTTGCCAGGGAGAGGAGGAGAGGCAGACCGACGAGGATGTGGGAGGAGCAGCTGAGATTAGATTTGAAGGCCTTAAACCTTTCCGAGAACATGACTGTTGATAAGTGCGCTTGGAGGCGCCAGATCAGAGTTGTGGATTCTTTTGTAGGGAGCGGTGCTGTAGTTGAGAGCCTCAGGGTTGGGTTGTCTCGGTTAGCTTTGACCTAGAGCATTGCAATTTTTACTTTTATTATATATTTTATTCTATTGTCTTTGCGTGGTGAATTTTTGACAGGGAGCTGTGCGCAGAGTCAACCTCTCTTTTGTTAGAGCAGCGTTCATCGGGAGTGAAGTAGCCAAATTCCGCGTAGGTAAGTCCTATTTGGATTAAGCCATGGGCTCAGGTATGGTCTCGAGATTTTTTCGAATCATATGTTTTCCTTTGTATTTATCACACGAGATTCTGCTGTGCACTAAGCTGGGGGTCTTCACGGAAACAGCCTACCTACCGTAATAAGTAGGGGCATGGTCTGCGTACATCGTACCCTCCCCAGACCCTGCTCTGAGCGGGATATACTGGGTATGTTTGGTTTGGTTTGGTTTGGTTTCATTCTTTTTCTTATAAGTATGATGCGGACCGAATTTAAATATAAATCATGATAAGTGTAGATCTAAATTTTTAACCAGTTTATTGAATCCAAATCTAATAAAAGATTATCCATTATTAGCCATCGACGTAGACATTTTTGACTGATTTGAACAAAAAAAAATATTAGAAAGACATATTGTCTAGTGTATATTACAAAATAAAAAGATGAAAATACAAACTGATTTACAACATCTCTTAACAAACATAAAAATTATATTAAACAAAGTAAATTTTATAAATGTGATTCACTTAAAAACTTTAGAGAGAAAAACAATCTTCATCGCTTGACCAACAGATGGTGAAAAAGTAAATTCATCAAAATAAACTGCTTGTGGATTTATAAATATATCCATATAATAAAACCCCATGAAATATTTTCGCGACTTTATAGATATAAATAAGAGTCAAGAGAAATCTATTTCGTTTGCTGGGACATACCTTCATAAATCTATTATATGTGGGTGTTTTAAAATAACAAATAAAAAATTTGAAAATGTTGCTTTATAATAATAATAATGTAAATCGGAAATCATTTAAGTAAATAATATTATATAAGTATCTTATATAGTCTATATATATTGTAATTTCTGGAATTTCTACTACTATTGTTTAATGTTATTTTATCCGCGTTATGTTGTACAACATGGAATCTATACAGTATGGATAAAATAAATGAAGGACTGAGACATCTGTATTGGTATAATTGTCGTACTTGGTCGACAACTGTATTTGAGGATATAGGGTTTTGTGTATACGTATTCGGTATGTCGAGACGACAGGCAGAAACAGTTGTAAATGGCTAGGTACAGAGCCCTTAACGTATGTTAAGTTTATGAGATAACATACGCTAAGATGCTAACTGTTACGTACGCTATGTATAACGCATTACGTACGTAACGAGAGGAATCGAACAGAGGAATCAATACCTGCCACGTGGAGCCCAGGTATCGACTGGCGTGCCAAAAGATAAGTCAACTAGGTATTACGTAAGCTATGCAGAGCATATTACGTATGTAATATGAGCATATATTGTAGCAAGTCAACGTATGTATTACGTACGCTATGGAACAAGTGTTACGTACATTATGCAAGATATGAACTGAGGCAGTGAGCTCTGGATTGTAATGCCCCCAAAACCAATTGGGATATTACAGCATCGTGGGTCCCGCGCCACAACCCACCAGGCTAAAAACTATTTCAAAAATGTTTAAAAACGCCAAAAGGCCGATGACGATTATATTTTAAATACCCAAAATATTTACCAAAACATAGTTTTCAAATACCATCATCAAATACTATTAGAAAATACAAGGCGAAATGCCAAATCTCGACCGTTCAAAATGTACGTTAAGCCACCACTTATACGTACCGATAAAATAGTTTAGGGAAATCGGTTTAACGAAATAACCCAAGTTCGCAAAATGCCGAAAGTCCATTTTAAAGTTAAACACGAGTTCATAAAAATACCAAAAAGCCATTTTGAAAGACACACGCAGCGGATAAAAACACAATTCAAAATACACATTTGCAGCGGAATAAAACAACCAGAAAAGAATACTCAATTCTCAAATACATGCCACAGACAGTATCACCCGGGAAGCTCATCCCTTCACGACCGCTACTAGCTCGATCTCCGAGTACCTAAAAATAAAGCCCACGACGGGGTCAGCCACAATACTCAATAATGACAACGATCACATCATCGTAAATAATTACATACCAATGTAATAATACTGTAAGAATACTACCAATGTAATCTTACCGTCATAACCATACCAACCCGTAGCAACTCATACCAAATCAATCCTTACCATAATCCACATTTTGCTTTCTCAAATGACGAAATGAACTCAACAACAATTATCTGTACTGTATTCAAACAATAACAAGTATCCTCAAAACATCATCATAACTCATAAGTGTGAAATGAACCATCTGTGCCAAATCCTGTCCGTCGGATTGCGCCGTTAAATCTCAATCTGGATAGAATCCAATAACACACAATATAACTGTAGATCAACTATCACAAAATAATAATAACAAGCCCTGAAATATCAACGTACAATCCGAATGCTCATACGATCAAAAACCATGATCAACCAAAACATCGACCGAGAATATCATCGACATGATAACTCCAATACGACCAACAAAGGATCAACGATAATCGAGAGTACCATTAACATGATAAACTCCGCGACACGGTCAACAAAGGATCAACAATAACCGAGAATACCCTCAACAAGGTAAACTCCAAACGATCAACAAAGGATCAACAACAACCGAGAATACCATCAACAAGGTAAACTACAAACGATCAACAATAATGGATCTCAAAGAAATAACCCCGACTGTCAAACATACCCCTCGGGCGTATGAACAACCAGTCGCAAACTGTCGAACATACCCAACCATAAATGGAGGATGAACGACCAATCAATATGGCTCAAAGATGGACGTCATAGTATGCCCGATCGGAAAATATGTCCGTGCATCCACCCCGTATATGGAATCCAGGATATACGTTTGACAATGTACCTAATTAGCCTCACGAACTACGTCTTGTGTGCACGGTCCAATGTGGAAATATCAACACATGACCATAGTGTGCTCAGCTAAAAATCCTACACAATAACCAATCGGCACGCAGATATGACTCCAGATATGTCACGATGCAACATGACAACGAAACTCAAAGAATCACATATCCAATAAGAATCAAAAGTCTCACCGAAATGAACAAAGACACGCGGATAATGAAAGATCGACACGACCGACAATATCCGAAACAATCATGCTGGGATCACAATCCCCAAAGGATAATCCATACGATTAACAATCTCAGACAACAGTTTTGGGATCAACATCCCTCAACGAACAACCAATACAAATCTCATTATACTGAACCCCAACATACAACACATACAACAATTCAACAGAATAATTATCCTCATAACTGAACAATACTTAAATTACCTCAAGTCGAAGAAAATATCCTTTCCACGAACCAACATCCCTGAATGAATACACAGTTATACGAATAATCCCAAAATAAGTATAGTCCATTGATACCAACAAACCACCGTCCCGACATCAATGTCGACGTGGTAAACCATCCTTGATATCCGATATTCCATATCACTGACCAAAGATAACTCACATCTCCGTACTTACGAAATACATTTAAACCAAACACACTATGATTTAACCCAAATTAACGTATAATATACAAACCATCATCCCGACAAGTTACATTCATAATATCAATGCTATATGAATTATAAATGAAATGAAATCAAAATCATTCATTAAGTATCATAAACTGAACAAGTATAACTTGCCTCGATACCGATACCACGGAGCCGTTACCAAAATCCATTGCCTTCGTCTACGAGCTCCTCAGCCCCGACCAAAGTAATCTACGAAATCTTCAACCTCAACCGCAACACAACAGTCATAATCCACGATCAAACATATCAACCTATTGAAGTAATCAATCAACAACAATCCGATAACAATCAATAACCAACATAGCCAACCAATCAAACTCAATGGTTCAACAATACCTAGATTATACACAAAACCGAACAATACAACTCAAACAAATACGAACTCATATCCACACTACAAGTCACAACTCGATAATCCATATAACCGATCAATAAACCTAACGGTTCCACAATATCCCGATTAAATACAAATCCCACAACCCAAATCAATCAATCAATCCTGAACTCATAACCATACTACGATTCCACAATCCAAAAATCATATCAATAATCAAATTAATCTAATAACAAGGGTCTTAACGTTACCGATTCCAAATTCAATCTTAAATACGAGTACAAGTTTCCTCCTTGTAAATTCATAATCAAAACTAATTACCGACTATCATCCTCAATCTGGATAATCCGATTAGTTCAACATATAGATGATCATATTCCAAGGGTGGCAAATAATTCAATCATTCGATTTGAACACTTGTTCAATACGTATGAACTTCCCAACTAAAAGATGCATAATATTCTCGTCAAACTCGAAATCATATTCGTATTCCTATACGAATATTATACCAAAACACATAACTTAGTTCTAGATATGAATATTCCATATTCATATCCAAAACACCAGCACTTCTTAAGCACATTCATCATATCAATGATCAATTCGTCTCGATATTAAGGATTTCATAACATATCCGATTACAACTTCAACTTTAAACACAAATCAACAAGATTCCTTTTTGTTCATACTTGTAAACAATATTATCGCATAATAGACAATCCGAACTACCCAAATAGTTCAATACCATTGATAATCTTGTTATGAGATTAACCATAATGTTTCCGGATTCAAACTTATCGTGATTCATATTTCGTCAAGAACATACGAATTATACCACTACAATCAACATAGTATTGGTTTCAATCATCAAATCCATGATTATACTTAAAAACCATTATGTATCCTATCACATATTCCTCTTTGATGTGATATATTTACCAAGAATACCAAGAACACGAAGAATACCATGATTCCATAATCATGATTATAACATATAACATAATCGAAGACATATATCATCGCATTCTTCAACATACATTTCACATAACCTCGAGAATCACAACAACAACACCATAATCATCTTCATATGAATTATTCATCAACAATAACATCAAAATCTGAATTTAAAGAGAGGATTATCCAACATACCTCTTTGAAGATGAAATACACAAGTAACCACCTCAAGAATCATCAATATCTTCAATCCAAGCCTCAAATCCAAGCCCTCAAGCTCATAACCAAGTTAGAAGATCCAAAAATCGGTCTTGGAGGGGTGAAGGATGAGAAACAATGTGAAACCTCTTCAAAATGATGAAATGACGGCCTCATATATATATATATATATATATATATATATATATAAACATATCCATTACGTACGCTATATGAACTATCTGGCGTACGTAACAGCCATTACGTACGTTATCATTCCTTGGTAGCGTACGTAATGATAGTCCAGAACCTCCTGTCTCAATTCGTTCGATGCATTACTTACGTAAAACAAGTTCCATAGCGTACGTAACATATACATTGACTTGCTACAGTAAATGTCCAGTTAGCGTACGTTATACACGAATCGTAGCATTCACTAACCTCAGCGTTGACTCGCCCGTCCACATCCGCGCCGAAAGATGCCGACCGCGGGCCCACCTGTCGATCATATCTCGGATCCTACCTGATACGAACTTTACGTATGTTAACTTATCCACTTAACGTACGTAATAGCTGTGCACCTTACGTATGTTAACTATCCTTCTTAACGTACGTAATCCTTATGCATTAGCATACGTTAAGTATACATCGTAGCGTGCGCTATCGTGGCTGTACTTAGCCATTTTCAGCTATTCTTGTCCAACGTATCGACATACAGAATACGAACATACGGCATACTGAATACACATACTCCTTCCAACAATATTCTCATACGATACGCCCGACACACAATATCTTCAATTACAACTGTCTCAATCTTCAAATTATTTTATCCATACTTTATAGACACCAAGATACGCAGTATATCTCAGAAAAAATAACGAGAAAAATTTATATTGAAATATGGGTATTACATGGATGACTGTTACATACGCTATGTTGGACATGTAGCATACGCTAGGGAACATTACATACGTTAATGATGGTTTATAGCATACGTAACGAGCAGTGCAGATTATAAATTAAGGTTCAGTTTTTCATTTCTTCACGAAAACAAAACCATTCCTTCCTCCAAACTTCGTCCTTCTGAGTATGGTGGTGAAGATAAACCTCTTCTATCTTGGATATAAGCCTGGAAACATGGGTTTGAGGCTTGGATATGAAGATATCAATGATCCTTGAAGTGTTTGATGGTGTTGTTCATGTTCTTAAGGTATGTTGTTGAACTCTACACTTTGAGGTATGTTGTTTGAGGTATGTTGAACTCCAAATGAAGGTATGTTCCGTCTCTGGGCCCATGGCACTGTAGTATTACTGGATGGCTCTGGGGGGTGTTACAGAATATGGTATCAGAGCTTAGGTTGAGAAAACCTAGGCAGTTGGGTCGAGTTGAGTCGTGTTTTTATCACGTCATTCGAGTTGTCGATTGACGAATATTAGAGCCCTGGGTTTTTGTTGTTCAATCGGGCTTGTGCGTTATGTGATTTACCAGTGTGGTACTGAGGTTGTTGTAAGCTTTTCCAAATGGTATTAACGTGTTTCTTCAGATAGAGATGTGTTGTGTTCTCGAGTTGAACTGAGTTTGCAAAATGTATGTTTTGAAAATATCTATGTCGAGTATTTTCTAGAGTTGAGACATGTGCCAGTATCACGGGGAATCGTTGGCTTCACGGTCTGTAAGTATTTGGATTTTTGAATTGCATTGAGATTTATTGCTGTTCTAAGTTGATATGCTTTGAGATTCAGAAAGATATTATGCATCACAATATGAGGTGACAGAGTTGGGACATGATCGATGATCTTGAGAAGCTATGATTTTGGAAATCAATATGTCGGCTAAATTTTGGAACGGAGTTGTGTATTTGGGAGAAATATTGTGAATTGTTGAGAAGAACATGTAGTCATGCTAGTTCATTTTGAGGTACACGAAACTGTTTTTGAGCATTTGAAAATGATACTTTTCAAAATGAATGTTTTACGGATGTTTTACCGAAAACGATTTTGGGCCGAAACCCAATCAATTTTGAAATAGTTTTATAACTCAGGACATGGGGTCCAAAAGGGTTTTTTAATTTATAAACTTCTTGTAATGTGGAACGGGATATGGGCTGAGACCCTAATGTTTCAAAAAGGCTTTTCTGTTTTTTAAAAACTCCCGATTTGTAAAACAGCTTACCAATCATTTATCTATTTTATTACCACCTTGTGGGGTTTGATTTATTTGTTCAAACGAAACTTCTCGGGTAGTCTTTTGCTGTGTTTGATTTGTTGAATTATCCAATGTTTTGTCATAACATAATTAAGGAGATCCAGGATGGGATAATGGTTGACGTTGCCAGTCATATATGTAAAAGGAGTTTTTATCGGAGTCTATGTATTAAGATTTTGGAACTCTATCGTGTGGTTTTCTGATAGAATGTCAGTGGATTTGGTGACAAGCTAAACTGGTATACAGGAGTATGGATGTGATCAATCATTTGCATAATTTCATTTTATTTAATCGTGTGAATTTGAAAAGAACTGTCATCGAGAACTTAACACAAGCGAGCCGATTTAACTTTTTCGAAAATTGATTTCATGGTCTTACAAAAATTTATGTTTTGAGTTTTGAAATTCTTGAAAGAACTTTCGAAAATTTGTCTTCTTGACAAGATTATACGATTTCAAACTGTATTTGAAAATGTGATTTATATACATACGAAGTTAGTGCATAATGCATATCATGGTGAAGTTCTGAGTGAGACTCACAAACTGGATAACGCATTAATGATACGATGAAAAGAGATTCGAATTTTGGTAGGGTGGTTTGGTTATCAAGGGATGATCGGTTGGTTGATTAGATAAGAGAAATATACTGCGTGTTGTAGATTCATGTACAAGATGTGATTTTAGAACTTTGGATTTTGTGAAATCGAGACATATGTGCTATGCGATTCTATTAGTCTGGTAGTAGCACGATTTTACCATAGTGATTTTTGAATGATTTCTTTGTAAGTGTGAATTTAGGGATGGTGACCCCAGGATGGTTGTTTTGGGTAATGATTGGTCATTCCCACTCCATGTATGATTGGGTATGTTCGTCGATTTGTGATTGGTTGTTCGTATGCCGAGGGGCATATTCAACAGTTGGTATGTGTCTTTGGGATCCACTGTATGTGATTTGTGTAACGTTTTGAGAATTTTATTCTCTCGTATATCTATCCCTATGGTTCTGTGTTGATCATGTTGGAACTTACCGTGTGAGGGTATTCTCGATTATTGTTGATCGTTCGTTGGTGATATTGGAGTTTATCATGTCAATGGTATTCTCAGTTAATTTGCTGGTTGATCATTGTTAATGATCGTATGAGCGTTCGAATTTTGTATCGACGTTTCGGGATTTATTGCCATTGTTTTGGGTAGTTGTCTCTCATATGTATCGTGTATTATTGGTTTTTAGCAGGATTGGGACTTGATTGTGTAAGCAGGCAGACAGGATTAGACACGGATAGATTATTTCATCCGAAGATGATATATTTTGTTAAAACTCGTGGAATTGTGATAGTAAGCATATTGAGGCTTTACAGTTAAGCCACTTGCTAGTATCTCAGGAGATCTTCGACTTAGCGCATTTGTAAGTATACTATTTTGGTTATTCGTTATGATGATGATTGATCGTTGTCGCGATGGTTTCGGAATATTTTGGATGAACGATTTGTTTGTTCTTCTATGATGGATTGCAAGTTTCAAGGACAAAACTTATTTTAAGTGGTGTAGTATGTAATATCCGAAATTTCTACTACTATTGTTTAATATTATTTTATCCGCGTTATGTTGTACAACATAGAATTTTTAGAGTATGGATAAAATAAATGAAGGACTGAGACATATGTATTGGTATAATTGTCGTACTTGGTCGACAATTGTATTTGAGGATATAGGGTGTTATGTATACGTATTCGGTATGTCGAGACGATAGGAAGGAACAGTTGTAAATGGTTAAGTACAGAGCCATTAACATACGTTAAGTTTATGAGATAACGTACGCTAAGATGCTAAGTGTTACGTACGTAACGAGAGGAATCAAACAGATGAATCAATACCTGCCATGTGGAGCCCAGGTATCGGCTGGCGTGCCAAAAGATAAGTCAACTAGGTATTACGTACGCTATGCAGATCATATTACGTACATAATATGAGCATATACTGTAGCAAGTCAACGTACGTATTACGTACGCTATGGAACAAGTGTTACGTACGTTATGCAAGATATGAACTGAGGCAGTGAGCTCTGGACGACTATTACGTACGCTATGTTGGACATGTAGCAGACGCTAGGGAACATTACGTACGTTAATGATGGTTTATAACGTACGTAACAAGCAGTGCAGATTATAAATGAAGGTTCATTTTTTCATTTCTTCACGAGAACAAAACTATTCCTTCCTCCAAACTTCGTCCTTCTGGGTATGGTGGTGAAGATAAACCTCTTATATCTTGGATATAATCCTGGAAACATGGGTTTGAGGCTTGGATATGAAGATATCAATGATCCTTGAAGTGTTTTATGGTGTTGTTCATGTTCTTGAGGTATGTTGTTGAACTCTACACTTTGATTTTAGATTCTTGGTATTGTTATCCGTATTTGATTCGTATGATGATGATTATAGTGGTGTTGATACGATTCTTAATGTTATGAGAAGTGTATATTGAAGAATATGATGATACATAACTTGGATTATGAGTTGGATGATTATCTACATGTTAAAGGGTATCGAAGTATGTTGTTTTGATGACTATGAACATGGTTTCGAATCACTTAGTGTTCGTGAAGAACTTTTGATAAATAAAACATAGCAAGACGATCCTATGTTGAATTATCGGTATTTTTAGATATGAAGATCGAATGTTCGTTAAGTCATGTTGATTGTAGTGGTAGAATTCATATGTTATTGATGAAATACGAATCATGATAACAATTTGGAATCCGGAAAGATTGTGATTGATCATCGAATATGATTTCCTTTACATTTGTATCCGTAATCGTATTGTGGTTGTGAATTCGTAATTATTTGAGTTGGATTGTTCATACTTCTGGTTAATCGAGCTATTGTGAAATCTTTGGGTTTGTTGATCGGTTATATGGGTTGTTAATAACGATTATCATATTTCGGTTCGTGTTATGGATATGAGTTCGTGATGGTTTGAGTTATACTACTTGGTTTTGTATATGATCGAGGTGTCGTTGAACCGTTGAGATTGATTGGTTGGATATGTCGGTTAGTGATTGTTATTGGATTTTTATTTATTGATTATTTCAATAGGTTGGGATAATTGATCATTAGTTAGAAAAGTGTGTTGCTGTCGTGTTCGAGAATGTTCGTGAATTGTTTTGGTCAGGGTTGAGGAGCTCGTAGACGAAGGCAATGGGATTGGTAGCGGCTTCATCATCATTGTATCGGTTTCGAGGCAAGTTATTACTTACTCAGTTTATAATATTTAATGAATGATTTCCGTTTCATTCGTTTATAATTCATATAGCAATGATTATAATTGTGAACACAGTAGATTTGGGATTGTAAGTTGTCTTCGGATTTTGGGAATTAAAATCATAATGTATATGATTTACTTTTATTATTGGTATACTTGGGTATCGAAGATACATGGTGATAAAGACGAAGACATAAATTATCTACAGTCTGTGACATTTTGGACTATCGAATTTGGAGGATAATCGTCAGTGATGGTTTTTGACATTGAGATCGCTCTCGAAGGACTCGGGGCAAGTACTCTAATCATTTTTGTCATTTTGTGTCGATCCTGTTGTGATACATTCGTGTACTGTTGTTGTCATGCATTTTTGTATTGTTGTTAATATACATTTGTGCATTGTTGTCGTATGTCCACCTCGTGTTGATCTGACAGGATCATTTTAGGATCTATGCTAGCGTGCGCTGGATCATTGGACGAGTTTATCCACCTCGTGTTGGTCCGACGGGATCATCTTGGGATCTATGCAGTGAACGCTGGATCATCAGATTACCCATATGTTGTTGTGCATATGTATATTATGGGTTATCCACCTCGTGTTGATCTATCAGAATCATCTTGGGATCTATGTTGTGTGCGCTGGATCATCAGATTTCCATAAGTATACATTGTTGTTATTGATGTGAGCATATTGGCGTTGTCATATGAGTATGCATTTGTAGGTCTTGTGTTAGGACCATGTCAGTATGTTGTATTGATCTGATCTCGGAGTAGACTGACATGATTGTCGTGGCATTTCATATATTGAGGTATGTTTCATATTTCCTTTGGTATTTGTATTTGATAGACAATCGATTTTCGTATTGAGATTTGATAATGATATCCGATGAATCGAATTGGTCAGAGCTGGTATTTTTCCGTATCATGAGTTAGTGATGATATTTTGAGAATCTTGAGTATTGTTTAAGGAACAATACAGATGTTATGTTTGAGTTTATTGGTTAATCGAGATTACGAGATGTGCAATATGATAATGGGTATTTTGATGAGGATTATTCGAGTAAGTAAAATTACGGCGGTAAGATTACATTGGTCGTATTCCTACTTAGTATTTTCATTGGTATGAATTTATTGACGTGATGTGATTGTTATCATTGTTGGATATTATGGCTCACCCCATCGTGGGCTTTATTTTTAGGTTCTTTGGTCATCAAGCTTGTAGCGGTCGTGAAGAGATGAGCTTCCCGGAGGATACTGGCTATGGCATGTGTTTGTGGATCGAGTATTCCGATTATATGTTGTATTCCGCTGCTAGAGTATTTTTAACTGTTGTCCTTTCCGCTGCGTGAGTATCTATTAAATGCTCGTTTGGTTTTTGGCAACTGGAGTTACTTTGGAAATGGTTTTCTAAACTATTTTGTCGGTACGTGTAAGCGATAGCTTAATGTATGTTTTTAAACTGTTGAGTTTTGGCATTTCGGGCCTTGTAGTTTCAAATGAGATTTTACGACGATTTTGATAAACGGATTTTATAAAGTCTTCGAAGTTTTTAAAAGATAGTACCGTCGTTAGCTCATTGGGCGTTTGAAATGTTTGCGAAAATGTCTTTTAGCCTTGTGGGTTCCGTCTCGGGGCCCATGGCGCTGTAATATTCTTGGATGGCTCT
This sequence comes from Orobanche coerulescens, assembly GCA_033398695.1. Lineage (NCBI taxonomy): Eukaryota > Viridiplantae > Streptophyta > Magnoliopsida > Lamiales > Orobanchaceae > Orobanche > Orobanche coerulescens. Next base: position 106,449,800 of record CM065804.1, read on the forward strand.
GGGGGTGTTACAAATATTTACCAGCTTTATACCCCGTGCGATGCACGGGGTTGCCCGTAGATGTTGTTTTACGTTTGTTATTTCCAATCCAGTTTTATATTGTTAAAAGAAATTCTCTTTAAATATGTTAGATACAATAATGAGCGAAAATAAATAAATACAGTATCCGGGCTTTTAACATCTTGAAACAATGGATGATGCAAAATAAGCAGATGATTGAACACAACAATAAGGCACATAGATTCTAATTTGCAGAACAAAACAGACGAACAATAATGTATTTTAACAATTCAATATTTCTCATAGGTAAATAGCATACGACACAAAGGAACTGCAGGGGAGCGAAAGATCAATAAAGCAGACCGAAACAAGAACGTAAATGAGCAAGTAGATGAACATTAATATATTTTAAGAACTAAATATTCTCCAATTGTCAGTGCAATCTATTTATGTTCAACTATCGACTGTACAATTATCTGTCAGAAATTATATTATCAAAATAATTTTTTCTAAAAAATAACTCATATCACATGTCAGAAATTACATGACAGTCCGACTAAAAAGAGTGCACATTGCCCATAAACATGATCAAACCTAACACATTAAAAGATATACAGTAAATTATTCAAAGCACACAATCAATTTAAATGCAAGAAAAGAATTGCTAGCCACAAAGAAAAATCGATTTAAAATGCAAAACATACAGTCCAATGTTTTACAAACAAAACTAACAAAAAGCATGCAACGGATGATTCATCAAAACATCCAAGTTAAAAAGGCCAAAAATATCTTAAAGTGCATAGGCTTTCTCAAATTTCCTCAACGTGATTACTGTTCATCACACATAAAAACAAATCAAAATCCAATGTTTTTCTCCTCGTAGCATTCTTGTTCTAAATCCAGTCATTTTCAATCTTTTTCAATCTCGGGCTGCCTCATCTTCTTGAAGGCACACAACTCATCCAATAGTTGCCCTTTTGTTTGTGCTTTATCATTAGTTGAATCAACAATTTCAATTATAGTCAGCTGGGAGCCAATATTATCCTCAACTGAACCAATTCCCTAATCCAAACAAAAAAAAGTTGATGGTTAGGACAGGAAAACTATTTTAACTTGTAAGTTAAATTTAAATTAGATCAATCCTCTTCTTTCACATCCTTGAAATCATCTTCATCTGCCAGGTGCTTAACCTTTGAGTTTTCAGCATCAACCATAGTCTTGGAACAATGTTCCTTCACAATATTCTGATCTTTTATTAAGCTCATGACAGTGAAGGGACTGTTGTCCCTCTTAAACTGTTCAATTCTAGCAACAATTTTAAAGGCCATTGATTGGCCACGTAAATCTAGTATTTCTTTTGGGATTACATCAGCCTGTGAAGTGAGAGGACATAACTGAAATAAGGTGACTAAGAGAGAAAAATTTAATTTAAATTATATACAAACGTAACCTACCCCTTCATACTTTGCTCTCAGTTCAGCAGCAGACATACTAATGAGAATGTTGCAATCCCTATCCCGTAGGGGTAAGGGAGCATCTTGTTTCTCCACATCCATAACAGTAACTGTTGGCTTATATTTAACAATGCCTTCCTGCAAACTCATATTACAACTTTTGGAGTGCATCAAACCATTCTCTGGCTGCAATTTCCTCCCACAACCCCTACCCTTGCAGCCAATGAAACACCACTCTCTAGAATTCCGTACATAGACAATTTATCCAGTAATATAGATCTCTCCAGTCTTAAATAAACACAGTTAATCAAATGAAAAGTAGGTATTCAATACTACCTATTGATTCTCGTAAATTATTACAAATTAAAAAGTAGGTATTAGATACTACCTCTTGGTTCTCGTAAATTTCTCTTATTGGAGTAATTTTGATACTTGAAGCAGAGATATCTTCAATTGTATGGGTGAGGACAGTCTCCAAGTCGAGCTTATACTCCGGACAGGAGTAAAGAATTGGGGCATGCTGAGATATAGAAAGTAGATAGATATAACAAATGGGTAGATATTACTTAATACTTAAACCATAGATACATAATATACCTTTCAAGGAAAGTAGCTAATTTAGGGCACTCATGATTGAATAACAAATAAATAAAAAATAATAAGCAGGAAAATTATACAATTAACACCCTAAAAAAATAATTAGAAAAAAAATATAGGCAACCTATACTTGTAGTCAATTTGGCTCTGCACAGCTGAAGTATGACGATCAAGGAGCCATCCAACACCACATTGTAGTATGGTAGGACATCATCAACATGCTCTTCCCAAGCCGATACCACTAATCTGCTATCCCTGCCCCAAAAAAAAAAACACACGCGCAGAGACACAACATACTGAAATTTTCAGATTGTAAAAATTTATGAATACATTATCTGTATTATGTTAAAAATAATTTATTTGTATTCAAAACTGAAATAAAGTACGTGATCTTGGACTGTGGTTTAAGAAAGAAGATATATCTCAATTTGAAAGCTCCAAAATATATAATAGATTACACCTAACCAAAATTATACGTATTCAAAATAAATGACTAAACTCTATGACTTACATATTGTCTTGAAACAGACAAAGCTTGGACATATAAATATAAAGGGAAAAGTCAACCTGCATAGAGTCTAAACTCCTAGACCCCAAGTAAGAGGAAATGATAACTTGTCATACATGTTGGTTTCATTCGTAAGGCAGATTGATAGAAAATAGTCATACTAAAATTACATCGGGGGGGCTAGAAGATGTGACATGAAAGATAAGTAGGCACCTGGATAACTTCTACTGCCTGCAGTAACTTCTCTTCGGGAAGGAAAGCACAATATCCCTATGATGATTCATTTCAAACACAAAATAGCATATTTTAAGTTAGAAAAATCAACAAGTGCGGTCTTAGAAATAATTCTCTAACCAAAACAATAATATCATCCACTAACGTAACTTTGTTAGCAACAACATCTCTCAATATAAAAGAAGCAGATTCATAGTCACCTTACATCATCAATCAAATTTTATGATGTTTTGTTGAACTCTATATATGATGTGCTTTGAGGCACTAGAACTTTTTCATGTGATGTAAATGGTTACGATTTTCACCAAGCCCAGCCCACTCATTAAGACGAAGCAGGACATAAATAAACCTAGACTCAGACCCTATCAAGGCCCCATGGGGGCTCATGTTAGCCGAACCAAACTGTACAAGTCGTTTTTTTGTATTTTGACCAGGTTCCTTCCAATCATTTGAGTTAGTAAGACGAAATTGCGCACATCTCAAAGAAAACCAGGATCAATTTACAATAAAATATTTCAATACACACACGAACAAACAGAGATGCATAATAGGGAATCAGGATTTACCTCGATCATCAATATTGCACTATCTGTCCCTGCCAGTAACAGGTCTAGCTTAGAGTCTTATATATTCTTCGCAGTCGGGTTCACGACAAACGTATCACAAATAAGGCCAATTCGAACACCCGCTCTGGCTTTAGAATTCGGCACCTCGGAAAGAGCTCTGTTGGAACTCATGATTTACAACAATCTATAAGTGCCTTAAATAATTAAGGTATGTGTAAGTACAAGAAAATGGAAGTAAAACATACATCACAATTCCAGCTGCTATCACTGCTAAAGAATCTGGGGAATGTAAACCATCATAACTCAGTACCTGCCTTATGGAGAAGAGGGAAGTTCAAAAGGCATGAGCTATACACCAGTGCTGCGGGACTCAAGTTGACCTAGCTTTAGTAGAAAGAGAGCCATTTAGGTGGACACAAAAGGCAGAACTTGCTTAATAATTGGGTATTAGGAAAGCATGCTTCACAAATATTGTTTTCGCTAAAAATCACTTGATTTAATTTGACCCAAACTCAATTGAAAACAAAATCACCTCATATTATGTCACAAGAAAATGGAAGTAAAACATACATCGCAATTCCAGCTGCTGTCACTGCTAAAGAATCTGGGGAATGTAAACCATCATAACCCAGTACCTGCCTCATGGATAAGAGGGAAGTTCAAAAGGCATGAGCTATACACCAGTGCTGCGGGACTCAAATCGACCTAGCTTTAGTAGAACGAGAGCCACTTAGGTGAACACAAAAGGCAGAACTTGCTTAATAATTGGGTATTAGGAAAGCTTGCTTCACAAATATTGTTTTCGCTAAAAATCACTTGATTTAATTTGACCCAAACCCAATTGAAAACAAAATCACCTCATATTATGTTCAGGTAATAGTAACCTTGCAATATTTGTACCCCAATTGGAAAAAAATCAAGATATTCCAAACTCGGAATCCATCACAAAGTGTTCAAAAGATAGTCCAGTACACGACTCTATGCAGCCTCAGGCCTGACTTGAGCAAACAACTTTCCCGATTTCTCTATTTTCCATCTCCACAATATGATTGAAGAATCAGCCTTTACAAGATTTTATCCAAACTATTCAAATCATACCACTAAATCGTCCTTATTTCTATCTTTACATATTCGTATATGATAACTTGTTTAGGTAGCAATGGTGAAAAATCAAGAACAACTACCTGAAGGATATTAGATGTGTTATCAAAACTCTAAACTTTCACATGTTATTTAATTAAGAAAAAAAGACATACCCAAGATAGTACTTGTGTTTCATGATAAAATCCCTTAAGCATAGTTGAGCGTAGAGGTCTATCTATTAGTCTACAAATGAGAACCTCTAAAATGAAACTGCTACAATTAATTGGTCAACCACAACAAGGAAACATATAAATAGTATTCATAGTTGACAATGAAACCCTCCACCTGCAGAACAGCAAAGGTAAACAACATCAAGCAGAAGTAGACATACCTCATGATCCTTTGTCCTCCCTTCTCGGTTGAAAACCCCGCCACTGCACAGTGCCAGGATAAGAGAAAGATAAGTTTACTTATCTGTAACACCCCGAGATATTCGGAATAATTACAGCGCCGTAAACCCTTTAAGTAAGGATTTACAAGGCTAATTAGAAGAAATGTAAATATAATACAACAGTACCATGAAAGTTCCAAATACAAAACTGGTCTCAAACAGATCAAATGAGTCATTATTACAATCATCTCGAAATATTATCAAGACACACGTACTCGATTACTGAAAATGAACCAAGAAGACAAATCACAATAACAATAAACATCACTGAGCCCCTTCGTCGTCACGTCGGTACTGTGGCTGTTCTCGCTCCTCGGCTACCTGAACATCAAAACAAATGTCCACCCCCGAAGGGGTTAGCAAAACGATGCTAGTACAAGTATCATAATAAACAAATCGAATATGCAATAACAATGCATAACAGAATACACAATACGGACTTCCGCTACCGGAATCCAACAATGCGAATCCACAAGATTCCATTAACACAACATGGGTATTCCAACGATCCAACGCCCTCAGCATAGATCCCAAGATGAGCCCGTCGGACCAACACGAGGTGGAAAACCCCGTCCAATGATCCAGCGCCCTCAGCATAGATCCCAAGATGATCCCGTCGGACCAGCACGAGGTGGACATCCGATCTAGCGCCCTCAGCATAGATCGTACAACATACACAAACACAACTCATGCATACATATAATCAAAATCGCTATGTCCATCGACATGAACATACAAACACTTGATAACGAATATCATGACAATTCAATGAAATAAATCCCATGTCCAACAACATGAATAAACCACATGCATGCTCAAAATACCAACATGAACAAATTACGATACTTGCCTCAAAGATGGCAAGAACTAATCACTCTGATGATCTCAACACTCTCGAAGGTCGCCTCCTTCGATCAAACGTAGCAAGCTCGAACCTTAACAAAAGAAATAATATAGAAATCATCTCATGTCGTACGAATGTCTAACAATCCGATCTACGGCCGAAAGATCTTAAAATGTAAACTGCCGGAGCTACTTAGCGCACGCTACGTATTCTACGTAACGTGTGCTAAGCCTGCTCGTTAGCGTACGTAAACAACGAAGTCTAGCGCACGATAATTATGTACTGACAGACCTCTCTGATCAGCCGACTGACTCGCCTGACGACATAACGTACGTTACGTACCAAATGCATTGTACGTTATCTTATGCCCGATAGCACACGTTAATATACATATCTTAGCGTGCGCTAACCGTGCATGGCAGTTCACTACTGGGCAGCATACTAGATCTAATGGTGATGAAACTCATGAATTCTTCAGTGTTAATACATGTCATCTCCATACATATCATGCTCATATGGTTTATGAATGATCTTTATGGATTAAACGACTTCGAGATACAAGGATACTTATAATCATCAGAACACCATCATTCATCTTGATCTTCAAGAAAATATCCTAAGTTCAACCTATTCTATGTCCCAAAATGTATAATTCCATTATGTAAAAACATAAGAACTTGATAATCTCCATAAACTGGCCATAATCAGTTTTGTAGCTTCATGAATGTGCTTCGGAGTTCAAACACTAAAAGGTTCAATGGTCTATACGATGAAGAAGTACCGAAACATCGAAAATATCCTTCTAATAACATGATGATCGATTACGTACGAACTTAACTGACTAGATAATCTCAAAACATGTTCCAAAACCTCCTTAAGAATACTACTCCAGTTGGTGAAGAATCACCTACCTCAAAATAGTGAAGAACAAGGAGGAACTTGAAGAATTCCAACACCGAGAGCTTGAACACCAATCTCCAATGATCTACAATCTTCAAACTCGTGCTAGGATGATGATATGAGAGGTTTATGATGGAGGAAGTTACTCTCTAAGTCTAAGAATTCGGATATGGGAAGTGAAGAAGTCTGAAAAATGAAAAAGGGTGCTGTCCTATATATAGAAAATGGTTATTAGCGCGCGCTAGTCCCTATCGATAGCGTGCGCTAACGTTCATACGAAGCTTACTGACCTCACTGTACTCAACATTTAGCGTGCACTATCCTCATACAAGTAGCATGCGCTAACAGCGTTGACTCGGCTTTTTCCAAAAGCCGTATAGGTTCATCCCGACATGTCCCGACCAAGATCCGCTGTTGATCTCACCTACCACCCTGTCTTAATCATGTTGACTACGTATAGCGTGCGCTAACGTTAATACATAGCATGCGCTACGAATACAAATTAGCGTACGCTACGCCTAGTCGATAGCGTGCGCTACAAGTATAGAATTCACAATTTGAACACATGTATGAAATCATACGCTCAACAACACGGGATCATGAAATAAAGAGAATAATACTTAGATCAAAATGCAACAAATACAATATCACAATGTTCAAATACACATCAGAAACCTCGGGTATTACATCCTCTCTCCCTAAAAAGAAGTTTCGTCCCGAAACTTAAGATGAAAACAACTCTGGATACCTAGTCTTCATACTGTCCTCCATTTCCAAAGTGGCTTCTTCAACTCCGTGTCGTGACCATTGTACTTTAACCCAGGGTATTAGTTTATTCCTCAATTGTTTGATCCGACTCTCAAGTATCTTGATTGGTCTCTCTTCGAAGGTGCCATCAATAGCTACCTCGATCTCGTCGAAATCAATAATATGACTGGGATCCGGTACATACTTCCGTAATTGGGATACGTGAAACACATTGTGGACGTGACTCAGCGATGGCGGTAAGGCCACCCTGTATGCTAAATCCCCAACTCTCTCGAGGATCTCAAATGGTCCGATATATATCGGACTTAGCTTACCTTTCCTCCCAAAATGGAAAATTCCTCGTGTAGGAGACACCTTCAATAGTACGTGGTCCCCAATGTTGAATTCTAGCGGGCGACGACGCATATCTGCATAAGACTTCTGTCGACTCTGGGAAGTCAACAGTCTTTCCTGAATCAAAGCTATCTTCTCTTGAGTCTGAACTATCAATTCCGGTTCCGTCCCGATTAAGTCTGAAGAATCATCCCAGCATAGGGGTGATCGGCATCTTCTCCCGTACAAAGCTTCAAATGGTGCCATTTTTATAGAAGCATGCCAACTATTGTTGTAGGTGCCCAATCAGTTGACCAATCCAAGGCACAAGCTCTAAGCATGTCTTCCACTGTCTGAATAGTCCTTTCGGACTGACCGTCCGTCTGAGGATGATAAGCCGTGCTAAAGTTCAGCTCAGTTCCCAAAGCCCTGTGAACTGCTTTCCAAAAGTGCGATACGAAGCGACCATCTCAATCCGAAATAATGGTCTTCGGCGTTCCATGTAATCGGACTACCTCTGCAATAAATACTCGTGCTAATTTCTCGGGTCTCCACGTGTCTTTAATTCCTAGAAAATGAGCCGACTTGGTTAATCGAACAACTATAACCCAAATCATGTTCATTCCCGTCTTGGTCCTTGGCATATTGGTGATGAAATCCATCGAGATATCCTCCCACTTCCACTCAGGGATCGGAAGTGACTTCAACATTCCGGCACGTCGCTGATGTTCAATCTTAACCTGCTGACAAGTCAAACACTTCGAAACATATTCTGCTACGTCCTTCTTCATATTTCCCCACCATAAGTTTTGTTTTAGATCCTTATACATCTTACTGCTGCCCGGGTGAATAGAATAGGGGGCGCTGTGAGCTTCCTTCAGAATTGTCTGTCTCAAAACATCATCATCGGGAATGCAAAGTCGACTCTGAAATCTTAAAACTCCATCATCTTGTATCACGAATCCTGGAGCTTTTCCTTTTTTACTTCGTCACATAACCGAAGAATCAGAGAATCGTTCAACTGCTTAGATTTGATTTCCTCGACTAGTGACGAAGTTAGTTCCATCACATATAGTTGCCCTTGGATTCCTGGTGACCATACTTCAATCCCTTCGTGGATCAGTTCCCGTTGAATACTGGTTTGGGATGTAAGTGCTTCCAACACTCGAAGAGAAACAAGTTTACGGCTCAGTGCATCAACTACTATGTTTGCTTTGCCTGGATAATAGAGGATTTTCAAATCATAATCCTTAATCAATTCCAGCCACTTTCTCTGCCTCATGTTTAATTCTTTATGACTGAAAATATACTTGAGGCTCTTATGATCTGTAAAGATCTGACAATGAGTGCCGTATAAATAATGTCGCCAAATTTTCAAGGCAAAGACCACAACTGCTAACTCCAAATCATGAGTCGGGTAATTAACTTCGTACGGTTTCAAATGTCGAGAGGCATAGGCAATCACCTTATCCTTTTGCATCAACACACATCCCAGACCCTGATTTGAAGCATCGCTATATACCATGAATCCATCGGTTCCATCCGGTAATGCTAATACAGGTGCTGTCGTTAGTCTCCTCTTAAGTTCATCAAAACTAGCCTGGCATTTCTCATTCCACGTGAACTTTTGAGTTTTCTGCAATAGCTGAGTGAGCGGACGAGCAATTTTGGAAAATCCCTCTACAAAACGACGATAATATCCAGCAAGTCCTACGAAGCTTCGGACTTCTTTCACGTTTTTAGGAGGTTCCCATTCCAAGATTGCTTCGACTTTCTTCAGGTCCACCTGAACTCCGTCAACTGATATCACATGCCCAAGGAAGGTTACTTCCCTAAGCCAGAACTTGCATTTGGAAAGTTTTGCATAAAGCTGTTCATTCCTCAAGGTGCTCAAAACAACACGCAAATGCTCAGCATGCTCCTCCGTGTCTTTCGAATAAATCAAGATATCATCAATGAAAACGACCACAAACTTATCTAGGTATTCTAAGAATACTCGATTAATCAATTGTATAAATACCGCAGGAGCATTGGTAAGTCTAAATGGCATTACCACAAATTCATAGTGTCCGTACCGGGATCTGAAAGCAGATTTCGGTATATCCAATTCCTTAATTCTCAACTGATGGTATCCTGATCGCAAGTCAATCTTCGAGAATACCATTACCCCTTGCAGTTGATCAAACAAGTCGTCGATCCGAGGTATATGATACTTGTTCTTGATCGTCACCTTGTTTAGCTCTCTCTGGTCGATACATAATCGGAGGGATCCATCTTTCTTCCGGACAAAGAGAACGGGCGCTCCCCAAGGAGAAACGCTAGGTTGGATGTAACCCTTCTGTAATAATTCCTCCAGTTGCTTCTTTAATGCATACATCTCGGTTGGCGCCATACGGTATGGTGCTCTGGAAATAGGAGCGGCTCTAGGCTCTAATTCGATAGTGAACTCCACTTCTCTCTGCGAAGGTAACCCAGGTAGTTCGTCAGGGAATACATTTGAGAATTCATTTACAACTAGAATAGATGAGAGCTCTACTTCTTCTCCTTTCTTCATGGCGTAGCACCAAAATCCGTGACAACCCTGCTTCAGTAATTTCACTGCTTTCATAGCCTTGATCAATTTTCCCGAGCTTCCCGGTCTCCATCCTCTGAATAAATGTTCAGATCCGTCATCGGCAATGATAGAAATGACTCTCTTTCGGTAATTCAAAATAGCTTCATAACGGTTGAGCCAATCGTCTCCAAGAATCAAATCGTCACCATGGATGTCGACTACAATAAGATTCGATGGCCAATCTCTCCCTCCTATAGATACTGGAAAATCTCTAGTTTCTAGGGTTCCCACAATTCTCTCTCCGCTCGGCAAACCCACAACATAAGGTTCACAATCAAATAAACACGAGATTTTCAAACGGTTAACACAGTTCAATGATATGAAAGAATGTGTAGCTCCTGAATCGAATAATACACTAACTGGTTGCAAAAGGATCTGAATCGTACCTGATGCAACATCAGTGTTCTGATCGTCAGATTCCCTCATCTCGTACAGGCGCGTAGGAATGGACCCAGCACTGGATGTCTCTCTATTTCCAACATTATGCTGCTGAAACCCACTCTGCTGTGGCTGGTTCACACTTATCTCTTTCGGAACTGGTGCTGGAGTGCGAGTACCAAAAGATCTAGTCACGTTTTCACAAAAATTCGCACGGTGCCCCTCTTGCCCACATTCAAAACAAGTCACAGAAGGAATGGGACAATCACGTCGAATATGCCTTGCTCGACCACAATTATAGCACTTCTTTGATGCGTCCGAAACTGCTGATGTTTCCCGGAACTTCTTTCCACCTCGAGAAGGTTGTGGAGGTTTCCTAGATGAATAAAATGAAGACTGGCCCTTGCGGGGCCCACCACCCTTGTTTTCCGATAAGTTGCCGGACACTTTCTGCTTCTTTGCCTCCATCGATTTCTCCACCGCTGCCTCTTTCATGTCGTAAGCCAGCGCCTTGTCCTGATATTGTTGCAACGTAGTACACACGAATCCGGACATGTACTGCTGAATCTCCGGCTTCATCCGCATATCGAAATGAAAAATCTTCGCCGCCTCCGTCCTGACCAAGTGTCGCACACAAGTCAGCTGATGATTAAAAGTCTTGATTATGTCTGTCACAGATGCTTCCGAACTCTGTGGTGAGAAAAACTCTCGGGTTTTTGCCTCTCTAACTGGAAGAGGACAATATTGTGCTTCCATCATTAGTTTGAACTCCATCCAGTCAGCATTATGATCCTCAGGTCGAATAACTTCCCACTAGTCAAAAGCCTCCCCAGTTAGAAAATACTGGGCAATAGGAACTTTCCGGTTTTCGGGGCAGTTAATCCCCGCAAATATCTTCTCTAACTCCTTTAGCCAATGATCCCAAGTAAGTGGCTCAGCAGAACCGTCAAATTTTGGCGGGTGCAATTTGACCACCTCAGTAAGCCATCTGTCTCCCCGATTATCCTCGTTATGCTGCTGTCCCATTGCCGTCTGCATGCGGTCAACTACCTGAGCGAACTGGTTTATCTGAGCCACCACCTGTTGAAGCACTCCCGGCATGCTGGGATTCGCATTGTCATTTGCTGATCCCTGCTGTCCTCCAGAATGGGAATCGGTTCGACTAGCCGATAATTCTGGGGTAGTTGCTGAATCTTCTTGTCTCACATTACCACATCCGTGTCCACGACCGCGTCCGCTTCCACGTCCTCCCCTCAACATACTGTAAACACAATTAGTCAATATCCAGGGCAAAATTTTCAAAAATAAAGCCCGTCAATATTCACAAAACAGAAATTAAGTAAAACGGTAGTATAAGAGATTAGGAGACTTACAACCACGGTCCACATGACGACGCTAGCTGAACAGTGATGTTATGAATGACCCGTAAATCAAATAATGTAAACAGACCCAACTAAAACCCGACTGCCAAGATATCCATGAATCTTAGCTCCGATACCATATTCTATAACACCCCGAGATATTCGGAATAATTACAGCACCGTGAACCCTTTAAGTAAGGATTTACAAGGCTAATTAGAAGAAATGTAAATATAATACAACAGTACCATGAAAGTTCCAAATACAAAACTGGTCTCAAACAGATTAAATGAGTCATTATTACAATCATCTCGAAATATTATTAAGACACGCGTACTCGAGTACTGAAAATGAACCAAGAAGACAAATCACAATAACAATAAACCATCACTGAGCCCCTTCGTCGTCACGTCGGTACTGTGGCTGTTTTCTCGCTCCTCGGCTACCTGAACATCAAAACAAATGTCCACCCCCGAAGGGGTTAGCAAAACGATGCTAGTACAAGTATCATATTAAACAAATCGAATATGCAACAACAATGCATAACAGAATACACAATACGGACTTCCGCTACCGGAATCCAACAATGCGAATCCACAAGATTCCATTAACACAACATGGGTATTCCAACGATCCAGCGCCCTCAGCATAGATCCCAAGATGATCCTGTCGGACCAACATGATGTGGAAAAACCCGTCCAATGATCCAGCGCCCTCAGCATAGATCCCAAGATGATCCCGTCGGACCAACACGAGGTGGACATCCGATCCAGCGCCCTCAGCATAGATCGTACAACATACACAAACACGACTCATGCATACATGTAATCAAAATTTCTATGTCCATCGACATGAACATACAAACACTTGATAACGAATATCATGACAATTCAATGAAATAAATCCCATGTTCAACAACATGAATTAACCACATGCATGCTCAAAATACCAACATGAACAAATTACGATACTTGCCTCAAAGATGTCAAGAACTAATCACTCTGATGATCTCAACACTCTCGAAGGTCGCCTCTTTCGATCAAACGTAGCAAGCTCGAACCTTAACAAAAGAAATAATATAGAAATCATCTCATGTCGTACGAATGTCTAACAATCCGGTCTACGGCCGAAAGCTCTTAAAATGTAAACTGCCTGAGCTACTTAGCGTACGCTACGTATTCTACGTAACATGCGTTAAGCCTGCTCGTTAACGTACGTAAACGATGAAGTCTAGCGTACGCTAACTATGTACTGATAGACCTCTCCGATCATCCGACTGAATCGCCTGACGACATAACGTACGTTACGTACCAAACATAGCGTACGTTATCTTATGCCCGATAGCGCACGTTAATATACATATCTTAGCGTGTGCTAACCGTGCATGGCAGTTCACTACTGGGCAGTATACTAGATCTAATGGTGATGAAACTCATGAAATCTTCAGTGTTAATACATGTCATCTCCATACATATCATGCTCATACGGTTTATGAATGATCTTTACGGATTGAATGACTTCGAGATAAAAGGATATGTATAATCATTACAACACCATCATTCATCTTGATCTTCAAGAAAATATCCTAAGTTCAATCTATTATATGTCCCAAAACGTATAATTCCATTATGTAAAAACATAAGAACTTGATAATCTCCATAAACTGGCCACAATCGGTTTTGTAGCTTCATGAATGTGCTTCGGAGTTCAAACACTAAAAGGTTCAATGGTCTATACGATGAAGAAGTACCAAAACATCGAAAATATCCTTCTAATAACATGATGATCGATTACGTATGAATTTAACTGACTAGATAATCTCAAAACATGTTCCAAAACCTCCTTAAGAATACTACTCCAGTTGGTGAAGAATCACCTACCTCAAAATAGTGAAGAACAAGGAGGAACTTGAAGAATTCCAACACCGAGAGCTTGAACACCAATCTCCAATGATGTACAATCTTCAAACTCGTGCTAGGATGATGATATGAGAGGTTTAGGATGGAGGAAGTAACTCTCTAAGTCTAAGAATTCGGATATGGGAAGTGAAGAAGTCTAAAAAATGAAAAAGGGTGTTGTCCTATATATAGAAAATGGTTATTAGCGTGCGCTAGTCCCTATCCATAGCGTGCGCTAATGGCCATACTAAGCTTACTGACCTCACTGTACTCAACATTTAGCGTGCGCTATCCTCATACAAGTAGCATGCGCTAACAGCGTTGACTCGACTTTTTCCAAAAGCCGTCCAGGTTCATCCCGACATGTCCCGACCAAGATCCGCTGTTGATCTCACCTACCACCATGTCTTAATCATGTTGACTACGTATAGCGTGTGCTAACGTTCATACATAGCGTGCTCTATGAATACAAATTAGCGTACGCTATGCCTAGTCGATAGCGTGCGCTACAAGTGCAGAATTCACAATTTGAACACATGTATGAAATCATACGCTCAACAACACGGGATCATGAAATACGGAGAATAATACTCAGATCAAAATGCAACAAATACAATATCACAATGTTCAAATACACATCAGAAATCTCGGGTATTACATTATCAAGTTGTGAGGCACTGAGAAGGGAATAGCTAAAATGGCAAATATTTACCTTGTTCGACCAGCTGCTGAGAATAGCTCTTGATAGCTTACACAAAGAGGAAAGAAATCTGAAGGCTCGCTAGGAACATCAGACAAACAAACAGTTGTGTAGACAATCTACACGGAAATATCAAGATATCTCATTGAAATCAAAAGCATGCAGACCAAATTGAACATCACAAAATTCATGTCTTACTCAGAATATTCTGACCGAAGAAAGAGTCACAGAGATCAACATTTGCATTTATGAAGCAGTATCCTAATAGAAAGAATTCAGCCAAACACGACAAAAAAATAAATTCGTTAAGCCCACAACTTACTATTTCTCCATCAGTGACAGTTACAACACTGCTAGTGTAACACCCCCAAAACCATCCGGGATATTACAGCACCGTGGGTCCTGCGCCAGAACCCACCAGGCTAAAAACCATTTCAAAAATGTTTAAAAATGCCAAAAGGCCGATGACGGTTATATTTTAAATACTCAAATATTTTCCAAAATATAGTTCTCAAATACCGTCATCAAATACTATTTGAAAATACAAGGTGAAATGCCAAATCTCGACAGTTTCAAAATGTATGCTAAGCCACCACTTAACCGTACCGACAAAATAGTTTAGGGAAAAGGGTTTAACGAAATAACCCATGTTTGCAAAATACCAAAAAGCCATTTTGAAAGTTAAACACGAGTTGGTAAACATACCGGAAATCCATTTAAAGTACACACATAGCGGATATAAAGTTCAAAGTACACAATTGCAGCGGAATAAAACAACCAGCGAAAATACTCGGTTCTCCAAAACAAGCCACAGCTAGTATTACTTGGGAAGCTCATCTCTTCACGACCACTACTAGCTCGATCTCCGAGTACCTAAAAATAAAGCCCACAACGGGGTCAGCCACAAAACTCAACAATGATCACGATCACATCACATAAATAATTAGATACCAATGTAATTACAAGTAAGAATACTACCGATTTAATCTTGCCATCATAACCTTACCTATCCATAGCAATCCATATCAAATCGACCCTTACCATAATCCACATTTCACATCCTCAAATGATGAAATGAACTCAACTACAACCATCTGTACTATAATCAAAAAATACCAAGAATCCTCAAAACATCATCATAACTCATAAGCATGAAATAATTCATTTGTACCAAATCCTGTCCGTTGGATTACACAATCAAATCTCAACCTGGATAAACTAATAACACACAACATATCTGTAGATCAACTACCACAAAACAATGATAACTAGTCCCGAAACATCAACGTACAGTCCGAATGCTCATACGATCAATAACTAGATCAATCAATAAATCAACTGAAAATATCATCGACATGATAAGCTCCAATTCGACCAACCAAAGGCCAACCACAACCAAGAATATCCTCAACATAATAAACCCCAATACTACCAACGAAGAATCAACAATAATCGAGAATACCATCAACATGATAAACTTTAACACGATCAACAGAGGATCAACAACGACCGAGAATACCATCAACAAGGTAAACTCCAAACACGATCAACAAAGGATCAACAACGACCCAGAATACCATCAACACGGTAAACTCCAAACACGATCAACAAAGGATCAACAACGACCGAGAATACCATCAACAAGGTAAACTCCAAACGATCAACAAAGGATAAAAAATAATGGATCTCAAAGAAATAACCCCGACTATCGAACATACTCCTCGGGCGTATGAACAACCAGTAGCAAACCGTCGAACATACCCAACCATAAATGGAGGATGAACGACCAAACAATATGGCTCAAAGATGGTCGTCATAGTATGTCCGATCCAAAAATGTGTCTGTGCACATGTCCACCCCATATACGAAATCCAGGATATACGTGGGATATGTACCTAATTAGCCTCATGAACTATGTCTCGTTTGCACGGTCCAATGTGGAAATATCAACACATGACCATAGTATGCCCAGCTAAAAATCCTACACAATAATCAATCGGCACGCAGATATGACTCCAGATATGTCACGATGCAACATGACAACAAAACTCAAAGAATCACATATCCAATAAGAATCAAGAGACTCACCGAAGTGAACAAAGACACACGGATATTGAAAGATCGACACGACCGACAATATCCGAAACAACCATCCTGGGATCACAATCCCCAAAGGATAATCCATATGATCAACAATCTCATACAACAGTTCTGGGATCAACATCCCTCAACGAACAACCAATACGAATCTCATTATACGGAACCTCAACACACAACACATACAACAGTTCAACATAATAATTATCCTCATAACTGAACAATACTTAAATTACCTCAAAGTCGAAGACAATATCCTTTCCACGAACCAACATCCCTGAATGAATACACAGTTATACGAATAATCCCGAAATAAGTATAGTCCATTTATACCAACAAACCACTGTCTCGACATCAATGTCGACACGGTAAACCATCCTCTATATCCGACATTCCATATCACTGACCATAGATAACTCACATCTCCGTCCTTACTAAACACATTTAAACCATATACACTATGATTTAATCCAAACCAACGCATAATATACAAACCATCATCCCGATAATTTACATTTATAATATCATTGCTATATGAATTATAAATGAAATGAGATCGAAATCATTCATTAAATATTATAAACTGAACAAGTATAACTTGACTCGATACCGATACGACTAAGCTGTTACCAATTCCATTGCCTTCATCTAATAGCTCCTCAGCCCCGACCAAAAGCAATCTACGAACTCTTCAGCCTCAACCGCAACACAACGATCATAGTCCACGATCAAATATCTCAACCTATTGCAATAACCGATTAACACATATTCGATAACAATCAATAACCGACATAGCCAACCAATCAACTCAACGGCTCAACAATACCCCGATCATAAATAAAACCGAACAATACAACTCAAACAATTACGAACTTATATCCACAATACAAACCGCAACTCGACAATCAATATAACCGATCAATAACCCAAACGGTTCTACAATATCCTGATTAAGCACAAATCCGAACAAGCCCAAATCAATCAATCATGAACTCATAACCATAATACGATTCCATAATCCGAAAATCATATCAATAATCAAATTAAACCAATAACAAGGGTCTGAATGTTATCGATTCCAAATTCAATCTTAAATACGAGTACAAGTTTCCTCCTTGTAAATTTATAATAAAACCAGTTACCGATTATCATCATCAATCCAGACAATCCGATTAATTCAATATTATAGATAATCATATTCCAAGGATTTCAAATAACTCAATCATTCGATTTGAACACTTGTTCAATATGTATGAACTTCCCAACTTATAGATGACTAATAATCTCATCAAACTCGGAATTATATTCGTATTCCTATATGAATATTGTACCAAAACACATGACTTAGTTCTAGATATGAATATTCCATATTCATATCCAAAACACCAACACTTCTTGAACATATTCATCAAATCATATAATCCAAGAGTTCCTTAAGAACACAAATCATTCCGAAGTCACATTCATAATCCTCAAGATGACATAATCCGATGTGTTCTAACATCTAAACAATCCTCATTGATAATTCAAGATGTATATTATCATACTCTTCAATATTATTCACGTAACCTCAAGAATAACAATAACACCACTATAACCATCATCATACGAAGAAAACATCATCAATCCAACCAATAAGGATTGTATCATACTTAATTTGGAATCAACCTAATATCATGATTCATACGAAATCAAGATAATCCAGAAATCCATCTTTCGTCGATTTAAATGAACCGCAATCCTTACAATAGGGAGGATCTTATTTAACATCCGAAATCTCTTATCACAATTCCATTAAATTTCCTATAACATCAAGAATCGCAACAATACTACCAAGAACATCAAGAACACTATGATTCCATAATCATAACCAACATAATCAAAGGTATAAATCATCATATCATCATCCTCCTTAATAAAATTCCCATGAATACTAGGAATCATCACAACAACTCCACAAACTAGCATCATACGAATTAATCATCAACAACAACATCAAAAATCTGAATTCAAAGAGAGGATTAACCAACATACCTCTTATAAGATGAAATACACAAGTAACCACCTCAATAATCAATGATATCTCTATATCTCAAGCTCCAATCCCATGTTTCCAAGATCATAATCGACTTAGAAGGACTGAAAACTCCATCTCTAAGTGTTTGAAGGCGAAAACGAAGTGGAGTTCTGAACAAAATGAAATGACGGACATCCACTTTTATAAACTTCCAGCTCGTTACGTACGTAACCTTCCAAAGTTAACGTACGTAACAGGCTTTACGTACGTCATCTATCCCGGATAGCATACGTAATGCCGTACCAGAGGCAAATGACTCATTTCGTTCCAATCCTTACGTATGCAATCCTTTCTCCGTAGCGTACGTAATGCGTACGTTGACTTGCTACAGTAACATACTCATATTACGTATGTAATATACCATATATAGCGTACGTAATACTCGAGGTTGACTCGCCTGTCCACATCCGCGCCGAAAACTACCGACACAGGGCCCCACCTGCCGACCACAGCTCGGTCCTGTCTAATTCCCTCTGTTACGTACATAATGCCTTATGCATAACGTACGTAAGTCCTTAACCTTAGCGTACGTAATGGCCTTCTATACTTGGCCAAAATCCAACTGTTCCTGTCCGTCTCGACATACTGGATACGTATACTCACATACTGAATACATATACTCATCCCATAATATTCTCATAAGATACACCTGATGTCAAAATCAGTTCAACCTGATACACCATATGCTCAATATAACTGTCAATCAATCACGTCAATTACACAAGTATAACTGTCTCGGTTCTCAATTTATTTTATCCATAATGTATAGACACCAAGATATGCAGTATATCTCAGATAAAATAACGAAAAAATTATACTGAAAATCCGGGTATTACATACTACCCACCTTAAAATAAGTTTCGCCCTCGAAACTTGCAATCCTGTCACAAACAACAGATCAATCCAAAATTTTCCAAATCACAAAAACAATCAATCGTCACCACAAGTGAATAACCAAACCAACATACTTACAGGTGCGTGAAGCCGATGATCTCGCGTGATACTAGCACACGACTCCCATAGAAGTCTGAACACAACCAACACACACCAATATCACAACTAGCAATTTGAAAAGATCTCAAAAATTTTGGAACCTCCAAAAATCGGTTTGACTCAAAAGTCAGGAAAATCATTTTCAAAAGCCATGCTACTACCGTACTGGTAGAGCCACATAACACACACGCCTTGGTTTCACAAACTCAAGCTCCGATACCATCTTCTGTAACACCCCCTAAACCATCCGGGATATTACAGCACCATGGGTCCCGGGCCAGAACTCATCAGGCTAAAAACCATTTCAAAAACGTTTAAAAATGCCAAAAGACCGATGACAGTAATATTTTAAATACTCAAATATTTTCCAAAATATAGTTCTCAAATACCGTCATCAAATACTATTTGAAAATACAAGGCGAAATGCCAAATCTCGACAGTTTCAAAATGTACGCTAAGCCACCACTTAACCGTACCGACAAAATAGTTTAGGAAAAAAGGTTTAACGAAATAACCCAAGTTTGCAAAATACCAAAAATCCATTTTGAAAGTTAAACACGAGTTGGTAAAAATACCGGAAAGCCATTTAAAATACACACATAGTGGATATAAAGTTCAAAGTACACAATTGCAGCGGAATAAAACAACCAGCCAAAATACTCGGTTCTCCAAAACAAGCCACATCCAGTATCACCCGGGAAGCTCATCTCTTCACGACCACTACTAGCTCGATCTCCGAGTACCTAAAAATAAAGCCCACGATGTGGTCAGCCACAAAACTCAACAATGATAACGATCACATCACATAAATAATTACATACCAATGTAATTACAAGTAAGAATACTACCGATTTAATCTTGCCATCATAACCTTATCTATCCATAGCAATCCATATCAAATCGACCCTTACCATAATCCACCTTTCGCATCCTCAAATGATGAAATGAACTCAACTACAACCATATGTACTGTAATAAAAAAATACCAAGAATCCTCAAAACATCATCATAACTCATAAGCATGAAAGAATTTATATGTACCAAATCCTGTCCGTTGGATTACACAATCAAATCTCAACCTGGATAAACTAATAACACACAACATATCTGTAGATCAACTACTACAAAACAATGATAACTAGTCCCAAAACATCAACGTACGGTCCGAATGCTCGTACGATCAATAACCAGATCAATCAATAAATCAACCGAAAATATCATCGACATGATAAGCTCCAATACGACCAACCAAAGGCCAACAACAACCAAGAATATCGTCAACATAATAAACCCCAATACTACCAACGAAGAATCAACAATAATCGAGAATACCATCAACATGATAAACTTTAACACGATCAACAGAGGATCAACAACGACCGAGAATACCATCAACAAGGTAAACACCAAACACGATCAACAAAGGATCAACAACGACCCAGAATACCATCAACAAGGTAAACTCCAAACACGATCAACAAAGGATCAACAACGACCGAGAATACCATCAACAAGATAAACTCCAAACGATCAACAAAGGATCAACAATAATGGATCTCAAAGAAATAACCCCGACTATCGAACATACTCCTCGGGCGTATGAACAACCAGTAGAAAACCGTCGAACATACCCAACTATAAATGGAGGATGAACGACCAAACAATATGGCTCAAATATGGTCGTCATAGTATGTCCGATCCAGAAATGTGTCTGTGCACATGTCCACCCCGTATACGGAATCCAGGATATACGTGGGACATGTACCTAATTAGCCTCACGAACTACGTCTCGTGTGCACGGTCCAATGTGGAAATATCAACACATGACCATAGTATGCCCAGCTAAAAATCCTACACAATAACCAATCGGCACGCAGATATGACTCCAGATATGTCACGATGCAACATGACAACGAAACTCAAAGAATCACATATCCAATAAGAATCAAGAGACTCACCGAAGTGAACAAAGACACACGGATAATGAAAGATCGACACGACCGAAAATATCCAAAACAACCATCCTGGGATCACAATCCCCAAAGGATAATCCATATGATCAACAATCTCAGACAAGAGTTCTGGGATCAACATCCCTCAATGAACAACCAATACGAATCTCATTATACGGAACCTCAACATACAACACATACAATAATTCAACATAATAATTATCCTCATAACTGAACAATACTTAAATTACCTCAAAGTCGAAGACAATATCCTTTCCACGAACCAACATCCCTGAATGAATACACAGTTATACGAATAATCCCGAAATAAGTATAGTCCATTTATACCAGCAAACCACCGTCCCGACATCAATGTCGACACGGTAAACCATCCTCGATATCCGACATTCCATATCACTGACCAAAGATAACTCACATCTCCGTCGTTACTTAACACATTTAAACCATATACACTATGATTTAATCCAAACCAACGCCTAATATACAAACCCTCATCCCAACAATTTACATTTATAATATCATTGCTATATGAATTATAAATGAAATGAGATCAAAATCATTCATTAAATATTATAAACTGAATAAGTGTAACTTGACTCGATACCGATACCACAAAGCTGTTACCAGTTCCATTGCCTTCATCTACTAGCTCCTCAGCCCCGACCAAAAGCAATCTACGAACTCTTCAGCCTCAACCGCAACACAACGATCATAGTCCACGATCAAATATCTCAACCTATTGCAATAACCGATTAACACATATTCGATAACAATCAATAACCGACATAGCCAACCAATCAACTCAACGGCTCAACAATACCCCGATCATAAATAAAACCGAACAATACAGCTCAAACAATTACGAGCTTATATCCATAATACAAACCGCAACTCGACAATCAATATAACCAATCAATAACCCAACGGTTCTACAATATCCCGATTAAGCACAAATCCGAACAAACCCAAATCAATCAATCATGAACTCATAACCATAATACGATTCCACAATCCGAAAATCATATCAATAATCAAATTAAACCAATAACAAGGGTCTGAACGTTATCGATTCCAAATTCAATCTTAAATACGAGTACAAGTTTCCTCCTTGTAAATTTATAATAAAACCAGTTACCGATTATCATCATCAATTCGGACAATCCGATTAATTCAATATTATAGATAATCATATTCCAAGGATTTCAAATAACTCAATCATTCGATTTGAACACTTGTTCAATACGTATGAACTTCCCAACTTAAAGATGAATAATAATCTCATCAAAATCGAAATTATATTCGTATTCCTATACGAATATTGTACCAAAACACATGACTTAGTTCTAGATATGAATATTCCATATTCATATCCAAAACACCAACACTTCTTAAACATATTCATCAAATCATATAATCCAAGAGTTCCTTAAGAACACAAATCATTACGAAGTCACATTCATAATCCTCAAGATGACATAATCCGATGTGTTCTAACATCTAAACAATCCTCATTGATAATTCAAGATGTATATTATCATACTCTTCAATATTATTCACGTAACCTCAAGAATAACAATAACACCACTATAACCATCATCATACGAAGAAAACATCATCAATCCAACCAATAAGGATTGTATCATACTTAATTTGGAATCAACCTCATCATGATTCATACGAAATCAAGATAATCCAGAAATCCATCTTTCGTCGATTTAAACGAACCGCAATCCTTACAATAGGGAGGATCTTAATTAACATCCGAAATCTCTTATCACAATTCCACTAAATTTCCTATAACATCAAGAATCGCAATAATACTACCAAGAACATCAAGAACACTATGATTCCATAATCATAACTAACATAATTAAAGGTATAAATCATCATATCATCATCCTCCTTAATAAAATTCCCATGAATACCAAGAATCATCACAACAACTCCACAAACTAGCATCATACGAATTAATCATCAACAACAACATCAAAAATCCGAATTCAAAGAGAGGATTAACCAACATACCATTTAAAAGATGAAATACACAAGTAACCACCCCAATAATCAATGATATCTCCATATCTCAAGCTCCAATCCCATGTTTCCAAGCTCATAATCGACTTAGAAGGACTGAAAGCTCCATCTCTGAGTGTTTGAAGGTGAAAACGAAGTGGAGTTCTGAACAAAATGAAATGACGGGCATCCACTTTTATAAACTTCCAGCTCATTATGTACGTAACCTTCCAAAGTTAACGTACGTAACAGGCTTTACGTACGTGATCTATCCCGGATAGCATACGTAATGCCGTCCCAGAGGCAAATGACTCATTTCGTTCTAATCCTTACGTACGTAATCCTTTCTCCGTAGCGTACGTAATACGTACGTTGACTTGCTACAGTAACATACTCATATTAAGTACGTAATATACCATACATAGAGTACGTAATGCTCGAGGTTGACTCACCTGTCCACATTCGCGCCGAAAACTACCGACACAGGGCCCCACCTGCCGACCACAGCTCGGTCCTGTCTAATTCCCTCTGTTACGTACATAATGCCTTATGCATAACGTACGTAAGTCCTTAACCTTAGCGTACGTAATGGCCTTCTATACTTGGCCAAAATCCAACTGTTCCTGTCCGTCTCGACATACTCGATACGTATACTCACGTACTGAATACATATACTCATCCCATAATATTCTCATA
Source organism: Orobanche coerulescens (assembly GCA_033398695.1). Taxonomy (NCBI): domain Eukaryota; kingdom Viridiplantae; phylum Streptophyta; class Magnoliopsida; order Lamiales; family Orobanchaceae; genus Orobanche; species Orobanche coerulescens. The sequence continues at coordinate 106,474,315 of CM065804.1, forward strand.
CGATACACGTGATGTCAAAATCAGTTCAACCTGATACACCATATGCTCAATATAACTGTCAATCAAACACGTCAATCACACAAGTATAACTGTCTCGGTTCTCAATTTATTTTATCCATAATGTACAGACACTAAGGTATGCAGTATATCTTAGATAAAATAACGGAAAAATTATACTGAAAATCCGGGTATTACATACTACCCACCTTAAAATAAGTTTCGCCCTCGAAACTTGCAATTTTGTCACAAACAACAAATCAATCCAAAATTTTCCAAATCACAAAAACAATCAATCATCGCCACAAGTGAATAACCAAACCAACATACTTACAGGTGCGTGAAGCCGATGATCTCGCGTGATACTAGCACACGACTCCCATACGAAGTCTCAACACAACCAACACACACCAATATCACAACTAGAAATTTGAAAAGATCTCAAAAATTTTGGAACCTCCAAAAATCGGTTTGACTCAAAATTCAGGAAATTCAATTTCAAAAGCCACGCTACTACCATACTGGTAGAGCCACATAACACACACGCCTGGGTTTCACAAACTCAAGCTCCGATACCATCTTCTGTAACACCCCCTAAACCATTCGGGAGATTACAGCGCCATGGGTCCCGCGCCAGAACCCACCAGGCTAAAAACCATTTAAAAAACGTTTAAAAATGCCAAAAGGCCGATGACGGTAATATTTTAAATACTCAAATATTTTCCAAAATATAGTTCTCAAATACCGTCATCAAATACTATTTGAAAATACAAGGCGAAATGCCAAATCTCGACAGTTTCAAAATGTACGCTAAGCCACCACTTAAACGTACCGACAAAATAGTTTAGGAAAAAGGGTTTAACGAAATAACCCAAGTTTGCAAAATACCAAAAAGCCATTTTGAAAGTTAAACACGAGTTGGTAAAAATACCGGAAAGCCATTTAAAATACACACGTAGCAGATATAAATACAGTTCAAAGTACAAAATTGCAGCGGAATAAAACTGTAACACCCCAAACTAGGTGGATATTACAGTGCCGTGGACCCCCGACTGGGACCCACCAGGCGAATGAAAACGGATGAATTACACAGGGTAAATGTAGTACCGAACCACATTTCAACATCAATTACTCCGATTAGGAGTTTCATACAACACACCGTGATAAAATAGAATACATGTGTATTTTATGTGACGATAAAATACACAACACCGAATGAAATGAGTATTCAAACGGAATGTCTCAGTAGGAATAAATAAAGGAAACATAAATGATGAATAAATAATCAACAGATCGGGCCCCTTTCTAGTATCATTGGGACTCCTCGCCGTCAACGTGCTCACCTGCGCCTTTGCCTTGCCATGACACGAGAAACAATATCCCCAAACGGGTCGATTATACGAACAACAATCCTCCAGAGTTGAATAAACATAATCATATAAATATGTAGTATAAACCACAAGTTTGATTAAAATGAAGCGGTTAGATTATAACCCAAACTTGTTGAAAACATACGCAATCAAACATCTTTGTATGAATCAACTAACAGTGCGGCTCAAAGGGTGGCGCCACACTACGCCCGGGATGGAAATGTGTCCGTGCACAAGCCACCAACGAGTATCGATCAAATACCGCGTGGTCTTGTACCTAATCGCCTCACGAGCAATCGACTCGTGTGCATAGTCCAATGCGAGGCCAACAACCAACACACGACATAAATGTGCCCGACATGAAAATCCTACACATACCAACCGGCACGCCGATGACCGGAATGCCACGATATAACAAAAGTGACATCTAAGCGAATAATGACTCACCGAGATAAAATGATGGTGAAATGAATGATAAACGACAAAATGATTTGGAACCGTCGTTCCTTGTGGTCAAGTGATTAATTGACAATGACAAGTTTTAATACGGTTATCACAATGATGAATGAGTTACGATTATGAATGAACAACAACAAAAGGAAATGAATATCCTTATAACTGAGTAAGAATCAACTTACACAATACCGGTGACAATTATCCTTCCACGAACAACGTCCTAATTGAGATATCGGTCGCTCGAACAACCTTCAATTGTACAATATCCAACAACTCGTTCAATATACGAATCAAACACGAATATAACGAACTCAAGACGTCGATACGATTAAACCAAGTTCATTGGGGCATTATATCGAACACTTTGAGGCCAACTACGATTGATTACAACTAAACCTCAACAATACCAACCTCAACTCCCCAAGAAGTGTTTCAAATCAACAAAACATCTCCAATACGATCAATAATCCGTTATGAATATCCAAAAACGTGATTATAACAACAATAAAACGAAAACCCCCAATTTCAACTCGATAATCAAAGTGTTCTTGAATAATCCCTCAATAATCCAATGAATCCTTATACAAACTCATAATCGTATACATATCCCTTCATATCACATGATTATAACGTCCAAAACATCATATCTCAACACAAAATCGAAATCTAAGGTGTTGAAGAAATTACCTCTTGAAGATCCAACCACTTCGATCCGATGAACACGAGTTAAAACGAGTATCCGAGCTATATGATTGAATGGAATTGAAGAAACTCAAGTACTCAAGTGTTTGATTAAGGAAGAATCCCTTTCCCAAGCTCTCTCTCGGACAAAAGGAAGAAGGAAGTGAAAATGAAGAAAATGAGGAAAAAGTGTCGGCCAAACCATATATCTTGCCGGAAGTTACGGCGTAACTCGGCCCTCTTACGGCCGTAACTTTACAAGTCAACGGCCTTACGGCCGTAATCGCCAACTCGTGCGGCCGTAACTCGGCTTCGTCCGAAAGCTGCCGACAGACTTACGGCCGTAACCGTTCCTTAGTTCTGGCGTAACTTCGCCTTAAATCAAAAACACCCGGCGACCTTACGGCCGTACCGCACACCTTACGGCCGTAACTCGGATGATACGGCCGTATCCGGCCAACCTTACGGGCGTAACCCGCCTTCGTCAAAAATGGCGGACATCCTTCTGCAGCGTACGGCCGTATCCGGCCAAGCCTTACGGCCGTGCACACTCGACTTACGGCCGTATGCCGCAACCCTTACGGCCGTAAGTCACCCTTGGTCGGCAACACCCGAAATTTACGAACACCACTTACGGCCGTATCTCACCTTCCTTACGGCCGTAACTCACCTTCGGCCAAAATGCAGGCGACTCTTTGGACCACTTACGGCCGTAATCGCCGACCTTACGGCCGTACCGGCCGACTTACGGTGTATCCCAGAACCTTACGGCCGTAACTCGATCTTGCCAAGGTGAATCAATCCGATAATTCCGATTCCTCGCTACGGTGATGAATGATCCGACATATCATACGAATGTGAAAGTGAACAAGTCTAACACGAGCCAAAGATGATACTCTCAGTACAAGGCTATCAATCACAATGAAAATGATAATACTCCCGTCTCGATCTAAAAACGGAGATAAAATGACGATCGGTAACTGATATACGATTACAACATGCCAACATTGAACGCAAATGAGTGATTCATGAATGATGAGTGATTATTAATGAGTGAGAATTCGAGTGACAATTACAGATCGATAATTCTTGAATGAAAATGAATGAATTACAACCGGGTATTACATACTCCCCCCCTTAAAAATAGTTTCGTCCCCGAAACTAAGGGTCAAACAACTCGGGATGACTCTCCCGCATACTCTCTTCGGTTTCCCAAGTGGCCTCTTCGACTCCGTGTCTGGACCACTGAATCTTGACCAAAGGGATCGTCTTGTTCCTCAACTGTTTGATTCGCCACTCCAACACTCGTACAGGACGCTCCTCGTACGAATGATCATCTGCGATCTCGATTTCGTCAAACTGAAGTATGTGGCTCGGGTCGGCAACATACTTCCGCAACTGAGAGACGTGAAACACATTATGAATTCGGCTCAATGCCGGAGGTAAAGCCAATCGATAAGCCAACTCGCCTACTCGATCCAAAATTTCAAACGGTCAATGAATCTCGGACTCAACTTCCCCGTTTTCCGAAGCGGAAAATACCTCGACTGGGATACTTTGACCAAAACGTGGTCACCCGTCTCGAACTCTAGTGGTCGGCAGCGATTATCGCATACGATTTACGCCGACTCGAGCCGTCGGATACGACTCCTGATTAAAGCTACCTTCTCCCGGGCGGCTATAAGCATATCGGGCTCGGTGCCAATTGATTCTGACAAGTCATCCCAACACAAAGGAGATCGACAACGACGACCGTATAAGGCCTCGTAAGGTGCCATCTTAATGGAAGCATGCCAGCTATTATTGTATGTGAACTCGATTAATGGTAGTTGGGCTTCCCAATCGTCCTTCCAATCGAGGACGCATGCCCTCAACATGTCCTCTAATGTCTGAATAGTCCTCTCTGATTGTCCGTCGGACTGAGGATGAAAGGCGGTACTGAGATTGAGTTGAGTTCCCATAGCACGATGAACTGATTTCCAGAAATGAGACACAAATCGTCCGTCACGATCGGAAACGATACTCTTAGGAGTACCGTGCAGTCTCACAATTTCCTTGATGAACAACTGAGCCAGTCTCTCAGGACCCCACGTATCTTTGATCTCAAGGAAATGAGCTGATTTTGTTAAGCGGTCCACAATCACCCAGATCGTATTCATGCCACGACGACTAGTCGGCAAACTCGTGATGAAATCCATAGAAATGTCTTCCCACTTCCACTCGGGAATAGGAAGAGGTTTTGACATACCCGACGGCCGATGTTCAATCTTAACTTGTTGTGAGTTAAGCATCTCAAACAAATTCTGCGACTTCTCGCTTCATATTACTCCACCGGTAATTTTGTCTCAAGTCCTTGTACATCTTGCTGGACCCGGATGAAGCAGAATAAGGGGTAGCATGAGCTTCCTTCAAAATCGAGTTTTTCAACTCGTCATTTGTCGATACGCACAACCGATTCTTAAATCTCAAAAGTCCATCCTCGTGGACCACGAATCGTGGGCTTTCCCTGAGTCACATCCTCACGGATGCGCATCAATGAAGGTCTCGAACTCGATTCTCTCGGATTGCCTCCTCGAGTGACGATGAAATCTCTAGCGTACAAAGTTGTCCACTGAACTCGCTGAAGCCGGACCTCGATCTCGGGTCTAAGGAATTCCTGTTGAAGCTCATACAGGCTGAGACGAGCAAGCATCCGCTCCGAGCGGACTTGCGACTCAAGGCATCGGCGACAACGTTCGCCTTGCCCGGTGGTAAAGGATCTCGATATCATAATCTTTGATTAATTCCAACCACCGTCTGCCGCATATTTAACTCCTTACGAGTAAATATATACTTTAAGCTCTTATGATCGGTGAATATCTGATGTGTAACGCCATAAAGATAATGACGCCAAATTTTCAAAGCGAACACCACGGCTGCTAGCTCCAAGTCGTGGGTCGGATAATTAACCTCGTAAGGTCTCAATTGCCGTGAAGCATAGGCAATAACCTTCCCGTTCTGCATGAGTACACATCCGAGACCCTGTCCGGACGCATCACTATAGACCACAAATCCCTCCATCCCCTGCGGCAAGGAAAGTACAGGTGCTGACATTAACCGGCTCTTGAGTTCCTCAAAACTCCGCTGACACGCGTCGGACCACGTGTATTTCTTATCCTTTCGCAAAAGGTTCGTCAATGGTTGAGCAATTTTGGAAAATCCTTCCACAAATCGCCGATAATAACCCGCTAATCCGAGGAAACTCCGGATTTCCTTAACATTCTTCGGAGGTAACCAGTCTCGGATAGCCTCCGTTTTCTGAGGGTCGACTCGAACTCCGTCTGACGAAATTACATGTCCGAGAAAAGTCACTTCGGACATCCAGAACTCGCACTTGGAAAACTTTCCAAAAAGTTGCTCTCGTCTCAACACGTCGAGAACCTGATGAAGATGAACCTCGTGATCCTCTCGGCTACGAGAATAAATCAAAATATCGTCGATGAAGACAACAACAAACTGATCCAAAAAGTCGATGAAAACCCGATTCATCAATTCCATGAATACCGCAGGTGCATTAGTTAGCCCGAACGGCATAACTACGAACTCATAATGACCATAGCGTGTTCGAAACGCCGTCGTCGCGATATCCGACTCTCGAATCCGCAACTGGTGATATCCAGATCTTAAGTCGATCTTGGAAAATACTGAAGCTCCCTGAAGTTGATCTAAGAGATCATCAATACGGGGTAAGGGATACTTATTCTTGATTGTCACCCTATTCAACTCCCGATAATCGATACACAAACGAAATGAACCATCCTTCTTTTTGACAAACAACACGGGTGCTCCCCACGGAGACGCACTCGGTTGGATATAACCCTTCTCGAACAACTCCTCAAGTTGGTTCTTTAATTCCTGCATTTCGGTCGGGGCCATCCGGTACGGTGCCTTTGATATCGGAGACGTACCAGGCTCCAACTCAATCGTGAATTCCACATCTCTCTATGGAGGCAACCCAGGTAACTCGTCTGGAAAAACATCGGCATACTCCCTCACTACCGGAATATCCGTCAGCATTACTGATGACTTCTCGGTTTTGGTCATATAGCACCAATAACCAACACACTCCTGACTGAGTAATCGTACTGCTTTCATCAAATTAATGACCTTACCAGAACAGCCGGGATTTCCTCCCTGAAACACACATTCAACCCCATCGTCTGCAATGATAGTGATCATACGCTTACGGACACTAATGGTGGCATCATGACGATCCATCCAATCAATACCCAAGATGACGTCGTCCCTCGGCAAATCTACTACGATTAGGTCCGCCGCCATACACGACCATGAAACCAGATCGGACGATTCAATCTCACGATTACCGATAATTCGTCTACCGTCAGTAAACCAATGACATAAGGCTCACAACTAGTAGCACTACCCAGGCGTAGTCTACTCAAACATGACTCGGAAATGAATGAATGCGATGCACCAGATCAAAAAGGGTACACACAGTGGGATAGAATATCGAGTGTACCAGAGATCATTCGGGCCTCTGGATCATCGGTCTTTTTCATCTCGTAAATTCGGGGCTTGCCGGCCCCGAACCACCGCTCCGTCTGATAGCTCTTGGCTCCGCCCTTGCTAGCTCCCGTCGTCTTAAACGACGCTGACTGAGTGGCCTGATTATGCATCTTTGAGTGTCCTGGGGCCTGAGATGACGCCGAAGTGGGTTTAGAGTCCCTTCGGCAAAAACGGGCCCGATGCCCAGCAATTCCACAGTTATGGCACGTGACAGTCTGCTTTGGACATTTGGTGCTGAAATGACCCTGTTCTTCACAGTTGAAACAGGTGACGGCCGAACTGGCCGCTCGAGACTGAGATCCCGCGGGTTTAGATGTCAGGGGAGGTCGCTCAGAAAAAGTAGAGCCCGCACGTGGTTTCTTGAAAGTGGCCTGACTCCCGTCAGACTGATTACGGTTCTTGGACTTCTTGCTAGCAGACGAAGGTTGCTGCTTAGCAATTTCCTTAGCCGTAAGCTCGTAAGTAAGAGCTTTCTCAATGAACTCGGCCAGAGTGGCACAGTTATGATTAAGTAACTGAAGTCTCATACGGGGTTTCAGCCTCTTGCTGAAATACTTAATCTTGTCCGCTTCTGAGTGAATGATAGATGAGGCGAACGGAAGAAGTTCCTGAAACTTCTCGGCAATGGCGAGAACATCCTCGTCTGATGAGGGGTCGGGAGTGAGTAACTCTGACAGCTTGGCCTCTCTGAGTGGGGCCGGATAGTACCTCTCCATCATGAGAGTTTTGAACTGATCCCATGAACATGATCCTTCGGTGGGCTTCAACGACAACCACCAAGAATGAGCGCTCTTACCCAGGTAGTAAGCCGCAACAGAAACTTTGTGTCCTTCCGGACACTCCACCATAGCAAACAACTTCTCGAAATGTTCGAGCCAATGAATAATATCTGCCGGCTCAGACGAGCCCTCGAAAGTCGGTGGCCTCTGGCGAGAGATGTCGCCGATGATATTGCTCACATTCCTCTCTTGCCTCTGAGGTGGCGGCGGAGGAGCCTGTTGATTTTGAGTAGTGGAGTTATGCATCGTCTCCATCAGCTGTGCCATCTGGGTCATTTGGGCCATCATGCCCTGCATAAAAGCAAGTGGGTCCACCCGAACACCTTCGGACTGGGCCGTGTCCCGGGTACGACTCCCCGATAGTGAATGATCACGCCCCGGTGAATGAGTGGCAGCATCGCTGCTCGATGAATTGGCATTGTTTCTCGCATTTGCACGTGTGTTCACACGAGCTCTCGGGATTCGGCCCGCACCACGGCCTCGTCCTCCTCGTCCTCTGCCGACTCTTTCCATACCGAAGTGGAAAGTTACATGATGATTATATCTCTCGCATGAATATCACATTATGACTATGACATGAGGTGATGAAAATGAGCATACTCTCTAACACGGTGATTACATGAACGATTAATCGAGGTGACATGATTTCATGAAATTATTGAAATGATTATCTTGAACAAGTTAACAAGATTTATTATATGATCTTCCAGTTAACAACCGAGTAATGAAATGAATTGAGTGATTAATGAGTTAAAATGACCGTTCGGGTCAAAATGAAAATGATGTTTGAGGATTGTTAATCGATAAATTATGAATGAATGAAAATTGCCGAAATTATACCATGGCGATAGAAGTCTTACAGTTCTTTGATGCGATTGGCTCGGCATCTGCACAGTCACACGTGGCGAAAGTCCAATGATACTAGCCCGATGACGACGATTTCAAATGAGACATGACTCGGAAGGTAGTATTCAAAACCACGCTCCGATACCAACTCGTAACACCCCAAACTAGGCGGATATTACGGTCCGTGGACCCCGATCGGGACCCACCGGGCGAATGAAAACGGATGAATTACACGGGGTAAATGTAGTACCGAACCACATTTCAACATCAATTACTCCGATTTGGAGTTTCATACAACACACCTGGATAAAATAGAATACATGTGTATTTTATGTGACGATAAAATACACAACACCGAATGAAATGAGTATTCAAACGGAATGTCTGTAGGAATAAATAAAGGAAACATAAATGATGAATAAATAATCGAACAGATCGGGCCCCTTTCTAGTATCATTGGGACTCCTCGCCGTCAACGTGCTCACCCTGCGCCTTTGCCTTGCCATGACACGAGAAACAATATCCCCAAACGGGGTCGATTATACTGAACAACAATCCTCCGAGTTGAATAAACATAATCATATAAATATGTAGTATAAACCACAAGTTTGATTAAAATGAAGCGGTTAGATTATAACCCAAACTTGTTGAAAACATACGCAATCAAACATCTTTGTATGAATCAACTAAGCAGTGCGGCTCAAAGGGTGGCGCCACACTACGCCCGGGATGGAAATGTGTCCGTGCACAAGCCACCAACGAGTATCGATCAAATACCGCGTGGTCTTGTACCTAATCGGTCTCACGAGCAATCGACTCGTGTGCACACCCAATGCGAGGCCAACAACCAACACATGACATAAATGTGCCCGACATGAAAATCCTACACATACCAACCGGCACGCCAGTATGACCCGGAATGCCACGATATAACAAAAGTGACATCGGAAACGAATAATGACTCACCGAGATAAAATGATGGTGAAATGAATGATAACACGACAAAATGATTTGGAACCGTCGTTCCTTGTGACTGAAGTGATTAATTGACAATGACAAGTTTTAATACGGTTATCACAATGATGAATGAGTTACGATTATGAATGAACAACAACAAAAGGAAATGAATATCCTTATAACTGAGTAAGAATCAACTTACACAATACCGGTGACAATTATCCTTCCACGAACAACGTCCTAATTGAGATATCGGTCGCTCGAACAACCTTGAATTGTACAATATCCAACAACTCGTTCAATATACGAATCAAACACGAATATAACGAACTCAAGACGTCGATACGATTAAACCAAGTTCATTGGGGCATTATATCGAACACTTTGAGGCCAACTACGATTGATTACAACTAAACCTCAACAATACCAACCTCAACTCCCCAAGAAGTGTTTCAAATCAACAAAACATCTCCAATACGATCAATAATCCGTTATGAATATCCAAAAACGTGATTATAACAACAATAAAATGAAAACCCCCAATTTCAACTCGATAATCAAAGTGTTCTTGAATAATCCCTCAATAATCCAATGAATCCTTATACAAACTCATAATCGTATACATATCCCTTCATATCACATGATTATAACGTCCAAAACATCATATCTCAACACAAAATCGAAATCTAAGGTGTTGAAGAAATTACCTCTTGAAGATCCAACCACTTCGATCCGATGAACACGAGTTAAAACGAGTATCCGAGCTATATGATTGAATGGAATTGAAGAAACTCAAGTACTCAAGTGTTTGATTAAGGAAGAATCCCTTTCCCAAGCTCTCTCTCGGATAAAAGGAAGAAGGAAGTGAAAATGAAGAAAATGAGGAAAAAGTGTCCCGGCCAAACCATATATACTGCCGGAAGTTACGGCCGTAACTCGGCCCTCATACGGCCGTAACTTTACAAGTCAACGGCCTTACGGCCGTAACCGGCCAACTCGTACGGCCGTAACTCGGCTTCGTCCGAAAGCCTGCCGACAGACTTACGGCCGTAACCGTTCCTTAGTTACGGGCGTAACTCGCCTTCGTCAAAAACACCCGCCGACAGCCTTACGGCCGTACCGCACACCTTACGGCGTAACTTTCGGATGATACGGCCGTATCCGGCCAACCTTACGGGCGTAACCCGCCTTCGTCAAAAATGGCCGGACATCCTTCTGCGGTACGGCCGTATCCGGCCAAGCCTTACGGCCGTCACGCCTCGACTTACCGCCGTATGCCGCAACCCTTACGGCCGTAAGTCACCCTTGGTCGGCAACACCGAAATTTACGAACACCACTTACGGCCGTATCTCACCTTCCTTACGGCCGTAACTCACCTTCGGCCAAAATGCAGGCACTGCTGGACCACTTACGGCCGTAATGTCGCCACTTACGGCCGTACCCGGCCCGACTTACGGCCGTATCCCAGAACCTTACGGCCGTAACTCGATGCTGGCCAAGGTGAATCAATCCGATAATTCCGATTCCTCGCTACGACTGATGAATGATCCGACATATCATACGAATGTGAAAGTGAACAAGTCTAACACGAGCCAAAGATGATACTCTCAGTACAAGGCTATCAATCACAATGAAAATGATAATACTCCCGTCTCGATCTAAAAAACGGAGATAAAATGACGATCGGTAACTGATATACGATTACAACATGCCAACATTGAACGCAAATGAGTGATTCATGAATGATGAGTGATTATTAATGAGTGAGAATTAGTGAGTGACAATTACAGACTGATAATTACTGAATGAAAATGAATGAATTACAACCGGGTATTACAAAAACAACCAGTCAAAATACTCGGTTCTCCAAAACAAGCCACAACCAGTATCACCCGGGAAGCTCATCTCATAACGACTGCTACAAGCTCGATCTCCGAGAACCTAAAAATAAAGCGTACGATGGGGTCAGCCACAAAACTCAACTATGATAATGATCACATCACATAAATAATTACATACCAATGTAATTACAAGTAAGAATACTACCGATTTAATCTAACCATCATAACCTTACCAATCCATAACAATCCATATCAAATCGACCCTTACCATAATCCACATTTCGCATCCTCAAATGACGAAATGAACTCAACTACAACCATCTGTACTATATTCAAACAATACCAAGAATCTTCAAAATATCATCATAACTCATAAGCATGAATTAATTCATCCTTGCCAAATCCTGTCTGTCGGATTACACAATCAAATCTCAACCTGGATAAACTAATAACACACAACATATCTGTAGATCAACTACCACAAAACAATGATAACCAGTCCCGAAACATCAACGTACAGTCTGAATGCTCATACGATCAATAACCAGATCAACCAATAAATCAACCGAAAATATCATCGACATGATAAGCTCCAATAAGACCAACCAAAGGGCAACCACAACCAAGAATATCCTCAACATAATAAACCCCAATACTACCAACGAAGAATCAACAATAATCGAGAATACCATCAACATGATAAACTCTAACACGATCAACAGAGGATCAACAGCGACCGAGAATACCATTAACAAGGTAAACTCCAAACACGATCAACAAAGGATCAACAACGACCGAGAATACCATCAACAAGGTAAACTCCAAACACGATCAACAAAGGATCAACAACGACCGAGAATACCATCAACAAGGTAAACTCCAAACGATCAACAAAGGATCAACAATAATGGATCTCAAAGAAATAACCCCAACTGTCGAACATACCCCTCTGGCGTATGAACAACCAGTCGAAAACCGTCAAACATACCCAACTATAAACGGAGGATGAACGACCAAATAATATGGCTCAAAGATGGTCGTCATAGTACGCCCGATCCGGAAATGTGTCCGTGCACATGTCCATCCCGTATACGGAATTCAGGATATACGTGGGACACGTACCTAATTAGCCTCACGAACTACGTCTCATGTGCACGGTCCAATGTGGAAATATCAACACATGACCATAGTGTGCCCAGCTAAAAATCCTACACAATAACCAATCGGCACGTAGATATAACTCTAGATATGTCACGATGCAACATGACAACGAAACTCAAAGAATCATATATCCAATAAGAATCAAGAGACTCACCGAAGTGAACAAAGATACACGGATAATGAAAGATCGACACAACCGACAATATCCGAAACAACCATCATGGGATCACAATCCCCAAAGTATAATCCATACGATCAACAATCTCAGACAACAGTTCTGGGATCAACATCCCTCAATGAAACAATCAACACAACTATTAATACCAACAATAGTCCTGGGATCAACATCCCTCAACGAACAACCAATACAAGTCTAATTATACGAAACCTCAACATACAACACATACAAAAATTTGACATAATAATTATCCCCATAACTGAACAATATTTAAATTACCTCAAAGTCGAAGACAATATCCTTTCCATGAACCAACATCCCTGAACGAATACACAGTTATACGAATAATCCCGAAGTAAGTATAGTCCATTTATACCAACAAACCACCATCCCGACATCAATATCGACATGGTAAAACATCCTCGATATCCGACATTCCATATCACTGACCAAAGATAACTCACATTTCCGTCCTTACTAAACACATTTAAACCATATACACTATGATTTAATCCAAACCAACGCATAATATACAAACCATCATCCCGACAATTTACATTTATAATATCATTGCTATATGAATTATAAATGAAATGAGATAAAAATCAGTCATTAAATATTATAAACTGAACAAGTATAACTTACCTCGATAACGATGCGGCAAAGCTGTTACCAATTCCATTGACTTCGTCTACGAGCTCCTCAGCCCCTACCAAGAGCAATCTACGAACTCTTCAGCCTCAACCGCAACACAACGATTATAATACACGATCAACTATCTCAACCTATTGCAATAACCGATTAACACACATTCGATAACAATCAATAACCGACATAGCCAACCAATCAACTCAACAGCTCAACAATACCCCGATCATAAATAAAACCTAACAATATAACTCAAACAATTACGAACTTATATCCCCAATACCAACCGCAACTCGACAAACAATATAACCGATCAATACCCCAACGGTTCTACAATATCCCGATTAAGCACAAATCCGAACAAGCCCAAATCAAAATATCATGAACTCATAATCATAATACGATTCAACAATCTGAAAATCATATCAATAATCAAATTAAACCAATAACAAGGGTCTGAACGTTATCGATTCCAAATTCAATCTTAAATACGAGTACAAGTTTCCTCCTTGTAAATTTATAATAAAACCAATTACCGAATATCATCATCAATCCGGACAATCCGATTAATTCAACATTATAGATAATCATATTCCAAAGGTTTCAAATAACTCAATCATTCGATTTGAACACTTGTTCAATACGTATGAACTTCCCAACTTAAAGATGAATAATAATCTCATCAAACTGGGAATTATATTCGTTTTCCTATACGAATATTATACCAAAACACATGACTTAGTTCTAGATATGAATATTCCATATTCATATCCAAAACACCAACACTTCTTAAACATATTCATCAAATCATATAATTCAAGAGTTCCTTAAGAACACAAATCATTCCGAAGTCACATTCATAATCCTCAAGATGACATAATCTGATGTGTTCTAACATCTAAACAATCCTCATTCATAATTTAAGATGTATATTATCATATCTTCAATATACAATTCACGTTACCTCAAGAATAACAATAACACCACTATAACCATCATCATACGAAGAAAACATCATCAATCCAACCAATAAGGATTATATCATACTTAATTTGGAATCAACCTCATATCATGATTCATACGAAATCAACATAATCCAGAAATCCATCTTTCCTCTATTTAAACGAACCGCAATCCTTACAATAGGGAGGATCTTAATTAACATCCGAAATCTCTTATCACAATTCCATTAAATTTCCTATAACATCAAGAATCGCAATAATACTATTAAGAACATCAAGAACACTATGATTCCATAATCATAACTAACATAATCAAAGGTATAAATTATCATATCATCATCCTGCTTAATAAAATTCCCATGAATACCAAGAATCATCACAACAACTCCACAAACTAGCGTCATACGAATTAATCATCAACAACAACATCAAAAATCTGAATCCAAAGAGAGGATTAACCAACATAACTCTTAGAAGATGAAATACACAAGTAACCACCTCAAGAATCAATGATATCTCCATATCTCAAGCTCCAATCCCATGTTTCCAAGCAGATAATCGACTTAGAAGGACTGAAAACTCCATCTCTGAGTGTTTGAAGGCGAAAATGAAGTGGAGTTCTGAAGAAAATGAAATGACGGGCATCCACTTTTATAAACTTCCAGCTCGTTACGTATGTAACCTTCCAAAGTTAACGTACATAACAGGCTTTACATACGTGATCTATCCCGGATAGCGTACGTAATTCCGTCCCAAAGGCAACTGACTCATTTCGTTCCAAGCCTTACGTACGTAATCCTTTCTCCGTAGCGTACGTAATACGTATGTTGACTTGGTACAGTAACATACTCGTATTACATATGTAATACACCATGCATAACATACGTAATGCTCGAGGTTGACTCGCCTGTCCACATCCGTGCCGAAAACTACCGACACTGGGCCCCACCTGCCGACCACAGCTCAGTCCAGTTCGATTCCCTCTGTTACGTACGTAATACCTTATGCATAACGTACATAAAACATAGAATTTAACGTACATAAGTCCTTAACCTTAGCGTACGTAATGGCCTTCTATACTTGGCCAAAATCCAACTGTTCCTGTCCGTCTCGACATACTAAATACGTATACTCACATACTGAATACACATACTCATCCCAAAATATTCTCATATGATACACCTGATGTCCAAATCAGTTCAACCTGATACACCATATCCTCAATATAACTGTCAATCAAACACGTCAATTACACAAGTATAACTGTCTCGGTTCTCAATTTATTTTATCCATACTGTATAGACACCAAGCTATGCAGTATATGTTGGCCACTAAGTATACTGGATACAGTTTGGGAAATAGTTTAAACAACAAACTGTACGGATTTTAAATCTGAGTGCGTAGCGGAAGTCTTGGCTACAGTAGGTTGCTGTGGATACAGCAACTAAATGTATAGAGTATACTTAATTAATCACAGTAATTAAAACAGTAAAAGCTGAAGGTAAATAACACAGTAATTAAAGTGGTTCGAGGTAAACCCCTCTACGTCCACTGGTCCTCCACACATAAGTAAAAAGTTTATTATAATTACTACGTACACAACTACGTAATTATAACAACACACAATCAATATATCGTTCACACAGATTGGTATAAAGATCTTAGCTTCAACCATTCACACAGATTGGTTTTGAGCTAATGCTTTGACTTGCTTCTTCACACACAGTTCTGAAGCTTCGTCTTCTTCAATGCAAATCCTTCACATACAGTTCCGGAGAAGCACAGATTGTTCAGTCCACACAGGGCTGTTTGTTCAAAGTATAGAACAGATAGTGAACAACAACTTTGACTTTAAGAGCTTTCAGCTGATGAAGTGTTGTTCAGAATGATGAGCACTGTATATCTCTTTTGATCTGAGTTGCATTAAGCTTTGGAGATATGTTTTGCTCTGATAATAATTTCGATAGCTTGGGTAACTGATCTTCAGCATCTTGATATGATATATATAGTCTCTGAAATATATATCCGTTGAGATGTATCTGTTTGAGTGAGATTCCGTTCCAAAGTGATAATAAAACGATCCAGATTTAGCGGGATTTGAAGATCATTGTTGACGATATTTAAATACTTTATCCTTGAGTATTTAAATACTTCTTTATTCAACGGGACTTGACTTCTGGAGATTCCTTCTTTGTCCTGTTGTGAGCTGTATGGAAGATAACTGTATTTGAGATTCGAGACAGTTTCCATACTTGGTCTTTTATAAGACTTCTTGCTGTACTGAAGGGCTTCACGATATGCTGATCCGAGGCAGGTCTTCGATACAGGATAATGCCTCAATGCTTCGATACAGTTTCCTTTACTGTATGCGGATTGGCATATATGTCAAAACCTCTTTATCAAATACCATTCGATACAGGGATTGGATATCCCGGCTATTTCGATACAGGGTTCTTGTTTTCCCAACAATTTCCCCCTTTTTGACAATTTGCCAAGACTCACTTTCTTAACTTTTCAAGTCTTCTTGATGATGCCAAAACCTTCTTCATGAGGCGATCTTCTTTTGATGTCTTCTGGCAGATTTCTTGGTCTTTCGTCAAAAGGTCTGTCTTAGTCTAAATGATGAACTTCTCGCAGGCGAGTTCGATACAGTTAAGGATTTTTACAACTTAAGCTTATGATTGGCGCGCAGGCACAATCTTACAATGTATTCTAAGCTTACAACTGAAATCATGAACTGTTCGTAGACTAGTTCGTACAATTTTATTTTTAATCAAGTTACCTAACTTTGAGATTGCTATCAAACAATTTAAGTAATCATACATCAATACAGTAGATTACGAGTTGTAATCTTTCAAAACAAACAAACACTTTTATTGATATTCAAAATTGAGTACATGGTTTGCTGTTTCGAAGGAAAAATTACAAAAACAAAAAAATAATATACAAGGATTTCAGCTCCTATAGTGATCTGCATGTCTCCACGGCTTTCTCCCTGGATCATTCTCGGTACCACGCCACCAGTTCTGTAGGGAATCGTTGCCTCGACCCTGGTATATAGCTCTTCCTTCATAGGATCGATCAAAGGCAAGAATCCAATCTTCTGGATGGGTGATCCTGTCTCCTCTTCTGTGTTTGCTCTTCATATCAAGCTGGAGAGGGAGTTTTCCATCTTCTAGCATCTTCGTGAATTTCTCTGCGGCCTCCGCTAAAGTCTTATAGCTCTTGAAGATGGCGGATTCCCTGACGAGTTTTGCGAAGTATCTCATGAGTTCGTTCTTCCTCCATTGCTTCACTTCATCGGCAGTAGGATGGCGGTTGGTCGGCCGACGAATTTCAGAAGGTCTCTGGATAAGAGTTTGCCACGGGACATTTGGATCATGAAATTCAGGTCGGGAGCCTGAAATCTTAAAACTTTGGGATGAAGGGGCTAGCCTGTTTAACTCAGCAGTTATGCTGTCTTGAGCGGCCTCGAATTCCCTTTCTTGCTGTATCCTGATTCTCCTAGCAGCTTCTCTTGCCTCTTCCCCTTTTTGGCTTCATCAAGACGTCCTAGGATCTCTAATGCAGCATCCTGTTTTGTCGCGATGTTAGACATTCTTTCTACAAGGGAGGAAAGCGTTTGCGACATGTCCTTGATGCATTTATCGTGGGCGCGCAATTGAGAGCTGTTTTCTATCATGGCACATGCGGTCTTGGCTTCAGCTATTCGAGTTTTTGTTGCCTCTTCCTTCAGGAGTTGCTCCTGCTTGTTTGAACGCTTCTGGCAAAATAACGAATGCCTCGACAACACGAGATACTTCATGTTGAAGAGTGATCATTTCTTCCACGGCAGAAGTATGCATCCAATTTAATGCTTTCTCAACAGAAGACAGAGCATTCACTGCATCCTGGATGAATACAGTTTGAAGACCAAGTGCGCGCAGGCGCTCTTTCCTAGCGGCAGAAATTAGAGAATCTGGTTGAGCAAAATCTTCAGCGCTGTTCAACCTCCTTACGTTCACGGTTGGTCGTGAAGTAAGTTGGACATCCTCAGGTTCGATACCATCCTCGGATTCCACGGTTGAAGGGGCGGGAGCAGCTTGTTCTGGTTCGGCGACAGGGGGTTGAGTGGCTTCCTGTTGCGAAGTTTCTTCAGTAGACATGGATACAGGAGGGACTGAATCCTCCTGTTGTCTTTCAGGAACAACTTCTTCGGTGGCAGCAGGCTCAGGTGCCTGTTCCAAAATTGCTTCAGCTTCCTCGACTGGAGGGACTGATTCCTCTTCGTCGGGAATGTTCTCATGCTGTGGCGAAGGGGGTTTGCTCTGGGTTGATGGCCCTTCATCGCGTTTGGGTGGAGAGGCGTCTCTAGCTTCAGCCTCTTCACGACTCATCCTCAGACCAGCTTGAAAAGCATCATTGTCGTCGTCTGAGTCATTATCATCGTCGTCTTTTGGATTAGTGGGAGAGTCCTCTGACTTGTCTTTTCCTTTCCTCCGAGCATCAGATTTGTGCAGAAGATGGCTTTCAATCAGTTCCTTGCAGAAGGGATTGTCCCATCGGAGCAGGGCTTCAATTTCCATTGAGTCTGTTACTTCTGAGACGAATCTTTCTTCTTGGATCCAATCGCTCCAGTTGTACAATGTTTCGTACGGAGCTAGCCTGTAGCCTTTCCATTGCAAAAATATTTCGTAGGCGTGTTCAATTTGAACAAAGAGAAGGGTCTGATTAATAATCGAGCCAGGGGAGGGACTGCGTACAATGTCTGGAGATGCTGTAGCGAGGGATTCCTATACAGGTATGGGATCCTGTATGGAAGTGGGACTCCTTACAGGGGATGGTGCCCTGAAGGAAGATGGATCCTGTACGGGTGTGGGATACCGCAGAGGAGAAGTAGCTGTTGGCTCCAAATGGGCAGCCGACTCGCTAAAGTCTTGTTCGTTAGCAGATGTCTCATTATCCGTCCTAGCCAGCAAAGGCTCAGGATCTACTGTCGATACAGTAGGGGACACCTCTTCCACAGGGGTTGGGCCCTGGGGTTGTTCGTCAGTGGGTTGAGCCACGGGGGAGACTTCTTCGGAGGGCTTGGCAGATTTGACTTTCGAAAGCCTCCTAAGTCTCTTCTTGGGCTTCTCACCAGCAGTGGGTTTCTTGCTGTGAGATCTCTTTCTCTTCTTTGAAGATTCCACTTCCTGGAACTTCAAGGATTCATCTCGTGGATTTGCGGAAACTGGCATACTTCCAGTTTTTGGATGGTTGCAGACCATAGTGGTTTGATTATACGTAGTAGGCTTGACGCCTCCTAGGTATATCCTGGGGTTATTTTTCTTAGCATCGGCGGATTGCGACAGTCTGCATTTCGTCAGGATATGGTTTAACATCAAACCAAAAGATCTCTTCTGGGTGGCCGGTTTGCACACCTCCTCTTGTAGGCGTTTCAGGATTATTTGGCACCAATTGACCTTTTCACAGGTCAGAATAGCCACCATCATCCTGAACCTCAGGTTGGTACACATTTCGAATGCACCGGTTCGATTCTCAATTATCCTACAACAAAAATCATGAAGATATACATATGGGAGACAAAATTTTTTCTTGTGACATGTAGTCTGAACCATGTCAACAACTTTGGAGCCTGTGAACAGTCCATAAAATTTAGTAATTAGCTCTTGAGACCCGAATGTCTCAAGTTGATCCATAGTCAGGCCATCAGCGGGTAGCCTGTAGATGTTCTGGAGCAGATCGTTATCAATACAGATCTCAACTCCCTGGATTGTAGCGGTGATGTCGGCAACATGTCCTTCTTGGGCCAGTGATAAGAAGCGTACGGCGGCGTTGAGGTAAAATTCCTCAACCAGATGTGCATCGTACTTATCAGCGGTCTGACTTCCAAAGCGATAAAGGCCTTATTGACGAAGCCGAGTTATGATGTACTCCATGGGTTCTGCGTCGTTGGTTTCAGACAGAATGCGCTCAATGATAACAGATCTTGAAAAGATCCGGCCATCAATGATGTTAGCAGTTTTCTTCAGAGCAGGAGAAGAAGTTTGTCCAGCCATTTGATGATATCTTAAGAAGAAGTGCAAGAAAATAATCAAAATATGCAGTAAAATGCAGAAAAGTATGTAGGCTGTTTTTGCTTGAGAACTCTTGAATTTGCAGAAAGCGTAAAGAGTCTCTAATGGCAGATTCAGTCCTTTTATAGTTGGGCGGCGAAATAGGGTTTTACAGAGTACGAATGGTTAGATTTTAAGGGATGGGAACCGGTTTTTGAAATCAACGGTTAAGATGGACTGAGTGCAACTGGTACACTAATCCATTAAAATGTTTAAAAAATGAGAGGGTCCCATTTCTGACATTTGTGTCACCCTAAATGCCTAAGACGGCGGTTTTGAAACAATAAACAATTTAAAACATCGCGGCTTTTGAGATTCAGTTGTCCAGATGTCGTGTAAGGCATTTAATGTACATGACGTTTGACATAAACAGGGCACGTGGACAAAAATCATTTTAAAAGGAAATAATATGATATTATATATATACTGAATTGAAATCCTATAGTATGTGCTGTTTCCGCGTCGATACAGCATTCCCCCTCAAAAAGGTACATTTAGGTTTTAAATTCCATACAACAACTTAAGGATTAATGCTGTATTCATGGGTCCTACAGTATTCCCCCTTAATTATTGCACACGTCAGCTGTAGGATTCATATGTCTTCGCTCGCTACAGTACTGTATAGACGATTCTGAGTGTACTAATAATTAACGTTGGATACTGTATTCTTGGGTCTTACAGCATTCCCCCTCAATTTGTTGAGTAAAAACAGTAAATCACTTACAGGGAGTCTGGCTGTAGCATTCCCAATTCTTGTCTGAGCATGTTGAATCTTGCTGTGTCGAGCGGCTTGGTGAAGATGTCAGCCAGCTGAACATCTGTATGAACTTTTTCAAGGCGAACATCCTTGTTCTCGACGTGATTCCTTATAAAGTGATGCTTCATGTTGATATGCTTAGTGCGCGAGTGCAGGACAGGATTGTGCGTGATTGCAATTGCACTCGTGCTATCACACATGATTGGAGTCTCTCTGGCATCGATTCCATAGTCTGACAACTGTTGCTGCATCCAAAGGATCTGCATACAGCAACTACCAGCAGCATAGTACTCTAATTCAGCCGTGGAAAGAGAATTAGCCAATTGCTTCTTACTGAACCAAGAAACGAGTCTAGGTCCAAGAAAGTGACAAGTTCTACTTGTACTCTTCCTATCTAGCTTGCAGCCTCCGAGATCCAAGTCGCTGTATCTAACTAAATCGAATCCGCCTTCCTTAGGATACCATAGCCCTGCATCGACTGTTCCTTTAATGTACTTCAGGATTCGTTTAGCTGTATTGAAGTGTGATTCCTTAGGTGCAACTTGATATCTTGCACACACTCCAACAGAAAACTGGATATCGAGCCTGCTAGCCGTTAGGTACAGGAGCGAACCAATGATCTTCCTATAGAGTGACTGGTCAAACGGCTTTCCGGCTTCATCAGCACTAATTTGCACGGAAGTGCTCATGGGGGTTGGCGAGGATTTGGAAGTGTTCATTCCAAATTTGTTGAGAAGCTCCTTACTGTATTTTTCTTGGTTGATGAAAATACTTGTAGGCATCTGCTTTACCTGCAAACCTAGAAAATAACTAAGTTCCCCCATCATACTCATTTCAAATTTACTTTGCATGAGATGAGAGAACCTTTGACATAGAGCAAGGTTAGTTGAACCAAAAATAATATCATCCACATAGATTTGCACCATAAGAAGGTCATCACCTTCCTGTATCTTGAACAAGGTCTTGTCCACAGCACCTTTCTCAAATCCGTTGTTGGTTAGATACTGGGACAGGGTTTCGTACCAGGCTCTAGGGCCTTGTTTAAGTCCATACAGTGCTTTCCTTAGTCTGTAAACTAGGTCGATACCGTCTGTGTTGGCAAACCTTGGTGGTTGTTCAACATAAACTTCTTCTGCAAGATCTCCATTCAGGAAAGCACTTTTGACGTCCATTTGGTATACAATAAAGCTCTTATGGGCGGCAAAGGCTAGAAATATCCTGATGGCTTCTAGTCTCGCTACAGGGGCGAAGGTTTCATCATAGTCTATGCCTTCTTCCTGACTATAGCCTTGTGCGACTAGTATGGATTTGTTCCTTATGATAAGTCCATTTCGATCCTTTTTGTTTCGAAATACCCATTTGGTTCCTATAACCGATTGATGTGTTGGTCTGGGTACAAGATACCATACATTGTTTCTTTCGAAACCGTTAAGCTCTTCTTCCATAGATGTTATCCAATGGGAATTATTAAGAGCGTCTATGGTCGAAACAGGTTCAGACTGGGCTAAGAATACAGCGATAGTGCACATATTGAGTCTTCTAAGCTCGGATTGAGATTTCCATTCAGGAAACTGTGATATCTCAGCATCAGATTCTTCTTGTGCACAAAGTACATTTCCTTGTCTACTCTGTATTCTCCTACGAGTAGAAACACCAACATTTATGTTTCCAATGATCAGCTCTTGCGGGTGATCTCTCAACCATCTTCGGTCGGGTTATAATTCAGGATCCCGTACTGTATCGAAAGATTCTGTGGATACAGCTTCAGCTTGTACAGCGTCGGCTTCATTCAATTCGATTCTTACAGCTGCGGGGTTGATTTCTAAATCAACGACAGGTTCTATGGGAGTTGGAGGATCCAAGAAAGATAGATGGTGAATATTCTGAGTGATATCATCTACTCATGTAGGGTCATGGTGTGGTTCGTCAAACACTACATGAACTGATTCCTCAATCGTCAGCTTCCTTTTGTTAAAGATTCTGAAAGCTTTGCTGACGGAGGAGTATCCTACGAATATTCCTTCATCTGATTTCTCATCAAAGGTTCTAAGTTGGTCTTTCCCATTATTCAATACATAACACCTCCATCCAAAAATGTGGAAATACGAAACTAACGGAGTTTTGTTGTTCCATACCTCATATGCTGTTTTGTTGTGGTGCTTGTTGACGATACAGCGGTTTTGAGTGTAGCATGCTGTATTGGTTGCTTCACCCCAGAAACGCTGTGGCAATTTGCTTGCGGCAATCATTGTCCTTGTTGCTTCTTTCAACGTCCTATTCTTTCGCTCGGCAACACCATTTTGTTAAGGTGTACGGGCAGCTGAGTATTCGTGTTGTATTCCATTCTCCGAACAGTATTGCTCTATAAAGCGGTTAGTAAATTCTGTACCTCTGTCGGAATGAATGCACACGATACTCGATGCCTTTTCATTTTGGAACTTTCTCAGGAGCTCGGGCAGCTTTGATGTTGTTTCCTTCTTCTTGCTAAGAAAGATCGTCCAAGCATACCTGGAATAATCATCAACAACAACCATGTAGTATTTCTTACCTCCCAAACTTACTGGGTCTACAGGACCGTAGAGATACATGTGTAGCATTTCCAACACTCTTTGGGTTGAAAGGTAGGATTTGCTCTTCAGGGTTGACTTGATTTGCTTGCCTTTCTGACATGGTCCGCAGACGCTGTCCTTCTTAAATGACACATTTGGCAAACCTCTAACCATTCCCTGTCTTGAGAGCTTGTTGATTGTCTTGAAGTTGACGTGAGACATCCTCTTGTGCCATAACCAGCTAAGATCTGCAGTGCCTTTGGCAACAAAGCATGGAATTGAGGAGCTCATAGGCTTCCATCGGCAATATACATATTACCCGATCGCTTCGTAAGCACAACTTCCTTGGTTTAGATGTTTTTGACTCTCTGACGATCTATATAGAACTTCACCGAGAACTGTTTATCACAGAACTGGCTAATACTAAGTAGATTATACTGTAAGCCTTCAACATATGCAACATCGGTGACTTTGAATTTTCCGACAAGTAGGTTTCCTTTCCCTCTTGTTCTTCCTTTAGATTTATCACCGAAACGAACTTTTGGACCGCGACCTTCTACAAAATCTGATAGCTTGCTCCTATCTCCGGTCATGTGTCGAGAGCATCCACTATCAAAGTACCAGGTATCCTCCTCTAGAATGTCCTGTAACAAAGAAATTAAGTAGATTTAGGTCCCCTTTGATTTTTGGGTCCATGATTGTTAGTTCCTCTTGGTACCCAAGTTTTCCTGGCAGCAATTGATTTACTGTAGGACATACTCGGTATAGTGTTGTGATATCTACAGGGGGCATATCCGTAATTGTTATAACCATGATAAGTATTATGCATGAAAAATTCAGGGTTATTATTATTAATCCAGTACGAGTGCCGTCTTGGAGGTGGAGCCATTTTCTTAGGCCTAATAGCTTGCCTTCTGGGTCTCCAGTTGGATTCCCAATGCTGTTGTTGATACTGAACCGGCATCTGCTGTCTCGAGGGATAACAGGGCTCCTGCATCCAATACCTCGGCGTGCTGTACTGATAGTACTGCCGTACGGGCCTTTGGTGATTGGATACAGCCTTCCTTCTGAACGGATGTTGGCGCTGTTGATATGCTCTGGGAGCATGCTGTTGAGTGCACCTCACAGGTTGGAACGGCTTATGATTCCGCTATCTGGAATAGGATTGCGGGGGCGGAATAGCAGCCTTCGGTTTTCTCGGTACAGCAGGTTCCTTCACGGGACTAGGGATTTCTTCCGATTCTGGAATGTGTTCCACACTCTTGACGAACACTGTACTAGTTTTCCCTTTGTTTGAACATGAGCTGTATCCTAAGCCACTTTTGTCATGACCATTTTGCCCAGTGCTCAGAATTTCTTCCATTCTTTTGGACGATTTCTCGAACGATTTCAGAGTGATCTCAAGTTCAATTTCTCGCTTTTCGAGAGTTGTGATTTTGGCTTGAAGTAGAACCAAATCATTTGTCTTGCTCTCGTTGTGAGTTTTAGCCTCACTTAGTTCATGAGCAAGTTGATGATTGCTCTCCATGAGTTTTTCAAAATCGACTTTGCTGGTTTCACAGTCAAGAGACATATTTTCATAATTTATTTTCAGCAAGTCATTTTCATCTTTCAGCTCTAAATTAGATAATTGAAGCTGTATATTCTCAGTTTTCAGTGTCTCATGGGCCTTTTGAATGTTTTTAAATTCATTCATCATGTTTTCAAAAGTATGAGATGCATTTGACGGAATCGCTGAGGTTGAACTCACCTCATCGTCGCTGTCTTCACCTTCGGGAATGTCTTTGGCCATAAAGCACATATATGCTTTATCATCGAACTCATCGTCAGATGAATCACTTTTAGTGACCACCTGAAGACATTCTGCTGATTTGGATGGTGTGGGGGAGGCTTCTGATTCTCCAATCAGGGCCTTGAGCTTGTCTTTCCAAGCACGTCTTCTTTCATCTCTATCTTGTTGCTCGGCCTCCGGCAACCATTGGACTTTGGGATGAGGACATTTATTTGCATAATGTCATGGTTTCCTGCAATTATAGCACATGTTAACATCACCAAATGATGTTTCGGTACTTACCTTGTGGACAGGTTTGGGCCTGTAGGGAGTCTTTCCAGACTGTTTGATGAGCTTTTTGAATTTATGCATGAGAAGCGCCATTTCATCTTGAGACAGGATGTAAATCGTCACTTTCACAAGATTCTTGTGACTAAGCTTGACGAGTGGGCATCTTTGTGTCGACGGTTCGATCTGACTAGAGCCGTGACCTTTGAAGGAGATTCTTGACTTTCTCTCTTCACAATATCATACTCAAAAGCTTTGAGGTCGGAGAAGAGATCAAAAGTAGATATTTCATTAAGATTACAAGATACACGCATAGTTGTGGTCTTAATGTCCCATCGAGCCGAGAGATCTGAAAATTTTTAAGTTCTTCTCCTTTTGGCTATAAATTTTGCCCAACGCTTCAAGTTCACCGACAATACCAGTGAATCTGAGGTCAAGTTCCTCAAGTGTCTCAGTTGGTTTCATTTCAAAAGATTCAAATTGCTGAGTCAGTTTTGAAATCTTGTTTTCTTTTGAGAGCTCAGTTCCCTCACAAATCAACTTGAGTTTATCCCAGATTTCTTTGGCTGTTTTGCAGCTCTTTACCTTTGAGAACGTGCCTCTGTCAAGAGTGACAAATAATGCGTTCTTAGCTACGTTGTCAAGGTTTGCTCGCTTTCTTTCATCTGTGGTCCATTGCTCGCGATCCTTCTCGAGCATCTCCGCATGGGCTTGGCCTTCAATCCTTGCGGCCGTGTTCACCTTCATGATCTTGATAGGACCATCCTGTATAACAAAAATCATCTCTTCGTGCATTGCTGCAAGATGAGCCTCCATTCTAATTCTCCAGTCATCAAATTCGTTAATAGAGAACATAGGAACTTTGTTTATCATAGAAGTATCTATGTGATAATACAGAAATGAAAGAGACTGTTTTGAAAATAAGTGATTTTGGATCTGATTCGGTTAAAAATACGACTGATTCTTTTTAGTATCAACCGCTCCGATACCACTTGTTGGCCACTAAGTATACTGGATACAGTTTGGGAAATAGTTTAAACAACAAACTGTACGGATTTTAAATCTGAGTGCGTAGCGGAAGTCTTGGATACAGTAGGTTGCTGTGGATACAACAACTAAATGTATAGAGTATACTTAATTAATCACAGTAATTAAAACAGTAAGAGCTGAAGGTAAATAACACAGTAATTAAAGTGGTTCGAGGTAAACCCCTCTACGTCCACTGGTCCTCCACACAGTAGTAAAAAGTTTATTATAATTACTACGTACACAACTACGTAATTATAACAACACACAATCAATATATCGTTCACACAGATTGATATAAAGATCTTAGCTTCAACCGTTCACACAGATTGGTTTTGAGCTAATACTTTGACTTGCTTCTTCACACACAGTTCTGAAGCTTCGTCTTCTTCAATGCAAATCCTTCACACACAGTTCCGGAGAAGCACAGATTGTTCAGTCCACACAGGGCTGTTTGTTCAAAGTATAGAAGAGATAGTGAACAACAACTTTGACTTTAAGAGCTTTCAGTTGATGAAGTGTTGTTCAGAATGATGAGCACTGTATATCTCTTTTGATCTGAGTTGCAGTAAGCTTTGGAGATATGTTTTGCTCTGATAATAATTTCGATAGCTTGGGTAACTGATCTTCAGCATCTTGATGTGATATATATAGTCTCTGAAATATATATCCGTTGAGATGTATCCGTTTGAGTGAGATTCCGTTCCAACGGGATTATAACACGATCCGGATTTAGCGGGATTTGAAGATCTGTTGACTGACAGTATTTAAATACTTTATCCTTGAGTATTTAAATACTTCTTTATTCAACGGGACTTGACTTCTGGAGATTCCTTCTTTGTCCTGTTGTGAGCTGTATGGAAGATAACTGTATTTGAGATTCGAGACAGTTTCCATACTTGGTCTTTTATAAGACTTTTTGCTGTACTGAAGGGCTTCACGATATGCTGATTCGAGGCAGGTCTTCGATACAGGATAATGCCTCAATGCTTCGATACAATTTCCTTTACTGTATGCGGATTGTCATATATGTCAAAACCTCTTTATCAAATACCATTCGATACAGGGATTGGATATCCCGGCTGTTTCGATACAGGGTTTTTGTTTTCCCAACAGTATATCTCAGATAAAATAATACGAAAAATTTATACTGAAAATCTGGGTATTACATCTAGCTTGTCTCCCCATGTGACATGTCTCAAACAAGATATGTGAAAATTCAGAAATTGCATGCTAAGTTGAAAATTCGATGATACAAAACACAAACCACAGAGCACAAGAATGTATTAGAAATAAAAAATTTGGGAAATGAAAGCTAATTAGAGTTCTAAACAAAAATAGATTTTTGGACCAATATTTTTAAATAAAGTGAAGAAAGAATACATACTGCTTATAAACAGCTCAGAAGCAACTCTTTTAGCCACCTGCATTTAAAATCGCCATACTTTTGCTGGTGGCGAATGGAACTGCCCTTAATCAAGCTCAACAGATAAAAGTTTCAACCCTTCGCGAGAATTTTCAATCGTTGAATTCGATAATCAAGAAGCGATTAGCGGAAGGATAGTATGAACGAAAGAAGCGGAAGTCCAAAGCACATCAAACGAACAGAGAAGAAGAATGTGAGAGACTGGATAGCAATGAGGGGAAGATGTGGAAAGAAATGGAGGAGGAGGTGTCAATCGAAGAGAAAGCGGCCAAGAAAAACTAAGGAAGCAGACGCGAGGGCGAAATATCAGGGCAAGGAGGTGAAGAAGACAGTGCAAGTAGGAGGTGGGCGATGAAAAAAGGCTATTATAACCTGTGCTACAATATATATATATATATATATATTTAATAGGTTACCTTTATATAAAATAAGTTTTTACAATTTTAAACCAAGTGTTACGAATATTGCGAGAAAATGAGGATTAGAAGAGGAGAGTAGAGACACCAATAAAATTGTGTATTCATAATGAAGGTCATACCTCTATTTATAAGTACCAATCCAGGGTTTCAGGAGCATATTAATTATTCAATAAAAATTAATTAAAATGAACTATTAAATAGGAAAAAAGATGTTGTATTTTGCAATATATAGATATAGATGGTAAAAATAATAACTATTTTTATAAATATTGCCTATTAACTGATGGATAAATGTAACTTTTCAAGCTATCCAAATTAAATAAAAAGTTTATATTTGCTAAGAAAATAGATCATTTGAATTTATCATCAACATTTATTGCGATAAATGTTAAGTCCTAAGTTTTTACTTTTACAATTAAAATTAATGACACAATATATTTTATCAAGAAAAAATATTTTGATTAATTATCAAAATAAGAATGAACTAATCATATATAATTTAAACCACTCAATAATATACTCGTATCAAATACTATGGTCGATAAATTTATTCAAAATATAATATTAGGAAATATAGTTATCTAATCAATATTAAGTATAAAATAACCGATTAAACCTTTTGATTGATATTAATATCTATACAGGTATATTAAGCCCCATAATTAGCCATTTAACTTTACCCATCTGTATAAAAAAATATTTCAATTTAGAAATTTATGAATATAATTATTAGCTTATTGTGAAATAATTAAGCAGTAGTTATCAAAAAGGAACAAGTAACGTGTTAGAAAAATGAAAATTGGAATGTTTACCAAAAATATTCTAACAAAATAAAAAAACGATATACATACAAAAAATCAATAATTTTGTTTACAATTTATAAATAAGTTAATCATTAATCTTATTATAATTGGAAAAATTTATAAAAAAGGGCGAATAACATGTCAATACCGACTAAATTGGAACAAGCATTTTTGAGTATGATGTGGACCGAATTCAAATGTAAATCATGATAAGTGTAGATCTAAATTTTTAATCAGTTTATTGGATCCAAATTTAGTAATAGAATATCCATAATTAGCCATCGTCGTAGACATTTTTGACCGATTTGAACAAAAAAAATAAATGTTAGAAAAATATATTATCTGGTGTATCACTACCAAAAATAACACTTTAGCCGACGACTAGCCGGAGAACGGCCGCCGGCCGGCCGGCGTTGTCGGCTAAAGTCAGCAAGTTCAGCCGACGACTTACTTATTGTCGGCTAAAGTAGTATAGCCGACGACTTTGCTTTTGGTCGTCGGGTAAAGTCTAGATAGTCGTCAGCTAAAGTTCTGTAGTTTAGCCGACGACTACGAGACTTTAGCAGACGACTTTTTAATGTTTAGCCGACGGCTAGTATACTTTAGCCGACGACATGTCGTCGGCTTGTAACACCCCCAAGATATTCAGGGCATATTACAGCGCCGTGGACCCCTACGTGGGACTCACCGGGCTAAATGAACAATACCACTCGTCTAACCATCTCGGTGAGCGGGTAACACACAACACCACAAAAATAACTAAATGAAATCACCCGGTCCAACCGGTAAACAGGACATCACCCCAAATCCACAAATACGATTTAACATACAAAACATATTCCAAATCAAAAGTGCCTAAGTACTCGCGAGTACTATCTATAAGTTCATAAGTTTGGAAAACAACACATAAAAAAGGACAACGGAAATAAGGGACTCCATTGCACACGTCAACATCCCCGACCAGCATCCTCGTACTGCTCCAGTTCTCGCTCGACCGGCTGAACGCCACCTGAAATTCATAACAAGAATTTCCCCAAAACGGGTCCCCAAAGGTGTTAGCAATTACGCTAGTACAAGTAATCAAGGCAAACCGTTCGCTTACACATTTCATAGTACATGTATCAAGTCATTTC
Source organism: Orobanche coerulescens (assembly GCA_033398695.1). NCBI lineage: Eukaryota > Viridiplantae > Streptophyta > Magnoliopsida > Lamiales > Orobanchaceae > Orobanche > Orobanche coerulescens. Next base: position 106,505,028 of record CM065804.1, read on the forward strand.
AAAATCCAAAACAAACATGTCTTTTCCGGAAAACGAACAGTCAAATCAATTTGCCTAGGACCGGGGCGAAACCACTGGTCCCATTTGAGGCCTTTAAGGTCCGAAACAAACTCGTATGACAAAAAGTACATTATTAAATATTCTCAAAATAACAATACGGTTACAAGTGAGTCACTAAAAATGAATAATACACCAAGATGAAAAATACCGGGAAAAGGAAAAGATGCGGACTCGATAGCAAACTCAACCTCACGATCCGGTGGCAACCCCGGTAACTCGCCAGGAAAGACATCAGGGAACTCACTAACGACTGGAATCGATGAAAACTCGACCCCACCATCCTCTTCCTTCAAGGCGTAGCACCAATAACCAGTACACCCCTTCCGCAGGAGTCTTATCGCCTTCAAGGCGTTAATTACGAACTTCTAGTTTCCCCTCTTTCGCCATGCGAAAGAGTGCTCGGTGCCATCCTAGGCTAACATGGTGATGATTCTCGGGCGGTATTTCATGATCGCACCAGGTCGCTCGAGCCAATAATCCCCGAGAATCAAATCCTCACCCTCAATATTCACAACAATAATATTAGAGAGCCAAGCCCTCTCACAAATGATCACACAACAATCTCGGATCTCCCGATCACCAACGATCCTATCACCGCTAGGAAGTTTAACGATGAAAGGTTCACAAGATGACGAACAGTCAAGACTTAGACGGCGCGCACACTCCATAGAGATAAACGAATGCGTAGGACCAGAATCGAAAAGCACACTGCCAGGATGAGAATGAATATGAACGGTACCTGTAGCCCCGGTAGCCGCTGGATCATCGGCCCTCCTCATCTCATAAACACGCGGATGAGCGGAGCCAACACTGGAAGCTCCCCCTATAGCGGGCTAGCCCCGACCTCTCCCTCGGCCAGCACTCTGTGGAGGAGGCGGAGCAAATAACCCCTGGTTCACACTCGGCTCCTTAGGCGTTGGAAAAGAAGCCTGGGCACCAAGAGTCTGCCCTAAATGCTCACAAAAAGAAGCCTTGTGGCCCGACTGACCACAAATATGACAAGTCCACGGCGGACGAGGACACTCCCTGTTCCTATGGCCCGGCTTGCGACTGTTAAAACATTTGACATCACGAGTGGAGGTACTGGAAGTACCCCGAAAGCCCCCAGAAGAATGAGCCGAACCGCCCGCAGGAAAATTAGCAGACTGAGACTTCCGTTGAACTCCGCCCTTGCGACCCGAAAAGTTACTGACATATTTCCGCTTCTTACTTTCTCGAGCCGCCTCACTGGCCGTCAAGGACATATCATAAGCCAGAGCTCTACTCTGATAGTCCTTTAAGGTGGTGCAGGCGAATCCAGACATGTAATCATGAATCCTCGGTTTCATTCGCCTCGAGAAGTGGCAGATCTTGTCATCCTCCTCCTTAACCTGGGCCTTCACGTAGCCCAATTCCCGGTTGAAATCTGCAATGGCCTGAGAAACCGGAATATCTCGAGGCTGAGAATCATAAAAAGCATGAATCCGCACTTGACGAACCGGCCATAGACAGTACTCTGCTTCCATAAGGTATCTGAACTTGGCCCAAGAAGCGACATGATCCTGAGGCCCGACAGCCTCCCACCAATCAGCAGCATCCCTAGTGAGAAAATACTCGGTAATTGGGACCTTGCGATCCCAGGACAATTAGTGGCACTAAGGACCTTGGACATCTCTTTGATCCACCCTCCCTGCTAATCGGGTCTGAAGCCATAGAAAACTGAGAAGGATGCATCTTGGTGACATCCTGAAGCCAACGATCCACCCCAGCCCGAGCAGCATGAGCTGGAGTCGGGTTATGAACAGCCTGGGCTATCGCAGCCATTTGGTTCACCATCTATTGCATTACAGATACAACACCAAGGTCGGCGCCATCTTGAGTAGCAGTATGGCTCTGATGGCCATCAGTACTGCCGGCTCCAGAAGAGTGTGACGTGGCCGCCCCACTGGCTGCCCCACGTCCCCGGCAGCGTCCACGACCACGACCTCGACCTCTTACAGCATCCATACTGGAGATAAGAGGTAGCAAAAGCAACTCGATGATAAGTACGAGAGAAAACAATCACAATTCAAGAATCGGAAGTACAATATGGGAAACCGAAAGAATCGGGTAAGGAAAACTTACGAACACAGGAAGTAGCGAGATGATGGCAGCGGGGTGACGATGTGCAAAACAAAAAACTACTAGACTCAATTAACCGACAAGCCTAGGTATCCATAAACCTAGTGCTCTGATACCATTTTCTGTAATACCCCCAAGATATTCAGGGCATATTACAGCGTCGTGGATCCCTACGTGGGACCCACGAGGCTAAATTAACAATACGGTTCATCTAACCATCTCTGTTAGTGGGTAACATACAACACCACAACAATAACTAAATAAAATCACCCAGTGCAACCGGTAAACAGGACATCACCCCAAATTAACAAATACGATTTAACATACAAAACATATTCCAAATCAAAAGTATAAGTACTCGCGAGTACTATCTATAAGTTCACAAGTTTGGAAAATAATACGTCAAAATGGACAACGGAAATAAGGGACTCCATTGCGCACGTCAACATCCCCGACCAGCATCCTCATACTGCTCCAGTGCCCGCTTGACCGGCTAAACGCCACCTGAAATTCATCACAAGAATTTCCCCAAAATGGGTTCCCAAAGGTGTTAGCCATTACGCTAGTACAAGTAATCAAGGCAAACCATTCGCTTACACATTTCATAGTGCTTGCATTAAGTTATTTCAAAATCCAAAACCAGACATGTCTTTTCCGGAAAACGAATAGTCAACAATCAATTTGCCTAGGACCGGGGCGAAACACTGGTCCCATTCGAGGCCTCTAAGGACTCTCCCGAACTGGCTATAATCATAAAACAAATCACGCACAGGCATCGCCTAGGACCGGGGCGAAACCACTGATCCCATTCGAGGCCTCTAAGGACCCTCCCGAACTGGCTAGCGAACAAGCTCATGAATTCGGAGTGAAGTCACGGATTCTCCCGAGGCCCCGTCGGACCCTTCCGGAGTGAGCAAATCACATACATATAATACATCACCATTTCATGTTAAGCATAAAGGTTTCCAAGAATACTTGCCTTGAGTAATTAACAATGACACGGACGTAATGGAGAACAACCACGATCGCTAGGAACTGACAAACCCGAAGCTAACGATTCGAAAAATACAATCACAACCATTTCTAAATGAGTACGGAAATGGAATACACCCGGAAACCCACCTACGATTCATGTAAATTCGTACAAAAACAACAATGAGGGCGGATCGTAACCAAACCCTCTCGATTTCACAACTACCACGAAATTTACCATGAACTCGTAGGGAAAACATGAATACGACTAAGATTAATCACATACATCATGGATTAATCAACAACACGGAATGAATCGGACATTAAATAAAAAATCCCCAAATTCCCCAAAAGGGTTCTAAGAGTTTACCTCGGATCGGAGACTAAGAACACGTGTAGATGTTGTTAATACACACCAAAAACTCAAGAAAGATGATGGCTTGAAGTTACAAGGCTTCAAATCTCCTGGAAATCGCTCAGAAATCGTCTAGGATCGGAGAGGAGGAAGAAATGATGAAAATGACCGAAATCGGTCAACTCCTGGGTATTTAAACCCAGGCCCAGTTACGTACGTTAGCCCTGGACAGCTAACGTAAGTTAGCTTCTTAACATACGTAAGCCTTCCAGACTTACGTACATAATGTATCAACAGAACCTTCTATCCAAAAACACAAAGGTCATTACGCACGTTATGAGAGGCTCTTACGTACGTAAAACCCTACGCTAACGTACACAACATCAAGCTCGTAGCATACGCAAAGGGCTGGCAGAGCCTACTGCCCGATTTCCTGAACACTATTACGTACGTAAGAACAATGAAGTTACATACGCTAAACATAACATGTAACGTACGTTAAGTATAGACCGTAACGTACGTTATGTCCTCCCAGAACAGGACTCACAAACAGGCAAGAGGTGAACCGGAAATCGAAACGCGTCGATTAACAAAACATGAAGATACGAACACATAGGGTTCGAGACGATGAACCTAAGTGTTGAAATAAACAATGTTTCCGACTACCCGAAAGTTCGGAAAATAACAACAAACGTAATTACCCTATAACTTTGGGAAATTACAAAATGGCCCAAAACATTCGAAACACATGATACACGATCAAAACACCAAATAAAAGCTCACAACACGTATAGTAACATAAGATGGATTTACGACAACCCCGAAACGGCAATTCCGAACATCGATTACGAGAATCGAACCAAATAGCAACGGAAATGACATTAAACGAGGAATTGAGTAAAACCGATACGAAACAAACTCGGATGACAAAAAGTACAGTATTAAATATTCTCAAAATATCAATACGGTTACAAGCGAGTCACTAAAAATGAAAAATACACCAAGATGAAAAATACCGGGAAAAGGAAAAAATGCGGATATTACACACTAAAGTCTTACATGTTTTGTTGTGCAGAATATATCACCATCTAACATTTCAAGACACCATTTACAACACATTCAGAAATTACAAAACAAGAACACGAAACACAACAATTTTTTCTGGTTAAACATTCAAGAAATCATATTGAAGGTATATTTATTGAATTTTAATATCAGTTATAATTATATTATGCATATAATATATCTATTTGGATGATTATGAACATGTTTAAGAATTAGTTCATTTTCTCGAATATTTCTTGGTGTATGTATAACACACACACACACACACATATATATATATATATATATATATATGTGTGTGTGTGTGTGTGTGTGTGTTTGTGTGTATATGTGAATTTGACATCTTGAATTCAAGCTATGATAATTGTAGTCGTAATTTTTGTATGTTCTTGATAAATACTGATACGTTTTTTTCGTGAACGCAAGTGCACGTTGTCGTATACAAGTAATAAAGTGGTGAGTAGAGTATCGTTCCCTCGAGGACTAATGTGCTAATTACCAATTTATTGGTTATTCCTAGTTTTATTTGAACGGCCGAGATATTTGGGTTTGAACAATTATTAAATAATTTAGAAAGTGCGATAAACTAAAATAAACAAGAAATTAGTTATCCAATAAAAGGAGTTTCAAATAAAAGAAGTATCTAGAATCAAGAATTCACCTTAATTAATTCAAATTAATCTTGACTTATATAAGTTATGTAATTTACCAATTGATTGAAAGCGAAGATTATCTGATTTAATCTATCGCCCCTTCCGAGGTCAGTAGAATTTTCTAACACGAACAATTCACTCTATTCCTAGGTGGTTATTTCGTCATTAGCCAAAAAGATTTATAATCTTAAAAAAATATCAAGCTTCATAATTCTTATGAGTATATTCCTATCTCATAAGATAAAATAGTTTTCTCACAATTATCACTACTCACTTTTCTCTTCCAATTCAAGTTAAGTAGCTAGAACAATTCAATCATCGGCCACATAATTGAAAGCATTAAGAATAACCAGGGAAAACTCAATGAAAATGGGAAAATATCAATAATGTAAAATCAAGAGTTAATTCATCATAATCTCGGTTTCATCTGAATCCTAGAATTAGGGAATATAACTAGACATGCTAGAAAGCAACACAAAAATACGAAAATTAAACATGAGGTTCAAGAACATCAAACACAATTGAAGAAATCGTCCTCTTCCATGCTCCTGCCTTCGTTCTTTTCCTCTGCTCTGTTCTCCACCGCTAGGTATCCCACTCCCCTCTGATGATCGTTGTTTTTGTCCTTGTCTCAGCTTTTATAACCCTCTTATCTCTCTAAATCGCGTCCAGAAAATTAGGTTTTGTCTGACTCAAAAACGGCCAAAGTCACAGAATCATATTAGTTTTTTCGCCGCTGTGGGCCGCGGCCTGGAGTAAGTGTGTCGCGGCCCCAATTACAAAACTGCCCTGTCTGGGCATAAATTCAGTACGGGCCGCGACCCATATTAAGTGTGTCGCGGCCCGCACAGCTTGTTCCAGCTTGCTGCGTGTTGAGTCTGCGATGCGGCCCACCTTCGTGTGACGCGTCCCTCTATAGAAAAGTCGTTTTTGGTCTGTTTTGCTTCGTTCGAGCTCCAGGACTCCAATTTCCTACAAAACATGTAAACATAATGCATTAGGAGCTCATTTACGCAGAATTATATCAAAATAGAGATAAAATGATGACAATAAAGCGTACAAAAATAGCACGTAATCAATACCCCCAAACTTAAACCTTTGCTTGTCCTCAAGCAAAAATCAACTCCAAACAAACTACAAGTATCATGGACAATCGTGAAAATCCATATCGCCTCAACTTATTAATGCTAACCTGAAAATCTCAAAGAATAATACGAATATCGTACTAGTGAGTCACGTTACGGACAATGATTTCTCCAAGTAATCTTTTTCGTGCTAATCTCAGCCCATGAAAGTAGTCAAGGCTCGAAGATCAACAAACGTGAAATGGGCCGACCGACAAAATGAATGGTGAGTTTATAATAAGCTAACTCGCCTAGTCCCACAGTCTTGTGAAATAAACATACGAAATGCAGCACAACTAATATGATTTCCATAATGACATTCCCCGGACAGCAATCACACTTTATTTAATAACTATTATTATGATTTTAGGAACAACGAGTTAACCACTAGGTTTCGACTCCCGGAATGTTTCATCGGAAGAGTCCTAGGGTGGATTTCCATACTCATGTATTGGGGAACCGTTTGACGTAAAGGACACTCATGAATGCTCCTAGTTACTAAGTCTCCCTCCACAGCGGAGAAAAACCTCGAGTTTTTTTTGGCACGTCCGATTCAAGGTTGCTGTTTTACATAAATGTAAACTACGAGTTATGTGAATACATCCGGTTGCTTGGATTCCTATCATAGGATATGCGATATTTCTGAAAAATTATTCTACCTCTTACACAAGTCTATTCATGGTTGCTGTTTGACGCGAATGTAAACTACGGGTTACGTGAATACATCCGGTTACTTGACTTCCCATCATAGAACATGCAAGGTTGTTCATTTTTATGGGAATTAAAACTGTTTGAACCAATGCATAATCGTAGGTACTTAGTTTAATGCTTACAAGGCCAATGTCACTAGACGACTAGCTAGGTGAACAGTGCAACCAAACAAATATATACGGTGGCTCGTGTAATGCGAACACTACAAACACGTCTGTCTTATTTCCTGAATGCCAAGGCTTCCACAATGACGTAAAAAACCAGACTGAAATGAGTACTCAAGTATAAAATAGCATAAGGTGAAGTCGACTAGATTTATCCGGTTCTTCAAATAGAATTCAGAATTATATATTTAGTCTTACGCATGGTTGCACGACATACCCAAAATACCAAAGAAGACAAGCAAGTGACGCAAATATCGAAAATCAAGCAAGACAAACTAAACAAGCTAACTCCCCCAAACTTAAGATATACATTGACCCCAATGGACGACAAATAAAAATAAAAATAAATAGTAAACAAGCAGCTCAAGTACTCCCCTGAATAAAAGAAGACTCAGGCGTCAGCCTCGTCGGGGGAAGTAGGTGGTGTAGGTGGCATGGTCAGAGGTATGAAGGGTCTTTCTGGGTGGAGGATATGGCCAGTCCACACTACCAAATACTCTTGATGGTACGCGTCCCTAGCAGCTAAACACCTATCAACACAGCGATTGGCCCGACGGATCTGCTAGTGCATCTCACGATGCACAATTGCGATTATACTGTCCCGCTCTGCCTGTATGCCCTGCCTCAGACCTTCAAACATCGCCTTCAAGGTGTGATCTCCCGCTGCAGGGGGTGGCACGGAATCTATATGATCCTCTGCCTCAGTTGCCTGGTCATTAGTGATAAGAATAGGTTCCGATATATTCTGAATAGGAGGCGAGTGCTCAAGTGGCCGATCCAAAATAAAACCTTGTCCTCACGGGTGTGTTCGCACGCCACCCCACTCATCGAAATGAGATATGATGCGATGATCTATTGGAGCCTGGGGTACAATGGTAGGCTCATCATCCGACCAGACAACACCCGACTGGCGGCATAAAGCGCAGATCAAAGAGGGGTGCTTCAGTCCCATGTTGGCGCCTCCCCTGATGCACTGTAAAATGGACCGGGCGAGACGTGGGGCTAAATCAAATCTGAGATTGGAGGTGATGGAATAAAGTAGTCGCACGCGAGGTAGTAGGACTGAGCGTATCTGCGAGGTAGGGTGTACCCTCGCGCATATGAAGTATAACCAGTCTCGACCTAACCGATTGAGGCGTGAGCTTTTGAAGAAGTAAGCTTCGGAGCCCGGAACACGTGTCTCCCAAACTGAATCTAGCTGAGTCAGCGCTTCTAGTAACACTCGCTCATGAGGCTACCCATCGCCGTCGTGTAAGCCGATTCATTAACTTCAGGTAACTCATACAAACATCGAATCGTAGCCGTAGAAAAATCAACCCTCTGACCGCGGACAGTAACCTCTGTACGAATGTCCGGTATCCCTAGCATTGGCCCTCCACACACATGATGTTTCAAATAGTGAGTATAGAATTCGTGCACTATAGATATAACGACTGGTTCGGGCTTTGCGACGAATCGTATCCAGCCCATCTCAGTGATCATCGATAATAACTCGCCATCTTGAGGGCAGGAGTGAATCCCCTCTCAGGAATGATAGTTCTCGGGCGAATCCTTTCAATGAATAGTAGGTGAACCTCTGGGTCGGTGAGATGATGGAATTTCCCCTCGGTGGGGGCTTGAGAGGGTTGCCCTCTTGAAAGAGATGATCGAGTCGCAGCACGGGTAGAACTTAACTTCCTCTTACGAGCCATCACGAGTTCCTATAAAGTAAAATAATGATATCAGGCGAAGAAGTGGCATAACATGACACTAACCACAAACTTATAAGATATGAAAAACATATACTCGGATGTAGCATTAAAACTCCTCAATTTCATACGAGAGAAATGATGTGAAGATTATCTCAATATAAGCATTAGGGGCGGGGGAATACACTACTCAGGTAATCGTATTCGCATCATATGATAGATGATGTTTAGTTCACACAAATCTCACTTGGGCATTACCCCAAACACTTGGCCGGCATAAACACAAGTCAAGAGAAACACAAATCTTGGTGAGTTTATTTACCAATGACAATTTCTCGGACTAATCCACGACAAAACACGCAACATGATCAACTTCAACTGATATCCTTAATATATTTCAATCATAATCTCACTAGAAATCATAAGATATGCAAATTAATCAAACAAAAAAAGAAAACTTACCCAATTCTCAATCCTTGAAATAAATTTAGAAAATATAACTGGAAACATATGGATTACCTGGACTTGGATAGATGAGAATCAAAGATGAAAGAAGAAGAATGATCTGGAAGTGTAACCTGCGTCTTCTCGCACTCCTCACTTCTCAATTTTTATCTCCCGACTAAATGACACCCTTCACGGTTGAAGTTTAATAACTCCAGCAGGGGCCGCGGCCCATAGTAAGTGTGCCGCGGCCCGCGGTACAGTAAGAATGGCACTGCGGGTTGAGTCTACGTGCGTGCTGCGGTTCTGAGTAAGGGTGCCGCGGCTCAGGGTAAGTGTGCCGCGGCTCAGCGGAAGTGTGCCGCGGCCTATAGTACAGCAACTAAAGCACTGAATTTGAGTCTATACGCGCCACGGTCCTTACTGCACTGCCGCGGCCCTAATTGGGAGATAGCCCTGGAGTGATTTCTGCGAAAATTTTTCAACTGTATCTAAAGAAAACAAGTGAGAATAGCACAATATGTCGAAAATACCGGAAAACTAGACTCCTAAAATGGAAAAAATATAAAAACAAAGAAAACTAAAAACTACTACTACTACTCGAGTTGCCTCCCGAGAAGCGGTAAGTTTATCGTCTTCAGCCGGACCCTGCTAGAATTTAATTAGCGGCGGATAGGATGATTGTGGACTTTTGCGCATCCATCGGATCACCATTGTAGATTTTCAAATGCTGGCCATTGACTTTAAATTTGCAATTTTCACATTCTACTTCCACTGCATCATGGGGAAACACTTGAACCACAGTTAAAGGCCCCAACCACCCTGATTTCAGTTTTCCGGGAAACAACTCCAGACGAGAATTAAAGAGTAGTACTTGTTGTCCCGGAGCAAATTCTCTATGCAAGATCCGCTTATCATGCCATTCCTTAGTGCATTCTTTGTAGAGCTTGGCGTTTTCATAAGCATCATGCCGTAGTTCCTCCAATTCACTCAATTGCAAACACCTTCTTTCCCCAGCCACCTTGAGATCAAAATTAAGCTTCTTAATAGCCCAATATGCGCTATGCTCCAATTCGACTGGCAAATGACACGCCTTAACGAAAACCAACCTATAAGGTGACATACCTATAGCGGTTTTATAAGCGGTACGAAACGCCCACAAAGCATCATCGAGCTTAAGTGACCAGTTTCTTCTAGAAGAGTTCACTGTTTTCTCTAAAATCCACTTGAGTTCACGGTTAGAAATTTCCACTTGCTCGCTCGTCTGCGGGTGATAAATGGTTCCCACTCGATGTGTGACTCCATACTTAGCTAAGACGGGATCAAGAAATTTGTTGCAAAAATGCTTTCCGCCATCGCTTATTATGGCTCGAAGTGTCCCAAAACAGTTAAAAATATACTTCTTTAAAAACTTTACAATGACACTTGAATCATTTGTCAGAGACGCAATAGCTTCCACCCATTTCGATACGTAATCTACCGCCACCAAAACAAAAAGATTCTTATGAGAGGGTGGAAATGGGCCCATAAAATTGATCCCCCACACGTCAAATAATTCCATCTTTTGAGCAGAAACGGCTTGTCCCATAAATAGTATTTTGCATCAGAGATAAACTTCTTTTTATGTTGGCGACTAAACTCAGAGGGAATCACATTGATTGCTAGATAATTTACTAAATCAGCATACCAAGGTGCTTGTTGTGAGCCCAGCTTGTAGAGCTGCTCATCCGGGAAATTTTCTACAATTGGTGGATGATTCTCTGCTTTCTCCAATGGATTTTCTAAACGTGAGAGATGATCTGCAATGACATTTTCAGTCCTTTTCTTATCACATATCTGCAAATTGAACTCTTGTAGGAGAAGCACCCATCTAATCAACCTCGGTTTATCATCTTTCTTTTCTAGAAGGTACTTGATAGCCGAATGGTCAGTCCACACGACCACTTTTGTCCCCAACAGATAAGCTCGGAATTTATCAAAAGAAAAAATCACGGCTAATAGTTCTTTCTATGTCGTGGCATAATTTCTTTCGGCATCGTCGAGGGTTATACAACATGAAATACTTTTCCCTGTCGCTATCCCAAAACTACCCCAATGGCAAAATCACTAGCGTCGCACATCAATTCAAATGGCAAGTTCCAGTCTGGGGCGACTATAACAGGAGCGGTGCTTAGAGCCTTCTTCAAGAGATCGAAGCTTTCTTTACATAACTCATTAAAATTAAACGGGACATCTTTCACGAGCAAACTACACAAAGGCTTCGTGTTTTGAAAAATCTTTAATCAAATGACTGTAGAACCCGATGTGTCCCAATAAACTCCTCACCCCCTTTACTGAAGTAGGCGGAGGCATTTTCTCAATCGTTTCAATTTCTGCACGATCGACTTCAATCCCATGAGCGGATATGCGATGGCCCAGCATAATGCCTTCCTGGACCATAAAGTGACATTTCTCCCAATTTAACATAAGATTTGTCTCTTTGCATCTTTTTAGTACATTCTTTAAATTATGCAAACATAGATCAAACGAATCACCGAAAACAGAAAATTTATCCATAAAGATTTTAATACAATGTTCTACCATGTCAGAAAAAATAACCGTCATACACCTTTGAAAAGTGGCTGGCGCATTACATAAACGAAAAGACATGCGCCGGTAAGCAAAAATGCCGTAAGGACATGTAAACGTTGTCTTTTCTTGGTCTTCTGAGGCTATATAAATCTGATTATACCCAGAATAACCATCAAGAAAATATAAAAACTCGTGTCTAGCCAATCTATCCAACATTTGATCAATAAACGGTAAAGGAAAATGGTCTTTTCTAGTGGCTTTATTTAATTTTCTGTAATCTATACACATACGCCACCCTATAACAATTCTAGTGGGAATTAATTCATTATTATTATTTTGAATAACAGTTATACCACCTTTCTTTGACACTACTTGAACAGGACTTACCCACTTACTGACGGACATAGGAAAGATCATACCTGTATCGAGGAGTTTTAAAACCTCAACTTTTACCACCTCTTTCATATTCGGATTTAACCGACGTTGATGCTCCACAAAAGGCTTGTAGTCCTCCTCCATTAAAATCCTGTGCATACAAATGGAAGGACTAATCCCCTTTATATCCGCAATAGACCATACCAAGGCATATTTGTATTCCCTCAACACTCTTAATAGCTTATCCTCTTGATCAACCGCCAAAGTGGCAGAAAGAATGACAGGTAGGGAATTACCTGGCCCCAAAAATGCATACTTAAAATGATTTGGCACTTGCTTAAGTTCTAGATTTGGGGGTTTCTCAACCGATGGGACGATTCTCGTTGGTGAACTTTCGAGCTCCTCACATGGTTTACGAGTGAAAATGGTGGTGAATCATCCATGTGTCGTAAATAAGCTACGTGCTCTGGATTCAACTCGGTAGAGGATCCGACTAAAACAGACTCCAGTGGATCTGATGGGTAGCTCTCCCGAAAAGCATTTCTTACACATGAGTCAATGAAATAAATTTGAAAGCAATTTTTGACATCATTAGGATGTTGCACAGATCGAAACATATTAAAAGTGACTTGCCCTTCTTGAACTCGTAAAGTTATCTCCCTTGCTTGCACATCGATGAGAGTTATACATGTAGCTAAAAATGGCCTTCCGAAAATGATGGGAATCTCATGATCTTCTTCCATATCGAGCACAATAAAACCAGCAGGGAAAGTGAAAATATCAACCCTGACCAGGACATCTTCTATCACCCCTCTAGGATACTTGATGGATCTATCTGCTAGTTGTAAAGAGACCGTAGTAGGCTTGGCCTCCCCGATACCTAGTTTCTTGAAAATAGAGAGAGGCATAAGATTAATACTGGCGCCAAGATCACACAAAGCTCTATCAAAGGATGAGTTTCCAATAGTGCAAGGTATAGTGAAGCTTCCTGGATCTTTCAATTTAGGTGGGAGCTTTTTCTGCAAAATAGCGCTGCACTCTTCAGTTAGTGCCACCATTTCATATTCTTAGAGCTTTCTTTTGTTAGATAAAGTCTCCTTCATCGGCATTTGTTCCAAAGCATCGTCAAATGGGATATTAATATGCAATTTCATGAAGACATCGAGAAACTTAGAAAATTGATTGTCTAACTTCTGCTTTTGCAGACGCTGTGGAAATGGGACTGGTGGCACATAAGTAGGATGAGTGGTCGAGACTACTTTTGACTTGGGCTTTGAGGACATATTGGTCTCTACTTGAGTGGGCTCCTCATCATTCAATTTCTCAAAGGGAATGCTCTTTTCTTTGCTACTCTTGGACTTCTCGTGTAGTTCCTTTCCACTTCGTAACTCAATAGTTTGCACATTTTCTTTGGGATTCATCTCATAGCACTTGGTAAGACACCTTGGGGTCTAGATGATAATAGATTTGAAATCTGCCCCAATTGAACCTCCAAGTTCCGAATAGAAGCAGAATGATTCTGTAGAGTAGTTTCAGTGCGAGTCATGAATTGACTTGTATTAGCCGCCCGTTGAGCAAGTGCATCTTCTAAAGAGACATTCGGTGGTTGAGGGGGATGCTGTTGTGGCTGAGTGAGTTGATCTTGTGGAGGTTTGTTCAACGCTTATCCATTCCTCCATGAAAGATTTGGATGATTTCGCCACCCTTGATTGTAGGTGTTATCGCCACCCTTGATTGTAGGTGTTAGAATACGGGTTATTTTGACGATTTTCATTCCCCACAATTGATCTTGTTCCACCTGAGATTGCTTAAATGGATTCCCGACTTGACATTCAGCACTTGGATGAGAGCCGCTGCACTAATTGTAAGTTTCCGTGGTACTGGTATAAGGAGCGTGTGATAAAACTTGGAGTTGTTGAGTGTTGTTACCTAAAATATTATCTGGAGATAGATATTGCTGGAATGGATGGATAACAAACAAATGCGAGAACACTTTCGTGGGAAAAGTAAATAACACAAGATTTGTCGGGGTTGTTAGTCCCGGGCTTGAATGCTCTCGCGAGATGTTATTAATACGAATATTCGGGGATACAAGTATTAATGTAAGAATACAATTACAATGAGTGTAAAGATCCTTGTTATCTTAGCTAGTGAGCGTGTAGATTGCCGGAAGAACTAGATATGATACTTTGTGAGTTCTTGTAACAACGGAGATGAACAGTGGCGGCGGTGAGAGATCGACAGTCTCTCACGGTGTGTATTAGCTGTATGCTTGAGCTCCTGGGCTTATGAATCTTTTTGAATCTGCACTGTAGAGACTTCTTGCCTCTGCTGACCGTCTTCTGGATGAGAGGTTCTGAGAGAGAAATCCTGAGGTGGATTCCGGAGAGAAAGCTGGGAGCTTGATGGTATGTTTGTTCTTCTGTATTTCCGTGAATGAATTCGGAGTATAAGTGAATGAATTGGGAACCTTTTTCCAGTAGGAGGAGGTTCTCTATTTATAGGACTTGGACCTACTGGGCGATCGCCTTTGCTGTATTATAATAAGTGGGCGATCGTCTTTTAGCACATGGGCATGTCCCTTTAAAGTCTGCAGGAGTTGCTGGCAGTCTCCGTGCGGTCCAATGAGAAGCCTGCACGCATCTGAGTCGCTGTCACGGGCGGTCCCACCATGTGCCTTTCGGCGGGCTTGTCGATAGGTAAAGCCGCCCTTGTCCTGTTGGTGGTCAATGATCCGTGAAATGCGGATCTTGTCTCGGATCTGCACATGGGTGCTGTTTTGAGATCCAGTCTTCGATGACTTTGCCGGGCGATCGTCTCTGTTCGGGGCGTAGGTCGGTTGTCCTTAACCGGGCACTAGAGTCGATCGCCAGATGCCAAAAGGCGATCGCCTTGGGAGTCGATCACTAGGTACTTGATGGTGGGCTGGTATCTTCGATTAGGCGAGCTAGCCATAGTTTGATTGCTGTGGACTTGGTCACTCGGCCTTGTAGTCGATCGCCTATCGAGTCGAATAAATCTCGATACAACAATTGCCCCCCAGCTCGCTCCTATGTTGGAAACGTGGGGTGAGGTGGTTCTGGTGGCGATCGCTGAACTTCGACGAGCGACTCTGCGTTGCACTGAACTGGCGATCGTCTTTGAGCTGATAGATTCTGAGTTTGGACGACCTGGTAGGTCGTTGAAATGAGCGGGAAGTGGCAGCGGATGCGGAATAGTCTCTGGGACACGTGTCGGGTTCCTGTTGGGGTAGACCGACGGTCATTTATGACTCCTCGACTGACGCGTCCTTGAAAAGACGCGTACGCGGGTTTCAAGGGAGTCTTAATTGCGATGTTTGAGATCCGACCCCTGAGATTCTCCCTTATTGCAAACGAGTCCCTGCCATCTCCTATAAAAGGGCGTAGTGTTGCAGTCTTCATTCCCACGCGCATTTACTGGAGAAAGAAGGACTTGCTGAAGATTTTTCTGAAGATCTCATTGCCGATCGTCGGTCGATCTCATCTTTGGGTAAGATGAACACTCTTTTTCTCCTCTTTTCTTCAAAAATGGCTGGAACATCTTCTTCACACGGAGTGGGCACTTCCTCCGCCGTTGGGACTTCTGATGTCCGGGGAGGATCCACCACTGAATTCCATCTGGAGACGGACGCTGAGGCTATTCGGGCCTGAATTGACCCTGCGGAGGTGGAGGCACTGTTCAACGAGGCCGACGTGGCCAAGGAGGCGGCCGTCGAACATAGGCGCTCGCAGATGGAGAGAGATCTTGCGGTCAGGGCCTACTGGGAGCGGCACAGTGCCTTTGGCCGGGCTTATGTGGCATTTGCTGAAATCATGGAGGGGCTGGCTGGTCCGTCTCTAAGATTTGATTTCTGGGAGTATTCGATCTCTCACCCTTATCAACCTCCCAAGCGATCGCTGTTTCGGGCTGCTCAGCGATCTCTATGGTCGCTTGGTCAAATCAGGAGTTTGGCGACCAGGAAGGATCTGGCCGTCTGGAGGACAAGGTTTCATATCCCCTCAGACGTGGATCTCTTCGTGCCGGCCGAGAATGAGAGAGCCGATCAGCCTCCAGAGGGGATGGTCGCTGTGAAAGAATCGATCATGGAGGCAGGGTTGCGATTCCCCTTGTCGTTCGCAGTCTCCCACCTGTTGGCTGCCTGGAACGTGGCACCTCTCCAGCTGACGCCAAATGCTTGGCTCCAGATAATTTGTACCCTCACCTTGTTCGGCGGTCACCGACTGTACCGCCTTCATTCGCCGTCGGAGATGAACCACCTGTTCAAGCTGATGGTTCAGAAAGGGTCGGTCGGAGGCTATCATATACAAGGCCGATCCGGTCGGGTGATCCTTGGAGTCCCGAACAAGGCGCGGGGCGATCTGGCGAAGTGGGTTTGGGTCGCCGGAGCCTGGAAAGCCTCCGCGAGCGACAATCCCACTGGCGAGCTGGAGATTCCCACTGGTTTTCGGGAGAGACATCCCGGTAAGGGTTCAGACTCTTCCTTAGTTCGGATATGTTCTGAAACGATCTAATTTGATTTTGCTTTTGCAGGTTTCCACATTCCGGCGATCGAGGAGTTGCCTTTCGATTTCCTGGTCGTGTGGGAGCGGATACGGAGTTTGTCAGACGACGACCTGAACGCTAGCTGGATCAATAAGGAGAGTCGTTGGTTGTCTGCTCGCTTGTTCCGTTTTCCGAGACATCCCTCGGTCTCAGGTACAAATTACTACGATCTCTATTTGCTTGGCGATCGTCATGTTGGAGGAAAATGACTAACTGTGGCTTGATTGTTCTTATCGCAGAGGTTCACTTTTCTCGCTTTGTGGAGCCCCCATCGGAGATTGCCATGTCGAACCCCGGAGTTTTGGGTCATCTTCGTCAGACGAAGTCATCGCGGGCTCCTCCTGTGGCGTTACCTATCATCCCGGAGGCGGAGCCTCGCGTGGAGCCGATCGTGGCCGAGGAGGAAGTCCGGGAGGAGGGGCTTCGGAAAAATTGCAAACGGCAGAGGTCGGGAGAAACTCCAGTTTCTGCCCCTGCCAGTGAGGTGCCGATCGCCGCGCCTCCGATCACCGTTGTTCCTCCAGAGAATGAGCCAGCTCCCTCCGCGGCTTTCCTGCGGGAGATGGCGATCGCCGAAGCTGAGACCCCTTGCGGGAAGCCATACTTCGGTCGCGATCCTGAGAGAACCGAGAGGTAGACTGTTTGCTGAGTTGAAACTTGTCATTTGCGTAGGAGTTGTGTTAACTTTGTTGTTTTGATGCAGGATCCGTCGCACAGATCCATCTTGCCCGCCGATGGTGTTAGATTTCTTAGCGAGCTGATCTCCTCGCCAGTCCTGTGACATCCCGCAATACGTCAGCAAGGTTGTTTCTGCTCTACCGAAGGCCTGGACGACCGATCTAGATGCGATTGCTCATCAGCGATCGGGGAGTACGATGCAGGCTGTTCTCGCCCTTTCTCTCGAGACGGCGACCATGGCTGTCCAGGCTGCGCAGGAGTTTGAGGTGCGACCTTCCACTATTCGCCTGCAGGCGGATCTCGAGGCGGCTTGGAAAGAGAACGCCGAGTTCACCGACAAGATCGCGGCAATGGAGAAGGACTCTTTGGAGGCAGCCAAGCGGGCGAGCCAAGAGCTTGAGCTGGCGAGGAAGGATGCCGAGATGTCTCGGTTGGCAGTTGACCGATTCCGGGACAGGATGACGAATGCCGTCCGGGCACAGAAGGTTGCCGAGATGGAGGCCGATCATCAGAAGGTGACGATCGCTCGGTTGACTAGCGAGCTGGCGGAGTCGAGGGAGAAGATAGCTGCGAGGGAGGCCGAGCTCCAAGGGTCACAACAGGCGATGGCGGAGCTGAAAGGGGAGGTAGAGGCGACCAAGGCCAATCCCTTCCTTAACTTGGAGTTTGGTAGCGAGTTTGCCTATTATATGGCATTCGCTGACTCGATCCGAGCCGCCAAGAAGGGAGGGCTGGAGGTCGGCCCTCTTGCTGAGAATTTCAAGGCGTATGCGCTGGAGCATCCTCTCCATCCTGCTTTCTCCTTGCCGATTTTGGATCTCTTGGAGCTTGGCGTGGATTTGAGCTGTTATCCGACTCCGGCGAACCTCGTTCATCCTGACGCTCCGGAGGACGGGGAGGCTACTCCGGGAACTGGGGAAGGGCCGCAAGTCGAGCCGGGGGTTGAAGGCGAAGGCCAGGCGGGGGCCTGAGGCTCTTCACTCTTGTTTGTTTGTTTTGGCTATTCTAGTCTTGTAATTTGTAGCTTTCTTTTTGTAGTACTTAGGCCTTCGGGCGATCATGTATGTACTTCCGAACTTCAATCAATGAAACGACTGTTTGGTTCTTCGATTTATCACTTGAATGATTGCTATTTTTGAGTCTTTATTTGACTTTGTACAAATGTGTGAGGAGAGATCGTTGCAAGTGTAGGTCTAAGTGAATTGATAAACTCATATAGATAACTTTTACAACAAATTCGATCGCTGCACAATGTCTGGAAAATGGCGATCTGAAAAATGGCGATCTCCGTATGTGGTTGAATAGGGACGATCGTCATATAGGTGGTCCGCACTCTTCCCCCTTGTTTTTATTCACTTAGTGTAAGGGGATGAAAATAATTCGTTGAGCGAGTGGTCTTCAACTTTGTCGAATCCTCAAGGACGGTCGTCCGTCTTGAGGAACCGTGCACGATTGCGGAGTTCGATGGACCGACTCCATGACCATGTCTTTTGCACGAACGACATTGTCTGTCTCGTGACTCATTTTATTGTGAGGGTCCTCGGTTAGGCTGCGCCTCGCCTCATATTTAAACGAAGGGCATGTGGTCTTGGTCTGGAGGAGTCCTTGCGCGGGGCAGCGTCAGATGATTCAACTCCACGTCCGCGGCTTGTTAGCTCTGCTTCCACCTCGGGTCGCCATGAAGATGGCGACCCTCGACGGTGTACGTTGAGATGGGGGTAGTGACGCGTCGCATTGTCCGGGTTCACCACGTTAGATGATGAACCTTTGAGGGCGGGCAACTGCATCCACTGATTAGTTTTGGAGGGCCCTCAGACTACGCCGGCCTCGTATCTAAACGAAGGGCGGGCGATCGTGGCCCAGAGGGACCTTGCATGGCCTAAGTAGTCAGTTCCATCAACCACCAGGACCATGGCTGCACTCTTCTACCTTGGATCGTCATGTAGATGCCGATCTTCGACGGTGTACGTTGTGCGGGGGAGGCGATCTCGTGCCTTAGTCCATCATGTTAGATGGTGAACTGTAGATGGCGAGCGAGTCCTCCAGTTTCTCAAATGAGGAGGGAGATCGGGGAGAGACTTCCGAGGTTCCCTTCTCTTGATTGAAGCATGTAGAGACGGTCACCGAGGTTGATCTAGGGGTCGGCTCGTATGAGCTTCCCAACCTGTATGTGTTCGACTCGGACGATCGTGTATAGAGATTGGTAGGGGCTTCAGCTAAGCCAATAAACTGTCCAACTTGCCCTCCTTGAACAATCTCCAGAGCTGTTTGAGGAGGTCGCGGCATTGGTTGGTGCTGCGGCCGGGACTCTTATGGTAGGCACAATATTGATTGTTGTCCAGGTGACCGTGGTCCCTTATCGCCTTTGGCTTGTTTAGCGGTTCGTGCCCCTTGATGGTATAGAAAATGTGGGCCGGAGTTCGGTTGAACGTATGGAGGAGATGGGCCTTCATGTCCTCAAAGGCCTTGCGATCTCCGGGTGGCTTGGCGATCGCCTTCTTTGTTTTGGCGATCGCCTTTTTTGTTTTGGCGATCGCCATCTTTCGGACAGGAGGTGGCGTTTTCTCGCCTAGGTGGAGGGTGAGTAGCCTTTGCCTGGCCAGAAAGCAGGCAGCCTTAACGCGGAAAATCGCGTAGGTTGGGGGAATATCCTTGGTGAGATGTCTAAACATGGGTGAATGGCCATAAAATCCCCCCATGACCGAATAGAGAGCGAGCTCGTCACTGACGGGTTCGCCGGTGAGGATAATTTCATCTACTCGGTCGATGTAGTCTGCGTCGGTTTTGTCCTCCCCCTGCCTGATTTTCATCACGCGGTGGGGGCTTTCTGGTCTGGAGACCTTGGTGGCGAAGTATGATGTGAAGTCATTCGCCAGTTTCTCAAAGGAGATGATCGATCGTGGTGGTAGTGAGGCGTACCACCTATGGGCCAGCTCGCCCAATGTTAATAGGAAGATTCGGCACTTGGTTGCATCTGATGCCCCACACCCAGTCATGTATATTCGGAATTCACTCAGGTGGGTTTCGGGGTCCGATCTCCCTTCATACAAAGGTGTTTTGGGAGGAGCGATCCTTGGTTGCACGGGGGCGAGCTCGATGTGGACCGCGAGTGTCTCGGTCGGCCCGGTGATCGTTCTGCTGGCGCTTTCCCCAGTGTCCAAGAGTGCTTTCATCTCGTCGAGCTGGCGTTGCATAGAGGCCATCGCCGTGGCCTGGCTGCTCGCGGTTCGGCGCTTGGAGTGGGAGCCGAGGCGATCGAGTACTGATCCCCTGGCGATCGGGGCGGGAGTCAGACGGCTGACCTGCATTCGGCTGTGAGTGGGGTAGGCTGAACTCCTGGTGACGGATTCGGATTCCGTCTTTTCGTGGTTGGAAACAGAATGCCCCGGTCGCCAGGATGGGTCGCGCCCCAAGCGATTGAATACGGATTCTTCCGGTCGTGCGAGAGCCCTTTCTCGCGAATTGGGGCTTTCTGACGATCGTTCGCCAAGTAGCCCGTTGAATTTCCGTTTTCCCATGCGGCGGACGATCGAGGGAGTTATTGCGGGCGACGCGCATGCTCTCCGTCGCTCCTCTAGGATGTCCATAGCCTCCTTGATCTGTCCCTCGGTTTGGAACTGGTCGAGTGAGAGGTTGGGGCCATCTCTCAGGTGCGGGATCGAGAGTCTCGCGTTGCCGCGACTTCCCCCGGTCGTTGGCTGGGGTTCGGATTGAGCCGGGAAATGGTGTCCGGCGGTTCGGAGAGTGGCTCTCTTCGATGTACTGGCAGATGTCATGATTCTGAAGGTTTTCTTTGAAGCGAAGTGAGTGTCACTTCAAGTATATGCCCCGAGAACAGTGAGTGTTCTTCGGGACGGTAGGAATGAAAAATGAAGGTATAGATCCCCTTCCTCTAGCGCCAATTGTTGCTACCCAAAATATTATCCGGAGATAGATATTGCTGGAATGGATGGATAGCAAACAAATGCGAGAACACTTCCGTGGGAAAAGTAAATAACATAAGATTTGTCGGGGTGGTTAGTCCCGGGCTTGAATGCTCTCGCGAGATGTTATTAACACGAATATTTGGGGATACAAGTATTAATGTAAGAATATAATTACAATGAGTGTAAAGATCCTTGTTATCATAGCTAGTGAGCGTGTAGATTGCCGGAAGAACCAGAGATGATGCTCTGTGAGTTCTTGTAACAACGGAGATGAACAGTGGCGGCGGTGAGAGATCGACAGTCTCTCACGGCATGTATTAGCTGTATGCTTGAGCTCCTGGGCTTATGAATCTCTTTGAATCTGCACTGTGGAGACTTCTTGCCTCTGCTGACCGTCTTCTGGATGAGAGGTTCTGAGAGAGAAATCCTGAGGTGGATTCCGGAGAGAAAGCTGGGAGCTTGATGGTATGTTTGTTCTTCTATATTTCCGTGAATGAATTCGGAGTATAAGTGAATGAATTGGGAACCTTTTTCCAGTAGGAGGAGGTTCTCTATTTATAGGACTTGGACCTGCTGGGCGATCGCCATTGCTGTATTATAATAAGCGGGCGATCGTCTTTTAGCATATGGGCTTGTCCCCTTAAAGTCTGCAGGAGTTGCTGGCAGTCGCCGTGCGGTCCAATGAAAAGCCTGCACGCGTCTGAGTCGCTGTCATGGGCGGTCCCTCCATGTGCCTTTCGGCGGGCTTGTCGGTAGGTAAAGCCGCCCTTGTCCTGTTGGTGGTCAATGATCCGTGAAATGCGGATCTTGTCTCGGATCTACACATGGGTGCTGTTTTGAGATCCAGTCTTCGATGACTTTGTCGGGCGATCGTGTCTGTTCGGGGCGTAGGTTGGTTGTCCTTAGCCGGGCACTAGAGTCGATCGCCAGATGCCAAAGGGCGATCGCCTTGGGAGTCGATCTCTAGGTACTTGATGGTGGGCTGGTATCTTCGATTAGGCGAGCTAGCCATAGTTTGATTGGTGTGGACTCGATCGCTCGGCCTTGTAGTCGATCGCCTATCGAGTCGAATAAATCTCGATACAACATTGAGTTAAAGCTGCAACTTGAGCTGATAGCGTAGATATTGGATCATTGTCGCAAATTTCGATAAGTATTCACATGCTCAGAAGGCCACTGATAAGCATTCGCATCCATAGCTTCCAGTAAGGAATAAGCTTCAGCCATAGTTTTACCCATTAAAGCACCCCCAGCTGCTGCATCTACTAGAGTGTGTGTAGAAGCACTCAATCCGTTATAGAATATTTGAATCTGCAGCCAATACGGTAGACCATGATGGGGGCATCTCCTTAGCAAATCTTTATATTGCCTCAATGCCTCATGTAGCGATTCCATCTCATACTGTCCGAAAGTAGTTATTTCATTTATGAGTCTTGCTGTCTTTGCCGGTGGAAAGAACTTAGCCAGAAAAGCTTGTGCTAACTCTGCCCAAGTTGTGATAGAGCCTGGTGGGAGTGAGTTTAACTAGAACTTGGCCTTGTTCCTTAGAGAAAATGGGAAAAGCCGTAGATGAATGGCATCATCAGTAACACCATTATTCTTGAATGTGTCACAAATCTCGAGAAATGAAGCAATATGAGCATTAGGGTCATCATTAGCCAATCCACAAAATTGGCTTGCTTGCACCATTTGAATGATAGCTGGATTGATTTCAAAATTGTTCAGTTGAATAGTCGGGCGTTGAATCCTTGAAAAATTAGCATTGATCTGCGGAAGTGCATAATCACGGAGAGCCAATGCTGGTTGAACCTGTTGGTTTAGGTTATCATTCCCTTGATTTTCAGTATTGTCTACCATGGTATCCGGAATAGATAACTGACGTTTTTCCTTCCTGTTTTTCCGAAGAGTGCGTTCGAGTTCGGTATCTAAAGGAATTAAACCTTCGTTACCAAATTTTCTCATGCACTAAACGAATTTCTGAAAGGAAAACAAATGAAACCAATTTGACACTAAAATTAAAAAGATAAGACAATATTCAAATTAAGACTAGAAACACTGAAATTGATATTAGCAACAACGATCAGTCCCCGGCAACGGTGCCCAAAACTAGATACGTATTTTTCGTGAACGCAAGTGCACGTTGTCGTATACAAGTAATAAAGTAGTGAGTAGAATATCGTTCCCTCGAGGACTAATGTGCTAATTACCTATTTATTGGTTATTCCTAGTTTTATTTGAACGACCGAGATATTTGGGTTTGAACAATTATTAAATAATTTAGAAAGTGCGATAAACTAAAATAAATAAGAAATTGGTTATCCAATAAAAGGACTTTCAAATAAAAGAAGTATCTAGGATCAAGAATTCACTTTGATTAATCCAAATTAATCTTGACTTATATAAGTTACGTAATTTCCCAATTGATTGAAAACGAAGATTATCTGATTTAATCTATCGCCCCTTCCAAGGTCAGTAGAATTTTTTAACACGAACAATTCACTCTATTCCTAAGTGAGTTATTTCGTCTATTAGGATAATTAACCCTGTTCGTTGTTTTGATAAACTGCCAACATACAGCAGGATGAAGTGTCAACATACAGCAAGTTGCTGTCCTGAAGACAAATATACAGCAAGATGTGAGTTTTGATAAAGTGTCATAATACAACAAGAAGCTCATCAGTCGGTATGATACCAAGTATGGAAGCCGTCCTGAAATATTTATACAGCATCTTTCCATACAGCAACCCTAAAATAGCCTACAACGTGGAACCTACAACTACGGCATTGTAAACGCAACATGTTGGATACAGCATACAAGTTGTAACGTGTTGAGATCTTCAACACTTATCCAACAGGACTGAAGAATGTTAGAACAGAATCTGCTTTATATGCTAAAGTCAAACCTCCGTTTGAAAATAAGTATTTAAAGACTGACTGGATAAAGTATTTAAATACTAAGCCGACAGAGATCTTCAGACAAGGAGCGAAATCCGGATCTTGTTCTGTACAAGTCAATCATCCCGTTGGAATGGACTTTTTGCTCAATAGATCTATTCCCAACGGATCTATTCCAAAGGCTATATATACCCCGAAGTTTGAAGATCAGAGACACTCGAATATACACGAACTTATACAAATACTGAAGATTTGAGAACTGGGCAAACTGAGATATACTAAGATACAATCGTGAACATCTCAAGAACAGTATATCAAGAGCAAACATATTTCCTCAAGCATACTTCCAATCTTGAGAGAAGAAATACACAAGTGCTCATTCTTGAACAACACATCATCAGCTCAAAGCTCAAGAAAGTCAAGTTGTTGTCCAACCATTGTTCTTACATTGATGAAAACCATAAGCCCTGTGTGGACTGAGAAAGCCTTGCATTTCCTGAACTGTGTGTGACAGATCTGCATTGAAGAGACGAAGCTTCGGAACTGTGTGTGAAGAAGCTAGTCAAGTGAAAGCTTTGACCAATCCATGTGACGGTTGAAAGCGATGGTCTTTGTATCAATCTGTGTGATTGATACAAGGATAGGTTTGATTATAGACACGTTGTTTTGTACGTAGTGTTTATAATAAACATTTTCACTCCTGTGTGGAGGACCAGTGGACGTATAGGGGTTTACCTCGAACCACTTTAAATATCGTGTTATTTACCTTCTGCAGCTTACTGTTTTCATTACTGTGATTATTTTACAAGTATATATTGCATACCCTATACGCACCAAGCAAACAGGAGAAAACCTAGTTGCTGTATTTACAACAACTTACTGTTTCAAGACTTCCGCTATGCACTCCTATTTGGAAATCATACAGCTTGTTGCTTAAAAACTTTCCAAGCTGTATTCTGTATACTTCGTTGCCAACAAGTCGTATCAGAGAGGTTGATTCTAAAAAGAATCAATCGTATTTTGAACCGAATCAGATCCTTAAAATCACTTATTTTTGAAAGCTTCTTTATCTTCACTAATCTTAGATATGGATACCTCACTGATTAATAAGGTACCAATGTTTTTTATTAACGAGTTTGATAACCGGAGAATCGGGATGGAGGCTCATCTTGCCGCCATGCATGAAGCGATGATTTATGTCATCCAAGAAGGCCCCATAAAAATCGTGAAGGTGAATCATTCCCCAAGGATTGAAGGCCAAGCTCATGCTGAGATGCTCAAGAAAGAGCGTGAACAATGGACCACAGATGATCGAAAATGCGCCAACCTCGACAATGTTGCTAATAACACACTATTTGTCACTCTTGACAAAGGCACGTTATCGAAGGTAAGGAGCTGTAAGACAGCCAAAGAAATCTGGAAAAAACTCAAGATGATTTGCGAGGGTACTGGGCTCTTAAAAGAAAACAAAATTTCAAAACTAACTCAGCAATTCGAATCTTTTGAAATGAAGCCAACTGAAACTCTTGAGGAACTTGACCTCAGATTCACTGGCATTGTCGGTGAACTTGAAGTGTTGGGCAAAATTTATACCCATAAGGAGAAGAACTTAAAAAATTTCAGATCTCTCCCTGCCCGATGGAACATTAAGACAACAGCTATCCATGTGTCATGTAATCTTAATGACATATCTACTTTTGACCTCTTTTCTGACCTCAAAGCATTTGAGTATGATATTGTCAGAAGAGAGAAATCTAAAGAATCACCTACGAGGACTACAACGCTAGCCGCTGTATCCAACAGAAGGCATAGCATGCCCAACCCAACAAAGTCTGCCCACAAGAATGCTGACAGTGATGACGATATCCTGTCACAAGATGAAATGGCGCTCCTCATGCATAAATTCAAGAAATTTATCAAGCAGTCTAGAAAGACTCCCTACAGGCCCAAGCCTGTTCACAAGGTAAGTATCGAATCTTCCTCTGGTGATGCTAACCTGCATTACAATTGCAGGAAACCAGGACATTATGCAAATAAATGTCCTCATCCTAAAGTTCAAAGGTTGCCAAAAGCCGAGCAACAAGAAAAATACGAAAGAAGACGTGCTTGGAAAAACAAGCTCAAGGCCCTGATCGGCGAATCAGAAGCCTCCCCTGCACCAACAAAGTCCGAAAAATGTCTTTAGGCAGCCACTGACAGTGACTCATCAGATGATGAATTCGAAGATAAAGCCTATATGTGCTTTATGGCCAAAGACATACCGGGAGATGAAGATAGCGATGATGAGGTAAGCTCAAACTCAATTGCTCCTGAAAATGCATATCATACCTTTTAAAACATGATGAATGAGTTTAAAAACATTCAAAAGGCCCATGAGACATTTAAAAATGAAAACATACAGCTCCAAATTTCTAACCTAGAGCTGAGGGAAGAAAACGACTTGCTGAAAGTAAATTATGAAATTATGTCCGTTGATTGTGAAAACAGCAAAGTTGATCACGAAAAACTCATGGAGAGCAATCATCAACTTGCTCGCAAACTAAAAGAGGTTAAGTCTCACAGTGAAAGCAAGACAAATTATTTCATTCTGTTCTAAGAAAAAATAAAAACTCTCAAAAAACGAGAAGGAGAACTTGAGACCATCTTGAAATCTTTCGAGAAATAATCTAAAAGGATGGAAGAAATTATAAGCACTGAGCAACATCCTCATGATAAAAGTGTCATAGGATACAGCTCATTTTCCAATAAAGGGAAAATTAGTACTGTGTTCGTTAGGGGTGTGGAACCCATTCCTGTATCGGAAGAAATCCCGAGTCCTATGAAGGCACCTGTTGCACCGCGAACAGCAAAGCCTGTCATTCCGCCGCCACAGTCATATCACAGACAGCAAAATCCTCAGCCATTCAGACCTATAAGGCGTAACTAACAGCATGCTCCCCGATCATATCAAAAGCGCCACTGCTCGTAAAGAAGGTCAGACCCAAATATCGAAGACTCCGCACAACAAGACTTCCAACAAGACATACGCCTAGATATTGGATACAGGAGCCTCGTTATCCAGCGCAAAAGCAGGTCGCCGCATAGTATCAACAAAAGTTTTGGAATCAAACTGGAGACCCAGAAGGCAAGCTGTAAGGCCGAAGAAAATAGCTCCACCACTCGTACTCGATTAATAATAATAACCCTGAATTTTATATGCATAATAATTATCAAGGTTACAGTGACTACATGCCTGCCCCACATAGACATCGCAACAATGGACCAAGAGCAACCTACAGTAAGCCTATTACTGTCAGGAAAATCTGGGTACCTAAAGGCACTAACACCGATGGACCCAACATTCAAAGGGGGCCTAAATATACTTAATTCCTTTGCCTACAGGACATCTTAGAGAAGGACATCTGGTACTTCGACAGCGGATTTTCTCGGCACATGACAGGAGACAAAAGCAAGCTGTCAGATTTCGTAGAAGGTCGCGGTCCAAAAGTGCGCTTCGGTGATAAATCCAAAGGTCGAACAAGAGGGAAGGGAACCCTGATTATTGGAAAATTCAAAATCTATGACTTAGCTTATGTTGAAGGCTTACAGTATGATCTACTTAGTATTATCCAGTTCTGTGACAAACAGTTCTCAGTGAAATTCTATATAGATCACTGTAGAGTCAAGAACATCCTAAGCAAAGAAGTTGTACTCACAAGAAGCAGATCAGGTAACATGTATATTGCTGACTGGATGCCTATGAGCTCCACAATTCATTGTTTTGTTGCCAAAGGCACTGCATATCTTAGCTGGCTATGGCACAAGAGGATGTATCACATCAATTTCAAGACGATCAACAAGCTCGCTCGACAGGAAATGGTTAGAGGTTTGCCCGACGTGTCATTCCAAAAGGACAGTGTCTGTGGACCCTGTCAGAAAGGCAAACAAATTAAAACCACCCTAAAAAGCAAATCCTACCTATCCACTCACAGAGTTATAGAAAAATGCTATACATGGATCTCTACGGTCCTATAGACCTGGTAAGTTTGGGAGGTAAGAAATGCTGTCTCGTTATTGTTGATGATTTTTCCAGGTATGCTTGGACAATCTTCTTAAGAAAGAAGAAGGAAACCACATCAAAGCTGCCCGAGCACCTGAGAAAGCTTCAAAATGAGAAAGGGTTGAGTATCGTGTCCATTCATTCCGATAGAGGTACTGAATTTACTAACCGCTTTATATAGCAATACTGTTCGGAAATGGGATACAGCACGAATACTCAGCTGCCCGAACGCCTCAACAAAATGGTGTTGCCGAGCGAAAGAACAGGATGCTCAAAGAAGAAACAAGGACCATGATTGCCGCAAGCAAGTTGCCACAGCGTTTCTGGGGTGAAGCCACCAATACACCGTGCTACACACAAAATCGCTGTATCATCAACAAAAACCATAGCAAAACAGCATACGAGGTATGGAACAACAAAACTCCGTTAGTTTCGTACTTTCACATATTTAGATGCAGGTGTTATGTTTTGAACAACGGGAAGGATCAACTAAGAACCTTTGATGAGAAGTCAGATGAAGGGATATTTGTAGGATATTCCTCTATCAGCAAAGCTTATAGGATCTTTAATAAACGGAAGCTAATAATTGAGGAATCAGTACATGTAGTGTTCGAAGAACCTCACCATGATCCTACAGGAGTAGAATATATTACTCAGAATATCCAACAATTCACCATTAATGATCTTACAACTCCTATAGAGCCTGTCGTTGACTTAAAAATCAACCCCACAGCTGTAAGAACAGAAGTAGATGAAGCTGATGTTGCACAAGCTGAAGCTGAAACTACACCAACTCAAGATATAGTACGGGATGCCGAATTAGAACCCGACA
This sequence comes from Orobanche coerulescens, assembly GCA_033398695.1. Classification (NCBI taxonomy): domain Eukaryota; kingdom Viridiplantae; phylum Streptophyta; class Magnoliopsida; order Lamiales; family Orobanchaceae; genus Orobanche; species Orobanche coerulescens. The sequence continues at coordinate 106,534,243 of CM065804.1, forward strand.
GAAGATGGTTGAGAGATCACCTACAGGAGTTGATCATAGGAAACATTGATGCTGGAGTTTCGACATGTAGGAGAATACAGAGTACACAAGAAAATGTACTATGTGCGCAAGAAGAACCTGAATATGAGATATCTCCATTTCCTATATGGAAATCTCAATCTGAACTTGGAAGACTTAACATGTGCATTATTGATGTATTCTTAGCCCAATCCGAACTTGTTTCTACCAAAGAAGCTCTAGACAATTCTCACTGGATTACATCTATGGAAGAAGAGCTTAATGGTTTCGAAAGAAACAATGTATGGTATCTAGTACCCAGACCTGAGCATCAAGTCGTAATTAGAACAAAATGGGTATTTAGAAACAAGAAGGATTCAAATGGACTTGTTATCAGAAACAAATCCCATCTAGTTGCACAAGGCTACAAACAGGAAGAAGGGATAGACTACGATGAAACTTTTTCCCCTGTTGCCAGACTAGAAGCTAATAGGATATTCTTAGCCTTTGCCGCCCATAAGAGCTTTATTGTATATCAAATAGACGTCAAGAGTGCATTCATGAATAGAGACCTTGCCGAAGAAGTCTATGTTGAACAACCACCAGGGTTTGTCAACACAGAAGACGGAGACCTTGTATACAGGCTACGGAAAGCGCTGTATGGACCTAAGCAAGCACATAGAGCGTGGTATGAGACCCTGTCCCTGTACCTTACCAATAATGGATTCGAGAAAGGTGTTGTGGACAAGACCTTATTTAAAATACAGGAAGGTGTTGACCTTCTGATGGTTCACATATATGTAGATGATATTATATTTGGTTCAACTAACATCGCTTTATGTCAAAGGTTCTCTCATCTCATGCAAAGTAAATTTAAAATGAGTATGATGGGAGAATTTAGTTATTTCCTAGGATTGTAGGTAAAGCAGTTACCTACAGGAATCTTCATCAACCAGGAAAAGTACAGCAAGGAGCTTCTCAACAAATTTGGGATGAATAACTCCAAATCATCGTCAACCCCCATGAGCACTTTCGTGCAAATTAGTGCTGACGAAGCTGGAAAGACGGTTGATCAATCACTCTATAGGAAGATAATTGGATCACTCCTATACCTAAAAGCTAGCAGAGCCGATATCCAGTTTTCTGTAGGAGTGTGTGCTCGATATCAAGTTGCACCTAAAGAATCACACTTCACAACAGCCAAATGAATCCTAAAGTACGTCAAAGGAACAGTCGATGTAGGACTGTGGTATTTTAAAGAAGGCGGATTCGATTTGGTTGGCTACAGCGACTCGGATGTCAGAGGCTGCAAGCTAGATAGGAAGATTACAAGCAGTACTTGTCACTTTCTTGGACCTAGACTTGTATCTTGGTTCAGTAAGAAGCAATTGGCAAACTCGCTTTCCACAGCAGAATCAGAATACTGTGCCGCTGGTAGTTGCTGTATGCAGATCCTTTGGATGCAACAACAGTTGTCAGATTATGGAATCATTGTCAAGAAAACACCGATTTTGTGCGATAGCACGAGTGCAATTGCAATAATGCACAATCATGTATTGCACTCGCGCACTAAGCACATTCATATGAAGCATCACTTCATTAGGAATCATGTTGAGAAAAAGGATGTTCGGCTCGAGAAAGTTCATATAGATATCCAGTTAGCCGACATCTTTACCAAACCTCTCAGCACAGCAAGATTCTGTATGCTTCGACAAGAATTGGGAATGCTATATCCCGACTCACTGTAAGTTTTAATGCTTTTACTCAACAATTGAGGGGGAATGCTCTAAGACCCAAGAATATAGTATCCACCATTAATTAACTGTACACTCATACAAACCGACAGCATCGTAGGAATAATGAGACATGAAATAATCCTACAGATGACGTGTGCAATAATGAAGGGGGAATAATGTAACAACCCGAAAACAGTGGCTATTACAGTGTCGTGGACCCCCTACCGGGACCCACCAGGCGATATCACGATATAAACTTACAACCTGGCAACGTGGCACCGTACCACAATAAAAACCCCGATGTGGAGTATAAGTTATGCATGTCTTAATACGAGCAAACGTACACAGGATCCAAATTCGGTACAGACCATATGACGATGGGCAATACCTAACAGATTATAGTACATTCATCCGACACAGAATAAAATGAAAATCACAATAATACATAACCGAACATCAAAAGACTCGGGCCCCCCGAAATAGCATCCTTCAAAACCCTCCGTCGCCATTGTGCTCCTCCTGTGCCTTGTCCTTTCCTCGCCCTGAAATACAAGTATTTCGCCCCAAACCACAGGGTAAGCTATACATGATAATAATTCTCATGACATTATACAATTCATATATATACTGATCTCAAAGAAAACAATAGACTATTGAATATACCCCGAAGGCGTATAAACAATCAGTCCCAACTGTCGAACATAACCAAATATACGAACGACCATATAATATGGCTCAAGACGGACGTCACAGTATGCCCGATCCGGAAATGTGTCCGTGCACATGTCCACCCCGTATACGGAATCCAGAATATACGTGGGACGATGTACCTAATTAGCCTCACGAACTACGTCTCGTGTGCACGATCTAAATGCGAAAAACATCCATGCATGATCATCAAGTGCCCGGCTAAAAATCCTACACATAACTAATCGGAACGCAGATATGACTCCAGATATGTCACGATACAACATGACAATGAAACTCAACGAATTACACCTTTATCAAGGAATCGAACGACTCACCGAAGTGTCAACAAAGCTCAAAAGGACTAACGGTAACAAGGACGGTAATTTCGGGTATATCATCCCCAACACCATGACAATACGATCAAGGGTATCACCATATCACGAATCATAGATTATCAGAACATTTCATACACACGAAACGAATAATAATCACAAGAATTCAACCATCATTATAACCAAGCAAGATAACTTGCCTCAATTCCGTAGATGAATAATCCTTCTTTGAATGGTTAAACGAACGGTATCCTCGTCTAACAATACTCACGTGAACAAGCAACCTTGAATGAAATGTAATTCATTCAACAACACATTCGCATTTATAACGGTATTATTACATAAATAATATTCGTAAATTTACTTGAATAAATCAATTATCCTATTGATCACTTTAATGTTCTTATTACAAATCATCATATGTTTATCATGTTCATTCACATATTCTAACATTAATGTCAAATACTTGAAGTTCAGTTTATTACCAAAGTAACATTGTGAAAACATCTTTTCAAATCATCGGCACTTCCGATTACGATATAAGTTTGTGTTAATTACGTTCTTCATTATTTTACCAATAATTACATTAAAAACTGATTCCTATATGAAGCATAATCTCAAGTTTTTAGTGCACTAAGAACATCATCTTAATTTACGTCTCTTAACATACACGGATTAATGAAATGGAATTCGGCTACTCATCTACCGCATTTGTATCACCATATTCACTACAATCCTCTTAAGAACATTATTAACATATTAATGTAGCGTTTAACACCCTTTTAAGCTATCAACGAACTCGATTAACTTGATCATATGAAGATTACAACTTCCTTCTATCAAAATCTATTGTTTTACTTTTGAAGAATTTATTAAAAGCCTAGTTATATCATTGGATACTTGAAATTCTAAAAGTAACTTCATCCTATCTTGTGAAGATCATCTTTAAAGGGTTAACATAATTCTTCCAACAATTTATTAACAAAGTGTTGGTTTTAGAGGCCAAAATTATGGTTCCATATTACCTTCAAGAATCAATTGAATGTTCAAGACAAGTTTAACATTTCTCACCTTTAATCATTAAGGATTTCATCCCTAACATGTTCCTAGTGTTGAGACTATAATCCACTTCCGATTATCATGTTATACATCAGGTTTTATGTATATCATTATCAACACAATCACATTATGAAGTTATCTACATCAAGAAGTAACACTAATACCCTTAATGTTAATCTTCACTTAGTTTGAGCATGATTCAATTAACTTATCATGTTTAAACTAGCTTAAACTAACATTATGTGAAGTATTTATCTACTAACATCATCATAATCATGGATTTGATATGAGTTAAAGAAAGACCAACCTCAAAATGAAGAACAACACCAACACTTCAAGGGATACACTTCAATCTCTAACTCTCCAAGTCACCAATCAAGTGCTGAAGCTCCAACACAAGTTAGAAGGGCTAGAAACGGAGTTGGCAGGGAAGGGAATCACTTTTTCTCAGTTGGGAGGTTGAATGGGTCGAGCAGGAAATGAATGGCAAGTCATATTTTTATAACCTGAACTCGGCGTTACGTACGTTAAAGAAAGGTGTTAACGTACGTTACAGTCCTTACGTACGTAATCTTATGATCATTACGTACGTAACCAATTTCATCAGATCTTTCTGCCTCAAAACACGCGAATCGTTACGTACGTAACTATATAGCTATTACGTACGTAATAGCCGTTGACTTGGCTGTCGCGATCGACTCCCGACCACCTACCCCGTCGGCCACACCGCGAAAGGCGGATCTTTGGTGGATCTCCCGCATTACGTACGTTAACATATGGATGTTATGTATGTAAGGCGACGCACATAGCGTACGTTAAGAAGATAGGTTAACGTACGTTAAGTGCTATAACAAGCATAAATGGAATTCTCCCAATATCACCCAACAATTAATATAGTATGAATGACCATGATTACAACTTAACATAATTCATCGATATATTTGCTATAACAATACAGATATGGTGTGAGGTTTAAGTCAGAAAATACAATAGTAAAGGCGAGGGTATTACATACTCCCCCCCTTAAAAGGAGTTTCGTCCCCGAAACTAAGGGGTAAACATCTCGGGGTATTTCTCTCGCATGCTATCTTCAGTCTCCCACGTAGCTTCCTCGACTCCATGTCTCGACCACTGAATTTTTAATAAGGGAATCGCCTTGTTCCTCAGCTGTTTAATTCTTCTCTCAAGTATCTGCACAGGCCGTTCTTCATACGAATGGTCATCGGCTATTTCGACCTCGTCGAATTGAATAACGTGACTTGGGTCAGCAACATACTTCCTTAACTGAGATACATGGAATACGTTGTGAATACGGCTCAGAGCTGGTGGTAATGCTAAACGATAGGCTAGGTCGCCTACTCGTTCCAGGATCTCAAACGGACCAATATACCTTGGGCTCAACTTGCCTCTCTTCCCGAATCGGAAAACCCCTTTAGTAGGAGATACTTTGACTAGTACATGGTCACCAACCTCAAACTCGAGTGGTCGTCGACGATTATGTGCATATGATTTCTGGCGGCTTTGGGCCGTTAATAGACGACTCTTGATCAGGGAAATCTTCTCGCGGGCTGCCAATAACATATCAGGTTCCGTACCAATAGATTCAGACAAATCGTCCCAACACAAAGGGTACCTACAACGACGACCATACAATGCCTCATAAGGTGCCATCATGATCGAGGCGTGCCAGCTGTTATTATATGTGAATTCTACCAACGGTAGTTGGACTTCCAAGTCGGGCTTCCAATCGAGAGCACATGCCCTCAACATATCCTCTAGAGTTTGAATAGTCCTCTCAGACTGACCGTCGGTCTGAGGATGAAAAGCCGTACTGAAGTTCAACTGTGTACCCAAAGCACGATGAACCGCCTTCCAGAAGTGCGACACGAACCGTCCGTCCTGATCTGATACAATACTCTTAGGAGTGCCATGCAGTCTCACAATCTCTTTGATGAATAATTGGGCCAATCTCTCAGGGCCCCAAGTATCCTTGATCTCCAAGAAATGGGCTGATTTAGTCAATCGATCCACAATCACCCAAATCGTATTCATGCCTCGACGGCTCGTCGGCAAGCTAGTAATAAAATCCATCGATATGTCTTCCCACTTCCACTCGGGAATCGGAAGAGGTTTCATCATGCCAGCTGGTCGTTGATGCTCAATCTTGACCTGCTGACAGGTCAAACATTTCGAAACGAATTCGGCAACCTCCCGTTTCATGTTACCCCACCAATAATACGGCTTCAAATCCTTATACATTTTGTTCGATCCCGGGTGTATGGAATACGGGGTAGCATGAGCCTCCTTCAGAATAGTATTCCTCAACTCTTCGTCTGCTGGTACACATACTCGGTTTTAAAGCGTATCACCCATCCTCATGAACCACAAATCCAGAGCCTTCCCCGATCGATTTCTCCTCGAACTCGGATAAGAATGGGTCCGTCATCATTTCCCCGATCGTCTCATCAAGGGATGATGAAATCTCAAGCGTGCACGATTGTCCCCGAATGCGTTGTAACCGGACCTCAATCTCTGGTCTCATGAACTCTAATTGCAACTCCTTCGGGCGGTCAAACGAGCCAAGATTCTGCTCCCGCACCGTCTTGCGGCTCAAGGCATCGGCAACCACGTTTGCCTTGCCTGGATGATAAAGGATCTCGATATCATAGTCTTTGATTAGCTCTAACCACCTCCTTTGTCTCATATTCAACTCCTTTTGGGTAAAAATATACTTCAGGCTCTTGTGGTCCGTAAAAATCCGGCACGTAACTCCATACAGATAGTGGCGCCAGATTTTTAAGGCAAACACTACGGCTGCTAACTCCAAATCATGAGTCGGGTAGTTGACCTCGTAAATGCACGCAATGCGGACGCATAGGCGATCACTTTCCCGTCCTGCATTAATACGCAGCCAAGGCCCTGTCTCGATGCATCGCTATATACCACGAATCCTTCCATTCCTCTAGGTAGTACCAAAACAGGTGCTGAAATTAATCAACTTTTGAGTTCATCAAAACTTTGCTGACATGCTTCCGACCACAAGTACTTCTTATCTTTTCTCAACAGATTAGTCATCGGTTGAGCAATTTTGGAAAATCCTTCCACGAATCGTCTGTAATAGCCTGCTAGACCCAGAAAACTACGAACTTCCTTCACGTTCTTCGTAGGTAGCCAGTCTCGGATAGCTTCGGTCTTCTGTGGGTCTACTCTTACTCCATCTGCTGATATTACATGTCCCAGAAAAATAACTTCAGACATCCAAAATTCACACTTAGAAAATTTTCCATAGAGTTGTTCTCGCCTTAATGCATCGAGAACCTGGCGGAGGTGACACTCATGCTCTTCACAATCACGAGAGTAGATCAGAATGTCGTCAATAAAAACGACTACAAAATGATCCAGATAATTAATAAAAACTCGATTCATCAATTCCACGAATACTGCGGGTGCATTAGTCAGTCCGAATGGCATGACAACGAACTCATAATGCCCATAGCGAGTGCGAAAAGCTGTCTTCGGGACGTCAGACTCTCGAATCCGCAATTGGTGGTACCCGGATCTCAAGTCGATCTTGGAAAATACAGCGGCTCCCTGGAACTGATCCAATAGATCATCAATGCGAGGTAAAGGATATTTGTTCTTAATTGTTACGTTGTTCAGCTCACGGTAATCAATACACAAACGCAGCGATCCGTCCTTCTTCCGTACGAATAACACCGGCGCTCCCCAAGGGGATGCACTGGGTCGAACATATCCTTCCTCAGTTAACTCCTCAAGTTGTCTTTTCAACTCCTGCATCTCAGTCGCGGCCATACGATATGGTGCTTTCGAAAGCGGGGACGTCCCTGGCTCCAACTCAATGGTGAATTCTACCTCTCGTTGTGGGGGTAGTCCTGGAAGCTCTTCTGGAAATACATCTGGATAGTCTCTAACTACTGGAATATCAGCCAATTCGACTGGTCGGTCAGTTGTCTTGGTCATGTAACACCAATAACCAATGCATCCCTGGTTCAGTAATCTCACAGCCTTCATAGGGCTGATGACTCTCCCAGAATGATTGGGATTATCACCCCGAAAAATACACTCGACGCCATCATCCGATGTGACGGTCACCATTCGCTTACGGACGCTAAGCACGGCATCGTGACGATCCATCCAGTCGATACCCAAGATTACATCATCTTTAGGTAAATCAACCACAATCAAGTCGGACAACCACTCACGGTTGTTCATGCTAATCGGACAGTTCTGTACTTCACGACTCCCAATAATTCTTCTACCATCGGTTAGACCAATTACATAAGGTTCACAATTGGTAACATGATTCAACTGCAAACGACTCAAATAAGAACTAGACAAAAAGGAGTGTGAAGCACCAGTATAAAAAAGAACACAAACGGGCTGAGAGTGGATCTCGAGAGTACCTGCAATCATGCTGGCTTCGGGATCATCGGCTTTCTTCATCTCGTAGACTCTGGGTTTTGCAACTCCGGAAGCAGGTGTACCAGCTTGATTTCCACGACCCATCCCTTTGTTCGCCGCGGTAGTCTGGTAAGAAGCGGACGGAGGAGCACATTCCTGAACAGAAGACTGTACTGGAGCAAGAGATGCTACTGGAGCACGCCCGAGTTCACCCCGGCAATAGCGAGCACGATGACCGTTCTTCCCGCAAGTGTGACAGGCAACGGCCGGCTTCGGACACTTGGAGCTGATATGCCCCTGGTCCCCACAGTTATAACACACGACCGGTGAGCTGATTGCCCGAGAGTGCGTTCCTGTCAGTTTCGGTGCCATAGGTGGCCGTTCAGAAGGATTTGGTACAGGCTGGGGTTTCTTGAATATCCCCCGGTTACTGTCTCCTTGGGTCTGATTCCTGGATCTCTTGTTGGAAAACTGAGGTTGCTTCTTAGAAATCTCCTTCGCAGTAAGTTCATACTCCAAAGCCTTTTCAATAAACTCCGGTAAGGTCGTACAGTGGTGATTGAGTAATTGCATCCTCATTTGGGGTTTAAGCCTCTTGAGGAAATATTTGATCTTATCAGCTTCCGAACGGACAACTGACGCAGCAAAAGGGAGAAGTACTTGGAATTTTTCAGCAATCGCTAACACATCCTCGTCTTCTGATGGATCGGGGTTCAGTAATTCGGACAGTTTGGCTTCACGGAGGGGTGCAGGATAGTAACGATCTAGCATAAGATTCTTGAATTCCTCCCAAGTACTCGCGCCATCGGCAGGCCTCACAGAAAGCCACCAAGTATGGGCACTCTTACTAAGGTAGTAGGCTGCCACAACAACTCGATTTTCCTCTGGGCACTCCACCATCTCGAACAGTTTCTCGAAATGCTCTATCCAGTGTACAATGTCAGCAGGCTCAGATGAGCCTTCAAAATTCAGAGGTCGCTGTCGTGATATGTCACTAATAATCCGGCTCACGATCCCGCCAGGCACCAGAGGCGGAGGCTGTTGCCCCTGCTGTTGCCCAGTAGTATTCCTCTGCATAGCTTCCATCAGCTGACCCATTTGGGTCATCTGGGCCATCATGCCCTGCATCACGGTGTAAGGATCGACACGTGCATTCTCTCGAGTGTGGTGTGATTGGTCCCTAGAAGGCGAATCACTGCCTGCGGAACTCTGTTCCACATTCGCGTGTCTGTTGGCTCGTGGTATCGGGATTCGGCCTCTTCCGCGGCCTCGTCCCCCTCTGCCACGGCCTCTCGGATTCCTTTCCATACTGAAATAATCAAGTCACAAGTACAGTTCAATTTATCAATCATAATTCATGCTAAGTTAATAGCAACAGGGAATTTCATATCCAACATAGCAGTTCGTAAAGAATCACTGGCACCGCAGGTGCTACACACTCAATATCAACATCAAGCCAAAACAATTCAAATCACATAATTACTTTAGGTTTTCCTCAAACAAATGAATTTTACCTCATGTTAGCAAGATGCCAAGATAAGTAAGGAGACCAATACGTCGTCAATATCATGCCAGTAATCAAATTATGGTTCATGAGAACATACTGTATTCGACGGGTCTGGCGCTTGCACAGGTTACACGTGGCACGAAGGTTTCTTGATGCTATTTCGATTCTACAATGACTCAAAATAAAAACACACTCTCCGATACCATCTTCTGTAACAGCCCGAAAACAGTGGCTATTACAGTGCCTTGGACCCCCTACCGGGACCCACCAGGCGATATCACGATATCAACTTAAAACCTGGCAACGTGGCACCGTACCACAATAAAACCCCCGATGTGGAGTATAAGTTATGCATGTCTTAATACGAGCAAACGTACACAGGATCCAAATTCGGTACAGACCATATGACGATGGGCAATACCTAACAGATTATAGTACATTCATCCGACACAAAATAAAATGAAAATCACAATAATACATAACCGAACATCAAAAGACTCGGGGGCCCCGAAATAGCATCCTTCAAAACCCTCCGTCGCCATTGTGCTCCACCTGTGCCTTGCCCTTTCCTCGCCCTGAAATACAAGTATTTCGCCCCAAACCACAGGGTCAGCTATACATGATAATAATTCTCATGACATTATACAATTCATATATATACTGATCTCAAAGAAAACAATCGACTATTGAATATACCCCGAAGGCGTATAAACAATCAGTCCCAACTGTCGAACATAACCAAATATATGACCGACCATATAATATGGCTCAAGACGGACGTCACAGTACGCCCGATCCGGAAATGTCTCCGTGCACATGTCCACCCCGTATACGGAATCCAGAATATACGTGGGACGATGTACCTAATTAGCCTCACGAACTACGTCTCGTGTGCACGATCTAAATGCGGAAAACATCCACGCATGATCATCAAGTGCCCGACTAAAAATTCTACACATAACCAATCGGCACGCAGATATGACTCCAGAGATGTCATGATACAACATGACAACGAAACTCAACGAATTACACCTGTATCAAGGAATCGAACGACTCACCGAAGTGTCAACAAAGCTCAAAAGGACTAATGGTAACAAGGATGGTAATTTCGGGTATATCATCCCCAACACCATGACAATACGATCAAGGGTATCACCATATCACGAATCATAGATTATCAGAACATTTCATACACACGAAACGCATAATAATCACAAGAATTCAACCATCATTATAACCAAGCAAGATAACTTGCCTCAATTCCGTAGATGAATAATCCTTCTTTGAATGGTCAAACGAACGGTATCCTCGTCTAACAATACTCACGTGAACAAGCAACCTTGAATGAAATGTAATTCATTCAACAACACATTCGTACGATAACGGTATTATTACATAAATAATATTCGTAAATTTACTTGAATAAATCAATTATCCTATTGATCACTTTAATGTTCTTATTACAAATCATCATATGTTTATCATGTTCATTCACATATTCTAACATTAATGTCAAATACTTGAAGTTCAGTTTATTACCAAAGTAACATTGTGAAAACATCTTTTCAAATCATCGGCACTTCCGATTACGATATAAGTTTGTGTTAATTACGTTCTTCATTATTTTACCAATAATTACATTAAAAACTGATTCCTATATGAAGCATAAGCTCAAGTTTTTAGTGCACTAAGAACATCATCTTAATTTACGTCTCTTAACATACACGGATTAATGAAATGGAATTCGGCTACTCATCTACCGCATTTGTATCACCATATTCACTACAATCCTCTTAAGAACATTATTAACATATTAATGTAGCATTTAACACCCTTTTAAGCTATCAACGAACTCGATTAACTTGATCATATGAAGATTACAACTTCCTTCTATCAAAATGTATTGTTTTACTTTTGAAGAATTTATTAAAAGCCTAGTTATATCATTGGATACTTGAAATTATAAAAGTAACTTTATCCCATCTTGTGAAGATCCTCTTTAAAGGGTTAACATAATTCTTCCAACAATTTATTAACAAAGTGTTGGTTTTAGAGGCCAAAATTATGGTTCCATATTACCTTCAAGAATTAATTGAATGTTCAAGACAAGTTTAACATTTCTCACCTTTAATCATTAAGGATTTCATCCCTAACATGTTCCTAGTGTTGAGACTATAATCAACTTCCGATTATCATGTTATACATCAGGTTTTATGTATATCATTATCAACACAATCACATTATGAAGTTATCTACATCAAGAAGTAACACTAATACCCTTAATGTTAATCTTCACTTAGTTTGAGCATGATTCAATTAACTTATCATGTTTAAACTAGCTTAAACTAACATTATGTGAAGTATTTATCTACTAACATCATCATAAGCATGGATTTGATATGAGTTAAAGAAAGACCAACCTCAAAATGAAGAACAACACCAACACTTCAAGGGATACACTTCAATCTCTAACTCTCCAAGTCACCAATCAAGTGCTGAAGCTCCAACACAAGTTAGAAGGGCTAGAAACGGAGTTGGCAGGGAAGGGAATCGTTTTTTCTCAGTTGGGAGGTTGAATGGGTCGAGCAGGAAATGAATGGCAAGTCATATTTTTATAACCTAAACTCGGCGTTACGTACGTTAAAGAAAGGTGTTAACGTACGTTATAGTCCTTACGTACGTAATCTTATGATCATTACGTACGTAACCAATTTCATCAGATCTTTCTGCCTCAAAACACGTGAATCGTTATGTATGTAACTATATAGCTATTATGTACGTAATAGCCGTTGACTTGGCTGTCGCGATCGACTCCCGACCACCTACCCCCGCTCGGCCCCACCCGCCGAAAGGCGGACTGCTGGTGGATCTCCCGCGTTACGTACGTTAACATATGGATGTTACGTACGTAAGGCGACGCACATAGCGTACGTTAAGAAGATAGGTTAACGTACGTTAAGTGCTATAACAAGCATAAATGGAATTCTCCCAATATCACCCAACAATTAATATAGTATGAATGACCATGATTCCAACTTAACATAATTCATTGATATATTTGCTATAACAATACAGATATGGTGCGAAGATACTTGGTTAAAGTCATAAAATACAATAGTAAAGGCGAGGGTATTACAAATAAAGTACGACCCATGAATACAGTATTAATCCAAACATTGATGTCAGAATTGAATCGCGTATGTACTTTTTAAGGGGGAACACTGTATTTTCATGGATACAGAACATACTATGGAATTTAATTAATGTTATTCTAATATTTTATTCATTTTGAAACAGATTTGAGTCCACGTGCCCTGTTTTAAATCATACGTCTTTTGCATTAAATGCTTTTCACGACATCTGAACTATTTTATCTCAAACGCAGCGATTTTTAAAATTATTTAATAATTTCAAACCGCCATTTCGGGCAATAAGGGAAGTCGAAATGTCAGATATGGGACCAGTTATCATTTCAAAATTGGATGGATAAGATGTACCAGTTATGCTTAATCCATTTTGTTCGTTCATTTAAAAACGACGGTTACCATCCCTTAAATCTGACCGTTCACTGTCTGGAAACCCTAATCTTCCCCCACCCACTATAAAAGGACTGTTTATTGCTCATTTGACTCTTTACGCTTTCTGAAAAATTGAAGAGTTCTTGAGAAAATAGCCTACAAGACTTACTGCACTTTTCTGCATTTTCATTCTTTTCTAGAAATCACTATGGCCTTGTGGCAAACCTCCTCTCCATCTCTCAAGAAGTCGGCGACCATCATTGACGGGCAAATTTTTGCCAGATCTGTTGTCATCGAACGTGTTCACATTGATGGAGACGACGTTGAATCCATGGAGATGGTCGTTTCAAGGATTCATCAACAAGGCATCTATCGCCTTGGTAGCCACACTGCTGAGCGCTATGACGAGAAAATGGTTGAGGAATTTTATCTCAATGCGTCTGTCCATTTCTTCTCTCTTGCACAAGGAGGAAACGCTGTTGACATCACTGCCACCGTCCGCAAACAGTTTGGATATGCCTTTTGAGTCTCGTAGACAAAGGCATTTACCACATTTTCATCAGAAGTGGCCTCGTGCGAAACTCTCGCTAACGACCGCGAACCTAAGCTATGGTGCTCCGTCAAACCCTTATGGTTACCAATGTTGGTTGAACTTCTCGCCTACACATAGAAACATGTAAGTTTCATTTGACAATGAACAAAATTAACAAAAGTAAGTTTCATATTCGTTACATGTCTTTCAATAATAATAATATATCATAAATATTTATTTATCGATTACATACTATTGGGAAAAATAAAACCATAGGTGTTTTGATAAATGCACCCTACAGCTTGTCCATACAGTAAAACTTCATACAACCTAAGAAGTCATATCCTACAGTTAATAGAAGTTCCAGCGCACAACAAGAATACTATTGTCTACAACAAAGAAGTTGTAGCTGTTTTACATAGAAAAGGTAAAACACAATCCAACCGGATATAGCCTTAGAACTTTAAACCGTTGTGAGATAACTATTTCTTTATTCACAAAGTATGCATGATTGTAAAGAGTATTTAATGCTGATCGGATAATATTTAATGTAGCTAAAGAGATTAAAGACTGAAAAGAATTTAATGGAGAATGTCTGAAGCATTAAATACAAAACATATTTAATTCAAACATTCTAAATCCGCTAATAAGATCTGTCTAAATCTAACTAACCGGCTAATGACTACATTTCTAACGGATCTATTTCTAAGGTCATACATAGCCCGAGCAAGAGGACATTGCTCATATACGCACAACTCCCAAAAATTATTGCCAACATATTGTTTGATCAAGAATCTAAGAGCATTCTATTTCTTCAAGCATACCACGTATATTTTAAGCGAAGAAATACTTAGTCCTCAACAAAGAACAACACAACTACAACGAAGCCTACAAATCCTACAACTGATGTTCCGATTCGTGATATTTCAAAACCTTATTGTTGAGACTCTTAGCCCTGTGTGGACTAAGCTAACCTATTCCGACATATGTTGGAATAATAGAGTTTAAGGACGAAGCTTCAATCTGTATGAGAAGAAGCAAGTCGAAAAATCCTATACAGCTCAAGCTACCGTCGGCTGTATCAACCTGTGAATGATACAACGATAGGTTTAGTTAAAATCATATAATTGTGTATGGCTTGATTTTAATAAACTTGTTACTGCTGTGTGGAGGACCTGTAGAAGTAGAGGGGTTTACCTCGAACCACATTAAAACTGCATGTTGTCATTTCCTGCACTTATTATTTTTATGATGTCTGTGATTTTTAGTATACTTACTCTGGAAACCCTCTAAGCACCAAGCAATATGAGACTGTCTAGTTGTTTTACTTACAGCAACTTAGACTAAGACTTATGCTATGCAAACTTAACTTAAAAAAATAGTACAGCTTATTAAACCCCCCTTTCTAAGTTGTAAGATAATATACTATGGCCAACAAGTGATAACGGAGCATTGATTCTACAAAGAATCAGTTGATTTTTAACCAGAATCAGATCCAAATCACTAGCTTTTGAAAACTCCATTTGTGGACATCTATCATTTATCCTACCATTGTCATGGATACATCTGTAATATTTGGGAATTTTAAATTCGAATTTTGGCGATATAATTTTTACTTATTTTTTTTTTATTTTTTTTTATTATTAGATGATTATTTAAAATCAGGCGGATTCTCTTGATATTAGACTAGAATGTTAGTAAGCTGTCGATGTGATCGGATGTAGTATGAATTAATAGGATAATCGAACCAGGAGACTGATTGATAGACCTCAGATTGATTCGTTTTTACTTGGTTAATTTATAATCGAACATTGTTGGGTCGAATAAATCCAACTATCCATTATATATATATATATATATACATATTATATATGTGTATATGTATATGTATATTAGAGGGGGTGGATCTCTGCTGCACCGCAAAGACAAAGACGGTGTGCAGTGTGTGCACACCGTTGGATCACACACACCCGCACGGGTGTGTGTGTGTGCGTGGCGGATCCAACGCACAGCGGTGCACAGCACCATGCTGTGCACCGCAGAGG
Source organism: Orobanche coerulescens (assembly GCA_033398695.1). Lineage (NCBI taxonomy): Eukaryota > Viridiplantae > Streptophyta > Magnoliopsida > Lamiales > Orobanchaceae > Orobanche > Orobanche coerulescens. The sequence goes on from CM065804.1 coordinate 106,550,081, forward strand.
ATCCAGATCCATATTAGGAGACGGTTTCCCCACGTCTTTGTCACTCTCTCTCCTTATCATCATCCTCACCTACCATCCCTCTCTCTTCTCCCGTATGTCTCTCTCTCCCTCTAAAATCAACACACCGCCCCCTCCCCTCATCCCCTTAGAAATCGACCCAGGTGATCTGAGAAATTATGGCGGCGAAGGACGAGACCCGAGATCACGACTTGAGCTTGGTCGGAGGAATTGGGTTTCAGTAGAGGTGAGGTGCGGAGGTCAACGATGGAGGGTTTTCTTCCCGATCTGTAGCCATGGATGTGATTTCAGTTCAGAGTCGGACCGATCAGGGGTGTCCGGCGAGCTAGAGGTCCAATGACCGGGGAGAGAGCTTCCGACGAAAGTCAACTACTTGGTTCAACTTTTCTGCCAATGGGTTTTCCGACGTAAGGTGGTTGGAGTTTGGCTTAGATTTCCGGCGACCTTCGCTTCTGGGCCCAGAGACTGATATGTTGGTCCCGAATGAGGTTGACCGATGGGGCTAGCTTCAATGGCTAGACCTGGAGTTGACCATGGCGGTTTTCCGGCGACCTGTGGTGCCTTTAGGGTGGTTCGATCTGGAGTGTTGAGTGACGTGGGATTTGGAGTTTGATTTAAGATGACTACATGAGCTATGTGTTGCAAGGTTAGGTCCGATGGCTGGATTCCAGCTCGGGTTCGGTGCGTGCTAGACTGTATATATATATATATATATATATATATATATATATATATATATATATATATATATATATCCGGCTGTGTGTGTGTATATATGTATAGTGTGTGTTGTGTGTGTGAACTGTGTATATATATATATATATATATATATATTATGTGTATATATGTAGTGTGTGTTTGTGTGTGTGAGTCTGGAAGCGTGTGTGTTGTGTTGTATATACATATATATATATATATAAGTGTGTGCAGGTGTGTAGTGTGTGTGGTGTGTGTGATGTATATGTGTATATATATATATATATATATATGTGTGTGTGTGTGTGTGTGTGTGTGAATAAATATGGTGGTGTATGTAGTTCTGTTGGGATTGTGAACGAGGAAGACGTAGGCATATGGGAAGATTATGATAATTGGCCTACGAGTGGATTGGTGTACTAAGACCCATGGAATGAGTCCGAGTTCGGAGTTTGTGTTTGGAGCAATAATCGAGTTGTGGATCCGGGTTGATTATCGTTGGTCATTTGATCCGATCGATTAATTAAGGGGCACAATTAAGGTAATATATTGGCCGACTAATTCCGTCAAAATTATAAAATATTAAATTGGACCCTTATATTAAGTTGTCTATTATGTATTTATATTAAAGGTTTGGATTTCAATGGATCGATTGGGTGAGCCGTGTTCGTCGGGACTTTCGGCATCAATTATCGAGGCACGTTATTACTTGCACAATTTATAATATTTAATGAATGGCTTCGGTTTCATTCATTTATAATTCGTATAGTAATGATTATAATTGTGAACTCTAGAGATTTGGGATTGTACGTTGTTTTCTGATTTTGGGAATTAAATCATAATGTATATGATTTACAGTTGTTATTGGTATAGTTGAGTATCGAGAATAGATTATGGTAAAGACGAGGATATGAGTTATCTATAGTATATGGTACTTTTGAATCGTCGAATTTGAGGAAATTATTGGTGATCGTTTTGACATCGAGATTGCTCTCGAATGACTCGGGACAAGTACTCTAATCATTTTTGTCATTTTATGTCGATCGTATTTTGATACATTCGTGTATTGTTGTTGTCATGCATTTGTGTATTGTTGTTAATATGCATTTGTGCATTGTTGTCGTATGTCCACCAAGTGTTGGTCCGACGGGATCATCTCGGGTATCTATAGAAACAACTTCTCAACCAAGTCTTGGTTGTCTGCAAGGAGGGTATGTCATCTCTAATGAGTAATTTGTCATCTACATATAAGACTAAGAAGACAACTATGATAATCAATGAGAAATAGATATTATTAAATAACATCGTATAAATATGACAATTACAAATCTAGGCACACCAAATATCCTAGGGCACTATTTCTAACTATCTCCCACTTGCACCAGGGCTAGTCATTCATGACTCTAAGGCTTATCGATCTAGCATGCTCTTCATGTTTTCTTTTTGAGAGAGGTTTGGTAAGTCGATCAGCAACATTCTCTTCTCTTGCTACATTTCATATTGTAATATCTCCTCGTCTGACGAACTTTCTGACTAGGTGATATTTCCTGAGTAAATATTTTGATCTTTTATGGCGCTTAGACTCTTTAGCTTGTGCAGTAGCACCAGTATTGTCACAATAAAGGCTTATGGGACCCTGGACAGGCGTAACCATTTATAGCTAGCTCATAAATTAAGAACGCATCATTAGTTCTTCTTAAGTACTGTAAGATGATTTTCTGCTATCCAGTGACTCTTACGTGAATTTGATTAGTACCGACTTGTCATGCCAAGTGCAAACGATACATCTGGTCGAGTACAAATCATGGCATATAAGATTGATCAAATGGCCGAAGGATATGGAATCCTTATCATGCAGTCTCCCTCATCAGGAGTCGAAGGACTTTGAGTGGTAGTCAGATGAATTTCATGTGACATCGGCAAGAGTCCCTCTTGGAGTTGCATACTGAACCTTTTCAATGTCTTGTTGATGTAGGTACTCTGACTCACACCAATCATTCTCTTTGATATATCACTATAGATCTTTATCCCAAGAATATAAGCAGTTTCTTCTAGGTCTTTGATGGAGAAACAAGTTCTCAACCAAATCTTGACTGACTGCAAGGAGGATATGTCATTTCTAATGAGTAATATGTCATCTACATATAAGACTAAGAAAACAACTATGATAATCAATGAGAAATTGATATTATTAAATAACATCGTATAAATATGACAATTACAAATCTAGGCACACCAAATATCCTAGGGCACTATTTCTAACAATCTCCCACTTGCACTAGGGCCAGTCATTCATGACTCTAAGGCCTATCGGTCTAGCATGCTCTTCATGCTTTCCTTGTGAGAGAAGTTTGGCAAGTGGATCAACAACATTCTCTTATGTTGCTACTTTGCATATTGTGATATCTCCTCGTCTAGCAAAATCTCTGACTAGGTGATATTTCCTGAGTCAATATTTGGATCTTTTATGGAACTTAGACTCTTTAGATTGTGCAGTAGCGCCAGTATTGTCACAATAAAGGCTTATGGGACCTTGGATAGGCATAACAATTTATAGCCCGCTTGTAAATTGAGAATGCATCCTTATTTCTTCTTAAGTACTTTAAGATGATTTTCTGTTGTCCAGTGACTCTCACATAGATTTTATTAGTACCAACTTGTCATGCTAAGGCATACGATACATCTGGTAGAGTACAAATCATGGCATTGAAGATTGATCCAATGGCCGAAGGATACGAAATCTTTATCATGCAGTATCGCTCATCAGGAGTCGAAGGACTCTGAGTCGTAGTCAGATGAATGCCATGTGACATCATCAAGAGTCCCTCTTGGAGTCTTGCATACTCAACCTTTTCAATGTCTTGTTAATGTAGGTACCCTGACCTAGACAGATCATTCTCTTTGATCTATCTCTATAGATCTTTATCCCAAGAATGTAAGCAGCTTCTCCTAAGTCTTTCATGGAGAAACAACTTCTCAACCAAGTCTTGGCTGACTGCAAGGAGGGTATGTCATCTCTAATGAGTAATTTGTCATACACATATAAGACTAAGAAGACAACTATTATAATCAATGAGAAATATATATTATTGAATATATTCATATAAATATGACAATTATAAATATAGGCACATCAAATGTCCTAGGGCACTATTTATAACAATCTTGCACTTGCACTTGGGCCAGTCATTCATGACTCTAAGTCCTATCGGTCTAGCATGCTCTTCATGCTTTCCTTGTGAGTGAGGTTTGGTAAGTGGATCAGCAACATTCTCTTCTATTGCTACTTTGCATATTGTGATATCTCATCGTCTGATGAACTCTCTCACTAGGTGATATTTCCTGAGTTAATATTTGGATCTTTTATGGAACTTAGACTCTTTAGCTTGTGCAGTAGCACCACTATTGTCACGATAAAGGCTTATGGGTCCCTGTATACGCGTAACCTTTTTCAGTCATCTCGTAAATGAAGAACGCATCCTAAGTTCTTCTTAAGTATTTTAAGATGATTAGTACTGACTTGTCATGCTAAGGGTAAATGATACATCTGGTCAAGTACAAATCATGGCATACAAGATTGATTCAATGGCCGAAGGATATGTATTGGCCACAGACTATATAGTAAACACCGTAGAAGGTAAAAGTACAGTAAGCTGTACGATTTTCAAAATTAATTGCGTAGTAGAAGTCTGATAGTGAGTTGCTGTAAATACAATGAGGGTTTAAGGTTGGTTTTAGCATTTATCTAAGAGAGAAAGTCGGTTATAAATAAACCTCTAGAAAACCATCTTCTATGGTGTAGGCCGATTTGCGCATATTAGGTCCAGTTCTTGGACAACTTGGACCGGTTCTTAGCTTATAAGGATCATATTTATGATATTATGGACCGTTCTAAGGTTTTTGTAAAGGTATAATATGTATTTCAACTATTCAAAGTCGGTTACTCCCGCGGGCAAAGGTAAAAATGCTAAGAGGAGCTTCTTGTCAAATCTTCTAGTGCCTCGTACATCGAATATTATAGATAAGAATGTAAGGACTCATTTATCAATGTGATATAATTCGGACTTTAAGCTTAAGGATAAGTTTGAGAGTATTCGACCTCAATTGGGATGAATCGGGCATCGACAAATCGAACTATTTAACAAGGTTACAGGGTGATACCATTAGTTGTGTCCTATATGATGTTGATAAGGATAATGATATTTGACATTTATTATTAGAATAGATTAGGTTTATTTGCTTTGACTATAATCTATATTTACCTAGCATATACGCTGACTAAGACCCCTGGATAAATCTGTTAACACCATGTAGACGCCTTAGAAGCACAATTAGTACTTCTAGGTTTACTAGATGAACTTATAGTTCTATATTATATTAACATGTATCTTATCCTTATACAAGGTTAATATTCTCAACATTTTAGTTTTCAGAGTTAAATATACATGTTTCATATCATTGAATGCGCTTAAATGCAGTTTTGAGATGTAATAAACATTGAAATGTCAAAGTAATTTTAGCTAGCATATGAATTATAAGTGTAATGCATGAATCATATGGACCAAATGAGTAGTGTCAGGCTCAGGTATCACATATTAGCATTATTAGCAGGCTCATCGGGAATTTCTTCCTCAAGAACGTACAACTTTCTTTCTTGCTTAAGAATTATTCTCAAGCTCTAGATCCAATCTAGATAGCTGCTGCCATTTTCTTTAAGCTTGTCCTTCTCAAGGACATATCGAATTGCAATGGTATATGTGTTGTTTGATGCCGTTCTATTATCTATAAAATTAAATATGCAAAGATTTAGTCATATTTGTATTTCTCGAAAAATGCTCCCACTAAAACAAAGTTCCCTCAATATTATCATTCCCTATCCTACCTTACTAAGATAATCCGATCACCCAACTTTGGCATGACCTGCTCAAGATGATCGAAGTCTTGATAGGTGTTTCAAATGAACGACATTAAAATTTAACGAGGGGTTTTGTCTTATGTTTAATGTCATACATGCATAAATTTAAGCATCACACAATATAATGAAATAGAACCGTGTATAGCTTGACCAATCCTAACGTGATTATCATGAGCCAAAATAAAAAGCACAGAGTCATATAAAGAGTATAATCGGCTTTCTTTGATCTTCAAACTCCTTGGAACGTCATACGCGATCAATTGGCTCCTGGAGTCCGTCCTTCATTCCTCCTTGTCTTCATTACATAAATAAAGAACTATACTACATTAGTAAAGTAAATTAAAAGAGGGAAAACGACATGCAGGCCGTAAATAATAATAATACGACTTGCAGGCCATAAAAACCAATTATAATTAAACGACACATAGGCCGTTAAAACCAACCCAAAATCAAAATATCCAATCACATTGGTCAATTTATGGTCATGCCATACACCAAACATATATATAATTAATTATCATATAATTAATAAAACCAGTTCAACATTTAGACTTAAGATGAATTTACGCGTCAATTTTAACAAATTCTGGACACTAGCCTAGATAGCAACATGCCTTGTCCCGTACGACCATGCGGGTTCAATACCCGCCATCAGCAATGCCGAATTTTGAAACATATTTTATTTTTCGAACAGACTAAAGCACAATGATATGTCTTGCTCTACAAGCTATAGCTTCAGCCTAGCGTCCGACCTTCTGCACCACGCCAGGCAACCAGAGATCGAACCCCAGCGGGAGCAAGATTGTTTTATTTGTTAATTATTCGATGAGCCATTTGGGCTCACTAGGGCTCGCCTATGTGCGGTCTGTGGTTCAGGTTCCATAAATCGAGCCGGACCCGTCGATCCGCCAGAATATTGACTTTTCCAGAACAGTTCTGGACAGAAAAATCTCAATAATAGTCCAGAAAATTGATTTTTGACGATCTAATTTAATTAAATTAAATCAGAAAAAATTATTTTTAAAATCTCTATTTTATAAATATGATCAAGAACAGAAGACATATATTCAAAACATATAATCATATTCTATACAAAAAATTCATTTTTTTGCAAGTTGACTTCGGTACCAATGTTGAGTTTTTCATGTATCAAATACATGGAATATGAGTAAAAGGTAGTAGAATAATTAAAAAAAAACTCAATATGAGGATCTCGTGCAGTAATTTAATTGATTCAATAAAAACAGTTCTTCGAAATATCTTTATCTGATAAATAGATCTAGATCTGTACTAGAAGCTGATGAAAGTCACCTTCCTATTTCGGTGATCCACACACGAACAATTACACTCGGATTTCTAGATCCTCACTGATAAATAGTGCAATAGACAAGTCCTATAAGGATTGGACTATTGATCAAGTTCAACTAAGGGAAGAAGGCGGAATAGCCGAATCGAGACTTCTACACTATAAAAGGGCGGCCAAACTGAAGGGGAGGGGGCCAATTTTTATTTCTTTCACAACTAAGGTTGTGTAATCTCTTTCTCTTATTTTAACACCTTGTCATAGATCCCTTATTTATACTAAGTAAACCTTATAGTCAAAACTATAGTATTTGCTTAATTACCCTTCAACTTTTTAAATAATACAATATATATATATATATTATATATTACTTTTTATTTATTCTTTTAATAAATATAATATCCAATATTATATATATGCTATTCACAATTGATATAATTATATATTAAAATATATAATATCCTATATTATATATTATTAATTATTTAATTCCTTAATAAATATAATATCAATTATTATATCAAGTAGTTATTCTTACTTGTCTTTAATTGTCGTATGTGTGACCCAAAAAGACTTATATTAGGTTGGCAATTCTTTAGTACCTTATTAAATAATAAATCATAAGCGGTCTCTAGCAAGACATTATGACTACCTAAATAATATAAGTTTATAATCCATTAAACTATTTAACGTGTCAAATCATATTGTCATGCGATATTATATTTGAACTAAGTCATGAAATCTCTCATATTTATTATCTTGAAATGCTTTCTCGATCTTAAGTAGACTGATGGACTCAAATGACTCTTTACTTGAGTATGGCCATACATTTCCCTCAATCCTACTTATCAAATGGGCCCATCAGGTATCTCTCTCGTAAAAAAGAGGGACAAATCCCCATCTTGATTATTCATTTCCCTATACATGACTCCCACTAATCCGATTGCTAACCTTTTTGATCATCATGTTTCAGATGACGTTGTATTACATCAAGGCATAACAGTTATCATGTTGGACTCTATAATAATCTCAGGTTCAAGAATTTATTGACAAATTGTGTGTTTCACTTATCTTAGTATCTATAAAAATAGACTAATAGTGTATAATTCAAATTATAACCAAACTTCCTTGTGGGATCGATAAACCGGACTCAAAAAGTCCACTTTACTACTTGATACGATATCGTGCACTTGCGATAGTTACACTAACAACGTGTCAGCTGGATCGTTGGATTACCCTGTATTGTGTTGATGGAATCATGAGGATTCACATCGTTGGATTCCGGTGACGGAAGTCCCTTTGGTATGTTTTATAATGCATTGATGAAATTTGTATTGTGATACTTTTACTAGCATCGTTTTGCTAACCCCTTCGGGGGTGGACATTTGTTTTGATGTTCAGGTAGCCGAGGAGCGGGGAGGCAGCCACAGTACCGACATGACGATGAAATGGCTCAGTGATGTGGTTGATGTTTATTGTTATTGTGATTTGTCTTCTTGGTTCACTTTCAGTACTCGACTATGTGTGTCTTAATAATATTATTTCGATATGGTTGTATTAATGACTCAATGGATCAGTTGAGACCAGTTTGCATTTTGAACTTCTATAGTACTGTTGTATTATATTTGTATTTATTTTTATTAGCCTTGTAAATCCTTACTTAAAGGGTTTACGGCGCTGTAATTATTCCGAATATCTCGGGGTGTTACAATATATATATATATATATATATATATATATGTGTGTGTGTGTGTGTGTGTGTGCATATACACCGGCACCACTCTTCATTCTAGCACAATATGAGAATCAGACAAGCATAGGTCTCGTATTCGCAATTCAAATTTAAACACCACTTCACAACATAGGATCACACAAGCTCGTATAACACAAGGCACAATATAGTAGGGAGACTTACATTCACAGGTCGCACGAAGATGATGGCTGCACCTTGATACTAATCACGACCGACATATTAAACGACGCGTCGTGACACGACTCAGTCAGACATAACCTGACAAGACAAGACTGAACAACACACAACTGGACCTGACAAACTAAGCTCCGATACCATATTCGGTAACACCCCCAAACCACTTGGGTGTAATATCCGCAATTTCGATTTTCCGGTAATTTTCTTTTTTTTTGGCGGAAGTCCATCTTAGCAACTCCGTTGTGACCGTATCGTCATTCTGAGAATATTTAATTCTGCACTTTTTGTCATCCGAGTTCGTTTCTGTATTGTTTTGTTAAGTTCCGTGTTCTTAAGCGGCTTTTCCGCACTTGAGTTCGATTCTTGCGAATCTCATCCGAAACTGTTGTTTCGAGTTTCTCGTAAGTTAATTTAATGTTATTATTCATGTTGCAAGCTTTGACTTGGTGTTTTGATCGTGTATCGTGTATTTCGGACGTTTTGGGCCATTTTCGTAATTTCCCAAAGTTTGGGGTAAATACTTTCCGTTGTCGAATTTCGAGCCTTCGGGTGGTCGGAATCGTGTGTTCTCTTAGTGCTTGGATTCGTCTTTGTGAGTAATTCATAACCGTATCTTCGATTCGTATTCAGGTTTGGGTTTCGGGGTCGTCGGGCCGTTAGAGTGGCCACGGCCGGAGCCGGGCCTGGCCTGGACGAGTTACGGCCGTAAGGTACCGGTTACATCCATACGTGCTCGGCAGGCATGGCCTGACGAATGCCAGTTATGGCCGTAAGGGCCGAGAGTTATGGCCGTACGGGCGCTGGGCATCTTCCGGACGAAGGCCGGTTACGGCCGTAATGTGTGCCAGTTACGGCCGTAAATGTCCGACAGGTGCTGGGCAGATTTTTTGACGAATGCCGGTTACGGCCGTAAGCCCTGCCGAGTACGGCCGTAAGGGCCGAGTTACGGCCGTAAGGGACTGCCGGTTACGGCCGTAACCCTGCCGGCTATATATAGCCTGGGCTCAGCCAGACTTCATTTTTACTCGGTTTTTCTTCTTTTTTCAGCGGCTGGCGATGGGAAGCTCGGGAAGTCGAGTTCTTGGCCGATTCTAATAAATTCCAAGATGTTTTGGAAGATTCTTGTTGATTATATCATCATCCAATCCGTGTTCTTCGTCGAATCAAGGTATATTTCTTGATTTTCCTCCAAGTTGACTTTTTGGGGAATTTGTTCTTGATTTTGATTCTAGTCCGATTTTGATGAATCGGTTGATCTTAGTAAACATTATTAATCGTTTTCTATGGATTGTATATCCATATTTTCAATTCGTTCAACACGATTGATGATTCTTAGGCTCTTGAAGAACTTTGAACATTTAGTGTTCGATTAAATGCCTCAAAGAGTTTCTTTCGGTCGTTATGATGATTTCGATTGATATTGTGTTATTGAATGAATTGTATTTCATTCAAGGTTGTTCGAGTACTTGTGTTTATCGGAGGACGCCGTTCGTTGTTCGTGGAAGGGTTTCATCGCCTTCGGTTGAGGCAAGTTTTATACTTGTACTAGTCAATGAGATTAATGTTATCATATATGTGTATGAATGTGTTGTATCATTCCGAGACTTAGTCTCTTCATAAGTTCATTGATATTAGGGGATCATTCGATACGATACTCTCCGGCAATTACGCCAAATATTTATTATCATTCATTAATGGCCGGTAAGGCATTGAGATATTCGTTGTTAATGTTATTATCGATCACCGGTTCGCGGTATCGATGTATCGGTTGTTGTTGTTAATTGATGTCGATCTAAGATGTTGTTGTAATCATTGTTATTAATGTTGGAGTCCTGTCATTCATGTTGTATTGGCCGATTGAAGTCATTGTCGTATTCGTTCTCATCTTCGTCGTCGGTAGCCGATTAAAGGTTCTGAGGCATTCATTGTATCATTGTTATCGATTTGCCGTTCTAAGGCAATCGAGGAGTTCAATCATTTATTGTATCATTGTTATCGATTAGCCGTTCTAAGGCAATCGAGGAGTTCAATCATTCATTGTATCATTGTTATCGATTAGCCGTTCTAAGGCAATCGAGGAGTTCAATCATTCATTGTGTCATTGTTATCGATTAGCCGTTCTAAGGCAATCGAGGAGTTCAATCATTCATTGTATCATTTTCATCGATTAGCTGTTCTAAGGCAATCGAGGTGCTCAGTCATTCATTGTATCATTGTCATCGATTAGCCGTTCTAAGGCAATCGAGGTGCTCAATCATTCGTTGTATCATTGTTATCGATTGACAGTTATAAGGCAATTGAGATATTGAATCATCTGCTGCATCATTGTCATCGGTTGTCCATTCTAAGGCAATCGAGGTATTGAATTGGGGCTGTCGAGGATAGTTCCCATCCGTTGTGTCGTTGTTATCGATTGACCATTCTAAGGTAATCGAGGTATTGAATTGGGACTGTCGAGTACGATGCCCATCCGTGAGTCATCATTATCGTGTTGTCCGACTCAAGGTAGCACACTATCATTCTCGTGAATTCGGTAATCTACGTATCATTGTCGTTTGTGATTAATTATATTTTGGAGGCTAGTCTCGGCTAGTGCTTATGGGTAAGTTTGGGGCTTGAACCTTCGCGGTTGGCTTCCCAACACCTACAACTCAGTAGGTCACGGTCGTGTTTATGATCTTATGGGTAAGTTTGGGGCTTGAACCTTCGCGGTTGGCTTCCCAACACATACAACTCAGTAGGTTACGATCGTGTTTATGATCTTATGGGTAAGTTTGGGGCTTGAACCTTCGCGGTTGGCTTCCCAACACCTACAACTCAGTAGGTCACGGTCGTGTTTATGATCTTATGGGTAAGCTTGGGGCTTGAACCTTCGCGGTTGGCTTCCCAACACCTACATCTTAGTAGGTCACGGTCGTGGTTATGATCTTATTAGCCCTCATTAACTACAGCTTCGGGCTGTTCCGGATTCAGTGTTTATGTTGATTGACAACTTCGGCTGAGATACTTTCAGGTCATTATGATGTCTTGGTAATTTCATTGGAGCCTTCAGTATTGTGATTCATAATTAATTCAGTTCTGGTTTGGTTCATGTCGTGTAATTCATTATGGTACTCTATGATTATGATTCGCCGTTGGGCACTTATGTTCTAACCTGCTGAACAGGTATTAATAGTGTTTCATGAATTCTCGGTTCTTACCTTGGTTTGTGAGCATCTCGTATTATTATTATCATTGTGCCGTTTTATTCTGCCTTTGGATGCATATCATGTTATGCATGTATTTGATGTTCATTATCTGGATGACTGACCCCGTGGGGGCGGAACATGTTTTCATGTTTTAGGAGCTTGCGAGGAAAGAGTTGAGACACAAGGGCATGATGATGGCGACGAGGCATTCGAGCGATACTAGTCCGAGTTGTTCATGTTTGTCAGTCAGTTGGAGTGTTCTCCAGTTTGTCAGTCTTTGTCTTTATATATTACCCGACCAGATGCTCGTGGATGTTGTTGTATTTTTATTTTTGGCCATGTAGGCCCATCGTTGTCGTTGAAATTCCTTATCGGAATATTGTGTCGGATATTATAGTAGGGACTGTGATCTCCCTTGTTGGTTAATTTTAATGTATTTTAGTCATGTTCGCCTGGTGGATCTCCTAGCGTGGGGTCCACGGCACTGTAATAACCCAATAGACCCATTTGATCTTTTGGTACAACATACAACTTACATATACACACTCTTTCTCACAACTCATAACCGCGCAGGGATCAGAATACATCAACACTCCCATAAGACGGGAAAATACCAAAGACAACAACAAGACTTGAGCAAAATACTCAACACTGGTCTTCATGTGACTAGTATCATCATCATTCCATCATCCCTCGTACCGATCCTGTTATTCGCTCCCCAATAACTTGCAAGTACCTGGACGCAATACAGACATCCACTCCCCTATTACTCGGGGGTTAGCGAAACTCCACTGTTTTGCTAGTGCAAGTATAAGATATAAATACAAGCCATACACATGGTACTCCAAGAACATAATAGTTGTGAATGGTCATCCAGTTATAAATAACAACAGACTTCCCGAGATAATTTACTTGAATAAAACAGTTTGAAACACGAAAAATGGGAATGTAACTCGATATACATTTTGAGAAAACATTTTAAGACCTCGGGAGTTTTGAAAACAATTGAGAATTCTCACTTAACGAAACCACTTAGGGACACAGTCCAAAGATCATTTGCCAACATACCAATCTGATATCAAAACACGGGTTCACAACCCCATCATACCATTCCGTTCACAAACACAGGGTCCACAACCCAATCATACATATCAACATATTCCCAATGATTATTCGCGTCCCGTGCTAGCAATCCACGAACCTCAGATGCTCCCACGGAACATACCCAAGTGAATAACCTAATGGGAAACCACACGATATCACATGTCACCGTGACAACAGTCACATAACTACAATCATGACATACGTTCATAGTTATCCCAGCATCGGGTTAGCAAGCCACGAACCTTGACCAAACCATGACCATAAGTTATCCCGGCATCGCGATAACAAGCTACGAACCTTGGAGTCTCTGCAAGACATTCCCGTATTGGATAACCCCGCAAGTTATCCCGGCATCGGGATAGCAAGCCACGAACTTCGGAGTCCCCGCAAGATATACCCGATTGGATAACCCCACAAAACACGCCCGACCCGTACTAGCAAGGATGGATCCCGGAGATTCAACAAATCTTACCCGATGGCACATCACTATACAACAATCACACAACAATAAGAAAGTACCATTCCCAAACATCACTGTGCATCACAACCTCCTTACAAAGGAGTAACAACTAACATCACACAACATCACATATTCACCGGACAAGTACACGTATCAATACACAATCATCGACAAGTGATCACGGTCTACTATATTAACGATATATGATTATAACGTCTTCCAACATACGACACTAACACACATACTCCGAAAACACATTTATTCACGAAGCATACAAATTATCTTCAAAGAAAAACCTTTTATCCAGAATATACCAATTCGTTTGAAAGTTCATTAAAAACATTCAAGTAGCACATATAATCACACACCAACTACTGTGTCTACGGAATACGAAACGTATGGGCAAGATACTTGCCTCAAAACCACAAGAAATTGAACAACGAACGGATGAGGTCGAGCAGCTCTTGAACTTCCAAAAATGACCAAGAATCTCAACTGCCCCACGAATACTACGAGAACAATACCATCACGAATTAACAACACCAATCGGAATTCGAATCGACACTAAGAACAAAAATGATCTAAGGGTTACTCAAAGAAATCGAAATCATGTTCTGGGTGAAATAAAATCGATAAACGAGTCACCAATCCGAAGATCACAACCAGCACAACAAGAACACACAACCGATCGGAAGAGATCGCGTAAGAATCACGAAACAAAGGAAAAACCCCCAAATTCAAGAAACTAGGGTTCTAACAAGAAAATACCTCGATTCGGACAAATAATATGAATAGATGATGTTGAACATACACAAATCCACCCCAAGATGAAGCTTGATGATGAAGATTGCCCAAAATCACTTCTGGAACTCGACCCGATGGAAAAAGACGAAGAAGGAATGGGAAATGACGAAGTAAACCTGATGTCCAGTATTTATACTGGACAGTTATTAGCATGCGCTAAACATACTACATTAGCGCGTGCTAACGAGGTCAATGCTTCCAGCACCTTCTGCCCGAAGGCTGTTTGCGTGCGCTAGCCAAAATGCGTAGTGTGCGCTAACGAGTCACGAATCCAGTCTATTGGCTCCTTGACTGCCTCGGAACTTCTAGTTAGCATGCGCTACACCACAATGAACCAAAAACTCATGCAACGATGTGAAACGACATCAAATACATGTCCACTCTTGACATACCCAAACATGGCACAACGTTCGACATGGACAACGCCAATCTGATAACCCGCAGAAAAAACTCAACGAAACTCTAGCGAATATATTGGGTATTATATCAAATGACTCTTTATTTGAGCATGGCCATGCATTTCCTTTGGCCCCACTTATCGAGGGCCCCAGTAGATATCTCTCTCACTAAAGAGAGGGACAAATCCCCATCTTGATTATTCATTGCCCTCTAGATGACTTCCACTAATGCCGATCGTTAACCTTTATGATCATCATGTTTCAGATAATGTTAGATTACGTCAAGGCATAGCAGTTATCATGTTGGACTCTATGATAATCTCATATTCAAGGATTTATTGACATACTGTTATATTGAGATTCACTTATGATATTTCCATGTAGTGATCTCAATGCGGGTCTGTCCAGTATTGGTTCTCCAACCAATACCCATAAGTTTGATCCGTATATAATCATCCGATGATTATCAATCAAACTTATACTAGTATATTAATCACTTGAGTCTCCACTCAACGTGATTGGACCAGGGACATTTGAATAATCTTATTATTAGTGAATAACTATTATTCGATTACTATAATATTAAAACATGCACACATTATAATAATCAATGAGAAATAAATAACTTTATTTAAATGTGGCAATTACAAGTCTAGGCACATCGAATGCCCTATGGTATTATTCTCAGCAATATCCCACTTGCACTAGGACCATTCATTCATGACTTTCAGTCCTATCGATATAGCATGCTCAACATGCTTTCCTTGTGAGAGAGGCTTGGTAAGTGGGTCAGCAACATTATCTTCCATTGATACTTTGCATATTGTAATATTTCCTCGTCTGAAGATCTCTCTAACTAGGTGATATTTTCTGAGTATATGTTTGGAATTATGATGGGATCTAGGCTCTTTAGCTTGTACAATAGCACCATTATTGTCACAATAAAGTCTTATGGGACCCTGGATGGTCGGTACCACTCCTAGTTCGATAATGAACTTCTTGATCCATATGGCTTCCTTAGCTGCATCCGATGCTGCCAGGTACTCAGCTTCTGTTATAGAATCAGCAACTATACTTTGTTTGGAACTCTTCCAACTTACAGCACCTCTATTCAATACAGACAGGTAACTAGTTTGCGATTTAAAATCGTCTCTGTCGGTTTCGAAACTTGCATCGGCGTCACCATTCACAGCCAGCTAGTTTCCCACCCCTCCATAAATTAGGAAGGCATCCTTAGTTCTTAAGTACTTTAGGATGATTTTCACTGCTGTCCAGTGACTTTCACCTGGATTTGATTGGTATCGACTTGCCATACTAAGGGTAATCGATACGTCTGGTCGAGTACAAATCATGGCATACATGATCGATACAATAGCCGAAGCATATGGAATCTTGCTCATGCGGGCTCGCTCATCAGGAGTCCAATGACTTTGAGTCGTACTCAGATGAATGCCATGTGACATTGGCAAGAGTCCTCTCTTAGAGTCCTGCATATTGAACCTCTTCATATTTTGTTAATGTAGGTACTTTGACTCAGACCAATCATTCTCTTTGATCTATCTCTATAGATTTTTATCCCAAGAATGTAAGCAGCTTCTCCTAAGTCTTTCATTAAGAAACAACTTCCCAACCAATTCTTGACTGTCTGCAAGGTGGGTATATCATTTACAATGAGTAATATGTCCTCTACATATAAGACTAAGAAAATAACTATGCTCCCACTAACCTTCCTGTACACACATGGTTCGTCTTTATTTTGAATAAACCAAAACTCTTTAACAGCTTCATCAAAATGATGATTCCAGCTCTGAAAAGCTTTTTTCAACCCATAAATGGATCTTTGAAGTTTGCAAACTTTTTTAGAATTTTCTGGATGAAAAAACCCTCAGGTTGTGTCATGTACACATCCTCGAGTAAGTTTCCATTAAGAAACATTGTTTTGACATCCATTTGCCATATTTCATAATCACAGTATGCGGCAATGGCAAAAAAAAATTTAATTGATTTAAGCATGACTACTGGCAAAAAAGTTTAATCATACCCAGCATGTAACTCCCCAAAAACTCACCAGAAAGTTACAGTGATGTGAACCCCGTGAGGGACCCACAAGGTAATTTTTTAGATTTAAAATTTCATTCGTTAATGATTTATTAATGAAGGTAATCCGATGATGATAAAATTTCGGAACAAAGTACTTTAGGAAATAAGTCCGACCACACAGTTATTACATCAATTTGAAATATTCAGAATTTTAAAAGAGAAGAAAACGGAATAACAGGGCTTCATCCAAACATCGCTTAAGCCTGACCGGAACCTTCGGGAATATCCTGCACATATTCAACAAATTTTCCTGACATGACGAATCATGCCAGTCGACCTAGGTCAGACATTATGAACGGAAAATCATTGAAGGTATAAGATAAACTTGCAACACAATATCAATCTTCGGTTTGGCATTAGATCACATCATACCCAATACTATCTTTTTAATCAACATACAACTCCCAAGGTCGCAACCAAGGGTCATGGAAGTATCTACATAGGATTACTCCGGACGTGGGTACCATTCAGGTTTTATCCCTAAACACAGTTCTGTACATATGTATCAACATATAAACTCCCAACACCGTAGCCAAGGGTCATGGAAGTATCTACAGATGAATATTCCGGACATGGGTAAATAGAACGAACACAATTCACAATAGAATACGCATTAAATTTTGGAATTTAATGTAACATAATCCGAGCAAGTTTCACTTGCCTTAGTTCCGACAAGAGTTACTCCCTTGATACACAACGGCTCGAACGACCACACCCGGGAGCTCAACCTATTACATATTCGTCGATCAATACCTCATGGTGATAATGACGAATAGCAACAATTTACCCTCTCCCGATAGGATTTTAACCTAGTTAGTTTTATAACGTCGAAACCAAAATCCCGTGTTTAACGACAATGCGAATTACTAAATTCCTTGTTCCACCAATTCTCGACTTATCATCTCATTTAGCTATATTGTTCTTGCACAAAACTTCTATGTTACTACTACGACTTTAGACACCCGTAATTTGTTACTTACTCAATTTTGAAATTCCATAATCTCTAGGAAAGAACGAACAAGCATAATTCTCGCGTATTCCTAATGTATTTGATCACCTATCCAATTCGATAATTGACGACTAATTCATTAAGGAATTACCAATGAGTTTACAATACGATAATCGGATTACAATCACAACCCATAACATGATGATTCCATGTTGTTGGTAATTTACATGTTCGATTATGAGTTGTACAATCCAACTATGATTACTACTACAAGTCATACAAAATGATAGCTTGATAGGTTTCGATTAACAATTATGATTATCCCCACCGGTTCGATTAGTATCAAGAGTTCTAAACTACCTAAGGCATCCGAATTTATTACAACTCAACTATAGACACTGAAATGAATTCAAAGGTCGATAAACTTACCTTACTTGACGAGATACGAGGAAGAACATCGAAGGACGATGAAGAATAAGAGGACAACACCATCAAAATCTTCTCCGGAGCTTGATCAATCCACTCTACTATGAAGTTACACAGCTGGGAAGTCTTAAAACTCGATTTGGAGGGTTGGAGGGTGATATTTGGGCGAGAAGAAGTGTTCAAGGGTGAGATGAAATGTCATTTTATAACACCAGGCCAGCATTACGTACGTAATGCCTAAGGGTTTACACACGTAATCATCATTACGTACGTTCCTTTCAAAGGATTAACATATGTAAGTGATTCTCAGAGGCTACTGCCCGAATTGCCATGGCTCATTACGTACGTAATGAGTTGGTGAGTTACATACGTAATGCTCAGTTGACTAGCTATTGCCGTCGCGCCAAAAGTTGCCCCGACCACATGGGATCGCGAATCTCATCCGAAGACTGCTTTATGTATGTAAAGCCTAATTTCTAACTTGTGTAATGCAATGGTACGTAATGCTATGAGAGTAATGTATGTAGGATTCGATTAATACATTAAGTTATAATATTACGTTTAATCCTTATAACACGACTTAACTTTAGACTCATCCAGCAAATTATTGGGGAACAAGATGTTGGCCATCGTCATATTTGCACCGATAATTGCTCAACGACATCCAGGTAAGTCACCGATATATCATCAATATCAGAAATTCACAACACAAAACAAATAAGTACTTTCAAGATTTTTATACGTCACATCATGGTCTACACATAATACTTATAAGAGTACATGCATCGCGATGGAGCACATTATTTAATTATGAAAACGAGGTACAAAGTTTTAAACAACATGGAATGCTCGTAGTATTACATACCATCCCCCTTAAACTAGTTTCCTCCCGAAACTAAGAAAATAACTCGGGATGACACTCTCTCATGCTAGACTCAGTCTCCCAAGGCGCTTCTTCCATGCCGTGATGTGACCAGCGAACCATCACAAGGGGTATGGCTTTATTCCTCAAGGTCTTTGCGTGCCGATCTAAAATTGCGATTGGCACTTCTCTAAAGGTGGCATCATTAGAAATTTCTAACTGGGAGACGTGGAAGACATCATGCACTCCGTCTAATTATGGTGGTAGTGCTAATCGATAAGTGAGCCTACCCACACGGTCTAAAATCTCAAACGGGCCGATAAACCTCAGGCTCAACTTTCCCTTCTAGCCGAAACGTCGAACACCCCGCATCAGTGACACCTTGACCCAAATGTGATCCCCAACTAGAAATTCCAGCGGTCGTTGGCAATCCGCATCATATGACTTCTGGCGGTTCTGCACTTCTAACATGTGTTTTCGGACAATGGAAATCTTCTTAATAGATTCCTGGATCAGATCTACCTCGGTGGAGACAACGTCGGAAGCATCATCCCAATATAGGGGAGACTTGCATCTCCTACCGTACAAGGCTTCAAAGGGTGCCATGCCTATGCTCTCATGCCAACTATTGTTGTATGAAAATTTCGCCAAGCAGAGATGTTTAGCCCAATCCTTGCCCCAATCGAGTACACATGCTCTCAACATATCCTCCAGGGTCTGTATCGTACGTTCCGTCTGTCCGTCTGTTTGAGGGTGATAGGCTGCGCTGAAATGTAGCTGAGTACCCATAGCCTTGTGGACAGCCTTCCAGAAGCGGGACATGTACCTAGTGTCTCTATATGATATGATCGCCGAGGGAACGCCATGTAGTCTCACGACTTCCCAGAAAAAGATGGTGGACAACTGCTGTGTTCCGGTAGTCTCGTGAATTGGAATGAAATGTGCTGACTTCGTCATTCGGTCTACAATGACCCATATCATGTCCTTACCTCCCATCGTTTTTGGTAACTTGGTGACAAAATCCACGGATATGCTCTCCCATTTCCATTCTGGAATGGGTAAGGGTTACATGATTCCGGCCGGTGGGCGATGTTCGATCTTCACTTGTTGACATGTCATGCATCGAGCAACGAATCAGGCTACTTTTTGTTTCATGTTTTTCCACCAAAATATCTTCCGCAGATCTTTATACATTTTGCTTGCCCCGGGATGCACAGAATAGGGAGTAGAGTGAGCTTCCTTCAGTATAGTTTGCCTTAGCTCGTCATTTGGCGGGATACAGATCCTGTTTTTAAATTTTACCAAGCCCCCTTGGATCCTGTAGTCTGAGATAACTCCCTCCTTGGCCCTTGCGCCGATTGCACGCAGTTCGGGGTCCTCCATCTGTGCTAGACGTATCTCATCCAGCAAGGATGAATGAATATTAATTGAGCACAATTGTCCCTGGCGGCGTTGTACCCATACTTCAATATCATCCCTCTTGAGGTCCTGTTGCAGGTCTGATTGTACTATTAAACCAGATAGCATCATCTCTTGCGTAATCTTCCGGCTAAGTGCATCTGCTACGACGTTGGCCTTCCTAGGGTGATACAAAATCTCTATGTCATAATCCTTGATTGGCTCCAGACAGTGCCTCTGCCTCATGTTTAACTCTCTTTCGGTGAAAATATATTTTAAACTCTTGTGGTCTGTAAAAAACTTACAAGTAACCCCATAAAGGTAGTGTCTCTAGATCTTAAGATCGTGGACCACTGCAGCCAATTCCATGTCGTGCGTCGAATAGTTCATCTCGTATGATTTGAGTTATCGAGAGGCATATGCAATAACTCTGTAGTTCTGCATGAAGACACATCCTAGTTCATGTTCCGATGCATCTTTGTAAATCACGGATCCTTCCGTGCCCTGCGGTAACACCAACACCGGAGCAGTAGTCAGTCTCCTCTTTAATTCATCGAAGCTCTCATGGAAATCCATTGTCTAGAAAAACTTGGTACTCTTCCTTAGTAGATTCATAAACGGCCGAGCGATACAAGAAAAAGCCTCGACGAACCGTCGATAATATACTACCAATCTCAAAAAACTCCTCACTTCTTTAACGTTCCTAGGTGGTTCCCAACTCATCATTGTCTCGATCTTCTGGGGGTCTACCTTGACGCCTTCTGCTGAAATTATATGTCCCAGAAAGGTTACCTCCGGCATCCAAAACTCGCACTTAGAAAGTTTAGCATAAAGTTGGTGTTGCCTCAAAACACTTAACACCTGCCTCAAGTGTTCCTCATGCTCTTGTCGGATCCGGGAATAAATTAAAATGTTGTCAACAAAAACCACCACCCACTTATCGAGAAATTCTGTCAGAACCTTGTTCATTAACTCCATAAAAACGGATGGGGAATTAGTCAGGCCGAACGAGACCACCATGTACTCATAGTGTCCATATCTTGATCGAAATGCGATCTTGGGAATATCTTCCTCTCTAATCCTCAATTGGTGATATCCGGACCGTAAATTGATTTTTGAGAACACAGTCGCCCCCTGTAATTGATCCAGTAAACCATCAATCCTCGGAAGTGGGTAACGGTTCTTGATAGTGACTTTGTTTAGCTCTCTGTAATCCATACACATGCGCAGAGAGTTGTCCCTTTTCTTAACAAAACGGACCAGCGCACCCCATGGCAAAGTACTCGGACGGATCGGTCCCTTCTTTAGAAATTCTTCGAGTTGTAACTTTAATTCCTTCATCTCATCTGGTGCCATCCTGTATGGTGCCTTGGATATAGGCGTCATTCCCGGTTCAAGCTCAATCGAGAGATCGACCTCCTATCGTGGCGGCAACCCTAGTAATTCATCGGGAAAAACGTCTGGAAATTCGCTCACCGCAGGAATGTTATCAACCGATAGCTGTGACACGTCCTCCTGATGAACATAACACTAGTAGTACGTTTCTCGAGTGTCAGAAGATACTCCCGTTGTAAGGAGGCTGAGTGACCCTTTAGTACTGAAGTGTTCCCGACCCCTGATTATGTGAGTGGCTCCATCACAAGTCATGATGGAAACGGCCAGGTGATAGGTATCTAATATCGTCCTGTACATCATCATACAGTCCATACCCAGGATGACATCTTCATTCTGAAGTGTAAAAACCATGAGATTCGTTGTCCATCCCTGATCATCAATGCGGATCGTACAGTTTCAGACTTCCAAATTACCCCCAACTCTGCTACCATCGAGTTGCTTAACAGTAAAAGATTCACAAGGTATACAACGAATGTTCAAATGATTAACATATTCCACAGATATAAACAAGTGTGTTGCTCTAGTATCAAACAGTACATGAATAGGCTGGGAATTAATAAGAAGTGTACCCGAGACAGCAGGTGCAGTCTGGTCATCAGTAGCCCTCAATTCGAACACATGGGATGGTAGTGTCCCCGAGGATGGTGCAGCGCCTCCCCCACACCGACATCTTCTTCTGGCACCGTACAGTGGAGTTTGTAAGGTGGAGATCGATAGCCGAACATGGCAGGTGCCCTAGATGTCTGTACCGAACCTTGCTGACTCTGAGGAGTTGAGTTTGTTGTAGAATTGACCCGCGAATAGTAGCGAGACATGTGTCAACTTTTTCCGCATGAAAAACACTTTGTAGCCACCTTACGGCACTGACTCATGGTATGTCCAGCTATGCCACAATTGGAATAGCTCCGGCATAGGGACCGGTCAGATGTGCCCTTCTGTTGGTATGAAATTGTTGATTTACAGGAGAACCCAATTCCCGAGTTTATTCTATTGGTGCTCCCGGACTAGTTAAACGTCTTCTACTTCTTTTGGTTATGCCCAGTATCAGAACTAACAACAGTACCAGCGTATGCCGTGACTACATCTTCATATACCCATAGAGTTGTGCAGTGAAATCCAGCTGCGTAACGTTGAACATCTTCCGGCAACCGTTGTGCAAGGTTACAAATTCATTGATCTTCGGATGGAACCATCTGTGAGGCATAGCTTAGTTCAGTCCTATAGGCTCAAATGGTTTCTGGCACCGGTAAGTTCTGTGGTCCTGCATTGAAGAAACTCCATGCGCGAGCAGTTTGAGCTGACCTGGGGCAGTACTCGTCTCTCAACAGTTTGGAAAACTTGGTCCACCCGACTGCTCTGTCTTCCGGCTTATAGGTCCTCCACCATCAGGCTGCAGTATCGCGGAGCTGGTTGATTCCTAGTGGCACCTTTCGGTTCCCTAGGCAATCGATTACCTCGAAAATAGTCTCCATTTCAGAGATCCAGTCGTCCACATGTTTATCTCCCAAACCGTCAAATACTGGTGCTCTTGAGGTCCTGTTGCAGGTCTGATTGTACTATTAAACCAGATAGCATCATCTCTTGCGTAATCTTCCGGCTAAGTGCATCTGCTACGACGTTGGCCTTCCTAGGGTGATACAAAATCTCTATGTCATAATCCTTGATTGGCTCCAGACAGTGCCTCTGCCTCATGTTTAACTCTCTTTCGGTGAAAATATATTTTAAACTCTTGTGGTCTGTAAAAAACTTACAAGTAACCCCATAAAGGTAGTGTCTCTAGATCTTAAGATCGTGGACCACTGCAGCCAATTCCATGTCGTGCGTCGAATAGTTCATCTCGTATGATTTGAGTTATCGAGAGGCATATGCAATAACTCTGTAGTTCTGCATGAAGACACATCCTAGTTCATGTTCCGATGCATCTTTGTAAATCACGGATCCTTCCGTGCCCTGCGGTAACACCAACACCGGAGCAGTAGTCAGTCTCCTCTTTAATTCATCGAAGCTCTCATGGAAATCCATTGTCTAGAAAAACTTGGTACTCTTCCTTAGTAGATTCATAAACGGCCGAGCGATACAAGAAAAAGCCTCGACGAACCGTCGATAATATACTACCAATCTCAAAAAACTCCTCACTTCTTTAACGTTCCTAGGTGGTTCCCAACTCATCATTGTCTCGATCTTCTGGGGGTCTACCTTGACGCCTTCTGCTGAAATTATATGTCCCAGAAAGGTTACCTCCGGCATCCAAAACTCGCACTTAGAAAGTTTAGCATAAAGTTGGTGTTGCCTCAAAACACTTAACACCTGCCTCAAGTGTTCCTCATGCTCTTGTCGGATCCGGGAATAAATTAAAATGTTGTCAACAAAAACCACCACCCACTTATCGAGAAATTCTGTCAGAACCTTGTTCATTAACTCCATAAAAACGGATGGGGAATTAGTCAGGCCGAACGAGACCACCATGTACTCATAGTGTCCATATCTTGATCGAAATGCGATCTTGGGAATATCTTCCTCTCTAATCCTCAATTGGTGATATCCGGACCGTAAATTGATTTTTGAGAACACAGTCGCCCCCTGTAATTGATCCAGTAAACCATCAATCCTCGGAAGTGGGTAACGGTTCTTGATAGTGACTTTGTTTAGCTCTCTGTAATCCATACACATGCGCAGAGAGTTGTCCCTTTTCTTAACAAAACGGACCAGCGCACCCCATGGCAAAGTACTCGGACGGATCGGTCCCTTCTTTAGAAATTCTTCGAGTTGTAACTTTAATTCCTTCATCTCATCTGGTGCCATCCTGTATGGTGCCTTGGATATAGGCGTCATTCCCGGTTCAAGCTCAATCGAGAGATCGACCTCCTATCGTGGCGGCAACCCTAGTAATTCATCGGGAAAAACGTCTGGAAATTCGCTCACCGCAGGAATGTTATCAACCGATAGCTGTGACACGTCCTCCTGATGAACATAACACTAGTAGTACGTTTCTCGAGTGTCAGAAGATACTCCCGTTGTAAGGAGGCTGAGTGACCCTTTAGTACTGAAGTGTTCCCGACCCCTGATTATGTGAGTGGCTCCATCACAAGTCATGATGGAAACGGCCAGGTGATAGGTATCTAATATCGTCCTGTACATCATCATACAGTCCATACCCAGGATGACATCTTCATTCTGAAGTGTAAAAACCATGAGATTCGTTGTCCATCCCTGATCATCAATGCGGATCGCATAGCCAGACTTCCAAATTACCCCAACTCGCTACCATCGAGTTGCTTAACAGTAAAAGATTCACAAGGTATACAACGAATGTTCAAATGATTAACATATTCCACAGATATAAACAAGTGTGTTGCTCTAGTATCAAACAGTACATGAATAGGCTGGGAATTAATAAGAAGTGTACCCGAGACAGCAGGTGCAGTCTGGTCATCAGTAGCCCTCAATTCGAACACATGGGATGGTAGTGTCCCCGAGGATGGTGCAGCGCCTCCCCCACACCGACATCTTCTTCTGGCACCGTACAGTGGAGTTTGTAAGGTGGAGATCGATAGCCGAACATGGCAGGTGCCCTAGATGTCTGTACCGAACCTTGCTGACTCTGAGGAGTTGAGTTTGTTGTAGAATTGACCCGCGAATAGTAGCGAGACATGTGTCAACTTTTTCCGCATGAAAAACACTTTGTAGCCACCTTACGGCACTGACTCATGGTAAGTCCAGCTATGCCACAATTGGAACAGCTCCGGCATAGGGACCGGTCAGATGTGCCCTTCTGTTGGTATGAAATTGTTGATTTACAGGAGAACCCAATTCCCGAGTTTATTCTATTGGTGCTCCCGGACTAGTTAAACGTCTTCTACTTCTTTTGGTTATGCCCAGTATCAGAACTAACAACAGTACCAGCGTATGCCGTGACTACATCTTCATATACCCATAGAGTTGTGCAGTGAAATCCAGCTGCGTAACGTTGAACATCTTCCGGCAACCGTTGTGCAAGGTTACAAATTCATTGATCTTCGGATGGAACCATCTGTGAGGCATAGCTTAGTTCAGTCCTATAGGCTCAAATGGTTTCTGGCACCGGTAAGTTCTGTGGTCCTGCATTGAAGAAACTCCATGCGCGAGCAGTTTGAGCTGACCTGGGGCAGTACTCGTCTCTCAACAGTTTGGAAAACTTGGTCCACCCGACTGCTCTGTCTTCCGGCTTATAGGTCCTCCACCATCAGGCTGCAGTATCGCGGAGCTGGTTGATTCCTAGTGGCACCTTTCGGTTCCCTAGGCAATCAATTACCTCGAAAATAGTCTCCATTTCAGAGATCCAGTCGTCCACATGTTTATCTCCCAAACCGTCAAATACTGGTGGTCTAGCCTTCAGCATCTCTCCCAGCCATCGGTCCTTCCCGTCGTTCTCCTCCACGTTAATGACTGGTACCCGCACCGCTCAGTTGGCCTGAGCGATTCCTACTGTAATGGCCTGGGCGAGAGTCTGACTGAAAGCCAGATCCATTCCTCTGTTCTGGTTTTCCGCCTCCTATTCGTTCTGATTATTGGACGGTGGCTGGTTTCCGACTGGAACGGTTTCAGCGGTGTTCCTGTTTTCCTGCTGGTTCACAGCAGAGCCCTGAGTGTCATTCACGATTCTCCTAGCCCCACGATGTGCCATTGCGATAATTGTTCGATCTAGAGGGTCAGTTCAGTACAGTTATTCTCCAAGTCTACTGAATTCAAACATCATACCTGATTTTCAAGAAACACACGTGTTTATTACCTTGACATTCCTCGAGGAGTTACGGTCGCTTGGAGTGTTGGACTTTGAAAACCAGTAACAATTTCAAAATGTTTGGTAAAACTTTTCAACGTGGACGTAACCGTCTCCGATATCATTTTCTATAACGCCCCAAAAACTCACCAGAACGTTACAGTGCCATGAACCCCATGAGGGACCAACAACGCAATTGTTTTAGATTTAAAATTTCATTCGTTAATGATTTATTAATGAAGGTAATCCCATGATGATAAAATTTCGGAACAAAGTACGTTAGGAAATAAGTCCGACCACACAATTATTACATCAATTTGAAATATTCGGAATTTTAAAAGAGAAGAAAACAAAATAATAGGGTTTCATCCAAACACCGTTTAAGCCTGACCGGAACTTTCGGGAATGTCCTGCACATATTCAATAAATTTGCCTGACACGACGAATCATGTCACTCGACCTAGGTCAGACAATATGAACAGAAAATCATCGAAGGTATAAGATAAACTTGCAATACAATATTAATGTTCGGTTTGGCATTAGATCACATCATACACAATACTATCATTTCAATCAACACATAACTCCCAAGGTCGCAACCAAGGGTCACGAAAGTATCTACACAGGATTACTCCGGACGTGGGTACCATTCAGGTTTTATCCCTCAACACAGTTCTGTATATATGTATCAACATATAAACTCCCAAGACCGCAACCAAAGGTCACGGAAGTATCTACATAGGAATACTCCGGACATGCGTAAATAGAACGAACACAATTCACAATAGAATACGCATTAAATTTTGCAATTTAATGTAACATAATCCGAGCAATTTTCACTTGCCTTAGTTCCAACGAGAGTTACTCCCTTGATACACAACGGCTCGAACGACCACACTCGGGAGCTCAACCTATTACATATTCGTCGATCAATACGTCATGGTGATAATGACGAATAACGATAATTTGCCCCGTCCCGATAGGATTTTAAGCTAGTTAGTTTTATAACGTCAAAACCAAAATCCCGTGTTTAACGATAATGCAAATTACTAAATTCCTTTGTTCGACATATTGTTCTTGCACAAAACTTCTGTTACGACTACGACTATAGCCATCCGTAATTTGTTACTTACTCAATTTTGAAATTCCATAATCTCTAGGAAAGAACAAACAAGCATAATTCTCGCATATTCCTAATTTATTTGATCACCTATCCAATTCGATAATTGATGAATAATTCGTTAAGGAATTACCAATAAGTTTACAATATGATAATCGGATTACAATCACAACCCATGACATGATGATTCCATGGTGTTGGTAATTTACAAGTTCGATTATGAGTTGTACAATCCAAATATGATTACTACTACAAGTCATACAAAATACTAGCTTGATAGGTTTCGATTAACGATTATGATTATCCCCACCGGTTCAATTATTATCAAGAGTTCTAAACTACCCAAGGCATCCGAATTTAGTACAACTCAACTAAAGACATTGAGATGAATTCAAAGGTCGATAAACTTACCATACTTGACGAGATACGAGGAAGAACAACGAAGGACGATGAAGAACGGGAGGACAACACTTTGAAAACCTTATCCGGAGCTTGATCAATCCCCTCTACTCTGATAGTACACAGCTAGTAAGGCTTAAAACTTGATTTGCAGGGTTGGAGGGTGATATTTGGGCAAGAACAAGTGTTCAAGGGTCGGAGGAAATGAAAGAGGAAATGTCATTTTATAACACGAGGCCAGCATTACGTACGTAATGCCTAAGGGTTTACGTACGTAATCATCGTTACATACGTTCCTTCCAGAAGATCAGCATACGTAAGTGATTCTCAGAGGTTACTGCCCGAATTGCCATGGCTCATTACGTATGTAATGAGTTGCTGAGTTACGTACGTAATGCTCAATTGACTAGCTATCGTTGTCGCGCCGAAAGTTGCCCCGACCATGTGGGATCGCGAATCTCATCCGAAGACTGCTTTACATACGTAAAGCCTAATCTTTATCGTGCGTAATGCAATGGGGATATCATATGTAATGATGTGCCAGTAATGTACGTAGGATTCGATTAATACATTAAGTTATAATATTACGTTTAATCTTTATAACACGACTTCCGTTTAGACTCATCCAGCAATTTCTCGGGGAACAAGACGTTGGCCACCGTCCCATTCGCACTGATAATTGCTTAATGACATCAAGGTAAGTCACCGATATATCATCAACATCAGAAATTCACAACACAAAACAAATAGGCTAAAATGATCCTGGGGTCCCGTAACTTAATTTCAGATAACGACTTAGTCCTTTATCTTTTTTTGTCCCAACTAAGTCCTTTATCTTTCAAATTTTAAGCAAAGTTAGCCTTTTCCGTTAGTCTCCGTTATAATAATTAATTAGATGCTGATTTTATACCTACGTGGATCTAAACATTCCTACGTGTCTATTTCCTTACCTCATTAAAATAATAATCAGATCCCTCTCTCTCTCCCCCCCCCTCTCTCTCTGCCCGCCCTCCCCCTTGCTTCCTACAGAACCCCATGCACACTTGCAGGTACATTTCATCAACTCTTCTCTAATCTCATCAACTGCTTGTCGCAGAACCCCATGCACACTTGCAGGTAAATTTCATCAACATGACATAAACTATTCTCTAATCTTATCAACTGCTTGTCGCAGAACATCGAGTTCGTCGTTGGGCTCGGAAACGAGCAACTCTAGAGAATGACCGACTTGGCCCAAGCCCAATCCTGGATCCAACAAAACGTCCATCCCTACATCCCCCATACCAAAATCAGATGCATAACTGTTGGGAACCAAATCCTAACCGGCAGCGACGGTCAACTGAAATCCCATCTTCTGTCGGCGATTCAATCCGTCACCATCACCGTCGCCCTTCACAATCTGCAGTTGAGCGACGAGATATATGTCATGACGGCTCACTCGTTCGACGTGTTAGGCAGTTCCTATCCTCCGTCTGCAGTATTCTGAACTTCTATTCGGAGAACAAATTGCCGTTTCTGATAAACGCGTACCCTTTTTTCGCGTACAAGGATAATTCGGGTCAGATCTCTCTGGATTACGTCCTTTTCCAGCCTAATCCAGGGATGATCGATCCAGGCACAAACCTGCGCTATGATAACATGCTGTACGCGCAAATCGACGCTGTTTATTCGGCGATTAGGGTAATGGGTTATATGGATATACAGGTGAAGGTTTCTGAGACGGTTTGGCCTTCGAAAGTGGATCCGAATGAAATAGGGGCAACGCTGGAGAACGCTAGACTGTACAATGGGAATCTGTTGAGCCGGATAGGGCGGAATCAGTGGACTCCGGCAAAACCATCGGCGCCAGTCGATATCTTCATTTTCGCGCTCTTTAATGAGGATTTGAAGCCCGGCCCGTCGTCCGAGAGGAATTACGGATTGTATTATCTGGATGGGGCTCCTGTGTATAGTACCGGGCTACAAGGTTATTTTCCACGGATGGATTATTCAGGTTCTTGGAGAAATGTATGGAGAGAGGCGGCTGGATAAAATAAGTCCAATGGTAAAATTTAGGGTTGAAATGGTGAGTCAGCATCTGATTTGGCATTAATGTGACCAATTTAACAGCCATCTGGACAACAGTTAACGACATTACCAAAAAACCATAACCAAGGCTAACTTTGCTTAAAATTTGAAAGATAAAGGACTTAGTTGGGACAAAAAAAAGATAAAGGACTAAATTGTTATCTGAAATTAAGTTAAGGGACCCCAGGAGCATTTTAGCCAAACAAATAAGTACTTTCAAGATTTTTATACGTCACAGCACGGTCTACACATAATACGTATAAAAGTACATGCATCGCGATGGAGCACATTATTTAATTATTAAAACGAGGTACAAAGTTTTAAACAGCATGGAATACTCGTAGTATTACACAGCACCATGAATCTGTCTATAACCTTTTGCCACTAGTCTAGCTTTATAGGTTTGCAGATTATCGTCCATGTCTTTCTTCTTTTTTAAGACCCATTTGCACCCAATGGTTTTAACACCCTCAGGTAGATCTATCAAGTTCCAAACTTGATTGTCATACATGGACTGCATCTCTAACTTCATGGCTTCTAGCCATTCCTCGGACTCTAGTCCTGAAGCAGCTTCTATATAGGTACTAGGCTCATTATCTATGAACGATGCATCATCATCCTCTGTTACGAGATACCCATATCTCTCAGGTTCATGTCGCATCTTATCAGATTTGCGAGGGACTTGTGTACTTTGAACTGGCTCTTCAACTGTTGTTTGAACCTGTTCAGTTTCCATCGGTAAAGCAAAGTATTCTTATGGTTTTCGAGTTTCCTCAAGAATTACTCTTCTCCCAATGTCTCTTTTGGAAATAAATTTCCATTCTAAGAAGACAGCATTTCGAGCAACAAACACTTTGTTCTCTACGGGCTTGTAAAAGTAGTATACTTTAGTTTCCTTAGGATATCCCACAAATAAACATCTTTCACATCTGACTGCCAGTTTATAAAACACTTGGCACTTTATGCACGCTTCGCAACCCCAGATCTTTAGAAAAGACAAGTTTGGTATCTTACCAGTCCATTTCTCAAATCGTGTCTTTTCAACTGCTTTATATGGAACACGGTTAAGGGTGAATGCTGCTGTTTCTAAGCCGTGGCCCGAAAGTGATAATGTAAGCTCTATTTGACTCATCATGGATCCAACCATATCTATAAAGTTCAATTCCTCCTCTTAGACACTCCGTTATGTTGGGGTACTGCAGGAAGAGTAAGTTGTGAAACAATTCCACAACTCCTAAGATGATCATCAAATTCTTGGCTCAAGTATTCACCACCTCTATCCGATCGAAGGGCTTTAATTGTATTGCCAAGTTGATTCTGTACTTCACTCTGGAATATTTTGAACATTTCAAAAGATTCATGTTTATGCTTCATAAGATAAACATATCCATACTGGATAAAATCATTGGTAAATGTGATGAAGTATTGGTATCCGCCTCTGGCATGAGTGCTAAGAGGTCTGTCTACATCAGTATATACTAGGACTAATAGATCACTAGACCTTTCTCCATGGCTAGTGAAAGGATTCTTCATTATCTTGCCCAATAAACAAGATTTGCATGTCCCATATGACGTATAAATCCTTCTTTCAAATGTCCCGATCAAGTTATAGGGTCACGGTCAGTCAAACCCTATCTGTACTTGACGTTATGCATGAGTTAATGCAAATCGAGATCACTGAGCTCTCGTATATCCAATACAACTAGCTCAAATGTTTTGGCTAAAGACTTATGATCTCATCTGCCAATAACCGCATAGGACATATACATGTTCACTAACACGAGAAAAAAATCATATCTTGGTATTTAGTAGAACATGCTACTTGTCCGCCAAGACGCACGTCGAGGTTGACCCCCACTTTTCTGTTTTCTGGGTCGAACTACTCTAATGAAAATCTTAACATCACAAGCACATCCCTACTAAATCCTCAAGTCGAAGGTTCATGAATACTTATCACAACCTATCAATTCCGTCATTGATTGTCCCGGAGTGAAATCCGTGTGACGAATCGAGGGTGAGTCGGTTCAAGTATACTAATCCCATTAGCATACCTATAACGTGTGCTCCCACTAACCATTAGCATTCGACAAGAACTCTCAAAGTCCAAGAACACATCATACAAGCATTCACATAAACTTAACGCCCAGTCAAGTTTCATTGACTTGCGAACGATTAAGTATTTGAGCCATAAACCTTTCCAGTGTCGATCCCGTTATCCAATAAGGAGTAGAATGTTTTGCTCTCAAATACAAGGACAATGCCCTTTCTCATACATCGTCTGTGTCATTCGAGGGCATATTCCGAACAATCTCCCACTTGCACTCAATTCCACACACTAGTGTATCTAATACAGATGTTCCCTAGATGAGACTCCAAGCTTATCTGAGAAAGTGGCTTGGTCAGTGGATCAGCGATGATGTCAACTAAGTCTACTCTACGCATCACAATGTATCCTTTGCAAATAAATTCTCTCACGATATGATACTTTATCTCAATGCATTTTGTACCGTTGTGATACCTCGGCTCCTAGGTCTGCGCTACCGCTCCATTGTTATCGTATAAAAAAATCAGGCAGCGCAACACATGGTGTCACTTGAAGTTCACCCAGTAACTTCTTAATCCAAAACCCTTCCTTTGAAGGCCTCCGAGGCAGCTTGATACTCAGCCTAACAGGTGGAATCAGCAGTCGTGCTATGCTTGGCACTATGCCAAGATACTGCTCCTCCATTAAGAGTAAAATGTAGCCAGAAGTAGACACAGAGTCGTCATTCTGTCCTTGGAAGTCTGAATCAGTGAAGCCCGTCACATTCAGTTCTCCACCACCATACATAAGAACCAGATCTCTAGTCCTTCTAAAGTACTTGAGGCCGTTCTTTACGGTGGTCCAGTGTTCCCTACCTGGGTTTCCCTGAAACCTACTTACCACACTCTTAGCATGCGTAATGTCAGGTCTCGTACACAACAAGGCATGCACAAGGATACCCATGGCCGAAGCATATGGTATATTACTCATTTTCTTTCGTTGTTCCTCACTATGAGGACACATCTTCAAGGTGAGTTTTATTCCATGTTGGATCGGTAGGAACCCTCTTTTAGAATAATCCATCTTAAATCGCTTTAAGATTTTATCTACATAGAGGTCTCTAGCAAGACATTATGACTACCCAAATAATATAAGTTTATAGTCCATTAAACTATTTAACATGTCTAATCCCTTTGTCGCGCGATCTCATATTTTAACTAAGTCATGAAAATTGTCATACTTATTATTTTCAAATGCTTTCTCGATCTTAAGTAGACTGATTGAATCAAATGACTCTTTATTTGAGCATGGCCATGCATTTCTTTCAGCCCTACTTATCGAGGGTCCCAGCAAATATCTCTATCACTAAAGAGAGGGACAAATCCACATCTTGATTATTCATTGCTCTCTGCATGACTCCCACTAATCCCGATCGCGAACTTGTATGATCACCATGTTTCAGATAACGCTGGATTACGTGGAGGCATAGCAGTTATCATCTTGAGCTCTATGATAATCTCAGGTTCAAAGATTTATTGACATACTTGAGATTCACTTATGACATTTCCATGTAGTGATCTCAATGCAGGTCTGTCCAGTATTGGTTCTCCAACCAATACCCAAAAGTTTGATCCGTACCATACGTATAATCATCCGATGATTATCAATCAAACTTATACTAGTATATTAATCACTTGAGTCTCCACTCAACGCGATTGGACCAGGGACATTTGAATAATATTATTATTCGTGAATAACTATTATTCGATTATTATAATATTAAAACATGCACATATTATAATAATCAACGAGAAATAAATAACTTTATTTAAATATGACAATTATAAATCTAGGCATATTGAATGTCCTAGGGTACTATTCCCAGCAGTAATACACCCCAAGTTCACTAGATTGGCCTGAAAAATCAGCTTGGATCTCTATGGAAAATGAAATAATCAATAAAATTTCACATTCTCCTACACATTTGGCTTTTCATTCCTGAGCCTTATTTACTACGTGGCTTCAGTTCACCTGTTCCGAATCAGCACATGTTTTTTGATTAAACGAGATATCAACAAATTGGCGCTAGAAGGAGGGCAACCTCCGAAAATTAATATTTCCATCGAAGTTGTGAAACTTTATCCCTTCAACAGTATCATGTCTCAAGGAAGTTCCAGGCACCAATGACCAGGGGAATCAGATCCCTAGCGCGCCACGGAGGAAGAAAACTTGATCAAGGAGGTGGAATGCTTCAAACACCTTGCGTTCATTTAGGGAATGAGCGATCTTAGGGCATGAATCACCCAAAGTAGCAGTCCCCGGATAAAAAGCCAACAGGACCAATCTGAGGCCCAGTCTCAAGTGACCCATCCGACTGCTCCCAGGCGGGACAAGAAGAGGGCCATATCTTGGGTCGTCGAAGAAGAGGCGGAGGGTCACGGTGAAAGTCCCCATCCATCTCGGAAGCGCCCTGCCTCCCACCCATGGGTTTTCGAGCGATTGGGGGGTGGAAGGAAGGCAGGAAACATGATGCCGGATCGAACTATCCGGAGTCGGGACCAGGCTGAAGCCGAAACTCCTCACCGGTCCTAAGTTATGGAAAAAACATCTCCACCAGCTCGGTAGGACAACCTGAGTGAGGTCGAGTTCCTCAAGAAGCATCTCACCCATTTAGAAAGCAAACAACAGCAGTCGTCTCCAAGTTCAGGATGGCTTGACTGCCAGGAGAAGCTAAAAGACCCCCAAATCTCACCATATAATGGGGAAACCGACTCTAACGCCCACCTCGGGAATTGCAATTCATGGATAGACCTGCACGGGTCCCACAATGCATTCAGATGTCAGATGCTCTCCTTAACTTTAGGTGAACGATATCAAAGGTGGTACCAAAAACTCCTGCATCAATCTATTCAGACATGGGCTCAGCTCCATGCATTGCCCCGATCCCACTTCATGAGATCTCACCCGCACTCTTCAATTGCTTCAATTATGCAAGGATCCAATGAGTCCCTAAAGAACTAAACATCCTGCTTCAATAAGCAAATATTGGAAATAGAACCCATGTCTGATAATGCACTAGCTATCATTGCACAAGACGGCCTTTCGAAACATTCATTCTTCCACTGGATGGTATGCCAAAACACTCCACACACTTATCAGGAATTCTTGGAACGTGCCAGCTCTGACATTGCCGCGGAAGCAGCCATGCCAGCCCCAGTATTAGTCATGCTGTCCGACCAGCAGGGGCCAAGCAAGAGGAAAGAAGAAAGGAGTGACCGCCTGTGCGAGCACCGCTAAGAACCCCGTCGTGACAGTAAGGTTGTGGGGGCCTCCAAAATATGGACTAACTGTTCGAAACATTAGGGAATAGCGAACCGATCTTATGGACAACTATGTTGATATCTACTCGATAGGATCTGCAGCCGTATTTGAGCAAACCATAAACCTCAGCCTACTCCCGTCCCTAGGCTAATTTATAAAGATCCGAAAGAAATAGATCATACCCGCTTCTGTAAACATCACGAATCTGTGGGTTATAATACCGATCAGTGCCGGGACCTTGTGGCAGCCTTAATTACAGTATGCGACGACAATGGATTGAGGCGATTTACCTAGAATCATCCCTGGGATCGCGAGAATGGGGCCGATTCGGCCCAAGAAAAAAAGCAATCGAGTACATCCCCACTTAAATCCCCTGGGAGATTCTCACAGTAATGGAAACCATCAAGGGGGAGGATCATCGGTCGAAATAGTAGAGGAAAGCCTCAATCCGAGAAGTCGTATCCTCCTATCAGCTATTTGAGCGCCGACCGGAAGTTTTTTTGTCAGTGGAGGAAGGGTCCTCCAAAAACTCCCAACTCGCGGTCACGTTCGACGACTCTGATGCTGATGGCCTAGACTGTAATATCCTAGAATTTCGCTATGAATTTTCTCATTATTTTATCCGAGTTGTACGGTACAGAGTGGGACCGATGCAGTATGTATGAATAATTTTGGGAACTGTGACAGTGGTACCAGTATATATATCGTGGTTATTTTTAATTCGAGGATATTACATGCTTGATATATCTTTCGATGTCGGATATATTGTATGAGTATTTATATAATCATCGTACTTGTTCGACAATTGTAATTGAGGATATCGTGCATCAAGTGTATCGTATGAGAATGTTATCGGAATGAGTATATGTATTTAGTATGTCGCGTGTACGTGTTTGGTATATTGGGACGACAGACAGGAGCAAAAATGGCTAAGTATAAAAGCCATTACGTACGTTAAGCGTAGGAGCTTATGTACATAAAGGTGCAAGCGTAGCGTACGCTAAGCAGAGGAGCTTACGTACGTAATGAAGCGAGCTTAACGTACATTAGGTTGAGTACATAACGTACATTATAAAGAGAATCAAATAGGTCCGAGCTTTAGTCGGTAGGTGGGCCCAGTGTCAGCAGCTTTCGGTGCGGATGTGGACAGGCAAGTCAACATCGAGCTTTACATACGTTAAGGATAGCCTATTACGTATGTAAACAAGTATAGCACTATATCAAGTCAACAACTACATTACGTATGCCACGGTAAGGAAATTACGTACGTAATGCATGGCACAAATTGAGGCAGTAGCCCCTGGGATAGTGTTGTGTATGTTAACAAGGTACGTTAGCGTACATAAAGAAGGTTATGTACGTTAAGATGATTATATAACGTACGTAATGGTTGAAGTTATATATATATATATATATATATATATATATATGTGTGTGTGTGTGTGTGTGAGAGAGAGAGACCCGTCCCTTTGGCATTTTTGGAGATGTTCACGTCATTTCTTCACCCTTCAACCCTCCGAGGCCGATTTTGGCTCTTCCAAAAAAATTGGGGATTTGAAGTCGTGGATACGGAGCTTGAGATATGAAGATATTGTGTATTCTTGAGGTGTTTGATTATATTCTTGAGGTATGTTGATCAACTCTACAATTTATATTCGGATTCTTGATGTTGTTATCATTGTTTGCTTTGTATGACGATGAATATAGTAGCATTGTTGTGGTTCTTGATGATGTAAGAAGTGTATGTTTAAGGAGATGATGATATGTATGTATTGATCGGATTATGGGGGAATTTGATAGATTAGAGGTTAGATAACACATTGGACTATGATATCCTGATGATTATGAATAAGTGATGTTAATTGGATATGATTAATTCATGCTCTTGAGGAATTCTTGAATTATATGATGAACATATGTAAGGTGTTGGTATTTTGGATATGAATATGGAATATTCATATCTAGAAACAAGTTATGTGATTGTTGGTGTAACATCCGTATAGGAGTACGAATATGATTATGAGTTGATGAGATTATTATGATGATAACCGTTAATTATATTTCTATGAATTTACAAGAAGGAACCTTGTTAATCCGTAATTAAGATTCAAGTCGGAATCGAGAATGTTGAGACATTTGTTAGAATTGATTGATTATCGAACTGCGACTTGTATTCGTAATTGTATGAGTTGAATGGTTTGGTTTCGTATATAATTGAGATCTCGTTGAACCGTTGAGTTTGATTAGTTGGCTATATTGGATGTTGATTGTTATTGAACGTATTGTTAATTGATTATTGGATTAGGTTGTGATAAGTGACCATTGGTATTAACCGTTGTGCTGCGATTGAGAGTGAAAAATGCATGGATCGGCTTGGTCGGGGCTGAGGAGCTTGTAGATGAAGACGATGGGATTGGTAACGGCGTCTTCGAATCGGTATCAAGGCAAGTTATGCTTGCTAAGTTCATAATGTTTGATAAATGGTTTTGATTTCATTTCATTTATGATTCATATAGCAATGATATTATGAATATGAATTGTCGAGATGATGGTATATATATTATGCTTGGACTGGGATAAATCATAATATATATGATTTAAAGATGTCTAGTGGAAATGGATATGTGAATTATATTTGGTATATTATATGAAATGTTGGGTATCGAGGGTAATTTATCGTGCCAATATGGATCTCGAGGTGGTGGTTTCTTGATAGTGATGGACTGTACTTCATTCGGGGTTATTTGAATAACTGTGTATTCGTTCAGGGATGTTGTTCGTGGAAAGGTTAGTGTCTCCGGCTTTGAAGTAATTTAGTATTGCTTAATTATGAGAATAATTATCCTGTTGCATTATTGTATATGTTGTATGTTGATGTTTCAGGTAATGAGTGTGCCTCACGTCCAGAGTATTCCTGTGTAGATACTTCTGTGACCCTTGGTTGCGACCTTGGGAGTTTATGTGTTAATGTCCGGAGTATTCCCGTGTAGATACTTCCGTGATCCTTGGTTGCGGCCTTGGGAGTTTATGTGTTAATGTCCGGAGTATTCGCGTGTAGATACTTCGTGACCCTTGGTTGCGACCTTGGGAGTTTATGTGTTGATGTTCGGAGTATTCCCGTGTAGTTACTTCTGTGACCCTTGGCTGTGGCCTTGGGAGTTTATGTGATAATGTCTGGAGTATTCCTGTGTAGATGCTTCTGTGACCCTTTGTTGCGACCTTGGGAGTTTACGTGTTAATATTATATGTATTGTTAAGCATTCTGTGAACTGTTGTCTAACGGAAATACGACATTGTGGCCGTGTCGATCTTTCATTATCGAACTGCCGTTGCTCACTTGGGAAGTATTCTGGCCCTTATTGGATATGCGTTTCTTTGAGTTTTGTTGTCATGTTGCATCGTGACATATCCGGAGTCAGATGCATACTGATCGGTCATGTGTTGGATTTTCAATGCGGGCACGTGTTGTCATGTGTTGGTTTCAAACTCACATTGAGCTGTGCACACGAGATGTACTTCGTGAGACTGATTAGGTACAAGACCACATGTGTATTCGATCGATACCCGTTGGTGTCTTGTGCACGGACACATTTCCGGATCGGGCGTATCGTGACGTCCATCTTGAGCCTTAGTGAGTGGTCGTTCATAGTCAATGTGTGATCGGGAATGTTCGACAGTTGGGTTGTCTTCGAGATCTAATGTATGTGATTTGTATATGTCTGACGAAGTTATTCTTTCATATATCTGTCACTGTGGTCTCTTATTGATCTTGCTTGGAGTCTACCATACCGTTGGTATCCTCGGACATCGCTGGTCCTTTAATTGATCTTGTTGGAGTTTACCATATCATTGGTATCTTAGGTCGTTGTTGATCCTTTATGATCTTGTTGGATCTTACCATATCGTGGTATTCTCGTTCGTTATTGAACTTTATTGATCTCATTAGAATTCACCATATCGTTGGTAATCTCGTTCGTTATTTATCTTTATTGGTCTTGTTGGAGCTTATCATATCGTTGGTATTCTTATTCGTTATTGATCTTTAATGATCTTGTTGGAGTTCACCATATCGTTGGTATTCTCGTTCATTATCGAACTTTATTGATCTTGTTGGAGTTCACCATATCGTTGGTAATCTCACTCATTATTGATCTTTAATGATCTTGTTGGAGTTTATCATATCGTTGGCAATCTCGTTCGTTATTTGTCTTTATTGATCTTGTTGGAGCTTATCATATCGTTAGTATTCTCGTTCATTATTGATCCTCTATTGATCTATCTTGTCGTTGGTAATATCGGTCATTGCTGATCCTTTATTGATCTTGTTGGGGGTTTACCATGTCGATGGTACTCTCGTCCGTTGTTGGTTCTTTGTCGATCTTATGTGGAGTTTATCATGTCGGTGATATTCTCTTTGGATGCATTGATTGTTATTATCATGGATTGTGTGAGCATTCATACCTTGTATCGTCATCCAGGACTTATCATTGTTTCGGGCAGTTGATCCACATATATGTCGTGTATTATCAGTTGTATCGGAATTGGAATTCGATTGTGCGACCCAGTGGATAGAATTGGACATGGATAGGTTATTCCATATTGGAGATATAATTATGATTTGAGAATCTTGGTATCGTTTTGAATACAGTACAGATGGTTATTTCTGAACCCATTGTCGCTTGAGAATGCAAAGTATGGATTGAGGTAAGGGTTGATTTGATATGAGTTACCACGAGTTGGTAAGGTTACTACGGTAAGATTACATGGGAATTATTCTTACTCTGTAATTACATTGATATGTATTGTTTATGTTGATGTGATCGCGATCATTGTTGAGTATTATGGCTGATCCCGTCGTGGGCTTTATCTTTTAGGTACTCGGAGATCGAACTTGTAGCGGTCGTGAAGGGGTGAGCTTCCCGGGTGTTACTGCCTATGGCATGGTTATTTGGGATTCGAGTATTCTTTTCTGTTTTTTATGATTCCGCTGCAAATGTATTTCCTACTATGTTTATATCCGTTGCATGTGTATCTTTAAATGGCTTTCGGCATTTTACCAGCTCGTGTACACTTTCAAAATGCCCCTTTTGGTATCCTCGCCTTGTACTATTAAATGGTATTTTATGATGGTATTTGGAAACTATGTTTTGAAAAATAGTTGAGTATTTAAAATATTACCGTTTTTGCCTCTTTGGCGCGTTTGAAATATTTTTGAAAATGATTTTTAGCCTTGTGGGTCCCAGTGCGGGGCCCACGGCGCTGTAATATCCCTGGTTGGTTTTGGGGGTGTTACAAAGACCATCCTCATTCGGATGCCCTTGTTATCAGCTTGCCAATAATTGGGATCCCAGTGCACCGGGTGTTCGTCGATTCAGGGGCCTACGCCAGCATTATCTACCTTTACACGCTCCGCAGGTTTAAGGTAGACCAGTCCTATGTCCGGCCATGCAAAGAAGATATGCGCGGCTCTGCAAACTGTCGTACCACTCCGTTGGGGGAGATCGACCTCGCCTTGGAGTTAAACCAGGAGCCAATCGAGAGGTTGATGATCACAACGTTTAAGATCATTGATGTGCACAATGATTATAATGTTATCATAGTCCGACCTATGATGTCAAAGTTGAGGGCCACCCACTCCACACACCACCTGTGCATAAAATTCCCCACCCCAGACAGCGTCGGGGTCCATAGGGGATCAACGTGCAGCCCTGGAATGTAATCTCAGCATCCGGGCTGTTGGGATTCGCATACAAAAACAAAGGGCGCAGAGGAAGCGAAAACGAAGTTCAATACAAATCCCTCAAGAGGATCGATTCAAGCTATGTATATATGAATATAAAACGAACAAAGAGGAAGATATGATATCATACCCTTGTAGTCCATTGATAAAGCATATGGTGTCCCTTACGAATCCAATCCGCAACAAGCTCTAGGATGATCGAACGCCGAAAACACAGCGTCTCTACTTGCCATGCACCGGAAGGACGATCGAAACGACTTCCACTTCGTTGTCCTCTAAGTACACGGATAGAACAAAGTTATAGGAGATTTCTAATATTGTCTATTACACTCTAAGTGTATAGATATATTTTCTCTCTTGATTTTCCTAAGTACTCTAATTGTTTTTGGAAAAAATCTTTCTATCTCAATTTTTCTCCAAGAAAATGAAGAAGAAAGATGAAGAAGACAAAGACAACTCTCTCTCTCCTTCCTTGAAATGAATTGGCCGTAAGTCCCCTCCAACAAAGAGGGATGAGATGTCTTTTATTATGTCTTCTAGCTTCTCCCTTAGACTTTTCAAAGTCTATCCACCATTATAATATTTCATCATCACATAAAATATTATTCTCCCTAAAGTCATTTGTCTTCCACCACATTAGGTGGAATCAAAGACCAAGAGAAGGCGATGAGAAGGTGGGGAAGCTATCTAGAAGCACTGGATGAGTTCGGTTCGTTTTGGACTCTCGTGTGTCCAAACAGATAAAACTCCATTCCGTTCTAATGTATTTATATCAATTAATTAATCCAATTAATTAATTATATCAAATACAAAATAATATAATTAATTTCTCCAAGAAATAATCATATTTATGAATTAAACTAATCACCCAGTAATTTATTTAATTCATTAGGCCCTAAATTAATTTATCCAATAAATTAATTTAGACATCCAATGTCCCAAAATTAATTAGACATTCAATGTCGAATAAATTATATATCCAGTATCTAATCTTTATAAAGAGAGAGTAAGCTCGATTCATTCTGTCGTCAATCCTATTGCGCGACTCGGTAGGTCCGTCTCAGTTAGCAATGGGAGGAACCAAATAGTAGTAGCAGCACCTAGCCAGCCCGGCGGCCTACACTATACCCTAACTGGGAACGAATGATGCGGATCATTCCAAAAACCTTTCTTTCGTGAATACCAGTATACGTATAAACCCTTATTTCAAATGTCCCGATCAAGATATAAGGTCACGGTCAGTCAAACCCTATCTATACTTGACACTATGCATGCGTTAATGCAAATCGAGATCACTGAGCTCTCGTGTATCCAATACAACTAGCTCCAATGCTTTGGCCAAAGACTTATGATCTCATCTGCCAATAGCCGTATAGGACATATACATGTTCACTAACAGGAGAAATAATCCTATCTTGATACTTAGTAGAACCTGCTACTTTCCCGTCAAGACACACGTCGAGGTTGACCCCCACCTTCCGGTTTTCTGGGTCGAACTACTCTAATGAAAATCTTAACGTCACAAGCACATCCCTACTAAATCCTCAAGTCGAAGGTTCACGAATACTTATCACAACCTATCAATTCTGTCATTGATATCCGTGTGACGAATCGAGGGTGAGTCGGTTCGAGTATACTAATCTCATTAGCATACCTATAACGTGTGCTACCACTAATCAATAGTGTTCGACAGGTACTATCAAAGTCAAGGAACATGTCATACAAGTCTTCGCATAAACTTAACACCCAGTCATTTCATCAACTTGCGAACAATTAAGTATTTGAGCCATAAACCTTTCCAGTGCCGATCCTCTTATCCAATAAGGAGTGGAACATTTTACTCTCAAATACAAGGACAGTGCCCTTTCTCATACATCGTCTGAGTGTCATTCGAGGGCATATTCCTAACAATCTCCCACGTGCACTCAGTTCCACACACTAGGGTATCTAATACACATGTTCCCTAGATGAGACTCCAAGCTTATCTGAGAAAGTGGCTTAGTCAGTGGATCAGTGATGATGTCAACTGAGTCTACTCTACGTATCACAATGTATCCTTTGCGAACAAATTCTCTCACGAGATGATACTTTCTCTCAATGCATTTTGTACCGTTGTGAGACCTCGGCTCCTAGGCATGTGCTACCGCTCCATTGTTATCGTACAAAAATGAAAAACAGGCACCGCAGCACATGGTGTCACTTGAAGTTCACCCAGTAACTTCTTAATCCAAAACCCTCACTTTGGAGGCCTCCGAGGCCACTTGATACTCAGCCTAACAGAGGGAATCAGCAGTCGCGCTATGCTTGGGATTATGCCAAGATACTGCCCTCCATTAAGAGTAAAATGTAGCCAGAAGTATACACAGAGTCCTCTTTCTGTCCTTGGAAGTCTTAATTAGTGAAGCCCGTCACATTCAATTCTCCACCACCATACATAAGAACCAGATCTATAGTCCTTCTAAAATACTTGAGAACGTTCTTTACGGCGGTCCAATGTTCCCTAGCTGGGTTTGCCTGAAACCTACTTACCACGCTCCCAGCATGCGTAATGTCAGGTCTCGTACACAACAAGGCATGCACAAGGATACCCATGGCCAAATCATATGGTATATTACTCATTTCCTTTCGTTGTTCCTCACTATGAGGACACATCTTCAAGGTGAGTTTTATTCCATATTGCATCGGTAGGAACCCTCTTTTAGAATAATCCATCTTAAATGGCTTTAAGATTTTATCTACATAGAGGGCTTGGGAAAGACCTACCATTCTCTTCGCTCTATCCCAGTAGAGTTGAATCCCAAGAATATAGGTTTTTTCTCGCAAGTCTTTCATGGAGAATCTACCCGAAGCCAAGCTTTCACAGAACTGAGCATTCCCACATCATTTTTTTATTAGTAGAATGTCATCTACATATTATACTAAAAATGTGATCTTGCTCCGACTAACCCTCTTGTATACACAAGGTTCCTCTTCATTTTGTACCAAGTCAAACTCTTTGACTGCCTCGTTAAAACGAAGATCTCAACTGCGTGAAGACTGCTACAGCCCATTTCACAGAGTCTACATCCACCATTGCTAGGTCATAGGTCGCGGGTCGGTCTCTTGGTTATCACCTGGAACCTCGTGGAGACCCAGTTCCTCCAAGTGCATAAAACCATACCTCTCAGGTAATTGAGACGCCCTACTAGACCTACGATGTGGTTATACTTGAGTTTTCAGAAGGTTCGGTTTCATTCTTCTTGTACAGGCGTCTCCTGGGGAGTTTCATTGTATTCTTCCAAAGAAATACTTCTACCTGCTCCACATTCCTGAATGAACTCATCTTTCAGAAAGTGTGCTTGCAAAGCAACAATGATCTTTAGATCTACGGGCATGTAGAAAAAATAACCCATTGTCCCAGATGGGAATCTAATGAA
Organism: Orobanche coerulescens; assembly: GCA_033398695.1. NCBI lineage: Eukaryota > Viridiplantae > Streptophyta > Magnoliopsida > Lamiales > Orobanchaceae > Orobanche > Orobanche coerulescens. The sequence goes on from CM065804.1 coordinate 106,594,872, forward strand.
AATGTTCCTTCATGGACCTTGCTTCTAATTTCTCTGCCTTAGTCTTCTTGACATAGACGAGACATCCCCTAATCCTAATATGATTAAGACTTGGTTTCCTGCCCTCGCACATCTCATGCGGAGTTTTAGGAACAGACTTGGAAGGACATCTATTCAAGATATAAGTAGTAGTCAGGAGTGCATAACCCCACAGGTCAATTGGTAAGTCAGTGTAGCTAAGCCTGGAACGAATTATGTCAAACAAGGTTTGGTTCCTTCTTTCCGACACACCATTTAACTGAGGAGTTCCTGGAGGTGTAAGTTGTGACACTATTTTGTGCTCCTTTAGGAACCCGTCAAACTCAGTGCTCATATACTCGCCACCTCGGTCCGACCGAAGTTCTTGATATGATTTACCAGTTTGTTTATCGAATCGGGCCTTAAATTCCTGGAATTTCTCAAATGCCTCGGATTTATGTTTCATTAAGTATACATAACCATACCTAGTATGATCATTTGTAAACGTAATGAAATACTGATATCCGTCATGTGCTGCTTCCAAAGCACCACATACGTTGCTATGGAATAATCCAAGTTTATTGGCGGCTCTTTCAAACGTCCATGTGAAGGGGGACTTAGTCATTTTTCCTTTAAGGCAGGATTCACAAGTTGGAAAGGGATCGGATCCCAATGGACCCATAAGTCCATCCTTTTTTCCATTTTGTAAACCTTGGTCTGGCCAATATGTTCAAGTCTAAGATGCCATTTCACAACTTGATTAGTTTCATCCCTACCATGCTTCCTGGTCATAGTATTCACGACTACTTTGTTGTTTAGGTTTAGATGACACAATCTATTTAACAATGTAGCAGTGCTCACTAGTTTATTTTGAAAATAAATTTTGCAGGAACCATTACCAATGAAAAATGAAAAGCCTTTCTGATCCAAGACCTGAATGGATACAATGTTTTTATGCCCCTTATGCAACAATTGTACAACATCTAAAATTAAAACAAAGTCGGATTCCAAATCTAAAAGAAGTGATTCTATATCGGTTGTTGCGACACTATGCCGCTTCGGGCAGTAATCATCACTTCCCCAGATCCAAGCTTTCTACTTTTTTCTATATCGTGATTCATGGTACAAATATGAGAACTAGCACCTAAATACAGTATCCCAGAAGTAGAAAATATGGTAGCAGAATAATTGGTTTTCAAAACTAAAAGTTTCGTACCTAGAGCTCCATGAAGGATCGGACAGTCTCTTGCCAAGTGGCCCAGCTCACCGCATTTGACACATGTGTCCGTCTTCACCTTCTTGCTCTTGGGAAATATTGGGGCCTTGGCCTTACCCTTAAAGTCCTTGTTTTGTGGGCCCATCTGCTTCTTAGTCTTTTTCTTCTTGAACCTCCGAGATCCAGAAGAAATCACAAGGGCAGACTCCTTCACTCGTGGAATCTTCATCTGAGACTGAGCGGTTACAAATTTGTTCATCAACCCTGCTAAATTGCAAGCAATCTCATTGCAGTTGAAGTTCAGAACAAACTGTGAGAAGCAATGAGGAAGAGATTGCAGGATAAGGTCGGTTTATAGAGAAGCATGCATCTTAAAATACAAGAGCCTCCAATCTCTCGATCATAGAGATTATTTTGAGGACACGGTCCTTGACTTTCTCTCACCTTCCTTCATCCTGGAACCGAACAGTTGCTTGGATATCTCATATCTAGCAGTTCGATTGTGCTCACCATGAAGCTCGGTTAAGTGAGATAAGATCTGCCTAGCAGAAGTCATTTTCTCATGAACTTTCCGAAGCTTATTAGACACAGAGGCCATCAAATATCCACGAATTCTAATATCATCCTTAACCCACTTTTTGTGCTTTTCAACATCTTCCTGACTGGCTCTGGTCTGCGCCGGAGCTGCTGGAATGTCTGTCTCCAAGACGTATCACAACGCCTCTATAATAAGGACTATAGCCAGTCCACAAAGTTAGGCCTAATTTAAGGTGTTCTATCGAGTACTATAGTGAGTGGGTTCATTGTCATTTTATTTGAGAGTTTTGTGTCTGCATAAAGTACACTAGATTGATTAGGGACTCGTTAAATTATGGTCTGAATTTAGAAATAAGGACTTTTATATTCTTTTAACCCACCTCCCACTATTTTTATCGAAATACCACACCCCTTTCTGAAATCCAGAAGTACTCGTTCCCATTACTTCATAGTGGTGATCGATTTCTTTATAAATTTCAATAGAGGGCAACCGAACAGGTTTCTCTATTAATCTTCATAAAGTGGTGTCCAACACCAACCTATCTAATGGATGATTCGATCTTCTTTTTCCCGTTGTTCACTTCCCTCAACCTATATGGTTTCTATAGTTCATGAATAAGTTAAGTTTATACCATCGATGCTAATCAGTTTCACAATTGAATCTTATCCGGCAACTGAACATGTTTCTAGGGATAAAATTTGCTCCAACCGAAGGCATCCAATGCACTCTCAGAATTTATCGACCCTCCCAGAACGACTACCCCGATAACTCGGAAGCATAACACATCCGGTTTGGATTTCAGTTTTTCAAAAGCTCGATGGAGGGAAGGAAAACCTTGAAACTTTTTAAACTTAATATTTTGTCGTGGGAGAATTTTCGCAATTAATGTTACACTTTGCATAGTAATTCATTTAAGCACGTTTGTTGCATTCATACCATATGAATAAAACATTCACAACCTAGTTACTACCAACATGCAGTTTATGGACCGTTCCTAGAACAAAAACATCGTAATCTAATTACATATCTTCGGTCTTGAATCTTCATCTTCTCGAACAGATCTTCCTCCAGTCTTCGTCATTACATATAAATTTTACATTGAGAAATTGCATCCTATACAAATTTTTCTAGTAAATTAAATAGACTCAAAACTGCCTTTACAACCTAATCGAATAAAAACCGAACGATTCAAAACTAGGTCCATGAATCACATCCCCATTCACAAGCATTCATCCAATAAATACTAATAAATGGAACTAATATAAATATATTGATCTAACCAATATATAAAAATTATAAATAGATTGATCCAATCAATCCACACAATCGGTAATATAAAATCGTTCAAAGTAATTCGGTCAATCAAAACCATTCCAACAAATCAAGTTTCCCACTTTAAAATGAAATACCATATTCCATTTTAATCAAATTATATCCAATATAAAATGCGGGAGATTAATTTTCTGAAACCGGCAGAAAAACGAGCCCAAAACATGCTGGAATAGTGCCCAGCTCGTGATCCGAGCATAGTGGATCGCGATCCAAAGGACAGATCGCGATCCCATACAGCAGACCGTGAGGCAGATTGATTTTGGCCTAGCCAATTTTAGTTTAGTCCTCGGTTCCGTCCAATGGAAATCCGGGGCTTGATATTCGACCGGGTATCCAATATCAATATTTCTCGACTTTTATATCTTCAATGTGAATCATATTTCCAAGAAATACTAGATTTATATTTAGATATGAATTTACAAAAAATACAACTACAGTGAACAATCGAACATATACTACGATTATAACAATAAATGATTCCAAATCATTCACCATCCAATCAAGCATTCCAAATGCAATATATCATATATACGATCACAAGACCACGCTCCGATAATACTGTTGGGATTCGCATACAAAAACAAAGGGCGCAGTGAAGTGAAAAAAAAGTTCAATATGAATCCCTCAAGAGGATCGATTCAAGCTACGTATATATGAATATAAAATGAACAAAGAGTAAGATACGATATCATACCCTTGTAGTCCATTGATTAAATGGTTGAGAAGATGATGTCTCTTACGAATCCAATCCGCAACAAGCTCTAAGATGATCCAACGCCGAAAACACAGCGTCTCTACTTGCCACGCGCCGGAAAGACGACCGGAATGACTTCCACTTTGTTGTCCTCTAAGGACACGGCTATAACAAAGTGATAAGAGCTTGATAATATTGTCTATAACACTATAAGTGTGTATATATATATTTTCTCTCTTGATTTTCTTAAGCACTCTAAGTGTTTTTGGAAAAAATCTTTCTATCTCAATTTTTCTCCAAAAAAATAAAGAAGAAAGATGAAGAAGACAAAGATAACTCTCTCTCCTTCCTGGAAATAAATTGGTCGTAAGTCCCCTCCAGAAAAGAGGGATGAGATGTCTTTTATTATGTCTTCTACCTTCTCCCTTAGACTTTTCAAAGTCTATCCACCATTATAATATTTCATCATCGCATGAAATATTATTCTCCCTAAAGTCATTTGTTTTCCACCACATTAGTTGGAATCAAAGAAAAAGGGAAGGTGATGAGAAGGTGGGGCGGCCATCAAGAAGCATTGGACGAGTTCGGTTTGTTTTGGACTCTCGTGTCTCCAAACAGATAAAACTTCATTCCGTTCCGATGTATTTATATCAATTAATTAATTATATAAAATACAAAATAATATAATTAATTTCTCCAAGGAATAATCATATTTATGAATTAAACTAATCAGCCAGTAATTTATTTAATTCATTAGGCCGTAAATTAATTTATCCAATAAATTAATTTAGACATCCAATGTTCCAAAATTAATTAGACATCCAATGTCCAATAAATTAGATATCCAATATCTAATATTTATAAAGAGAGAATAAGCTCGATTCATTCTGTCGTCAATTATATGGTGCGACTCGGTAGGTCCGTCTCAGTTAGCAATGGGAATAACCAAAGAGTAGTAGCACCACCTAGCCATCATGGAGGCCTACACTGTACCCTAACTGAGAACGAATGATGGGATCATTCCAAAACCTTTCTGTCGTGAATACCAGTATACATATAAACCCTTCTTTCAAATGTTCCGATCAAGTTATAGGGTCACGGTCAGCCAAACCCTATCTGTACTTGACGCTATGCATGAGTTAATGCAAATCGAGATCAATGAGCTCTCGTGTATCCAATACAACTAGCTCCAATGCTTTGGCCAAAGATTTATGATCTCATATGTCAATAACCGCATAGGACATATACCTGTTCACTAACATGAGAAAGAATCCTATCTTGGTATTTACTAGAACCTGCTACTTGCCCGTCAAGACGCACATCGAGGTTGACCCCCACCTTCCGGTTTTCTAGGTTGAACTACTCTAATGAAAATCTTAACATCACAAGCACATCCCTACTAAATCCTCAAGTCGAAGGTTCACGAATACCTATCACAACCTATCGATTCCGTCATTGACTGTCCCAGAGCAAAATCCATGTGACGAATCAAGGGTGAGTCGGTTCGAGTATACTAGTCTCATTAGCATACCTATAACGTGTGCTCCCACTAACCATTAGCGTTCGACAGGCACTCTCCAAGTCAAAGAACACGTCATACAAGTCTTCACATAAACTTAACGCCAGTCAAGTTTCATAGACTTGCGAACGATTAAGTATTTGAGCCATAAACCTTTCCAGTGCCGATCCCCTTATCCAATAAGGAGTGGAACGTTTTGCTCTCAAATACAAGGACTAGTTTCTATCTATATATTTATTAGTCAGGAATGCCACTGACTACCAGTAAATAAAGAAACATACAATTGCCTTCTGATAATGATATTACATAATAATAAGTACAATTCCCTCTGTCAAACATCCTCTGAGTGGCATTCGAGGGCATACTCCTAAAATGGATTCATGAGGTAAATGCCGTTGAGAGTTCCCTAGGGAAATTACCTAGAGAATCGGGAACAGCCGCATTTAGACAGTCGGGGGACTGCCCCAGACAGGATCCCGAAGCAGAATGTTTTGGGACCGCTCAGACCTCTGATATAGAGATCAACTGAGATGCATACCTGTGTCATAGGCCCAGAAAAGAGACGTCGTGGAGGAAAACCCTGTCGACCCGTGGTTTCAAAAGTCGAAGAGGAAAATTAGCCATGCTGAACTGGTGGAAGATCTAGATCTAATCAGCATACACGATGTTAACCCTGTCCGATAATTTAGGATTGTTGGGTACGGGATCGGATATTTGCGCCATTTGCGGAAGCGTAAATAAAAAGTGCGAAAAATAAAGGACACGAGGATTTATAGAGGTTCGGCTATAAATTTTCCTACGTCCTCTCTTTATCTTTTTCAATACGTTAAAGATAGCAACCTCTACCCCTCTCTTCTATCGGTCGAGGTATAACCGTTTACAATCACGTCTTCTATCGGTCCGTGATAAACCGTTCGTACTTGTCTTTGCGTCGGTCCAAGTTAAACCATTTTCCTTTTAGTAGGACAAGGAATCAACCTCTCTAGCTTTCTATGGGTACTAGATAAACCTCACTTAGATAGCGATTGTGATTCTAAAAATGCCGGATCCTTGATCCTAATAACACCGAATCTAATCGTATCTTTTCTTTTACCACTCGTGTATGTTTTCGTGAACTCTCACTCAAACACTTACAATTAAGCTCAATATCAACAACAAGAATGTGTGTAATAATATCACAAGTATAGACAATTTTCTCAAGGTTGTTGTTCTCAAACAATACCATAGGGATGGTATTTATAGGTTCCATCATCAAACTAGCCGTTAGCTGCCAGAATGCTCATTACGTACGCTATCATCTCCATATTACGTATGCAAGCCTCGTTACGTACATTAACCACCACGGGTTACGTACGTAAGTCTCTTCCAGTTTCAGTCCAGGGAGTTTCGTCATATTGGTTACGTACGTTAGCATATACACCATTGCGTACGTTAAGCCATACGTCAGTGCTGACGTCATGTGTCCGTTGCATGCTTTTCTGACTTTGACTCCTCCAACGTTCACTTGGTTTGAACTACATTACGTACGTTATATTGCTCTCATTACATACGTAAGGCTGCTTCATTTACGTACGTTAATCATGCTGAGTTACGTACGTTAGGCTTGTGCAGAACACTATTTTCCAGCTTCGTTTTCTTCGATTCTTGGCTTCGCCTCTTTGTTGTTTTGTTTTGTTTAGCAACTTTAATCATCAAAACACTTTTAATTTATGTATGGAACAAAATGTTCCAACAATCTCCCCGTTTTAGATGATTACAAAACAACACTTCGTCAACGCGATTTTTCTGCAAAAAAAATATAAATATATGTATATGTGTACAGACCAAAGTTTTCGACTTTGTCTGTTTCGTTAGTTTCTTCTCCCATTTCTTTTTCAACTTCTTCTTTCTCCTTCTTTTCGACTTTTCAAATTTTCATCATCTTTTCGACGTCTCCTCATTTTTCTTTTTCTGTCATTTTTTCGACTTCCCCTTTTCATTTTTTTTAACTCCTTCGTTTCTCCCCCTTTTAGGGTAAATCCCATTTTTCTTATTTTCCTCCTTTCTCTCCCCCTTTTTGTTTTCATCAAAAAGTAAAAAATAGCAATTAAATTTAATGATACCAAAATGTAGAATATGCACGATATAAATAAATACATAAAGGGTAAAAACTCCCCCTGAAAATATTATCTCTCATTAAAAAAATTATATTCCCCCTGAGTAAAATATCAAAAATCAATTTTTGGGGACCCAACCTATAGTTGGTTTTTGTTTAGAAATGTAGACGATATTTGAAACGATTGTTCCTTTAGAAACCCAAATTTTCTTAATTTTTATCGTCCATCTCGGGCTTTTGCAACTTGAGATATGATGCCCGATTTTTAAACACTTTTCGCAATGGGGTATCTTAAAATTAACTGATTCGATTTTCGAGCGAGTTTTGAATCCTAACCCTTCTTTATTCAAAGTAAACTTTTGAACACCAAGCATTTGTTCAAATTTCTCGTTTCCGCACGAGAATTTCTTTGTTAAAGATTTAAGCTCGGTTTGGATTTTAGCGAGATCATTCTTCAAAATATTTTCATTTTCAATACACTTTGAATGATCGATTTCAACAAATTTTCCCTTTTCGATAATTTTGGAATTTTCAATTTCCAAAGATTTAATTTTAGACTTAGAGGATTTTATTTCGGATAAAGCGTTTTGAAAATCCGTATGCAACAATTCAAATGCATCAAAAAGTTCATCACGGGAGGATGTACTTACTTGCCTTTCGACGTCGCTATCGTCGAACGAACTTCGGGCCATGAGAGCGAGATTATTTTGATTGATAAAATCGTCGTCTTCGTCTTCATCGCTCCATGTTGCCACGAGAACCTCTTTCTTGGGTTTAGCTCGGCAATGCTTAGCGAAGTGGCCCGGTTTTCCACATTGTCGAAAAGAGTTGTCGAATTTCTTCATTTCGCTCGAGATATCCTTCTTCCTCCGGTTTAATAAAGTTTGGAATTTATTAATATTCTTGGCATAATATGCCGCTTCTTCGTCGCTTTCCTCCACCGGGATTTCTTCTTTCTTCCTCGATATCTTAGCCTTCATGGCTAACGATCGTTCCTTCGGCTTCGGCTTGACGTGATTTTAATACAATCTCATAATTTATTAGTGAACCAACAAGGGCACTAAAATCGAGCGTGTTGAGATCTTTAGATTCCATAATCGCGGTCACGGTGCCGTCCCATTCGCTAGGTAGTGATCTTAAAATTTTCTTCACTTTTTCACTACTAGATAATGGTTTACCAAACGAAGCAAGTCCATTTGTGATGACCGAGAATCGGTCGAGCATATTGGTGATGGACTCGTCACCTTTCATCATGAATAACTCGTAATCATGGAGAAGCATATTGATTTTCATCTCCTTGACTTGAGTCGTCCCTTCGTGTGTGATTTCAAGAATTTTCCATATTTCTTTTGCACTTTCACACGACGAGATTCGATTGACCTCCTCGGGATTTAAGGCACAAAATAAAATTTGGGTGGCCTTACAATTTAGATGGTCATTTTTCCAATCGGCATCGTCGTATTCTTCAAAAGACTTAAGCGTACCGTCGGATTTGATAGGAACTTTTGGGCCGAGACAAATAATCTTCCTAATCTCTATATCGTAGGGACGAATAAAGATTGACATCTTTTTCTTCCATGTCAAATAATTTGAGCCATCGAAGAATGGTGGTCGGTTGAGAGCAAGGCCTTCGACAGGAGCAAGTTGAAATGCCATTGGATCTTTTCTCCTCGGATGTTAAGCCGCGTATTGGATTACCGCTCCGATACCAATTGTTGGGTACGGGATCGGATATTTGCGCCGTTTACGGAAGCGTAAATAAAAAGTGCGGAAAATAAAGGACACGAGGATTTATAGAGGTTCGGCTATAAACGAGCCTATGTCCTCTCTTTATCTTTTTCAATAGGTTAAAGATAGCAACCTCTACCCCTCTCTTCTATCGGTCGAGGTATAACCATTTACAATCACGTCTTTTATCGGTCCGTGATAAACCGTTCGTACTTGTCTTTGCGTCGGTCCAAGTTAAACCGTTTTCCTTTTAGTAGGACAAGGAATCAACCTCTCTAGCTTTCTATGGGTACTAGATAAACCTCACTTAGATAGCGATTGTGATTCTAACAATGCCGGATCCTTGATCCTAATAACACCGAATCCAATCGTATCTTTTCTTTTACCACTCGTGTATGTTTTCGTGAACTCTCACTCAAACACTTACAATTAAGCTCAATATCAACAACAAGAATGTGGGTAATAATATCACAAGTATAGACAATTTGCTCAAGGTTGTTGTTCTCAAACAATACCATAGGGATGGTATTTATAGGCTCCATCATCAAACTAGCCGTTAGCTGCCAGAATGCTCATTACGTACGCTATCATCTCCGTATTACGTACGCAAGCCTCATTACGTACATTAACCACCACGGGTTACGTACGTAAGTCTCTTCCAGTTTCAGTCCAGGGAGTTTCGTCATATTGGTTATGTACGTTAGCATATACACCATTACGTACATTAAGCCATACGTCAGTGCTGACGTCATGTGTCCGTTGCATGCTTTTCTGAATTTGACTCCTCCAACGTTCACTTGGTTTGAACTACATTACGTACGTTATATTGCTCTCATTACGTACGTAAGGCTGCTTCATTTACGTACGTTAATCATGCTAAGTTACGTACGTTAGGCTTGTGCAGAACACTATTTTCCAGCTTCGTTTTCTTCGATTCTTGGCTTCGCCTCTTTGTTGTTTTGTTTTGTTTAGCAACTTTAATCATCAAAACACTTTTAATTTATGTATGGAACAAAATGTTCCAACAACGATCGGTCATAACCTACATAACCCGATCCATTCTGAGCTAATCTCTCACTTAAGGCGAAATCTGGATGTCTTTACATGGACTCATTCGGATATGCAGGGAATCACTACGCCATAGATGGCATATTGCCACCTCATGGGCATGGTGTTGCCTTCTCAGGTGTTGCAGTAGCTATGAAATTTTTGCCCTATCGCAACTTTGTAACCTTGGTGTTACCGTAGATATAATCGACCTATAACTTGCCTGCCACCGGATGAATATTGACCCAAGCTCCAACCCGGTCGTACAGAAGCGAAGAAAGTTGGGGCTGGAGAGGTAGAGGGGTTTAGAAGAAGAATTGGAGAAGCTAGTCAACAATAAATTCATCCCGGAGGCCAGATATCCGACCTGAGTGGCCAACCCAATCTTGGTTAAGAAGTAGACCAGGATGTGGCGGTTCTGCATCGACTTCCCCAATCTGAATAAGGCATGTCCTAAAGAGAGCAATCCCCTAGCCCACATCGATTACATAGTTGACGCAACGGCCGGCCATGAGATGATGAGATTTATGGATGCGTACTTCAGATACAACCAAATCAGGGTGCATCCCACTGATGAGGAGAACACCTTGTTCTATTCAGCTCATAACCTATACTGCTGCTGTATGATGCCTTTTGGGCTTCAAAATGCCGGAACAACCTATCAACATCTGGTGAACGAGATGTTCTGTAATTTTATAGGTCATACGATGGAAGTATATATAGACTATATGCTTGTGAAATCCTTGCATTTGTATGACCATATAAATGATCTAAATAAAATGTTTGCGATTTTGCGTGAGTATAAGATGATGTTGAACCCAAAAAAATGTTCGTTTGGGGTATGCTCAAGAAAGTTCCTCTGCTACATGGTAACCTAAATAGGAATCAAAGCTAATCCTGATAAAATTTGAGCAGTGACCGAACTTGTCCCCCTAAATTCGGTCAAAAATGTCCAAAGCCTCACAGGCCGATTAGCCGCGCTAAATCGTTTCATCTCTCGATCGACGGCCAAATGCAAACTGTTGGCCACAGAGTATACAGTAAACAGCTTAGATGGTAAAGATACAATAAGTTGTACGATTTTCGAAATTAATTGCGTAGCGAAAGTCTGTTTAATGAGTTGTTGTAAATACAGCAATTGGGAGTTCTCCTCTTAGCTTGATGCGTACATGGTTTTAAAATGTATACTAATAAATCACAGTAGAATGAAAATAGTAAAGACAGAAGGTAAATAACAAATAGTTTAAAGTGGTTCGAGGTAAACCCTCTATGTCTACTATTCCTCCACACAGGAGTAAATAGTTTATTAAAATCACTACGTACACAATTATGTGACTTTAACTAATCCTGTCTCTGTATCATTCACACATATTCATACAGGGACTGTAGCTTTGGGCCGTTCACACATATTGGCTTGAGCTCTTTCGACTTGCTTCTTCTCACACAAATCGAAACTTCATCTTCAATGTTATTCTTCCCACACAGGTCGGAATATGCAAGGATCTTTAGTCCACACAGGGTTAATGATAATCTCAACGGTAAGAGTAGAACAATTCCAAACAGCAGCTATATCTTAGGTGAACTTCCGCTGTATGCTGTGCTATTTACGTTGAGGACTTAGTATATTTTTTCGCTTGGATACTGTTGTATACTCATGAAATACATTTCTCTTTTATAACTAGATTGTTAGAGTAATCTGTCAGAGTATGCGCGAGAATGAATTATCTTCAGTGTATAAGTCCTCTTGCTTGGGGGTATTTATAACCTCAGAAATGTATCCGTTATAAATGTACCCATTGTTGGTTGGTGAGATGTTGACGTCTCTGATTGATGGCTGCTGATTGTTCGAATTAAAGCAGATCGCATTTAATACTTCAGACATCCTTTTGTCTTTGCATTAAATGCTCTTCAGAGCGTTCAGACTTGTCTCTATCCAGCCGCATTAAATGTTATCCTATCAGCAATAAAGGTTGCTTTTAACCGTGAATACTTTATGAATGAACAATGTTTATCTCACAACAGTTTAAAGCTTATTCCCTTTAGTCCTGTTGGATGTGTTCTATTTTCCTAAGTAAAACAATTACAGCCTTACTGTTGTATCCAACATACTATTTCTCTCGTTGTATGAAGTAGGATCTGTAGGATGGGCTCTGTAGAAGATCTCTTTTCTGTATGGACGGGCTGTATGGAGAATCCTAACAGCTTCCATACTTAACAATATTCCGACATCTTTCAGACTTCTTTGCTGATGTTGGCAATTATCAAAACAGGAATATTTATCCTAACAATTTCCCCCTTTTTGATAATGCCAAAACTTCCTCTAGATACCTTCTTGTGGATACAGAGAGGATATCTTCAAGTCTTCTGTCGATTGATCTGATCTTCATAACTTAGTCTATAAGTTTGAATTGCTCGCAGGTAAGTTCTAAAAAAAAAAAAAAAACAGACATGACTTAAGTGTATTACAATTGATCTTATGATTGGCGCATAGGCACAATCGTACAGGGTAAAATCTAAATTGCATACAACTTAATATATGAATTGTTCGCAGACAAGTTCTTACAGCTTTGAGTATTAACAAGTAAAACTACGTAATCAACCAGTAAAAATAGTAAAGGTAGATTACGAGCTGTAATCTTTCAAGAAACCAAGTTTTATTGATAAAGATGGGAAAATTATAGGTTCTTGAAAAATAAAGATACAGACAGATGCATACTGCATTGGTAAGCCTACAGGAGAAAGAAATACAGCTTAAAGGCTAACAGGCTAGCTCCTATAATAATAGTGTTGTCAAGGCCTTCGATCAGTATCATTTACACTTACTTTCCACCAGTTGACTAGGGAGTACTTGCCTCGATCCGGATAAATGCTTCCTCCTTCAGGGTATTGATCATAAGCGATGATCCAGTCTTCCGGATGGGTGATCCGTTCACCTTTCTGGTGTCTGGATTTCATCAGCATTTGCAGAGGGAGCCTTTTTCCGCTAATAGCCTTGAGAATTCATTTGCAGCATCCTCCAGCGTCTTGAATCAGTTGAAGAGGACAGACTCCCTGATGAGAGTACATAAGTATCTCATCAGTTCATTTTTCTTCCAACTTTTCAGATCATCGGCTGAAGGTTGTCGGTCAGTGGGCAGGAGAATCTCGCATGGCTTTCACACATTGTTCTTCCTTGGGATGTTGGGATCCTGGAACTCAGGTCGAAAGCCAATCACCCGATATCCCTTTGCAACTTGACTTGACCCGGTTGCGGCCAGTCGACCAATTACAGTAACAACACTCTCTTCCATCACTGCATCCATCTCTCTCTCTCTCTAATCTCTATCTTTGGACAGCCTCTCTAGACTCTTCCCCCTTTTTGGCATCATCAATATCTGATATCTTAGTATAAATCTCCTGTAGGAGCTTCATAGACTTGTCCTGTTTGGTCTTTAGATCATTGACGCTTTGAACCAGAGTACCAACCACTAAACATAGATCATTGATATTATGGTCGTGCTCAGTCAGTCTGGTCCCGGTATGTTGAAGGGCAGCAACTGTTTCGGCCTTGGCAACTCTGAGCTTCTCTTGTTTCTGTCGCAGGATCTGCTCCTGATGCTGTTTTAGTTGGTTGAGTGCCTACCACAATGCTGTAGGCATCAGGCGGAATGCATCTTCCACATTGTTGATAGTGGATTTCAGCTTAGGGAGCTCATCCTGTGCAGTCTCACGCATCTAGTCAAATTCTTTTCCAACATCGTACAGGGCCTTGACAGCGTCCTGAAAGAACACAGTTTGTCGACCAATGGCATGGAGTTGCTCTATGCGGGATTCGGTGCACGGGGAGCCAGGTTGCATAATTTTGAAATCCTCAGGTTCTCCAAGTTGATAAAGAACCACATGATGACAAGGTCTTCATGGTCTGTCCTCGGGAAGAAAACCGTCATCAAAATCTGATTTTGAGCTAACGAAGGTGGGAGATACAGGGGCATTTGGAGCAGGAGATTCAGAAGCAGGGGCTTTGGAAGGTGGTGCGGTTTTTTTAGTCTCGGAGATAGAAGGAACTGATTTCTCCTGTTTGGATTGCTCGTCTGTAGTCGGAAGTACAGGGGGGACTGAATCCTCCTGCCGAATCTCAACTTTCGCATGATCCTGAAGAGGGACTGAATCCTCTTGGCGGATGGCGCGGGCAGCGTCTTCAAATTGGCGGACAGGCTGGGCATCTTGTTCGGGAGCAGCTTGCTCTTCAAAGATGACATGAGGGACTGATTCCTCTTGTGTTTGTTCTTGAGCAGCTTCGTGTTGCAGGGGAGGGGACTGTTGTCTGTGAGAAGTCCCCTGACCCTATTGGTTTTGGAGATTGGCCATCTCACCTTCCCTGGCCTCTTCGCGGATGATCCTTAGACCGGCCTGTAGGGCATCATCGTCGTCATCTGAGTTAGGCTTGGAGTGGTAGCTTGGTGAAGGAGTTTTGTCACTGGACTGTGTCTTCCCTTTGTCGTGTAAAAGTTTGAGATTAGCTCGTGGCAAAAGTGATCCTCCCAGCGGATCAGAATTCGACGTTCTGGGTGTCCTTGACCTCCAGAGCAAATAATTCCCCATCCTTCCAGTCGGCCCAGTGATACAAGGTGTCGTACGGGGCGACCCTGTATGACTTCCAGATTTTGAAGCGTTCGAATGCTTCCTCTATTTGAACATGGAGGAGATTATTATTTATAATATCAGTTGGGGAGGGACTCCGTACCGTAGTTGGGTCTATCATCCAGATGGGATCCTCAATAGGTTTGGGATCTTGTTGTGAAGAGGGTTCCCGAACAGGAGATGGTACCCTGTGGGGAGTGGGACTCGGTACAGAGGTGGGTACCCTGTTTGGAGTAACGGCTTTCGGTTCCGAAGGGGCAACCGACTTTCCGGAACCTTCCAACTTGGCAAATAGCTAGTCATCCTTCATAGCCGCAACAGGCTCGGGATCTGCTGCTTTTGCAGCAACTTTTTCTTCCATAGCGGTTGCGCACTGTGGGATTGGTTCAGCTACAAATGGTCTTCTTCTTCTTCTCGACAGCATTAGGTGAATGGCTGTCAGAAACACTTCTCTTCCTCTTCTTCTCTTCGCTCGAGATCCTCACAGTGATGTACCTCAGGTCACTGAATATGGGCATGTCTCGGGGGTGCGGCCTCTTGGCAAGCAAGGGAGATTTGTTGAACACGGTGGGTTTCATCCCACTAATAAACTTTTTTGTGCCAATCTTCTTGGAATCAGCAGATTGTTTCATTCCGCAATGAGTGAGAATATAGTTCAGGATGAGGCCGAAGTATTTCTTTGCAGATTCAGGTTTAGCGGCCTCTTCCTGAATTATTTTAAGCAAAATTTGACACCAGTTAACCTTCTCTCCTGACATGATGGCCACCATCATTCTGAAGCAGAGGTTGGTGCACATGTCAAAGGCTCCTGTCCAATTCTTAACCACCCGGCAACAGAAGTGCAGATAGACGTACGGCAGTGTGAAGTTTTTCTTGTGGCATGAGGAGTGAACGTTCTTGGCCCTCTCATCGCCATTGAATAGTTGCTAGTAGGCAGTCGGTAGACTTTCCGACTCAAAGGTCTCCATATCTTCTATTTTTAGGCCATCAAACGGAAGCCTGCATAGCTTCTCCAGCAGTTCTCTGTTCACAGAGATCTCAATCCCTTGAACCATTGCAGGGATTTCAGAAATTTCACCTCCCCTCCTCTGAGAAGAGTACTTGAACAAAGCGTCTAAATAGAATTCCTCCACAATCTGCTCGTCATAGAGATCAGCATGGTGACTAGCAAGGCGTTATAGCCTTTCTCTTTCACCTTGGAAACGACCATTTCCATCCCGACAAAGTCTTCTCCTTCATGATCTATTCTCTCCATTACAGCAGACCTGGCGAAGATACACCCATCAATTATTGTTTCCTCCTTCTTCATTGAAAGGGAAGATGTCTGAGAATTCGACATTCTGCAGTTGAAAAGGGTGTGAAGTAACAAAGAATCGTATGGAAAAATACAGAGAATTGCAAAAATATGTAAATTGTTTGCTTAAGACTCGTTTAATGTGTTGAAAGCGTAAAGAGTCTAGGAGAGCAAAATAGAGTCCTTTTATAGGGTGCAGGCAAGATTAGGGTTATATAGTGAACGGTCAGGTTTGAGGGATGGGAATCGTCTTTTTAAAATAACATATAGGATGAATTCAGAGTAACTCGTACATCTGATCCATCTGTTTTTGAAATGATGACTGGTCCCACTTTTGACAGTTCATCTTCCCTTATTGCACGAAATGGCAGTTTGAAATTATTGAAATCATGGTATTTGAGGCGATAATGTCCAGGTGTCTTCAAAACTATTACATTTGAATTTTAAACAGGGCACGTGGACTTAAAACATTTTCTGTATGAATAGAATAGTATTATAATATTAGCATTCCGCCTTAAAAGGTACATACATAATTCAATTCACCAATATTTGGATTAATAGTGTATTCATGGGTCGTACTGTATTTTCCCTTAATTAATGCATACTTCAGCTGTAGGAAGGTTTTATGCATTCTTTGTCCTACAGTAAGATCTGACTTGTTCTGAGTATACAGTTAATTAAAGTGGATACCGTATTCTTGGGTGTTACAGCACTACCCCTCAATTGATGAGTAAAATGTAAAAACATACAGGGAGTCAGGCTGTATCATTCTCGATTCTTGACGAAGCATGCAGAATGTGGTGGTGATGAGAGGTTTTGTAAAGATGTTGGCCAACTGAATATTTGTATGAATTTTCTCGATCCGAACATCCTTATTCTCAACATGATTCCTGATGAAGTGATGCTTCATATCAATATGCTTAGTTCGCGAGTGCAATACAGGGTTGCGCGTTATTGCAATTGCACATGATTGGCATCTCTCTGGCACTGATTCCATAATCTTGTAGTTGTTGTTGCATACAAAGAATCTGCATACAGCAACTTCTAGCGGCGTAGTATTCCGACTCAGCTGTAGAAAGCGAGTTGGCCAATTGCTTCTTACTAAACCATGACACAAGTCTAGGTCCAAGAAAATGACAAGTACCGCTTGTACTCTTACTATCCAACTTACAGCCTCCGAGATCCGAGTCCTTATAGCCAACCAAATCGAATCCTCCTTCCTTAGGATGCCAAAATCCTACATCAATTGTTCATTTCACGTACTTAAGGATTAGTTTGGTTGTCGTCAAGTGTGACTCCTTAGGTGCTACTTGATACCAAGCACACACTACTACAGCAAACTGGAGATTGGGCCTGCTAGCTGTTAGGTACAGGAGTGAGCCTATAAGCTTCCTGTAGAGTGATTGATCAACCGGATTTCCAGCTTCGTCAGCACTAAATTGCGTGGAAGTGCTCATGGGGTTGACGAGAATTTTGTTCATCCTAAACTTGTTGAGAAGCTCCTTGCTGTACTTCTCCTGGTTGATGAATATTTCTGTAGGCAATTGCTTAACCTACAATCCTAGGAAATAACTAAGTTCTCCCATCATAATCTATGCCTTCTTCCTATCTGTACCCTTGTGCGGCTATACGGGATTTGTTCCTAATAATAAGTCCAATCTCATCCTTCTTGTTTCTAAATACCCATTTGGTTATAATTACAGATTGATGTTCTGGCCTGGGTACTAGATACCATACATTGTTTCTTTCGAAACCATTAAGCTCTTCTTCCATACAAGTCATCCAGTGAGAATTCATTAGTAGAAACAGGTTCGAATTGAGCTAAGAATACAGCTAGGGTGCACATTGCTAGTCTCCTAAGTTCAGCTTGAGATTTCCATACAGGAAATAGAGATTTCTCAGATTCGGTTTCTTCTTGCGCACACAGTACAATTCCTTGTGTACTCTATATTCTTCTTCGGGTAGATACACCAGCATCGATATCACCTATAATCAACTCCTTTGGATGATCTCTCAACCATCTTCTGTCAGGTTCTAATTCGGCATCCCGTACTGTATCTTGTGGTGCTGTAGTCTCGGCTCCAGCTTGTACAGCATTGGCTTCGACTACTTCTGATCTTACAGCTGCGGGATTAATTTCTAAGTCTAGGACAGGCTCTGTTGGAGTTTGAGGGTCATCAATGGAGAGTGTTCGAATATTATGGGTTAAGTCTTCTACTCCTGTAGGATCAAAGTGAGGTTCATCGAACACTACATGGACAGAATCCTCTTTTGTCAGCTTCCTTTTGTTAAAGATCCTCAAAGTTTTACTGACAGATGAGTATCCTACAAATATCCCTTCATCTGACTTTTTGTCAAAGGTCTTGAGTTGATCCTTCCCATTATTCAAAACGTAACACCTGCATCCAAAGATATGAAATGATGCAACTAATGGAGTTTTATTATTCCATACCTCATAGGCTGTTTTGTTGTGATGCTTGTTGATGATACAGCGGTTTGTGTATAGCACACTGTATTTGTTGCTTCTCCCCAGAACCGCTGCGGCAACTTTCTTGCAGCTATCATGGTTCTTATTGCTTCCCTGAGCGTCCTATTCTTTTGCTCGGCAATATCATTTTGTTGAGGAGTCCGGGCTGCTGAGTATTCGTGTTGTATTCCATTGTCCGAACAGTATTTCTCTATAAAGCAATTTGTGAATTCAGTACCTCTGTCGGAACGAATGGACACGATACTCAACCCTTTCTAATTCTGTAGCTTTCTCAGGTGCTCTGGCAGCTTCGTTGTGGTTTCTTTCTTCTTGCTTAGAAAGATTGTCCAACCATACCTAGAAAAATCATCAACAATAACGAGACAATATTTCTTACCTCCCAAACTTACAGGGGTCTACAGGGGCATAGTAGTCCATGTGTAGCATATCAAGAACGCTGTGGGTGGACAGGTATGATTTGTTTTTTAGGGTGGGTTTGACTTGTTTGCCTTTCTGACAGGGTTTATAGATGTTGTCTTTATGGAATTACACATCAGGCAAACCTAAGGGTCTTTCTTGAACTGAAGTTCTAAAGTAAAAAGTATGAAATATGTGAGTCATTCACGATTCCTCAGTACAGACTGAGAGGTGATAGCAATGAAAGAAGATTGTGTGATATGAACGGGCTCTCGATTAAGTATGAAAGGTGCTAGTAATTGAAGAGTGTAGTTATAAAGCAGCTATGGGTTTCTAAGGTGATGTTCAAGTAACCAATTTTTTGCAAATTTTACACTGAGCTTAGTGGATTTCTCCAGCTGATTGGAGAGAAGTACACTAGTAAAAAATTATCCCACCTCTAAAACCCCGATAAGTAATTGTGTAGTTTAATGTTTATGTGCATCATACTTGCGTGATGCATTCTATCATAATCATAAGTATATTAATTCTCTAAGAAGTCAACAAAGTCAAATTTAAAACTTGTGCATTATCTAGTTGAATTTAATTTTAGCATCTGCCACTCAGACGGAACCTAGGCTTACAACAAGGTTAATGCGGACGGTATCTCAAATGTTTACACGGGGCCTAATTTTGGCACCCGCATTTCCTGAAATTGTGGGAGGGGATGTGGATTATTTGGCAACTCATCTTGCAGTGGCTTATTATGCCTTTGAAGTGGAGTTGTTCGCAGTTACGATTGCAATTGAGCATGCCTCTTCAAGAGGTTGGAGACAACTTTGGATTGAGGCAAACTCCTACGTTACTGATCTTTTACGCACTCCCAGAATGCAAAGTCGAATGGCAAATATCAATTTGCTAATTGCCTATGGTTCACATTATTTTATTTGAATAATTATGTATTTGTAATGTCTTTAAAGAATTAAATATCATTTAATTACTAATATATATTTTTATATATAGTTTTTTTATTTTTTTTCCTTGGACTAAGTTGGCATTTTATTCCAATCTTCTAAAAACAGAACACACAAACCATCGTTTTATATTTAGTTTTATTTTTTATGTTTCATAACATTTTAAAGAATACAAAATAAAATAAATATTTCAAATACTACTGATGATTACACATCGATATCAATAACAATCACCTTACAATAATCCGCCAGCGTTATACATGCTCTGAGAATCATATGATATCCAGCTCGAAATAAATTGATGCCATCATCCAAATACTGGGCTCCATATTTTATATACCTGTGCATATATACTTACACGCACCAATAGTCCAATATCCATACGTTCATCAACCTAAAGAAATTGTCAAATGCTTTCTCTGTTAGATTAGATACTAAACAGGCCTCATAGAAAAATCATTAACTACATGCTAAAAAAAATGTACATAAGCAAATCGGCCGTATTTCTGAGTAAAACTAAAAGACACCTCAGAAGTGCTAACAATGCTACATATAGCGGTGCAAATCCACATTGAAAACCCTCTATGCCGAATAAATTTTCCCTTGCTTGAGCAGCAAGTCTTTGATTTCCCTA
The DNA here is from genome assembly GCA_033398695.1 of Orobanche coerulescens. Lineage (NCBI taxonomy): Eukaryota > Viridiplantae > Streptophyta > Magnoliopsida > Lamiales > Orobanchaceae > Orobanche > Orobanche coerulescens. Next base: position 106,615,423 of record CM065804.1, read on the forward strand.
TAACCACGAAGTTCATCCAGTGCATCAGCTGTAGTCTTGGAGGCAATAAGCCCCGAGGATGCAAGATTCGAGCAAGCAGAGTCTGGCTGCTGCTCTTGAGTATTTTCATTGGCATTATGGTGCATGCGATTCCTCAACTGCAGATAATGTGTGGTAACAGATATGTCTTGGCCAAGAGGTGGTGCTTTCTTCAGCATACAAACAAGAGCGCCAACTGCAGCAGCATCTTGTGATTTTTTATCCAATGAACCTCGTCTGACACCACCATGATCATCAACGACATATGATCAGTTCATCTAATAGACGCAAGTCACGTAATGGATGTTGAAATATTAACAAGCAGTAATATAAAATTCACTTTTTACTAGTCACACACTAATACCAGTTGCATTGTTAATTAATACTAATGAGGGATGGACCTAATAGATATTTTACGTCGACAAAGCCAAGAGACAAGAAAGCATAAAATTGACAGGAAACTGAAGATCCTGCTCCAGAATGCACCCAAAGAAGATGTCAATAGTCCATATGACAACGGGTTTAGATAGCCGACAATCTTCAGTAACCGAAAAACACTACAGCAATGTACATAATTAAATGACTGAATGACTGGTTAAAGCAGACAAAATGAAAACAATACTGGGAGATCATTATCGTGAAGTCACCCATAATATTAATCTGCATAATCTTTCTATTCTGCAGCAGTAAAGATACAAGCAACACCGCTCAATAGTTGGATGTACAACTGCAATTGTCTTCTTCTCCTCTCAAGAACCCTCGAGAAGGCACCAAGATTTTTCAGTGGCAACACATGAAGTACATGCCAAAAGTACTTGGAGTACAACAAAAATGGATAAAGAATGAAGACGTGGAAGGTCATGAGTGGCAGATAGAACGACTGAGTCTGTAATTCACACCTGGACATCAGCATAATTGAACACAAACACTCATCGTCATAGATAGACAGCAGATACACAAGTTTGGCTTGTAAAAACTAAGGGTATGTATCTGAAGTTCAGAATCACACGAGTGGAACAGGTACATTTTAACATATTTAATACATAAATCCATTTGACTTGACTTAAATAGAGAAAAGACTCCATACTTCTTTCCAGCATCATCTTCTCTTTGTGCTTATTTCATGCCAGGTTTTTACTCTTCTCCTCGATCTCCTCTTCACTCCCGTCGCCAATCTAGCTGAGAAGTCCAGCTTGTTTCTTCAAGGAAAGAGGAGGGGAGTCTCAAGAGCCAAATGGGTGGAAAAAGAGATATATAATATGAAATGAAAGACCGACTAAAAGAGGCGGCTATAGTTAGGTAATAGTGATGTGGATTTTAGGTTAAGTTACGCTGGGCTTCTTTTTTATGTTTGGGCTGAGCACTTCTGTTTTAATAATTAGGGCTTGGGTTTTAATATTTAGAATTTTCTATGATATATTGATGCAGACCTACTTAATAAAGGGCAAAAGGGGAATATTACCAAGGTGTATGAATGTGGGAAGTGGAAACCAATATATTGGGCCCACAGAATCAGGCACTCACTTTCACATAACAAAATTGCCTACGGCAATTCTGGGCAGGGGGGGCAGGGGGAATCTTTCAGGATTGGAAAGATTGTGTGAGGCTATATAGGTGTGAGGGATGCGTGATATTAGGTAGGCTGGGTTTAACTGGGTATTTGGCTGGGAACTCTGCATATTCTGTGCAAGTTTATCTGATATGTCATATCATATTTCCTTGTATTTCCTTCTATCAATCCTGAGAGTGATAATAATATACAGGTTCATTTAATCTATTTTACCCTGTTTGTTGATAGTTAACAAGTGGTATCGGAGCTTCGACTCCGGTTGTTGATGGTCCATACTCAGTGGCGCAATGAACAAACGCTTGGATGGAATGGACCAGAAATTTGAGCAGCAGATAGCTGAACTGAAGAACCTCATCATCTCGCGCAGTCGTTCGCACAGAGCAAGGCCTCGCCGGAGACACCCACGCCGGTCACAACTCCGACGAAGATACTAGCGCCGTTAAAGGCGAAGGTCAAGGCGACAACTCCCGCTCTCCTACACGAAGCATTAATCGCGACTCCTCACGTAATTTTGGACGTCGAAAGCTGAAGATACCCGTCTTCAGGGGTGACGATGCTTACGGGTGGGTCGTTAGAGCTGAGCGTTACTTCAAATTGAATTTGGTGGCCGATGAAGACAAGCTCGACGCCGTGGTGATCGCCTTGGAGGATAAGGCGCTAAACTGGTACCATTGGTGGGAAGAACAGAGCACCGATCTGAGTTGGGATGGATTCAAGGCCGCGTTGATCTGTCGATTCCAACCGGGACTAGTTCAGAACCCATTTGGCCCGTTACTGAGTATACGCCAAACAAGCTCGGTAATGAAGTACAGAGAGAAGTTTGAGCATGAATCTGCTCAGGTGAAGAAAGAAGAGAGATTTATGCTGAAGGGAATCTTTATTAATGGCTTGAAAGAGGAGATCCAGGCTGAATTGAAATTACATGCTGATGTAACCGTTGATGAACTTATGGATAGGGCTCTGTTACTTGAAGAGAAAAACAATGCTCTTAGGAAGGGGGATTGATGAATGCTGAAAAGAAATGGGGGCATGGAAGTGAGAAACCGCATTGGGGGAAGGCTATCTCAAGCTGAATTCAGAGAGAAAATCCGTAAGGGGTTGTGTTTTAAATGTGGGGAAACTTGGGGAAAGGACCATGTGTGCAAATTGAAGCACTATCAGTTTGTACTAATGGAACATTCTGAGGCTGAGACAGGGGATGGTGAAGAAGATACTGAGGCGGAGGTAGAGCTATCAGTCAAAGTGATGCAGTTATCCTTAAGAAGCAAGGAGGGGTTAACTTCTAACAGATCTTTCAAGATAATCGGGAAGATTAATGGATTTGAGGTGCTGGTGTTACTGGATTGTGGAGCTTATAGCAATTTCATTTCTAAGAAATTGGTGAAGGAGCTTGATCTGAGGGCAATGAGCACCCCTGAGTTTGTGGTGGAGGTGGGAAATGGTGAGAAGGTTAGGAATAGTGGGGTCATAGTAGTCAATGGCGATTAGCGGCCCGTAGCGGTCACGTGCCCATTTAGCTATATAGCGATAGCCGCTAAATTCAAATATAGCGACAAGTTTGTAAAAAAGTGACATATATATATAGGGGCGCGTTCTATGCAGTACCAATATTAGATGCAGTACTTTACAGTTACAGTACTAATTTATGCATGAATTTTGTACTAATTATGAATGAAATATATGCATTTCGTGCATCAAAATTTCAATGCATTAAAATATGCAATATATTTGAGGCATATAATCTAATATTTTAATGCATAGATATTTTGATGCATATATTGCATATTTTGATGAATTGAAATTTTGATGCACGAAATGCATATATTTCATGCATAATTAGTACAAAACTCATGCATAAATTAGTACTGTAAAGTACTGCATCTAATATTGGTACTGCATAGAACGCGCCACTATATATATATATATATAACAAGTAAGGCAATAACTAAATTCATTAAAGTGAAAACAAAGTCTAGTTCATTAATCGCCATCAAAGATGAAACGTCAAATGGAAAGCGATTACTAGAATAAAAAACATTAAGAGCAAACAAAATCTAGTTCAAATGTTGAATTAAATTTAATCATCTAAAATATTGATGCCAAAGTCATAATCATCTAAAACTGCATGCATGTTACCATTTATTTAAAAGAATTGGGAAATATTAAATAAAATTATTAGTTAAAAAAAATTAATGCAAACAAAACATAGTGCTAAAATATTAAATGAAAACTACCTGCAAAATAAAAAAAATAAAAAACAAAATGCTAAGGTAGAAAAATAAAAAACAGAATGAAAAGAAAGAAAAAGAAACAGGGACTCGGGAGGGGTTAATTAGGGCTGGGCCTTTATTATTTCAAAAAAAAAAAAAAAAAAAAAAAACGGGGGAGTCAGTCGGGAGGGGAACTAGGGCTGGGCCCTTTATTATTTTTTTTTAAAAAAAAAAAAGAAATTTAGCGGCCGCTAAGGCCGCCATCACTAAACTGAGTTAGCGGTAATAGCGGTGGTTCGCGGCCACTACTCAGAAACCCTTAGTGTATAGCGGCCGATAGCGATAGGTGTCCGCTTCGCGTCGCTAACCGCTGTAGCGGCCGTAGCGGCCGCTGTAGACTACTATGAGTGGGGTGTGTAAGAACCTACTGTTGGAAATTCAAGAAGTGTCTATTATACAACACTTCTTCCTCATGGAGCTAGGGGGGACTGATTTGGTCCTTGAAATGGATTGGTTAGAAAGTTTGGGAGATGTGAGGGAAATATCAAAAACTTGGTGTTGAGTTGGGGAAAAGGAGAGGAGGAAAAGATGATCAGAGGGGATCCTTCTCTGTGTCTCATGCAAAGCATTGAAGGCAATGCAAGATGAAGCTGATGGTTATGTGATCTCTTATTTTGATGAAGAGGAACAGGACACTGCTACTGCGGCAGCAACAGAGCCTGCCTTAGAAGCTGTGCTAGCAGAGCTTGAGCAATTATTTAAGGAACCAAAATCCTTGCCACCTAGGAGGAGTTGTGATCATGCCATTACCCTCAAGGAAGGCTCCAATATCCCAAACATCAGGCCCTACAGGTACCCTAATTACCAGAAAAATGAAATAGAAGGGTTTGTGAAGGAAATGCTCTCTGCTGGAATTATTAGACCCAGCAACAGTCCCTATAGTAGTCCTGTCATTTTAGTGAAGAAAAAGGATGAGAGGATGGAGGTTTTGTGTTGATTTCCGTGCCTTAAACAAGCTCACAGTCCCTGACAAATTTCCCATACCAGTTATTGATTAATTGGGGGGAGCTAAGGTGTTCTCTAAACTGGATTTGAAGTCCGGGTACCATCAGATAAGAATGAAGGAGGACGATGAGTCTAAAACAGCATTTAGGACTCATGAGGGACACTATGAGTTCCTTGTCATGCCTTTTGGTCTCACCAATGCAAACTCTACTTTCCAAGCTCTCATGAATCAGGTATTGAAACCTTACCTGAGAAAGTTTGCTCCGGTGTTTTTTGATGATATTCTACTTTACAGCAAGAGTTTGGACTCTCATCAAGAACACTTGAGAATTATTCTACAAGCTCTTAAAAATCATGAGTTGGTGGTTGTTAGGCGTATTTTTCTACGCTTATTTATCATTATTTTATATTCATTTGAAGGGTAAATCTGCATACATGAGCTTTTAATGCACTATTCTTTTATGTTTGGCAGGAAATTGGAGTCCGGAAGCTCGAACGATGAAAACGGGCGAAAACGGCAAATTTTGGCCTGGGGCCGCGGCACAAGGAAAGCGAGCCGCGGCACACGCAGGTGACCAGCAAGCGCCGAACCCACTGTACCGTGAGCCGCGGCACAAGGATGCTGAGCCGCGGCCCAGGAGGAAAAACAAGCGCCCAGGTATAGGCGCTGAACAACGTGAGCCGCGGCACAGCTTAAGTGAGCCGCGGCCCACTGGGCGATTTTGCTGAGACTTCCGCGTTTCTTTGCCGTTTTTGGAGCATGTTCTCGACCTAATCACACGGACGCGTTTTGGAGGCTGAGGAGAGTTATAAATAAGCATTGAAGGTCATAATTGAGGGGATTATCATCGATCGACAGATAGGGCGGAGACACCAGAGGAGCAGAAACGAAGAGATTTGTGGGCGACGACAAGACCACGGATCCCTTACGGTTTTTCTTCTCCGAATCTTAGTTTCTAGATCTGTTTGAGTAGGATTGTGATTGTAGCCGATTACATGACGGTTTGATTTATTTATTTTTATTTCAATTTACTCGTTATTCGTATTGAGTTGGATTTTTCTTATTGTTCTTAATGCTTTTTAATTGTCTGGCCAACAGTTGAATTGTTTTGAATGTCTTTATGGATTCGGGAGATGAAATTTAGGCATAGTTCTTGTGAGAATAATCATGATTTTCGTGAGATAGGGATATACTCATGGGAATTGTGAAGCCTGTTTATTGTGGGAATTCTTGAACTGTTTTATCTATTAATTATCTAATTCGAATAGGGATAGATCGAGTTAATAATTCGTAGTACTTTCTATCGACCTTGGGAAAGGCTTTAGAATAATTTAGCAATTCCTGGCTTACAATCAATTGAATAAAAGGGAATTGAATTAAATAAAAATCACTCCTGATTGTTTGAGGTGAAAATCATAATCCTACGCCCTTATTATTATTATTTTTATTATCACTATTATTATTTTCTCTTTATTTTTCTGCAATTAGTTTAGATATAAATTCTATATAATTGTTCTTCAAATAAAATTACGAGTTGACTATATTTTGGTACTTAGTGAAATCAGTCCTCGAGGGAACGATATCTTACTCATCACTTTATTACTTGTTGACACCGTGTGGTGAACAAGAAGAAATGTTCATTTGGGCAAGAGAGTTTGCAATACCTTGGGCACATCATATCTGGGCAGGGGGTTGCTGCTGATCCTGCCAAGGTGAAGGCTATGGTGGAGTGGCCTACTCCTAAGGATGTGAAGAGTTTGAGGGGATTCCTAGGGCTTACAGCATAGTTGTTAAGACGTCGCCTAGGCGGTGAAAAACGGGTAGCGTCCGACCCGTCTTTCTTTCTAAAGGATAGGCGAAGCCTAGGGGCGCCTAGGCGGCTAGGTGACGTCTTATCCGCCTAATTTCGCCTAATCCCGTCTTATTTTTGACCCATTTTACTTTTGACCCGGTCCAGCCCATTTTATTTTTGACCCGGTCCAGCCCAATCTATTTTGACCTGGTCCAGTCCATATATAAGTATAAAGACAAACAGCCGTTACAAATAAACCCTAATTTGACGACTAAAGAGGACGACTCTCCTGCCCACACAAATCAGGTATGTTAATTGTTCTTCTCTTTTTCTCTTCTTCTTTTCTTCTTCTCTTCTTCTCTCTTATATGTATACACTAGATGTCCTCCGTGCGATGCACGGCGTAAAATATTAAATATTTTAGTATATTAATAATATGTGATCGAATTTCAATAATATTATAAAATTATTATAAAATATACATGAATCAGTATACATACACATGTACATATATTATTATTTGGTTTAATTTCATTTATAAATTCTTATCATGTGATCTAAGAGCATATGATAGGAAACCGTAAATTAATTAAGCATCGGCATTTGTTTTTTCATATAGGACAATATGAGTCTTATATCTAATTTTATAAATAAGAAATTAAATTATATTTATTATTATCAACTTTCATTATAGCTGATCCCAAAGTATTTTGGGACTAAGACTCTGATGTTGTTGCTGTATTATCAACTTTCATGAAAAGTATACAACCGGTATTCTTACTAATATAATTTATTTATATGATTTGACATTAATGTAATATATTTTACTATTTTATAATCAGAACAAAATAATTCTTAAAAATCAATAATTGTTAAAAAGCTATGAAAATAAACTAAAAATATATTTTTCTTCAATATTCTTATATTTTTATATTGAAATATTTTAATCATCTAAATATATTATAATTATATTTATATTACTTTATATATACTATATGGATGTCAAATTAAAGAACACGGAGTAAGAATTAATTTGACATATTTTTTCAAAAATAAAATTGATACGTAAAAATTGTAATTGTTTAAACTATTAGCTTAAAAATAAAAGGAATAAAATGAGAGAAAATTTTTAATTGGTAGATAATATATAATGGAATAACCCTCTAACCCCCTCCCAAATTAAACGTCCATTTTTTTTAAGATTTTTAAAAAGAGGATTAACGTGGAGATGACACATATGTCCTTAGATTTTTTGGCGACTCTCTTTTAATATTAAGTATAGATAGATGTGTAAAAGTTCGATATAAAATATATAAACATGACCTAATCTATATGATCATTGTATATTTATAATATTTATATTAATATACTAATATAATTACATATCAGTATACATACGAAAGAACATCATATATTTTTTATAAATATTTAGATTAAAGTCACACATTTTATACTTAATAATATACCATGAGATCCACAATGATATTAATTCAGTAGGCATAGGGTGATAAAGTATATTATTGTGACGTATTTAAGTAAAAATATAATCAACTTATTATATTTATTTATATAATTTTTCTTTTCAAAAAAAGAAGAATCAATCAAAAAATAATTTTAACTAATAATATATATTTCTACTGAGAATTGTAAGTCTAACATGTCTATAATTCTTTTCCCAAATATTTTTAAAATAAAATAACTCAATAATCTAATATTATTATAAGAAGGTGAAAAGTGAAGTAAAAGTATTGATCTTGTAAAAAGATAGATTTATTTCAAAAAAATTATTTGATTTTTGTATTTTATATACAAATAATTTAAAATCAAGATATAATGTAATAATTATTCAAAAACAACTTATATTCAAAAAGGAATATTTTAATTATATATATGCCTAATGAATGTTAAATCAAATATCGTAAAAAGAAGATTAATTTAAAATATTAGTAATAAAAAATAGAGTTGAGACGATAAAACTATTAACTTCTAAATATTGAGAGAAAAATAAAAAGATCCATTAACACTCATTCAAATAGGAGTTAGTGTATTTTAAAAAAAAATAATTAATCCAAAAAATCTACGTAAAGACACGTATTTGTACAACTCTATTTTAATAGTAAAATAGATTTTTTAAAAAAAAATTAAAAAATCTTAGAGAGTGACACTTGTCACGACTCTCTTTTTAATAGAAGTATAGATATTATATGTATGTGCAAACTACACACACTGATATATATATACATATATATATATATATAATATATATATATGTGTGTGTGTGTATGTGTATATAGTTAAACGTATAATCCGTCTAATGTCGCCTAGGCGTGCCTAGGCGGTGCAATGTCGTCTAGCCTCGTCTTTACACCTTGACAAGTATGGCTCACAGGTTATTATAGGAAGTTTGTTGAAGGATATGGAATATTCCTTGGCCATTAACCCAGTGTCATATCCCTACAGCTAATACTACAGCTAATACAGCAACAAAAAGAAGAAAAGTGCCTAAGATCATTACAAGCATAAGACTACACACATGTTATAGGTGTAAAGCATAGGGCATGTTTTTAAAGTTTATTTCCAGCTTTTAAATTATGAAAAGTGTTTCATTTACAAACCATTTCAGATTGTAATATTCTTTCCGCAACTACTACATAAAGACAATGTAATCATCAAGGAAAGATCGTGAATTGAAGTATCCTTTAGCTACACAATTTCTCATTTATATCTTTGTTAACTAGTATCAATTCTTCTAGCCTTAGCCTTAGCCTAAGTTCCTGCAGATTCTTCATCTCTCCCATCAACCTAACTACCTTCATATCTTCTCCTCCTTGTAATAACCTACTCTCAACAATGGTTGTTACACTTGGTATCGGAGAGTCCGATCCTATCATCTTCCTCCTTTCACATATTCATCAATTTCTGCTATGACTCAACATACTCACAAGACGAGATCTTCAATTCCTGAGGAAATCTCTCAACTCCAAATTCCAACAACTTCAAGATCAAATCTCTGAACAAAATACCTCTAGGGATGCCAACACTGGATATCTCATGGATGATATGAGAACAATCAAAGAACAATTCAAAGATATGATAAAGATGATGTCTAATCTTCACCCTCCTTCTGTTCCCACCTCATCAACACCTCCTCCCACCCAAATTCCCAGATCTCCAACCCACTATTCACCAAACCCAGAAAAACAACCATTCAACCCAGAAAATCAAACATTCAATCACCAATTCTCTCAGCATCGACCGCCTGAATCTCCATTCATCTCCATGCCTAACCCCTCACATGTACCAATTTTGCCACCCATTTCCACATAACTTTCATCATTCTCCACCTCTATTCTTCATTCAACCCCTACCTCACCATATTCCAACGCACACAAACCAACATTCAAACACCTTACCTTCCAAATTGCCAAAATACATATTCCCCAAATTTTTGATGGCACTGATGATCGTCCGTGGCTTCGCAAATGTTTTCGATACGTCACCTTGCACCATCATTCAGATCAAGAGAAAATTCATGTAGCTTCCAGGAATCTCGAAGGCCGAGCAGAGATTTGGTTCCACGGAATGATGTCAACTAATCCATCACAAACTTGGCAAATGTTTACTGAAGCCCTAGCTGCCAGGTTTGATGATTTAAACCCAATAAATGTCATCTCTGAGTTTAATAAGTTGGTTCAACAATCTTCAGTTGCTGGATTATATTGATCGGTTTGAGAATTTGCGTGGTTTGATGTTCTCTATGGGTCGTTACTGTGATGAGGTGTATATTATCAGTAGTTTTATAAGTGGTTTAAAAGATGAGTTGCAACATGTGGTTAAAATGCTTAAACCTTCCACTGTGGCAGCTGCTTATTGGCCTTAAACCATGAGAAGCAGATTTTGTCTATGGCATCCATAATTAAGCCTACCAAATCATTTTCATACCCCTCTTTCAAGCCTTCATACACTGCCAACTTTAACCCCACTAAACCTCAACTCTCCATGTATCCTTCACAAGCTACATCTGCTACCAACACTACTAATCTCAGTACCCATAACAACTTGCCTAGGAAAATTTTAACCCCTGCACAAATGCAACTCAGAAGAGAAAAAAACTTATGTTGCAATTATGATGAGACTTTTGTTCCTGGTCATAAGTGAAATAATAGAACATTGAATTTACTTATGCCAGAAGAAGAAGAAGCATTGTCTAGTGACTTATCAAGCAATGAGCAAGCCGACAAGAACACTCCTATTTCAGATGATCAAATAGCAGAAGTTTCAATTAATGCAATGTCTGGTCCTAACAGTTTGTCCACCTTTAGACTAAAAGGTGTGGTGGAGAAGTACTCTCTTCATTTGTTAATTGACACTGGCAACACACATAGCTTTCTGGATGAATCAGTGGCTCACAAACTAGGCATTCCTCTTCAAGCTAATCCCCACTAGTGGTTAATATTGCTGATGGATTGTATATTAGCATGAAAAGCAACTATATCTATCCATAAATGGGATTCTAATGCCACATATCTACTTATTCATACTCAGCCTACAGAATCTGTGGTTAAGCAACTATTGTGCCTATTGCATTTATCTGACATCCCGAGACAACTCTACTAAAATGTGTTGAACAAAGTAGATGACAGCAAAACTTCGTCGGGGACATGTATAGTTAGCATCACATATTGTCTCGATGCGTTTGCCGCACAAAATATTCAAGTAATAACCTCGTATATCCTACACTCGTCATCAATAACCAAAAACTGAACTCCTTGATGACAGTTTATAAAGCGCGCTTCTGCTAGAAAGAATCAACATAATAAAATACACAATTCAACAATCAACTTTCTCCAAGCACCATTCGAGACGGGATCATTGTGACGGAAGCTAGTACAGTTAGGTGCAATATGTGTACACCAAGTGGGGAATATGACTACAAAGTTTCACTTCTGTCACCCTCTTATTAGTTCTATATAGGATGACAAGAGATGAAATATTTTCATATATTTTATTTAGGCAGCCCCTTTCAAAGGTCCAGATAGTCAGTTTTCCAGTCATATTAAACATTAAAGTTAAAAATAAAAAGTTGTTCTATTTCTCAGGTACCAAGTTGATTCATCCCCCCCACCCCCACCCACCCCACCACCACCACCACCTCAAGGAAACGTCATATAACCTCTTAGGACAGGAGCCTAATAATAAACATAGTTCAAGGATTACAGATAACAGGATGAGACTAGAAGATGTTGGGCAATAAATATTTAAATGTCAGTAAATCACCATCTTTTTGTGAAGTAAAGAACACTAAAGTCCATTCAAGAATGATGCACGACTACCTGGAACCTGGATCTACCATGTCGTCACCATCCACAACAAATGGTCCAGAAAAATCAGAATCATCATAATCGTCTTGAAAAGGCAAAGTACTTGAGCTTCTACAAAATGTTTTTGATGGCGAGCTATGTGATGATGGTGTCAGCACAGAAATCTTTCCTGGGTCATCCTTGCTAAAGGAGAACTGAAGAAGAGAAATATTACTGACCAAAATACTTCTCGGAGACCAAAAAGGAATAACATACTATGATTGAAATATATACCTTGTCCACAGTTGAGGTGGTATGATGATGTCCGCAACTTGTAACTTTCTTAAAGACAGTTAGTCGAGTACCTTTCATGGGAGGGGAAGGAAGCATCATTTGTTTGTTAGGCAGTTCAGGCAAGCTAGAAAGCCTAGATGCAGGTATACTGACAGGAGCACTTTCAGACCGTAAAAGAGCCTTAGATATACGACTATCAGAAACATAGGTGGGTGGGGATGGAGATGGCATAGGGGAAGGCCAATACTCATCAGAACTTGGATTTTTCATATGAGGCAAACCTGCTAGAGGCAGACGGTGGTGCATATGCTGCTTTGCATCAAACTCAGAATATGTGGGTGAAGGTGAAGGGTTCATTGAATTTGAAGGTGGTGATGCTGTATGCAAGTCATAACTCCAACTATGACGCCTACCAAATGGAGATGAACACGGGGAGCATTGTGATGGGAACCTTTTCAGTGGTTCTGCCATGGGACTCCCAACATATTCCAGAATGAATTGCGGAGATATAGGAGTTAAAAAAGGTTCAGAAGTCACATCCATAACTGAAGAACGGTACAAGACTGAGAGGCATAGCCTACCACAAGAAGTATCGATTGGAGTAAACACGAATTGCTGCATATCTGCCTCATCTCTGCGGGTGAATGGCTCAACAAAGGACGAAACCCGGTGGCCAAGATTATACAGCCGAATTTGGGCAGTTGAAATGAGACCACGAAACAACTTATAAGCAGGCAAAAGCCTAACTGTCGCATATAAAGACCTTAATAACAGTATCGACTTCTTGTACAATGCATGAGAGCTTGTGGAACTGGACCTCTTATTACCAGATGAACCGCCCCCGTTCCCACCGCTCTTCTTACTCTCATACTGCAAAATCCACCTTTCAATAATCTTTTCACACTTGGCCTCAGACCCAGATTCATCATTATCAGAACCATAATAGCCCCTCTTTTTCCGAGATGAATTCAGTCCGAGATCCACTTTTGGGGAGTGATTCAAGGGATCCCAATCATTTCTCCTATGCATTAAGATTACATCAACTATCATGGGTTCCAGATTACACTGCCGCCAAAAGTCTATATTTTCCAAAGCAGCAGGACAATCCCTAAGTGCCAAATTGAACCACTTATCCCTTGGCCTAAAACTAGAGGAAGAGGACGATGGCGAGGATGGGGATGGGGAGGATAAAACTTGTTCGCCACTATAATTACGCGATGAAACATAGGGGCACCGTGATTCCAGTATTACGTGAAGACTTTTAGCGAAAAACTCTGTAATTATTTGTTCAGTTTTCGCAGGTTCTGAATGAGTATGCCTGTTATAAGCCATATATTCTTAAAACCCCTCCAAAAGAACACTAGGTTTCACAAACAAAGACCAAGGATCTTTGAACCCACAGAACAATAATAATACTAATAATCTAAACCGCACTTCCACGCCAAATTTAACTAAATTCAGGACTTCAAAGCAAAAGAAGATACGCAGGTAACGAACTGTTAGACGAAATTCAAATTCGTTATTTAAAAAAAAATGGAGCCTATGCGATATACTCGTCTGTAAACGAAAGCTGCAGCGGCATAAGAGTTGGGCCACTGACTAGACTACTTGATACTTGATAGTGGTTGATAGTGGTTGCTTCCAAGTAAGTCAAAGTGACTGAAAGGATATTTTGGTCTATGTGAAGCTATCGATATCTGTGGTTTATATGCGTCTGTCTAATCAGTGGCGGAATCAGGGGAGGCTGAGGTAGGCCGAAGCCCCGACAAGACTCAAAATAATCAATACAAATTTTTTCTTAGTCCGAATAATTACTAGAATATGCATAAGGGGGGAGGGAGTGGGGCTCGAGTAAGGGAATCGGGTATCCTTACCCGAACGGTAACACCGCCGCCGGGACCTCGGGTAAGGCGGGCGGTGTTCTCATGTGGATTCTGAAGCCGATCGGTGGGGGGGGGTTTCTTTTTGAAAAATCTAGCCGTTGAACGGCTAGTTAAAAAAAAAAAAAAAAAAAATTCCCTATAAAATCAAACCTTTTCAACTCATTTTTTCAAAAATAAAACACACTAATCTCTCTAAAACAAAAAATAATTACTAAAATGTCTTTCGATTCTTCTGAATCCGAATGCATTATTCTGTCTTCGTCCGACGAGATATCCACGGGTAGCTCGTTGCAACTTATGCTTCAAGCGGCTCAGTACCTTGAAAACACGGCAAGCTCTAGCCGAACTAGCGTAAATCGTCAACGGGAAATAGGTCTTCAAACGTTGGAGAATGATTGGTTCGTTGAAACACCAAAGTACAACGAAGAGTACTTTAAAAAAAAATTCGAATGGAGAAAAGCATGTTTTTGCAAATAGTGGGCGACATTGAAGCGAGATACCCATATTTTCAAGAAGGCTACGACGCGCGTTCGAAAAAAAGTTTCACGGCGAAACAAAATCACTTGGTAGTTAGCAACTCGCAAGCAATTCCCAGATGAGTATGATGAATATTTATGCATGGCTGCAAGAACGTCACGTGAAACTCTTAATTATTTTTGTGAGGCCATCATTGAGTTGTACGGTCGAGAGTACCTACGTAGGCCGACAGCACACGACCTTGCTCGCATTTTGCAGGCCCATGAGGCGAAGCATCACATCCCTGGAATGCTTGGTAGCATCGATTGTACACACGTCAAATGGAAAAATTGTCCTAGACAATTGAGAGGGCAATATACGAGAGGTGACTATGGTGTTCCCACTATTATGCTTGAAGTCACCGCGTCATAAGATATGTGGATTTGGCATGCTTTTTTTGGTCCACCAGGGTCAAACAACGATATCAACGTATTGAATCAGTCTGATGTAACACCCCAAACTAGGCGGATATTACAGTGCCGTGGACCCCCGACTGGGACCCACCAGGCGAATGAAAAAGGATGGATTTCACAGGGTAAATGTAGTACCGAACCACATTATAACATCAATTGCTCCGATTAGGAGTTTCATACAACACACCCAGGATAATATAGAATACATGTGTATCTTATGTGACGATAAAATACACGACACTGAATGAAATGAGTATTCGAACGGAATGTCTGCAGCGGAATAAATAAAGAAAACATAAATGACTGAATAAATGACTGAAAGGACTGGGGCCCCCTTCTAGTATCACTGGGACTCCCCGCCGTCAACGTGCTCTCCCTGCGCCTTTGCCTTGCCATGACCTGAAAAACAATATCCCCAAACGGGGTCAGTTATACAGAACAACAATCCTCAAGGGTTGAAATTACACAATCATGAATTAATTGAGTTATGAAATATCCTTAATTATGAATTACGCTGAAGAGGAGTACCATAGTACGCCCGTAGTGTTCTGTGCAAGTGTACAAGACGGATGACCGGACACACCCGTCCTTGTACCTAATTAGTCTCACGGAGGTAAACGTTACCGTGTGCACGGTCGATGTATCACTACCAATACATGGCCATCATGTGCCCGACTAAAAATTCCACACATCCGCACTTGGCCACGCAATATGAACCTGAAGGTCATATGAACGAGAATGACCATAATGAATATCAATGAATAATAATAATCTGACAACGTCAAGAATGACTTACCGAGATGAAAGTGATAATGAAGTGATTGATAGTTTCAATGAAATGATTGGAACCGCCGTTCCTTGTTAATGAAGTGATTATTCGACAATTACAAGTCTCAATATGATTAATACAATGATGAATGAGTTATGATTATGAATGATCAACAACAAAATGAATGAATATCCTTTTAACCGAGTAAGAATCAACTTACACAATACCGATGAAGAAAGTCCTTCCACGAACAAATGTCCTAAATGAAGTGTCGGTCGCTCGAACAACCTTAATTCAATACAATTACCAACAATCCGATCAATAACGAATTAAACACGAATATAACGAACTCAAAACGTCGATACGATTAAACCAAGTTCATTGGGGCATTATATCGAACACTTTGAGGCCAACTTCGATTGATTACAACTAAACCTCAACAATACCAACCTCAAATCCCCAAGAAGTGTTTCAAATCAACAAAACATCTCCAATACGATCAATAATCCGTTATGAATATCCAAAAACGTGATTATAACAACAATTAATCGAAAATCCCCAAATCCAACTCGATATTCAAAGTGTTCTTGAATAATCCCTCAATAATCAATGAATCCTTATACAAACTCATAATCATATACATATCCCTTCATATAACATGATTATAACGTCGAAACATCATAACTCAACACAAAATCGAAGTCCAAAGTGTTGAAGAAATTACCTCTTGAATATCCAACCAATTCGATCCGAAGAACACGAGTTTAATCGAGTATCCAAGCTTCCCGAATGATTGAAGGTGATGAAAAATATACTCTCAAATGATAATTGATGAAGAAATCTCTCCTAAAGTATTCTCTCTCGGTTGCAGTGAAGAAGATGGAAAAATGGGAGAAATGAGCTCAAAATGCTCAAAAAAGAATTTATAGGGGTTGACTCGGCCAGGCTCGGCCGTGCCCGCCGACACGGTCGTGGCGCGCGGCCGGCCGGCGGGGACTCGGCCGTGTCTGCTTGACACGGTCGAGGCGCGAAGGGCCTACCGACAGTGACCCGTCATGGCGCTCGACAATGACTCGGCCGTGTCCGAACACGATCGGGCCTGCGGCGATCGCGGCAGCTAATCCGGAAGAGCTCGACTCGGCCGTGCACGACACGGTCGGGTCTGAGGCACGCCGGCACTTTCCGGACGAGTGCAGCACGGGCCGTGTCGGACGACACGGCCGAGTTCGTTCAGCGATGATCGGCCAATCTTGAAAAATGAGCGGTTGAGCTAAAGCGACCATAACTCTCTCGTCAGGACTCGATTGACTCACCGTTTGAACCATTGGAAAGCTAACTCGATGCTCTATAATATTACAAAGATTTAGAATTTTTGGAATTACCAAAAATTAATGGTGATCTAACAAAGTCGAACTCATATGAGGAAAGTTGAAACGATGAACAATAACGATACTCAACTCAAGTTTATACGAGCGGTGAACACGGTGAAAGAACATGATTGATGAATGATTATAATTGAGTGAAAATACACGAGTGACAATTACTGATCGATAATTCTTGAATGATAATGGTGAATTACAAACCGGGTATTACATACACCCCCCCTTAAAAGAGTTTCGTCCCCGAAACTAAGGGTCAAACAACTCGGGATAACTCTCCCGCATACTATCCTCGGTTTCCCAAGTAGCCTCTTCGACTCCATGTCTAGACCACTGAATTTTAACCAAAGGAATCGTCTTATTCCTCAACTGTTTGATTCGCCGCTCTAAAACTCGCACAGGACGCTCCTCATATGAATGATCGTCGGCGATCTCGATCTCATCGAACTGAAGTATGTGACTCGGGTCGGCAACATACTTCCGCAACTGAGAGACATGAAACACATTATGAATTCGGCTCAACGCCGGAGGTAAAGCCAAACGATAAGCTAACTCGCCCACTCGATCCAAAATCTCAAACGGTCCAATGAATCTCGGACTCAACTTCCCCCTCTTCCCGAAACGGAAGATACCACGACTCGGGGATACCTTGACCAACACGTGGTCACCTGTCTCGAACTCTAATGGTCGACGACGGTTATCTGCATATGATTTCTGTCGACTCTGAGCGGTCAACAAATGATTCCTGATCAAAGTTACCTTCTCACGGGCGGCTATAAGCATATCGGGCTCGGTGCCGATTGATTCTGATAAGTCGTCCCAACACAACGGAGATCGACAACGACGACCATACAAGGCCTCGTAAGGTGCCATCTTGATCGAAGCATGCCAGCTATTATTATACGTGAACTCGATCAAAGGTAGTTGGGCTTCCCAATTGTCTTTCCAATCGAGGACGCATGCCCTCAACATGTCCTCTAATGTCTGAATGGTCCTCTCTGATTGTCCGTCGGACTGAGGATGAAAGGCGATGCGAGATTGAGCCGAGTTCCCATAGCACGATGAATCGATTTCCAAAATGAGACACAAATCGTCCGTCACGATCGGAAACGATACTCTTAGGAGTACCGTGCAGTCTCACTATCTCCTTGATGAACAACTGAGCCAGTCTCTCGGGACCCCACGTATCCTTGATCTCAAGGAAATGAGCTGATTTTGTTAAGCGGTCCACAATCACCCAGATCGTATTCATGCCACGACGACTCGTCGGCAAACTCGTGATGAAATCCATAGAAATGTCTTCCCACTTCCACTCCGGAATAGGGAGAGGTTTCAGCATACCATGGCCGCCGATGCTCAATCTTAACTTGTTGTGAGTTAAGCATCTCGAAACAAATTCTGCGACTTCTCGCTTCATATTACTCCACCAGTAATTTTGTTTCAAGTCCTTGTACATCTTGCTAGACCCCGGATGAACAGAATAAGGGGTAGCATGAGCTTCTTTCAAAATCGAGTTTTTCAACTCGTCATTCGCCGGTACGCACAACCAATTCTTAAATCTCAAAAGTCCATCCTCGTGGACCACGAATCCAGGGGCTTTCCCCTGAGCCACATCCTCACGGATGCGCAACAATGAAGGGTCTGAACTCTGATTCTCTCTGATTACCTCCTCAAGTGACGATGAAATCTCTAACATACAAAGCCGTCCACGAACTCACGGAAGCTGACCTCGATCTCGGGTCTAAGGAATTCCCGCCAAGCTCCTTCGAATCTGTTAGACGAGCAAGCATCTGCTCTGAACGGACTTACGACTCAAGGCGTCGGCGACAACATTCGCCTTGCCGGGTGGTAAAGGATCTCGATATCATAATCTTTGATTAATTCCAACCACCGTCTCGACGCATATTTAACTCCTTCGAGTAAATATATACTTTAAACTCTTATGATCGGTGAATATCGGCGGTGACGCCATAAAGGTAATGACGCCAAATCTTCAAAGCGAACACCACTGCTAGCTCCGTGTCGTGGGTCGGATAATTAACCTCGTAAGGTCTCAATTGCCGTGAAGCATAGGCAATAACTTTCCCGTTCTGCATGAGTACACATCCGAGACCCTGTCCGACGCATCACTATAAACCACAAATCCTTCCGTTCCTGCGGCAAGGAAATGCAGTCTTGACATTAACCGGCTCTTGAGTTCCTCAAAACTCCGCTGACACGCGTCGGACCACGTGTATTTCTTATCCTTCCTCAATAAGTTCGTCAAGGGTTGAGCGATTTTAGAAAATCCTTCCACAAATCGCCGATAATAACCCGCTAATCCGAGGAAACTTCGGATTTCCTTAACACTTTTCGGAGGTAGCCAATCTCGAATAGCCTCCGTCTTCTGAGGATCGACACGAACTCCGTCTGATGAAATTACGTGTCCGAGAAACATCACTTCAGACATCCAGAACTCACATTTGGAGAACTTCCCATAAAGTTGTTCTCGTCTCAACACGTCGAGCACTCGATGAAGGTGAGACTCGTGTTCCTCCCGGTCACGAGAATAAATCAAAATGTCATCGATGAAGACAACAACAAACCGATCCAAAAATTCGATGAAAACCCGATTCATTAACTCCATGAATACCGCAGGTGCATTAGTCAATCCGAACGGCATAACCACAAACTCATAATGACCATAGCGTGTTCGAAACGCTGTCCTCGCGATGTCCGACTCTCGGATCCATGGCCCGATGATATCCGGACCTTAAGTCGATCTTGGAAAATCTTGAAGCTCCTGCGGTTGATCTAAGAGATCATCAATACGGGGTAAGGGATACTTATTCTTGATTGTCACCTGTTCAACTCCCAGAATCAATACATAAGCGAAATGAACCATCCTTCTTCTTGACAAACAATCTGGTACTCCCCACGGGGACGCACTTTCGGTCGGATGTAACCTTTCTCGAACAACTCCTCAAGTTGGTTCTTTAACTCCGCATTTGGTCGGGGCCATCCGTATGGTGCCTTCGATATCGGGACGTACCGTGCTCCAACTCAATCGTGAATTCCACATCCCTCGTGGAGGCAAACCGAGTAACTCGTGCGGAAAACATCGGCATATTCCCTCACCACCGGAATATCCGTCAACATTATCAGCGACTTCTGGTTTTGGCCATATAGCACCAATAACCGACACCTCCCCGATTGAGTAATCTTACCGCTTTCATCAAATTAATGACCTTACGAGCAGTAGGGATTACCTCCTGAAACACACATTCAACCCCATAAATGCGAAATGATAGTGACCATACGCTTACGGACACTAATGATGGCATCATGACGATCCATCCAATCAATACCCAAGATGACGTCGTCTCTCGGCAAATCTACCACGATTAGGTCCACGCCATACACGACCATGAAACCGAATCGGACAATTACGAATCTCACGATTGCCGATAATTCGTCTACCATCGGTAGACCAATGACATAAGGCTCACAACTAGTAGCACTACCCGGGCGTAGTCTACTCAAACATGACTCGGAAATGAATGAATGCGATGCACGGTATCAAAAAGGGTACACACGAGGTTGAGATAGAATATCGAGTATACCCGAGATCATTCGGCCTCGGGATCATCGGTCTTCTTCATCTCATAAATCCGGCTTGCTAGTCCTGCACCGGACGCTCGTCGATGGCTAAAAGCTCCACCTTTAGTCGCTCGTCGTTCTAAACGACGCCGATTGAGTGGTCTCGATTCAACGCCGACCGCTTAGGTGCACGAGATGACGTCGAGTAGGTTTGGAGTCCCTACGGCAAAAACGGGCCTTATGTCCCACAATTCCACGATTATGACACGTGACAGACTGTCTCGGACACTTGGTGCCGACATGACCAAGATCCCCACAGTTGTAACAGGTGATGGCCGAATCGGCCGCTCGTGATCGAGATTCCGCGGGTTTAGACGACACCGGAGGTCGCTCGAAAGCAGAGCCCGCACGGGGTTTCTTGAAGGTTGTCGACCGCCTTCATACTGATTACGATTCTTCGATTTCTTGCTAGCAGACGAAGGTTGCCGCTTAGCAATTTCCTTAGCGATAGCTCGTAGGTGAGAGCTTTCTCAATGAATTCACCAACGTGGTGCAATTATGATTAAATGGCGAAGTCTCATACGAGGTTTGACCTCTTCTTTGAAATACTTGATCTTATCCGCCTCCGAATGAATGATGGATGAGGCGAAAGGAAGAAGTTCTGAAATTTCTCGGCAATGGCGAGAACATCCTCGTCTGCCGAGGGTCGGGGTGAGCAATTCCAGCTTGGCCTCTCCGAGTGGGGCCGGATAATACCTCTCCATCATGAGAGTCTTGAACTGATCCCAAGTACAAGATCCTTCGGTGGGCTTCAACGATAACCACCAAGAATGTGCGCTCTTACCCAGGTAGTAAGCCGCAATAGAAACTTTGTGTCCTTCGGGACACTCTACCATAGCAAACAACTTCGAAATGCTCGAGCCAATGAATGATATCTGCCGGCTCAGACGAGCCCTCAAAAGTAGGTGGCCTCTGGCGAGAGATATCGCCGATGATATTACTCACATTCCTCTCTTGCCTCTGAGGTGGCGGCGGAGGAGCCTGCTGATTTTGATTGACGGAGTTATGCATTGTCTCCATCAACTGAGCCATCTGGGTCATTTGGGCCATCATGCCCTGCATAAAAGCGAGTGGGTCAACCCGGACACCCTCTGACTGAGCCGTGTCCAGTGCGACTCCACGATAGTGAATGATCGCGTCGGTGAATGAGTGGCGGCGTCATTTGCTCGATGAATTAGCATTATTCCTCGCGTTTGCACGTGTATTCACATGAGCTCTCGGGATTCGGCCCGCTCCACGGCCTCGTCCTCGACGTCCTCTTCTTGCCCTCTCCATACTGAAGTAGGACATGATAATTATATTCACCGCATGAAATATACGTTATGATTATGACATGAGATTATGAAAATGAGCATACGCGCTCTAACACGGTGATTACATGAATGATTAACTGAGGTGACATGATTATCTGATGAAATTATTGAAATGATTATCTTGAATGAGTTAACAAGATTAATGATTCGATCTTCCTGATCAACAACTGAACAATGAAATGAATTGACTGATTAATGAGTTAACCTGACCGTCCTGGTCAAAATGACAATGATGATTGAGGATTGTTAACTGATGAATTATGAATGAATGACTATTGCCAGAAATTATACCATGGCATTAGAAATCTTACAGTTCTTGGTCTGATTGGCTCGGCATTTGCACAGGTCACACGTGACGCGAAAGTCCAATGATACTAGTCCGATGACGATGATTTCAAATGAGACATGACTTGGAGGGTAGTATTCAAAACCACGCTCCGATACCAACTCTGATACACCCCAAACTAGGCGGATATTACAGTGCCGTGGACCCCCGACTGGGACCCACCAGGCGAATGAAAAAGGATGGATTTCACAGGGTAAATGTAGTACCGAACCACATTATAACATCAATTGCTCCGATTAGGAGTTTCATACAACACACCCAGGATAATATAGAATACATGTGTATCTTATGTGACGATAAAATACACGACACTGAATGAAATGAGTATTCGAACGGAATGTCTGCAGCGGAATAAATAAAGAAAACATAAATGACTGAATAAATGACTGAAAGGACTGGGGCCCCCTTCTAGTATCACTGGGACTCCCCGCCGTCAACGTGCTCTCCCTGCGCCTTTGCCTTGCCATGACCTGAAAAACAATATCCCCAAACGGGGTCAGTTATACAGAACAACAATCCTCAAGGGTTGAAATTACACAATCATGAATTAACTGAGTTATGAAATATCCTTAATTATGAATTACGCTGAAGAGGAGTACCATAGTACGCCCGTAGTGTTCTGTGCAAGTGTACAAGACGGATGACCGGACACACCCGTCCTTGTACCTAATTAGTCTCACGGAGGTAAACGTTACCGTGTGCACAGTCCAATGTATCACTCCCAATACATGGCCATCATGTGCCCGACTAAAAATTCCACACATCCGCACCCGGCCACGCAATATGAACCCAGAAGGTCATATGAACGAGAATGACCATAATGAATATCAATGAATAATAATAATCTGACAACGTCAAGAATGACTTACCGAGATGAAAGTGATAATGAAGTGATTGATAGTTTCAATGAAATGATTGGAACCGCCGTTCCTTGTTAATGAAGTGATTATTCGACAATTACAAGTCTCAATATGATTAATACAATGATGAATGAGTTATGATTATGAATGATCAACAACAAAAGGAATGAATATCCTTTTAACCGAGTAAGAATCAACTTACACAATACCGATGAAGAAAGTCCTTCCACGAACAAATGTCCTAAATGAAGTGTCGGTCGCTCGAACAACCTTAATTCAATACAATTACCAACAATCCGATCAATAAACGAATTAAACACGAATATAACGAACTCAAAACGTCGATACGATTAAACCAAGTTCATTGGGGCATTATATCGAACACTTTGAGGCCAACTTCGATTGATTACAACTAAACCTCAACAATACCAACCTCAAATCCCCAAGAAGTGTTTCAAATCAACAAAACATCTCCAATACGATCAATAATCCGTTATGAATATCCAAAAACGTGATTATAACAACAATTAATCGAAAATCCCCAAATCCAACTCGATATTCAAAGTGTTCTTGAATAATCCCTCAATAATCCAATGAATCCTTATACAAACTCATAATCATATACATATCCCTTCATATAACATGATTATAACGTCCAAAACATCATAACTCAACACAAAATCGAAGTCCAAAGTGTTGAAGAAATTACCTCTTGAATATCCAACCAATTCGATCCGAAGAACACGAGTTTAATCGAGTATCCAAGCTTCCCGAATGATTGAAGGTGATGAAAAATATACTCTCAAATGATAATTGATGAAGAAATCTCTCCCTCAAGTATTCTCTCTCGGTTGCAGGTGAAGAAGATGGAAAAAATGGGAGAAATGAGCTCAAAATGCTCAAAAAAAGAATTTATAGGGGTTGACTCGGCCAACAGGCTCGACCGTGCCCGCCTGACACGGTCGTGGCGCGCAGCCGGCCGGCAGGGACTCGACCGTGTCCTGCTTGACACGGTCGAGGCGCGAAGGGGCCTACCGACAGTGACCCGTCCGCGGCGCTCGACAATGACTCGACCGTGTCCCGGAACACGGTCGGGCCTGGGCGATCGCGCGACAGGCTAATCCGGAAGAGCTCGACTCGGCCGTGCAGGCGACACGGTCGGGTCTGGCGAGGCACGCCGGCACTTTCCGGACGAGTGCACGCGGGCCGTGTCGGACGACACGGCCGAGTTCGTTCGGCGGTGATCGACCAATCTTGAAAAATGAGCGGTTGAGCTAAAACGACCATAACTCTCTCGTCCGGACTCCGATTGACTCACCGTTTGAACCATTGGAAAGCTAACTCGATGCTCTATAATATTACAAAGATTTAGAATTTTTGGAATTACCAAAAATTAATGGTGATCTAACAAAGTCGAACTCATATGAGGAAAGTTGAAACGATGAACAATAACGATACTCAACTCGAAGTTTATACGAACGGTGAACACGGTGAAAGAACATGATTGATGAATGATTATAATTGAGTGAAAATACACTGAGTGACAATTACAGACTGATAATTACTGAATGATAATGGCTGAATTACAACCGGGTATTACATCTGACTTGTATCTTACAGATCGAAATGGAACGGCGATGAACAGTTCATTCAACGTGAATGGACGCTTTTACAAACGCGGCTACTATTTGACAGATGGAATCTATCCTAAGTGGTCCACATTTGTTAAAGCATACCCGTATCCAACCGACCCAAAGGAAAAGAGATTTAAGAAGTTACAAGAGGGGGCGAGAAAGGATTTCGAGCGAGCTTTTGGTGCTCTCAAAGGAAAATGGAAAATTCTCGATCGGCCTCTACGAGCTATGACCAAAGCGAAGATTGCCAATCAGTTTCATGCGTGTGTTATTTTGCACAATATGGTTATAAAATGCGAAGGGAGGGCAATCTCACCGGTTCATATAATGGATGAGCCGGTCCAGCCAGTGTTCGACGACAATGTGATAGCGGAGTTACTAAACGAAGTTCTCCATGACCGACTTCGATATGATCTCACGGAGCACGTAGCACGTCAATACTTGCCGCATCTCGATGATTAGTGGGTTTTTTATTTTAATCTAGTTATTTTTAAGTATTATGTTATGTTTCTTTTTTTTAAGTATTATGTAATATTTTTATTTTTAATGAAATGGTATGTTTTTATGTAATGTTTTTTTTAAGTATTATGTAATGTTTTTATTTTTAATGAAATGGTATGTTTTTATTTTAATATTGTATGTGATTTCATGTATGAAAAAAAAATCGGGTATATTTTTATGTAATGTTTTTTAAGTATTATGTCGTTTTTATTTTTAATGAAATGGTATGTTTTTATTTTAATATTGTATGTGATTTTATGTATGAACAAAAAAAAATCGGGTAGTATAGGTGACCACTCCCTCCACTTAGGGTAGTGTTAGGGTAGAATTGGGTAGTTTTGAGTTGGAGGGTTTTTATTGGATAGAGGTGATGTGGCACCTAGGGTATTAGGTGACCACTCCCTCCCCCCTAAAAAAAAATTTAAGCCCCGGATAATTTACAACAACAACAACAACAACATTACCCCAATGCTTCAATGGCTCCCGCAAAAAGTGGGGTAAGGGGAGATCGGATGTACGCAGCCTTACCCATGTCTTAACACAGAGAGGCTGTTTCCGAATGATCCAAAATGAAAATTACATTAAGAATTGCATGGAATGACTAGTACTTCATGAGAAAAAGAAGTGCAGCCAGTATAGTGAGTCATTTTGTTTTATTCCATTATAATCCAGAACCAAATAATAAGGAGTCTTTGGCTCCATTGTTTTAAGCCCCGGATAATTTGTAGAACGTAAATAAATTTTCTTAGCCCCCATTAAATACTGAAAAAAAACTACAATTGTTTTACTTTTTTTATTTATCAATTGAAAATATAATAACACATATTTACATATTGCAATTATATTTAATAAATAATATATTTTTTTTTATAAGTTGCAAATACTCAAATTACCACATAAATAATTAATGGGTTCATTTAAAAAAAAAAGAAACTAAAGTTAAGAAGTTATAAACAAACAAACAAGTCTGTTTAACAGACCAACCGTCCATCCCATCTTAAAAAAAAAAAAATACCCGCCTCCTGTCTCTCTGTGTTGTTTGTAACGTGCGCCTCCTCCTGCGGTCATGCCTCCAGAGTCCAGCCTCCTCCAGTCCTCCTGCCTCCTCCTCCGCCAGCCTCCTAAGCTTCTTGGCTGCTTCATCTTTGCTTCTCCAGCATAAAAAGGTAAAAGTTTTACTTGACTTAAATACCTAATTTTTACAAGTTCAATTTATACATTTCTTTCTAGTTCTAGATCTGAAATTTGTCTAATTTAGTACTGTTAAATTAATCTTATTAGAAGTTTTATTACTATTAATTTGAAATATATCTTATGTAATTATGATTTATGTATATGCATGAAGGTTGTATTGAAATAGATAAGTATTTAAATGTACAATACTCCGTGTTTTTCTGAATGGGCCAGTAATAGTGGAATATACTTGAGGATGCTACTAATCAATAGCAAAAAAGTATTGCACAGGGTTTACTTGAAAAAATAGAGATGTTTAAGTTTGTGTTTATGTTGATCTTATTTATCAAGAGATGGAAAATCGTTTCACAGAAAGAAATACTGAATTGCTTATTTGCATTGACTCTCTTGATCCCAGAAATTCATTTTCAAGTTTTGATCATGCAAAACTTCTTCAATTTGCCCAATCTTATCCCGAAGATTTCTCTCCAACGGATCGAGAGTTGTTGGTCAATCAATTGTATAATTTCATTTATGATGTCACGAGTGATGAAAGTTTCTCTAAAATCCAAGATATTGGACAACATGCTGTTAAGTTGGTCAAGACGCATAGACATTTGGCTTATCCTCTTGTTTATCGACTTATTGAGTTATCTCTAGTTCTGCCCATTGCTACATCAACTGTTGAGAGAGTATTTTCTGCAATGAAGATAAATCAAGTCTTATTTGCGTAATAGAATGGGAGATGAGATATCGAGAAGGCGATATTTGCAACTGTAGATAATGAAGCTATTTTGCAACGTTATCAACAAATGAAAAATCGTAGGATTCAACTGTCATCTATCAAATCTTCAAGCGAGGGTAATACCAGTCTCGACACATGACAATAGTTATCTGAACGACATAAACCGAATTGATTACGTGGATCTAGTAAACTTGGGCATAAGCCCAACAGGGCCCATAAATTAAGACCCTACAAGGCCCAGGAATGGGCTTATTAACTCAGCATCCAGCATGATGTTCAGGCCGACCTAAGCACGAGGCTCTAACTCAGTTTGTCTCAGCTCAGATTTAAATCAAGACTTGGTTACCATGTAGCCAACTTATCATGCCGACTCGGCTCAGTGACAGAACAAGCTGATATCCCTCAACCTCCACTCCTTGTCAGTAGATGAAGGTCCTAGCCTTCCAGCATGACACGGAGTCTGGCAGAATCCAAGATAAAGAGATAAGGAAATCATTTACTAACAAGGAGATCCTCCTCCACAAGAAAACTATGTAGACAATCCTTATCAGGATTCTACTTCCCTAAAATACGAGTCCTATACCAAAACGGATTCCATGACTTCCTTGGCAAGTTAGGGTTGCGACATTCATGTTTATATAAATAGATGTCCTTACACCTGCACGGGTACACAGAATTCCTGACTCCCAACATAGTCAAATAATCTTATTCCTACCATATATTTATCATACTTACCTTCACGCCGGAGGCCTTCGCCGGTGAAGTCCTGGCTCAGTTCACGCATTTTCTTGTGTGTAGGTCCGATCAGGAAGTTCACTAGCCAGAATTATCTGAACCGTTCGGATAAGGGCTGATCCGATATGTTTTTTGGCAGCATCGATTTGGTTCTGTTGCCGGGAACATCGAAGAACTTCTTTCGGATAACCACACATCATGGCTGAGATCCTCGAGACGGTCAAGAGAATAGCATTACCGCAGGCGACCAGAACCCGCTTCCATAGAAAAATCAACCAGACGCGACCTTCCCCCTCATCCCGAGTTCGAACACCACAAAGACGACTTTAGCAGAAACCAAGGTGGGCCAACTATTAGATCTCGAGAATCTGAACCTGGATGAAGAAAGCAAGGACTTTAGCCGATAAGGTCCTGGAGGACACTCGAGGGCCAGGACTTTAGCCGATAAGGTCATAACCCTCAGATATTATTAGCCTAACTTGAGGGAAGATGCCCAGAACTACATGAAAAAACGTGATAAATGTCAAAGGTACTCTGACCTACCTAAGGTCCCAGTTGTTGAACAAAACCTCATTATACCGACTTGGCCCTTCGATATGTGGGGAGTCGACATTATCGGACCCTTCCCCTTAGCCAAGGGAAGCAATAAATATGTCGTAGTCGTAGATTACTTCACCAAGTGGGTCGAAGCTAGATCCTCGGCAAAAATCATGGAGGAGAACACCATCAATTTCATACACAATTACATCTGGTGTCGGTTTGGTGTTCCCAGCATGATTGTAACGGATATTGGACTTCAATTCTCGGATGCCTTCACTGAAGAGCTTAACAAATTGGGGGTTCAACAGAAGAAATCCTCAGTTAGTCATCCTCAGGGAAATGGGCAAGCAGAAGCAGCCAACAAACTGATCTTGACAGCCCTCACAAAAAATCTGGAAGGAAGTGAGGGGAAGTGGCTGGACGACCTCCCTCATGCCCTATGGGCAATTCGTACAACCACTCGGGGGGCGACTGGGGAAACACCCTTTGCCTTGACGTACGGTTCAGAAGCCATGGATCCAACAGAGATGGCACTCCCAACCTTTAGGGTAACCAACTATGACGAAGCGGTCAATGAATATAACAGATTACTGGATTTGGACTTGCTTGATGAGAAAAGACTAGCTGCACAGTTAAGGATGATTAACTACAAACAAAGGACCAAGGTGTAATATCCGACAGAAATTCTTACCTACTGTTGTATTATTCGGATAATTCAACACTATTGTAGTCTTGTTGCATTTGTTTAATATTTATTGGTGATGGAATATATCATAATAGACTTGAATACAACTATCATATGTACTATGATTGATTTCTCAACGTTGTATAGATAAGTGCATTTTTAGGCTAATAATTCTGTGCTTAACGCACGCTAACCATTTAGCATAACGTACGCTATATTATGGGTTTTACATATGTAAGGAAGTGCTTTTTACGTACGTAAGGCTTGTAGTCTTATCCGATCTCAACTTTCGGCGTGTGGGGTTGGGCGTGATTCGAATATCTGATCTTTTGGAACAGCTTAGTTGACCTACATTACGTACGGATTGCTCCAAGCCATAACGTACATAATGATGTTCATATTTTAGTTCAGTAGCCTGTGGTAGTAGATTACGTACGTAACACTTTTTGTGTAGCGTACGTAAAGCGGCTAACGGACGTTATTCACGTGTGATAACGTACGTAACGAACTGTGCTGTTATAAAAAGACAACTTGTGTCTTTTATTTTGCACATCCAAACTCCAATTTTTCACCCCTATAATCATCCCCCTGCCTCCCTAGATCAATTCTACCTTCTTCCAACTTGTGTTTGAGCTTTGCATTTTGATTTGGAGCTTGTTGATTGGAAGTTTGGAGTCATTCTTGAAGCTTAGAGTGTGTTCTTGTGGTTTTGGTGTATTGTTCTTCATTTCTGAAGGTATGTTATACGATTTCACCCTATAATATCATGGTTATAATGTTAGTGACAAAGTATACTTCACCTAATGTTGAATTAATCGAGCTAAACATGTTTGTAGTTAAGCTTTTAACAACTTAATGATGAATATGGTGATTAAGGGTTTGATATGATGTATTCTTGATGTCTTGAACGGTAGTAATCATATTTAGTAGAAACACACTCTTCTTGCTGGATTATTAACATCACTAGAACAATAATGATCCTTAGTTTCATTGTAGATAGGTTGATTTGTAGGATTGTTATCATTATATTGAATCAAACCATCATGTTTAGGAAGATTCTAAACTAAATGAACTTAGGATTTCCATTTGATTTTGTTGAACCTTGAAATATATCAACATAAGGTTATAGTTAAGAGGTGTTTAATTCACCTTAATGATGATATCGTGATAATCTTGTGATGAATAACTCGACTATATCGATAACCTAACTAGGTGAACTCATAACCGATGAACATAGTAATAACTTTACAAATTCATGATTCGTTCGAACAATGATAATCACTGAGTAACCTTCACTTTGATCAATGTTTTATGAAACGTAGTTGTTTGGATTATATCTTTCAAAATATTGATGTTGTTTTTAAGAAATTCTATCGGCATATCAATTTTAGCAAAGTTCTCCTTGATGGTTGTTCTTGATAAATTCTCATCCATTTGAACCATACGAATAATCGAGAACACCTTGAATGATAACCGATAATAATAATAAATTGAAGTTAGTATGAATCCTTGAAATGGAATTATGATACAAAGATAGTTGAACTAAGCAAATTGAATTTAGGATATCAATTCGCTGAACTAGACATCGATAGTGATGAGAATGTGTTATTGAATAGATGGTACCCCTTACAAGGTTGATTGTTCGAGTAACCGACATTAACTCGAGGACCGTTCGTTTGTTCGAAACGGAAGGACTATTCTCGTCTCCGTATTGAGGCAAGTTATCTTGCTTGGTTATAATAATGTTTGGATTCTTGTGATGATTATGCATTTCGTGTACGTGAAACACTTATAAATTTGTGACCCGTGATTTGATATTATTCTTGATGATGTTCCGTTTTCATCGTGGGATTGCATTCCCAAGTTTCGTCACTTTTGAACCGTTGATATCATTGATCCCTTATTGTCATTTCGTTGAGTTTCTTGATCCTTAATCGGATATGTGATTCATTGAATTCGTTGTCATATTGTATCTTGACATATCCGGAATCATATCTACGTTTCGATTGGTTATTGTGTAGGATTTTTAGCCAGGCACATATATAGTCATGTGTGGATATTTCCGTACTGGACTGTGCACACGAGACATAGTTCGTGAGGCTAATTAGGTACATTGTCCCACGTATGTCCTGGATTCCGTATACGGGGTGGACATGTGCACTGACACATTTCCGGATCGGGCATACTGTGATGTCCATCTTGAGCTGTACTATTTTTGGTCGTTCATAGTCCATTTATATATTTGGATGTGTTCGACATTTTGTGACTAATCATTCATACGCCCGAGAAGTATGTTCATTATGTTGTGCGGCGATTTATACGCCTCGATGGCGATCGGCATAATGGTCGGAAGCCAACCAAAGAAGACAGATGCTGGTCAAGTGCCTAGCGGTCGACTCTATTGGCACCTGGCGATCGCCTCTAATTATCCGATCGGGGACGAACGTCCCATGCCACGTGTAAATCCAACACCCGTCAAAATCTGCGAAGACCGAATCTCGGGATGAAGGCCCACGTGCAGATCCGCAAAAGGCGCTGCAAGATCAGGCCTTACTCTAGCCCATCAACAGCTGTCAGTGATAAGGACGGCCTCACCTACCGACAGACCCGCCGAAAGGTCCTAAGTGGGACCTCCCAAGACAACGAGAAGAGGCACCTGTCGCCTCCTCATTGGTTCACGCATCTGGCTGCCAGCAGCAGCTGTAGACTTTAAGGAAACAGTCCCACGTGCTCGGACGATCGCCCGCCTTATTTAAATGCAGGAACGGCGATCTCCCGTGGGAGACAGAGACATCCTAGCAACCTCTTCTCCTATAAATAGGAGGCCTCCAGCATTGGCAAGAGGAGGTTACAACGTTAACATGATTACACACAGCAAACAATACAGAGAACACCTCATCTTTGTAACAAGAACTCACAGAGCTACAACTCTGGTTCTTCCGGCAATCTTCAGAACTCAGGAGCTAAGATAACTAGGGTCTTTACACTCATTGTAATTGTACTCAAACATTAATATTTGTACTCACAAGTATTCATATTAATAATATCTCGCGAGAGCATTCAAGCCCGGGACTAACAACCCCGGCAAATCTTGTGTTATTTACTTCCCCACGGATGTGCTCTCGCATTTTGTTTATTACTCGTTCATTCCAGCATATCATCTCCGGATAATATTTTGGGTAACAACAATTGGCGCTAGAAGGAGGGCGCGTCCTCTACCTTCATTTTCTTTCGGACCGTTTCGAAGAACACTCACTGTTCTCCGGAGCATATACTTGAAGAAACACTCACTGTTCTTCAAAGAAAAACATTCAGAATCATGGCGTCTGCTACGACCTCGAAAAGAGCCACCCTACGATCTGCCGGACACCTTATTCCAACCTAGGCCGAGTCCCAACCTACGGCGGAAGGCGACTGCGGCGATGCTAGCCTCTCACTCCTGCCCCCGAGGGACGGCCCCAGCCTCTCACTCGATCAGTTCCAAACCGTGGAACAGATCGAGGAGGCCATGGCCATCCTAAGGGAGCAACGGAGAGCATGCGACTCGCCCACCATTGCTCCATCAGCCATCCACCGTGCGGGCAAGCGAAAGCTCAAGGGCTATATGTCTAGAAATCGTCAGAAAGCCCCGAGCCGCAGGAAAAGGCGCTAGTAAGATGGGACGATTCCGTCTTCAGCCGCCTAGGTAGTGATCCCTCATGGCGACCCGGGCATTCGGGCCCCAGCCGTGAGACATCAGAGTCCGAATCCGTCACCAGGATTTCGGCGTACCCAACTCTCAGAAGACAGGCCGGCCGTCTGGCTCCCACTCGCCCAAGAATTGAGCTCGGTGGTAGAGACCTCATCACCTACCACGGGGCCAGGAGATGGGTACATGATCGCCTCGGCTCCCGCTCCGAGAGCCAAACCACGAGCAGTCAGGCTACGGCGATGGCTGCAATGCAGCGCCAGCTCGACAAAATGAAGACGCTCATAGAAACTGGGGCAGGCGCCAAGAGATCGATCACCGGACTGAGTGAGCCCCTCGCGGTCCAGATCGAGCTTGCCCCCGTACAACCGAAGATCTCTCCTCCTCAAACACCTCTACATGAGGGGAGATCAGACCCTAAGACCCACTTGAGCAAGTTCCGGATCTACATGACCGGATGCGGGGCATCAGACACGACGAAATGCCGAATGTTCCCATTAACATTGGGCGATCTTTCCCATAGGTGATACATCTCATTGCCACCGCGCTCAATCAACTATTTTGGGAAGCTGGCGAATGACTTCACGTCGTATTTTGCCGCCAAAGTCGCTCGGCCAGAAGGTCCCCACCGCATGATGAAGATCAGGCAGGGGAATGATGAGCCTGACGAAGATTACATCGACTGGGTGGATGAAATAGTCCTCACCGACGAGCCCATTAGCGATGAGCTCGCCCTCTACTTGGTCCTAGGGGGATTCTATGGCCATTCACCCATGTTCAGGCACCTCACGAAGGACATCCCCCCGACCTACGCGATCTTCCACGTCAAGGCCGCCGACTTTCTGGCCAGGCAGAGGATGCTCACCCTTCGCTTAGGCGAGGGATCTACTGGAGAAGGGAAGGCGCCATCTCCCATCCTGAAGAAGACAGCGGCCAAGCCCAGAAAGGCGGTTGCAAATCCGCCCGGTGAGTTCAAGGCCTTCGAGGATGTGGAAGTCCATCTCCTCCGCAACCTCAATCTGTCTCTGGCCCATATCTTCAACGCCATCAAGGGGCGTGAATGGCTTAGCAAGCCGAAGCTGATGAGGGACAACGGTCATCTGGACCGCAGTAAATTTTGTGCCTACCACAAGAGTACCGGCCACAACATCAGCCAATGCCGCGACCTCCTCAGACAACTGTGGAGGTTGTTCGAGGAAGGCAAGCTGGACAATTTGGTGACCAAGACAGAACCCCGGGCAGAAAGGAACGGGGGGCGCGATCGCCGGCAGAACGACGGAATCCCTCCCAATCCGGTCGCCAGGATCAAGCAAAACGAGCCGAAGTACTCAGACGAGTCGATCCCTCCGATCAACCCCGGCGGCATGATCAATATGCTTCAGTCGGGAGGTGGAAACCTCGGAGGTCTTTCCACGGTTTCCACTATATCAAATAGAAAGCGGAAGGCCGAGCTGAGGGCGTTCGCTGGAGTCCATGTCGTGGTGCCCCCAGAACCAACCATCTCTAGAGACGCGCTCATCTCCTTCTCCAACAAGGATAGGGAGGGAGTGCAGTGCCCCAAAGAGGATGCATTGGTGATCTCTGCATGTATTCTTGGGAAAATGGTCGATCGCGTGCTGGTTGACAATGGGAGTTTTTGCAACATCATATTCAAATCTGCTCTGGACCAGCTCGACAACCTGACCAAGTTCATCAAGCCATTCGATACCGTGCTTCAAGGGTTCGGCGACAACACGGTCCAAGCCTATGGAAGGATCAAGCTCTCTGTCGAGCTAATATGCTCTTACGATCCCAAGGTTAAGATCACTAGGAACCTCAATTTTGTAATCATAGATAGGCCCAGCATCTATAATGGGTTCCTAGGTCGCCCCTTTCTAGAAACATTTGAGGCGGTCGCCTCTTCTTTCTTATACTGTATCAAGTTCCCCACTACCGATGGGACAGTCGGTACTGTAAAAGGAGACCAGCTGATTTATTGAGATTCACTTATGACATTTCCATGCAGTGATCTCAATGCGCATATCTCCAGTATTGCGTTCTCTGACCAATACCCATAAATTTGATTCGCACCATACGTATAATCATCCAGTGATTATCAATCAAATTTATACTAGTATATTAATCACCTGAGTCTCTACTCTACATGATTGGACCAGGGACATTTGAATGATTTTTATTATTCGTGAATAACTACTATTCGATTATTATAATACTAAAACATACACGGATTATAATAATCAATGAAAAATATTTACCATTGAATAATTTTATATAAATATGAAAATTATAAATCTAGACACATCAAATGCCTCAGGACACTATTTCCAACATATACATTTATATATTATGTCATCGTTTCACTGATATTTCATATTATTACAATTAAAAAAAATGAAATAATTTGATTTATCTTCGTGACTTATTTCAAAATCTCCTGCATAATTGCCATAACATCATGGCAGGCCCATCAAAATTCATAATTATCATTCACATTCATAAAATTGTAACATCCCAATTTCTCATAACTATTGATCGTGGATTTATTGAAAACATAATCTATTTTTTTAATTAATAAATATCAAATGATGTTATCATTCATTTATTTCATCAATAAACACATCAAATTGATTATTTCACTTCCAATTCACGTCAATTCTTAGCCCATCTATCATTATTCTTGTTACTATTATTATTATTAAGATGGCACCGTTAGTTTTCTTATCCTCCAAGTAGATCGATTCTCCTCTGGAATTCTTACATTCTCAAAGTCGGTCAGTCCCGAAGTTTACCCCAATTTCTTTTGGAAGATCCAAGAAAGTTATCTTCAAGTTTGTCATTGACAGGGTGTGGAAGAAGCTTAAGGGGTGGAAGGAGAAATGCTTATCCAGAGCGGGCAAGGAGGCCCTCATCAAAGCAGTGGCTCAATCAATTCCAAATTACATCATGAGTTGCTACAAGATGCCTGAAGGGTGCTGTCAAGAAATTGACTCTATACTGAGAATGTTTTGGTGGGGTTCTTTTGAGGAGAAAAGGAAAATTCACTAGCTCACTTGGGACAAACTCTCTAGATCTAAGGATAAAGGAGGCATGGGATTCAGGATCTTTAGTGAATTCAGTAATGATTTGCTGTGGAAACACTGTTGGAGACTCTTAAATGGTGGAAATCAATTGCTGAAAAGTGTGTTTAAGAGTAGATATTATCCTAGAGGGTTTTTTAAAACTGCCAAATTGGGCTTCCAACCAAGCTATGCTTGGAGAAGTAGCATGAGTGTTAAGGAGAAAGTGCTTGAAGGTTGTAAATGGGTAATTGGCAGGGGGCAATCTATTGAGGTGTGGAATGATAAATGTAATAGTCGTAATTTCGATTTCCGATAATTTCCTTTTTTCAGCGGAAGTCTGTTTTGACGACTCACTCATGACCGTTTCGTCATTATGAGAATGATTAATTGTACACTTTTTGACATCCGAGTTTGTTTCAGTGTCGTTTTGTTGAGTTCCGTACTTTTTAGCGACTTTTCCGCACTTGAGTTCGATTCTTGCGAATCTCGTTCAGCTAACATTTGAGTTTCCCGTAAGTCCGTTTAACTTTGTTAGACGTGTTGTGAACTTCGGTTTGGCTATTCGATCACGTATCGTGATTTTCGGGCGTTTTGGGCCATTTTGTAATTTACCCAAAGTTATGGGTATCCGTATCTGTATTTGTTGTCTCGACCCTTTTCTTGGTAGCGTATGATTAATTATTGCATTATGTTTTCATTTCGGGTCGTTGATGTTGTCCGCGAACTTTTCGTCGTGTTCGTTCCGTACGTTTTCGGAAATCGAGTCGTCGGGTCATGGCGGCTGAGCAGCTGGCCAGACGGTGGCGGGTCTTGGCCGAACGGTTGCGAGCACTGGCCGGGCTGACGCGGCAGGAACCGGTGTAGCACGCGCTACTGCCGGAAGGCTGCATGCGCTAACCGGCAGGAGTAGCGCATGTTATGTGGTCGGCCGACGCACGCTATCGGGTCTGGGCAGTGGGGTCCTGAGGTTCTGGAATCGGGTAGGCTCGGCAGGTAGCGCACGCTACTGTCGAGCATTGCGAACGCTACGACCAGCAGGTAGCGCGCACTACGGCCGGAAGGCTGCGCACGCTACCTGGCCAAGTCAGTAGGGCAGTGAGCTCTCTGTTAGGAGTATGCCCTCGAATGCCACTCAGAGGTTGTTGAGTGAGGGCATTGTACTTGTAATTATGTAAACCATTTATATAAGGCAAATGAATGTTTCTTTATTTACTGGTAGTTACTGGCATTCCTAACTCGTAAATAAACATATAGAAATTAGTCCGTGTATTTGAGAGCAAAACGTTCCACTCTTTATTTGATAAGGGGGTCGGCACTGGAAAGGTTATAGCTCAAATACTTAATCGTTCGCAAGTCGATGAAACTTGACTGGGCGTTAAGTTTATGTGAAGACTTGTATGAAGTGTTCTTTGACATGGAGAGTGCCTTTCAAACACTAATGGTTAGTGGGAGCACACGTTATAGGTATGCTAATTGGATTAGTATACTCGAACCGACTCACCCTCGATTCGTCACACGGATTTCACTCTGGGACAGTCAATGACGGAATGTAAAGGTTCTGATAGGTATTCGTGAACCTTAGACTTGAGGATTTAGTAGGGATGTGCTTGTGACGTCAAGATTTTCATTAGAGTAGTTCGACCCTGTAAACCAGAAGGCGGGGGTCAACCTCGACGTGCATCTTGACGGGCAAATAGCAGGTCCTACTGAATACCAAGATAGAATTCTTTCTCCCGTTAGTGAGCGGGTTATATGTCCTATGCGGTTATTGGCAGATGAGATCATAAGTCTTTGGCCAAAGCATTGGAGCTAGTT
The DNA here is from genome assembly GCA_033398695.1 of Orobanche coerulescens. Taxonomy (NCBI): domain Eukaryota; kingdom Viridiplantae; phylum Streptophyta; class Magnoliopsida; order Lamiales; family Orobanchaceae; genus Orobanche; species Orobanche coerulescens. The sequence goes on from CM065804.1 coordinate 106,653,306, forward strand.
GTATTAGATACACTACAGCTCGATGATCTCGATTTGCATTAACGCATGCATAGCGTCAAGTACAGATAGGGTTTGACTGACCGTGACCCTATAACTTGATCGGGACATTTAAAAGAAGGGTTTATACGTATACTGGTATTCATGACAGAATGGTTCTTGAATGATCCCAATCATTCGTTCTCAGTTGGGGTATAGTGTAGGCCGCCAGGGTGGCTAGGTGGTGCTACTACTCTTTGGTTCCTCCCATTGCTAACTGAGACGGACCTACCGAGTCGCGCAATAGGATTGACGACGGAAGAATAAAGCTAATTCTCTCATTATGTGTATTAGATATTGGATATCTAAATTTGGGACATTAGATGTCTAAATTGATTTATTGGATAAATTGATTTACGCCTAATGAATTAAATATATCACTGGGTGATTAATTTAATTCATGGATATAATTATTTCTTGGAAAAATTAATTATGTTATAATGTATTTGATATGATGAAATTAATTGGATTAATTAAACTATACAAATACATCGGGACAGAATTGGAGTTTATGTGTTTGGACTCTCGGGAGTCCGAAACGGACCGAACTCATCCGTTTCTCCATGCCCCCCCTCCCATTTCTAGCCACCTTCTTTTTGGACTTATGTCTCCATTCTTTTATGTATGATAATTGTGGAGGTGGGGTTAGATTCCCACATGCATGAGTTATTAAAGGAAGTGGGGAGTTGAATAAATGATGAAGATGACAATCACTTTCTTTTCCAAGCTTTCCAACGTGAGGATATAGAGAGAGAGAGAGATAGACTTTGAGTTTAACACTCATCTTCATCTTCTTCATTCACTTCTTCTTCATTTTTCTTGGAGAAAAATTGATAGAAAATTATTGAGAGATATATTATACACTTAGAGTGTAGTGATAAAAGCTTCATCACTTGATTCTAGCCGTAACCTTAGAGGTTAATCGAGTGTTGTTGTTCCGATCGTCTTTCCGGCACGTGGCAAGTAGAGACGCGGTGTTTTCAGCATTGGATCATTCAAGGGCTTGGAGCGGAATAGATTCGTAGAGATCAAGCAAAGCTTGGGGAATCGCTCAAGAGAAGGATTCCATCTAATCAACGGACTACAAGGGTGAGTTTCTATATCTCTTGTTGAATTCGTTTATATATATTCGTATATACGTAGCTCGATTGATCCTCGTAGGGATTCAGATCGAATTAATTTTCATTTTACCGCTTCCGCTGGGCCTTCGATTTAGGCACCGAATCCTAACAGTGGTATCGGAGAGTAGGTCTTGCGATCGTATATACGATATTGGCATTTGGAATGCTCGATTAGATGGTGAATGATTTGGAATCATTATAGTCATAATCGTGGTACATGTTTTACATTCGTTGTAGTTATATTTTTCGTAAGTTTATTGTTGTGTCGAGATTTATACTCTTCGACCGGCGATTGCCTCAGAGATCGGGCGACCTAGCCATAGCTGAGCAAAGGCGTAATCGCGACTGCAGGCCGAGCGACCTAGCCATAGCCGAGCAGCGGCCAAGCGAAGCTGGCGACCAGAGGCCAGGCGACCTAGCCATTTCCGAGCAGCCGAGATAGATCGGCCGACCGAAGGTCCCAGGACAAGTCCCGGTGCCGAGCGATCGACATCTAAGACGATCGTCTCTCGATACTTGGCGATCGACTCCTGGTGGCCGACTGCAGACGATCATCTCTCGGCACTTGCCGATCGACCCCTGGTGACCGATCGATGCCGACCCCTGGTGACCGACCGATGTCGACCTCTGGTGACCGACCAAATGTCGACCGCCTCATGCCGCTCGAAGCCGATGGTCATCCAGTCGACAATGGCCGAAGCTCAGGACAAGAACCCACGTGCAGTGCCGGGAAAAGATCCGCATTTCACGGATCATTGACCACAGCCTATCAGCATCTTTCCACCAGCCGACAGGCCCGCCGAAAGGTGTCAGTAGGACCGCCCGTGACAGCAACTCCAGACGCGTGCTGGCTCCTCCTTAGACCGCACAGCTAGCTGCCAGCAGCAGCCTTGGATTTTAGGCAGACAGCCCATGTGACTTGAAGACGATCGCCCCATTATTATATTGGACGAAAGGCGATCGCCCGCCAGGAAACAAGGCATCTCAGCCCCTATAAATAGAACGCTGCCAGCACTTGGACAAGGATCGGATTTTTAGCTCCCAAAACTCTGATTCTCGCTGCATCCCAACAAGCACAACACAACTTGGCTTTCTCAACTCTTGGCAACAGCTATCTCTCGGTTTCTTCTTCTCTCTCAGCATCTCCTACACGGAAGACGATCGGCAGAGAGCAAGAACACCAAGGCTTCGTTCAAGAGTTAGATAAATAGGATCTTTTTACACTCATTGTATTTAGATTCTTACATTAATACTTGTATCCACGAATATTTGTATTAATAACATCTCGCGAGAGCATTCAAGCCCGGGCCTAACAAACCCAGCAAATCTTGTGTTTATTCACATTCCCTCGGAAGTGCTCCCGCAAACTTGTTTGTTGTCCGTCCATTCCAGCAGTATTTCATCTTCGGATAAATATTTCGGGCAACAATAATTGGCGCTATAAGAAGGGGATCTAACCCTCAAATTTTTACTCCTACCGTCTCGAAGAACACTCACTGTTCTCCGGGGCATATACCTGAAGAAACACTTACTGTTCTTCAGAGAATGCTTTCAGAATCTTGACTTCTGCCTCCTCATCAAAGAAAGCCGCTTGTCAGCCCGCCAGACGCCTTGTTTCGTCTCAATCCGAGCCACAGCCGATGGCGGAGGGTAGCTGCCGCGGTCCGAGACGCTCGATCCCGCCCCTGGGGGACGGCCCAAGTCTCTCGCTCGATCAGTTCCGAACCGCAGAACAGATCGAGGAGGCCATGGCCGTCCTACAGGAGCGACGGAGTGCTCTCGATGCGCCTCCCGCTATCACCCCCTCGGCCATCCGTCGGAGGACCAAACAGAAGTTCAAGGCGTTGCTGACCGAGCGATCGCCAAGAGGCTCCCGTTTGCAGGGAGAGACGCTCGCCAGCCGGGGCACCACGGTTTTCGATCGCCTCGGCAGCGACCCATCTTGGCGACTGGGGCAGTCCGGCCCCAGCCACGAGACAACGGAGCTCGAGTCCATCACCAGGAGTTCGGCGTATCCGACTCCCAGAAGGCCGACCAGCCATCGGGCTCCCCCTCGCCAGATAGCCGAGGTCGGCAACAGCGGAGTCAGGAGATCGGTACACGATCCACGAGCGACCATGCTACAGCAATGGCCGCGATGCAACGCCAGCTCGATGACATGAAGGCGCTTATGGAATCCGGGGCAGGCTCCAAGAGCAAGATCGTCAGGCCGAGCGAGCCGCTAGCGGTCCACATTGAGCTCGCCCCCGTGCAGCATAAGATCGCCCCTCCTCAAGCACCTCTGTACGAGGGGAGATCAGACCCCGAAACACACCTGAGCAAGTTCAACATTTACATGACCGGGTGTGGGACATCTGACGCGACCAGGTGCCGAATGTTCCCTCTGACGCTGGATGACCTTGCCCACAGGTGGTACACCTCATTGCCGCCTCGGTCCATCGGCTCCTTTAACCAATTGGCGACAGATTTCATAGCGTACTTCGCCACCAGGGTCGCTCGGCCAGAAGGTCCCCATCGCATGATGCGGATCAAGCAAGGGGAAGAAGAGTCCGACTCGGACTACATCGACCGGGTAGACGAGATCATCCTCAACAGCGAGCCCGTAAGCGATGAGATCGCCCTCTACGCGGTCCTAGGAGGATTCCATGGTCTTTCGCCTATGTTCAGGCATCTTACGAAAGACCAACCCTCGACCTACGCGATCTTCCGAGCTAAGGCCGCAGACTTTCTGGCCAGGCAAAGGTTTCTTCTTAGCCTATGAGCAGCGCGATCGGCGCCCGAACAACGATCTCCAGCCCGATCGCCAGTATCAACCTATGAATAACGCGATCGGCAGCCGAACGACGATCACCAGTCTTCCAGCCCGATCGCCATTATCAAGCAACATCATCAAAACCAGAGGACTCGTTCGCCATCGACAATTCACCATCTAACATGGTGGACTACGGCACGAGATCGCCTCCACCGCACAACGTACAACCATGGTCCTGGTAGTCGATGGAACCGGCTGCTTCGGCCATGCAAGGTCCCTTTGGGCCAAGATCGCCCGCCCTTCGTTTAAATACGAGGCCGGCTTAGTCTGAGGGCCCTCCAAAACTAATCAGTGGACACGATCGCCCGCCCTCAAAGGTTCATCATTTAACATGGTGAACCCGGACAATGCGACGCGTCACTACCCCCGTCTCAACGTACACCGTCGAGGTTCGCCATCTTCATGGCGGGCCGAGGTGGAAGCAGAGCTAACAAGCCGCGGAAGTGGAGTTGATTAATCCGACGACGCCCCGCGCAAGGACTCCTCTAGACCAAGACCGCACGCCCTTCGTTTAAATACGAGGCGAGGCGCAGCCTAACAGAGGACCCTCACAATAAAATGAGTCACGAGACAGTCAATGTCGTTCGCGCACAAGACACGGTCATGGAGTCGGTCCATCGAACTCCGCAATTGTGCACGATTCCTCAAACGACGAAACCATCAAGTTTCTGAGGGGGATCGGCCAATGTTGTTTTTTGAAGGTACAAGACCGAAAGATAGCTAGCCAATCGACCAGATTGCCCACGTCCGAATCCAAAGTCAGCTCAACAGATCGCTCGTCCTCATCTTACACGATCGCCAGTAAGAACCACCTCGCCCCATGTCTTCAACATCGGAGCAAGCTGGGGGCAATTGTTGTGTTGAGAATTATACTCTTCGACCGACGATCGCCTCAGTGATCGGGCGACCTAGCCATAGCCGAGCAGCCGAGGCAGAACTGCCGACCAGAGGCCAGGCGACCTAGCCATAGCCGAGCAGCCGAGGCAGAACTGCCGACCAGAGGCCAGGCGAACTAGCCATTTCCGAGCAGCCGAGATAGATCGGCCGACCGAAGGTCCCAGGACAAGTCCCGGTGCCGAGCGATCGACATCTAATACGATCGTCTCTTGGTACTTGGCGATCGACTCCTGGTGGCCGACTAGCAGACGATCATCTCTTGGTACTTGTCGATCGACCCCTGGTGACCGACCGATGCCGACCCCTGGTGACCGACCGATGCCGACCTCTGGTGACCGATCAAATGTCGACCGACTCATGCCGCTCGAAGCCGATGGTCATCCCGTCGGCAATGGCCGAAGCTCAGGACAAGAACCCACGTGCAGTGCCGGGACAAGATCCGCATTTCATGGATCATTGACCATAGCTTATCAGCATCTTTTCACTAGCCGACAGGCCCGCCGAAAGGTGTCAGTAGGACCGCCCGTGACAGCAACTCCGGACGCGTGCTGGCTCCTCATTGGACCCCACAGCTAGCTGCCAACAGCAGCCTTGGACTTTAGGCAGACAACCCATGTGACTTGAAGACGATCGCCCCATTATTATATTGGACGAAAGGCGATCGCCCGCCAGGAAACAAGGCATCTCAGCCCCTATAAATAGAAGGCTGTCTGCACTTGGACAAGGATCGAATTTTTAACTCCCAAAACTCTGATTCTCACTGCATCCCAACAAGCACAACACAACTTGGCTTTCTCAACTCTTGGCAACAGCTATCTCTCGGTTCCTTCTTCTCTCTCAGCATCTCCTACCCGGAAGACGATCGGCAGAGAGCAAGAACACCAAGGCTTCGTTCAAGAGTTAGATAAATAGGATCTTTTTACACTCATTGTATTTAGATTCTTACATTAATACTTGTATCCACGAATATTTGTATTAATAACATCTCGCGAGAGCATTCAAGCCCGGGCCTAACAAACCCGGCAAATCTTGTGTTTATTCACATTCCCTCGGAAGTGCTCCCGCAACCTTGTTTGTTGTCCATCCATTCCAGCAGTATTTCATCTTCGGATAAATATTTCGGGCAACAACATTTATGTCTAAATATAAATCTTAAATTTCTGGGAAATATGATTTATAGTGAAGATATGAATGTTGAAAAATATTGATATTGGATATCCTGTCGAAAATCGAGCTCCGAATCGTCGTCGGACGATTTTTCGGACAAAGGGCAGGTTGCTGCCAGGGTGACTCGGTCGTGTCTGGTGACACGGGCCGTGTCCGGCAGTCCCCAGGCCACTGCCAGACTGACTCGACCGTGTCTGGAGACACGGGCCGTGTCCTGGCCGGCATCTTCCGAGCGTGACTCGGCCATGCAGGCCTGTCTGCCGGCAAGCTGCCGAGGGTGACTCGGTCAGGCAGGCCTATTTTCACCCCGGCTCGATTTTTCCGTGTATTCTTGAAAATTAATCTCCCACATGTTAAATTGGATTTAATATGATTAAAATGATTTGTGGTATTTCATTTTATAATGGAAATTTGATTAATTGGAATATTTATGGTCGACCGAATTATTTTGAACGTTATCATATTACCGATTCTGTGAATCGATTGGATTTGTTCGTATTGTTGATTGGATCAATGTATCTCGACGTTTTTCATTTATATAGTATTTATTGGATGAATGCTTTTGAATGGGGATGTGGTTCGTGGAGTTAGTTTTGAATCGTTCGTTTTATTCGATTGGGTTGTAAAGGCCGTTTTTTACTAGAAATGTTTGTATCTAGGATGCAATTTTCGATGTAAAATTTATATGTAATGATGAAGACCGGAGGAAGATCCATTTCGAGAAGACGAAGATTCAAGACGAAGACTTGTAATTAGATTACGAAGTTTTTGTTTTGTAGGAACGGTCCATGAACCACATGTTGGTAGCAACTAGGTTGTGAATGGTTGTTTCATATTGTATGAATGCCACAAACGCGCTTAAACGATTAATGTGCAAAGTGTATCGTAAATCAAGAAAATTCTCCCACGATAAATTATTAAGTTTATAAGGTTTCAAGGTTTTCCTTCACTCCATCGAGTTTTCGGGAAATTGAAATCCAAACCGGATGTGCTATGCTTTCGAGTTATCGGGGTAGTCATTCGGGGAGGACGGATAAATTACCGGGAGCGCATTGGATGCCTTCGGTTGGAGCAAATTTTATCCCTAGAAACCTGATAGGTTGCCGGATAAGATTCAATTGTGAAACTGATTTGCATCGATGGTATAAACTTAACTTGTTCACGACCCATAGAAACCGTATAGGTTGAGGGGAGTGAACAAGGGGAAAAAGAAGATCGAATCATCCATTAGATGGGTTGGTATTGGACACCACTTTATGAAAATTAATAGACTAGAAACCTGTTCGGTTGCCCTCTATTAAGATTTATAAAGAACTCGATCACCACTATGAAGTAGAGCGACGATACTTCCGGATTTCACATGGGAGTGTGTTATTCCGATAAAAATAGTGGGAGCTGGGTAACAAGAATAGAAAAGACCTTAATTCTATACTCAGAACATAATTGAATGAGTCACTAATTAATCTATCGTACTTGATGCAGACTCAAATCTCCATATGACAATGAATCCACTCGCAATTCTGCTCGAAAAGAACACCTTAATGGGACCTAACTTTATGGATTGGCTCCGCAATCTGATGATTATCCTCAGTATAGAGGCACTGGGATACGTCTTGGAGACGGACATTCCGGCGCCTCCTGTGCGGACCCGAGCCAATCAGGAAGAGATTGAAAACCACGAAAAATGGGTTAAGGATGACGTGAAAGTCCATGCTTATATGATGGCTTCCATGTCTAATGAGCTTCAGAGAGCTCATGAGAAAATGACTTCTGCTAGGCAGATTCTATCTCACTTAACCGAACTTTATGGTGAGCACAGCAGAATTGCTAGATATGAGATATCCAAGCAACTGTTCGGTGCAAGGATGAAGGAAGGTGAGAAGGTTGGGGAACATGTCCTCAAAATGATATCCATGATCGAGAGATTGGAGGCTCTTGATTTTAAAATGGATACTTCTCTCCAAACCGACCTTATCCTACAGTCTCTCCCTGATTCCTTCTCACAGTTTGTTATGAACTTTAACTGCAATGAGATTGCATGTAACTTAGCTGGGCTAATGAACAAATTGGTGAGCGCTCAGTCTCAGATGAAGACTCCGCGAATGAAGGAGTCTGCCCTTGTGATTTCTTCTGGACTTCGGAAGTCTAAGAATAAGAAGAAAAAGACCAAGAAGCGGACTGGACCACAAGCTAAGGACCTTAAGGGAAAGGGCAAGGCCCCGATGGTTCCGAAGAACAAGAAGAAGATGGATGCTTGTCTCAAGTGCGGTGAGCTGGGCCACTGGGCTAGAGACTGTCCGATTCTTCATGGCACTTCAGGTACAGAACTTTTAGTTTTAGAAACAAATTGTTCTGCTACTATATTTTCTACTTCCTGGATACTGGATTCTGGTGCTAGTTCTCATATTTGTACCGTGAATCAGTATTTGGAACAAAGTAGGAAGCTTGGAGCTGGAGAAATTATGATCATAGTCGGAAGCGGGCATAGTGTCGAGGCGACCGACATAGGATCACTTCTTTTGGGTTTAGAATCCGGCTTTGTTTTGACTTTAGAAGATGTACTTGTTTTGCCCAAGGGGCACAAAAACATTGTATCCATTCCGGTCATGGACCGAAAAGGCTTTTCATTTTTCATTGGTGATGGTTCCTGCAAAATTTATTTTAGAAATAAACTAGTGGGTACTGCTACATTGTTAAATGGATTGTATCATCTAAATATCAGCAACAAATTAGTTGTGAATACTATGACTAGAAAACGTGGTAGGGATGAAACCAATCAAGTTTTGAAATGGCATCTTAGACTTGGTCATGTTGGTCAGACCAAGGTTTACAAGATGGAAAAGGATGGACTTATGGGTCCATTGGGATCGGATCCCTTTCCTACTTGTGAATCTTGCCTTAAAGGCAAAATGACTAAGTCCCCCTTCACAGGGACTTTTGAAAGAGCCGCTGATAAAGTGGGATTAATCCATACCGACGTATGTGGTGCTTTGGAAGCAGCACGTGACGGATATCAATATTTCATTACGTTTACAGATGATCATACTAGGTATGATTATGTATACTTAATGAAACATAAATCCGAGGCTTTTGAGAAATTCCAGGAATTCAAGGCCCTAGTCGAGAAACAAACTGGTAATCATATCAAAGCACTTCGGTCGCACCAAGGTGGCGAGTATATGAGTACAGAGTTTGACGAGTTCCTTAAGGAACATGGAATAGTTTAACAACTAACACCTCCAGGTACTCCTCAGTTAAATGGTGTGTCAGAAAGAAGGAACCGGACCTGTTGAACATGGTCCGTTCCATGCCGACTATCTTGACTTGCCGATTTACTTGTGGGGGTATGCACTGATCGCGCGTATATCTTGAGCAGATGTCCTTCCAAATCCGTTTCCTACAACTCCACCTGAGATGTGGGAGGGAAGGAAACCAAGTCTTAATCATATTAGGATTTGGGATGTCCCGCTTATGTCAAGAAGACTAAGGTGGAAAAGTTGGAAGCTAGGTGCGAAGGGTCGTTTCATTGGATTCCCTGGGACGATGGGATATCTATTCTACATGCCCAAGATCGAAGGATCGTTGTTGATTTATAAGCACACTTCTGGAAGATGAGTTCATTCAGAAGGCGGAGCAGTAGAAGTATTTCTTTAGAAGAATACAATGAAACTCCTCGAGAGACACTGCAAGAAACCTGGAACCGAACTTTCTGAAACACAAGTACAACCACCTCGTAGGTCTAGTAGGGTGTCTCATTTACCTGAGAGGTATGGGCTTGTGCACTTGGAGGAGCTGGGTCTCCATGAGGTTCCAAGTGATAGCCAAGAGACCGACCCGACGACCTATGACCAAGCGATGGTGGATGTAGACTCCGCGAAATGGCGTGAAGCTATGGAAGCTGAGATAGACTCAATGCATGTCAATCAGGTCTGGACTCTAGTAGACCGCCCAAGGGCATAGTGCCTATTGGGAACAAGTGGATCTACAAGAGAAAGACTGATGGTGATGGCAAGGTTGACGCCTATAAGGCCAGGCTTGTGGCAAAGGGTTATACCCAGAAGGAAGGGATCGATTACCACGATACCTTCTCGCCTGTTGTTGCGATATTTCGTTAACGCAAGTGCACGTTATCGTTGACAAGTAATAAAGTGATGAGTGAGTATCGTTCCCACGAGGACTGAATCACTAAGTACCGATTTTTGTGTATTCTAATTTTATTTGAACAATCGAAAATTGGGTTGCAATTAATAACTAAATAAAATCAATAAAAGAGCTAACAGAATAAACGATCGCTTGAAGAAGGAAAATCAAATGATGAATAAGTCTAGGATTCTGAATCCACCTTAGTTTATCCGAATTTACACTCGATTATCTGAAGTTAATGATTTCCCCAATTTATTGAAGGCGAAGATTGCTAATATACTCTACCGCCTCTCCCGAGGTCAATATATTTTTCTAAAGGCGAATAATGCACTCTATCCCTAGGTGAATTAATTCGTCAATAGTCAAAAAGCATAAAATCTCCAACAGGCCACGTAGTTCCTATGAGTATATTCCTATCTCACAGAATAAAACGGTTCTCACCAATAGTTCCTCACCAACTCTCCTCTCCCGATTCGAGTTGCGTAATTAAAACAATCCAATTATTGGCCAGACAATTGAAAGCATTAAAATCAATTGGGAAAACTCAACAAAAACGTGAATTTATAGAGATAATCAATAGCAAATCCGTCAAAACTTAGGTTTCGTTAAAATCCTAGAACAAGGGTTTTAGCCTGACATACTAAATAATGAAAATACTGAATTAATGAATGAAAGCATTAAAAATCAAACGCAGATGAAGAGCTCGGATTCCTCCGTTCTTCTGGCTTCCGCCCTCTGCTCTTGCTGTCTTCTGCTTATCTTCCTTCCAGATTTCTCCCGATCAAAGATGATTAATTAGGGTCTTAAACCCTTATTTATAGTTCCCAACAGCCTCCAAATCGCGTCCGTGTGATTAGGTCGAGAACTGGCTTCAAAACGGCCCAAACCCGCGCGGAGCACACCAAAACCGCCCTGTGTGCCGCGGCTCACTTAATCTGTGCCGCGGCACATGGCGTGCATTAAAACACGGGCGTGACTTTCTTACGGGCCGCGGCTCACAGTACATGCCGCGGCACAGTATGATTACTCTGGTGCCCGCTGGTCCTCTTCGTGTGCCGCAGCCCATTTGTCTTGTGCCGCGGCCCACGGCCTTCGCCGTTTTCGCCCGTTTTGCCTCGTTTTAGCTTCTGGACTCCAATCTCCTATCAAACATACGAGAATAAGGTATTAAAAGCTCATTTATGCAAATTTACTCGCCAAAATAATACAAGATAATGATAAATAAGCGTATAAAAATACGCCTAACAAATACCCCCAAACTTAAGTCTTTGCTTGTCCTCAAGCAAAAAGAACTAATTTCAACAAAAGAATATCGTGGATAATCGTGCAACTCAAAGTGCTCAACCTAATCAATACTATCCTGAAATTCTCTCTGAATAATACAAGTGTCGTAATAGCGAGCTACATCCAGAACACTGGTCCCACAAGGTAACCAATTTCAGTCCTAATCATTCGTTCATGAAGAAAATCCAGCTCAAAGATTAACAAACGTGAATTTAATCGACCGTCAATATGAAAGGTTAAAATAAACAAGCTAACTCGCCCAGTTCCATAGTCTAGTGGCAAAAATTTCAAGAGTTTCATCAAAATTAACCCTCGGACAGTGTTCCCTTATATATGATCAATAAATTGATTCGAGTTGACCGCTAGGTTCGGATCTCGGGATGTTTTATCGGGATAATCCTAGGGTGGAATTCCATTCTCATGTGTTGGGGAACCGTTTGACGTAAAAGACACTCATGGGGCACATGGATGCTTCTAGTTACTAAGTTCCCCTCCACAGCGGAGAAACAACTCGAATAGCTATTCCCGCATGTCCGATTCAAGGTCGCTGTTTTACGCGAGAGTAAACAACGGGTCACGCGAATACCCCCGGTTACTAGGCTCCCCATCATCGGCACGTGCGAAATCTCTAAATCACTAGTCTAATCCGGGTCGTCGTTTTACGCGAGAGTAAACAGCGGGTCACGTGAATACCCCCGGTTACTAGACTTCCCGTCATAGAACAAATAATATCTCGACTTTTGGGAAAAACTGTCCGACTCTAAACTCATATTAGGTGCCAACACGACTTATGTTACTGGATGACTAGCTATGCGAAAAGTGTATCCAAACGTATCGACGACGATTTTAAAACACGTATGTCTCCTCTCTTATCCGCTAAGATCTCTACAAAAACGAAAAAATTTCGGACCTAAATGAAGACTTAGCAGAAACAGAAATCACTGACTACAACTCGACTAAAATTCAACCGTTTCTTCAGAGAGAAAATGGCGTTGTAATATCAGTATTACACAAATAGAAGCACGAAAAATTCACGAATAAGAGTAAAATCATGACAAGCAAGGCTAGCAACAACAAAAAATAATGAAAAGTAATGAAAAGTGCAACGAAATAAGTACAGCAATAAATGTAGCAACAGAAAGTAAATCCCCCCCAAACTTAGGACGTACATTGACCTCAATGGACAAAATATAATATGCAATAATAGAAGAAGGTCAAGTACTCCCCTACAAACAGCTCACGAACTGGCGCTGGCGTCGTCCGGCGAGGAGGGTGGTGTGGCTGGTCGAACAGGTGGAATGAATGGCCCATCCGGGTGCAAAATGTGGGCCGTCCATGCAGCAAGGTGCTCCTGGTGGTAGGCATCCCTCGCTGCCAGACGCTTCGACTCACGACGATTGGCCCGGCGGGCCTGCTCTCGCATCTCAGCTCGGACGGCCGCAATGATGCTCTCCCTCTCCGTCCGGCTCTCCTCTCTCATGGCAGCCATAAGACTCTCTCTCTCTCTCCTCATCTCCTCTCTCTCTCTCCTCATATCCTCTCTCAGCCCATCGAACATCGCCTGCAATCTCTCTCTGTCGGGCGGCGGGCCGGCATCTGCCTGCCCCTGTGTCAGCAGAAGAGGCTCGGGGGACCCCTCGTGGGCCTCATCCAGTAGAAATCCTCTCCCCCGAGCGTGCGCCGGCGCTCCCCCCCACTAGTCAAAATGTGAAATGATGCGGTGGTCGATCGGGGCCTGGGGAGCTAGCATCGGCTCGTCGTCCGACCACGTCATCCCCGACTGCCGGCACAGAGCGCAGATAAGAGAGGGGTGCTTCAAACCGGTCTTAGCCCCTCCCTGAATACACTGGAAGATAGATCGGACTAGGAGAGAAGCCAATCGAATCACAGCCCGGAGGTGATAGCATATAATGTCCGGGCTTGGGAGAGAAAAATAGTGCGGATCTGAGAAGTAGGGTCTACACGGGCGCAGATAAAGTATAACCATGCTCGCCCGAGCCGGCTGAGTCGCGAGCTCTTGAAGTAGAAAGTGGAAGAAGCCGGTGCGCGCCGCTCCCAGTCCGAGTCGGGCTGTGTAAGAGTCTCTAGCAGAGCCTCCTTCGTGAGGCTATCCATGACTCGCGCATAAGCCGTCTCATCAACCACCGACAGCTCAAACAACCTCCAAATAGCAGCTACAGAAAAATCCACCGTAATGCCTCAGACTACGACCTGAGTCCGAGTGTCCAGCTGCTGTAACGTCTGCCCCACCCTAATGTGCTTCAATAAAGCGCTCGCATAGAACTCATGCACAATGGATATCACCGCCGGCTCAGGAGGTGCAGCAAAACGGGTCCACCCCATCTCGTTAATCATGGTCAGAAGTTCCCCGTCCTGGGGGGCTGGGGTGAATCCCCTCTCTGGGATCAGAGGTCTAGGGCGAATCTTCTCGTTGAAGATTTTGTGGATCTCCAGGTCAGAGAACTGGTGCGCCTCCGACTCAGCTCGACTGTGAGAAGTTTCCCCTCGAGTGGGGGACGACTGAGTCCTGGCCCTCTTGCTGAGCTTTTTAGTCCTAGCCATAGCGAGTCCTTAAAAAAATTAAACACCGGAGTTTACTTACTCAAACAATAACGAGAATAATCATCACTCGGCTAAGGATATCCAGCCGTAATTCACGAATTTAACGAGATAGCACAGTCGTGAGAGAAAAATAAAATTTGAACTTTAACGTTTAAACTAGACGTAAGGGTTGGGGTTGCTGTAATTCCAGAACGAATACGTTGCACATAGATTCAAAATATTGACCTAACAAAGAAAATTTTTCATTCAGACATTTCATCAAACACTTTAAAGGCATGAGTTCAATTGAAGAACAAACAAGATAATAGCTCGATTAAATCCCCAAAAACAACAACACGAGTCATTCGTCATGACAATCGACATATTCAACTCATTTATAATAAAAAATAATCAAAAAAAATCGATCAAAAACCATCATGTCATCAACTCAACTTGATAGGAATTTTGAAAGAAAAACAAAAAATAAACATGATCAATCATCAAATGCATAACACAACTTCACCTTTAAATTCATAGAACAATTTGAGATTAGAAATTTAGACATACCTTGCTTGGATTGTGAAGAGTGCAAGAAAAATTGCAAGAAGATTGAGGGGAAGGGAGGTCGGCCGATCGCGCTCAAGGGAAGGGAAGGGAAGTGTACCTGGGGTGGTCGGCCGAATGAGGGTTATAAACTACCTGGGCTGTTCAAATTCCGCAAGGTGTGCCGCGGCACAGCTCAAGTGAGCCGCGGCACAGAGTACAGCGTGCCTGGTTGTGGATTTTATGTCGACATGTGCCGCGGCTCAGAATGCAGGTGCCGCGGCTCAGAGTGTTGATGTGCTGCGGCTCACTTGGTCTGTGCCGCGGCACAGAGTACAGCGTCCTGGGCTCATCATTTGACAGTTGGTGTGCCGCGGCTCAGCAACAAAGTGCCGCGGCTCAGGACTCAAGTATGCCGCGGCTCAGTAAGTTTGTGCTGCGGCACATAGTACAGAATGTTTGGCTCTCTCTTTCGATTTGTATGTGCCGCGGCTCACAAGCCTTGTGCCGCGGCTCAGGCATCCATTTTTCCTTGGGACTTTTCCTGCACATAATTTTAAAAGGAACACATCAAGAACGAGAGGGATCAGCAAATCAAAGCAAAAATGAAGAAAAATAAATATTCAAAATTGCAAGAAAATACTAAAACACTAAAAAATCTACTACTAAAACTTGGGTTGCCTCCCGACAAGCGCTAAGTTTATAGTCTTCAGCCGGACCTATTGGATATCAGTTCGCTTTTCACAAACTCCATTTGGATTCCGCCCCGTCAATCGAACCGTTAATATGTGTTTTAAAATTTTGACCATTGGTCTTTAACGATTCAATTTTCGGTTCGGACACCAAATGTTGTTTGCAAAAAGGTTTCGACACAAACAACTTCCCGAAGCACCCATTTTCTCATGATTTGGCCTCCGTTTTACATCTGGCTTATTTTCCTCTTTCGCGAACGAACTTAGGACAGAATGAGACTTTTCTGATTGTGGCTGAACGGATGGCGACATCTTCAAATGCTTAATACACGCGACTTGCTCTTTATTAGGCGTTGAGGCAGCTGAAACAGATTCTGACTTTTCCGACCGACGAGTCTTCCGGTGTGTGTCTTTCGCAACGGTATCCACACTATCAATTGTTGAGCTCTTCTCAACACCACCTGGACATGCTCGTCTTGAACCCTTAGAGTTAGTTCCCCTTTTTCCACATCTATAAGAGTTCGGCCGGTCGCTAAGAATGGTCTTCCCAAAATAATTGGGATATCTTGATCTTCCTCCATGTCGAGCACAATAAAATCGGCTGGAAATATGAACTTATCAACCTTTACTAACACGTCCTCGATTATTCCCCTCAGATATTTAATCGATCGATCCGCTAATTGCAAGGAGATTGTCGTCAGTTTTGCTTCTCCAATTCTAAGTTTCTTAAAGATAGACAGGGGCATGAGATTAACACTAGCGCCGAGATCGCACAATGCCCTTTCAAAAGTCAGATTTCCCATCGTGCAAGGTATATTAAAACTTCCCGGATCCTTCAATTTTGGTGGAAGCTTTTTCTGAAGGATTGCGCTGCACTCCTCCGTCAAGGCGACTGTCTCAAACTCCTCGAGCTTTCTTTTCTTTGACAAGATCTCCTTCATGAATTTAACGTAACTCGGCATTTGCTCCAATGCATCAGCGAGTGGAATATTTATGTGAAGCTTTTTGAAAATATCGAGAAACTTGGAGAATTGCTTGTCCGCCTTCTTTTGTTGTAACCGCTGCGGAAATGGGATGCGTGGTACATATGCCTTCGGATTATTCGGAAACGTTATCGAGGGTCTCCAATCTTGTGATTCCTCCGTCGCTGAATTTTTCTTCTCCTCAATTTTACTTCTCTTTTCACTCCTCTCGGGCTGGTCACACACCTCCTTCCCGCTTCTCAAACTGATCGCATTTAGACTTTCTCTAGAATTTGTCTCGGTCGTACTTGGCAATGCTCCCTCCGGGCGGGCTGTCAACACATTAGCAATCTGGCCCAGTTGGACTTCCAAGTTGCGAATGGAAGCGGAATGATTTTGCAATGTTGCTTCTGTACGGGTCATGAATTGACTCGTATTCGCTGCCAATTTCGCAATTGCTTCCTCGAGAGAAACTTTTGGAGCGGGAGGAGGTTGCTGTTGGTTTTGAGCGAACGGAGGCTGGTTCGATCTCTGTCCGTTTCTCCATGAGAAGTTGGGATGGTTACGCCATCCCGGGTTATACGTGTTGGAGTACGGATTATTTTGCCGGTTCCCATTTTTGAGATCTCCATAAATCGCTTCGGATTTACTCTTTCGGATGGCCATTGATATGCATTTTCGGCAATAGCTTCCAACAAAGAGTGTGCTTCAGCCATCGTTTTTCCCATTAAGGCTCCTCCAGCGGCTGCATCCAGGAGAGTGCGTGTAGAAGCACTCAAACCATTATAGAACGTCTGAATTTGTAGCCAGTCCGGAAGGCCGTGATGTGGGCATCTCCTTAGCAAATCTTTGTATCGCTCCCACGCCTCGTGAAGCGACTCCATATCATATTGACCAAAAGTGGTGATCTCGTTTCTTAGTCTCGCCGTCTTCGAAGGTGGGAAGAATTTAGCAAGGAAGGCTTGCGCTAATTCTGCCCATGTCGTGATCGAGCCCGGCGGTAAAGAATTCAACCAAAATTTGGCTTTGTCCCTCAAAGAGAAAGGGAAAAGCCGTAAACGGATAGCACCGTCGGTGACACCATTATTCTTGAACATGTCACAAATCTCGAGAAAAGACGCAATGTGTGCGTTTGGGTCATCGTTCGGCAGACCACAAAACTGGCTCAATTGCACCATCTGAATAATTGCAGGCTTGATTTTGAAATTATTCGCCTGGATGGTGTGACGCCGAATCCCCGAAAAGTTCGCGTTGATTTGCGGCATAGCATAATCACGAAGTGCTAGTGCCGCTTGAGCTTGCACCATGGGGTTTTCCGCTTCTTGATTTCCCGTATTATCGGCCATAGTGACTTTCGTTGGTAGCTCTTGTTTCTCCTTTTTGTTTCTTCGAAGAGTGCGCTCGAGTTCGGTATCCAAAGGTAGTAGGCCTTCGTTACCGAATTTTCTCATGCACTAATCGACAATCCTGAAAGGAAAAACAAACAAACAAACAAATAAAATAACACAAAAACAATAAAAGTGTTCAAACTAAGACTAGAAATACTGAAATCGATATTAGTAAAAATCAGATCCCCGGCAACGGCGCCAAAAACTTGTTGCGATATTTCGTTAACGCAAGTGCACATTATGTTAGGTTTGGGAGCATAACACAGGGTCGGCACGAAGGATGATGAAAGATGAACGATACTAATCACACGAGGATTCGTATGAGGTCATTGGTTTAGTTATAGTTTATTTTCCGCTGCAGTATTCTTTCCCGTTGTACGGGAGTGTTTGTATTCGACGCCTGCGTGGGCATGTAATGAGTTTGAGTTGTATGTATTTATTGAAAGATCAAATCGGTCTACTGAGTCAGTTTAGCCTTAAAGGCATTATTGAGATGTTCTATGTTGTTATCAGCCTAGTAGATCCTTGAGAAAAGGTTCTACAGCGTGTAATATCCCTGAGCAGATTGGGGGTGTTACATAAATGGTATCGGAGCTTAGGTTGTGGAAACCTAGGCTGTCGGGTTTAGTGGTGTCGGTTGAGTTTTTGTCTTGTCAGAATTTGTCTGACTGAGTCGTGTCGTGACACGTCGTCTGAGTTTGTTGGTCCTGATTAGTATCGTGGGGCGATCATCATCTTCGTGCGACCTGTAGATGTAAGTCTCCCTTCTTTGTGTTATGCCTCGTGTGACACGAGCTATTTTTATGATTATTTGTTAAGTGACGGAATCCTCTTATGGATTTTGATTTCTTGATATGTGGTTATTTGACCCTCATATTTCGTTCATATGAAGAGTAGTGTTGCTGGATTGTGCATGTTTGACTTTATTTATTTTACTCGCTGCGTGAGTTCTTTTGTAATGGCTTTCGGTATTTTACCGACTGAGTTTTATTTCGAAAACCGATTCCCTTAACCGAGTTTTTGGCATTATGGCCTTGATCGTTTTGGCAAAATTCTTATGACGGTATTTAGTATTTTGTAAATGGCTTTTGTGAGTTTTTGAAATATTACCATTATCGGCCTTTTTGGCGTTTTTGTAAATGGTTTTTAGCCTGGTGAGTTCCGACGCGGGACCTACGGTGCTATAAAGTTTTGTGTAATTACCTGAAATTTTTGGGCATTCTAGCCCATTGAATTATCTTTGAAAAACTTGAGTATCTTAGAAAATAAATTTCGAGACGTACTTTTAAAATGAATTTTTTTTTTCTCGTGGTACATCCAAGGTGCCACAATATGTTTCAAAATTCTTCTACCTCGAGGACCCAAAATGTTCTGAGATATTTTCAGTATTTTATAAACACTTTTACTTAGACCCGAGGGTCGAATATTCTGGAAGTTTTTCACTAAGAGAAGGTTTCCTCATTTTTGTTCAAACGCAAGATGAATTTCAAAGTCTCGAAAATGATGTTTGTTCAACTTTTTGTAAAATGATACTCAAGATCAACTGGTGTTTCCAATCTATTTTCAAAAGGTGGTTTTCGTTTTTTTTAAAACCCATCATTTCCTGCTTGTGGTCGGAGAAGGTGTGTATGATGTTGGTATTGTTGTTAGGGTGTTAGCCCTCCGAATTGTGATTGAATTGGTGGTGCGAACGTTGAGTCGTTCGCCATGCATATGTTTTGTTAGCCCTTTGTGGGAGGTGTGATGATGATCTTTAATGTTGTCAGTTCGTGGTGACTTGCGTGTTATCGCACCTGTGTGAGCTGTTAAAGCTTGGGTTTGTATGTTTGTGTACATGTGTGATTGTTTCATGATGTTTGTAATTATGTGTTGGTTATTGTTCGGGCCGTTAAGGTCGCCGAACGATACCGTCGTTGCTGTATTGTTTGTGTGTGTATTACTTTACGATGGTAATCGTTGTATATGATATGTGTTATGATTCTTCGTTGTGCTGAGTTGGCATCTCCGCTATGTTGTTTTGCGACGTTATGCCCCATTATATCTAGCATTTGTATTTTCGGTATGCCGAGCCAAGACGTTTCAACCGTGATGTGCCGGGGCATGCACGTGTAAATTGTCCTTCAACACATTTCAAGTGTGGACTCGAGGGACACCGAATTCAGTTTTGCGAATTGGCTACCGAGACTTTCGGAGTTCGCGCTTCAGCACAGATATCAGGATCGGCTCTGAGAGGCCCATGGGAGATTTTTCTGTCGGTTGCTTTTTGTGTTGTTACCTTGTTTCCGTTATTGTGAGTTGCGGGGACCACCTTCTTTTAGAAGAGGTCGAATATAATACCCGTATTATTTTTTACTTCTACATTTTCTCTTTCTCAATTCAATCGACTCGCTCGTGTTCATTGATACTTTCTGAACTTGTTCTGTATTTCGGTTTCATCGTTCGGACGAGCTGTGATCTTTTTTTTTTTGATCGGTTAATAATGAATTAATTGATCAAAGTGATACACATACACCGGGCATACCCGGGAGAGAAACAGTCCAAAAGGAAGGCCACAAGTTGGCTCCTCAAGTGGGATAATCAAAACAAACCAAGTGAGAGGGGCAGCCACAATGTCGGCTCCTCACTCTCGCTCGGGAGCTAGTCGAAAGAAACTATCTTTATAGTTCGGAAATAAAGCAAACAAAATCATAAATGCGTGCATTTTAATACGGCGAATGACGAAGTCAATATGCAATACTTCGCGTTCGAAAATCAGCCGGTTGCGAGCGTTCCAAATGTGATACACGGTTGAAGCGAAAACAATCTTCTGCCCCTTAGCTTGCCAGGAGTTCCCTTTGGCCTCCTTTTTGATCCATTTTAGTGCACTCCTCAAGGTAGTCATCGAACGGGTGATTCCTATCCACTCTTTGATGGCGTCCCAGATATGGGCAGCGAATGGGCAATCAAAAAATAGATGTGCTCCGGATTCAGGCTGAGAAGCACAAAAGCTACAAGTTTCGTCCGTGCCGAGATGCCTAATTGCATCCTTGGTTCAAGGCGCCCATGGGCGGCAAGCCATAATGTAAATGCATGCTTGGGCGTGACCCGCTAGTCCAGGACTACGCTCGCCCAAGGCCTCGGTGTACCAACGATCCGAAAGAAATTATATGGATGGTGACTTCCCTTGCTATTCGCCCTCCAAGTCCTAAGTCGGTTCTCAACGTTACGCCTAGAACCACACTTGACAATCATTTCATCCGGATGGACAAAATATATTTGATCGGATGGGAATCATCCTTATGGGTTGCCCCGGTCCCAAAGGAGCCCCCTCAAATAATAGTGATTCACCCATCGACACCACGGTGTGTCCTTCTTGGCATGAATGTTCCAAAGAAGTTTAGCGAGCAAGGCTTTATTCCAAGCTCCCAAGTCCGAATACCCAATCCCCTTCCGATTTGGGCAAGCAAATGGTAGACCAAGCAATGCTAGGGTGGCGAGCCCACAAAACTTAGGAAGATTTGAGTGATTTTAAGCCGCATACCACGGGAGGGGAAAGATGGAAAGCCAAAAGCACTCGACCCCTTGTAAGCGATCTCACAAGCTCAAGACGCCCGCATAAGAAAGAGTCG
The DNA here is from genome assembly GCA_033398695.1 of Orobanche coerulescens. Classification (NCBI taxonomy): domain Eukaryota; kingdom Viridiplantae; phylum Streptophyta; class Magnoliopsida; order Lamiales; family Orobanchaceae; genus Orobanche; species Orobanche coerulescens. The sequence goes on from CM065804.1 coordinate 106,674,500, forward strand.
AGGCACACCAACCATTGACATAGTCACGGATTTTGTCAATCATCTCCTCATAATTAGCAATTAAAAGCCTCACGCGCAAGGGGAATCCCGAGGTAGCGGAAAGGCATAGTGCCGCGCGTAAGCTGTGAAAGATCAAGTATGTCCTCCGCGGCAATTTCCTTGACTCCTGCCATATAAATGTTGGACTTGAGAACATTCATCTCGAGCCCAGAAGTCCCACTAAAAGCATTCAGACAGTCCATGAGAATACGGATTGAATCCGGGTCACCACGGGAAAGCAGCATAAGATCGTCCGCAAACGCCAAGTGTGTTATGTTCAATACCTCACACTGCGGGTGAAATTTAAAAACAGAGCCCACTGTTTTCATTCTGATGAGCCTCGAAAGGTATTCAAGACAAACAACAAACAAGTAAGGGGACAATGAATCCCCTTGCCGAAGCCCCTTCTCGCCCTTAAAGTATCCAACAAGTCCACCATTAAAAACAAGCCCTTAAAGTGCCCTTAAAGATTTGTTGTCGGCATTGCCTTCAACAGGACCCTTGTCATCTGTCCCGTTCTGGTTGCTAAGTTTTCGGTCCGGCAATTTATCAAGCACTTTGCGTGCAGACTTAAGTTCAGCTTCAGAACTTACGGTTGGGTTCATCTCCGAACCAATCTCCTGTCCCTCCTCAACCTCCAATTCCTCCACAGCTCCCATGTTTTTAATTGAAAGCAAGGGATTAGCCATTTTACCTGATATCGAGGTGGAGCTTAGTCACAACGGCAATGGCTTGAAGTTGACTTTCTTCTTGCCATTCCCCATTGTCCCGCCACAGTTACTTGCGGGGGAGATGGGCGTTTGCCCTCCGACCAGTTGCAGCTACTCGCAGTGCCCTTCCGGATGTTGAGTCAAAGGCTGCGAAGGAAAAAAAACCAGAGCAGGCTGGTGCTACAGTGAATCGCGCTGAAGAAGATGTACAGTAACCCGCTGGGAACTCCCGAAATACTGGATGAAAGGTAAATCGGAGCGGATCGAAATGACGAGGCTGCTCTCGCGAAGCAGAATCAAAAAACGAAATCCAAATTAAGTGAAGAACAAATCTGTGGGGAGAGATCTAAAGTTCAGGCACCAAGAAGCAAAAAAATCGCCCAAGGGGAGAGGCTTTTCTCCTGACCTCGACTCGGACGAGCTGTGATCTTGTTTTGAGTCGATCTAAAGTTCAGGCACCAAGACTTCTTTTAGAAGAGGTCGAATATAATACCCGTATTATTTTTTGGCTTTTGCATTTTCTCTTTCTAAATTCTATCGACTCGCTCGTGTTCGTTGATACTTTCTGAACTTGTTCTGTATTTCGATTTCATCGGTCGGACGAGCTGTGATCTTGTTTTGAGTCGATCTGGTTATCGCTGTGACTTTTCCGAGTTCGGTTCGATTCTTGTGAACCTTGGAGTTGTTGTTTGAATTTTATTGTTCTTCGTGATTCGAACATGATTGTTCGCTTTTTGTTGTCTTGACCGTTGTGGTTCGATCGTTTGATTGTTCGGTTTTTGTTGATCTCGTCTCGTGATTGTTGAGCGTTCAGACTCCTTCGGGAAATTAGTCTTGTTTCGGTCTTCCAACCCTTGGGCGGTGGAATTCCGTATTTGTTCAGCATTTGGCTCGCGTTTTGATTGATGAACCGTTGGGTTGGTCAATCGTATTGATTTTTGTTCGTTGTGTTTTGTGATTGTTCAGATAATCGACTCGATTGTATTGTCTGTTTGATGACGCTTGTCACTTGTTGATTTTATTATGTCTCTATCGGTGGCGTGTGTTAGTCGCCGTGGAGCGTATTTTCACGCCGTATGCCTCTTTGTGTTTCTTGCAACGTTTCGCCGTCAGGCGCGAGTTTTCGGTTTTTGTGTATCTCGTCGAGTTTTCCGGGCGGGGATATTGCGTCTCCCTACTTGTTTTAAGTTTCGGGACGAAACTTCTTTTAAGGAGGGTAGAATGTAATACCCGTAATTTCGATTTCCGGTAATTTCTTTTTTTTCGGCGGATGTCTGTTTTGACGACTCGCTCATGACCGTTTCGTCATTCTGAGAATGATTAATTCTACACTTTTTGACATCTGAGTTCGTTTCGGTGTCGTTTTGTTGAGTTCTGTGCTTTTTAGCGACTTTTCCGCACTTGAGTTCGATTCTTGCGAATCTCGTTCGAAACTGCTGTTTCGAGTTTCCCGTAAGTCCGTTTAACTTTGTTAGACGTGTTGTGAACTTCGGTTTGGCTATTCGATCACGTATCGTGATTTTCGGGCGTTTTGGGTCATTTTGTAATTTACCCAAAGTTATGGGTATCCGTATCTGTATTTGTTGTCTCGACCCTTTTCTTGGTCGCATATGATTAATTATTGCATTATGTTTTCATTTCGGGTCTTTGATGTTGTCCGCGAACTTTTCGTCGTGTTCGTTCCGTATGTTTTCGGAAATCGAGTCGTCGGGTCATGGCGGCTGAGCAGCTGGCCAGACGGTGGCGGGTCCTGGCCGGACGGTTGCGGGCACTGGCCGGGATGACGCGGCAGGAACCGGCGTAGCGCGCGCTACTGCCGGAAGGCTGCGTGCGCTAACCGGCAGGAGTAGCGCACGTTATACGGCCGGCCGACGCACGTTATCGGGTCTGGGCAGTGGGGTCCTGAGGTTCTGGAATCGGGTAGGCTCGGCAGGTAGCGCACGCTACTGTCGGGCATTGCGCATGCTACGACCGGCAGGTAGCGCGCGCTATGGCCGGAAGGCTGCGCACGCTACCTGGCCGAGTCAGTAGGGCAGTGAGGTCTCTGGATTGCGGCTTGGGCCGATAGCGCACGCTAGTCCGGCCCAGTATAAATGTGACAGAGCAGTCACATTTCCTCTCGTTTTTCATTTCCTCTCCTTCTCTTCCGCGGCTGGAGACTTGGAGATCTTGGAGCCATGATGTTTGTCAACAAATACACAAAGTTCTTGAGTTCATATCATCGATTAATCATCCATTATCATCCTTTGATCCAGCGAATCAAGGTAATCTCTTCTTAGAACCCTAAATTCTTGAATTTGGGGGTTTTTGTGTTTTTGTCCGATTCGTTCCGTATTGTTGATTAATTCATGATGGGTATGATTAACATTGGTAGTATTCTTGTGTTTAACATCATTTAATCCATTGTTCTTCGTCGAATCGAAGTATATTTCTTGATTTCCTTCGAATCGACTTTTTGGGGGATTTATTCTCGATCTCGTTTTCCATCCGTTTTTGATGGATCGATTGTGGTTAAATGATGTTGTTAAACATATTCTATTGATTGTATATCCATATTTCAACATGGAATTCCGTTTTCGTGTTTTGTCGGGACGAATCGTGTTCTTGGCCATTTTAGGGGAAACACTTGAACTTTCATCATTCGTTCTTTGAATTCAATGGCTTTGAGTCGTGTTATGGAATTCATTTCATTGTTGTTATTGTCCTTCGTAGTTTATGACCGCGAGTTGGCGATCGGTGGAGTCGGCGGGTTCGTGTCAACCTACTTCGGTCGATTCTCCGCGTCGTTCTTATTCGAGGCAAGTACCTTGCCCATACTTTTCTTGTTTTGTGGATATGATAATTAGTGATCGTCTAAATGTGTTTGTTGGTCGTTTGCATTGAACTTTCAAAAGATTCGGGTTAGCCTTGTTAAAGGCTTGTTTTCAAAACGCGTGTGTATTGTGAATGGTGTGTCTTGTAAATGACTATGTGAATCCTATGGATATGTTTGGTGTTGATGATGCACTTGGTATTTGCGTGTGGACGTATATTGTTTCATTTCGGTGCATTGTGGTTTGACGTATTGTTTTGCTAAGTGTTTGATGCCTCTTGTTGAGTTGTTTGGATATCCTTGGTGTGATATATTACTTGTACTTGATTATTTCGCGGCCAGCTCGGGAGGGTCCGACGGGGCCTCGAGTGGGATTCGTGGCTTCGTCCCGGTCCTAGGTGACGTGTGGTGCTTGAGTATTTTGCTATCCAGCTCGGGAGGGTCCGACGGAGCCTCGAGTGGGATTTGTGGCTTTATCCCGGTCCTAGGCGATGCGAGTACGTGTTTCGTGAATGTGTTTGCTCACCTCGGGAGGGTTCGACAGGACCACGGAGGGAATTCCAATGGCTTCGACCTGGGTTCACGAGTGAAACTTCACCGCTACGTGTGTATATTTTGTGATTGTTTTTCGCTCACCTCGGGAGGGTCCGATGGGATCACGGAGGGAGTCCAATGGTATAGCCTTGGATTCACGAGTGCGGTTGCTTATGTTTTGTGAATGTGTTTGCTCACCTCGGGAGGGTTCGACGGGACTACGGAGGGAATTCCAATGGCTTCGACCTGGATTCACGAGTGAAACTTCACGGGTGCGTGTGTATTTTATATCCGTCGAGGACGTATGACGTGGGTTTTTAACCTTGTGTATTATGGTTGGTTTTATTTGCGAAAACAAAACCTTTGGGCTGTGACCCTGTTGATTTTTGGAAAGAGAAGGATTCAGTAATCCTAAATTGTTTTCTATTAAAAACTCTCGATGGCATTTTAAACTTTTTTATAAATTGTTTTCCCTTGATTTGCGACCTTTCGGTTTTAGAATGTTTTACCAAACTCTTGCCTCGGGAAGTACTTTTCGTCACATTTGGATTTTTGAGGATTCCTGGTTATTGTTATTCATGGAATGTGAATTGTATGGCTCGTATTTGCACTTTGTTCTTGCACTAGCAAAACAGTGGAGTTTTGCTAACCCCCGAGTATTCGGGGGGTGGATGTCTGTTTTTGCATTCAGGTTTGGGAGCATAACACAAGGTCGGCACGAAGGATGATGAAATATGAACGATACTAATCACACGAGGATCCGTATGAGGTCATTGGTTTAGTTATAGTTTATTTTCCGCTGTAGTATTCTTTCCCGTTGTACGGGAGTGTTTGTATTCGACCCATGCGTGGGCATGTAATGAGTTTGAGTTGTATGTATTTATTGAAAGACCAAATCGGTCTACTGAGTCATTTTAGCCTTAAAGGCGTTGTTGAGATGTTCTATGTTGTTATCAGCCTGGTAGATCCTTGAGGAAAGGTTCTACGACGTGTAATATCCCTGAGCGGATTGGGGGTGTTACAATAAATGGCTTCCCGAGTAATCTGAATTCATTCTCAATAGACCATTTGTGGAGATCCCTTCTTCTGCTATTATTGCTGATTTGATGCTAGAAAATGGTGGCCAGTTGGACAAAGAGAAGATTTTTTGGAAGTTTGAGCTAAATGAAGCTAAGCAGATAGTGAGCCTTCCCTTAAGCTTCTCTGGTAGTACTAACAGATTAGTTTGTGCTGATGAAAAGAGTGGTGCATATAGAGTGAAGTCAGCATATCATTGCTTCTGCAAGGTTATGTTGGAACATTATATCCACACATTCAATTTATAGGTTTTGATGATAAATTGCTAAACCAAGAAAAACAACAATTAATCAACAAGGAGTCGAAGACGCTTGAGACAGACAGAAAAAGCAAAGAAACAACCATTAGCGCACGCAAACGCACACTATGGTCAAAGATAATTCACGCTAAGTGCAGTAAATAACGCACGCTAAACAAAGTGATCAACGCACGCTAAGAGGTTTGAATATCAGCCCGTTGAAGGATTCTGGAAGGTCAAAACATCACGACCATCACAAAGATTAACGCATGCTAAATGATATAATAACGTATGCTATGAGTATTATAATTCAAACTTGGATCGGTGAATTCATGGAGTATGTCATCATGCTAACGGCTAATTGAGGTCAACTGAACGCAGTGGATACAGAACATTAGCGCACGCTACCGGTGAAATTATCATACGCAAAATATAGAGGCAGAAGCCACTGGACTAACTTGATCAACAGTTAATGTACGTAACTATGCAATGTTAACGTACGCAACAAGGATTAGCGCATGCTAAAGGAGGAAATAGCACATGCTAAAGAAGATAGACAGCAATGGTTAGTTAGGCTTTGAAGCCTATAAATACCAATGTGTTTGGCATTATTCACCACAACAATTTCAAGCAAAACTTATATACTTTAGACATCATTATCTTTATTGTTGTTGTTATAATCGAGCTTAATTGTTAAGAGTTCGAGTATTTAATTCACTCAAACATACACGAGAGAAAAGAAAGGGTTGTAGATTTGATTCGGTGTTATTAGGATCGTGGATCCGGCATTGTTAGAATCATAATATAAATCCAAGTGAGGTTTTTCTATTTTCGATAGAAAGCTAGAAAGGTTGATTCCTTATCCGATAGAAAAGGAAAACAGTTTATCTTGGACCGACATAAAGACAAGATTGTAATGGTTTCCCTCGGACTGATAGAAGACAAGGCGGAAAGGTTTATCTTAAGCCTATAAAAAATGATACGGAGAGAAGACATAGGCATATTTGGCCGAACCTCTATATATCGCTGTGTCATTTACATTCCACACTTAATCGCTTCCGCAATCGCAAGAGAATTCTATATTCTTAACCACACTATCTAAACACCCCTTCTAATGGTAGTACCAACCCAATAATTTGTATCGGAGCAAGGTTTCTCTTATAGTCGGCTTAACATCCAAGGACAAAAATATCCAATGGCACTTCAATATGCTCCGGTCGAAGGTCTCGCTTTAAGTTTATGTAAAGACTTGTATGACGTGTTCTTTGACATGGAGAGTGCCTGTCGAACACTAATGGTTAGTGGGAGCACACATTATAGGTATGCTAATTGTATTAGTATACTCAAACTGACTCACCCTCGATTCGGCACACGGATTTCACTTCGGGACAGTCAATGACGGAATCTAAAGGTTGTGATAGGTATTCATGAACCTTCGACTTGAGGATTTGGTAGGGATGTGCTTGTGACATCAAGATTTTCCTTAGAGTAGTTCGGCCATGTAAACCGGAAGGCAGGGCTCAATCTCGATGTGCATCTTGACGGGCAAGTAGCAGGTCCTACTGAATACCAAGATAGAATTCTTTCTCCTGTTAGTGAACGGGTTATATGTCCTATGCGGTTATTGGCAGATGAGATCATAAGTCTTTGGCCAAAGTATTAGAGCTAGTTGTATTGGATACACGAGAGCTCGATGATCTCGATTTGCATTAACTCATGCATAGCGTCAAGTACAGATAAGGTTTGACTGACAGTGACCCTATAACTTGATCGGGACATTTGAAAGAAGGGTTTATACGTATACTAGTATTCACGACAGAATGGTTCTTGAATGATCCCAATCATTCGTTCTCAGTTGGGGTACAGTGTAGGCCGCCAGGCTGGCTAGGTGGTGCTACTACTCTGTGGTTCCTCCCATTGCTGACTGATACGGACCTACCGCGTCGCGCAATAGGATTAACGACGGAATGAATTAAGCTAATTCTCTCATTATGAGCACTAGATATTGGATATCTAAATTTGGGACATTGGCTATTTAAATTGATTTATTGGATAAATTAATTTACGGCCTAATGAATTAAATAAATTACTGGGTGATTAATTTAATTCATGGATATAATTATTTCTTGGAAAAATTAATTATGTTATTATGTATTTGATATGATTAATTAAATGGATTAATTAATCGATATAAATACATCAGAACGGAATTGGAGTTTATCTGTTTGGACTCATGGGAGTCCGAAACGAATCGAACTCGTTCGATTTTTCATCTTGGCCGCCCCCCCTTATTTCCACCTACTTTTCTTTTGTCTTTGTTTCCAATTCTTAATGGAAGACAAGAACTTTTGTGGGGCTATCACTCATGTGGCATGAGTTGTTCAACATATGGTTGGAACTAGAATAAGAAGGGAAGACTTCTATCTCTCATCATTCAACCATTGATTTCATACGGTTCTTGTGAGAGTTTTAGAGAGAGAGAAAAAGTTATCATAGTCTTCATATCTTCTTATTCTTCTTCTTGAGTTTTTCTAAGAGAAAAATTCATAAGATTTTGAGAGATTATAGATTAAACACTTAAAGTGTTGTAATCTTGATATGAAAGCTTCCATCACTTGATTCTAACCGTAACCTTGGAGGTTAATCGGGTGATCATCGTTCCGTTCGTTTTCCGACGCGTGGCATGTAGAGACGTGGTATTTTCGACATTGGATCATCCAAGAGCTTGGAGCGGATTGGATCGTAGGGAAATCAATTTAAAGCTTGGGGAATAGCTCAAGAGAAGGATACCGTTTAATCAACGGACTACAAGGGTATGTTTTCTCGTATATCTTGTGTTTCATATTATATTCGTATATACGTAGCTCGATCGATCCTCGTAGGGATTCGGATTGAATTAATTTTCATTTTACCACTTCCGTTGAGCCTTCAATTTAGGCACCGAATCCCAACATCTACATGACTCCCACTAATTAAGATCGATATCCTTTATGATCACCATGTCTCAGATGGTGTTGGATTACGTCAAGGCACAACAGTTATCATGTTGGACTCTATGGTAATCTTAGATTCAAGGATTTATTGACATACAGACTTATTGAGATTCTCTTGCGATACCTACATGTAGTGATATCAATGATTGCGTTCTCCGACCAATACCCATAAGTTTGACCCTTACCTTATGTATAATTATTCAATGATTAACAATCAAACTTATACTGGTATATTAATCACTTTATTCTCTACTCTACATGATTGTACCAAGGACATTTGAATAATCTTTATTATTTGTGAATAATTATTATTCTATTATTATAATACTAAAACATGCACATATTGTGATAATCAATGAGAAATAGATATTATTAAATAACTTCACATAAATATAACAATTAAAAATCTAGGCACATCAAATGTCTTAGGGCACTATTTCTAACAATCTCCCACTTTCACTAGAGCCAGACATTCATGACTCTAAGGCCTATCGATCTAGCATGCTCTTCATGCTTTCCTTGTGAGAGAGGTTCGGTAAGTGGATCAGCAACATTCTCTTCTGTTGCTACTTTGCATATTGTGATATCTTCTCGTCTCACTAAATCTCTGACTAGGTGATATTTCCTAAGTCCATATTTAGATCTTTGATGGGACTTATACTTTCTAGCTTGTGCAGTAACACTAGTATTGTCACAATAAAGGCTTATGGGACCCTGGATAGGCGTAACCATTTGCATCCAACTCGTAAATTAAGAACGCATCCTTAGTTCTTCTTAAGTACTTTAAGATGATTTTCTGTCATCCAATGACTCTCACGTGGATTTGATTAGTACCGACTTATCATGCTAAGGGCAAACGATACATCTAGTCGAGTAAAAATCATGGAATAGAAGATTTATCCAATGACCGAAGGATATGGAATCTTTATCATGCAGTCTCGGTCATCAAGAGTCGAAGGACTCTGAGTTATGGTCATATAAATGCCATGTGACATCAGCAAGAGCCCCTATATTGGAGTCTTACATAACAAACCTTTTCAATGTCTTGTTAATGTAGCTAGGTACCCTAACTCAGACCGATCATTCTCTTTGATCTATCTATATATATCTTTATCCCAAGAATATAAGCAGCTTCTCCTAAGTCTTTCATGGAGAAACAACTTCTCAACCATGTCTTGGCTGTCTGCAAGGAGGGTATGTCATTTCCAGTGAGTAATATGTCATATATATATATATATATAAGACTAAGAAGACAACTATGATAATCAATGAGAAATAGATATTATTAAATAACTTCATATAAATATGACAATTACAAATGTAGGAACATCAAATGTCATAGGGCACTATTTCTAACAATCTCCCACTTGCACCAGGGCTAGTCATTCATGACTCTAAGTCCTATCGGTCTAGCATGCTCTTCATGCTTTCCTTGTGAGAGAGGTTTGGTAAGTGGATCAGCAAAATTCTCTTCTGTTGCTACTTTGCATATTGTGATATCTCCTCGTCTGACGAAATCTCTGACTAGATGATATTTCCTAAGTCGATATTTAGATCTTTGATGGGACTTATACTTTTTAGCTTGTGCAGTAGCACCAGTATTGTCACAATAAAGTCTTATGGGACCCTAGATAGGCGTAACCATTTATAGCTAGCTCGTAAATTAAGAACACATCATTAGTTCTTCTTAAATACTGTAAGATGATTTTCTGTTGTCCAGTGACTCTCATTTGGATTTGATTAGTAGCGAATTGTCATGCCAAGCGCAAACGATACATCTGGACGAGTACAAATCATGGCATACAATATTGATCCAATGACCGAAGGATATAGAATATTTATCATGCAGTCCTCTCATCAGAAGTCGAAGGACTCTAAGTCGTAGTCAGATGAATGCCATGTGACATCAGCAAGAGTCCCTATTGTAGTCTTAAATACTGAACCTTTTCAATGTCTTGTTAATGTAGCTACGTACCCTATCTCAGACCGATCATTCTCTTTGATCTATCTCTATGGATCTTTATCCCAAGAATATAAGCAGCTTCTCCTAAGTCTTTCATGGAGAAACAACTTCTCAACCAAGTCTTGGCTGTTTGCAAAGAGGGTATGTCATCTTCATTGAGTAATATGTCATCTACATATAAGACTAACAAGACAACTATGATAATCAATGAGAAATATATATTATTAAATAACCCATATAAATATGAAAATTACAAATCTAGGCACATCAAATATCCTAGGGCACTATTTCTAACAATCTCCAACTTGCACTAGGGCTAGTCATTCATGACTCTAAGGCCTATCGGTCTAACATGCTCTTCATGCTTTCCTTGTGAGAGAGGTTTGGTAAGTGGATCAACAATATTTTCTTTTGTTGCTACTTTGTATATTGTGATATCTCCTCGTCTAGCGAACTCGCCGACTAAGTGATATCTCCTGAGTCAATATTTGGATCTTTTATGGAACTTAGACTCTTTAGCTTGTGCAGTAGCACCAGTATTGTCACAATAAAGACTTATGGGACCTTGGATTGGCGTAACCATTTATAGCCCGCTCGTAAATTGAGAATGCATCCTTATTTCTTCTTAAGTACTTTAAGATGATTTTCTGTTGTCCAGTGAATCTCACGTGGATTTTATTAGTACCGACTTGTCATGCTAAGAGCAAACGATACATCTGGTCGAGTATAAATCATGTTATAGAAGATTGATCCAATGGCCGAAGGATACGGAATGTTTATCATTCAGTATCGCTCATCAGGAGTCGAAGGACTCTAAGTCGTAGTCAGATGAATGCCATGTGACATCAGCAAGAGTCCCTATTGTAGTCTTAAATACTGAACCTTTTCAATGTCTTGTTAATGTAGCTAGGTACCCTATCTCAGACCGATCATTCTCTTTGATCTATCTCTATGGATCTTTATCCCAAGAATATAAGCAGCTTCTCCTAAGTCTTTCATGGAGAAACAACTTCTCAACCAAGTCTTGGCTGTTTGCAAAGAGGGTATGTCATCTTCATTGAGTAATATGTCATCTACATATAAGACTAACAAGACAACTATGATAATCAATGAGAAATATATATTATTAAATAACCCATATAAATATGACAATTACAAATGTAGGCACATCAAATGTCCTAGGGCGCTATTTATAACAATCTCCCACTTGCATCAGGGCTAGTCATTCATGACTCTAAGGCTTATCGGTCTAGCATACTCTTCATGCTTTCTTTGTGAGAGAGGTTCGGTAAGTGGATCAGCAACATTCTCTTATGTTGCTACTTTTCATATTGTAATATATCCTCGTCTGACGAACTTTCTTACTAGGTGATATTTCCTGAGTCAATATTTGGATCTTTTATGGGGCTTAGACTCTTTAGCTTGTGCAGTAGCACCAGTATTGTCACAATAAAGGCTTATGGGACTCTGGACAGGCATAACCATTTATATCTAGCTCATAAATTAAGAACGCATCATTAGTTCTTCTTAAGCACTGTAAGATGATTTTATGCTATCCAGTGACTCTTACGTGGATTACATTAGTACCGAATTGTCATGCTAAGGGCAAACGATACATCTGGTCGAGTACAAATCCTGGCATACAAGATTGATCCAATGACCGAAGGATATGGAATCTTTATCATGCAGTCTCGCTCATCAGGAGTCGAAGGACTCTGAGTTATGGTCAGATAAATGCCATGTGACCTCAGCAAGAGTCCCTATTGGAGTCTTGCATACCGAACCTTTTCCATGTCTTGTTAATGTAGCTAGGTACCCTGACTCAGACCGATCATTCTCTTTGACCTATCTCTATAGATCTTTATCCCAAGAATATAAGTAGCTTCTCCTAAGTCTTTCATGGAGAAACAACTTCTCAACTAAGTCTTGGCTGTCTGCAAGGAGGGTATGTCATTTCCAGTGAGTAATATGTCATATATATATATAAGACTAAGAAGACAACTATGATAATCAATGAGAAATAGATATTATTAAATAACTTCATATAAATATGACAATTACAATTGTAGGCACATCAAATGTCATAGAGCACTATTTCTAACAATCTCCCACTTGCACCAGGGCTAGTCATTCATGACTCTAAGTCCTATCGGTCTAGAATGCTCTTTATGCTTTCTTTGAGAGAGGTTTGGTAAGTGGATCAGCAACATTATCTTCTGTTGATACTTTACATATTGTAATATCTCCTTGTCTGATGAACTTTCTAACTAGATGATATTTCCTGAGTCAATATTTGGATCTTTTATGGGGCTTAGACTCTTTAGCTTGTGCAATAGCACCAGTATTGTCACAATAAAGGCTTATGGGACCCTAGATAGGCGTAATCATTTACAGTAGCTCGTAAATTAAGAACGCATCATTAGTTCTTCTTAAGTAGTGTAAGATGATTTTCTGTTGTCCAGTGACTCTCATGTAGATTTGATTAGTAGCGAATTGTCATGCCAAGCGCAAACGATACATCTGGGCGAGTACAAATAATGGCATACAATATTGATCCAATGACCGAAGGATATAGAATATTTATTATGCAGTCCACTCATCTGGAGTCGAAGGACTCTGATTCGTAGTCAGATGAATGCCATGTGACATCAGCAAGAGTCCCTATTGTAGTCTTACATACTGAACCTTTTCAATGTCTTGTTAATGTAGCTAGGTACCCTGTCTCAGACCGATCATTCTCTTTGATCTATCTCTATGGATCTTTATCCCAAGAATATAAGCAGCTTCTCCTAAGTCTTTCATGGAGAAACAACTTCTCAACCAAGTCTTGGCTATTTGCAAAGAGGGTATGTCATCTTCATTGAGTAATATGTCATCTACATATAAGACTAACAAGACAACTATGATAATCAATGAGAAATATATATTATTAAATAACCCATATAAATATGAAAATTACAAATCTAGGCACGTCAAATATCCTAGGGCACTATTTCTAACAATCTCCCACTTGCACTAGGGCCAGTCATTCATGACTCTAAGGCCTATCGGTCTAGCATGCTCTTCATGCTTTCCTTGTGAAAGAGGTTTGGTAAGTGGATCAGCAACATTTTCTTTTTTTGCTACTTTGTATATTGTGATATCTCCTCGTCTAGCGAACTCGCCGACTAGGTGATATCTCCTGAGTCAATATTTGGATCTTTTATGGAACTTAGACTCTTTAGCTTGTGCAGTAGCACCAGTATTGTTACAATAAAGGCTTATGGGACCTTGGATTGGCGTAACCATTTATAGCCCGCTCGTAAATTGAGAATGCATCCTTATTTCTTCTTAAGTACTTTAAGATGATTTTCTGCTATCCAGTGAATCTCACGTGGATTTTATTAGTACCTACTTGTCATGCTAAGAACAAACAATACATCTGGTCGAGTATAAATCATGTCATAGAAGATTGATCCAATGGCGGAAGGATACAGAATGTTTATCATTCAGTATCGCTTATCAGGTGTCGAAGGACTCTGAGTCGTAGTCAGATGAATGCCATGTGACATTGGCAAGAGTCCATCTTGGAGTCTTGCATACTGAACCTTTTCAATGTCTTGTTAATGTAGGTACCCTGACCAAGACCGATCATTCTCTTTTATCTATCTCTATAGATATTTATCCCAAGAATATAAGCAGCTTCCCCTAAGTCTTTCATGGAGAAACAACTTCTCAACCAAGTCTTAGTTGTCTGCAAGGAGGGTATGTCATATCTAATGATTAATTTGTCATCTACATATAAGACTAAGAAGACAACTATGATAATCAATGAGAAATAGATATTATTAAATAACTTCATATAAATGTGACAATTACAAATGTAGGCACATCAAATGTCCTAGGGCGCTATTTCTAACAATCTCCCACTTGCATCAGGGCTAGTCATTCATGACTCTAAGGCTTATCGGTCTAGCATGCTCTTCATGCTTTCTTTGTGAGAGAGGATCGGTAAGTGGATCAGCAACATTCTCTTATGTTGCTACTTTTCATATTGTAATATCTCCTCGTCTCACGAACTTTCTGACTAGGTGATATTTCCTGAGTCAATATTTGGATCTTTTATGGGGCTTAGACTCTTTAGCTTGTGTAGTAGCACCAGTATTGTCACAATAAAGGCTTATGGGACTCTGGACAGGCATAACCATTTATATCTAGCTCATAAATTAAGAACGCATCATTAGTTCTTCTTAAGCACTGTAAGATGATTTTCTGCTATCCAGTGACTCTTACGTGGATTACATTAGTACTGACTTGTCATGCTAAGGGCAAACGATACATCTGGTCGAGTACAAATCCTGGCATACAAGATTGATCTAATGACCGAAGGATATGGAATCTTTATCATGCAGTCTCGCTCATCAGGAGTCGAAGGACTCTGAGTCATGGTCAGATAAATGCCATGTGACCTCAGCAAGAGTCCCTATTGGGGTCTTGCATACCGAACCTTTTCAATGTCTTGTTAATGTAGCTAGGTACCCTGACTTAGACCGATCATTCTCTTTGATCTATCTCTATAGATCTTTATCCTAAGAATATAAGTAGCTTCTCCTAAGTCTTTCATGGAGAAACAACTTCTTAACTAAGTCTTGGCTGTCTGCAAGGAGGTTATGTCATTTCAAGTGAGTAATATGTCATATGTATATATATAAGACAAAGAAGACAACTATGATAATCAATGAGAAATAGATATTATTAAATAACTTCATATAAATATGATAATTACATATGTAGGCACATCAAATGTCATATGGCACTATTTTTAACAATCTCCCACTTGCACGAGGGCTAGTCATTCATGACTCTAAGGACTATCGGTCTAGCATGCTCTTCATGCTTTCTTTGTGAGAGAGGTTTGGTAAGTGGATCAGCAACATTATCTTCTGTTGCTACTTTACATATTGTAATATCTCTTTGTCTGACGAACTTTCTAACTAGATGATATTTCCTGAGTCAATATTTGGATCTTTTATGGGGCTTAGACTCTTTAGCTTGTGTAGTAGCACCAGTATTGTCACAATAAAGCCTTATGGGACCCTGTATAGGCGTAACCATTTACAACTAGCTCATAAATTAAGAACACATCATTAGTTCTTCTGAAGTACTATAAGATGATTTTCTGCTGTCCAATGACTCTCATGTAGATTTGATTAGTACCGAATTGTCATGCCAAGTGCAAACGATACATCTGGGCGAGTACAAATCATGGTATACAATATTGATCCAATGACCGAAGGATATAGAATATTTATCATGCAGTCCGCTCATCAGGAGTCGAAGGACTCTGAGTCGTAGTCAGATGAATGCCATGTGACATCAGCAAGAGTCCCTATTGTAGTCTTACATACTGTACCTTTTCAATGTCTTGTTAATGTAGCTAGGCACCCTGTCTCAGACCGATCATTCTCTTTGATCTATCTCTATGGATCTTTATCCCAAGAATATAAGTAGCTTCTCCTAAGTCTTTCATGGAGATACAACTTCTCAACCAAGTCTTGGCTGTTTGCAAAGAGGGTATGTCATCTCGTTTGAGTAATATGTCATCTACATATAAGACTAACAAGACAACTATGATAATCAATGAGAAATAGATATTATTAAATAACCCATATATATATATATGAAAATTACAAATCTAGGCACATCAAATATCCTAGGGTACTATTTCTAACAAAAATTCCCACTTGCACTAGTGCCAGTCATTCATGACTCTAAGGCCTATCGGTCTAGCATGCTCTTCATGCTTTCCTTGTGAGAGAGGTTTGGTAAGTGGATCAGCAACATTTTCTTCTGTTGCTACTTTGCATATTGTGATATCTTCTCGTCTAGCGAACTCGCCGACTAGGGGATATCTCCTGAGTCAATATTTGGATCTTTTATGGAACTTAGACTCTTTAGCTTGTGCAGTAGCACCAGTATTGTCACAATAAAGGCTTATGGGACCTTGGATAGGCATAGCAAGTTATATCCCGCTTGTAAATTGAGGATGCATCCTTATTTCTTCTTAAGTACTTTAAGATGATTTTCGGCTGTCCAGTGACTCTCACGTAGATTTTATTAGTACCGACTTGTCATGCTAAGAGCAAATGATACATCTGGTCGAGTATAAATCATGTCATAGAAGATTGATCCAATGGCCGAAGGATACGGAATCTTTATCATGCAGTATCGCTCATCAGGAGTCGAAGGACTCTGAGTAGTAGTCAGATGAATGCCATGTGACATCATCAAGAGTCCCTCTTGCAGTCTTGCATACTCAACCTTTTCAATGTCTTGTTAATGTAGGTACCCTGACCCAGACCGATCATTCTCTTTGATCTATCTCTATGGGTCTTTATCCCAAGAATATAAGCAGCTTCTCCTAAGTCTTTCATGGAGAAACAACTTCTTAACCAAGTCTTAGCTGTTTGCAAAGAGGGTATGTCATCTTCATTGAGTAATATGTCATCTACATATAAGACTAACAAGATAACTATGATAATCAATGAGAAATATATATTATTAAATAACCCATATAAATATGAAAATTACAAACATAGGCCGTTAAAACCAACCTAAAATCAAAACATCCAATTATAATATCCGGATTTATTATTATGTATTTCATCTGTATTTGAACCCTGTATTATTCGAAATTGTGATCTTGATAATTGGAGTATGATATTTCTCACATTAGTATCCTTATAAATAAGTATAACAACATGCAAAAAAATTCATGCAAACTCGTGCTAGCGCACGCTAAGAATGTAGCTTAATGTGCCTTATCGACTACAACTAGCGCACGCTACGAATGAAGAAATTGCATGCGCTAGGCAGTCAATTATTGAGCTTAGCGGCTAGCACATGCGCCATCCGGACGTGGGTCCGGATAAGATTCCTGCGGGCAACCTAGACAGATTTGGAGTCAACGCTAGTTAGCGTGCGCTAAGGATATAGGGATAGCGTGCGCTAATTAACGTATGTGCAGAAATGTTATAAATGG
Source organism: Orobanche coerulescens (assembly GCA_033398695.1). Lineage (NCBI taxonomy): Eukaryota > Viridiplantae > Streptophyta > Magnoliopsida > Lamiales > Orobanchaceae > Orobanche > Orobanche coerulescens. Next base: position 106,691,887 of record CM065804.1, read on the forward strand.
GACAGCAACCCATTTTACTTGGTTTACTTTTCCTTCGATTATCCTTCGTTCTTGAGAGACCAGAGAGCATTATATCCTCCTTAAACACTTAGACCACCTCTACTTGATTCATTCAAGATTGGATATCACTTGTGATTGATCATTAAAGTGGAGTAGCACCTTAGATTGGCATACTACCAACCGGAGTCAGATTCTACCTTTTTGGCTCAGTGATTTCTTCATCTTAAGGTAGGTTAATTTTATCTCCAGCCTTGGATTCGTGTTCTGAAGAATAAGATGATCATGCTATCAAGATATTGAATTCCATTGATGAATTATTCAAACAAGCATCCTGTTTAGAAGTGGGAATGATTATGCTTATAATATCGTCATTGAAACATCGTAGTTGGAATTGTTAGTTCACCTTTAAGATGAAGTTTGAATGTGTAAATGACAATGGAATCTAGTGCATCAACCTGAGATCACGAACTTCACATGAGAATGATAATCAAGTTGGATATAAGAGTTGTGATGATATTCATTTCCTTGAATTCAAAGATGTTCGAATCCGTAAGATCATTCATAAGTTTATGAACATGACATGTAGACAGATAACGTACGTTAATCACTGAGGAGTTCGTAATTTCATCACCGTTAGAGCAGTCTACTGCCCAGTAGTGAAACTGCCATGCACACTTAGCGTACGCTAAGTTATGCATATTAACGTACGCTATCGGGCATGTTTAGCGTACACTACGTTTGGTACGTAACGTACGTTAGGTCATCAGGCGAGTTAGTAGGCTGACCAGAGAGGACTGTCGATACATAGTTAGCATATGCTAGGCTTCGTTGTTTACGTGCGCTAACGAGCAGGCTTAACGCACGCTATGTAGAATATGTAGCGTACACTAAGCAGTTCAAGCAGATTAAGTTTTATGAACTTTCGGCCGTAAATTGGATTGTTAGACATTCGTATGACGTGAGATAAATTCTATATTTATTCTTTTGTTAAGGTTCGAGCTTGCTACGTGATTGATCGATGGGGTGACCTTCGAATGTTTCATTTTTCATGGAAGTAGTATTCTTGTCTTCGAATCGAGGCAAGTACCTTAATTGTTTTACATATTGATGTTATACATATTGTCGTGCATATATGTCGTTGGTCTGACGGGATCATCGGGGGATCTATGCTAGCGTGTGCTGGATCATCAGACGGGTTTTTCCACCTCGAGTTGGTTTGACAGAATCATCGGGGGGTCTAGGCAGTGAACGTTGGATCATTGGAATTACCATGTGTATGTTGTGATATCATGTTGTGATATCATGTTGTGATTATCATGTGTGTATGTTATTATTGAGTTTCTCGCAGGAGAAAACTCGTTGGTTCTTTTGTCATTTATATTATTATTATTCTTCGTGAGATGTTGAATAATATGTTGTGGTACTTGTACTAGCAATCGCTGTGCTAACCCCTTCGGGGGTGAACATTTGTTTATGTTCAGGATCCAGGAGAGCAGGGAAACAACCACTGGAGTTGCATGACGACGAGGGTGCAGAGTGATGTTCTGGCTGGGTTTATTTGTCTATTGTTTGTATCGTTTTAATAAGTACTCGAGTACGTAGTCATTTATGATGATTTGGATTTAGTGATGTATTAATACTTTTCCGTTAAACATTCGTACTTTTAGTATTGGTCAGAACTATTGTATCTTATTTCCGTTATTTTCATACGTTGGTATCTGTTATTGTCTTTTCATTTCTTCAGCCTTGTAATTTCTTATGCAAAGGATTTACGGCGCTGTAATATTCCTGAAAACATCGGAGGTGTTACAGAATATGGTATCGGAGCTAAGATTATGGATATCTTGGCCATTGGGTCAAAATAGGGGTCATATACGTCTTTTGAGGTAACCGGCCGTGAATAACATCACTGTACTGCCTACGTCTTCATGCAAACGGTGGTTGTAAGTTCCTAAACTCTATCTCATCTTTTACATGTTGTATCTCTTTATACTTGAACATTAGAACGATATTGTTTCCTGTATATTGAGTATTTATGCTTACAGTATGTTGAGAGGTGGACGTGGACGTGGTCGCGGTCGCGGACGCGGACGAAGGAATGCCCAAAGAGAAGTTTCGCCTTCTAATCAGGCCAGCCACAGCTCAGGCGAGCCGCAAAGATCTATTAATAATGAACCGGAACCTATTGTGCCCGAAATCCTTCGTCAGGTGGTGAACCAGATGACTCAGTTCACCCAGGTCGTGGACCGAATGCAGGTGGCGGTGGGATTACAGCAGGGAGATAGACAGCAAGGGATCCCAGACTTGGGAAATCGAGGTGATCGATGGTTGCAAGAGGTGGCGAAGATGCAACCACCCAAATTCGACGGCTTTTCTGAGATACCCACATGGGACCATTGGTTGAAGGAATTGGAGAAAATCTTTGCCGGAATTAATTGCCCAGACGACCGGAGAGCCTCTATTGCTCAGTACTTTCTGATAGGGGAATCATCCGAGTGGTGGGAAGCCATCCGTCCTGCAGATCATGATGCTGACTGGACAGAATTTAAATTGATGATGGAAGCTCAGTACTGCCCTCGTCCTGTGAGGGAAGCCAAAGTTCGGGAGTTTTTCTCCACTCAGCCGTCAGACGAACCTGTATCCCACACAATTAAGACGTTTAACCAGTAGCTAGCATTTGTTTGACATCTGGTCAGAACAGATGCAAAAATGATTATCCATTTTGATATGAGAATGAAACCAGAAATCCAGAGGTACATGTCCGGTTTTGAATGAACCACCCTCCATCAATACCAGGATAAAGCATTGGCGTACGAAATCAAGGAAGTAGTAATGGAAAAGTTTACGGAATCCAAGAAGCAGAAAGTCTCTGGTACTTTTACAGAGCACAAGAGCAGCAGGCCCCGCAAGACCTAGTCATGTTTTCGTTCTTTCAAGAAACCTCTGCACCCATCTAGAAGCGTAAAGAACTTCGGAGCAGCATCAACCATGACAGATGTCACCAGGAAATGTTTTAAGTGTGCCCAGACAGGGCACTATCGACGGAATTGCCCCTACCTATCGTGACTTGTTTTGATTGTGGACGGAAGGGACATCGTGCGGTGTTCTGTGAAGAGGCTGCAAAGTCTTTTAGAGACCGTACACCGCATCCAGTTCAGAAGGAAGCTAGTATCCAACAGATGCAGCAAAGTGTACAGATGCCTCAGAATTTTGGCCGCGGACGAGACAGGGGATAATGGGACCGAAAGGGTACATAGAGTGCCGGATCTGTTCCCGTACATCTGTACGAGATGAGGAGAACAGACGATCAGGATGCTGCTGTCGCATCAGGTACTGTTTAGATCCTTTCCCAGCCAGTTAGCGTTTTATTCGATATAGGAGCTACGCATTCATTAATATCCTTATCTTGTGTAAATCGTTTGAATATTTCTGGTTTTCATAATTGTGAACCTTATGTTGTTAGTTTACCGAGTGGAGAGAGGATTGTTGGAAACTTAGAAACTAGATATTTCCCTGTATCATTGGGAGGCAGAGAGTGGCTCTCAAATCTAATTGTGATAGAAATGCAAGGAGATGACCTGATACTCGGAGACGATTGGCTTAATCGATATGGAGCTATTGTAAATTACCGAAGGAGGAATATCTCACTGATCGCTGACGATGGTTCCGAAATACAGTTTGAAGGATGGAAACCAGAAAGCTCAAGAAGGTTGATCAAAGCGATGAAAGCTGTCAAATTGTTGAAACAGGGCTGTACTGGATACTGGTGCTATGCAATGAAGAAAGAAGACGAAATTGTGGAACTTTCATCTATTCCTATTGTGAACGAGTTTCTGGATATATTTCTTGACGAGTTACCTGGACTACCTCCATGACGGGATGTAGAATTCACTATCGAGCTGGAACCCGGAGCTACACCAATTTCTAAGGTGCCGTATCGTATGGCACCTACTGAGATGTATGAACTGAAAAAGCAGTTGGAGGAGTTACTAGACAAAGGCTATATCCAGCCAAGGGTTTTGCCATGGGGAGCACCAGTTCTTTTTGTCCGGAAGAAGGATGGATTGCTTCGACTGTGTGTTGACTATCGAGAGCTGAACAAAATGACGATTAAGAACAAGTATCCATTTCCACGAATTGATTATTTGTTTGACCAGTTGCAAGGAGCAACAGTATTTTCAAAACTCGATCTGAGATCAGGATACCATCAGCTGAGGATTAAGGAATCTGATGTTCCGAAGTCAGCATTCAGAACTCGTTACGGACATTATGAGTTTGTAGTGATGACGTTTGGTCTCACTAACGCACCTGCTGTATTCACGCAATTGATGAACCGAGTGTTCATCGAAGATTTGGATAAATTTGTGGTTGTGTTTACTGATGACATTCTAGTTTATTCCAAGAGCACGGAAGAACATGCGCAACATTTGCGGAATGTATTAGAACTTTTGAGAAGCAAGCAATTGTATGCCAAACTTTCTAAGTGTGAATTCTGGCTAAAGGAAGTAATGTTCCTCGGCCATGTGGTATCAGCTGAAGGAGTCCGAGTAGATCCTGAGAAGATCGAAGCGGTTATATATTGGAAGCCTCCAAAGAACGTGAAAGAAGTCCGGAGTTTCTTAGGACTTGCTGGGTATTATCGTTGGTTCGTGGAAGGGTTTTCCAAAATTTCCCCCCACTTACTCGTCTACTGCAGAAAACACAAAAGTTTGAGTGGAACGAGTTGTGCCAGAATAGCTTTGACGAATTGAAGAAGATATTGACGACAGCACCGATTTTAACATTCAGGGAACTGGAGGATTCATAGTTTACAGTGATGCTTCAAACCAAGGACTCGGATGTGTATTGATGCAGAATGATAAGGTGATCGCTTATGCGTCACGACAGATGAAACCCTATGAAGTAAATTACCCAATGCATGATTTGGAGCTAGCAACAGTAGTTTTTGCTTTGAAAATCTGGAGGCATTACCTGTTCGGGACTCACTGTCAGATCTTTACGGATCACAAGAGTCTCAAATACATCTTCAGTCAGAAAGAGTTGAACATGCGGCAAAGGAGATGGCTGGAACTTATTAAGGATTATGACTTGGAGATTTTTCATCATCCAGGCAAAGCAAATGTAGTGGCCGATGCACTTAGCCGCAAGCCTGTTTCTATCCAGATGCTGGAGACTCTGACCTCCCAGCTCAGGATTCAACGAGAGATGATTCGAGAAGGAATTGAAGTATGGTTACAAAGAGTCCAAGGACAACTGTGCGTGATGGAAATAACTTCATTTTTAACCGAGGAAATCAAATCTAAGCAGGCAGATGATCCTCTGATGATTCGGTTACGTGATGAAGTGATCAAGGGGAAGGCCCCCGGATTCGTAATTTATGATTATGGAGTTTTGAGATTTCAAAACCGACTCTGCGTTCCCGATGTTGATGTTCTAAAATAGATGATTATGAAAGAAGCTCACAGCTCGCCCTATTCTATCCACCCGGGCACCAGTAAGATGTATAAGGACTTGAAGCAGAACTTTTGGTGGGGCAACATGAAGAAAGATGTAGCTGACTATGTTTCGAAATGCTTGACTTGTTCACAGGTTAAGATCGAGCATCAACGACCTGCCGGAATGCTGAAGTCGCTCTCGATTCCTGAATGGAAGTGAGAGGACATATCGATGGACTTTATCACTAGTATGCCAAGAACCAAGACAGGAATAAACATGATTTGGGTGATAGTTGACCATTTAACCAAATCAGCTCATTTTATAGCCATTAAGGACATTTGGGGACCAGAGAGATTGGCACGGGTATTTATTTCAGAGATAGTCCGACTGCATGGTACGCCGAAGACCATTATTTCTGATCGAGATGGCCGTTTTGTGTCTCATTTTTGGAAAGCAGTTCATAAGGCCTTGGGGACCGAATTGAACTTGATGCCTTATCACCCATGCATGCATGCATAATCCGAGAGGACCATTCAAACGGTAGAAGACATGTTGAGGGACTGTGCCTTAGATTGGTCAAACGATTGGGAAGTTCATCTACCGTGGATTGAATTTACCTACAACAATAGTTGACATGCTTCCATTAAGATGGCACCGTTTGAGGCATTATACGGGAGGAGATGCAGATCGCCCCTATGTTGGGACGATTCATCAGACTTGATCAGGACAGAACCAGAATTGATTGTACAGACACGAGAGAAGATATCCTTGATTCGTGAAAGGCTGTTGACCGCCCAGAGTCGACAGAAATCTTATGCAAACGTACGCCGTCGCCCATTGGAATTTAGTATTGGAGACCACGTACTTTTAAAGGTTTCTCCTACTCGGGGAATCTTCCATTTTGGAAGGAAAGGAAAGCTGAGTCTGAGATATATCGGACCATTCGAGATCCTTGAGAGAGTTGGAGAGTTGGCTTACAGATTGGCATTACCACCGTCATTGAGCCATGTTCATAATGTGTTTCACGTATCCTAGTTACAGAGATATATACCGGATCCTAGTCATGTCATTGATTTCGGCGAAATCGAAGTCGCTCAGGATGGAACATTTGAAGAAAGACCGGTAAAGATACTCGAGAGTCGAGTTAAGCAATTGAGGAACAAACTAATCATTTTGGTCAAAGTTCAGTGGTCACGCCACGGGGTGGAAGAAGCCACTTGGGAAACAGAATATAGCATGAAGTCCAGATATCCAGAGTTTTTTCATCTTGAGTTTCGGGATGAAACTCCTTTTTAGTAAAAGAGTATGTAATATCCGGATTTATTATTGTGTATTTTATCTGTATTTGAACCCTGTATTATTCGGAATTGTGATATCGATAATTGGAGTATGATATTTCTCACATTAGTATCCTTGTACATAAATATAACAACATGCAAAAAATTTCATGCAAACTCGTGATAGCGCACGCTAAGAATGTAGCTTAATGTGCCTTATCGGCTACAACTAGCGCACGCTACGAATGAAGAAATTGCATGTGCTAGGTAGTCAATTATTGAGCTTAACGGCTAGCACATGCGCCATCCGGACGTGGGTCCGGATAAGATTCCTGCGGGCAACCTGGACAGATTTGGAGTCAACGCTAGTTAGCGTGCGCTAAGGATATAGGGATAGCGTGCGCTAATTAACGTATGTGCAGAAATGTTATAAATGGGATAGCAACCCATTTTACTTGGTTTACTTTTCCTTCGATTATCCTTCGTTCTTGAGAGACCAGAGAGCATTATATCCTCCTTAAACACTTAGACCACCTCTACTTGATTCATTCAAGATTGGATATCACTTGTGATTGATCATTAAAGTGGAGTAGCACCTTGGATTGGCATACAACCAACCAGAGTCAGATTCTACCTTTTTGGCTTAGTGATTTCTTCATCTTAAGGTATGTTAATTCTATCTCCAGCCTTGGATTCGTGTTCTGAAGAATAAGATGATCATGCTATCAAGATATTGAATTCTATTGATAAATTATTCAAACAAGCATCATGTTTAGAAGTGGGAATGATTATGCTTATAATATTGTCATTGAAACATCATAGTTGGAATTGTTAGTTCACCTTTAAGATGAAGTCTGAATGTGTAAATGACAATGGAATCTAGTGCATCAACCTGAGATCATGAACTTCACATGAGAATGATAATCAAGTTGGATATAAGAGTTGTGATGATATTCATTTCCTTGAATTCAAAGATGTTTGAATCCGTAAGATCATTCATAAGTTTATGAACATGACATGTAGATGGATAACGTACGTTAATCACTGAGGAGTTCGTAATTTCATCACCGTTAGAACGGTCTACTGCCCAGTAGTGAAACTGCCATGCACACTTAGCGTACGCTAAGTTATGCATATTAACGTACGCTATCGGGCATGTTTAGCGTACGCTACGTTTGGTACATAACGTACGTTTGGTCATCAGGCGAGTCAGTTGGCTGACTAGAGAGGACTGTCGATACAAAGTTAGCGTACGCTAGGCTTCGTTGTTTACGTGCGCTAACAAGCAGGCTTAACGTACGCTATGTAGAATACATAGTGTACGCTAAGCAGTTCAGGTATATTACGTTTTATGAACTTTCGGCCGTAAATTGGATTGTTAGACATTCGTACGATGTGAGATAAATTATATATTATTTCTTTTGTTAAGGTTCGAGCTTGCTACGTGATTGATCGAAGGTGCAACCTTTGAGTGTTTTGTTCTTCGTGGAAGTAGTATTCTTGTCTTCGAATCGAGGCAAGTACCATAATTGTTTTACATATTGATGTTATACATATTGTCGTGCATATATGTCGTTGTTGTATGTCCACCTCGTGTTGGTCCGACAGGATCATCGGGGGATCTATGCTAGCGTGTGCTGGATCATCGGACGGGTTTTTCCACCTCGGGTTGGTTTGACAGAATCATCGGGGGGTCTAGGCAGTGAACGTTGGATCATTGGAATTACCATGTGTATGTTGTGATATCATGTTGTGATATCATGTTGTGATTATCATGTGTGTATGTTATTATTAAGTTTCTCGCAGGAGAAAACTCGTTGGTTCTTTTGTCATTTATATTATTATTATTCTTCATGAGATGTTGAATAATATGTTGTGGTATTTGTACTAGCAATCGTTGTGCTAACCCCTTCGGGGGTGAACATTTGTTTATGTTCAGGATCCAGGAGAGCAGGGAAACAACCACTGGAGTTGCATGACGACGAGGGTGCGGAGTGATGTTCCGGCTGGGTTTATTTGTCTATTGTTTGTATCGTTTTAATAAGTACTCGAGTACGTAGTCGTTTATGATGATTTGGATTTAGTGATGTATTAATACTTTTCCGTTGAACATTCGTACTTTCAGTATTGGTCAGAACTATTGTATCTTATTTCCGTTATTTTCATACGTTGGTATCTGTTATGGTCTTTTCATTTCTTCATCCTTGTAATTCCTTATGTAAAGGATTTACGGCGCTGTAATATTCCTGAAAACATCGGAGGTGTTATAGAATATGGTATCGGAGCTAAGATTATGGATATCTTGGCCATTGGGTTAAAATATGGGTCATATACGTCTTTTGAGGTAACCGGCCGTGAATAACATCACTGTACTGCCTACGTCTTCATGCAAACGGTGGTTGTAAGTTCCTAAACTCTATCTCATCCTTTACATGTTGTATCTCTTTATACTTGAACATTAGAACGATATTGTTTCCTGTATATTGAGTATTTATGCTTACAGTATGTTCAGAGGTGGACGTGGACGGCGTCGCGGTCGCGGACGCGGACGAAGGAATGCCCAAAGAGAAGTTTCGCCTTCTAATTAGGCCAGCCACAGCTCAGGCGAGCCGCAAAGATCTATTAATAATGAACCGGAACCTGTTGTGCCCGAAATCCTTCGTCAGTTGGTGAACCAGATGACTCAGTTCACCTAGGTCATGGACCGAATGCAGGTGGCGGTGGGATTACACCAGGGAGATAGACAGCAAGGGATCCCAGACATGGGAAATCGAGGTGATCGATGGCTGCAAGAGGTGGCGAAGATGCAACCACCCAAATTCGACGGATTTTTTGAGATACCCACATGGGACCATTGGTTGAAGGAATTGGAGAAAATATTTGCCGGAATTAATTGCCCAGACGACCTAAGAGCCTCTATTGCTCAGTACTTTCTGATAGGGGAAGCATCCGAGTGGTGGGAAGCCATCCGGCCTGCAGATCATGATGCTGACTGGACAGAATTTAAATTGATGATGGAAGCTCAGTACTGCCCTCGTCCTGTGAGGGAAGCTAAAGTTCGGAAGTTTTTCTCCGCTCAGCCGTCAGACGAACCTGTATCCCACACAATTAAGACGTTTAACCAGTAGCTAGCATTTGTTCGACATCTGGTTAGAACATATGCAGAAATAATGATCTATTTTGATATGAGAATGAAACCAGAAATCCAGAGGTATATGTCCGGTTTTGAATATACCACTCTCCATCAATACCAGGATAAAGCATTGGCGTACGAAATCAAGGAAGTAGTAATGGAGAAGTTTACGGAATCCAAGAAGCAGAAAGTCTTTGGTACTTTTACAGAGCACAAGAGCAGCGGGCCTCGCAAGACCCAGTCATCTTTTCGTTCTATCAAGAAACCTCTGCACCCATCTAGAATTGGAAAGAACTTCGGAGCAGCATCAACCATGACAGACGTCACTAGGAAATGCTTTAACTGTGCCCAGACAGGGCACTATTGACGGAATTGCCCCTACCTGTCGTGATTTGTTTTGATTGTGGATAGAAGGGACATTGTGCAGTGTTCTGTGAAGAGGCTGCAAAGTCTTTTAGAGCCCGTACACCACAACCAGTTCAGAAGGAAGCTAGTATCCAACATATGCAGCAAAGTGTACAGATGCCTCAGAATTTTGGCCGCGGACGAGGCAGGGGATATTGGGACCGAAAGGGTACATCGAATGCCGAATCTGTTCCCGCACATCTTTACGAGATGAGGAGAACAGACGATCAGGATGCTGCTGTCGCATCAGGTACTGTTCAGATCCTTTCCCAGCCAGTTAGCGTTTTATTCGATACAGGAGCTACGCATTCATTAATATCCTTATCTTGTGTAAATCGTTTGAATATTTATGGTTTTCATAATTGTGAACCTTATGTTGTTGGTTTACCGAGTGGAGAGAGGATTGTTGGAAACTTAGAAACTAGATATTTTCCTGTATCATTGGTAGGCAGAGAGAGGCTCTCAAATCTAATTGTGATAGAAATGCAAGGAGACGACCTGATACTCGGAGACGATTGGCTTAATCGATATGGAGCTATTGTAAATTACCGAAGGAGGAATATCTCAATGATCGCTGACGATGGTTCCGAAATACGGTTTGAAGGATGGAAACCAGAAAGCTCAGGAAGGTTGATCAAAGCGATGAAAGCTGTCAAATTGTTGAAACAGGGCTGTACTGGATACTGGTGCTATGCAATGAAGAAAGAAGACGAAATTGTGGAACTTTCATCCATTCCTGTTGTGAACGAGTTTCTGGATATATATCCTGACAAGTTACCTGGACTACCTCCACGACGGGATGTAGAATTCACTATCGAGCTGGAACCTGGAGTTACACCAATTTCTAAGGTGCCGTATCGTATGGCACCTACTTAGATGTATGAACTGAAAAAGCAGTTGGAGGAGTTACTAGACAAAGGCTATATCCAGCCAAGCATTTCGCCCTGGGGAGCACTAGTTCTTTTTGTCCGGAAGAAGGATGGATTGCTTCGACTGTGTGTTGACTATCGAGAGCTGAACAAAATGACGATTAAGAACAAGTATCCATTGCCACGAATTGATTATTTGTTTGACCAGTTGCAAGGAGCAACAGTACTTTCAAAACTCGATCTCAGATCAGGATACCATCCGCTGAGGATTAAGGAATCTGATGTTCCGAAGTCAGCATTCAGAACTCGTTACGGACATTATGAGTTTGTAGTGATGACGTTTGGTCTCACTAACGCACCTGCTGTATTCACGCAATTTATGAACCGAGTGTTCATCGAATATTTGGATAAATTTGTGGTTGTGTTTATTGATGACATTCTAGTTTATTCCAAGAGCACAGAAGAACATGCGCAGCATTTGCAGATTGTATTAGAACTTTTGAGAAGCGAGCAATTGTACGCCAAACTTTCTAAGTGTGAATTCTGGCTAAAGGAAGTAATGTTCCTCGGTCATGTGGTATCAACTGAAGGAGTCCGAGTAGATCCTCAGAAGATCGAAGCGGTTATAGATTGGAAGCCTCCAAAGAACGTGAAAGAAGTCCGGAGTTTCTTAGGACTTACTGGGTATTATCGTCGGTTCGTGGAAGGGTTTTCCAAAATTTCCCCCCCACTTACTCGACTACTGCACAAAACACAAAAGTTTGAGTGGAACGAGTTGTGCCAGAATAGCTTTGACGAATTGAAGAAGATATTGACGACAGCACCGATTTTAACACTTCCATAGGGAACTGGAGGATTCATAGTTTACAGTGATGATTCAAACCAAGCACTCGGATGTGTATTGATGCAGAATGATAAGGTGATCGCTTATGCGTCACGACAGCTGAAACCCTATGAAGTGAATTACCCAATGCACGATTTGGAGCTAGCAGCAGTAGTTTTTGCTTTGAAAATCTGTAGGCATTACCTGTTCGGGACTCACTGTCAGATCTTTATGGATCACAAGAGTCTCAAATACATCTTCAGTCAGAAAGAGTTGAACATGCGGCAAATGAGATGGCTGGAATTTATTAAGGATTATGACATCATCCAGGCAAAGCAAATGTAGTGGCCGATGCACTTAGCCGCAAGCCTGTTTCTATCCAGATGCTGGAGACTCTGACCTCCCAGCTCAGCATTCAATGATAGATGATTCGAGAAGGAATTGAAGTATGGTTACAAAGAGTCCAAGGACAACTGTGCGTGATGGAAATAACTTCATTTTTAACCGAGGAAATCAAATCTAAGCAGGCAGATGATCCTCTGATGATTCGGTTACGTGATGAAGTGATCACGGGGAAGGCCCCCAGATTCGTAATTCATGATGATGGAGTTTTGAGATTTCAGAACCGACTCTGCATTCCCGATGTTGATGTTCTGAAACAGACGATTATGAAGGAAGCTCACAGCTCGCCCTATTCTATCCACCCGGGCACCAGTAAGATGTATAAGGACTTGAAGCAGAACTTTTGGTGGGGCAACATGAAGAAAGATGTAGCGGACTATGTTTCGAAATGCTTGACTTGTTCGCAGGTTAAGATCGAGCATCAACGACCTGCCGGAATGCTGAAGCCACTCCCGATTCCTGAATGGAAGTGAGAGGACATATCGATGGACTCTATCACTAGTATGCCGAGAACCAAGACAGGAATAAACATGATTTGGGTGATAGTTGACCGTTTAACCAAATCAGTTCATTTTCTAGGCATTAAGGACACGTGGGGACCAGAGAGGTTGGCATGGGTATTTTTTTGAGAGATAGTCCGACTGCATGGTACGCCGAAGACCATTATTTCTGATCGAGATGGCCGTTTTATGTCTCATTTTTGGAAAGCAGTTTATAAGGCCTTGGGGACCAAATTGAACTTCAGTACACCTTATCACCCGCAGACAGACGGACAATCCGAGAGGACCATTCAAACGGTAGAAGACATGCTGAGGGCCTGTGCCTTAGATTGGTCAAACGATTGGGAAGTTCATCTACCGTGGATTGAATTTACCTACAACAATAGTTGGCATGCTTCCATTAAGATGGCACCGTTTGAGGCATTATACGGGAGGAGATGCAGATCGCCCCTATGTTGGGACGATTCATCAGACTTGATCGGGACAGAACTGCACTGATTATGCAGACACGAGAGAAGATATCCTTGATTCGTGAAAGGTCATGACCGCCCGCAGTCGGCAAATCTTATGCAGACGTACGCCGTCGCCCCTTGGAATTCAGTATTGGAGACCACGTACTTTTAAAGGTTTCTCCTACTCGGGAAATCTTCCGTTTTGGAAGGAAAGGAAAGCTGAGTCCGAGATATATCGGGCCATTCGATATCCTTGAGAGAGTTGGAGAGTTGGCATACATATTGGCATTACCACCGTCATTGAGCCATGTTCATAACGTATTTCACGTATCCCAGTTACGGAGATATATACCGGATCCTAGTCATGTCATTGATTTCGGCGAAATCGAAGTTGCTCAGGATGGAACATTTGAAGAAAGATCGGTAAAGATACTCGAGAGTCGAGTTAAGCAATTGAGGAACAAACTAATCGTTTTGGTCAAAGTTCAGTGGTCACGCCACGGGGTGGAAGAAACCACTTGAGAAACAGAAGATAGCATGAAGTCCAGATATCCAGAGTTATTTTCGTCTTGAGTTTCGGGACGAAACTCCTTTTTAGTAGAAGAGTATGTAATATCCGGATTTATTATTGTATATTTCATCTGTATTTGAACCCTGTATTATTCGGAATTGTGATCTCGATAATTGGAGTATGATATTTCTCACATTAGTATCCTTGTACATAAATATAACAACATGCAAAAATTTTCATGCAAACTCGTGATAGCGCACGCTAAGAATGTAGCTTAACGTGCCTTATCGGCTACAACTAGCGCACGCTACGAATGAAGAAATTGCATGCGCTAGGCAGTCAATTATTGAGCTTAGCGGCTAGCACATGTGCCATCCGGACGTGGGTCCGGATAAGATTCCTGCGGGTAACCTGGATAGATTTGGAGTTAACGCTAGTTAGCGTGCGCTAAGGATATAGGGATAGCGTGCGCTAATTAACGTATGTGCATAAATGTTATAAATGGGACAGCAACCCATTTTACTTGGTTTACTTTTCCTTCGATTATCCTTCATTCTTGAGAGACCAGAGAGCATTATATACTCCTTAAACACTTAGACCACCTCTACTTGATTCATTCAAGATTGGATATCACTTGTGATTGATCATTGAAGTGGAGTAGCACCTTGGATTGGCATACAACCAACCGGAGTCAGATTCTACCTTTTTGGCTCAGTGATTTCTTCATCTTAAGGTATGTTAATTCTATCGCCAGCCTTGGATTCGTGTTCTGAAGAATAAGATGATCATGCTATCGAGATATTGAATTCCATTGATGAATTACTCAAACAAGCATCATGTTTAGAAGTGGGAATGATTATGCTTATAATATCGTCATTGAAACATCGTAGTTGGAATTGTTAGTTCACCTTTAAAATGAAGTCTGAATGTGTAAATGACAATGGAATCTAGTGCATCAACCTGAGATCACGAACTTCACATGAGAATGATAATCAAGTTGGATATAAGAGTTGTGATGATATTCATTTCCTTGAATTCAAAGATGTTTGAATCCGTAAGATCATTCATAAGCTTATGAACATGACATGTAGATGGATAACGTATGTTAATCACTAAGGAGTTCGTAATTTCATCACCGTTAGAACGGTCTACTGCCCAGTAGTGAAACTGCCATGCACACTTAGCGTACGCTAAGTTATGCATATTAACGTACGCTATCGGGCATGTTTAGCGTACGCTACGTTTGGTACGTAACGTACGTTAGGTCATCAGGCGAGTCAGTCGGCTGACTAGAGAGGACTGTCGATACATAGCTAGCGTACGCTAGTCTTCGTTGTTTACGTGCGCTAACGAGCAGGCTTAACGCACGCTATGTAGAATACGTAGCCTACGCTAAGCAGTTCAGGCATACTACGTTTTATGAACTTTCGGCCATAAATTGGATTGTTAGACATTCGTACGACGTGAGATAAATTCTATATTATTTCTTTTGTTAAGGTTCGAGCTTGCTACGTGATTGATCGAAGGTGCAACCTTCGAGTGTTTCGTTTTTCGTGGTAGTAGTATTCTTGTCTTCGAATCGAGGCAAGTACCTTAATTGTTTTACATATTGATGTTATACATATTGTCGTGCATATATGTCGTTGTATGTCCACCTCGTGTTGGTCCGATGGGATCATCGGGGGATCTATGCTAGCGTGTGCTGGATCATCGGACGAGTTTTCTACCTCGGGTTGGTTTGACGGAATCATCGGGGGGTCTAGGCAGTGAATGCTGGATCATTGGAATTACCATGTGTATGTTGTGATATCATATTATGATTATCATGTGTGTATGTTATTATTGAGTTTCTCGCAGGAGAAGACTCGTTGGTTCTTTTGTCATTTATATTATTATTATTATTCTTCGTGAGATGTTGAATAATATGTTGTGGTACTTGTACTAGCAATCGTTGTGCTAACCCCTTCGGGGGTGAACATTTATTTATGTTCAGGATCCACGAGAGCAGGAAAACAACCACTGGAGTTACATGACGACGAGGGTGCAGAGTGATGTTCGTAGGGTTTATTTTATGCATTGTTTGTATCGTTTTAATAAGTACTCGAGTACGTAGTCGTTTATGATGATTTGGATTTAGTGATGTATTAATACTTTTCCGTTGAACATTCGTACTTTCAGTATTGGTCAGAACTATTGTATCTTATTTCCGTTATTTTCATACGTTGGTATCTGTTATTGTCTTTTCATTTCTTCATCCTTGTAATTCCTTATGTAAAGGATTTACGGCGCTGTAATATTCCTGAAAATATCGGGAGTGTTACAACAATCACATTGGTCAATTCATGGTCATGCCATACACCAAACATATACTATAATTAATTATCATATAATTAATAAAACCAGTTCAACAATTAGACTAAAGATGAATTTACGCGTCAATTTTAACAAATTCTAGACACTAGCCTAGATAGCAACATGCCTTGTTCCGCACGACCATGCGGGTTCAATACCCGCCATCAGCAATGCCGAATTTTGAAACATATTTTATTTTTCGAACAGACTAAAGCACAATGATATGTCTTGCTATACAAGCTAGAGCTTCAGCCTAGCGTCCGACCTTCTGCACCGCGCCAGGCAACCAGAGATCGAACCCCAGTGGGAGCAAGATTGTTTTATTTGTTAATTATTCGGTGAGCCATTTGGGCTCACTAGGGCTCGCCTATGTGCGGTCTGTGGTTCATGTTTGTTAAATCAAGCCGGACCCGTCGATCCGCCAGAATATTGATTTTTTCCAGAACAGTTATGGACAGAAAAATCTCAATAATAGTCCAGAAAATTGATTTTTGACAATCTAATTTAATTAAATTAAATCAGAAAAAATTATTTTTAATATCTCTATTTTATAAATATGATCAAGAACAGAAGACATATATTCAAAACATATAATCATATTCTAGACAAAAAATTCAATTATTTGCAAGTTGACTTCGGTACCAATGTTGAGTTTTTCATGTATCAAATACATGGAATATGAGTAAAATATAGTAGAATAATTAAAAAAACTCAATATGAGGATCTCGTGCAGTAATTTAATTGATTCAATAAAAATAGTTCTTCGAAATATCTTTATCTGATAAATAGATCTAGATCTGTACTAGAAGCTGATGAAAGTCACCTTCCTATTTCGGTGATCCACACACGAACAATTACACTCGGATTGCTAGATCCTTACTAATAAATAGTGCAATAGACAATTCCTATAAGGATTGGACTATATTAAGTTCAACTAAGGGAAGAACGCGGAATAGCCGAACCGAGACTTCTACACCATAAAAAGGGTGGCCAAACTGAAGGGGAGGGGGCCAATTTTTATTTCTTTCACAACTAAGGTTGTGTAATCTCTTTCTCTTATTTTAACACCTTGTCATAGATCCCTTATTTATACTAAGTAAACCTTATAGTCAAAACTATAGTATTTGCTTAATTACCCTTCAACTTTTTAAATAATACAATATATATATATATATTCCATATTATATATTACTTATTATTTAATCTTTTAACAAATATAATATCCAATATTATATTTACTATTCACAATCGATATAATTATATATTGAAATATATAATATCTTATATTATATATTATTAATTATTTAATTCCTTAATAAATATAATATCAATTATTATATCAAGTAGTTATTCTTACTTGTCTTTAATTGTCGTATGTGTGACCCAAAAAGACTTATATTATGTTGGCAATTCTTTAGTACCTTATTAAATAATAAATCATAAGCGGTCTCTAGCAAGACATTATGACTACCCAAATAATATAAGTTTATAATCCATTAAACTATTTAACGTGTCAAATCATATTGTCATGCGATATTATATTTGAACTAAGTCATGGAAGCTCTCATATTTATTATCTTGAAATGCTTTCTCGATCTTAAGTAGACTGATTGACTCAAATGACTCTTTACTTGAGTGTGACCATGTATTTCCCTCAATCCTACTTATCAAATGGGCCCATCAGGTATCTCTCTCGTAAAAAAGAGGGACAAATCCTCATCTTGATTATTCATTGCCCTATACATGACTCCCACTAATCCCGATTGCTAACCTTTTTGATCATCATGTTTCAGATGACGTTGGATTACATCAAGGCATAACAGTTATCATGTTGGACTCTATAATAATCTCAGGTTCAAGAATTTATTGACATACTGATTTATTGAGATTCACTTATGACATTTCCATGCAGTGATCTCAATGCGCATATCTCCAGTATTGCGTTCTCTGACCAATACCCATAAATTTGATTCGTACCATACATATAATCATCCAACGATTATAAATCAAATTTATACAAGTATATTAATCACTTGAGTCTCTACTCTACATGATTGGACCAGGGACATTTGAATGATTTTTATTATTCGTGAATAACTACTATTCGATTATTATAATACTAAAACATACACGGATTATAATAATCAATGAGAAATAGATACTATTGAATAATTTTATATAAATATGACAATTATAAATCTAGATACATCAAATGCCTCAGGGCACTATTTCCAACATATACATTTATATATTATGTCATTGTTTCACTCATATTTCATATTATTACAGTTAAAAAAATGAAATAATTTGGTTTATCTTCGTGACTTATTTCAAAATCTCCTGCATAATTGCCATAACATCATGGCAGGCCCATCAAAATTCATAATTATCATTCACATTCATAAAATTGTAACATCCCAATTTCTCATAACTATTGATCGTGGATTTATTGGAAACATAATCTATTTTTTTAATTAATAAATATCAAATGATGTTATCATTCATTTATTTCATCAATAAACACATCAAATTGATGATTTCTCTTCCAATTCACGTCAATTCTTAGCCCACCTATCATTATTCTTGTTACTATTATTATTATTATTATTATTATTATTATTATTATTATTAATAAGATGGCACCGTTAGTTTTCTTATCCCCCAAGTAGATCGATTCTCCTCTGGAATTCTTACATTCTCAAAGTCGGCCAGTCCCCAAGTTTACCCCAATTTCTTTTGGAAGATTCAAGAAAGTTATCTTCAAGTTTGTCATTGACAGGGTGTGGAAGAAGCTTAAGGGGTGGAAGGAGAAAGGCTTATCCAGAGCGGGCAAGGATACCCTCATAAAAGCAGTGGCTCAATCAATTCCAATTTACATCATGAGTTGCTACAAGATGCCTGAAGGGTGCTCTCAAGAAATTGACTCTATACTGAGAATGTTTTGGTGGGGTTCTTTTGAGGAGAAAAGAAAAATTCACCGGCTCAGTTGGGACAAACTCTCTAGATCTAAGGATAAATGAGGCATGGGATTCAGGATCTTTAGTGAATTCAGTAATGATTTGCTGTGGAAACATTGTTGGAGACTCTTAAATGGTGGAAATCAATTGCTGGAAAGTATATTTAAGAGTAGATACTATCCCAGAGGGTCTTTTAAAACTGCCAAATTGGGCTTCCAACCAAGCTATGCCTGGAGAAGTATCATGAGTGTTAAGGAGAAAGTGCTTCAAGGTTGTAAATGAGTAATTGGCAGGGTGCAATCTGTTGAGGTGTGGAATAATAAATGGCTTCCCGAGTAATCTGAATTCATTCACAATAGACCATTTGTGGAGATCCCTTCTTCTGCTATTATTGCTGATTTGATGCTAGAAAATGGTGGCCAGTTGGACAAAGAGAATATTTTCTGGAAGTTTGAGCTAAATGAAGCTAAGCAGATAGTAAGCCTTCCCTTAAGCTTCTTTGGTGGTACTAACAGATTAGTTTGTGCTGATGAAAAGAGTGGTGCATATAGAGTGAAGTCAGCATATCATTGCTTCTGCAAGGTTATGTTGGAACATTATATCCACACATTCAATTTATAGGTTTTGATGATAAGTTGCTAAACAAAGTAAAACAACAATTAATCAACAAGGAGTCGAAGACGCTTGAGACGGACAGAAAAAGCAAAGAAACAACCATTAGCACACGCAAACGCACACTATGGTCAAAGATAATTCACGCTAAGTGCAGTAAATAACGCACGCTAAACAAACTGATCAACGCACGCTAATAGGTTTGAATATCAGCCTGTTGAAGGATTCTGGAAGGTCAAAACATCACGACCATCACAAAGATTAGCGCATGCTAAATGATACAATAACGTATGTTATGAGTATAATAATTCAAACTTGGATCGGTGAATTCATGGAGTATGTCATCATGCTAACATCTAATTGAGGTCAACTGAACGCAGTGGATACAGAACATTAGCACACGCTACCGGTGAAATTAACATACGCAAAATATAGAGGCAGAAGCCAGTGGACTAATCTGATCAATAATTAATGTACGTAACTATGCAATGTTAACATACGCAACAAGGATTAGTGCATGCTAAAGGAGGAAATAGCACATGCTAAAGAAGATAGACAGTAACAATTAGTTAGGCTTTGAATCCTATAAATACCAATGTGTTTGGCATTATTCACCACAACAATTTCAAGCAAAGCTTATATACTTTAGACATCATTATCTTTATTATTATTGTAATCGAGCTTAAATGTTAAGAGTTCGAGTATTTAATTCACTCAAACATACACGAGAGAAAAGAAAGGGTTGTAGATTTGATTCGGTGTTATTACGATCGTGGATCCGGCATTATTAGAATCATAATATAAATCCAAGTGAAGTTTTTCTATTACCGATAGAAAGCTAGAAAGGTTGATTCCTTATCCGATAGAAAAGGAAAACAATTTATCTTGGATCGACATAAAGACAAGATTGTAACGGTTTCCCTCGGACTGATAGAAGACAAGGCAGAAAGATTTATCTTAAGCCTATAAAAAAAGATACAGAGAGAAGACGTAGGCATATTTGGCCGAACCTCTATATATCACTGTGTCATTTACATTCCGCACTTAATCGCTTCCGCAATCGCAAGAGGATTCTATATTCTTAACCGCACTATATAAACCCCCCTTCTAGTGGCAGTACCAACCCAATAGTTGGTAGCGGAGCAAGGTTTCTCTTATAGTCGGCTTAACATCCAAGGACAAAAATATCCAATGCCACTTCATTATGCTCCGGTCGAAGGTCTCGCCTTAAGCCGACCTCTATTTTTTGATGGATCAAATTTTATAACATGGAAAAAGAAGATGTCAATATTCATCCGAGCCTATGATATTGAGCTCTGGAAATTCATTTGTCTTGGTCCGAAAATTTCCACAAATTCCAATGGTACTCTAAAAGGCTTCGAAGAATACGGTGATACGGATTGGAAGAACGACCATTACAACAGCAAAGCAACACAATTGCTTTATTGTACTTTAAATTCGGAAGAATATAATTAAATTTCCTCATGTGATAATGCCAAAGAAATTTGAAAAATATTAGAGGTAACTCACGAAGGAACGAATCAAGTCAATGAGATGAAGATAAATATACTTCTGCACGACTACGAGCTTTTCATGATGAAAGACGAAGAGTCCATCACAAATATGCTAGGCCATTTTTCGGTCATTACTAATGGACTACCTTGCTTCGAAAAACCCTTATCGAGTAGTGAAAAAGTCAAGAAAATTTTACGATCACTACCTCGAGAATGGGACGAGACGGTTACAGCAATTATGGAATCTAAAGATCCCAATACTCTTCGCCTTGTAGGTCGCTGATAAATTATGAGATTGTTCTTAAATCACGAAACATGAAGCCGAAACCGAAGGAAAAATCTATAGGTTTAAAAGCTAAGAAAATGTCAAGAAATGAATAAGTTATCCCGATTGATGATGATGATGAAGAATCGGCATTTTATACCAAAAACTTACTAAACCGTAGAAGAAGAGACTTCAACTCGCAAGTCCGGAACGAGTCAAATCGGTTCGAAAATAAATGTCGAAATTGTGGAAAACCCAGCCACTTTGTGAAAAATTACCGTGGCTTGACTTCTAAGAAGGAAGTGCTGATAGCCATCTGGAGTGACGAAGACGAAGAAGATGAACATATTCAAAATAATCTCGCACTCATGGCAAGGAGATCATATGATGACAACAACGTCGAAAGCTAAGTAAGTACATCGTCTCATGATGAATTATTTAATACTTTCGAGTTATTACACACCGATTTTCAAAATTCACTGAAATATAACAAATCCCTTGAAATTAAAAATAAATTTTTGGAAGACGAGATCTCCAAATTACGAGAAAAAGGGAAACTTATTGAAATTGATCATTCTCTATGCCTTGACAATGAAAATACATTAAAGAATGATTTATCAAAAGTTCAAAACGAACTAAAAAATTAACGAATAAATTTTCTCTCGGAAATCAGAAATTTAAAAAATTACTTAGTGCTCAAAATTTTTTGTTAAATAAGGTTTAGGATTCAAACATAATGATAGAAACGAATCCTTAAATTTCAAAATACCCTAATATTGTATATGTTTAAAAATCAGGAATCACATTTAAAACTGTAAAATCACAAGACGAACAATCAAAATAACGAAAATATGGATTCTAAAACGAACCATAATACCAAACATCGTCTATTTACCAAACGAAAAATGACCAAGAGTCAGTTGGATCCCTAAAATTCAAAATTAATTAGTTCAAAATAATTGTTACTTAACTCAGGGGGAGTTATTTTTTAAAAGGGAGATATTTTTCAGGGAGAGTTTTTACTCATTTCTTTTCATGTTTAAATTTTTTATTGATTTTATGAATTTCATGCACATTTTGCTAATAACAAAAGATGGAAGAAGAATCAGGAGAAAAATAGAGAAAAATATAAATGCGGGAGAAGAAGAGAAAAAGAGAAGGAACGATGGGAGAAGAAATCTAACGAAATGGACAAAGCCGAAAACTTTGATCTGTATATATTTTATTTGTATTTTTGTAGGTATAAATTCCATCGAAGTATTGTTGTTTTGTCATCATCAAAAAGGGGGAGATTGTTGGAATATTTTATTCCACGCATTCAATTTAGAAGTTTTGATGATAAGTTGCTAAATAAAGAAAAACAACAATTAATCGAGAAAGAGTCGAAGACGCTCAAGATGGACAGAAAAATTAAGGAAACAAGCATTGACGCATGCTAATGCATGCTATGGTTAAAGATAATGCACGCTAAATGCTGTAAAGAATGCACGCTAAGCGAACTGATCAACGGACACTAAGAGGTTTGAATCATCCCGTTGAAGGATTCTGGATGGTAAAAACATCACAACGGTCACAAAGATTAGCGCACGCTAAATGATACAATAACATACGCTATGAGTATTCAAATTCAAACTTGGATCGATGACTTCATGGAGTATGTCATATGGCTAATTAAGGTCAACTGAACGCAACGAATACATAACATTAGTGCACGCTACCAGTGAAATTAACGTATGCTAAAGATAGAGGCAGAATCCACTGGAATCTGATCAACAGTTAATGTACGTAACCATGAAATTTTAACGTACGCAACAAGGATTAGCGCACGCTAAAGGAGGAAATAGCACACTAAAGAAGACAGACAGTAACATCTAGTTAGGCTTTGAAGCCTATAAATACCAATGTATTTGGTATTATTCACCACGAAAACTTCAAGCAAAGCTTATATACTTTAGACATCATTATCTTTATTATTATTGTAATCGAGCTTAATTGTTAAGAGTTTGAGTATTTAATTCACTCAAACATACACGAGAGAAATGAAAGAATTGTAGATTTGATTGAGTGTTATTAGGATCGTGGATCGAGCATTGTTAGAATCATAATCTAAATCCAAGTGAGGTTTTTCTAGTACTGATAGAAAGCTGGAAAGGTTTATTCCTTATCTGATAGAAAAGGAAAATGGTTTATTGGACCGACATAAAGATAAGATTGTAACGGTTTTCTTCGAACCGATAGAAGACAAGGCGGAAAGGTTTATCTTAAGCCTATAGAAAAAGATACAGAGAGTGGATGTAGGCATATTTGGATGAACCTCTATATATTGTTGTGTCATTTACATTCCGCACTTAATCGCTTCCGCAATCGCAAAACAATTCTATATTCTTAACCACACTATCTAAATCCCCCTTCTAGTGGTGGTACCAAATCAACGGGTGAAGGATCGTGCGGTTCCTAGTGGTTCCTCTAATGTTGTTGCTTTGTGGAGAGAGATTTGGAGAGATCCTGTTACTAACTCAGTCAAAAACTTCATTTTGAGAGTTAGCAAGAACATCCTTCCAACAAGAGCAAGGCTCTCTAGGAAAGGTATTACTTCTGATATGGCTTGTCCCTTTTGTTTGTCTTGTGATGAAACAATTGAACACTTATTCATGCATTGCCCAATTTCAAAGATGAGTTTTTTTTTGCTATTATTTGGGGATTAAAGTCCCTGACCATCCTAATCTGAATTGTTGGATTCTCTCATGTCTCACTTGTAAAGACAAATATGGCTCCAAAATGTTTTGTACGATTCTGTGGAAGATATGATATGCAAGGAACCAACTGGTATTTAAGAAGACTGCCGTGAATCTCCAGAAAATTGCAACTAATGCTATGGAATTTGTTGCAGAGTTCTGTATTGCTAATCCAAGCAATACTGCTATTTCTTCTCCTAGGAGTGACTCTAATCTGCAGGTTGGTAGGAGAGACTTGACTCATATTTTTGTTGATGATGGATGTTTCAGTGAAGGCTCTACTAGGTGGGGGACTGTGTTTTTGTGTGTAGAGGGTGGAATATCTTTTAATGCATGTAAGAGAGATGAAATCTCAGTTACTCCTCTGCTGGCTGAAGCTTTATGCATTAGATGGGCTATTGGCCTTACTGTGGAATTTGGAATATCAAATGTTGCCATTTTAACTGATTCCGAAACTATGTCACATCAATCAGAACCTCCAGATTTTTGAAGTGAGTCCTGTAATCCAAGATTGCCTGCATCTTCTCTCCTCTGGTGTGAACCTCTCTGTTGCCTATATCAATAGGAAATGTAATGCTGCTGCTCATGACTTAGCTAGTCTAGCTAGAAGAAGTGGATCCAGTGTAATATCCAGAATTTCTACTACTGTTATTTAATGTTATTTTATCCGAGTTATGTTGTACAGCATGGAATCTGTACAGTATGGATAAAATAAATGAAGGACTGAGACATCTGTATTGGTATTATTACCGCACTTGGTTGACAGTTGTATTGGAAGACATTGCATGTGTAATATCCGGAATTTTTACTACTGTTGTTTGAGATTATTTTATCCTAGTTATATTGTACAGCG
This sequence comes from Orobanche coerulescens, assembly GCA_033398695.1. Lineage (NCBI taxonomy): Eukaryota > Viridiplantae > Streptophyta > Magnoliopsida > Lamiales > Orobanchaceae > Orobanche > Orobanche coerulescens. The sequence goes on from CM065804.1 coordinate 106,716,983, forward strand.
TGGAATATGTACAGTATGAATAAAATAAATAAGGAACTGAGATGTCAGTATTGGTACAATTGACATATTTGGGAGACAATTACAATTGAGGATATCGTGTATCCAGTTATTTTAATTTTGACATCGGGTCTATCATATGAGAATATTATTGGATTGAGTATATGTATTCAGTATGTGAGTGTACGTATCCAGTATGTCGAGACGGACGAGAAGAGTTGGAAATGGCTAAGTATAGTCTGATTAGCGCGCGCTAATGTTCAAGTATAGCGCACGCTATCGTTCATAGTTAGCGCACGCTAATATCAGAGCGTCCGACAGGGAATTTTGGCTTTCGGCGAGTGGACCCGGCCACTTGTGATGCATGTACAGATAAGGTCAGCGGGTGTTTGTCATGTAGGGCTAGCGCACGCTAAACTGTATGGTTAGCGCACGCTAATTCCAGATCGGTCAGAGGAATCCCAGAAATCGCGGATGCTTTCGGCATGTGGGGGCACGAGTGGTAGGTGAATACTGTAGTAAGTCAACTTCGGATAGCGCACGCTAAGGGCAAGGACTTGCGTACGCTAGACATGATGTTTTACGTATGTTAATGCATGGGCATTACGTACGTAAGCTAGTTTACGAAGCGAGGCAGTAGCCTCTGGGTTGCTATAGCGCATGCTAAGGCTGTAGCGCACGCTAAACATGAGATGTTAGCGCACGCTAATATTGTATATTATAAAAGGGGACAGGCGGGTGCTGAGAGTCATTTTGTCCATTCTCCTTCCTTCAGTCGAGAGAGAGAGAGAGAGAGAGAGAGAGAGAGAGAGAGAGAGAGAGAGAGAGAGAGAGAGAGAGAGAGAGAGAGAGAGAGAGAGAGAGAGAGAGAGAGAGAGAGAGAGAGAGAGAGAGAGAGAGAGAGAGAGAGAGAGAGAAAGTGAGAGAGAGAGAGTCTTGGGATGTATTTGAGGTTCCCAAACACTATATGATGATGATCTTTAACAAGATTAAGATGGAGAGCATGGATTCAAGCCTTGTTCTTCAAGTTATTCACGATTCTTGGAATGGAGTCAAGTGTTCTTATTCTTGGTTCATCCAATCCAGGTAATTTTCGTATCCCTTTGATGGTGGTTCATTTTTCTTGGATGATTACATGTGAGGAGCATGTTGGATAATCAGATGATGATGTTATATGAGATTCAATAGAATTTTGATAAGAGTTTCGGATGTTAGTTAAGATTCTTCATATTATAAGGATGTTGATTCATTAAACCCGATCTAAGGTAGATTTCTGAATCTTGGTAATTATATTGGTCGATTTAGATGAGATGAATTTTGATACTAGGTTGAATTCCAGATTGAGTATGATATGATCCTTGTTATTGAGTGGGTTTGATTGTTGATGTTGTTATTGATATATGGACATTGATATGATCCTTGTGATAGTTATGGTGTCGTTTATCTTCAAGAGATATGGAGATTTATGTCTCCCTTCATTTCGGATTTTGATGATGATATAAGGATATATAATGGTTTTGATTATAAATATGGATAAGATGATCAAAACCAACATTATGTTGATTTTAGTTTCGTATGTTCTTGATAAGATGTGGATCATGATGATGAGGTTGAATTTGGAAAAAGTTTTTGTTAATCTTTGAGAATGATTTCATTTTCATTCGGATTCGTAGTCGCAAGGTGTTAGTCGATGCTTGGAATGCATGCCACTGCATAGCATTAGCGCATGCTAAGCTCACTGGCTAGCGCACGCTAACGGGAGCAACTTAGCGCACGCTACGTTATGCGTTTAGCGTGTGCTAAGTAGGCAAACAGTGCAGTATTTTTGTGATGTGATTATGAATTCATGATGGTTTGATTTGGTTTGTTCAGACTGCGTTTATTCGAGGTTTTTGTTGAACCATTGAGTTCGATTGGTTGTTTTTCGGTTGTTGATTATTATCGGATGTGTTGTCATTTGATTATTGCATTAGGTTGCGATAATTGATCGTGGATTACGACCGTTGTGTTGCTTTTGATCGGGGCTGAGGAGCTCGTAGACAAAGGCAATGGGTTCGGTAACAGCTTCGTGGTATCGGTATCGAGGCAAGTTATTACTTGCTCAGTTATAATATTTAATGAATGGTTTCGGTTTCATTTCGTTTATAATGCATATAGCGATGATTATTATTGTGAACTCGGGGTATTTAGTTTGTATATCGTTCTTCCAATTCTGGGAGGTAAATCATAATGTATATGTTTTATCTCAGTTATTGGTATGTTCGGGTATCGAGGTTACATTGCGATAAAAACGAGGATATGAGTATCTATAGTCCATGGTACGTTTGGATCGCCGAGCATCGAGGATAATCACCGGTGATGATTTGACATTGAGATTTCTCCTGAAGGATTCGGGACAATATCTTAGTTTTATTCGGTTTAGTACTAATGATGTTGATCATGCAGGTTGTCATTTATGTTGCCGAACATGAGGTCGTCCTAGTTGTTTATCATAGTGTTGTTTCATGTTTTGATTCATATGTTGTTCATGTTGATGAACATATTAATTTGCATATGTGTATGCATAATTGCATTATTATGTTGTAAATGATCTCAAGGGATCATGAGGATCTATGCTGAGGGCGCTGGATCGGATGTCCACCATGCGTTGGTTCGATGAGATCATCATGGGGATCTATGCTGAGGGCGCTGGATTGTTGGATAGGTTTTCCACCATGCGTTGGTTCGACAGGATCATCATGGGGATCTGTGCTGAGAGCGCTGGATCGTTGGATTACCAGTATTGTGTTGATGGAATCTTGTGAATTCGCATCATTGATTTTATCATGTGTTGTTATTCATATGTGTATTGTTGGTTATCCACCTTATGATGATCTAATAGGATCATCAAGGGGATCTATGCTGAGGGTACTGGATCGTCAGGTTTCCATTGAGTATACATCATTGTTATTGTTGTGATCATATTGATGTTGTCATATGAGTATGCATATGTAGGTCTTGTGTTAGGACCATGCCCGTGTAACGCCCCAAACTAGGCGGATATTACAGTGCCGTGGACCCCCGACTGGGACCCACCAGGCGAATGGAAAAGGATGAATTACACAGGGTAAATGTAGTACCGAACCACATTATAACATCAATTACTCCGAGTAGGAGTTTCATACAACACACCCAGGATAATAGAATACATGTGTATCTTATGTGACGATAAAATACACGACACTGAATGAAATGAGTATTCGAACGGAATGTCTGCAGCGGAATAAATAAAGAAAACATGAATGACTGAATAAATGACTGAAAGGACTGGGGCCCCCTTCTAGTATCACTGAAACTCCCCGCCGTCAACGTGTTCTCCCTGCGCCTTTGCCTTGCCATGACCTGAAAAACAATATCCCCAAACGGGGTCAGTTATACAGAACAACAATCCTCAAGGGTTGAAAATACACAATTATGATTAACTGAAGTTATGAAATATTCTTAGCTATGAATTACGCTGGAGAGGAGTATCATAGTACGCCCGTAATGTTCTGTGTGAGTGTACAACACCCGTCCGTGTACCTAATTAGTCTCACGGTGTAACGCTTTCCCGTGTGCACGGTCTAATGTATCGGTGAACCCAATACAATAACCATCGTGTGCCCGACTAAAAATTCCACACAGCCACACCCGACCACGCAATATGAACCCAGAAGGTCATATGAACGAGAATGACCGTAATGAATATCAATGAATAAGTAATAATCTGACAAAGTCAAGAATGACTCACCGAGATGAGAGTAATAATGAAATGAATGATAGCTCAACGAAAAGATTGGAACCGTCGTTCCTTATGACTGAAGTGATTAATTGACAATAACAAGTTTTAATATGATTAATACAATGATGAATGAGTTATGATTATGAATAATCAACAACAAAAGGTATGAATATCCTTTTAACCGAGTAAGAATTAGCTTACACAACAACGATGAAGAATGTCCGTCCACGAACAACGTCCTAACCAAGATACCGGTCGCTCGAACAACCTTAATTCAATACAATTGCCAACAATCCGATCAATAACGAATTAAACACGAATATAACGAACTCAAGACGTCGATACGATTAAACCAAGTTCATTGGGGCATTATATCGAACACTTTGAGGCCAACTTTGATTGATTACCACTAAACCTCAATAATACCAACTTCAAATCCCCAAGAAGTGTTTCAAAACAACAAAACATCTCCAATACGATCAATAATCCGTTATGAATATCCAAAAACGTGATTATAACAACAATTAATCGGAAATCCCCAAATCCAACTCGATATTCAAAGTGTTCTTGAATAAATCTCTCAATAATCCAATGAATCCTTATACAGACTCATAATCATATACATATCCCTTCATATAACATGATTATAACGTCCAAAACATCATAACTCAACACAAAATCGAAATCCAAGGTGTTGAAGAAATTACCTCTTGAAGATCCAACCACTACGATCCGAAGAACACGAGTTAAAACGAGTATCCAAGCTTCTCAAAGGAATGAAGATGATGAAGATTACACACTCAAGTGATTGATGATGATAAAATCTCTCTCTCAACCCTCTCTCTCGGATGAAGAAGGAAAAAAAGAAGAAGTGAGGAGAAATGACCCGGCCAAGTCATTAAATACTGCCGAAAGTTATGGCCGTAACTCGGCCCTCTTACGGCCGTAACTTTCCAAGTCAACGGCCCTACGGCCGTAACCGGCCAACTCGTACGGCCGTAACTCGGCTTCGTCCGAAAGCCTGCCGACAGACTTACGGCCGTAACCAATCCTGAGTTACGGGCGTAACCCGCCTTCGTCAAAAACATCCGTCGACACCCTTACGGCCGTAACCGCACACCTTACGGCCGTAACTCGGATGATACGGCCGTATCCGGCCAAACTTACGGGCGTAAGCCCTCTTCGTCAACGATCAGTGTACACTGCTGCCGCGTCTGGCCAGAATCGCCAAGCCTTACTACGTACCTTCCTCGACTTACGGCCGTATGCCGCAACCCTTACGGCCGTAAGTCACCATTGGTCGACAACACCCAAAATTCACTAACACCACTTACGGCCGTATCTCACCTTCCTTACGGCCTTAACTCACCTTCGGCCAAAAATGTCTCTGTAGCTGCCGACGCAGCGTCGGCCGACCTTACGGCCGTACACTGCCGACTTACGGCCGTACCACAAGACCTTACGGCCGTAAGTCCCTTTCGTCCGAATGGCCTGAAAACACGAACCCTTGTTACGGCCGTAACCCAAAGTCCTTACGGCCGTAACTCGATCTTGCCAAGTTGAAAATTCCGATAACTCCGATTCCTCGCTACGGTGATGAATGATCCGACATAACATACGAATGTGAAAATGAACAAGTCTAAAACAAGCCACCGATGAAGCCCCGATATCGACTACCAATCACGATGAAAACAACAATACTCCGTCGGTCTCTAAACGGAGATGACATGCCGATCGGTGGCGATATACGATTACAACAAGCCAACGGTGAACACAAATGAATGAATCAAGAATGATGAGTGATTATTAACGAGTGAGAAATCTTGAGTGACAATTACAGATCGATAATTCCGAATGAAAATGAATGAATTACAACCGGGTATTACATACCCCCCCCCCTAAAAAAGAGTTTCGTCCCCGAAACTAAGGGTCAAACAACTCGGGATAACTCCCCCGCATACTATCCTCGGTTTCCCAGGTAGCTTCTTCGACTCCGTGTCTAGACCACTGAATTTTAACCAAAGGAATAGTCTTATTCCTCAACTGTTTGATTCGCCGCTCTAAAACTCGAATAGGACGTTCCTCATATGAATGATCGTCGGCGATCTCGATTTCGTCGAACTGGAGTATGTGACTCGGGTCGGCAACATACTTCCGTAACTGAGAGACATGAAACACGTTATGAATTCGGCTCAACGCCGTAGGTAAAGCCAATCGATAAGCTAACTCGCCCACTCGATCCAAAATCTCAAACGGTCCAATGAATCTCGGACTCAACTTTTCCCTCTTCCCAAAATGGAAAATACCTCGACTCGGGGATACCTTGACCAAAACGTGGTCACCCGTCTCGAACTCTAGTGGTCGACGACGATTATCTGCATAGGATTTCTGTCGACTCTGAGCTGTCAACATACGACTCCTGATTAAAGCTACCTTCTCTCGGGCGGCTATAAGCATATCGGGCTCGGTGCCGATTGATTCTGACAAGTCATCCCAACACAAAGGAGACCGACAACGACGACCGTACAAGGCCTCGTAAGGTGCCATCTTAATGGAAGCATGCCAGCTATTATTATCAGTGTACTCGTTCAATGGTAGTTGGGCTTCCCATTCGTCCTTCCAATCGAGGACGCATGCCCTCAACATGTCCTCTAATGTCCGAATAGTCCTCTCCGATTGCCGTCGGTTTGAGGATGAAAAGCGATCTTGAGATTGAGTGAGTTCCCATAGCACGATGAACGATTTCCAAAAATGAGACACAAATCGTCCGTCACGATCGGAAACGATACTCTTAGGAGTACCATGAAGTCGACTATCTCTTTGATGAACAATCGAGCGATCTCTCGGGACCCCACGTATCCTTGATCTCAAGGAAATGAGTGATTTAGTTAAGCGGTCCACAATCACCCAGATCGTATTCATGCCACGACGACTCATAGGCAAACTCGTGATGAAGTCCATAGAAATGTCTTCCCACTTCCACTCCGGAATAGGGAGAGGTTTGACATACCACCATCGGCGATGTTCAATCTTAACTTGTTGTGAGTTAAGCATCTCGAAACAAATTCTGCGACTTCTCGCTTCATATTACTCCACCAGTAATTCTGTTTCAAGTCCTTGTACATCTTGCTGGACCCCGGATGAACAGAATAAGGGGTAGCATGAGCTTCTCTCAAAATCGAGTTTTTCAACTCGTCATTCGCCGGTACGCACAACCGATTCTTAAATCTCAAAAGTACATCCTCGTGGACCACGAATCCAAGGGCTTTCCCCTGAGCCACATCCTCACGGATGCGCAACAATGAAGGGTCTGAACTCTGATTCTCTCTGATTACCTCCTCGAGTGACGATGAAATCTCTAACATACAAAGCTATCCCTGAACTCACTGAAGCCAGACCTCGATCTCGGGTCTAAGGAATTCTATTGAAGTTCCTTACGAAGCTGTTAGGCGAGCAAGCATCTGCTCTGAGCGGACTTGCGACTCAAGGCGTCGCGACAACGTTCGCCTTGCGGTGGTAAAGGATCTCGATATCGTAATCTTTGATTAATTCTAACCACCGTCTCTGCCGCATATTTAACTCCTTACGAGTAAATATATACTTTAAACTCTTATGATCGGTGAATATCGGGTAACGCCATAAAGATAATGACGCCATATTTTCAAAGCGAACACCACACTGCTAGCTCCGTGTCGTGGGTCGGATAATTAACCTCGTAAGGTCTCAATTGCCGTGACGCATAAGCAATAACCTTTCCGTTACGCATGAGCACACATCCGAGACCACGCCGGACGCATCACTATAAACCACAAATCCCTCCGTCCCTGCGGCAAGGAAAGTACAGTCTTTGTCATTAACCGGCTCTTGAGTTCCTCAAAACTCGACACACGTCGGACCACGTGTATTTCTTATCCTTTCGCAAAGGTTCGTCAATGGTTGAGCAATTTTGGAAAATCCTTCCACAAATCGCCGATAATAACCCGCTAATCCGAGGAAACTCGGATTTCCTTAACATTCTTCGGAGGTAACCAATCTCGAATAGCCTCCGTCTTACGAGGGTCGACACGAACTCCGTCGATGAAATTACATGTCCGAGAAAAGTCACTTGGACATCCGAACTCGCACTTGGAAAACTTTCCAAAAGTTGCTCGTCTCAACATGTCGAGAACACAGTGAAGATGAACCTCGTGATCCTCTGCTACGAGAATAAATCAAAATATCGTCGATGAAGACAACAACAAAGTGATCCAAAAGTCGATGAAAACCCGATTCATCAATTCCATGAATACCGCAGTGCATTAGTTAGCCCGAGCGGTATAACTACGAACTCATAATGACCATAGCGTGTTGAAACGCCGTCTCGCGATATCCGACTCTCGAATCCATGGCTGGTGATATCCAGATCTTAAGTCGATCTTGGAAAATCTGAAGCTCCTGGTGATCTAAAAGATCATCAATACGGGGTAAGGGATATTTATTCTTGATTGTCACTCTGTTCAACTCCCGATAATCGATACACAAACGAAATGAACCATCCTTCTTCTTGACAAACAACACGGGTGCTCCCCACGGAGACGCACTCGGTCGGATATAACCCTTCTCGAACAATTCCTCAAGTTGGTTCTTTAATTCCTGCATTTCGGTCGGGGCCATCCGGTACGGTGCCTTCGATATCGGGGACGTACTGTGCTCCAACTCAATCGTGAATTCCACATCCCTGTGTGGAGGCAAACCAGGTAACTCGTGCGGAAAAACATCGGCATATTCCCTCACCACCGGAATATCCGTTAACATTATTGATGACTTCTCGGTTTTGGCCATATAGCACCAATAACCGACACATCCCCGATTGAGTAACCTTACCGCTTTCATCAAATTAATGACCTTACGAGCAGTAAGGATTACCTCCACGAAACACACATTCAACCCCATAAATGCGAAATGATAGTGACCATACGCTTACGGACACTAATGATGGCATCATGACGATCCATCCAATCAATACCCAAGATGACGGCGTCCCTCGGCAAATCTACCACGATTAGGTCTGCGGCCATACACGACCATGGCCAGATCGGACAATTATGAATCTCACGATTACGATAATTCGTCTACCATCGGGTAGGCCGATGACATAAGGCTCACAACTAGTAGCACTACCCGCACGTAGTCTACTCAAACATGACTCGGAAATGAATGAATGCGATGCACCGGTATCAAAAAGGGTACACACGGGTTGAGATAGAATATCGAGTGTACACGAAATCATTCGGGCCTCGGGATCATCGGTCTTCTTCATCTCATAAATCCGGGCTTGCTAGTCCCGGCCGGGACGCTCCGTCTGCGGCTATAGGCTCCACCTTTAGTCGCTCTTGTCATTTTAAACGACGCCGATTGGCGGCACGACTCGAGCAGTGATCGCTTAGGTGCACGAGATGACGTCCGAGTAGGTTTGGAGTCCCTACGGCAAAAACGGGCCTTATGCCCAACAATCCCACAATTATGACACGTGATAGTCTGCCGAGGACACTTGCCGAGGTGACCAAGCTCCCACGCGATTAAAACAGGTGATGGCAGGCGCGCTCGAGACCGAGATTCCGCGGGTCTAGGCGACACAGGAGGTCGCTCGGAAAGCGAGCCCGCAGGGGTTTCTTGAAGGTTGTCGACCGCCTTGATCATTACGATTCTTCGATTTCTTGCTAGCAGACGAAGGTTCTTTGCTTAGCAATCTCTTTAGCGATAAGCTCATAGGTGAGAGCTTTCTCAATGAATTCACCAACGTGGTGCAATTATGATTGAGCAATGAAGTCTCATACGGGGTTTGACCTCTTCTTGAAATACTTAATCTTATCCGCCTCGGAATGAATGATAGATGAGGCGAACGGAAGAAGTTCTGAAATTTCTCGGCAATGGCGAGAACATCCTCGTCGATGAGGGTGGAGTGAGTAACTCGACGGCTTGGCCTATCTGAGTGGGGCGGATAATACCTCTCCATCATGAGAGTTTTGAATCGATCCCATGTACAAGATCCTTCGGTGGGCTTCAACGACAACCACCAAGAATGAGCGCTCTTACCCGGTAGTAAGCCGCAGAAACTTTGTGTCCTTAGGACACTCCACCATAGCAAACAACTTCTCGAAATGTTCGAGCCAATGAATAATATCTGCGGCTCGGGCAGGCCCTCGAAAGTCGGTGGCCTGCGGCGAGAGATGTCGCCGATGATATTGCTCACATTCCTCTCTTGCCTCTCGAGGTGGCGGCGGAGGAGCCTGTTGATTCGAGTAGTGGAGTTATGCATCGTCTCCATCAACCGAGCCATCTCGGGTCATTTGGGCCATCATGCCCGCATAAATGCGAGTGGGTCAACCCGGACACCCTCGACCGAGCCGTGTCCTGGTCGACTCCCCGATAGTGAATGATCGCGTCAGTGAATGAGTGGCGGCGTCCACTTTCGATGAGTTAGCATTATTCCCGGCATTTGCACGTGTGTTCGCATGAGTTCTCGGGATTCGGCCGCTCCACGGCCTCGTCCTCCTCGTCCTCTGCCCGGCTCTTTCCATCTTGAAGTAGGAAAGTCACATGATGATTATATTTCCGCATGAATATCACGTTATGATTATATTATGAAATGATGAAAATGAGCATACACGCTCAATACGATTACATGAATGATTAATTGGCGTGACATGATTATCGATGAAGTTCTTGAAATGATTATCTTGAATGAGTTAACAAGATTAATGATTTGATCTTTCTAATCAACAATCGAATAATGAAATGAATTGAGTGATTAATGAGTTAACTCGACCGTCACGATCAAAGTGACAATGATGATTGAGGATTGTTAAGCGATGAATTATGAATGAATGATTAATGCGAAATTATACCATGGCATTAGAAATCTTACGATTCTTGGTCCGATTGGCTCGGCATTTGCACAGTCACACGTGGCGAAAGTCAATGATACTAGTCCGATGACGATGATTTCAAAGCGAGACATGACTTGGAGGGTAGTATTCAAAACCACGCTCCGATACCAACTCTGTAACGCCCCAAACTAGGCGGATATTACGGTCACCGTGGACCCCATCAGGACCCACGGGCGAATGGAAAAGGATGAATTACAGGTAAATGTAGTACCGAACCACATTATAACATCAATTACTCCGAGTAGGAGTTTCATACAACACACCTGGATAATAGAATACATGTGTATCTTATGTGACGATAAAATACACGACACTGAATGAAATGAGTATTCGAACGGAATGTTTGCAATGGAATAAATAAAGAAAACATGAATGATGAATAAATGATGAAAGGACTGGGCCCCCTTCTAGTATCTTGGACTCCCCGCCGTCAACGTGTTCTCCTGCGCCTTTGCCTTGCCATGACACGAAAAACAATATCCCCAAACGGGGTCGATTATCTGAGAACAACAATCCTCGAGGTTGAAAATACACAATTATGATTAAGCGAAGTTATGAAATATTCTTAGCTATGAATTACGCTGAGAGAAGTATCATAATACGCCCGTAATGTTACGTGTGAGTGTACAACACCCGTCCAGTGTACCTAATTAGTCTCACGGTGTAACGCTTTCCCGTGTGCACGGTCTAATGTATCGGTGAACCCAATACAATAACCATCGTGTGCCCGACTAAAAATTCCACACCCACACCCGGCCACGCAATATGAACCCGAGAAGGTCATATGAGCGAGAATGACCGTAATGAATATCAATGAATAAGTAATAATCGACAAAGTCAAGAATGACTCACCGAGATGAGAGTAATAATGAAATGAATGATAGCTCAACGAAAAGATTGGAACCGCTGCGTTCCTTATGGTAAGTGATTAATTGACAATAACAAGTTTTAATATGATTAATACAATGATGAATGAGTTATGATTATGAATAATCAACAACAAAAGGTATGAATATCCTTTTAACCGAGTAAGAATTAGCTTACACAACAACGATGAAGAATGTCCGTCCACGAACAACGTCTAACCAAGATACCGGTCGCTCGAACAACCTTAATTCAATACAATTGCCAACAATCCGATCAATAACGAATTAAACACGAATATAACGAACTCAAGACGTCGATACGATTAAACCAAGTTCATTGGGGCATTATATCGAACACTTTGAGGCCAACTTTGATTGATTACCACTAAACCTCAATAATACCAACTTCAAATCCCCAAGAAGTGTTTCAAAACAACAAAACATCTCAATACGATCAATAATCCGTTATGAATATCCAAAACGTGATTATAACAACAATTAATCGGAAATCCCCAAATCGACTCGATATTCAAAGTGTTCTTGAATAAATCTCTCAATAATCCAATGAATCCTTATACGGACTCATAATCATATACATATCCCTTCATATAACATGATTATAACGTCGAAACATCATAACTCAACACAAAATCGAAATCCAAGGTGTTGAAGAAATTACCTCTTGAAGATCCAACCACTACGATCCGAAGAACACGAGTTAAATCGAGTATCCAAGCTTCTCAAAGGAATGAAGATGATGAAGATTACACACTCAAGTGATTGATGATGATAAAATCTCTCTCTCAACCCTCTCTCTCGGATGAAGAAGGAAAAAAGAAGAAGTGAGGAGAAATGACCCGGCCAAGTCATTAAATACTGCCGGAAGTTACGGCCGTAACTCGGCCCTCTTACGGCCGTAACTTTCCAAGTCAACGGCCCTACGGCCGTAACCGGCCAACTCGTACGGCCGTAACTCGGCTTCGTCCGAAAGCCTGCCGACAGACTTACGGCCGTAACCGATCCTGAGTTACGGGCGTAACCCGCCTTCGTCAAAAACATCCGTCGACACCCTTACGGCCGTAACCGCACACCTTACGGCCGTAACTCGGATGATACGGCCGTATCCGGCCAAACTTACGGCGTAAGCCCTCTTCGTCAACGATCAGTACACACTGCCGCGTCGGCCGTAATGGCCAAGCCTTACGAGCATACCTTCCTCGACTTACGGCCGTATGCCGCAACCCTTACGGCCGTTAGTCACCCTTCGTCGACAACTCAAAAAATTCCCGATCACCCCTTACGGCCGTATCTCACCTTCCTTACGGCCGTAACTCACCTTCGGCCAAAATGTCTCGGTAGCTGCTGACGCGTCTGGCCAGTAACCGGCGACCTTACGGCCGTGCACCTTTCGACTTACGGCCGTACCACAAGACCTTACGGCCGTAAGTCCCTTTCGTCGAATGGCACGAAAACACGAACCCTTGTTACGGCCGTAACCCAAAGTCCTTACGGCCGTAACTCGATCTTTGCCAAGTTGAAAATTCCGATAACTCCGATTCCTCGCTACGGTGATGAATGATCCGACATAACATACGAATGTGAAAATGAACAAGTCTAAAACAAGCCACCGATGAAGCCCCCGATATCGACTACCAATCACGATGAAAACAACAATACTCCCGTCGGTCTCTAAACGGAGATGACATGCCGATCGGTAACTGATATACGATTACAACAAGCCAACAGTGAACACAAATGAATGAATCAAGAATGATGAGTGATTATTAACGAGTGAGAAATACTGAGTGACAATTACAGACTGATAATTACTGAATGAAAATGAATGAATTACAACCGAGTATTACAGCCCGTATGTTTCATTGATCTGATCCGGGATTAGACTGATATGATTGTCGTGGTATTGTGCATCTCGAGGTATGTTCCGTATTTTCCTTGGTATTTGTCTTTGATGGACAATCGGGTTTTGTGTCGAGACTTGATGATGTCACCCTATAGATTTGGGTTGGATAGAATTAGTGGATTTTCGTAACAGTGAGTTATGATGACGTTTTGAGGATTTTGGGGTATTGTGTGAGTCACAGTACGAGATGTGAATTTTGGTAGAGTTATGACGGTAAGATTATATTGGTCGTATTCTTATTTCTTTGTATTCTCATTGGTATGTAATTATTAGTGTGATGTGACGGTTATCATTGTTGGATATTATGGCTGACCCCGTCGTGGGCTTTATTTTTAGGTCCTTTGGATATCGAGCTTGTAGCGGTCGTGAAGAGATGAGCTTCCCGGAGGATACTGGCTAGGGCATGTTTTTGTGATTATGAATTCCTGATCAATTATTGTATTCCGCTGCTAAAGTAATTTTACTTGGTTGATCTTTCCGCTGCGTGAGTATTTTAAATGACTTTTTGATAGCTAGTAACTTGAGTTACTTTGGAAATCGTTTTCTAAACTATTGAGTTCCGGCCATTGGGCCTTGCCCTTTATAAAATGAGGTTTTACGACGCTTTTGATAAACGAGTTTTATAACGTCTTCGAATATTTTTAAAGATAGTACTGACGTTAGCCTCTTGGGCATTTGTAAATGTTTGCGAAAATTTCTTTTAGCCTTGTGGGTTCCATCTCGGGGCCCACGGCACTGTAATATTCCCGGTTAAATCTGGGTGTGTTACAAAATATGGTATCGGAGCTTAGGTTGAGAAAACCTAGGCATTCGGGTCGAGTTGGGTCGTGTTTTTGTCGCGTCATTCGAGTTGTCGATTGACAAATATTAGAGCCGTGAGTTTTTGTTGTTCACTCAGGCATGTGCATTATGTGATTTACCAATGTGGTACTGGGGTTATCGTAAACTTTTCCAAATGGTACTAACATATTTCTTCGGAGGGAAATGTGTCGTGTTCTCGAGTTGAACTGATTTTTTTTGCAAAATACGTGTTTTGAAAATATCTGTGTCGAGTATTTTTTTTAAGTTGAGACATGTGCCAGTATCACGGGGAATCGTCGGCTTCACAATCTGTAAGTATTTGGATTTTTAAATTTCATTGAGATTTACTGTCGTTCTAAATTGATATGCTTTGAGATTCGGAAGAATATTATGTGTTATGTTATGAGATAATAGAACACAGTAGTTGGGACAGGATTGATGATCTTGAGAAGTTATGATTTTGGAAATTGGTTAAATTTTGGAACGTAGTTGTGCATTTGGGAGAAATGTTGGGGATGGTTGAGAAGAACATGTAGTCATGTTAATTCATATATGAATTGTTTTGAGCATTTGAAAATGATACTTCTCAAAATGAACATTTCACGAATGTTTTACGGAAAATGGTTTTGGGCCGAGACCCAAGTGATTTTAAAATAGTTTTACAACTCAGGACTTGGGGTCCGAAAAGGGTTTTCTACTTTTTAAAACTTCTTGTAATACGGAATGAGATGCGGGCTGAGACCCTAATGTTTCAAAAGGCTTTTCTATTTTCTAAAACTCCCAGGATTGTAAAACACTTTACTAATCGTTTATGCATTTTATTTCTACCTTTTGGGGTTTTGATTTAAATGTCCAAATGAGACTTCTCGGGTAGTCTTTCGCTGTGTTTGATTTATTAATTATTCCATGTTTTGTCATAGCATAATTGAGGTGATCCAGGATGGGATAATGGTTGACATTGCGAGTCATGTGGGAAAAAAGAGTTTTTATCGGAGTCTATACGTTGAGATTTTTGGATTCTATCATGTAGTTTTCCGATCGAATGTCAATGGAATTTGGTGACAAGCCGAACTGGTATACGGGAGTATGGTTGTGGTCAATAATTTGCATAATTCCATTTTATTTAAATGTATGTTTTCGAAAAGAATTTTCATCGAGAACTTGACGTAAACAAATCGATTTAATTTTTTTCGAAAACTGATTTCGTAATCCTGCGAGAATTTATGTTTTGAGTTTTGGAATTTTTGAAAGAATTTTCGAAAATTATCTTCATGACAAGAGTATACGATCTCAAACTGGTTTCGAAAATGTGATTGATGTACATACGCATCTAGCGCATAATGCATGTCGTGGTGAAGTTCTGAGTGGGACTTACAAAGTGGATATCGCACTAATGGTACTATGAAAAGAGATTTGAACTTTAGTATGGCAGTTTGATTATCTCGGGATGATCGGTTGATTTATTGGATAAGAGAGATATGCTGCGGGGTGTAGATTCGGTACAGAATATGATCTTGGAACTTTGGATTTTGTGAAACTGGAGCATACGTGCTATGTGGCCCTATTGATGTGGTGGTAGCGTGTTTTGCTATTGTGATTTCTGAATGATTCCTTTGTAAGTATAGAATTGGGGGATGGTGACCCCATACTGGTCGTTTTGGATATTGAGTAGTCGTTCCCACCCCACGTATGATTTGGTATGTTTGCCGATTTGCGATTGGTTGTTCGTATGCCGAGGGGTATGTTCTCCAATAGGGTATGATTAGTGAGATCCATTGTATGTGATTGGCGTGTCGTTTTGAGAACTTTATTCGTTTGTATATCAATTTCTGTAGTTCTGTGTTGATCGTGTTGGAGCTTACCGTGTGAAGGTATTCTCGATTATCGTTGACCATTCGTTGGTCGTATTAGAGTTTATCATGTTAATGATATTCTCGACTGTGTTTTGACCTCTCTTTGGTCATATTGGAATTTATCATGTCAATGATAAATTTGGTTGACTTATTGGTTGATCATTGTTGGTGATCATCTGAACGTTCGGATTTTGTATCGGTGTTTCGGGATTTGTGTCATTGTTTTGGGCAATTGTTTCGCAAATATATGGTGTATTATTCGTCTTATCGGAATTAGGACTTGATTATGTAATCACGCAGACAGGATTTGATTCGGGCAGATTGTTTCATCCGAAGATGATATATTTTGTTGAGACTCAAGGAATTGTGATTGTAAGCGTATTGGGACTGTACAGTGAGATCGCTTGCTAGTATCTCAGGAGATCGTCGACCTGCGTATTTGTAAGTGTGCTCTTTTGGTTATTCAGTAATGAAGATGATTGATCGTGTTGTAATAGTTCGAAATATTTTTGTTGAACGGTATGTTTGTTCGTTTTTATGATGAATTGCAAGTTTTGAGGCCGAAACTTATTTTAAATGGTGTAGAATGTAATATCCGGAATTTCTACTACTGTTGTTTGAGATTATTTTATCCTAGTTATATTGTACAGCGTGGAATCTGTACAGTATGGATAAAATAAATAAGGGACTGAGATGTCAGTATTGGTACAATTGACGTATTTGGGAGACAATTACAATTGAGGATATCGTGTATCCAGTTATTTTAATTTTGACATCGGGTCTATCATATGAGAATATTATTGGATTGAGTATATATATTCATTATGTGACTGTACGTATCCAGTATGTCGAGATGGACGAGAAGAGTTGGAAATGGCTAAGTATAGTCTGATTAGCGCGCACTAATGTTCAAGTATAGCGCACGCTATCGTTCATAGTTAGCGCACGCTAGAGGCAGAATGTAGCGCACGCTAATACCAGAGCGTCCGACAGGGAATTTTGGCTTTCGGCGAGTGGACCCGGCCACTTGTGACGCGTGTCCAGATAAGGTCAGCGAGTGTTTTTCATGTAGGGCTAGCGCACGCTAAACCGTATGGTTAACGCACGCTAATTCCAGATTGGTCAGAGGAATCCCGGAAATCGCGGATGCTTTCGGCATGTGGGGGCACGAGTGGTAGGTAAATACTGTAGTAAGTCAACTTCGGATAGCGCACGCTAAGGGCAAGGACTTGCGTACGCTAGACATGATGTTTTACGTACGTTAATGCATGGGCATTACGTACGTAAGCTAGTTTACGAAGCGAGGCAGTAGCCTCTAGGCTGCGATAGCGCACGCTAAGGCTGTAGCGCATGCTAAACATGAGATGTTAGTGCACGCCAATATTGTATATTATAAAAGGGGACAGGCGGGTGCTGAGAGGCATTTTGTCCATTCTCCTTCCTTCAGTCGAGTGAGAGAGAGAGAGAGAGAGAGAGAGAGAGAGAGAGAGAGAGAGAGAGAGAGAGACAGAGAGAGAGAGAGAGAGAGAGAGAGAGATAGTCTTGGGATGTATTTGAGGTTCCCAAACACTGTATGATGATGATCTTTAACAAGATTAAGATGGAGAGCATGGATTCAAGCCTTGTTCTTCAAGTTATTCACGATTCTTGGAATGGAGTCAAGTGTTCTTATTCTTGGTTCATCCAATCCAGGTAATTTTCGTATCCCTTTGATGGTGGTTCGTTTTTCTTGGATGATTACATGTGAGGAGCATGTTGGATAATCAGATGATGATGTTATATGAGATTCAATAGAATTTTGGTAAGAGTTTCGGATGTTAGTTAAGATTCTTCACATTATAAGGATGTTGGTTCATTAAACCTGATCTAAGGTGGATTTCTGAATCTTGGTAATTATATTGGTCGATTTAGATGAGATAAATCTTGATACTAGGTTGAATTCCAGATTGAGTATGATATGATCCTTGTTATCGAGTGGGTTTGATTGTTGATGTTGTTATTGATATATGGACATTGATATGATCCTTGTGATAGTTATGGTGTCGTTTATCTTCAAGAGATATGGAGATTTATGTCTCCCTTCATTTCGGATTTTGATGTTAAGATGATATAAGGATATATAATGGTTTTGATTATGAATATGGATAAGATGATCAAAACCAACATTATGTTGATTTTAGTTTCGTATGTTCTTGATAAGATGTGGACCATGATGATGAGGTTGAATTTGGAAAAAGTTATTGTTAATCTTGGAGTATGATTTCCTTTTTATTCGGATTCGTAGTCGCAAGGTGTTAATCGATGCTGGAATGCATGCCACTGTACAGCATTAGCGCACGCTAAGCTTACTGGCTAGCGCACGCTAACGGGAGCAACTTAGCGCACGCTATGTTATGCGTTTAACATGCGCTAAGTAGGCAGACAGTGCAGTATTTTTGTGATGTGATTATGAATTCGTGATGGTTTGATTTGGTTTGTTCAGACTGCATTTATTCGAGGTTTTTGTTGAACTGTTGAGTTCGATTGGTTGGTTTTGTCGGTTGTTGATTATTATCGAATGTGTTGTCATTTGAGTATTGCATTAGGTTGCAATAATTGATCGTGGATTACGACCATTGTGTTGCTTTTGATCGAGGCTGAGGAGCTCGTAGACAAAGGCAATGGGTTCGGTAACAGCTTCATGGTATCGGTATCGAGGCAAGTTATTACTTGCTCAGTTATAATATTTAATGAATGGTTTCGGTTTCATTTCGTTTATAATGCATATAGCGACGATTATTATTGTGAACTCGGGGTATTTGGTTGTATATCATTCTTCCGATTCTGGGAGGTAAATGATAATGTATATGCTTTATCTCAGTTATTGGTATGTTCGGGTATCGAGGTTACGTTGCGATAAAAACGAGGATATGAGTATCTATAGTCCATGGTACGTTTGGATCGCCGAGCATCGAGGATAATCGCCGGTGATGATTTGACATTGAGATTTCTCCTGAAGGAGTCGGGACACTATCTTAGTTTGATTCGGTTTAGTACTGATGATGTTGATCATGCATGTTGTCATTTATGTTGCCGAACATGAGGTCGTCCTAGTTGTTTATCATAGTGTCGTTTCATGTTTTGATTCATATGTTGTTCATGTTGATGAACATATTAATTTGCGTATGTGTATGCATAATTGCAATGTTATGTTGTAAATGATCCGAAGGGATCATGAGGATCTATGCTGAGGGCGCTGGATCGGATGTCCACCATGCATTGGTTCGACGGGATCATCATGGGGATCTATGCTAAGGGCGCTGGATTGTTGGACAGGTTTTCCAATTCGGATGAAAGAATTTCAAACTCGCCTGGTTCTTTGGGGATATACAAGTGGCTTAATATGTCTTCGAATTCTTCTTTTAATTTATATGACCACCGAAGGACTTTTTTACGGATTTCTTTTATTCTAGTAGATTTTTTGATTATTTTTTGATCATTAATATCAGTTTCAATTTGAGTCACTAAATTTTTAATATTTTTTTGTATTTTTCTTCCTTCTTTAGATAAAAAAATAGTCTTCCAAATGAGATGGTTCGATGGGATCATCATGGGGATCTATGCTGAGGGCGCTGGATCGTTGGATTACCAGTATTGTGCTGATGGAATCTTGTGAATTCGCATCAATGATTTTATCATGTGTTGTTGTTCATATGTGTATTGTTGGTTATCCATGGTGATCTGATAGGATCATCAAGGGAATCTATGCTGAGGGAACTGGATCGTCGGATTTCCATTGAGTATACATCATTGTTATTGTTGTGATCATATTGACGTTATCATATGAGTATGCATGTGTAGGTCTTGTGTTAGGACCGTGCCCGTATGTTGCATTGATCTGATCTGGGATTAGACTGATATGATTGTCGTGGTATTGTGCATCTCGAGGTATGTTCCGTATTTTCCTTGGTATTTGTCTTTGATGGATAATCGGTTTTTGTGTCGAGACTTGATGATGTCACCCTATAGATTTGGGTTGGATAGAATTAGTGGATTTTCTTAATAGTGAGTTATGATGACGTTTTGAGGATTTTAGGGTATTGTGTGAGTCACAGTACGAGATGTGAATTTTGGTAGAGTTATGACGGTAAGATTACGTTGGTCGTATTCTTATTTCTTTGTATTCTCATTGGTATGTAATTATTAGTGTGATGTGACGGTTATCATTGTTGGATATTATGGTTGACCCCGTCGTGGGCTTTATTTTTAGGTCCTTTGGATATCGAGCTTGTAGTGGTCATGAATAGATGAGCTTCCCGGAGGATACTGGATAGGGTATGTTTTTGTGATTATGAATTCCTGATCAGTTATTGTATTCCGCTGCTAGAGTAATTTTACTTGGTTGACCTTTCCGCTGCGTGAGTATTTTAAATGACTTTTTGATAGCTAGTAACTTGAGTTACTTTGGAAATCGTTTTATAAACTATTGAGTTCCATATATTGGACCTTGCCCTTTATAAAATGAGATTTTACGACGCTTTTGATAAACAAGTTTTATAACGTCTTCGAATATTTTTAAAGATAGTACTGACGTTAGCCTCTTGGGCATTTGTAAATGTTTGCGAAAATTTCTTTAGCCTTGTGGGTTCCATCTCGGGGCCCACGGCGCTGTAATATTTCCGGTTAAATCTGGGTGTGTTACAGCGTGTCGGGCTTATCGTATGAGAATATGGAAGATGTATATGTATTCAGTATGCCGTATGTTCGTATTTTGCATGTCGAGACGCTGGACAAGAATAGCTGGAAATGGCTATGTGTAGCCTTATTAGCGCACGCTACGGGCATAAGTAAGCATACGCTAGTGCAGAACAGCTCAGAGGGAATCTATGTGTGGACCCGACCACTTTCGGCGCATGTGCCGACGAAGTCAACGGATGTTTGTTGTGAAGGACTAGCGCATGCTAATGCATGTTGTTAGCGCACGCTAACATCCGATCGGTCCAAAGGGAATCTTATCCTTGTTAGAGCTATCGGCATGTGGACCGCGATTGCGCACGCTAATAAGGACAGCTAGCGCACGCTAATAATAGTCAGTATATATATGTGCAGTTGGCCATTATTCGTCATTTCGTCCATTCTTTCCTTGCAAACGATATAGAGGATTCTTAGAGAGTGGTTGGAAGTTCCAAACACTGGATAATGGTGGAGTTGATCATCCATAACAATATCAAGCTTAGAAGTGAGTGAGAATGGATTCAACCTTGGAAATCAATCCATTCCTTCAAAGAGGTAATTACTCTTCACTTTAGGATTTCGTTTTGGATTGTATATGATGTGAGTTAACAAGTATGATTATGAGATTGGTTACCGAGTTATGTTAATGTTATTGTTGATATACGGGTATTGATATGATTTGAATGGTTTCGAATTTTGTTGTTTATTTTCAAAGAGATATGTTTGCTAATGTCTTCCTTAAATTCAGATCTTTGATGTTGTTGTTGTTGGTCTCTTCATATGATGGTGATCATGGCGATGGTTATGAATTCTTGGTATCCATATGTTGATATTGAGGAAAAGATGATATAGGAATATATGAATTAGATTAAGAGTTGGATGATTACCTATATGTTAAAGGATGTCGGATTTCGTTGTTTTGAAAGCTATGAACATGGTTCAGAATCACTTAGTGTTCTTGATAATCGCCATATGTTGATCGGTATCCGAGATGCATGCAACTGCATGTCATTAGCGCACGCTAGTGTTACTGGCTAGCGCATGCTAACGGGAACGACTTAGTGCACGCTACGTTAAGTGATTAACGTGCGCTAAGTACGCAGATAGTGCAGTATTTCGTGTTGTGGTTATGAATTCATTATGGTCTCAGTTGGATTGATCATACTAGTGGTTAATCGAGATATTATTAGTCCGTTGGGTTTGTGAATTGGTTATATCGATTGTTAGTTGTTATCGAACTTGTTGTTTACCGAATTACTGTAATAGATTGAGAATATTGATCGGTGATTATCACCGTGTGTTGCGGTCGAGCTCGAGAATGTTCGTGAATCGCATTGATCGGGGCTGAGAAGCTTGTATACGACGGCAAGGAATTGGCAACGGCTTCATCGGTATCGAGGCAAGTTATTACTTGCTCAGTTTATAATATTTAATGAATGGTTTCCGTTTCATTCGTTTATAATTCGTATAGCAATATTTATAATCATAATCACATGAGATTTGGGATTATAAGTTGTATTCGAGTTTTGGGAATTAAATCATAATGTATCTGATTTACATTTGTTGTTGGTATACTTGGTGTCGAAGATACATTGTGGTATAGACGAAGACGTGAATTATCTACCCTCCGTGACATTTTGGATCGTCGAATATTCAGAATAATGGTTGGTGATGGTTTAGATATCGAGATTTCTCTCGAAGGACTCGGAGCAAGTATTTTAATCATTTTTGTCATTTATGTCGATCGTGTTGTGATACATTCGTGTATCATTGTAGTCATGCATTTTGTGCATTGTTGTTGTCGTGCATTGTGTACTGTTATTTTGTGCAGTTGTGCATTGTTGTCATTTGTCCACCTCGTGTTGGTCCGACGGGATCATAGGGGGATCTATGCTTGTGTGCGCTGGATCATCGGATAGGTTTTTCCACCTCGTGTTGGTCTGACGGGATCATCGGGGGATCTAGACAGTGAACGCTGGATCATCGGATTACCTATGTGTTGTTATTGTGCATATGTATATTATGGGTTTGCCATAAGTATACATTGTCGTTATTGTTGTGATCATATTGACGTTGTCATATGAGTATGCATTTATAGGTCTGGTGTTAGGACCATGTCCGTATGTTGTGTTGATCTGATCTCGGATTAGACTGACGTGATTGTCATGGTATTTCGTATCTTGAGGTATGTTCCGTATTTCCTTTGGTACTTGTCTTTGATGAAGAATCAATTATCGTATTAGAATTGTCGACGTTATCCGATGGATTGAATTGGCCAGAGTTGGTATAATTTCCGTATCGCGAGTTATGATAATGTTTTGAGAACCTTGGGTATTGTTGAGATACATTACAGACATTTTGTTATGAGCTTATTGTGTTGTTGAAAGGATACGGGATGTGAACTTTGGTAACTATTATCACGAGTTGGTAAAGTTATGGCGGTAAGATTACATTGGTCGTATTCTTACTTAATATTTGCATTGGTATGTAATTATTGATGTGATGTGATGGTTATCATTGTTGGATATTATGGCTGACCCCGTCGTCGGCATTCTTTTTAGGCTCTTGGATTATCAAGCTTGTAGAGGTAGTGGAGAGATGAGCTTCCCGGAGGATACTGGCTAGGGCATGAATTTGTGTATTGAGTTTCCTGATCAATTCTTGTATTCTGCTGCTAGAGTATTTTTAATTGGTTGTCTTTTCTGCTGCATGAGCATTTTAAAGTGGCCTTTTGGTTTCTGCTAACTTAGGTTACGTTGGAAATTGTTTTCTAATCCATTCTGTCAGTACATGTAAGCGATAGCTTAACGTATGTTTTTAAACTGTTGATCTTTGGCATTTTGGGCCTTGTGGTTTCAAATGAGATTTTACGACGGTTTTGATAAACGGATTTTATTAAGTCTTCGAATGTTTTAAATAGATAATACCGTCGTTAGCCTCTTGGGCGCTTGTAAATATTTGCGAAAATTTCCTCCAGCCTTGTGGGTTCCGTCTCGGGGCCCACGGCGCTGTAATATTCCTGGATGGCTCTGTGGGTGTTACAGAATATGGTATCGGAGCTTAGGTTGTGAAAACCTAGGCAGTCGGGTCGAGTTGGGTCGTACTTTTGTCGTATCATTCGAGTTGTCGGTTGACAAGTGTTTGAGCTATGAGTTTTGTTGTTCACTCGGGCTTGTGCGTTATGTGATTTACCCGTGTGGTACTGGGATTGTTGTAAACTTTTCCAAATGGTGTTAACGTTTTTCTTCAGATAGAGATGTGTTGTGTTCTCGAGTTGAACTGATTTTGCAAAATATGTGTTTTGAAAATATCTGTGTCGAGTATTTTCTAGAGTCTAGACATGTGCCAGTATCATGGGGAATCGTCGACTTCACGATCTGTAAGTATTTGGATTTTTGAATTGCATTGAGATTTATTGCCGTTTTAAGTTGATATGCTTTGAGATTCATCAGATGTTATGCATTACCGTATGAGATGACAGAGTTGGGACAGGATTGATGATCTTGAGAAGTTATGATTTTGAAAATCAATATGTCAGTTAAGTTTTGGAACGGAGTTGTGCATTTAGGAGAAATGTTGTGGATTGTTGAGGAGAACATGTAGTCATGTTAATTCATTTTGAGATATAAAAATTGTTTTTGAGCATCTGGAAATGATACTTGTCAAAATGAATGTTTTACGGATGTTTTAACGGAAAATGATTTTTGGGCCGGGACCCAATTGATTTTGAAATAGTTTTGTAACTCAAGACTTGAGGCCCGAATAGGGTTTTTCTACTTTTTAAACTTCTTGTAATGTGGAACGGGATTTAAGCGGAGACCTAATATTTCAAAAGGATTTTCTGTTTTCTTATAACTCTCGAGACTTGTAAAACACTTTATCAATCGTTTATCTATTTCGTTTCTTCCTTTCGCAGTTTTGGATTTACTTGTTCAAATGAAACTTCTCGGGAAGTCTTTCGCTATGTTGATTTGTTTCAATGTTTTGTCATAGTATTGTTGAGGTGAACCAGAATGGGATGATGGTCGACGTTGCGAACCATATGAGGAGAAAGGAGTTTTTGGTCGGAGTCTATACATTAAGATTTTAGAACTTTATCGTGCGGTTATTAGATGGAATGTCAGTGGAATTGGTGGCGAACCGAATTGGTATACACGAGTATGAATGTGGTCAATCATTTGGATAGTTTTCATTTTAAACTTCGAAATCGTGTGGATTCGAAGGAAACTGTTATCGAATACTTGGCACCAGCGAGCCGATTTAATTTTTCGAAAATTGATTTTGTGGTCTTACCAAAATTTACGTTTTGAGCTTTGAAACTCTTGAAAGAACTTTCGAAAATTTGTCTTCTTGACAAGACTATATGATTTCAAACTGTTTTGAAAATGTGACTGATATACATATGCATTTAGTGCATAGTGCATATCATGGTGAAGTTACGAGTGTGACTCACGAACTGGATGATACATCGTATGGTATGATGAAAAAGAGATTCGAACTTCAGTATGGTAGTTTGGTTATCTAGGGATGATCGGTTGATTTATCGGATAAGAGAAATATGCTGCGTGTTGGAGATTCATGCACAGGATGTAATTTTGGAACTTTGGATTTTGTGAAACAGGGACATATGTGCTATGTGATTCCATTGGTAGTAACGCGACTTTACCATAGTGATTTTTGAATGATTTCTTTGTAAGTGTAGACTTGGGGATGGTGACCCCATGCTGGTTGTTTCGGATATTGAATGGTCGTTCCCACTCCATGTATGATTGGATATGTTCGTCGGTTTGTGATTGGTAGTTCGTATGCCGAGGAGTATGTTCACTAGTCGGGTATGTTTATTGAGATCCATTGTATGTGAATAGTGTGTTGTTTTGAGAACTTTATTCATTCGTATATCGATTTCTGTGATTTTGGTTGGTCATATTGGAGTTTATCATGATGATGATATTCTCGATTGTGTTTTGATCTCTAGTTGGTCATATTGGAGTTTATCATGTTAGTGGTATTCTCGATTGCGTTTTGACCTTTGGATTGGTCGTATTAGAGTTTATCATGTCGATGATATTCTCGGTTAATTTATGGTTTGATCATTACTGGTGATCATCTGAGCGTTCGGATTTTGTGTCGATGTTTTGGGAGTCGTTGCCAGTGTGTTGGGCAGTTTTTTCACAGATGTATCATGCATTATTGATTTGTATCAGGATTTGGACTTGATTGTGTGATTAGGCAGACAAGATTTGATACAGATATATTAATTCATCCGAAGATGATATATTTTGTTGAGACTCATGGAATGTGATTGCAAGCGTATTGAGGCTTTACAGTGAAGTCACTTGCTAGTATCTCAAGAAATCATCGACTTTGCGCATTTGTAAGTATACTAAATTTGTTATTCGGTAATATGATGATTGATCGTTGTCGTGATGGTTTTGGAATATTTTGAGTTGAACGATTTGTTTGTTTGCTACGACGGATTGCAAGTTTCGAGGACGAAACTTATTTTAAGTGGTGTAGTATGTAATATCCGGAATTTCTACTACTGTTATTTAATGTTATTTTATCCGAGTTATGTTGTACAGCGTGGAATCTATACAGTATGGATAAAATAAATGAAGGACTGAGACATCTGTATTGCTATTATTACCGCACTTGGTTGACAGTTGTATTGGAAGATATTGCGTGTCGGGCTTATCGTATGAGAATATTGTTGGAAGATGTATATATATTCAGTATGCCGTATGTTCGTATTTTGCATGTCGAGACGTTGAACAAGAATAGCTAGAAATGTCTAAGTGTAGCCTTATTAGCGCACGCTAATATACATGCCTAGCGCACACTATTGTGCAGTTTTAGCGCACGCTACGGGCATAAGTAAGCGTATGCTAGTGCAGAACAGCTCAGAGGGAATCTACGTGTGGACCCGGCCACTTTCGGCGCATGTGCCGACGAAGTCAACGGATGTTTGTTGTGAAGGACTAGCGCACGCTAATGCATGTTGTTAGCGCACGCTAACATCAGATCGGTCCAAAGGGATCATTGTCAGAGCTGTCGGCACGTGGACCCGTCTTCGGGGCATACAGACAAACGAGTCAACTATGAGTAGCGCACGCTATGGATGAAAGTTTGCGTATGCTAAATGGAGGCCTTTACGTACGTTATTGCATGGGCGTTGTGTACGTAAATCACTGTATGCAGTAAGGCAGTAGCCTCTGGACCGCGATTGCGCACGCTAACAAGGACAATTAGTGCACGCTAATAATAGTCAGTATATATATGTGCAGTTGGCCATTATTCTTCATTTCGTCCATTCTTTCCTTGCAAAGGATAGAGAGGATTCTTAGAGAGATGTTTGAAGTTCCAAATACTGGATTATGGAGGAGTTGATCATCCATAACAATATCAAGCTTAGAAGTGACTGAGAATGCATTCAACCTTGGAAATCAATCCATTCCTTCAAAGAGGTAATTACTCTTCACTTTGGGATTTTATTTTGGATTGTATATGATGTCCTTGAGTCGATAATCATCATGTATATGAGTTAACAAGTATGAATATGAGCTTGGTTACCGAGTTATGTTAATGTTATTGTTTATATACGGGTATTGATATGATTTGAATGGTTCCGAATTTTGTTGTTTATCTTCAAAGAGATATGTTGGCTAATGTCTTCCTTCAATTCGGATCTTTGATGTTGTTGTTGTTGTTGGTCTCTTCATATAATGGTGATCTTGGCGATGATTATGAATTCTTGGTATTCATATGTTGATATTGAGGAAAAGATGATATAGGAATATATGAATAGGATTAAGAGTTGGATGATTACCTATATGTTAAAGGATATCGGATTTCGTTGTTTTGATCGCTATGAACATGGTTCAGAATCACTTAGTGTTCTTGATAATCGCCATATGTTGATCGGTATCCGAAAAGCATGCAACTGCATGTCATTAGCGCACGCTAATGGGAACGACTTAGCGCACACTACGTAAGTGATTAACGTGCGCTAAGTAGGCAGACAGTGCGTATTTTCGTGTTGTGGTTATGAATTCATTATGGTTTGAGTTGGATTGATCAGACTAGTGGTTAATAGAGATATTGTTGAGCCGTTGGGTTTGTGAATTAGTTATATCGATTGTTGGTTGTTATCGAACTTATTGTTTATTGAATTACTGTAATAGGTTGAGAATATTGATCGGTGATTATCACCGTGTGTTGCGGTCGAGCTCGAGAATATTCGTGAATTGCATTGATCAGGGCTGAGAAGCTTGTATACGACGGCAAGGAATTGGCAATGGCTTCATCGGTATCGAGGCAAGTTATTACTTGCTCAGTTTATAATATTTAATGAATGGTTTCCGTTTCATTCGTTTATAATTCGTATAGCAATATTTATAATCGTAATCACAGGATATTTGGGATTATAAGTTGTATTCGAGTTTTGGGAATTAAATCATAATGTATATGATTTACATTTGTTGTTGGTATACTTGGTGTCGAGGATACATTGTGGTATAGATGAAGACGTGAATTATCTACCGTCCGTGACATTTTGGATCGTCGAATATTCAGAATAATGGTTGGTGATGGTTTAGATATCGATATTGCTCTCGAAGGACTCGGAGCAAGTATTTTAATCATTTTTGTCATTTATGTCGATCATGTTGTGATACGTTCGTGTATCATTGTAGTCATGCATTTGTGCATTGTTGTTGTCGTGCATTGTGTACTGTTATTTTGTGCAATTGTGCATTGTTGTCATATGTCCACCTCGTGTTGGTCCGACGGGATCATCGGGGGATCTAGACAGTGAACGCTGGATCATCGGATTACCTATGTGTTGTTATTGTGCATATGTATATTTTGGGTTTGCCATAAGTATACATTGTCGTTATTGTTGTGATCATATTGACGTTGTCATATGAGTATGCATTTATATGTCTGCTGTTAGGACCATGTCCGTATGTTGTGTTGATCTGATCTCGGATTAGACTGACGTGATTGTCATGGTATTTCGTATCTTGAGGTATGTTCCGTATTTCCTTTGGTACTTGTCTTTGATGGACAATCAATTATTGTATTGAAATTGTCGACGTTATCCGATGGATTGAATTGGTCAGAGTTGGTATAATTTCCGTATCGCAAGTTATGATAATGTTTTGAGAACCTTGGGTATTGTTTAGATACATTACAGATATTTTGGTATTAGCTTATTGTGTTGTTGAAAGGATACGAGATGTGAACTTTGGTAATTATTATCACGAGTTGGTAAAGTTATGGCGGTAAGATTACATTGGTCATATTATTATTTAATATTTTCATTGGTATGTAATTATTGATGTGATGTGATGGTTATCATTGTTGGATATTATGGCTGACCCCGTCGTGGGCATTCTTTTTAGGCTCTTGGATTATCAAGCTTGTAGAGGTAGTGGAGAGATGAGCTTCCCGGAGGATACTGGCTAGGGCATGAATTTGTGTATTGAGTTTCCTGATCAGTTCTTGTATTCCGCTGCTAGAGTATTTTTAATTGGTTGTCTTTTCTGCTGCATGAGCATTTTAAAGTGGCCTTTTGGTTTCTGGTAACTTAGGTTACTTTGGAAATTGTTTTCTAATTTATTCTGTCAGTACATGTAAGCGATAGCTTAACGTATGTTTTTAAACTGTTGAGCTTTGGCATTTCGGGCCTTGTGGTTTCAAATGATTTTTTACGACGGTTTTGATAAACGGATTTTATTAAGTGTTCGAATGTTTTAAATAGATAATATCGTCGTTAGCCTCTTGGGTGCTTGTAAATGTTTGCGAAAATTTCCTCCAGCCTTGTGGGTTCCATCTCGGGGCCCACGACGCTGTAATATTCCTGGATGGCTCTGTGGGTGTTACAGAATATGGTATCGGAGCTTAGGTTGTGAAAACCTAGGCAGTCGGGTCGAGTAGGGTCATACTTTTGTCGTGTCATTTGAGTTGTCGGTTGACAAGTGTTTGAGCTATGAGTTTTGTTGTTCACTCGGGCTTGTGTGTTATGTGATTTACCCTTGTGGTACTGGGATTGTTGTAAACTTTTCAAAATGGTGTTAACGTTTTTCTTCGGATAGAGATGTGTTGTGTTCTCGAGTTGAACTGATTTTGCAAAATGTGTGTTTTGAAAATATCTGTGTCGAGTATTTTCTAGAGTCGAGACATGTGCCAGTATCACGGGGAATCGTCGACTTCATGATCTGTAACTACTTGGATTTTTGAATTTCATTGAGATTTATTGCCGTTCTAAGTTGATATGATTCGAGATTCAGCAGATGTTATGCGTTACCGTATGAGATGACAGAGTTGGGACAGGATTGATGCTCTTGAGAAGTTATGATTTTGGAAATCAATATGTCAGTTAAGTTTTGGAACGGAGTTGTGCATTTGGGAGAAATGTTGTGGATTGTTGAGGAGAACATGTAGTCATGTTAATTTATTTTGAGATATAAAAACTGTTTTTGAGCATTTGGAAATGATACTTTTCAAAATGAATGTTTTACGGATGTTTTAACGGAAAATGATTTTTGGGCCGGGACCCAATTGATTTTGAAATAGTTTTGTAACTCAAGACTCGAGGCCCGAAAAGGGTTTTTCTACTTTTTAAACTTCTTGTAATGTGGAACGGGATTTAGGCTGAGACCTAATCTTTCAAAAGGATTTTCTGTTTTCTTATAACTATCAAGACTTGTAAAACACTTTATCAATCGTTTATCTATTTCGTTTCTGCCTTTCGCAGTTTTGGATTTACTTGTTCAAATGAAACTTCTCGGGAAGTCTTTCGCTGTGTTGATTTGTTTCAATGTTTTGTCATAGTATAGTTGAGGTGAGCCAGAATGGGATGATGGTCGACGTTGCGAACCATATGAGGAGAAAGGAGTTTTTGGTCGGAGTCTATACATTAAGATTTTAGAACTCTATCGTGCGGTTATTAGATGGAATGTCAGTGGAATTAGTGGCGAACCGAATTGGTATACACGAGTATGGATGTGGTCAATCATTTGGATAGTTTTCATTTTAAACTTCGAAATCGTGTGGATTCGAAGGAAACTGTAATCGAATACTTGGCACCAGCGAGCCGATTTAATTTTTCGAAAATTGATTTTGTGGTCTTACCAAAATTTATGTTATGAGCTTTGAAACTCTTGAAAGAACTTTCAAAAATTTGTCTTCTTGACAAGACTATATGATTTCAAACTGTTTTGAGAATGTGACTGATATACATATGCATTTAGTGCATAGTGCATATCATGGTGAAGTTATGAGTGTGACTCACGAACTGGATGATACATCGTATGGTATGATGAAAAAGAGATTCGAACTTCAGTATGGTAGTTTGGTTATCCAGGGATGATCGGTTGATTTATCGGATAAGAGAAATATGCTGCGTGTTGGAGATTCATGCACAGGATGTAATTTTGGAACTTTGGATTTTGTGAAACAGGGACGTATGTGCTATGTGATTCCATTGGTATGTTAGTAACGCGTAGTGATTTTTGAATGATTTCTTTGTAAGTGTAGACTTGGGGATGGTGACCCCATGCTGGTTGTTTCGGATATTGAGTGGTCGTTCCCACTCCATGTATGATTGGATATGTTCGTCGGTTTGTGATTGGTAGTTCGTATGCCGAGGAGTATGTTCACTAGTCGGGTATGTTTATTGAGATCCATTGTATGTGAATAGTGTGTTGTTTTTAGAACTTTATTCATTCATATATCGATTTTTGTGATTTTGGTTGGTCATATTGGAGTTTATCATGATGATGATATTCTCGATTGTGTTTTGATCTCTAGTTGGTCATATTGGAGTTTATCATGTTATTGGTATTCTCGATTGCGTTTTGACCTTTGGATTGGTCGTATTAGAGTTTATCATGTCGATGATATTCTCGGTTAATTTATGGTTTGATCATTACTGGTGATCATCTGAGCGTTCGGATTTTGTGTCGATGTTTTGGGAGTCGTTGCCAGTGTGTTGGGCAGTTGTTTCACAGATGTATCGTGCATTATTGATTTGTATCAGGATTTGGACTTGATTGTGTGATTAGGCAGACAAGATTTGATACGGATATATTAATTCATCCGAAGATGATATATTTTGTTGAGATTCATGGAATGTGATTGCAAGCGTATTGAGGCTTTACAATGAAGTCACTTGCTAGTATCTCAAGAAATCATCGACTTTGCGCATTTGTAAGTATACTAAATTTGTTATTCGGTAATATGATGATTGATCGTTGTTGTGATGGTTTTGGAATATTTTGAGTTGAAGTGTTTGTTTGTTTGCTATGACGGATTGCAAGTTTCGAGGACGAAACTTATTTTAAGTGGTGTAGTATGTAATATCTGGAATTTCTACTACTGTTATTTAATGTTATTTTATCCGAGTTATGTTGTACAGCGTGGAATCTGTACAGTATGGATAAAATAAATGAAGGACTGAGACATCTGTGTTGGTACTATTACCGCACTTGGTTGACAGTTGTATTGGAAGATATTGTGTGTCGGGCTTATCGTATGAGAATATTGTTGGAAGATGTATATGTTGTGTCAAGAATTACACTCTCCGACCGGCGATCGCCTCGGAGATCGGGCGACCTAGCCCTTCTTGCGGCCGAGGCGAGGCTGACCAGGCCCGGGCGACCAAGTCTTAGCCCAGCAGACAAGCTAAATCGGCCAACCGAAGGTCCCAGGACAAGTCCCGGTGCCGAGCGATCGACATCAAATACGATCGTCTCTCGGTACTCGGCGACCGACTCCTGGCGACCGACTAGCGGGCGATCATCTCTCGGCACCTGCCAACCGACCCTTGGTAACTGGCCGATGACGACCCTCAGTGACCAGCTAGAGACGACCGCCTCATGTCGATCAGAGCCGATGGCCATCCAGTCGGCAAAGGCCGAGCCTCAGGACAGTCACCACGTGCAAGGGCCGAGACAAGATCCGCATATCACGGATCGTTGACCACAGCCTGTCAGAATCCGTCCACCAGCCGACAGGCCCGCCGAAAGTTGTCAGTAGGGCCGCATGTGACTGACTCCGGACGCGTGCTGGCCCCTCATTGGACCGCCCAGCTGGCTGCCTGCTGGAGCTTTGGACTTTAGGCAGACTGCCAGCCTCTTCCTTGGACTTTAGCCCGACAGCCCGGGTGATCGCCCCATTATAATATTGGCCGGCAGACGATCGCCCCATTATTATAATGGCCGGAAGGCGATCGCCCGCCAGAAGACAAGACTCGGCTGCCCCTATATATACAAGGCACCCTGCACTCGGCCAAGCCCCTGGCATTATCGCGATTTTAGCATACTATACAGAATCAATACTCAGCACTTGGCTATCTCCAACTCTTGGCAACGGCTATCATTCGGTACTTTCTTCTCCCGGCCTCTCTCACCAAGCAGACGATCGGCAGGGACGAAGAACACCGAGCTTCGCTCAAGAGCCGGATTAACAGAGTCTTTTTACACTCATTGTATCTAGATTTCTCACATTAATACTTGTATCCACGAATATTTGTATTAATAACATCTCACTAGAGCATTCAAGCCCGGGCCTAACAAACCCGGCAAATCTTGTATTATTTATCTTCTCTCGGAAGTGCTCCCGCAAATTGTTGTTTGTTGTCCGTCTTCCAGCAGTATTTAATCTTCGGATAAATATTTTGGGCAACAACAATTGGCGCTAGAGGAAGGGGATCTAAACCTCAAATTTTTATACCTACCGTCCCGAAGAACACTCACTGTTCCCGGGGCAGATACTTGAAGTGACACTCACTGCACTTCAAAGAAATCTTTCAGAAATCATGTCTTCCGCCTCCGCGTCGAAGAAAGCCGCCCGGCCGGCGGACCCCGTTCCGTCCCGGTCAGCCGCGGCCGATGGTGGAAGGCGGCCGCGATCGAGACGCTCGATCCGTCCACGGGCGGCGAACCTCTCGCTCGATCGGCTCGAACCAAGGAGCGGATCGACGAGGTCATGGCCGTCTACGGGAGCGAAGGAGTGCTCTCGGCGCGCCTCTGCTATCTCTCCCTCGGCCGCGGCGAAGTCCAAGTGGAAGCTCAAGGCGTTGCGGCGAGCGATCGCCGAGAGGCTCTCGTCGCAAGAAGAGGCGCTCTCAGTAGGGCACCTCTGTCTTCGATCGCACAGGCGGTGACCCGACACAGCGGCCAGGACGGTCGGCCCGGCTACGAGGCAGCGGAGTTTGAGTCCGTCACCGGGAGCTCGGCCTACCGGCTCCCGGAAAGGCGGCCAGTGTCTGGCTCCCCTCGCCAAATTGCCGAGTCGGCGGCGAGTCGGAGATCGGTACACGATCGCCTTGGCTCCCGCTCCCAAAGCCGATCCGCAAGCAACCGAGCCACGGCGATTGCCGCATTGCAACGTCAGATCGACGACGTGAAGGCGCTCTTGGAATCCAGGGCAGGCGCCATAAAGACGATCGCCGAGCCAAGCGAGCCGCTCGCGATCGACATCGAGCTCGCCCCTGTGCAGCACAGGATCGCTCCCCCACAAACACCCGTGTACGAGGGGCGATCGGACCCCCAGATGCACCTGAGGAAGTTCAACATCTACATGACCGGGTGTGGGGCATCAGACGCGACCAGGTGCCGAATGTTCCCTCTGACGCTGGACGACCTCGCCCACAGGTGGTACGCCTCGTTGCCGCCTCGGTCCATTGGCTCTTTCAACCAGCTGGCGCACGACTTCACGGAGTATTTCGCCACCAGGGTCGTCCGGCCAGAAGGTCCCCTTCGCATGATGCAAATCAAGCAGGGAGAAGAAGAGTCCGACTCGGACTACATCGACCGGGTAGACGTGATCATCCTCAACGGCGAGCCCGTAAGCGATGAGACCACCCTCTACGCGGTCCTAGGAGGATTTCAGGGTTTTTCGCCTATGTTCAGGCACCTCACGAAAAACCAACCTACAACCTACGCAGCCTTCCGGGCTAGAGCCGCAGATTTTCTGGCCAGGCAGAGGTTTCTTCTTAGCCTGTGAGCAGCGCGATCGGCGCACCGGACGACGATCTCCCGCCCGATCGCCGATATCGACCTACGAATAAAGCGATCGGCAGTCGAGTGACGATCGACAGTCTTTCGGCCCGATCACCGATCATCACGCTACATCACCAAAACCCGGAGGACTCGCTCGCCATCTACAGTCCACCATTTAACATGATGGACTAAGGCTCGCGATCGCCTCCACCGCACATCGCAAAGCCATGGTCCTGGTAGTCGATGGAACCGGCTGCTTCGGCCATGCAAGGTCCCTTTCGGCCGAGATCGCCCGCCCTTCGTTTAAATACGAGGCCGGCGTAGTCTGAGGGCTCTCCAACATTAAGCAGTGGACACGATCGCCCGCCCTCAAGGTTCACCATCTAAAGATGATCTTCCCGGACAATGCGACACGTGCCACTACCCCCGTCTCAACGTACACCATCGAGGTCGGCCATCTCCATGGCGGGCCGAGGTGGAAAAAGAGCTAACAAAGCCACGGGCGTGGAGTTGATTCATCCGACGCTGCCCCGCGCAAGGACTCCTCTAGACCGAGACCGCACGCCCTTCGTTTAAATACGAGGCGAGGCGCAGCCTAACAGAGGACCCTCATAATAAAGTGAGTCACGAGACACTCAATGTCTTCGCGCATCAAGACACGGTCATGGAGTCGGTCCATCAATTTCCGCGACTGTGCACGATTCCTCAAACAAGCGAAACCATCAAGTTTCCGGGGGGATCGACCAATGTTGTTTTTTGCAGGTACAAGACAGATAGATAGCTAGCCAATCGACCATGATAGCCCAAGTCCAAATCCAAAAGTCGGCTCAGCTAGATCGCCCATCCTCATCCTACACGATCGCCAGCGAGTACCACCTCGCCCCATGTCTTCAACATAGGAGCAAGCTGGGGGGCAATTGTTGTGTCAAGAATTACACTCTCCGACCGGCGATCGCCTCGGAGATCGGGCGACCTAGCCACTGCCGAGCAGCCGAGGCAGAACTGCCGACCAGCGACCAGGCGACCAAGCCTTAGCCCAGCAGACAAGCTAAATCGGCCAACCGAAGGTCCCAGGACAAGTCCCGGTGCCGAGCGATCGACATCAAATACGATCGTCTCTCGGTACTCGGCGACCGACTCCTGGCGACCGACTAGCGGGCGATCATCTCTCGGCACCTGCCGACCGACCCTTGGTAACTGGCCGATGACGACCCTCAGTGACCAGCTAGAGACGACCGCCTCATGTCGATCAGAGCCGATGGCCATCCAGTCGGCAAAGGCCGAGCCTCAGGACAGTCACCACGTGCAAGGGCCGAGACAAGATCCGCATATCACGGATCGTTGACCACAGCCTGTCAGCATCCGTCCACCAGCCGACAGGCCCGCCGAAAGTTGTCAGTAGGGCCGCATGTGACTGACTCCGGACGCGTGCTGGCCCCTCATTGGACCGCCCAGCTGGCTGCCTGCTGTAGCTTTGGACTTTAGGCAGACTGCCAGCCTCTTCCTTGGACTTTAGCCCGACAGCCCGGGTGATCGCCCCATTATAATATTGGCCGGCAGACGATCGCCCCATTATTATAATGGCCGGAAGGCGATCGCCCGCCAGAAGACAAGACTCGGCTGCCCCTATATATACAAGGCACCCTGCACTCGTCCAAGCCCCTGGCATTATCGCGATTTTAGCATACTATACATAATCAATACTCAGCACTTGGCTATCTCCAACTCTTGGCAACGGCTATCATTCGGTACTTTCTTCTCCCGACCTCTCTCACCAAGCAGACGATCGGCAGGGACGAAGAACACCGAGCTTCGCTCAAGAGCCGGATTAACAGAGTCTTTTTACACTCATTGTATCTAGATTTCTCACATTAATACTTGTATCCACGAATATTTGTATTAATAACATCTCGCGAGAGCATTCAAGCCCGGGCCTAACAAACCCGGCAAATCTTGTATTATTTATCTTCTCTCGGAAGTGCTCCCGCAAATTGTTGTTTGTTGTCCGTCTTCCAGCAGTATTTAATCTTCGGATAAATATTTTGGGCAACAACAGTATATATATTCAGTATGCCGTATGTTCGTATTTTGCATGTCGAGACGTTGGACAAGAATAGCTGGAAATGGCTGAGTGTAGCCTTATTAGCGCACGCTAATATACATGCCTAGCGCACACTATCTTGCAGTTTTAGCGCACGCTACGGGCATAAGTAAGCGTATGCTAGTGCAGAACAGCTCAGAGGGAATCTACGTGTGGACCCGGCCACTTCCGGCGCATGTGCCGACGAAGTCAACGGATGTTTGTTGTGAAGGACTAGCACACGCTAATGCATGTTGTTAGCGCACGCTAACATCAGATCCGTCCAAAGGGAATCTTATCCTTGTCAGAGCTGTCGGCGCGTGGACCCGTCTTCGGGGCATACAGATAAACGAGTCAACTATGAGTAGCGCACGCTATGGATGAAAGTTTGCGTATGCTAAATGGAGGCCTTTACGTACGTTATTGCATGGGCGTTGCGTACGTAAATCACTGTATGCAGTAAGGCAGTATCCTCTGGACCGCGATTGCGCACGCTAACAAAGACAATTAGTGCACGCTAATAATAGTCAGTATATATATGTGCAGTTGGCCATTATTCTTCATTTCGTCCATTGTTTCCTTGCAAAGGATAGAGAGGATTCTTAGAGAGATGTTTGAAGTTCCAAATACTGGATTATGGAGGAGTTGATCATCCATAACAATATCAAGCTTAGAAGTGACTCAGAATGCATTCAACCTTGGAAATCAATCCATTCCTTCAAAGAGGTAATTACTCTTCACTTTGGGATTTCGTTTTGGATTGTATATGATGTCATTGAGTCGATAATCATCATGTATATGAGTTAACAAGTATGATTATGAGATTAGTTACCGAGTTATGTTAATGTTATTGTTGATATACGGGTATTGATATGATTTGAATGGTTTCGAATTTTGTTGTTTATCTTCAAAGAGATATGTTGGCTAATGTCTTCCTTCAATTCAGATCTTTGATGTTGTTGTTGTTGGTCTCTTCATATGATGGTGATCATGGCGATGATTATGAATTCTTGGTATTCATATGTTGATATTGAGGAAAAGATGATATAGGAATATATGAATTGGATTAAGAGTTGGATGATTACCTATATGTTAAAGGATATCGGATTTCGTTGTTTTGATAGCTATGAACATGGTTCAGAATCATTTAGTGTTCTTGATAATCGCCATATGTTGATCGGTATCCGAAATGCATGCAACTGCATGTCATTAGCGCACGCTAGTGTTACTGGCTAGCGCATGCTAACGGGAACGACTTAGCGCACACTACGTTAAGTGATTAACGTGCGCTAAGTAGGCATACAGTGCGTATTTTTGTGTTATGGTTATGAATTCATTATGGTTTGAGTTGGATTGATCATGTAATATCCGGAATTTCTACTACTGTTGTTTGATATTATTTTATCCGAGTTATATTGTACAGCGTGGAATCTGTACAGTATGGATAAAATAAATAAATAAAGGACTGAGATGTCAGTATCGGTATAATTGTCGTATCTGGTCGACAGTTGCAATTGAGGATATTGTGTATCAGGTTATCGTACTTTCGATATAGAGTATATCGTATAAGGATGTTATTGGATTCAGTATATGTATTCAGTAAGTGTATATGTGTTTTCGGTATGTCGAGACAAAGCGTATGATTGAAATTGGCTAAGTATGGAATACTTAGCGTACGCTAATGTTGAAGACTTACGTACGCTAAATCACAAGAGTTACGTACGTTATGGCCGAGACATTACGTACGTAACAAGAGGAATCGGACGATTGGGCCGGTGTCGGCGGCTTTGGCGCGAGATGTGGACAGTGAGTCAATGGATGGAGTTACGTGCGTTATACGGGGTGTATTACGTGCGTGTCTGAGTATATCTTGTAGCAAGTCAACGTCGTGTAACGTGCAACGGAATAAGTGTTACGTGCGTTACGGGGTGGGCTGGCCGAGTCGTGGCGAGAGGACTGCGGTGGCGAGCATGGTCGGCGGTGACTCGCGAGGGTGGTCGATCACGGTCGGCGGTGACTCAGGGCGTAAGGGCGGCCGATTACGTGCGTAAGCGGTGTCGATTCTGGCGTAAGTGCCGTTACGTACGTGGCATTTGCCGATTACGTGCGTAAGGATGCCGAGCGAAATGGGACGAAGGTTAGGCGCGTCCGGCTACGTGCGTAAGGACCCGCCCGATTCGTCGTATCGGCGGCGAGTCTCGGCTATATAAGGCCTGGACCGAGTCACCCTTGTCATTTTTCATTTTTCTTCGTTTCTTTCGCGATTTCTTCAGCAAAGTTGATGGATTTGAGTAAGAACATCATGTAGCAACATGTTTTGGAAGTTGGAATCATGGATTAACATCATCTTCCATCCGGATCGAAGATAAGAACACCTAAACACTTGGTTTTGGATAGTTTTGGAGTTTCTTGATGATTTGGCCGGATTGATTCGTTTTAACTCAGATTATTGATGGAACCTTGTTGTATTCTTGAGATTATACATTATCCTTGAAGTTTTGTGGAACAAATTCGGGTATTTCTTCGTTAAAATGATTGATTTAGATTATGCCTTCAAAGTGTTCGATGAAATGCCTCAATGAGTAGAACTTGGGAAATTCTACACGTTTTCGTATGAATGGTGATGGAATTGATTGTGTTATGATTATTCTTGGTAATTATGGGAATTTTGTTAAGGGAAGATAATGAATTGATGATCAAATACCTTGATTATGTCGTTATGATTATGGAATCGTAGTAATCTCGATGTTCTTGATAGTTTGTTGCAATCCATGACGTTATGAGAAGTATATATGTTGAAGAACATGATTACATACACCTTGAATTGTGAATAAGGATTGTTTAGATGTTAGAACACATCGGATTATGCCGTTTGGGGACTTTGAATGTGATTTCGGAATAAGTTTTGGAACTCTTGGAATATGATTATCTATAATTAATTGGATTGCCCGGATTGATGATGATAATCGATAATTGGTTTTATTACGAATATACAAGGAGGAAACTTGTAAGTATTTAAGATTGAATGTGGAATCGTAGTGTTGTCTTGAATTCGTGTTTGATTGGTTTGAGTTGTATTGTCCGGTTTTGTGTATGATCGAGGTATTGTTGAGCCGTTGAGTTTGATCGGTTAGCTATGTCGGTCATTGATTATTATCGGATTTTATGTTAATCGATTATTTCAATAGGTTGAGATTATCGATCGGTGAGTATAACTGTATGTTGCGGCCATGTTCGAGTATGTTCGTGAATTGCTTCGGTCGGGGCCGAGGAGCGTAGATGAAGGCAATGTGGTAGTAGCGGCTTCATCATCGTATCGGTATCGAGGCAAGTTATTACTTGCTCAGTTATAATATTTAATGAATGGTTTCAGTTTCATTCGTTTATAATTCGTATAGCAATGTTTATAAATCGTAATCACAGGAGATTTGAAATTATAGGTTGTATTCGAGTTTTGGGAATTTAAATCATAATGTATATGATTTATAATTGTCGTTGGTATACTTGTTATCGAGGATACATCATGGCATTGACAAAGCGTGAATTATCTACCGTCCGTGATGTTTTGGATCGGTGAATATTCAGAATAATGGTTGGTTATGGTTTAGATATCGAGATTGCTCTTGAAGGACTCGGAGCAAGTATTTTAATCATTTCTGTCATTTGTGTCGATCATGTCGTGATACATTCGTGTATCGTTGTTGTCATGCATTTGTGCATTGTTGTTGTCGTGTATTGTGCCTTTGTTGTTACGTGCGGTTGTGCATTGTTGTCATATGTCCACCATGCGTTGGTCCGACGGGATCATCATGGGAATCTATAGCCGTGTCTTGCTGGATCGCCGGACGAGTAATGCCACCATGCGTTGGTCAAGCGGGATCATCATGGGAATCTATAGTTTGTGTCTTGTGGATCGTTGGATTACCATATGTTGTTGTTATTGTGCATATGTATATTATGGGTTGCCATAAGTATACATTGTCGTTATTGTTGTGATCATATTGACGTTGTCATATGAGTATGCATTTGTAGGTCTTGTGTTAGGACCATGTCCGTATGTTCTGTTGATCTGATCTCGGATTAGACTGACGTGATGGTAATGGTATTTCGTATCTTGAGGTATGTTCCGTATTTCCTTGATACTTGTCTTTGATTGGCAATCGATTATCGTATTGGAAATGTTGACGTTATCCGATGGATTGAATTGGCCAGAGTTGGTAAAATTTCCATATCCCGAGTTATGATAATGTTTTGAGAACCTTGAGTATTATTGAGATACCGTACAGATATTTAGGTATTATCTTAATGTGTTGTTAAGGATACCAATCGTGGATTTTCGTAAAGTTACGACGGTAAGATTACATTGGTCGTATTCTTACTTAGTATTTCCATTGATATGTAATTATTGACGAGATGTGATGGATATCATTGTTGGATATTATGGCTGACCCCGTCGTGGGCTTTCTTTTTAGGTTCTTGGATTATCAAGCTTGTAGCGGTCGTGGAGAGATGAACTTCCCGGAGGATACTGGCTATGGCATGTATTTGTATATTGAGTTCCCTGAACAGTTTTTGTATTTCCGTTGCTAGAGTATTTTAATTGTTTGTCTTTATCCGCTGCGTGAGTATTTTTAAACTGACCTATTGGTATCTGGTAACTTAGGTTACTTTGGGAAATCATTTTCTAAATTTGTTCTGTCGGTACGTGTAAGCGATAGCTTAACGTATGTTTTTAAACTGTTGAGTTTTGGCATTTTGGGCCTTGTGGTTTCAAATGAGTTTTTACGACGGTTTCTGATAAATGGATTTTATAAGTCTTTGTGAATTTTTAATAGATAATACCGTCGTTAGCCTCTTGGGCGTTTGTAAATGTTTGCGAAAATTTCTTTTAGCTTTGTGGGTTCCATCTCGGGGCCCACGGCGCTGTAATATTCCCGGTCGGCTCTGGGGGTGTTACAGAATATGGTATCAGAGCTTAGGTTGAGAAAACCTAGGCATTTGGGTCGAGTTGGTCGTGTTTTTGTTGCGTCATTCGAGTTGTCGATTGAAAAATATTAGAGCCGTGAGTCTTTGTTGTTCACTCAGGCTTGTGCGTCATCAGATTTGCCAGTATCGTACTGGGCTTGTTATAACTTTTCCAAATGGTGTTAACGAGATTCTCTGGAATGAGATGTATTGTGTTCTTGAGTCGAACTGATTTGGCAAACGTGTGTTTTGATAATATATGTGTCGAGTATTTCCTTGAGTCGAGACATGTGCCAGTATCGCGGGGAATCGTCGGCTTCACGATCTGTAAGTATTTGGATTTTTGAATTGCATTGAGATTTATTGCCGTTCTAAGTTGATATGGTTTGAGATTCAGAAAGATATTATGCTTCACAGTATGAGATGACAGATTTGGGACAGGATTGATGATCTTGAGAAACTATGATTTTGGAAATCAGTATGTTGAGTAGATTTTGGAACGGAATTGTGCATTTGGGAGAAGGTTGTGGATGGTTGAGAAAAACATGTAGTCATGATAGAGCATTTTGTGATACATGAAACTGCTTTTGAGCATTTGAAAATGATACTTTTCAAAATGAATGTCTTACGATGTTTTATGGAAAATGATTTTGGGCCGAGACCCAATCGATTTTGAAATGGTTTTATAACTCGGGACTTGGGGTCGAAATGAGTTTTCTACTTTTTAAACTTCTTGTAATGTGGAATGAAATACGGTGAGACCCTAATGTTTCAAAAGACTTTCTGTTTTCTAAAACTCCGAGATTTGTAAAACACGTTATCAATTGTTTATCTACTTTATCACTACCTTTCGGGTTTTGATTTATTGGTTCAAATGGAAATTCTCGGAAGTCTTTCGCCATGTTTGATTTGTTGAATTGTTTCAACGTTTTGTCATATCATATTTGAGGTGATCCGAGGATGGATTAAAGATTGACGTTGCGAGTAGTAGGTGGAGGAGGACTTTTATCGAGTCTATATATTGAGATTTTGGAATTTCATCGTGTGATTTTCCGATGGAATATCGATGAATTTGGTGAGCTGAATTGGTATACA
The DNA here is from genome assembly GCA_033398695.1 of Orobanche coerulescens. NCBI lineage: Eukaryota > Viridiplantae > Streptophyta > Magnoliopsida > Lamiales > Orobanchaceae > Orobanche > Orobanche coerulescens. The sequence continues at coordinate 106,759,969 of CM065804.1, forward strand.
TGAGTATGGATATGGTCAAGCATTTGCATAAATCCCATTTTATTTAATCGTGTGTATTTGAAAAGAATTTTTATCGAGAACTTGACACGAGCGAGCGGTTGGTTCGAAAATTGATTTTGTGGTCTTACGAGAATTTATGTTTTGAGTTTTCAAAATTTTGAAAGAATTTTCAAAATTTGTCTTTTGACAAGACTATATGATTTCAAACTAGTTTTGAAAATGTGATTGATAACCATACGCATTTAGTGTATATTCCATATCATGGTGAAGTTGTGAGTGTGACTCACGAACCGGTTATGACATTCCTATGGTGCGATGAAAAGGGATCCGAACTTTGGTATGGTCGTTTGGTTATGCAAGGATGATCGATTGATTTATCGGATAAGAGAAATATGCCGTATGTTGTAGAATCATGCATATAATATAATTTTGGAACTTTGGATTTTGTGAAACTGGGGTATATGTGCTATGTGATTCCATTGGTGTGGTAATATTGTGACTTTACCATAATGATTTTGAATGATTTCTTTTGTAGATTTGGGGATGGTGACCCCATGTTGGTTGTTTTAGATGTCGAGCGGTCGTTTCCACTCCAGGTATGATTGGTTATTTTCGTCGACTTGATTGGTTGTTCGTATGCCGAGGAGTATGCTCACCAGTCGAGTATGTTTATTGAGATCCACGGTATGTGATTGGTGTGTCGTTTTGAGAACTTTATTCGTCCGTATATATGTCTCTATGGTTCTGTGTGTATCGTGTTGGAATTTACCGTGTGAGGGTATTCCTGATTATTATCGCTCCTTCGTTGGTAATATTAAAGTTTATCATGTTGATGATATTCTCGATTGTGTTTTGACCTCTGGTTGGTCATATTAGAGTTTATCATGTTTATGATATACTCGATTGTGCTTTAACCATTGGATTGGTCGTATTGGAATTTATCATGTCGATGGTATTCTCAGTTAATTTGTTGGTTGATCATTGTTGATGATCGTATAAGTGTTCGGATTTTGTGTCGATGTTTCGAGATTGGTTGCCATTGTTTTGAGCAGTTGTTTCACAGATATATCGGATATTATTCGTCTTATCGAGTGGAACTTGATCATGCGATCGAGCAAACAGGACTTGTCACGGATAGATTATTTCATCCGGTGATATAATTTTGTTGAGACTCAAGGAATTGTGATTGTAAGCGTATTGGGGTATGCGGTGAGATCGCTTGCTAGTATCTCGAGAGATCGTCGACGCGTATTTGTAAGTGTACTCTTTTGATTATTCAAGAATGATGATGATTGATCGTTGTCGTGATGGTTTTGGGATATTTTAGTTGAACAGTTTGTTTCTTTTATGACGGATTTCAAGTTTCGAGGACGAAACTTATTTTAAGTGGTGTAGTATGTAATATCCGGAATTTCTACTCATTGTTTGATATTATTTTATCCGAGTTATATTGTACGGCATGGAATCATGCGGCATGGATAAAATAAATAAATAAGAGGCGAGATGTCGATATCGGTATAATTGTCATATCGGTCGGATTGCAATTGAGGATATTGTGTATCGTGTTATCGTACTTTCGATATAGAGTATATCGTATAAGGATGTTATTGGATTCGAGATATGTATTCGGTAAGTGTATATGTGTTTTCGGTATGTCGAGACGGCAGAATGATTGAAATTGGCTAAGTATGGAATACTTAGCGTACGCTAATGTTGAAGACTTACGTCGCTAAACCACAAGAGTTACGTGCGTTAAAGCGAGACATTACGTACGTAACAAGAGGAATCGGACAATTGGGCCGGTGTCGGCGGCTTTGGCGCAGATGTAGACAGTGAGTCAACGGATGGAGTTACGTCGTTATACAAGGTGTATTATGTACGTCTGAGTATATCTTGTAGCAAGTCAACGTCGTGTAACGTCGCAACGGAATAAGTGTTACGTGCGTTACGGGCGGCCGCAGTCGTGGCCGAGAGGACTGCGGTGGCGAGCATGGTCGGCGGTGACTCGCGAGGTGGCCGATCACGGTCAGCGATGACTCGGCCGGGCATAAGGATGGCCGATTATGTCGTAAGGCGGTGTCGATTCGGCCGTAAGTGCCGTTACGTAGCGGTGCCGATTCTACGTGCGTAAGGATGCCGAGCGAAATGGACAGAAGGTTAGGTCGCGTCGGCTAAATGCGTAAGGACCGCCGGTTACGTACGTAATGTGCCGGCAGGTCTCGGCCTATATAAGGCCTGGACCGAGTCACCCTTGTCATTTTTCATTTTCTTCGTTTCTTTCGCGATTTCTTCAGCAAAGTTGATGGATTTGAGTAAGAACATCATGTAGCAACATGTTTTGGAAGTTGGAATCATGGATTAACATCATCTTCCATCCGGATCGAAGGTAAGAACACCTAAACACTTGGTTTTGGATAGTTTTGGAGTTTCTTGATGATTTGGCGGACCGATTCGTTTTAACTCAGATTTTTGATGGAACCTTGTTGTATTCTTGAGATTATACATTATCCTTGAAGTTTTGTGGAACAAATTCGGGTATCTCTTCGTTAAAATGATTGATTTAGATTATGCCTTCAAAGTGTTCGATGAAATGCCTCAATGAGTAGAACTTGGGAAATTCTACACGTTTTCGTATGAATGGTGATGGAATTGATTGTGTTATGATTATTCTTGGTAATTATGGGAATTTTGTTAAGGGAAGATAATGAATTGATGATCAAATACCTTGATTATGTCGTTATGATTATGGAATCGTAGTAATCTCGATGTTCTTGATAGTTTGTTGCAATCCATGACGTTATGAGAAGTATATATGTTGAAGAACATGATTACATACACCTTGAATTGTGAATAAGGATTGTTTAGATGTTAGAACACATCGGATTATGCCGTTTGGGGACTTTGAATGTGATTTCGAATAAGTTGTGGAACTCTGGAATATGATTATCTATAATTAATTGGATTGCGGATTGATGATGATAATCGATAATTGGTTTTATTACGAATATACAAGGAGGAAACTTGTAAGTATTTAAGATTCAATGTGGAATCGTAGTGTTGTCTTGAATTCGTGTTTGATTGGTTTGAGTTGTATTGTCGGTTTGTGTATGATCGAGGTATTGTTGAGTCGTTGAGTTTGATCGGTTGGCTATGTCGGTCATTGATTATTATCGGATTTTATGTTAATCGATTATTTCAATAGGTTGAGATTATCGATCGGTGAGTATAACCGTATGTTGCGGCCATGTTCGAGTATGTTCGTGAATTGCTTGGTCGGGGCGAGGAGCGTAGATGAAGGCAATGTGGTAGTAGCGGCTTCATCATCGTATCGGTATCGAGGCAAGTTATTACTTGCTCGATTATAATATTTAATGAATGGTTTCATTTCATTCGTTTATAATTCGTATAGCAATGTTTATAAATCGTAATCACGGAGATTTGAAATTATAGGTTGTATTCGAGTTTTGGGAATTTAAATCATAATGTATATGATTTATAATTGTCGTTGGTATACTTGTTATCGAGGATACATCATGGTATTGACAAAGCGTGAATTATCTACCGTCCGTGATGTTTTGGATCGGTGAATATTCGAATAATGGTTGGTGATGGTTTAGATATCGAGATTGCTCTCGAAGGACTCGGAGCAAGTATTTTAATCATTTTCGTCATTTGTGTCGATCATGTCGTGATACATTCGTGTATCGTTGTTGTCATGCATTTGTGCATTGTTGTTGTCGTGTATTGTGCCTTTGTTGTTACGTGCACTTGTGCATTGTTGTCATATGTCCACCATGCGTTGGTCCGCGGGATCATCATGGGAATCTATAGTGTGTGTTTGGATCGGGACGAGTAATGCCACCATGCGTTGGTCCGACGGGATCATCATGGGAATCTATAGTTTGTGTCTTATTTGGATCGTTGGATTGCCATATGTTGTTGTTATTGTGCATATGTATATTATGGGTTGCCATAAGTATACATTGTCGTTATTGTTGTGATCATATTGACGTTGTCATATGAGTATGCATTTGTAGGTCTTGTGTTAGGACCATGTCCGTATGTTACATTGATCGATCTCGGATTAGACGACGTGATGGTAATGGTATTTCGTATCTTGAGGTATGTTCCGTATTTCCTTGATACTTGTCTTTGATTGGCAATCGATTATCGTATTGGAAATGTTGACGTTATCGATGGATTGAATTGGCGAGTTGGTAAAATTTCCATATCCCGAGTTATGATAATGTTTTGAGAACCTTGAGTATTATTGAGATACCGCACGGATATTTCGTATTATCTTAATGTGTTGTTAAGGATACGAATCGTGGATTCTCGTAAGTTCTGACGGTAAGATTACATTGGTCGTATTCTTACTTAGTATTTCCATTGATATGTAATTATTGACGAGATGTGATGGATATCATTGTTGGATATTATGGCTGACCCCGTCGTGGGCTTTCTTTTTAGGTTCTTGGATTATCAAGCTTGTAGCGGTCGTGGAGAGATGAACTTCCTGAGGATACCGCTATGGCATGTATTTGTATATTGAGTTCCCTGAACAGTTTTTTTATTTCCGTTGCTAGAGTATTTTAATTGTTTGTCTTTATCCGCTGCGTGAGTATTTTTAAACTGACCTATTGGTATCTGGTAACTTAGGTTACTTTGGGAAATCGTTTTCTAAATTTGTTAACGTCGATGCGTGTAGCGATAGCTTAACGTATGTTTTTAAACTGTTGAGTTTTGGCATTTTGGGCCTTGTGGTTTCAAATGAGTTTTTACGACGGTTTCTGATAAATGGATTTTATAAGTCTTTGTGAATTTTTAATAGATAATACCGTCGTTAGCCTCTTGGGCGTTTGTAAATGTTTGCGAAAATTTCTTTTAGCTTTGTGGGTTCCATCTCGGGGCCCACGGCGCCGTAATATTCCCGGTCGGCTCGGGGTGTTACGAATATGGTATCGAGCTTAGGTTGAGAAAACCTAGGCATTTGGGTCGAGTTGGGTCGTGTTTTTGTTGCGTCATTCGAGTTGTCGATTGAAAAATATTAGAGCCGTGAGTCTTTGTTGTTCACTCGGGCTTGTGCGTCATCATTTGCGATGTCGTCTTGGGCTTGTTATAACTTTTCCAAATGGTGTTAACGAGATTCTGGAATGAGATGTATTGTGTTCTTGAGTCGGGCGATTGGCAAACGTGTGTTTTGATAATATACGTGTCGAGTATTTCCTTGAGTCGAGACATGTGCCGAGATCGCGGGGAATCGGCTTCACGATCTGTAAGTATTTGGATTTTGAATTGCATTGAGATTTATTGCCGTTCTAAGTTGATATGGTTTGAGATTCAGAAAGATATTATGCTTCACGGTATGAGATGACAGATTTGGGACAGATTGATGATCTTGAGAAACTATGATTTTGGAACTAAGTATGTTGAGTAGATTTTGGAACGGAATTGTGCATTTGGGAGAATGTTGTGGATGGTTGAGAAAAACATGTAGTCATGATAGATCATTTTGTGATACATGAAACTGCTTTTGAGCATTTGAAAATGATACTTTTCAAAATGAATGTCTTAGTGATGTTTTATGGAAAATGATTTTGGGCCGAGACCCAATCGATTTTGAAATGGTTTTATAACTCAGGACTTGGGGTCCGAAATGAGTTTTCTACTTTTTAAACTTCTTGTAATGTGGAATGAGATACGGGCTGAGACCCTAATGTTTCAAAAGACTTTCCTGTTTTCTAAAACTCCCGAGATTTGTAAAACACGTTATCAATTGTTTATCTACTTTATCACTACCTTTCGGGGTTTTGATTTATTGGTTCAAATGGAAATTCTCGGGAAGTCTTTCGCCATGTTTGATTTGTTGAATTGTTTCAACGTTTTGTCATATCATATTTGAGGTGATCCAGGATGGATTAAAGATTGACGTTGCGAGTAGTAGGTGGAGGAGGACTTTTATCAGAGTCTATATATTGAGATTTTGGAATTTCATCGTGTGATTTTCCGATGGAATATCAGTGAATTTGGTGACGAGCTGAATTGGTATACATGAGTATGGATATGGTCAAGCATTTGCATAAATCCCATTTTATTTAATCGTGTGTATTTGAAAAGAATTTTTATCGAGAACTTGACACGAGCGAGCCGGTTGGTTCGAAAATTGATTTTGTGGTCTTACGAGAATTTATGTTTTGAGTTTTCAAAATTTTGAAAGAATTTTCGAAAATTTGTCTTTTGACAAGACTATATGATTTCAAACTAGTTTTGAAAATGTGATTGATAACCATACGCATTTAGTGTATATTCCATATCATGGTGAAGTTGTGAGTGTGACTCACGAACTGGTTATGACATTCCTATGGTGCGATGAAAAGGGATCCGAACTTTGGTATGGTCGTTTGGTTATGCAAGGATGATCGATTGATTTATCGGATAAGAGAAATATGCCGTATGTTGTAGAATCATGCATATAATATAATTTTGGAACTTTGGATTTTGTGGCGGGGTATATGTGCTATGTGATTCCATTGGTGTGGTAATATTGTGACTTTACCATAATGATTTTGAATGATTTCTTTTGTAGATTTGGGGATGGTGACCCCATGTTGGTTGTTTTAGATGTCGAGCGGTCGTTTCCACTCCAGGTATGATTGGTTATTTTCGTCGACTTGATTGGTTGTTCGTATGCCGAGGAGTATGCTCACCAGTCGAGTATGTTTATTGAGATCCACGGTATGTGATTGGTGTGTCGTTTTGAGAACTTTATTCGTCCGTATATATGTCTCTATGGTTCTGTGTGTATCGTGTTGGAATTTACCGTGTGAGGGTATTCCTGATTATTATCGCTCCTTCGTTGGTAATATTAGAGTTTATCATGTTGATGATATTCTCGATTGTGTTTTGACCTCTGGTTGGTCATATTAGAGTTTATCATGTTTATGATATACTCGATTGTGCTTTAACCATTGGATTGGTCGTATTGGAATTTATCATGTCGATGGTATTTTCAGTTAATTTGTTGGTTGATCATTGTTGATGATCATATAAGTGTTCGGATTTTGTGTCGATGTTTCGAGATTGGTTGCCATTGTTTTGAGCAGTTGTTTCACAGATATATCGGATATTATTCGTCTTATCAGAATTGGAACTTGATCATGCGATCAGGCAAACAGGACTTGTCACGGATAGATTATTTCATCTGACGATGATATAATTTTGTTGAGACTCAAGGAATTGTGATTGTAAGTGTATTGGGACTGTACAGTGAGATCGCTTGCTAGTATCTCAGGAGATCGTCGACCTGCGTATTTGTAAGTGTACTCTTTTGATTATTCAGTAATGATGATGATTGATCGTTGTCGTGATGGTTTTGGGATATTTTAGTTGAGCAGTTTGTTTCTTTTATGGGATTTCAAGTTTCGAGGACGAAACTTATTTTAAGTGGTGTAGTATGTAATATCCTAATTTCTACTCAAGTTGTTTGATATTATTTTATCCGAGTTATATTATGCAGCGTGGAATGCATGCAGTATGGATAAAATAAATAAATAAAGGACTGAGATGTCAGTATCGGTATAATTGTCGTATCTGGTCGACAGTTGCAATTGAGGATATTGTGTATCAGGTTATCGTACTTTCGATATAGAGTATATCCTATAAGGATGTTATTGGATTCAGTATATGTATTCAGTCAGTGTATATGTGTTTTCGGTATGTCGAGACAAAGCAGTATGATTGAAATTGGCTAAGTATGGAATACTTAGCGTACGCTAATGTTGAAGACTTACGTACGCTAAACCACAAGAGTTACGTACGTTATGGCCGAGACATTACGTACGTAACAAGAGGAATCGGACAGTTGGGCCCGGTGTCGGCGGCTTTCGGCGCAGATGTAGACAGGTGAGTCAACGGATGGAGTTACGTACGTTATACAAGGTGTATTATGTGCATGTCTGAGTATATCTTGTAGCAAGTCAACGTCGTGTAACGTGCATAGCGGAATAAGTGTTACGTGCGTTACGGGCGGTGGCAGTCGTGGCGAGAGGACTGCGGTGGCCGAGCATGGTCGGCGGTGACTCGCAGGTGGCCGATCACAATCGCGGTGACTTCGGGCATAAGGACTGGCCGATTATGTACGTAAGGCAGTGTCCGGTTACGGCCGTAAGTGCCCGTTACGTACGTAAGCAGCTGCCGGTTACGTACGTAAGGATGCCGAGCGAAATGGACAGAAGGTTAGGTCGCGTCCAGCTACGTACGTAAGGACCCGCCGGTTACGTACGTAACTGGCCGGCAGGTCTCGGCCTATATAAGGCCTGGACCGAGTCACCCTTGTCATTTTTCATTTTTCTTCGTTTCTTTCGCGATTTCTTGAGCAAAGTTGATGGATTTGAGTAAGAACATCATGTAGCAACATGTTTTGGAAGTTGGAATCATGGATTAACATCATCTTCCATCCGGATCGAAGGTAAGAACACCTAAACACTTGGTTTTGGATAGTTTTGGAGTTTCTTGATGATTTGGCCGGACTGATTCGTTTTAACTCAGATTATTGATGGAACCTTGTTGTATTCTTGAGATTATACATTATCCTTGAAGTTTTGTGGAACAAATTCGGGTATCTCTTCGTTAAAATGATTGATTTAGATTATGCCTTCAAAGTGTTCGATGAAATGCCTCAATGAGTAGAACTTGGGAAATTCTACACGTTTTCGTATGAATGGTGATGGAATTGATTGTGTTATGATTATTCTTGGTAATTATGGGAATTTTGTTAAGGGAAGATAATGAATTGATGATCAAATACCTTGATTATGTCGTTATGATTATGGAATCGTAGTAATCTCGATGTTCTTGATAGTTTGTTGCAATCCATGACGTTATGAGAAGTATATATGTTGAAGAACATGATTACATACACCTTGAATTGTGAATAAGGATTGTTTAGATGTTAGAACACATCGGATTATGCCGTTTGGGGACTTTGAATGTGATTTCGGAATAAGTTGTGGAACTCCTGGAATATGATTATCTATAATTAATTGGATTGCCCGGATTGATGATGATAATCGATAATTGGTTTTATTACGAATATACAAGGAGGAAACTTGTAAGTATTTAAGATTCAATGTGGAATCGTAGTGTTGTCTTGAATTCGTGTTTGATTGGTTTGAGTTGTATTGTCCGGTTTTGTGTATGATCGAGGTATTGTTGAGTCGTTGAGTTTGATCGGTTGGCTATGTCGGTCATTGATTATTATCGGATTTTATGTTAATCGATTATTTCAATAGGTTGAGATTATCGATCGGTGAGTATAACCGTATGTTGCGGCCATGTTCGAGTATGTTCGTGAATTGCTTCGGTCGGGGCCGAGGAGCCCGTAGATGAAGGCAATGTGACTGGTAGCGGCTTCATCATCGTATCGGTATCGAGGCAAGTTATTACTTGCTCAGTTATAATATTTAATGAATGGTTTCAGTTTCATTCGTTTATAATTCGTATAGCAATGTTTATAAATCGTAATCACAGGAGATTTGAAATTATAGGTTGTATTCGAGTTTTGGGAATTTAAATCATAATGTATATGATTTATAATTGTCGTTGGTATACTTGTTATCGAGGATACATCATGGTATTGACAAAGCGTGAATTATCTACCGTCCGTGATGTTTTGGATCGGTGAATATTCAGAATAATGGTTGGTGATGGTTTAGATATCGAGATTGCTCTCGAAGGACTCGGAGCAAGTATTTTAATCATTTCTGTCATTTGTGTCGATCATGTCGTGATACATTCGTGTATCGTTGTTGTCATGCATTTGTGCATTGTTGTTGTCGTGTATTGTGCACTGTTGTTCTGTGCAGTTGTGCATTGTTGTCATATGTCCACCATGCGTTGGTCCGACGGGATCATCATGGGAATCTATAGCTGTGTGCGCTGGATCGCTGGACAGGTAATGCCACCATGCGTTGGTCCGACGGGATCATCATGGGAATCTATAGCTGTGTGCGCTGGATCGTTGGATTGCCATATGTTGTTGTTATTGTGCATATGTATATTATGGGTTGCCATAAGTATACATTGTCGTTATTGTTGTGATCATATTGACGTTGTCATATGAGTATGCATTTGTAGGTCTTGTGTTAGGACCATGTCCGTATGTTCTGTTGATCTGATCTCGGATTAGACTGACGTGATGGTAATGGTATTTCGTATCTTGAGGTATGTTCCGTATTTCCTTGATACTTGTCTTTGATTGGCAATCGATTATCGTATTGGAAATGTTGACGTTATCCGATGGATTGAATTGGCCAGAGTTGGTAAAATTTCCATATCCCGAGTTATGATAATGTTTTGAGAACCTTGAGTATTATTGAGATACCGCATGCATATTTCGGTATTATCTTAATGTGTTGTTAAGGATACGAATCGTGGATTCTCGTAAAGTTCTGACGGTAAGATTACATTGGTCGTATTCTTACTTAGTATTTCCATTGATATGTAATTATTGACGAGATGTGATGGATATCATTGTTGGATATTATGGTGACCCGTCGTGGGCTTTCTTTTTAGGTTCTTGGATTATCAAGCTTGTAGCGGTCGTGGAGAGATGAACTTCCCTGAGGATACCGCTATGGCATGTATTTGTATATTGAGTTCCACTGAGCAGTTTTTATTTCCGTTGCTAGAGTATTTTAATTGTTTGTCTTTATCCATTGCGTGAGTATTTTTAAAGCGACCTATTGGTATCTGTAACTTAGGTTACTTTGGGAAATCGTTTTCTAAATTTGTTACGTCGATGCGTGTAGCGATAGCTTAACGTATGTTTTTAAAGCTGTTGAGTTTTGGCATTTTGGGCCTTGTGGTTTCAAATGAGTTTTACGACGGTTTCGATAAATGGATTTTATAAGTCTTTGTGAATTTTTAATAGATAATACCGTCGTTAGCCTCTTGGCGTTTGTAAATGTTTGCGAAAATTTCTTTTAGCTTTGTGGGTTCCATCTCGGGGCCACGGCCTGTAATATTCCCTGTCGGCTCTGGGGTGTTACGAATATGGTATCGAGCTTAGGTTGAGAAAACCTAGGCATTTGGGTCGAGTTAGGTCGTGTTTTTGTTGCGTCATTCGAGTTGTCGATTGAAAAATATTAGAGCCGTGAGTCTTTGTTGTTCACTCGGGCTTGTGCGTCATCGATTGCGATATCGTCTTGGGCTTGTTATAACTTTTCCAAATGGTGTTAACGAGATTCTCGGAATGAGATGTATTGTGTTCTTGAGTCGGCGATTTGGCAAACGTGTGTTTTGATAATATACGTGTCGAGTATTTCCTTGAGTCGAGACATGTGCCGATGCTCGCGGGAATCGTCGGCTTCACGATCTGTAAGTATTTGGATTTTTGAATTGCATTGAGATTTATTGCCGTTCTAAGTTGATATGGTTTGAGATTCAGAAAGATATTATGCTTCACAGTATGAGATGACAGATTTGGGACAGGATTGATGATCTTGAGAAACTATGATTTTGGAAATAAGTATGTTGAGTAGATTTTGGAACGGAATTGTGCATTTGGGAGAATGTTGTGGATGGTTGAGAAAAACATGTAGTCATGATAGATCATTTTGTGATACATGAAACTGCTTTTGAGCATTTGAAAATGATACTTTTCAAAATGAATGTCTTACTGATGTTTTATGGAAAATGATTTTGGGCCGAGACCCAATCGATTTTGAAATGGTTTTATAACTCAGGACTTGGGGTCCGAAATGAGTTTTCTACTTTTTAAACTTCTTGTAATGTGGAATGAGATACGGGCTGAGACCCTAATGTTTCAAAAGACTTTCCTGTTTTCTAAAACTCCCGAGATTTGTAAAACACGTTATCAATTGTTTATCTACTTTATCACTACCTTTCGGGGTTTTGATTTATTGGTTCAAATGGAAATTCTCGGGAAGTCTTTCGCCATGTTTGATTTGTTGAATTGTTTCAACGTTTTGTCATATCATATTTGAGGTGATCCAGGATGGATTAAAGATTGACGTTGCGAGTAGTAGGTGGAGGAGGACTTTTATCAGAGTCTATATATTGAGATTTTGGAATTTCATCGTGTGATTTTCCGATGGAATATCAGTGAATTTGGTGACGAGCTGAATTGGTATACATGAGTATGGATATGGTCAAGCATTTGCATAAATCCCATTTTATTTAATCGTGTGTATTTGAAAAGAATTTTTATCGAGAACTTGACACGAGCGAGCCGGTTGGTTCGAAAATTGATTTTGTGGTCTTACGAGAATTTATGTTTTGAGTTTTCAAAATTTTGAAAGAATTTTGAAAATTTGTCTTTTGACAAGACTATATGATTTCAAACTAGTTTTGAAAATGTGATTGATAACCATACGCATTTAGTGTATATTCCATATCATGGTGAAGTTGTGAGTGTGACTCACGAATCGGTTATGACATTCTATGGTGCGATGAAAAGGGATCCGATCTTTGGTATGGTCGTTTGTTTATGCAATGATGATCGATTGATTTATCGGATAAGAGAAATATGCCGTATGTTGTAGAATCATGCATATAATATAATTTTGGAACTTTGGATTTTGTGGCTGGGGTATATGTGCTATGTGATTCCATTGGTGTGGTAATATTGTGACTTTACCATAATGATTTTGAATGATTTCTTTTGTAGATTTGGGGATGGTGACCCCATGTTGGTTGTTTTAGATGTCGAGCGGTCGTTTCCACTCCTGTATGATTGGTTATTTTCGTCGACTTGATTGGTTGTTCGTATGCCGAGGAGTATGCTCACCGGTCAGTATGTTTATTGAGATCCACGGTATGTGATTGGTGTGTCGTTTTGAGAACTTTATTAGTCAGTATATATGTATATGTTGTTATGTGTGTATCGTTTTGTAATTTACCGTTTTAGTTTATTCACGATTATTATCGCTCCTTCGTTGGTAATATTAGAGTTTATCATGTTGATGATATTCTCGATTGTGTTTTGACCTCTGGTTGGTCATATTAGAGTTTATCATGTTTATGATATACTCGATTGTGCTTTAACCATTGGATTGGTCGTATTGGAATTTATCATGTCGATGGTATTTTCAGTTAATTTGTTGGTTGATCATTGTTGATGATCATATAAGTGTTCGGATTTTGTGTCGATGTTTCGAGATTGGTTGCCATTGTTTTGAGCAGTTGTTTCACAGATATATCGGATATTATTCGTCTTATCAGAATTGGAACTTGATCATGCGATCAGGCAAACAGGACTTGTCACGGATAGATTATTTCATCTGACGATGATATAATTTTGTTGAGACTCAAGGAATTGTGATTGTAAGTGTATTGGGACTGTACAGTGAGATCGCTTGCTAGTATCTCAGGAGATCGTCGACCTGCGTATTTGTAAGTGTACTCTTTTGATTATTCAGTAATGATGATGATTGATCGTTGTCGTGATGGTTTTGGGATATTTTAGTTGAACAGTTTGTTTCTTTTATGACGGATTTCAAGTTTCGAGGACGAAACTTATTTTAAGTGGTGTAGTATGTAATATCCGGAATTTCTACTACTGTTGTTTGATATTATTTTATCCGAGTTATATTGTACAGCGTGGAATCTGTACAGTATGGATAAAATAAATAAATAAAGGACTGAGATGTCAGTATCGGTATAATTGTCGTATCTGGTCGACAGTTGCAATTGAGGATATTGTGTATCAGGTTATCGTACTTTCGATATAGAGTATATCCTATAAGGATGTTATTGGATTCAGTATATGTATTCATCGGTGTATATGTGTTTTCGGTATGTCGAGACAGCGTATGATTGAAATTGGCTAAGTATGGAATACTTAGCGTACGCTAATGTTGAAGACTTACGTCGCTAAACCACAAGAGTTACGTACGTTATGGCCGAGACATTACGTAACAAGAGGAATCGGACGATTGGGCCGGTGTCGGCGGCTTTGGCGCGAGATGTAGACAGTGAGTCAGCGGATGGAGTTACGTCGTTATACAAGGTGTATTATATGCGTGTACGAGTATATCTTGTAGCAAGTCAGCGTACGTGTAACGTCGCAACGGAATAAGTGTTACGTGCGTTACAGGCGGTGGCGAGTCGTGGCGAGAGGACTGCGGTGGCCGAGCATGGTCGCGGTGACTCGCGAGGTGGCGATCACGATCGCGGTGTCTCGGCCGGGCATAAGGATCGCCGATTACGTACGTAAGGCGGTGTCGATTCTGGCCGTAAGTGCCGTTACGTGCGTAGCGGTGCCGGTTACGTGCGTAAGGATGCGGCGAAATGGGCGAAGGTTAGGCCGCATCGGCTACGTGCGTAAGGACCGCCCGATTACGTCGTAATCGGCCCGGCAGTCTCGGCTATATAAGGCTGGACCGAGTCACCCTTGTCATTTTCATTTTCTTCGTTTCTTTCGCGATTTCTTGACAAAGTTGATGGATTTGAGTAAGAACATCATGTAGCAACATGTTTTGGAAGTTGGAATCATGGATTAACATCATCTTCCATCCGGATCGAAGGTAAGAACACCTAAACACTTGGTTTTGGATAGTTTTGGAGTTTCTTGATGATTTGGCCGGATTGATTCGTTTTAACTCAGATTATTGATGGAACCTTGTTGTATTCTTGAGATTATACATTATCCTTGAAGTTTTGTGGAACAAATTTGGGTATCTCTTCGTTAAAATGATTGATTTAGATTATGCCTTCAAAGTGTTCGATGAAATGCCTCAATGAGTAGAACTTGGGAAATTCTACACGTTTTCGTATGAATGGTGATGGAATTGATTGTGTTATGATTATTCTTGGTAATTATGGGAATTTTGTTAAGGGAAGATAATGAATTGATGATCAAATACCTTGATTATGTCGTTATGATTATGGAATCGTAGTAATCTCGATGTTCTTGATAGTTTGTTGCAATCCATGACGTTATGAGAAGTATATATGTTGAAGAACATGATTACATACACCTTGAATTGTGAATAAGGATTGTTTAGATGTTAGAACACATCGGATTATGCCGTTTGGGGACTTTGAATGTGATTTCGGAATAAGTTGTGGAACTCCTGGAATATGATTATCTATAATTAATTGGATTGCCCGGATTGATGATGATAATCGATAATTGGTTTTATTACGAATATACAAGGAGGAAACTTGTAAGTATTTAAGATTCAATGTGGAATCGTAGTGTTGTCTTGAATTCGTGTTTGATTGGTTTGAGTTGTATTGTCCGGTTTTGTGTATGATCGAGGTATTGTTGAGCCGTTGAGTTTGATCGGTTGGCTATGTCGGTCATTGATTATTATCGGATTTTATGTTAATCGATTATTTCAATAGGTTGAGATTATCGATCGGTGAGTATAACCGTATGTTGCGGCCATGTTCGAGTATGTTCGTGAATTGCTTAGGTCGGTGCCGAGGAGCCCGTAGATGAAGGCAATGTGACTGGTAGCGGCTTCATCATCGTATCGGTATCGAGGCAAGTTATTACTTGCTCAGTTATAATATTTAATGAATGGTTTCAGTTTCATTCGTTTATAATTCGTATAGCAATGTTTATAAATCGTAATCACAGGAGATTTGAAATTATAGGTTGTATTCGAGTTTTGGGAATTTAAATCATAATGTATATGATTTATAATTGTCGTTGGTATACTTGTTATCGAGGATACATCATGGTATTGACAAAGCGTGAATTATCTACCGTCCGTGATGTTTTGGATCGGTGAATATTCAGAATAATGGTTGGTGATGGTTTAGATATCGAGATTGCTCTCGAAGGACTCGGAGAAAGTATTTTAATCATTTCTGTCATTTGTGTCGATCATGTCGTGATACATTCGTGTATCGTTGTTGTCATGCATTTGTGCATTGTTGTTGTCGTGTATTGTGCACTGTTGTTCTGTGCACTTGTGCATTGTTGTCATATGTCCACCATGCGTTGGTCCGACGGGATCATCATGGGAATCTATAGCTGTCTTGTTGGATCATTTGGGCAGGTAATGCCACCATGCGTTGGTCCGACGGGATCATCATGGGAATCTATAGGCTGTGTCTTGTTTGGATCGTTGGATTGCCATATGTTGTTGTTATTGTGCATATGTATATTATGGGTTGCCATAAGTATACATTGTCGTTATTGTTGTGATCATATTGACGTTGTCATATGAGTATGCATTTGTAGGTCTTGTGTTAGGACCATGTCCGTATGTTACATTGATCGATCTCGGATTAGGTAGCGTGATGGTAATGGTATTTCGTATCTTGAGGTATGTTCCGTATTTCCTTGATACTTGTCTTTGATTGGCAATCGATTATCGTATTGGAAATGTTGACGTTATCCGATGGATTGAATTGGCCAGAGTTGGTAAAATTTCCATATCCCGAGTTATGATAATGTTTTGAGAACCTTGAGTATTATTGAGATACCGTACAGATATTTCGGTATTATCTTAATGTGTTGTTAAGGATACGAATCGTGGATTCTCGTAAAGTTACGACGGTAAGATTACATTGGTCGTATTCTTACTTAGTATTTCCATTGATATGTAATTATTGACGAGATGTGATGGATATCATTGTTGGATATTATGGCTGACCCCGTCGTGGGCTTTCTTTTTAGGTTCTTGGATTATCAAGCTTGTAGCGGTCGTGGAGAGATGAACTTCCCGGAGGATACTGGCTATGGCATGTATTTGTATATTGAGTTCCACTGAGCAGTTTTTATTTCCGTTGCTAGAGTATTTTAATTGTTTGTCTTTATCCATTTGCGTGAGTATTTTTAAAGCGACCTATTGGTATCGGTAACTTAGGTTACTTTGGGAAATCGTTTTCTAAATTTGTTACGTATGCGTGTAGCGATAGCTTAACGTATGTTTTTAAACTGTTGAGTTTTGGCATTTTGGGCCTTGTGGTTTCAAATGAGTTTTTACGACGGTTTCTGATAAATGGATTTTATAAGTCTTTGTGAATTTTTAATAGATAATACCGTCGTTAGCCTCTTGGGCGTTTGTAAATGTTTGCGAAAATTTCTTTTAGCTTTGTGGGTTCCATCTCGGGGCCCACGGCGCTGTAATATTCCCGGTCGGCTCTGGGGGTGTTACAGATCAGACTAGTGGTTAATAGAGATATTGTTGAGCCGTTGGGTTTGTGAATTGGTTATATCGATTGTTGGTTGCTATCGAACTTATTCTTTATCGAATTACTGTAATAGGTTGAGAATATTGATCGGTGATTATCACCGTGTGTTGCGGTCGAGCTCGAGAATGTTCGTGAATTGCATTGATCGGGGCTGAGAAGCTTGTATACGACGGCAAGGAATTGGCAACGGCTTCATCAGTATCGAGGCAAGTTATTACTTGCTCAGTTTATAATATTTAATGAATGGTTTCCGTTTCATTCGTTTATAATTCGTATAGCAATATTTATAATCGTAATCACAGGAGATTTGGGATTATAAGTTGTATTCGAGTTTTGGGAAATAAATCATAATGTATATGATTTACATTTGTTGTTGGTATACTTGGTGTCGAGGATACATTGTGGTATAGACGAAGACGTGAATTATCTACCGTCCGTGACATTTTGGATCGTCGAATATTCAGAATAATGGTTGGTGATGGTTTTGATATCGAGATTGCTCTCTAAGGACTCGGAGCAAGTATTTTAATCATTTTTGTCATTTATGTCGATCATGTTGTGATACATTCGTGTGTCATTGTAGTCATGCATTTGTGCATTGTTGTTGTCGTGCATTGTGTACTGTTATTTTGTGCAGTTGTGCATTGTTGTCATATGTCCACCTCGTGTTGGTCCGACGGGATCATCGGGGGATCTATGCTTGTGTGCGCTGGATCATCGGACAGGTTTTTTCACCTCGTGTTGGTCTAATGGGATCATCGGGGGATCTAGACAGTGAACACTGGATCATCGGATTACCTATGTATTGTTATTGTGCATATGTATATTATGGGTTTGCCATAAGTATACATTGTCGTTATTGTTGTGATCATATTGACGTTGTCATATGAGTATGCATTTATAGGTCTGGTGTTAGGACCATGTCCGTATGTTGTGTTGATCTGATCTCAGATTAGACTGACGTGATTGTCATGGTATTTCGTATCTTGATGTATGTTCCGTATTTCCTTTGGTACATGTCTTTGATGGACAATCAATTATCGTATTGGAATTGTCGACGTTATCCGATGGATTGAATTGGACAGAGTTGGTATAATTTCCGTATCACGAGTTATGATAATATTTTGAGAACCTTGGGTATTGTTGAGATACATTACAGATATTTTGGTATGAGCTTATTGTGTTGTTGAAAGGATACGGGATGTGAACTTTGGTAACTATTATCACGAGTTGGTAAAGTTATGGCGGTAAGATTACATTGGTCGTATTCTTACTTAATGTTTTTATTGATATGTAATTATTGATGTGATGTGATTGTTATCATTGTTAGATATTATGGCTGACCCCGTCGTGGGCTTTCTTTTTAGGCTCTTGGATTATCAAGCTTGTAGCGGTCGTGGAGAGATGAGCTTCCCGGAGGATACTGGCTAGGGCATGAATTTGTGTATTGAGTTTCCTGATCAGTTCTTGTATTCCGCTGCTAGAGTATTTTTAATTGGTTGTCTTTTCCCCTGCGTGAGTATTTTAAAGTGGCCTTTTGATTTCTGGTAACTTAGGTTACTTTGGAAATCGTTTTCTAAATCTATTCTGTCAGTACGTGTAAGCGATAGCTTAACGTATGTTTTTAAACTGTTGAGCTTTGGCATTCGGGCCTTGTGGTTTCAAATGAAATTTTACGACGGTTTGATAAACGGATTTTATTAAGTCTTCGAATGTTTTAAATAGATAATACCATCGTTAGCCTCTTGGGCCTTTGTAAATGTTTGCGGAAATTTCCTCCAGCCTTGTGGGTTCCATCTCGGGGCCCACGGCACTGTAATATTCCTGGATGGCTCTGGGGGTATTACATCCAGGTTATAAACCGGATACCCTATATCTGATGTATGCATGTTTTATAATTTAACTCCCACTTTTAGTGGAACTTTTCCACCGTCTCAATGAAGATTAACGCTTCAATAAAAACTCATTCTCTTCAGCCTATAAATGCACTTCCTGTGTGTACATGTTCCTCTTTCCAGTTTATACCATTTTCCTCATCGAATTACACCACCACCATCCTCAATTCATATACCCAACGCCAAATGTTAAATCTCAATTCTAACAGCTGGTACGTTTCCGCCCAGAAATCTAAATATGAAACCACCTTCAATTAACCCAGCCGTCAATCTGACGGAACCACCCGAACCAGCCCCACCTCATAAACCCCCACACCTGTCACAATTCATACTTCGAGTCTCAAAAACCCCAAAACCATATTCACAGTAGTATATCCCAAATCACAGACCAAGGTTTGGATCCAACAACAAAACCCAACCATATAGATAAAGATATGCAATGTTATGATGGTGATAGACAATATAAGCAATTCAAGATAGAACTTACACAAGTTTTAACAACATGGTCTAATTTTGTTCATAATTCCAACATGGTAACTTAGTCTTAGAACGGCTTTATTTAACACAAAACAAAGAGATAAAATACATTGTTGAAGAAGAAAGCAACAGTCCAACTCTTCACCATGAACTTTAAACACACAAATATTCTCAAAAACATAAGTGTTCTTCTCACAAAAATGACAAAAGATTATAAATCAAGATGGAAGATGATTGAAGACGTGATCAAGAGTCCTTTTTATACTTGCAAATTCTCCTAATATGGCGAAATACACCAGCTACAAATACACCATATCGGATCAAAGTTGCCAACCTCCATAATATCCCAACATAGAAGATAAGGAGAATCTTACCTAGTTGTCAAACATCTGGTAACTTATGAATCTACGGTTGTATTTGTGTTATGTAGGTTATATTTGCATCATTGTTGAGATTACGGTCGTACAAAGAGCAGGATATGGGTGTACTTAAGTTGGGTGATTCTAGGGTTCACCCACCCTTGTACTTGGTTAACATACATCACTTTTAGATGTATTCAATTATAGCATTTGGATTAATTGTATATTTATCATAAATAGTTGTACTACATCTTAACCGTATATATTATAATTATAGTACATTAGATATTTTATTATATTTTTATTTCATATTAACTCAATTACATATTTAACCCTATATAATTTAATTATATAATTATAATCTTAATTACATTAAATCAATTTCTTGCTTATCATTGTCAAATCTGTTCTTTCTTTCTGCCCTCCCTTACGCCCTCTCTCCCAATTTCTTTCTCCTCCATCCACCCCAAATTTCTTATCTTCTCATCCCATCCCCGCCCCCACACTTCTTGCTTATCATCATCAAATTTCTTCTTCTCCCCTCCCTTACGCTCTCTCTCCCAATTTCTTTCCCCCTCTATCAAACCCAAATTTCTTATCCCTCGTCCCATCCCCGCCCCTACACAAAATCGAGCTCTGTGTCAACCCCCAATCAGGGCCGTCCCAAGGGCCAGGCAATTTGGGTCACGGCCCAGGGCAGCGAAATCTCATGGGGCATCCGATTTTACATAAGTGTTATTGGTATACCTCACTTGGTCCAAGATCTTGTTATTCAGGAGCCAAGCTTTGTCGCTTATAAGTATGTATATATACTGTATGTATTAATTAATGGATCTCAACTGTTTTCTGTTTGTTTTTGTCTTCTGATCTTTGTTCGCTTTATTTCAGCTTTCATATATGGGTTGTATGCTCTTTAGGGTTATGATTTAGGATCAACGAATCCTATTAATTTTATTATATTTTAATTTCTAAATGTGAATCTTTTTAGTTTGAGAAGATTGTAATGTGTTCTTTTTTTCCTGTTTTTTCTTTCACAGATTGAACTGAATACTGCACCGGCTGATTATCGGTTTCCTACCACCAACCAGTCGCGGCATTGTTTCACCCGCTACATTGAGTTTCACCGGTAAATGATAAATGTATCTACAATTGCGGTTGGTGGGTTCTGTTTTAGATTTGTTTTAGATGGATTGTTATGTTGCTATTCAAAAATCCAAAAATTACATGTTCTAGATGAAAGTATGAAAGTCCTTGGTGCTCTCTCTCTCTCTCTCTCTCTCTCTCTCTCTCTCCCCCCATCTCCCTCCCTCTCTCTCTTAAAACTCAACATGTACAAGGGAAATTTTCTATTGTAATTAGGTCTTTATGAACATAAACAACGAAATGGAGGTCCTGAAGTTTAGTTTAGTTTTTTTTGTTGTTGCAATTTTCGTTATACGAATGGAAGTGTAAAGACATAGACGAAGTAAAAGAAATACCCATTAAGGTTGATGTGCATTTATGATCTACCTGAGCAGCGTTTTACTTTCACTTGTATTGGCTGGTAATTAACAAGTTATCTTTTTTATTACTTACTTATTTTTTATTTTTTATGAGTTATGGTGTTAACTAATTTTAGACAATTAAACGACACTATAATCTTTATGCCACCGACCCCAACATTGTTGGGATTAAGGTGCTGCTGATGATGATGACTTATTTTTTATTTTTAAATATTTTCAGGTGTGTGGCTGCTAAGGGTGAAGAATCTGGCGACTGTGAGAAATTTGCCAAATACTATCGCTCCCTTTGCCCCGGCGAATGGGTGAGTGGATTGTAGGGGCCTATTATTTCATTATTCTCTTACCACCTTTTTCCACGTCTAAATGCTAGCTTTTCTATAGTTCCAAGTCAAATTGCTTCGCTATGAAGTTTTAATATCATAAATCTCTCAATGCATTGATCTTATGTCGTTGAATCCCGTAAGAGTTATTTATGGATTCCTCATTGTTACATTCAAAACAATTCTGTTTAGAATGCAGGTATTATGAATATGTTTGTGCATGTTTTATTGCTACCACCAAAATCACGTTCTGAAGCCATGCTCATGATATCACTACTTTTTTTTCGCCTTCACTGCCTCCAACCTTTGTTACCGAAACAAATCATCTAACCCCATTGATATATTTTTCTATCTTACAAGTTGCATTCTATTGAGGGTGTCATTCATCAGACAAATGCAAACATTAAGGGGCGCATTAGGTGTATGATCGACCAGGACTTAGCAACTCTACCCCACTCACAAATGCTGGTACTAAGGTTCCTGGTGAAGAAGATGTTGCCCAAGTACTTAACACTGCTCCAGCAAACTTCAATATGCATGGTCACGAAACAAAATTAACTATTTTACAGCAATCTAGTGTGAGTACGTTTTATTAGTTATCAGGTCATTGCTTTCAGAATCTCTTTTGCCAGTTTAGTAGAAATTATTTAACATATATGTTTGCTCCTGTTGGTTGATGTTGGAAATCAAAGCATTTTGGTTCAGTTTTTTGTATTAAGTTCCTATTTTCCATCACGTTTTTATTATTTTGTGGAGAATATATGTTTCACTATAATAGTCAATTGAATTTCCAGAGAGAACTGTTGTTTGCATAATTTTTATTTACAGGGTCTTATTCTTGTTGGTTGTTGCGTTTGTAGAGACTCGTACGAAGTTATATGATCTACTCTTGAGAACTTACATATTCGCGATAATAACGGGATAATATCTTGAAATATCTAGTGTACTATCTTAAAATGACAAGAACGGGGAAGGTCGTTGGTGATAATATTATTTTGTAGATCGATCCACTTGCGATGAAAAAGGAAATAATATTGATCTTTAAGCGTGTTGAAATATTACATTTGCAACTTTTGAATTTCTGATTTCAGTCTTTTGTATTCTTTTTTTACTTTGTAAAATTATCCCTTATGTTTTTCATTTGTGCGATTTCATCTGGCAAATTGATATGGGTCCAAATTTAGCCGTATTAGAAAATCATACACAACTAGGTTAGTCATTTTGTTAGGGTAAAAATTTGAGGCCAAGTCGGTTTGTTGGCCAAAGTTGATTACCTATTTGTTGATTTTCATTTTTACTTATCTGAGCTATCATAGGTTATGCTGATTCTCAAACTGTTGTATTTTTTACTCCATTTGTTACCATTTAACGCATCTCTGATGATTAATATGTTGTATGTAGGATGGTAAAAAATGTTCTGGATTGGTATGGGTAGTCGACTGGATTGGTACAGGCATCAAAGCGCATTGTGTCCATTGTGAATATTTAGTACGCGTCTTGTTTGCTTTCAGTCGAGAAGCAACAAAAAAAATTCGACATGGATCATTGCATTATGTGCTATAATTTCACTTATATGAATTAAATTTACCGTATGATGTATCTAAAGTTCGTAAAGTATATATTTGAGTGAGTTTTGCAAGTAGGGTGATATTATTATAGTTTCAATTTATAAACAATCAAAATTTATGTATCCGGATCATGTTTGTGTAATGATTAATTTAATCTAAATTGCTTTTGAGAGTTAATTTTTTTCAATTACAATTCACGCCAAATTCAGGTATTACTTAAATCTAGGTAGTTTTGTACTTTTTTAATTAAACTTCAACCCATCTTAACCGTGGGTCGGTTTTATAATTTTTATCTACAATTCGACCCATACATGAACGAGGGGCATTTCTATCCTAAGTTTACTTAATTACATTTGGTCCCAAAATGGGCAATTGTGATAATTATCCTTACTTACAATTCAAGAACCTTAGTAGTTTGCTTAATTACAAAACTCAAACCTCTAATAAATCTGGAGCAAATTTTCTTAATTACATTTCCACCCGAGCGGGGCACTTGTGATCATCTTCCTTAATTACAATTCAAGCACCATTATGGTATTTTTAGTAATTTTTATTCATTAAAATTTATGCCAAACTTAAACTTGGTGGTATTTGTCATAATTTTCAATACTTGTAATTAGCCACATATTCACAAAAACATCATCACAACTAATTTCTCAAATCTATTTTTACTTGTTCTTTTTTGGATTTTTTTTAAGTAGAGTTTTACATAATTAGGCAGTTTATACATAATGGGTCGAAATTGTACATATTTTGTTGAAATTATGTATAATCAATTAAAATATGTATAATCCATTTGAAATTGTACACAACTGGTTGAAATTATACATAATCGATTAAACATACTCGATTTGAAACTATACATAATCGATCTGAAAATGTACATAATCATTTTAAATTGTACATAATTGTTCGAAAATATATAGAGTAATTTGTTGAAATTGTACATGATCGATGTGAAATTATACATAATTGGTCGAAATTATATATACTAATTAATTGGTCGAAATATTCTTACGAATTTTTCGAAAAATCCTTTTAGTACACAAATTAGCACCATGTTCCTCAATATCAAATAGAGCATGATTTAAAATCAAGATATAATATAATAATTATTCAAAAACAACTTATATTCAAAAAGGAATATTTTAATTATATATATGCCTAATGAATGTTAAATCAAATATCGTAAAAATAAGATTAATTTAAAATATTAATAATAAAAAATAGAGTTGAGACGATAAAACTATTAACTTCTAAACATTGAGAGAAAAATAAAAAGAAAAAAAGAAAAAAAAAATTGGTTCCCATTAACTCTCATTCAAATGGTAGGAGTTAGTGTATTTAAAAAAAAGATAATTAATTCAAAAAATCCACATAAAGACACGTGTTTTGTACAACTCTCTTTTAATAGTAAAGTAGATTTCAAATCGATCATGTACTATTACAACTTAGTGTAGATAATTTCGACCTATTATGTACCATTTCAACCAATTATCTATAATTTCAAATCGATCATGTACTATTACAACTTAATGTATGTAATTTCGACAAAAGATATACGATTTCGACCCATTATCAATAATTTCAAATCGATTATGTTCAATTTCGACAAATTATGTATAATTTCAAATCTATTATGTTCAATTCCGACCAATTATCTATAATTTCAAATCGGTTTATGTACAATTGCAAAACGATTATGTATAATTTCAACAAATTATGTACAATTTCAAATCGATCATGTACAATTACAACTAATTATAAATAATTACGATCAATTATGTATAATTTCAAATCGATCATGTACTATTACTACTTAGTGTATATAATTTCGACCTGTTATGTACCATTTCGACCAATTATGTGTAATTTTAACTCGATCATGTACATTTTAAAATCGATTATGTGCAATTTCAAATCGAGTATGATTAATTTCGGCCAATTATGTTTATTCTCGACCAATTATGTTCAGTCTCAACCAATGTATAATTTCAAATCAATTATGTTCAACATCGACCAATTATATGTAATACCCGTAATTTCGATTTCCGGTAATTTCTTTTTTTCGACGGAAGTCCATTTTGATGACTCGCTCATGACCGTTTCATCATTCTGAGAATGATTAATTCTACTCTTTTTGACATCCGAGTTCGTTTCGGTGTCGTTTTGTTGAGTTCCGTGCTTTTTAGCGACTTTTCCGCACTTGAGTTCGATTTTTGCGGATATCATTCGAAACTGCTGTTTCGAGTTTCCCGTAAGTCTGTTTAACTTTGTTAGACGTGTTGTGAACTTCGGTTTGGTTATTCGATCACGTATCGTGATTTTCGGGCGTTTTGGGCCATTTTGTAATTTACCCAAAGTTATGGGTATCCGTATCTGTATTTGTTGTCTCGACCCTTTTCTTGGTCGCGTATGATTAATTATTGCATTATGTTTTCATTTCGGGTCGTTGATGTTGACCGCGAACTTTTCGTCGTGTTCGTTCCGTACGTTTTTGGAAATCGAGTCGTCGAGCCACAGTGGTCGAGCAGCCAGGACGGTTGCGAGGCTGGCCGGACGGTGCGGGTTCGCCGGACGATTGCGGGCACTAGGCGGGCCAGGTGCGGCGAGGAACCGGTAGCGCACGCTACGGCCGGAAAGGTAGCACGCCTTCTGGCCGGGAGGTAGCGCACGCTATGGCTTGGCTGCCCAGCGCGCTATGGCCGAGGCGATAGGCGGTAAGTCTTGGACTCGGGTGGATCGGAAGGTAGCGCACGCCATGCCGGACACCGCACACGCTACGGCCGGCAGTAGCGCACGCTACGTCGGAAGAGGCTGCGCTACTGGCCGGCAAAGTCTCTGGATTGCGGCCTGGGCCGATAGCGTACGCTAGCTCGGCAGCCTAGCGCACGGTAGGCTGCACCTGTATAAATGTGACAGAGCAGTCACATTTCCTCTCGTTTTTTATTTCCTCCCTTTCTCTTCCGCGGCTGGAGACTTGGAGATCTTGGAGCCATGATGTTTGTCAACAAATCCATGGAGTTCTTGAGTTCATAACATTTATTGATCATCCTATATCATCCTTTGATCCAGCGAATCAAGGTAATCTCTTCTTAGAACCCTAAATTCTTGAATTTGGGGGTTTTGCGTTTTTGTCTGATTCATTCCGTATTGTTGATTAATTCATGATGGGTATGATTAATCTTAGTGTTATTCTTGTGTTTAACATCATTTAATCCATTGTTCTTCGTCGAATCAAAGTATATTTCTTGATTTCCTTCGAATCGACTTTTGGGGGATTTGTTGTCGATCTCGTTTTCCATCCATTTTTGATGGATCGATTGTGATTAAATGATGTTGATAAACATATTCTATGGATTGTATATCCATATTTCGACTTGGAATTCCGTTTTCGTGTTTTGTCGGGACGGATCGTGTTCTTGGCCGTTTTAGGGGAAACCCTTGAACTTTCGTCGTTTATTCTTTGAATTCAACGACTTTAGGTCGTGCTATGGAATTCGTTTTCATTTTTGCTATTGTTGTTCGTAGTTTATTGTCATGGCTTAGCGTTCGGTGGAGTCGGCGGGTTCGTAGTCGGGTCGTGCCAACCTACTTCGGTCGATTCTACGCATTGTGGTTATTCGAGGCAAGTACCTTGTCCATACAATTCTTGTTTTATGGATACGATAATTAGTGATCGTCTAAATGTGGTTGTTTGTTCGTTTGAATTGAACTTTCAAAAGCTTCAATTTAGCTTTGTTAAAGGCTTGCTTTCAAAACGCGTGTGTTTTGTTAATGGTGTGGTTTATGAATGACTATGTGAATTCTATGGATATGTTTGGTGTTGATGTTGCACTTGGTATTGCGTGTGGACGTATATTATTTCATTTCGGTGCATTGTGGTTTGACGTGGTGCTTTGCTAAGTGTTTGATGCCTCTGAGTGAATTGTTTGGATATCTTTGTTGTATTGTGCTATATATGTGATTGTGTGGATGTGGGCGGGGCCTACGGTGGCACATGGCATGTGATCATGTGGCCAGGATGCAACAAGCGATTGATCCAACCGTGAGAGTGCAACACCCCCAAGATATTCGAGGTATATTACAGCGCCGTAAATCCCTATATGGGACCCACCAGGCTGAACAACATTATACTCATCGACTCACAGAAACGACAAAATAACACCTCGTCATAAAGACGCAAAACAGAATAATCCACCCGGTTGAACCGGTCAAACATAACACCATCATCCAACACAAACATAATAGACAACAATACAATCCGGACGAACAAGAACTCTTAAGTACTCGAGTACTACTATTAGTTCAAAAACCACAAAATATGAAAAGATAGAAGACACTAAGACATCACTCGTGCACAATCATCACGCACGGCCATCATCCGCGTACTGGTCCAGCGCCCGTTCGTCTCGATGAACCTGACCTGAAATTCATAAAATGAATTTCCCCAAAACGGGTCCCCAGAGGGGTTAGCAATTACGCTAGTACAAGTAACCAAATGAACAACTTACATCTTACATCTTACACATATAGTAAATGCATGCAATCAAGAAAACATAGTTCCAAAACACTCATTTCCGGAAATGCCATAATCAAATCACATTTGTAAAAATGCACCACAATTAACCGCGGACCCACAGCTTCGTGGATCCCTACCGAGACCCCGTCGGATCTAACCCATAGTGGTTAAAAGCAACTCGCGGTTCCACAGCTTCGTGGAGCCCTACCGAGACCCCGTCGGATCTAACCCGTAGTGAGTATACACACACACACAATTCTCATACAATACTACTATGTCAAGATCGTAAGTTCATAAGGATACTTGCCTCGATTAATAGACGGTGACACGAACGGAATGGAAGAATCAAGCACGACCGCGAGGAACCGACGAATGAACCTAACGATTCGAATAACACAATCACAACCACTCCTAAACGATTACGGAAATGGAATACACCCGAAAACCCGCCTACGATTCATGTATATTTGTATAAAAATAACAACAAGGGCGGACCACAACCAAACCCTACCGATTTCGCAAAACTATGAAAATATACCATGAATCTGTAGGAAAACTAATAATATCAACAAGATTAATCATATTCATCATGAATCCACCAACAAAACGGAATGAATCGGACGAAAATCCCAAAACCCCCAAATTATCCAAAAGTAGGGTTCTAAGAGATTTGCCTTGGATTAGGATGAAAGATTCGTGTTGATGTTGTTATAATACGCCAAGAACTCAAGAAAGATGTTGGATGAAATGATTGGGGGAAGAAATCGCCAAGAAAATCGCCCGGAATTGCCTTAGCCACGGAGAGGAGGAAGAAATGAGAAATTGTGTTCATCTCGGTCAACTCCCTGGTTTATATAGCCAGGGAATGTTAGCGCGCGCTAATCCTCAAGGTTAGCGTGCGCTAACGGGATAAAACTACAGGCCATCCAGTTAGCGTCCCAGTCCAGTAGCCAGATTTCTGGCCGTTAGCGTGCGCTACGCGAAACGTAGTGTGCGCTAATAACCTCTCGGTAGCGCGCGCTATCGACCAATAGCGTGCGCTACCTGGACATCAGCCGAGTCCAGAAGCAACTGTCAGTACACACCTGATCCGGTTAGCGCGCTATCGACTAAACGTAGCGTGCACTAAAGTGTATCGGTAGCGCGCGCTATCGACCAATAGCGTGCGCTACCTGGGCATCAGTCGAGTCCAGTGGCAAACTGTCCAGTACTGGACATTCACACTAGCGCATGCTACCGGGCATCTCAGCGTGCGCTAACCCCCGACATTAGAGTGCGCTAGGCTACGTAGCGTACGCTAATCCACCAGTCCAGAGGGCTGGGATCAACACTGCCACTCCCAGGGCTTGCTCTCTAGCGCGCCCTATGAATCAGTCGTAGCGTGCGCTACTAAAGGACCCCTAGCGTGCGCTATACAGAACAGATAGCGTGCGCTAGGTTACAAAATATAAACGGTTCACAACACCGGAATATGAACGACACATCAAACGGAACATCTCAAGACACAACAAAACATAGAATGGGTCCACGACAACCCCGAAACGGCGGTTCCGCACAACAATTACGGGAATCAGATCAATAGATGACGGAAAAGATACCCTGAAAGATACACGAGGGTCGCTACAACCGAGAAATACACCGAAAATGAAAATACAAGGGAAAGAAAAATGCGGATATTACATTCTACCCCTCTAAAAATAAGTTTCGTCCCGAAACTTAAGAAACAAACAACTCTGGGTACATAGCACGCATGCTATCCTCGGTTTCCCAAGTTGCCTCTTCGACACCGTGCCTAGACCACTGCACCTTGACCAAAGGGATGGTCTTATGCCTCAGTCGTTTCTCACGACGCTCCAAAATCTTCAAGGGACGCTCCTCAAAAGTAATATCCTCCGCGACATCAATCTCACCATAATCGATGACGTGACTAGGATCCGGGACATATTTCCTCAGCTGGGAAATATGAAAAACGCTATGAACATGACTCAAGGCCGGGGGTAGTGCCAAATGGTATGCCAACTCACCGACTCGCTCGAGAATCTAAAAGGGTCCAATAAATCTCGGACTCAACTTTCCTTTCTTCCCGAAACGAAAAACTCCCTTCGTCGGCGACACCTTTAGCAACACGTGGTCTCCTACCTCGAATTCCAAGGGTCGACGACAGACGTCGGCATACGACTTTTGTCGACTCTAGGCAGTCAACATCCGTTCCCGAATTAATTCTATCTTCCGCCTCGTCTCTAAAACGACATCCGACTCGGTCCCGACCAAATCGGACGTCTCATTCCAACAAATCGGTGATCGACAACGCCGCCCATAAAGTGCCTCATACGGTGCCATCCGAATCGACGCGTGCCAACTGTTGTTGTACGTGAATTCGATCAATGGCAGATGTTCCTCCCAATCACTACTCCAATCGAGAGCACAAGCACGCAATATATCCTCGAATGTCTGGATAGTGCGTTCCGACTGTCCATCTGACTGGGGATGAAAAGAGGTACTCAAATGCAAACGGGTACCCAACGCCTTATGCACCGCTTGCCAAAAGTGCGATACGAAATGGCCATCACGATCCGAAACAATAGACTTCGGAGTACCGTGAAGCCTCACAATCTGTGCGATAAACACACGAGCCAACTTCTCTGGACCCCAAGTGTCCTTGACGCCCAGAAAATGTGCCGACTTGGTCAGACGATCAACAATCACCCATACCATATTCATGCCCGACCTCGATATCGGCAAACTCGTAGCGAAATCCATCGATATATCTTCCCATTTCCATTCCGGAATGGGAAGTGACTGCAATAACCCAGCCGGTCGCTGATGCACGATTTTGACCTTCTGACAAGTCAAACATCTTGCTACAAACTGTGCGACCTCCTCTTTCATATCATTCCACCAGAAATTCCTTCTCAGGTCCTTGTACATCTTACTCGAACCAGGATGAATGGAGTAAGGTGTAGCATGGGCCTCACACAAAATACTCTGTCTCAACTCCAAGTCGTTCGGTACACAAAGTCAACTCTGGAATCTCAAAACACCATCCTAGTGAATCACAAACCCAGGAGACTTTCCCTTAAGAACGTTCTCTCGGATTTGAGTAATCATCGTATCCTCTAACTGCTTCAGCTTAATTTCATCGATCAAAGACGACGAAATCTCTAAAGCACAAAGTTGCCCGACAGCTCCAGGCAACAAAACCTCAACATCTAACTCGATCAAAGCCCACCGAAGCTCAGACTGAGATGTAAGGATCTCAAGCATTCGCAACGCAACCGGTTTCCGACTCAAGGCGTCGGCCACGACGTTCGCCTTGCCCGGATGATAAAGGATTTCGAGGTCATAATCCTTAATCAGCTCTAACCACCTCCTCTGCCTCATATTCAACTCCCGCTGAGTAAATATATATTTCAGACTTTTATGAACGGTAAAAATCTGACATGCAGAGCCGAAAAGATAGTGACGCCAAATCTTTAGCGCAAAAACGACTACCACTAACTCCAAATCATGAGTAGGGTAGTTCAGCTCATACGGCCTCAACTGTCTCGACGCATAGGCAATGGTCTTTCCGTGCTGCATCAATACGCACCCAAGACCCTGACCCGAAGCATCACTATAAACGGCAAAACCCTCGTTGCCACATGGCAACGCCAAAATCGGGGCTGAAGTCAAACGTCTCTTCAGCTCCTCAAAGCTCGACTGCCTCTCGTCATTCCAGACGAACTTCTTGGACTTCTGGAGCAACTGGGTAAGTGGCCAATCTAGTTTCGAGAAACCCTCGACGAACCTACGATAGTAGCCAGCCAAACCCAAGAAACTACGGAGCTCCTTCACATTCTTGGGCGGTGCCCAATCCAACACTGCCTCGATCTTCTGCGGATCTACACGAACCCCCTCGGCTGAAATCACGTGACCTAGAAACATCACTTCCTTCAGCCAGAACTCACATTTAGAGAACTTCGCATAGAGTTTCTTGGTCCTCAAAATGTCTAACACTACCCGCAAATGATGGGCATGCTCTTCCTCGTTCCTCGAATAAATAAGAATATCATCAATGAAGACGACGACACACTTATCCAAATGCTCGATAAAGACTTTGTTCATCAACTGCATGAACACCGCCGGCGTATTAGTTAACCCGAAAGGCATAACTACAAACTCATAATGTCCGTATCTCGTCCGAAAAGCTATTTTCGGCACATCAGACTCTCTCACCCGGAGCTGATAGTACCCAGATTTTAAATCAATCTTCGAGAACACCGCAACTCCCTGCAACTGATCGAACAAGTCATCAATTCTCGGCAAATGATACTTGTTCTTGATGGTCACCTTGTTTAGTTCGGGATAGTCGATACACAAACGTAGTGAACCATCCTTCTTCCGCACAAACAGGACCGGTGCGCCCCATGGAGAGGCGCTTGGTCGAACATACCCCGACTCAAGAAGCTCACTCAACTGCTTCTTCAACTCGGACATCTCTGAAGGTGCCATACGATACGACGCCTTCGAAATAGGAGCCGCGCCCGGCTCTAACTCTATAGCAAACTCGACCTCACGATCCGGTGGCAATCCTGGTAACTCGTCAGGAAATACATCAGGAAACTCACTAACGATTGGAATCGAAGACAGCTCAACTCCACTACTCTCTGCCTTCAAGGCGTAGCACCAATAACCAGTACACCCCTTTCGCAGGAGTCTCATCGCCTTCAAGGCGTTAATAACGAATTTCTGGTTTCCCTTCTTTCGCCCGGTGAAAAAGTGCTCGGTGCCGTCTTCGGCTAGCATGGTGATGATCCTCGTGCGGTAGTTCATGATTGCACCATGCCGCTCGAGCCAATCATCCCCGAGAATTAAGTCCTCACCCTCAATACCCACAACAATAAGATTAGAGGGCCAAGCCCTCTCACAAATAAGCACAGGACAATCTCGAACCTCCTGATCACCAACGATCCTATCACCGCTAGGAAGCTTAACGATGAAGGGCTCACAAGGCGTCAAACAGTCGAGACTCAAATGGCGCACACACTCCAGAGATATGAACGAATGTGTAGCACCAGAATCGAAAAGCACACTGATAGGACGAGAAAGAATATGAACGGTACCTGTCGCCACAGTAGCCGCTGGGTCATCGGCTCTCCGCATCTCATAGACACGCGGGTGGGCTGAGCCGACACTGGAAGCTCCCCCCTTAGCGGGCTGAGCCCGACCTCTTCCTCGACTAGCACTTGGCAGAGATTGACAAGCAAACGATCCTTGATTCACACTTGGTTCCCTAGGCGCTGGAATGGAAGCCCGGGCACCAAGGATTTTCTCCCTCTCAGCACAGAAAGAAGCCTTGTGACCCGGCTGGCCACACTGATTACACGTCAGCAAAGGGTTCGGACAAATACGACTGATGTGGCCCTGATGGCCACAGTTAAAACACTTCACCTCCCGAGGAGGGGCACTGCAGCGACCACTGCGGGAAACCCAGATCGAGCCGGGCCACCACCGTGGAAAAGTTAGCGGGAATTTCGCTTACCCCCACCTTTGTGGCCCGAAAAATTCCCGGCGGACTTCTGCTTCTTGCTCTCGCGGGCCGCCTCACTCGCCGTCACAGACATATCGTAAGCAAGGGCCCTGCTCTGGTAATCTTTCAAGGTAGTACAGACGAGCCCCGACATGTACTCCCGAATCGACAACTTCATCCGTATGGAAAAATGGAAAATTTTGTCACTCTCCTCGACAACTTGGGTCTTCACATAACTCAACTCCTTGTTAAAATCAACAATAGCTTGAGATACGGGAATATCCCGTGGTTGAGCATCATATAAAGCATGTACTCGAGCCTGTCTGACCGGCCACGGGCAATATTCAATCTCCATCAATTCCTGAAATTCGGCCCACAAAGCGACATGGTCTTTGGACCCAACGACCTCCCACCAATCCGTAGCGTCCCTAGTGAGAAAGTACTGGGTAATAGGGACCTTACAGTCCTCGGGACAGTTGGTAGCAGTGAAGACTTTAGATATCTCCTTGATCCACCCCTCCCGGCCGATTGGGTCCGAAGCTCCCGAAAACTGAGGAGGATGCATCTTGATGACATCCTGAAGCTAGCGATCCGCTCCGCCCCGATTAGCGTGGGCCGGATCCGGGTTCTGAACTGCCTGAGCTATCGCCGCCATTTGATTCACCATTTGCTGCATAACGGCCGCAATACCAAGGTCGGCGCGCTCCTGAGAAGAAGCATGACTGTGACGGTCGCCGGTACTGCCGACTCCTGAAGACTGTGACGTGGCCGCCCCACCGGCTGCCCCACGTCCCCGGCCGCATCCACGGCCACGACCACGACCACGACCTCTTCCAGCATCCATACTGATGTTAAAGAAGTAACAAAGGCCATACGATGGTGAGTACGAGAAGAGAAACAATCACAATCGAGAATCAAAGGTGCGATACAAGGAAACAAGGAATAGAGTTAGGAAAAACTTATGGACACTGGTAGTACCGGAATCATGGCAGCGTGACGATGATGTGCAAAACGAAACACAACAAGACCCAATAAACCGACAAGCCTAGGTATCCATAAACCTAGTGCTCCTATACCATTTTCTGTAACACCCCCAAGATATTCGAGGTATATTACAGCGCCGTGAATCCCTATATGGGACCCACCAGGCTGAACAACATTATACTCATCGACTCACAGAAACGACAAAATAACACCTCGTCATAAAGACGCAAAATAGAATAATCCACCCGGTTCAACCGGTCAAACATAACACCATCATCCAACATAAACATAATAGACAACAATACAATCCGGACGAACAAGAACTCTTAAGTACTCGAGTACTACTATTAGTTCAAAAACCACAAAAGATGAAAAGATAGAAGACACTAAGACATCACTCGTGCACAATCATCACGCACGGCCATCATCCGCGTACTGGTCCAGCGCCCGCTCGTCTCGATGAACCTGACCTGAAATTCATAAAACGAATTTCCCCAAAACGGGTCCCCAGAGGGGTTAGCAATTACGCTAGTGCAAATAACCAAATGAACAACTTACATCTTACACATATAGTAAATGCATACAATCAAGAAAACATAGTTCCAAAACACTCATTTCCGGAAATGCCATAATCAAATCACATTTGTAAAAATGCACCACAATTAACCGCGGACCCACAGCTTCGTGGATCCCTACCGAGACCCCGTCGGATCTAACCCGTAGTGGTTAAAAGCAACTCGCGGTTCCACAGCTTCATGGAGCCCTACCGAGACCCCGTCGGATCTAACCCTTAGTGAGTATACACACACACACACACAATTCTCATACAATACTACTATGTCAAGATCGTAAGTTCATAAGGATACTTGCCTCGATTAATAGACGGTGACACGAACGGAATGGAAGAATCAAGCACGACCCCGAGGAACCGACGAATGAGCCTAACGATTCGAATAACATAATCACAACCACTTCTAAACGATTACGGAAATGGAATACACCCGAAAACCCGCCTACGATTCATGCATATTTGTATAAAAATAACAACGAGGGCGGACCACAACCAAACCCTCCCGATTTCGCAAAACTATGAAAATATACCATGAATCTGTAGGAAAACTAATAATATCAACAAGATTAATCATATTCATCATGAATCCACCAACAAAACGGAATGAATCGGATGAAAATCCCAAAACCCCCAAATTATCCAAAAGTAGGGTTCTAAGAGATTTACCTTGGATTAGGATGAAAGATTCGTGTTGATGTTGTTATAATACACCAAGAACTCAAGAAAGATGTTGGATGAAATGATTGGAGGAAGAAATCGCCAAGAAAATCGCCCGGAATCACCTTAGCCGCGGAGAGAAGGAAGAAATGAGAAATTGTGTTCATCTCGGTCAACTCCCTGGTTTATATATCCAGGGAGTGTTAGCGCGCGCTAATCCTCAAGGTTAGCGTGCGCTAACGGGATAAAACTACAGGCCATCCAGTTAGCGTCCCAGTCCAGTAGCCAGATTTCTGGCCGTTAGCGTGCGCTACTCGAAACGTAGCGTGCGCTAATAACCTCTCGGTAGCGCGCGCTATCGACCAATAGCGTGCGCTACCTGGACATCAGCTGAGTCCAGAAGCAACTGTCAGTACACACCTGATCCGGTTAGCACGCGCTATCGACCAAACGTAGCGTGCGCTAAAGTGTATCGGTAGCGCACGCTATCGACCAATAGCGTGCGCTACCTGGGCATCAGTCGAGTCCAGTAGCAAACTGTCCAGTACTGGACATTCACACTAGCGCACGCTACTGGGCGTCTCAGCGTGCGCTAACCCCCGACATTAGCGTGCGCTAGGCTACGCCGCGTACGCTAATCCACCAGTCCAGAGGGCTGGAATCAGCACTGCCACTCCCAGGGCTTGCTCTCTAGCGCGCGCTATGAATCAGTCGTAGCTTGCGCTACTAAAGAACCCTTAGCGTGCGCTATGCAGAAAAGATAGCGTGCGCTAGGTTACAAAATATAAACGGTTCACAACACCGGAATATGAACGACACATCAAACGGAACATCTCAAGATGCAACAAAACATAGAATGGGTCCACGGCAACCCTGAAACGGCGGTTCCACACAACAATTACGGGAATCAGATCAATAGATGACGGAAAAGATACCCTGAAAGATACACGAGGGTCGCTACAACCGAGAAATACACCGAAAATGAAAATACAATGGAAAGAAAAATGCGGATATTACAGAGAGCCTAAGAAAAACTATGGTGGCACATGGCATGTGATCATGTGGCCAGGATGCAACAAGTGATTGATCCAACCGTGAGCACCAAAGTTAATCTACGGTGGCACATGGCATGCGATCATGTGGCCAGGATGCAACAAGTTATTGATCCAACCGTGAGATGTTGTGATTTGTTTCGCTAGCCAGCTCGGGAGGGTCATTCGAGGCCTCGAGTGGGATTTGTGGCTTCGTCCCGGTCCTAGGCGATACGCGTGCGCGATTATGTTTTGTTGATTTTATGTCCGTCGAGGACACGTGATGTTAGGCTCTGGCCCTGTGAATTGTTGTCGGTTTTCTATTTGCGAAAACAAAATCTTTGGGCTGTGACCCCTGTTGATTTTTGGAAAGATAAGGATTTGATAATCCTAATTTGTTTTCTATTAAAACCCCCGAGGGTATTTTAAACCATTTTGCAAACCGTTCTCATTAATTGTGATCTTTCGGATTTGGAAAGTTTTACTCAAACTCTTGCCTCGGGAAGTATTCGTTTCGTTGTATTTTAATCTTTGAGGATTTCTGATTATTGTCATTCTTGGAACTTGAATTGTATGGCTCGTATTTTTACACTTGTACTTGCACTAGCAAAACAGTGGAGTTTTGCTAACCCCCGAGTATTCGGGGGGTGGATGTCTATTTTTGCATTCAGGTTTTGGAGCATAGCACAGGGTCGGCACGAAGGATGATGAAAGATGAACGATACTAATCACACGAGGATCCGTTGATGTCGTATTGGCCTAGTTGTATTTTCTTTTCCGCTGCAGTATCTTTTCCCCGTTGTACGGGAGTTTATTGTATCTTGACCCCTGCGTGGGTATGTGTTTGGAATTGAGTTGTATGTTATTATTGAAAGACCAAATCGGTCTACTGAGTCATTGTAGCCTTAAAGGCGATGTTTAGATGTTTGATTTTAGTTATCAGCCTGGTAGATCCTCGAGGATAGGGCCTACGGCGTGTAATATCCCTGAGTGGATTGGGGGTGTTACATAAATGGTATCGGAGCTTAGGTTGTGGAAACCTAGGCTGTCGTGTTTAGTGGTGTCTGTTGAGTTTTTGTCTCGTCAGAATTTGTCTAATTGAGTCGTGTCGCGATGCGTCGTCTGAGTTTGTTGGTCGTGATTAGTATCGTGGGGCGATCATCATCTTCGTGCGACCTGTGGCTGTAAGTCACCCTTCTTTGTGTTGTGCCTCGTGTGACACGAGCTATTTTTATGATTATTTGTTTAGTGACGGAATCCTCTTATGGATTTTGATTTCTTGATATGTGGTTATTTGACCCTCATATTTCGTTCATATGAGGAGTAGCGTTGTTGGATTGTGCATGTTTGACTTTTTAAAGTCTCGAGAATGATGTTTGTTCAACTTTTTGTAAAATGATACTCAAGATCAACTGGTGTTTCCAAACTGTTTTCAAAAGGTGGTTTTCGTTTTTTTTTAAAACCCATCATTTCCTGCTTGTGGTCGGAGAAGGTGTGTATGATGTTGGTATTGTTGTTAGGGTGTTAGCCCTTCGAATTGTGATTGAATTGGTGGTGTGAACGTTGAGTCGTTCGCCACGCATATGTTTTGTTAGCCCTTTGTGGGAGGTGTGATGACGATCTTTAATGTTGTCATTTCGTGGTGACTTGCATGTTATCGCACCTGTGTGAGCTGTTAAAGCTTGGGTTTGTACGTTTGTGTACATGTGTGATTGTTTCATGATGTTTGTAATTATGTGCTGGTTATTGTTCGGGCCGTTAAGGTTGCCGAACGATACCGTCGTTGCTGTATTGTTTGTGCGTATATTACTTTACGATGGTAATCGTTGTATATGATATGTGTTATGATTCTTTATTGTGCTGAGTTGGCATCTTCGCTATGTTGTTTTGCGACGTTATGCCCCATTATATCTAGCATTTGTATTTTCGGTATGCCGAGCCGAGACGTTTCAACCGTGATGTGTCGGGGCATGCACGTGTAAATTGTCCTTCTCTTCGGTAACACATTTCAAGTGTGGACTCGAGGGACACCGAATTCAGTTTTGCGAATTGACTACCGAGACTTTCGGAGTTCGCGCTTCAGCACAGTTATCAGAATCGGCTTTGAGAGGCCTTCGAAGGATGTTTCTGTCGGTTGCTTGTTATGTCGTCTTCTTGATTTCGTTGTTGTGAGTTTCGGGGACGACACTTCTTTTAGAAGAGGTCGAATATAATACCCGTATTATTTTTTGGCTTTTGCATTTTCTCTTTCTAAATTCTATCGACTCGCTCGTGTTCGTTGATACTTTCTGAACTTGTTCTGTATTTCGATTTCATCGGTCGGACGAGCTGTGATCTTGTTTTGAGTCGATCTGGTTATCGCTGTGACTTTTCCGAGTTCGGTTCGATTCTTGTGAACCTTGGAGTTGTTGTTTGAATTTCATTGTTCTTCGTGATTCGAACATGATTGTTCGCTTTTTGTTGTCTTGACCGTTGTGGTTCGAT
The DNA here is from genome assembly GCA_033398695.1 of Orobanche coerulescens. Classification (NCBI taxonomy): domain Eukaryota; kingdom Viridiplantae; phylum Streptophyta; class Magnoliopsida; order Lamiales; family Orobanchaceae; genus Orobanche; species Orobanche coerulescens. The sequence goes on from CM065804.1 coordinate 106,799,020, forward strand.
CGTTTGATTGTTCGGTTTTTATTGATCTCATCTCGTGATTGTTGAGCGTTCAGACTCCTTCGGGAAATTAGTCTCGTTTCGATCTTCCAACCCTTGGGCGGTGGAATTCCGTATGTGTTCAGCGTTTGGCTCGCGTTTTGATTGATGAACCGTTGGGTTGGTCAATCGTATTGATTTTCGTTCGTTGTGTTTTGTGATTGTTCGGATAATCGACTCGATTGTATTATCTGTTTGATGACACTTGTCACTTGTTGATTTTATTATGTCTCTATCGGTGGCGTTGTGTTAGTCGCCGTGGAGCGTATTTTCACGCCGTATGTCTCTTTGCCTTTCTTGCAGCGTTTCGCCGTCGGGCGCGAGTTTTCGATTTTTGTGTATCTCGTCGAGTTTTCCTGGCAGGGGATATTGCTTCTCCCTACTTATTTTAAGTTTCGGGACGAAATTTCTTTTAAGGTTGGTAGAATGTAAGGCTCTGTTCTCTTTGCTGTTTTGAGGTCATTTTCTGTTTTTATTTTCAAAAACACTACAAACGTGTTCTTTTTATCATTTTCGAAAATGCATTTTGGAAAACAAAAAAAATATTTGTACACAAAACGCAAAACGCCCAAAACCTCATTTTGAGCGTTTTGTGTGTATTTCAACAAAAAATCTTCAAAATGCTCAAAATGCATTTTGAGTTTTTTTTTATTTTTTTTGGATTATCCTAATTTGAAACTAAGTCTAAAATAAAGATTTATGAATTTAATATTAATATTACAAAAAAAATATTTTGCAACATAAATTTAACAGAACGCGTTTTCAGCAATTTTGAAAACAAAAATAAAAATAGAAAAATACAAAACATTTTTCAAAATGAAAATACAAAATGAAATACAAAGAGAACGCACCCTAATATCCGTAATTTTGATTTCCAGTAATTTCTTTTTTTTTCGGCAGAAGTCCGTTTTCATGACTCGCTCATGACCGTTTCATCATTCTGAGAATGATTAATTCTATACTTTTTGACATCCGAGTTTGTTTCGGTGTCGTTTTGTTGAGTTCCGTGCTTTTTAGCGACTTTTCCCCACTTGAGTTCGATTTTTGCGGATATCGTTCGAAACTGCTGTTTCGAGTTTCCCGTAAGTCCGTTTAACTTTATTAGACGTGTTGTGAACTTCGGTTTGGTTATTCAATCACGTATCGTGATTTTCGGGCGTTTTAGGCCATTTTGTAATTTTCCCAAAGTTATGGGTATCCGTATCTGTATTTGTTGTCTCGACCCTTTTCTTGGTCGCGTATGATTAATTATTGCATTATGTTTTCATTTTGGGTCGTTGATGTTGTCCGCGAACTTTTCATCGTGTTCATTCCGTACGTTTTCGGAAATCGAGTCGTCGAGCCCTGGTGGTCGGGCACTGATCGGACGGTTGCGGGACTGGCCGGACGGTTGCGGGTTCTGGCCGGACGATTGCGGGTACTAACCGGACGGGTGCAGCAGGAACCGGCATAGCGCACGCTACGGCCGGGAGGTAGCGCACGCTACGGCCGATCGGCTGCGCGCGCTAGCGGGCCGAGGCAGTAGGGCAGTGGGGTACTGGACTCGGGTGGATCGGTAGGTATCGCACGCTACTGCCGGACACTGCGCACGCTACGACCGGCAGGTAGCGCACGCTACGGCTGGAAGGCTGCGCGCGCTACCTGGCCGAGCAGTGTCTCTGGATTGCGGCCTGGGCCGATAGCGTACGCTAGCTCGGTGCGCTAGGCTGCACCTGTATAAATGTGACAGAGCAGTCACATTTCCTCTCGTTTTTCATTTCCTCCCTTTGTCTTCCGCGGCTGGAGACTTGGAGATCTTGGAGCCACGATGTTTGTCAACAAATCCATGGAGTTCTTGAGTTCATAACATTTATTGATCATCCTATATCATCCTTTGATCCAACGAATCAAGGTAATCTCTTCTTAGAACCCTAAATTCTTGAATTTGGGGGGTTTTTGCATTTTTTGTCCGATTCATTCCGTATTGTTGATTAATTCATAATGGGTATGATTAATCTTAGTGGTATTTTTGTGTTTAACATCATTTAATCAATTATTCTTCGTCGAATCAAAGTATATTTCTTGATTTCCTTCGAATCGACTTTTGGGGGATTTGTTCTCGATCTCGTTTTCCATCCATTTTTGATGGATCGATTGTGATTAAATGATGTTGTTAAACATATTCTATGGATTGTATATCTATATTTCGACTTGGAATTCCGTTTTCGTATTTTGTCGGGATGGATCGTGTTCTTGGCCGTTTTAGGGGAAACCCTTGAACTTTCGTCGTTTGTTCTTTGAATTCAACGACTTTAGGTCGTGCTATGGAATTCGTTTTCATTGTTGCTATTGTTGTTCGTAGTTTATTATCATGGCTTAGCGTTCGATGGAGTCGGCGGGTTCGTAGTCGGGTCGTGCCAACCTACTTCGGTCGATTCTACGCATTGTGGTTATTCGAGGCAAGTACCTTATCCCTACAATTCTTGTTTTATGGATACGATAATTAGTGATCGTCTAAATGTGGTTGTTTGGTCGTTTGAATTGAACTTTCAAAAGATTCGATTTAGCTTTGTTAAAGGCTTGCTTTCAAAACGCGTGTGTTTTGTGAATGGTGTGGTTTATGAATGACTATGTGAATTCTATGGATATGTTTGGTGTTGATGTTGGACTTGGTATTGCGTGTGGATGTATATTATTTCATTTCGGTGCATTGTGGTTTGACATGGTGCTTTGCTAAGTGTTTGATGCCTCTGAGTGAATTGTTTGGATATCTTTGTTGTATTGTGCTATATATGTGATTGTGTGGATGTGGGCGGGGCCTACGGTGGCACATGGCATGTGATCATGTGGCCACGATGCAACAAGCGATTGATCCAACCGTGAGAGCCTAATAAAAACTACGGTGGCACATGGCATGTGATCATGTGGCTAGGATGCAACAAGTGATTGATCCAACCGTGAGTGCCAAAGTTAATCTACGGTGGCACATGGCATGCGATCATGTGGCCAGGATGCAACAAGTGATTGATCCAACTGTGAGATGTTGTGATTTGTTTCGCTAGCCAGCTCGGGAGGGTCCTTCGAGGTCTCGAGTGGGATTTGTGGCTTCGTCCCGGTCCTAGGCGATGCGCGTGCGCGATTATGTTTTTTTAATTTTATGTCCATCGAGGACACGTGATGTTGGGCTCTGGCCCTGTGAATTGTTGTCGGTTTTCTATTTGCGAAAACAAAACCTTTGGGCTGTGACCCCTATTGATTTTTGGAAAGATAAGGATTTGATAATCCTAATTTATTTTTTATTAAAACTCCCAAGGGTATTTTAAACCATTTTGCAAACCGTTCTCGTTAATTGTGATCTTTCGGATTTGGAAAGTTTTACTCAAACTCTTGCCTCGGGAAGTATTCGTTTTGTTGTATTTTAATCTTTGAGGATTTCTGATTATTGTCATTCTTGGAACTTGAATTGTATGGCTCGTATTTTTGCACTTGTACTTGCACTAGCAAAACAGTGGAGTTTTGCTACCCCCCGAGTATTCGGGGGTGGATGTCTGTTTTTGCATTCAGGTTTTGGAGCATAGCACAGGGTCGTCACGAAGGATGATGAAAGATGAACGATACTAATCACACGAGGATCCGTTGATGTCGTATTGGTCTAGTTGTATTTTCTTTTCCGCTGCAGTATCTTTTCCTCGTTGTACGGGAGTTTATTTTATTTTGACCCCTGCGTGGGTATGTGTTTGGAATTGAGTTGTATGTTATTATTGAAAGACCAAATCGGTCTACTGAGTCATTTTAGCCTTAAAGGCGATGTTTAGATCCTCGAGGAGAGGGTCTACGGCGTGTAATATCCCTGAGTGAATTGGGGGTGTTACATTATATATAATTTCAAATCGATTATGTTCAATTTCGATCAAATATTTATAATTTCAAATCGATTATGTATAATTGTAAATCTATTGTGTATAATTTCAACAAATTATGTACAATTTCAAATCGATACAATTACAACTAATTATAAATAATTTCAACCAATAATGTTCAATTTCAAATCGATCGTGTACTATTACAACTTAGTGTATATATTATTTCAACCAATTATGTTTAATTTCAAATCAATAATGTACATTTTCAAATCGATTATGTGCAACATCGAATCGAGCGGGTTCAATTTTGGCTAATTATATTTACCCTCGACCAATTATGTTCAATCTCAACCAATTATGCATAATTTCGAATCATCATGTACTACTTACAACCTATTGTATATAATTTCGACCTATTATGTACCATCTCGATCAATTATGTTTAATTTCAAATCGATCATGTACAATCACAACTAATTATAAATATTTTCGACCAATTATGTATAAATTTCAAATCGATCATGTATAATTACAACTCATTATAAATAATTGCGGCCAATTATGTATAATTTCAAATCGATCATGTTATGTACTGCTACAACTTAGTGTATATAATTTCGACCTATTGTATATCATTTCCACTAATTATTTTTAATTTCAAATCAATTATGCACAATCACATCTCTAACCTTATTATTTCGATTCACTACAACTCGTCATGGTAAACGACACCGGGTGACTGAACCCTAGCTAAATATTAATTATTTTATTTTATTTATACTTATAAAATATAACATAGTGTGATTTCAAATCGATTATGTACATTTTCAAATCGATTATGTACAATTTAAAATCGAGTATTTTCAATTTTGATCAATTATGTACAATTTCAAATTGATTATGTACATTTTCAAACCGATTCAAGCATAGTTATGATTATGTACATAATTGGTCGAAAATATTTTTAATTGGTTGTGGTTGTACATGATCTATTTGAAATTAAATATAATTGGTCGAAATGGTACATAATAGGTCAAAATTATATAATTGGTCAAAAATATAAATAATCGATTTGAATTTACGACATAGGTTGAAATTGTCTACACTAAGTTGTAATAGTACATGATCGATTTGAAATTATATATAACTGGTTGAGATTGAACATAATTGGTCGAGGGTAAATAGAATTGGTCAAAATTGAACATACTCGATTCGATGTTGCACATAATCGATTTGAAAATGTACATGATTGATTTAAAATTAAACATAATTGGTCGAAAAGGTACATAATAGGTCGAAATAATATATGCACTAAGTTGTGATATTACATGATCGGAATTTTGAAATTTCTTAGAGAGAGAGAGAGAGATTTGTCAGAAAGTGTAGAGTTTTTTTTTTTTTTGGTAAATTTATTTCTTATGTTTTTCATTTGTGCGATTATCATCTGGAAAATTCATATGGGTTCAAATTTAGCCGTATTGGAAAATAATACACTACTTGGTTAGTCATTTTGTTTGGGTAAAAATTGAGGCCAAGTCGATTTGTTGGCCAATATTGATTACCTATTTCTTGAATTTTATTTTTACTTAATTATGCATAATTGGTCAAAATTATATATAATATGTTGAAATTGAACATGATCGATTTGAAATATACATAATTGGTCGAAATTGAGCATAATCGATTGAAATTATAGTTAATCGGTTTGAAAATATACTTAATCAATTTAAAATTGTACATAATTGGTCAAAATTGAAAATACACGATTTTAAATTGTACATAATCGATTTGAAAATATACATAATCGATTTGAAATTTTACATAATGGGTCGAAATTGTACAATCTCAAGAGACTGTATATAATTTGTTGAGATTATATTTGAAATTACACACGATCGAGTTGAAATTACACATAATTGATCGAAATGGTACATAACAGGTCGAAATTATATACACTAAGTTGTAATAGTACATGACCGATTTGAAATTATACATAATTTATCACAATTATTTATAATTAGTTGTAATTATGCATGATCAATTTGAAATTGTACATAGTTTGTTGAAAATATACATAATCGATTTGAAATTATAAATAATTGGTCGAAATTGAACATAATTAATTTGAAATTATACATAATTGGTCGAAAATGAACATAATCGATTTGGAATTACACATAATGGGTTCAAATCGTACATAATTGGTCGAAATTATATATATTTAGTTGAAATTGTACACGATCGATTTGTAATGGTACATAATTCGAAATTATTTACAAATAATTGTAATTGTACATGGTCGATTTGGAATTGTACATAATTGATCGCAATTATTTGTAATTAGCTGTAATTGTACATGGTCGATTTGAAATTACACCTAATTGATTTCCAAGTGTACATAATCGGTCGAAACTAAACATAATCGATTTGAAATTATACATAATTTGTATATAAAAAATATGTATATAATTTGTTGGAATTAAACAATATGTACATAATTTGCTGAAATTATATTTGAAATTATACATGACCGAGTTGAGATTACACATAATTGATTTGCAAGTGTACATAGTCGGTCGAAACTAAACATAATCGATTTGAAATTATACATAATTAATTTGAAACTTTACATGATCGACTTGAAATTGTATACAATTTGTTGACATTATACATAATCGATTTGAAATTATTCATAATTGGTCGAAATGGTACATAAGAGGTCGAAATTACCTACATTAAGTTGTAATACTACATGATCGATTTGAAATTATACGTAATCAATTCAAAATTGTGAATCATGTATGATCGATTTGAAAATGTACATAATCGATTCAAAAATATGTACAAGATCGGCTTGAAATTGTACGCAATTTGTTGACATTATACATAATCGATTATATTTGAAATTACACACGATCAAGTTAAAATTACACATAATTGGTCGAAATGGTACATAACAGGTCGAAATTATATACACTAAGTTGTAATAGTACATGATCGATTTGAAATTATACATAATCGATCGTAATTATTTATAATTAGTTGTAATTGTACATGATCGATTTGAAATTGTACATAATCGTTTTGCAATTGCACATAAACCGATTTGAAATTATAGATAATTGGTCGGAATTGAACATAATCGATTTTAAATCATACATAATTGGTCGAAATTGAACATAATCGATTTGAAATTATACATAATGGGTCGAAATCGTATATATTTTGTCGAAATTACATACACTAAGTTGTAATTGTAATATTCGGATTTATTTTTGTGTATTTCATCTGTATTTGAACCCCGTATTATTCGGATTTGTGATATCGATAATTGGAGTATGATAATTCTCGTATTGGTATCTTTGTACATAAGTATATCATCATGCAAAATTCCTCATGCAAACTCGTGATAGCGCATGCTAAGCATGTAACTTAACGCGCGCTATCGGCTACTACTAGCGCATGCTACAAATGAAGAATTGCGTGCGCTAGGCCATCAATTATTGAGCTGGGCGGCTAACACATGCACCAGCCGGATGTAGGACTGGATAAGATTCCCACGGATGAACCTGGACAGTTTTGGAGTCAACTCTTATTAGCACGCGCTAAGGATGTATGATAGCGTGCGCTAATCTGCTAGTGTACAGAAAGTTTATATATGGGCCAGCACACCATTTTCTTCTCATTTCTTTCGGGCATTCTTTGTTCTTGAGAGACCAGAGAGCATATCATCTTCCTTAGACACACTTATAACACATCCACTTGATCATTAGACATTGGATATTTCTTGTGATTGAGCATTGAAGAGAAGTAGCACCTTGAAGTGGCATATAACCAACCAGAGTCAGATTCTACCTTTGGGGTTCAGTGATTTCGTCATATTAAGGTATGTTAATTCTATCTCCAGCCTTAGATTCGGGCTCTAAAGAATATGATGATCATGCTAGCAAGATATTGAGTTCCTTTGGTGAATTATTCAACAAACATCATGTTTAGAAGATTGGAATGTTTATGCTTATGATATTGTCATTGGAACCTCGTAGTTGGAACCTTAGTACGTCAAATGATGAGAGGAACATTCTGAAGATGATTATCCGTATGAGTTATGTTGTTTTATTGATCATAAAACTTGGAGATGATATCACTTTTGGTTATAAGGACTTAAGAAAGAATCATCTTAGATTGCATCCTTTCTTATAAACTGGAATTGTTAGTTTATCTCCATGGTTAATTCGGGATGTAATGATGATATTGAAATCTAGTGTCGACCTTAAAAACACCAAACTTCGCATGAGAATCGTAACCAAGATGGATTATGGTGTTGTGATGATAATACGTATTCTTGAATTCGAAGTTGTTGTTATCCGAAAGATCATTCATAAACCGTATGAGCATGATATGCATGGAAATGACATGTATTATCACTAAAGATTTCATGAGTTTCATCATCGTTAGAACTAGTCTTCTGCCCAGTAGTGAACTGCCATGCACAGTTAGCGCACGCTAAGATATGTAGATTAACGTGCGCTATCGAGCATAAGTTAACGTATGCTACATTTGGTACGTAACGTACGCTAGGCCATCATGAGAGTCAGTCGGATGATCAGTGAGGTACTGACCGTGCGTAATTAGCGTACGCTAGGCTTCGTTGTTAGCATGCGCTAACGAACAGACTTAACGCACGCTACGTATAATACTTAGCGTACGCTAAGAAGATCAGGCAGATTGCGTTTTATGAACTCTCGGCCATAAATTGAATTGGTAGATGTTCGTTCGACGTGAGATGAATTCTATGTTATTTCTTTTGTTAAGGTTCGAGCGTGCTACGTGATTGATCGAAGGGGCGACCTTCGAGTATTTCGTTTTCGTGGAAGCATTGTTCTTGTCTTCGAATCGAGGCAAGTACTCTAATTAGAATTGTTTATATTATGACAGCTATATTGTGATTGTATTGTGTATTATGTATTGTGATTAAATGTCCACCATGCGTTGATCCGACGGGAATCATCAAGGGAATCTATAGCTGTGTGCGCTGGATCGCTGGACAGGTAGTTCCACCATGCGTTGGTCCGACGGGATCATCATGGGAATCTATAGCTGTGTGCGCTGGATCGTTGGAATGTCATCAGTATGTTGAGACTGTTATGATGTGATATGTGTTGTCGTTATTTCTCGTTGGAGAAACTTGTTATGATATAATTGTTGATTATATCACTGTTGTATGATTATTGTACTTGTACTAGCATCGTTGTGCTAACCTCTTTGGGGTGAACATTTGTTTATGTTCAGGATCCAGGAGAGCAGGGAAACAACCACTAGAGTTGCATGACGACGAGGCTGCAGAATGATGTTCCGACCGGGTTTAATTGTCTATGTTTGGTTAATTTTTAATAAGTATTCGAGTACATCGTTAGTTTGTGATGTTTTGATTTTGGTGATGTATTAATAATTCTTCGTTTGGATATTTGTATTCTCGGTATTGAACCAGAACTGTTGTATTTTATTTCATAAATTTCATAAATTGGAATCTGTTATGTCTTTTCAATTCTTCAGCCTTGTAAATCCTTATGTAAGGGATTTACGGTGCTGTAATATCCCTGAATATATTGGGGGTGTTACAGAATATGGTATCGGAGATAAAATTATGGATATCTTGGCCATTGGGTTAAAATAGGCGTCATATACGTCTTTTGAGGTAACCGACTGTGAATGACATCACTGTACTGCCTACGTCTTCATGCGAACGGTGGTTGTAAGTTCCTAAACTCTATCTCGTTCTTTACATGTTGTATTTCATTAGACTTGAACATACGAACGATATTGTTTCCTGTATATTGAGTATTTATGCTTACAGTATGTTGAGAGGCGGACGTGGACGTGGTCGCGGATGCGGATGAAGGAATGTCGAAGGAGAAGCTTCTTCTTCTAATCAGGCCAGCCACAGTTCAGGCGAGCCACAAAGATCTATCAATAACGAACCGGAACCTGTTGAGCCCGAAATCCTTCGTCAGGTGGTAAACCAGATGACTCAGTTCGCCCAGGTCGTGGACCGAATGCAGGTGTCGGTGGGATTACAGCAGGGAGATAGACAGCAAGGGATTCCAGACATGGGAAATCGGGGTGACCGATGGCTGCAAGAGGTGGCGAAGATGCAACCACCCAAATTCGACGGCTTTTCCGAGACTCCCACATGGGACCATTGGTTAAAAGAATTGGAGAAAATTTTTGCCGGAATTAATTGCCCAGACGACCGGAGAGCCTCTATAGCTCAATACTTTCTGATAGGGGAAGCATCCGAGTGGTGGGAAGCCATCCGACCTACAGATCATGATGCTGATTGGACGGAATTTAAATTGATGATGGAAGATCAGTACTGCCCTCGTCCTGTGAGGGAAGCCAAAGTTTGGGAGTTTTTCTCCGCTCAGCCGTCAGACGAACCTGTATCCCAGACGATTAATACGTTTAACCAGCAGCTGGCATTTGTTCGACATCTGGTCAGAACAGATGCAGAAATGATGATCCATTTCGATATGGGGATGAAACCATAAATCCAGAGGTACATGTCCGGTTTTGAATGTACCACTCTCCGTCAATACCAGGATAAGGCGTTGGCGTACGAAATCAAAGAAGCAGCAATGGAGAAGTTTACGGAATCCAAGAAGCAGAAAGTCTCTGATACTTTTGCAGAGCACAAGAGTAGTGGGTCCCGCAAAGCCCAGTCATCCTTTCATTCGTTCAAGAAACCTTCGCACACATACAAGAGCGGAAAGAATTTCGGAACAATGTCAGCCACGACGGATACAGCTAGGAGATGCTTTAACTGTGGTCGCCCAGGCCACCTTTGGCGCGATTGTTTGCGCACCCCAATTACATGTTTTGATTCCGGACAGGAAGGGCACCGTGCCACGTTTTGCAAGGATGCCACCAAGTGCAATGGAACCCGTACATCGCAGCCAGTTCAGAAGGAAGCTAGTATCCAACAGACGCAGCAAAGTGTTCAGATGCCTCAGAATTTTGGTCGCGGACGAGGCAGAGGACAGTGGGACCAAAAGGGGACATCGAGTGACGGATCTGTTCCCCCACGTCTGTACGAGATGAGGAGGACAAACGATCAGGATGATGCTGTCGCATCAGGTATCGTTCAGATCCATTCCCAGCCAGTTAGCGTTTTATTCGATACAGGAGCTACGCATTCATTTATATCCTCATCTTGTGTAAATCGTTTGAATATTTCTGGTTTTCATGATTGTGAACCTTATGTTGTTAGTTTACTGAGTGGAGAGAGGATTATTGGAAACTAAGAAACTAGAGATTTCCCTGTATCACTTGGAGGCAGAGAGTGGCTCTCAAATCTGATTGTAATAGAAATGCAAGGAGACGACCTGATACTTGGAGACGATTGGCTTAATCGATATAAGGCTATTGTAAACTATCGAAGGAGGAATATCTCGCTGATCGCTGACAATGGCTCCGAAATATTGTTTGAAGGATGGAAACCAGGAAGCTCAGGAAAGTTGATCAAGGCGATAAAAGCTATCAAATTGTTGAAATAGGGCTGTACCGGATACTGGTGCTATGCAATGAAGAAAGAAGACGAAATTATGGAACTTTCATCCATTCCTATTGTGAACGAATTTCCGGATGTATTTCCTGACGAGTTACCTGGACTACCTCCACGACGGGATGTAGAATTCACCATTGAGTTGGAACCCGGAGCTACACCAATTTCTAAGGTACCGTATCGTATGGCACCTACTGAGATGTACGAACTGAAGAAGCAGCTAGAAGAGTTACTGGACAAAGGCTATATCCAGCCAAGCGTTTCGCCTTGGGGAGCGCCAGTTCTTTTTGTCCGGAAGAAAGATGGATCACTTCGACTGTGTATTGATTATCGAGAGCTGAACAAAATGACGATTAAGAACAAGTATCTGTTGCCATGGATTGATGATTTGTTTGATCAGTTGCAAGGAGCAACAGTATTTTCTAAAATCGATCTGAGATCAGGATATCATCAGCTGAGGATTAAGGAATCTGATATTCCGAAATCAACGTTCAAAACTCGCTACGGACACTATGAGTTTGTAGTGATGCCGTTTGGTCTCACTAATGCACCTGCTGTATTTATGCAATTGATGAACCGAGTGTTCATCGAATATTTGGATAAATTTGTGGTCGTGTTTATTGATGACATTCTAATTTATTCCAAGAGCTCGGAAGAACATGCGCAGCATTTGCGGATTGTATTAGAACTTTTGAGAAGCGAGCAACTCTACGCCAAACTCTCTTAGTGTGAATTCTGGCTAGAGGAATTAATGTTCCTCGGTCATGTGGTATCAGCTAAAGGAGTCTGAGTAGATCCTCAGAAGATCGAAGCAGTTATGGATTTGAAGCTTCCAAAGAACGTGAAAGAAGTCCGGAGTTTCTTAGGACTTGCTGGATATTATCGTTGGTTCGTGGAAGGGTTTTCCAAAATTTCCCACTCACTTACTCGACTCCTGCAGAAAACTCAAAAGTTTGAGTGGAACGAGTTGTGCCAGAATAGCTTTGATGAATTGAAGAAGAGACTAACGACAGCACCGATTTTAACACTTCCACAGGGAACCGGAGGATTTATAGTTTACAGTGATGCTTCGAACCAAGGACTCGGATGTGTATTGATGCAGAATGATAAAGTGATCACTTATGCATCACGCCAGCTGAAACCTCATGAAGTGAATTACCCAACGCATGATTTGGAGCTAGCAGCAGTAGTTTTTGCTTTGAAAATCTGGAGGTATTACCTGTGCGGGACTCACTGTCATATCTTTACGGATCACAAGAGCCTCAAATACATCTTCAGTCAGAAAGAGTTGAACATGCGGCAAAGAAGATGGTTAGAGCTGATTAAGGACTACGACTTGGATATTTTGTATCATCCAGGCAAAGCGAATGTAGTAGCAGATGCACTTAGCCGCAAACCTGTTTCTATTCAGATGCTGGAAACTCTGACCTCCCAACTTAACTTTCAAGGAGAGATGATTCGAGAAGGAATTGAAGTATGGTTACAAAGAGTCCAAGGACAATTGTGCATGATGGAATAACTTCATCATTAACCGAGGAAGTCAAATCTATGCAGACAGATGACCCTCTGATGATTCGGTTACGTGATGAAGTGATCAAAGAGAAGGCCCCTGGATTCGTAATTCATGATGATGGAGTTTTGAGATTTCAGAACCGACTCTGCGTTCCCGATGTCAATGTTCTGAAACAGACGATTATGAAGGAAGCTCACAGCTCGCCCTATTCTATCCACCCAGGCACCAGTAAGATGTATAAGGACTTGAAGCAAAATTTCTGGTGGGGTAACATGAAGAAAGATGTAGCGGACTATGTTTCGAAATGTTTGACTTGTCAGCAGATTAAGATCAAGCATCAACGACCTGCCGAGATGTTGAAGCCACTCCCATTTCCTGAATGGAAGTGGGAGGACATATCGATGGACTTTATTACTAGTATGCCAAGAACCAAGACAGGAATGAACATGATTTGGGTGATAGTTGATCGTTTAACCAAATCAGCTCATTTTATAGGCATTAAGGATACGTGGGGACCAGAAAGGTTGGCACGAGTATTTATTTCAGAGATAGTCCGATTGCATGGTACGCCAAAGACCATTATTTCTGACCGAGACGGTCGCTTTGTATCGCATTTTTGGAAAGCAGTTCATAAGGCCTTGGGGACTAAATTGAACTTCAGCATGGCTTATCACCCACAGACTGATGTACAATCCGAGAGGACTATTCAAACGATGGAAGATATGCTGAGGGCTTGTGCCTTAGATTGGTCAACTGATTGGGAAGTTCATCTACCATTGATTGAATTTACCTACAACAATAGTTGGCATGCTTCCATTAAGATGGCACCGTTTGAGGCATTATACGGGAGGAGATGAAGATCGCCCCGATGTTGGGACGATTCATCCGACTTGATCGGGACAGAACCGGAGTTGATCGTGCAAACACGAGAGAAGATAGCCTTGATTCGTGGAAGACTGTTGACCGCCCAGAGCCGACAGAAATCTTATGCAGACATACGCCATCGCCCATTGGAGTTCAGTACGACAGACCACGTACTTTTAAAAGTTTCTCCTACTCGGGGAATTTTTCATTTTGGAAGGAAGGGAAAGCTGAGTCTGAGATATATCAGACCATTCGAGATCCTTGAGAGAGTTGGAGAGTTGGCATACAGATTGGAATTGCCGCCGTCGTTGAGCCATGTTCATAACGTGTTCCACGTATCCCAGTTATGGAGATATATACCGGATCCTAGTCATTGTAACACCCCCATATTTAACCAGAAACTTTACAGCACCGTGGGCCCCGAGATGGAACCCACAAGGCTGAAGGAAATTTTCGCAAATATTTACAAATGCCCAAGAGGCCAACGACCGTACTATCTTTAAAAATTCACAAAGACTTATAAAATCCATTTATCAAAAACCGTCGTAAAAACTCATTAAAATCGCAAGGCCAAACGGCCGACACTCAAAAGTTTAGAAAATGATTTTCAAAGTAATCTCAGTTACCAGATACCAAAAGAGCATTTCAAAATACTCACGCAGCAGAAAAAGACCAACCATAAAGATACTCTAGCAGTGGAATACAAGAACCAATCAAGAAACTCAATGCACAAAACATGTCCTAGCCAGTATCCTCCGGGAAGCTCATCTCTTCGCGACTGCTACATAGCTCGATACTCCAAGAACCTAAAAAGAAATCCCACGACGGGGTCAGCCATAATATCCAACAATGATAACTGTCACATCACATTAATAATTACATACCAATGAGAATACAACATAAGAATACGACCAATGTAATCTTACCGCCATAACTTTGCTTACTCAAGTAATTCTCATCAGAATAACCATTATCACATTTCACATCCCGAACTCGATTAACCAATAAACTCGAACATAATATATGTATTGTACCTCAAACAATACTCAAGATTCTCAAACTATCATCACCAACTCGCGATACGGAAATATACCAGTTCTGACCAATACGATCCATCGAATAACATCATCAAATCCCTAAGACGATAACCGATTGTCCATCAAAGACAAATACCAAAGGAAATAAGGAACATACCTCGAGATATGAAGTGCCACGACAATCATATCTGTCTAATCCGAGATCAGATCAATGCAATACGGACACGGTCCTAACACAAGACCTACAAATGCATACTCATATGACCACGTCAATATGCTCAAAACAATATCAACAATGTATACTCAATGGAAATCCCATGACCCAACGCCCTCAACATAGGTCCCAAGATGATCCTACAAGATCAACACGAGGTGGATAACCAACAATATACATATGCAAAACAACACAAAACTGGGTAATCCAACGATCCAGCGCCCTCAGCATAGATCCCAAGATGATCCCGTCGGACCAACACGAGGTGGAAAAACCCGTCCAATGATCCATCGCCCTCAGCATAGATCCCAAGATGATCCTGTCAGACCAACACGAGGTGGACATCTGATCCAGCGCCCTCAGCATAGATCACACAATCCCATCGGATCAACACAACACAAACAACACAATTATGCATACACATATGTAAATCAAAATGTTCATCAACATGAACAACGCAACATGAACGACAATATGACAAATCAACTAAGACGACCTTATGTTCGACAACATGAATGACAATATGCATGATCAAATCACTAACACTAACTGAATCGATATAAGATACTTGCCCCGAGTCATTCGGGAGAAATCTTGATATCAAACCATCACCGACGATTATTCGCAATGCTCGGCGATCCAAACGTACCATGGACTACGAATACTCATATCCTCTTCTTTACCATAATGTAACCTCGATACCCGAATATGCCAATAACCGAAATAAATCATATACATTATGATTAAACTCCCATAATCAGAATGACAACATATAATCATTGCTATATGCATTATAAACGAAATGAAACTGAAACCATTCATTAAACATTATAACTGAGCAAGTAATAACTTGCCTCGATACCGATACGACGATGACAAAGCCGCTACCAATCCCATTGCATTCGTCTACGAGCTCCTCGGCCCCGACCGAATCCATTTACGAACATACTCGAACATGACCGCAACATACGGTTATACTCACCGATCAATAGTCTCAACCTATCGAAGTAATCAATTAACACATATCCGATAACAATCAATAACCGACATAGCCAACCAATCAAACTCAACGACTCAATAATACCTTGATCATACACAAAACCAAACAATACAACTCAAACCAATCAAAGACAAATTCAAGACAACAATACGATTCCACATTCAATCTTAAATACTTACAAGTTTCCTCCTTGTATATTCGTAATAAAACCAATTACCGATTATCATCATCAATTCGGACAATCCGATTAATTATAGATAATCATATTCCAAGAGTTCCATAACTTATTCCGAAATCACATTCAAAGTCCCCAAACGGCATAATCCGATGTGTACTAACATCTAAACAATCCTTATTCACAATTCAAGGTGTATATCAACATGTTCTTGAACATACGATCTCCCTAACATCAAGAATCGAAGTAACAATACCAAGAACATCAAGAACTCTATGATTTCATAATCATAATCAACATATTCAAGACATAAACCAACCTATCATCATCTTCCTTCAACATATGATTCATACGTAACAACAATACCATAGTCACTTTCATACGAATCATTTATCAATAACAACATCAAAAATCCGAAATGAAAGGGAGGATTATCCAACATACCTTTTTGAAGATGGAAAACACAAGAAATCACTTCAAGAATCATCATTAATCTCCATATCCAAGCTTCTAATCCATGTTTCCAAGCTCATAATCAAGATAGAAGATGTTTATTCTCACTTATATGCTCAAATGGACGAAGGTAGGAGGAGGAAATCTATTTTCCTTCGTGAAGAAATGAAACTTCATTTTATAACTGCATAACTCATTACGTACGTTATCCTTCATCATTAACGTACGTAATGCACTTTAGCGTACGCTATTCGTCCCACATAGCGTACGTAATCATCATCCCAGAACTAACTGAACTGTTTTGTTAACATGCTTACATACGTAATGTTTCCTTCATAACGTACGTAACATGTACGTTGACTTGCCACAGTACCACTCACATTACGTATGTAATACGCCATGCATAACGTACGTAATGGCTGAGGTTGACTCGCTGTCCACATCCTCTGCCGAAAGCTGCCAACACAGGGTCCCACCTGCCGACCATGACTCAATCGTCTGATTCCCATATTACGTACGTAATGTCTCGGCCATAACATACGTAACTCTTGTGATTTAGCGTACGTAAGTCTTCAACATTAGCGTACGCTAAGTATTCTATACTTAGCCAATTTCAACTGTTACCGCCTGTCTCGACATACCGAAAACACATATACACTTACTGAATACATATACTGGATCCAATAATATTCTTATACGATATACTCTATATCGAAAGTACGATAATATGATACACGATATCCTCAAATGCAACTGTTGACCAGATACGACAATTATACCGATACTGACATCTCAGTCCTTTATTTATTTTATCCCTACTGTACAGATTCCACACTGTACAATATAACTCGGATAAAATAATATCAATTAACAGTAGTAGAAATTCCGGATATTACATTCTACACCACTTAAAATAAGTTTCATCCTCGAAACTTGCAATTCGTCACAAAGACAAACATACCGTTCAACAAAATATCCTGAAATCAATACGACAGCGATCAATCATCATTATTACTGAATAACCAAAACCGCATACCTACAAATGCGCAAAGTCAACGATCTCCTGAGATATTAGCGAGTGACTCATTGTAAAGCCTCAATACGCTTACAATCACAATTCCATGAGTCTCAACAAAATTATATCATCGTCAGATGAAATAATCTATCCGTGACAAATCCTGTTTGCCATATCACATGATCAAGTTCCAATTCCGATAAAACGAATAATATTCGATATATCTGTGAAACAACTGCCCAAAACGACACGAATCTCGAGACACCGATACAAAATCCGAACGCTCAGATGATCACCAACAATGATCAACCAATAAGTCAACCGAATTTATCATCGACATGATAAATTCCAATATGACCGACTAGAGGTCAAAACACAATCGAGAATATCATCAACATGATAAACTCCACTACGACCAACGAACGGTCAACAATAATCGAGAATACCTTCACGCGGTAAGCTCCAACACGATGAACACAGAACCACAGAGACAGATACACGAAAGAGCAAAATTCTCAAAATGCTATACAAATCACATACAGTGTATCTCAACGAAACACAACTGACTGTTGAACGGACCTCTCAGGCGTACGAACAACCAGTCGCAAATCGGCGAACATCCCAAATCATACATGGAGTGAGAATGACCAATCAGTACTTCTCAAAATTCAAAAAGTGTTACCATCACATCAGTAGAGCCACCTAGCAGATATGCTCCAGTTTCACATAATCCAAAGTTTCAAGATTACATTCTGTACACGAGTCTACAAAACGCAGTATTTCTCTCATCCGATAGATCAACTGATCATCCCTGAATAACCAAACTGCCATACTAAAGTTTGAATCTCCTTTCATAGTACCATTAGCGTGTTATCCAGTTGGCGAGTCTCACTCAGAACTTTACCACGATATGCATTATGCACTAAATACGTATGTACATCAATCCCATTTTCAAAACCAGTTTGAAATCATATAATCTTGTCATGAAGACAATTTTCGAAAGTTCTTTTCAAAAATTCCAAAATTCAAAACATAAATTTTCGTAAGATCACGAAATCAATTTTCGAAAAATTAACTGGCTCGCTAATGCCAAGTATTCAATAACAGTGTCCTCCGAATCCACACGATTTCGAAGTTTAAAAATGAAAACTATGAAAATGATTGACCATATCTATACCCCCGTAAACCATGTTGGGATTCGGTGCCTAAAACGAAGGCCCAACGGAAGTGGTAAAACGAAAATTAATTCGATCCGAATCCCTACGAGGATCGATCGAGCTACGTATATACGAATATATAAACGAAAAGCAAGAGTCGTAAGAAACTAACCCTCGAAGTCCGTTGATTAAATGGTAACCTTCTCTTGAGCTATTCCCCAAGCTTTAGTTTGATCTCTACGAGTTCAATCCGCTCCAAGCCCTTGAATGATCCAACGCCGAAAGCACCGCGTCTCTACTTGCCACGCGCCGGAGAAACGATCGGAACGACGATCACCTTGCTATCCTCTGAGGATACGGCTAGAGCTAAGTGATGAAGCTTCCAATATGAAATTATAACACTCTAAGTGTATAACTCACAATCTCTCTTTTATGTCTTGATGTTTTCTCCAAGAAAAAACCAAGAACTTGTGATGAAGATGAAGAAGAAAAGGAAGACTATATGAGAAAACAATTCTCTCTCTTGAACTCTCACAACTCACGTAGGAAGCTAATGTGTAGGAGGAAGAGTTAGTCTACTCCTTTTATTCTTCATTCAACAACTCATCAAATCACTTTTATAATAAAAGAGATTCCATGTCCCCTATTGATAAACATTTCATGATATTAAATCATGAAGTCTTCCACCACATTAGGTGGAAGACAAAGAGGGGGCGGCCATCTAGAAGGGTAGGAAAAATTCGGTCCGTTTCGGACTCCAGTGAGTCCAAACAGATAAACTCCGATTCTGTTCCGATGTATTTATATCAATTAATTAATCCAATTAATTAATCATATCAAATACATAATAACATAATTAATTTCTCCAAGAAATAATTATATTCATGAATTAAATTAATCACCCAGTAATTTATTTAATCCATTAGGCCGTAAATCAATTTATCCAATAAATCGATTTAGATATCCAATGTCCCAAATTAGATATCCAATATCTAATATTCATAATGAGAGATTAAGCTCGATTCATTCAGTCGTCAATCCTAATGCGCGACTCGGTAGGTCCGTCTCAGTTAGCAATGGGAGGAACCAAAGAGTAGTAGCACCACCTAGCCAGCCTGGTGGCCTACACTGTACCCCGACTGAGAACGAATGATTGGGATCATTCAAGAACCATTCTGTCGTGAATACCAGTAAACGTATAAACCCTTCTTTCAAATGTCCCGATCAAGTTATAGGGTCACGATCAGTTAAACCCCATCTGTGCTTGACTCTATGCATACGTTAATGCAAATCGAGATCATCGAGCTCTCGTGTATCTAATACAGCCAGCTCCAATGCTTTGGCCAAAGACTTATGATCTCATCTGCCAATAACCGCATAGGACATATAACCCGTTCACTAACAGGAGAAAGAAATCTTTCTTGGTATTCAGTAGGACCTGCTACATGCCCATCAAGATGCAGGTTGAGGTTGACCCACGCCTTCCGGTTTATAGGGTCGAACTACTCTAATGAAAATCTTGACGTCACAAGCACATCCCTACTAAATCCTCAAGTCGAAGGTTCACGAATACCTATCACAACCTTTCGATTCCATCATTGACTGTCCCGGAGTGAAATCCGTGTGACGAATCGAGGGTGAGTCGGTTCGAGTATACTAATCCAATTAGCATACCTATAACGTGTGCTCCCACTAACCATTAGTGTTCGACAGGCATTCTCCTTGTTAAAGAACACGTCATACAAGCCTTCACATAAACTTAATGCCCAGTCAAGTTTCATCGACTTGCGAACGATTAAGTATTTGAGCTATAAACCTTTCCAGTGCCGACCCCCTTATCCAATAAGGAGTGGAACGTTTTGCTCTCAAATAAACGGACTAGTTTCTACATGTATATTTACGAGTTAGGAATGCCAGTAACTACCAGTAAATAAAGAAACATCCATTGCCTTATATTGATGATTTACATAATAACAAGTACAATGCCCTCACTCAACATCCTCTGAGTGGCATTCGAGGGCATACTTCTAACAATCTCTCACTTGCACTCAATGCCACGCACTATGGTATCTAATACCCATGTTCTCGAGATGACGCTCCAAGCTAGTCTGAGAAAGTGGCTTGGTCAGTGGATCAGCGACGTTGTCAGCCGAGTCTACTCTGTGCAGCATAATGTATCCCTTGCGAACAAATTCTCTTACGAGATGATACTTCCTCTCAATATATTTGGTGCTGTTGTGAAACCTCGGCTCCTTGGCCTGCGCTACAGCTCCGTCGTTGTCGCAGTACAGCGAAACAGGCAGCTCAGCACATGGTATCACTTGAAGTTCTCCCAGAAACTTCTTAATCCAGAACCCTTCCTTGGAAGCCTCCGAGGCCGCTTGATACTCGGCTGACGGAGTGGAATCGGTCGCACTTTGCTTGGCGCTATGCCAAGATACTGCTCCTCTATTAAGAGTAAATATGTAGCCAGAAGTAGACATCGATTCGTCCTTCAGTCCTTGGAAGTCCGAATCAGTGAATCCCACCACATCCAATTCTCCACCGCCATACATCAGAACCATATCTCTAGTCCTTCTCAAGTACTTGAGAATGTTCTTTACGGCAGTCCAATGTTCCCTAACTGGGTTTGCCTGAAACCTACTCACCACGCTTACAGCATGCGCGATGTCAGGTCTTGTACACAACATAGCATACATAAGGCTACCCACAACCGAAGCATATGGTATATTACTCATTTCCTTTCGTTGTTCCTAATTTTGAGGATACATCTTCAAGGTGAGTTTTATTCCATGTCGCATCGGTAGGAACCCTCTTTTAGAATCATCCATCTTAAATCGCTTTAAGATTTTATCTATATAGAGGGCTTGGGAAAGACCTATTGTTCTCTTCGCTCTATCCCGGTAGAGTCAAATACCAAGAATATCGGTAGCTTCTCCCAAGTCTTTCATGGAGAAATTACTCGAAAGCCAAGCTTTCACAGAACTGAGCATTCCCACATCATTTCCTATTAGTAGAATGTCATCTACATATAGTACTAAGAATACGATCTTGCTCCCACTAACCCTCTTGTATACACAAGGTTCCTCTTCATTTTGCACGAAGTCAAACTCTTTAACCGCCTCATCAAAACGAAGGTTCCAACTACGCGACGCTTGCTTCAGTCCATAAATGGAACGCTGAAGCTTGCACACTTTCTGAATATTGACTTCGGACACAAAGCCTTTAGGCTGATCCAAATAGATTTCCTCCTCGAGGAATCCATTAAGGAAAGCCGTCTTTACGTCCATTTGCCTATCTCATAATCGTGGTAGGCAGCTATATCAAGCATCATGCGAATAGACTTGATCATGGCTACAGGCGAGAAGGTATCGTGGTAATCGATCCCTTCCTTCTGGGTATAACCCTTTGCCACAAGCCTGGCCTTATAGGCGTCAACCTTGCCATCACCATCAGTCTTTCTCTTGTATATCCACTTGTTCCCAATAGGCACTATGCCCTTGGTCCGGTCTACTAGAGTCCAGACCTGATTGACATGCATCGAGTCTATCTCAGCTTCCATAGCTTCACGCCATTTCGCGGAGTCTACATCCACCATCGCTTGGTCATAGGTCGTCGGGTCGGTCTCTTGGCTATCACTTGGAACCTCATAGAGACCTAGCTCCTCCAAGTGCACAAGACCATACCTCTCAGGTAAATGAGATAGCCTACTAGACCTACGAGGTGGTTGTACTTGTGTTTCCGAAAGTCCGGTTCCAGTTTCTTGCACATGTGTCTCCCGAGGAGTTTCATTGTATTCTTCTAAAGTAATACTTCTACCTGCTCCGCCTTCCTGAATGAACTCATCTTCCAGGAAGTGTGCTTGTAAAGCAACAACGATCTTTCGATCTTCGGGCATGTAGAATAGATATCCCATCATCCCAGATGGGAATCCAATGAAACGTCCCTTTGCAGACCTAGCTTCCTACTTTTCCACCTTAGTCTACTTGACATAGGCGGGACATCCCCAAATCCTAATGTGATTAAGACTTGGTTTCCTTCCCTCCCACATCTCATGTGGAGTTTTAGGAACGGATTTGGAAGGACATCTGTTTAAGATATATGTGGCAGTCAGGAGTGCATACGCCCATAGGTAAATCGGCAAGTCAGTATAGCCCGGCATGGAATGGACCATGTTCAACAGGGTTTGGTTCCTTCTTTCTGACACACCATTTAACTGAGGAGTACCTGGAGGTGTTAGTTGTGAAACTATTCCATGTTCCTTAAGGAACTCGTCAAACTCCGTACTCATATACTCTCCACCTCGGTCCGACCGAAGTGCTTTGATATGATTACCAGTTTGTTTCTCGACTAGGGCCTTGAATTCCTGGAATTTCTCAAAAGCCTCCGATTTATGTTTCATTAAGTATACATAACCATACCTAGTATGATCATCTGTAAACGTAATGAAATATTGATATCCGTCACGTGCTGCTTCCAAAGCACCACAAACGTCAGTATGGATTAATCCCAGTTTATCAGCAGCTCTTTAAAAAGTCCATGTGAAGGGGGACTTAGTCATTTTGCCTTTAATGCAAGATTCACAAGTAGGAAAGGGATCCGATCCCAATGGACCCATAAGTCCACCCTTTTCCATCTTGTAAACCTTGGTCTGACCAACATGACCAAGTCTAAGATGCCATTTCAAAACTTGATTGGTTTCATCCCTACCACTTTTTATAGTCATAGTATTCACAACTACTTTATTGCTAAGATTTATATGATACAATCCATTTAACAATGTAGCAGTACCCACTAGTTTATTTCTAAAATAAATTTTGCAGGAACCATCACCAATGAAAAATGAAAAGCCTTTTCGATCCATGACCGGAATGGATACAATGTTTTTGTGCCCCTTGGGCAAAACAAGTACATCTTCTAAAGTCAAAACAAAGCCGGATTCTAAACCCAAAAGAAGTGATCCTGTGTCGGTCGCCTCGACACTATGCCCGCTTCCGATTGTGATCATAACTTCTACAGCTCCAAGATTCATACTTTGTTCCAGATCCTGATTCATGGTACAAATATGAGAACTAGCACCAGAATCCAGTATCCAGGAAGTAGAAAATACAGTAGCAGAACAATTTGTTTCCAAAACTAAAAGTTCTGTACCTGAAGTGCCATGAAGAATCGGACAGTCTCTAGCCCAGTGGCCCAGCTCACCGCACTTGAGACAAGCATCCTTCTTCTTCTTGTTCTTCGGAACCATCGGGGCCTTGCCCTTACCCTTAAGGTCCTTAACTTGTGGTCCAGTTTGCTTCTTGGTCTTTTTCTTCTTGTTCTTAGACCTCCGAGGTCCAGAAGAAATCACAAGAGCAGACTCCTTCATCCATGAGTCTTCATCGAGGCGAGCGGTCACCAGTTTGTTCATTAGCCCAGCTAAGTTACATGCAATCTCATTGCAGTTAAAGTTCATAACAAAGTGTGAGAAGGAATCAGGGAGAGACTGTAGGATAAGGTCGGTTTGGAGAGAAGTATTCATTTTAAAATCAAGAGCCTCTAATCTCTCGATCATGGATATCATTTTGAGGACGTGTTCCCCAACCTTCTCACCTTCCTTCATCCTTGCACCGAACAGTTGCTTGGATATCTCATATCTAGCAGTTCTGCTGTGCTCATCATAAAGCTCGGTTAAGTGAGATAGAATCTGCCTAGCAGAAGTCATTTTCTCACGAGCTCTCTGAAGCTCATTAGACATGGAAGCCATCATATAAGCATGGACTTTCACGTCATCCTTAACCCACTTTTCGTGGTTTTCAATCTCTTTCTGATTGGCTCGGGTCCACACAGGAGGCGTTGGAATGTCCGTCTCCAAGACGTATCCCAGTGCCTCTATACTGAGGACAATCATCAGATTGCGGAGCCAATCCACAAAATTAGGTCCCATTAAGGTGTTCTTTTCGAGTAGAATTGCGAGTGGATTCATTGTCATATTGAGATTTGAGTCTGCATTAAGTACGATAGATTAATTAGTGACTCATTCAATTATGTTCTGAGTATAGAATTAAGGTCTTTTCTATTCTTTTTACCCATCTCCCACTATTTTTATCGGAATAACACACTCCCATGTGAAATCCGAAAGTATCGTAGCTCTACTTCATAGTGGTGATCGATTTCTTTATAAATCTTAATAGAGGGCAACCGAACAGGTTTCTAGTCTATTAATTTTTATAAAGTGGTGTCCAACACCAACCCATCTCATGGATGATCGATCTTCTTTTTCCCCTTGTTCACTCCCCTCAACCTATACGGTTTCTATGGTTCGTGAACAAGTTAAGTTTATACCATCGACGCAAATCAGTTTCACAATTGAATCTTATCCGGCAACCTATCAGGTTTCTAGGGATAAAATTTGCTCCAACCGAAGGCATCCAATGCGCTCCCGGTAATTTATCCGTCCTCCCCGAACGACTACCCCGATAACTCGGAAGCATAGCGCATCCGGTTTGGATTTCAATTTCCGGAAAACTCGATGGAGGGAAGGAAAACCTTGAAACCTTATAAACTTAATAATTTGTCGTGGGAGAATTTTCGTGATTAACGTTACACTTTGCACATTAATCGTTTAAGCGCGTTTGTGGCATTCATACAATATGAAACAACCATTCACAACCTAGTTGCTACCAACATGTGGTTCATGGACCATTCCTAGAAAACAAAAACTCCGTAATCTAATTACAAGTCTTCGTCTTGAATATTCGTCTTCTCGAAATGGATCTTCCTCCACTCTTCGTCATTACATATAAATTTTACATCGAAAATTGCATCCTAGTACAAACATTTCTAGTAAAATAAATAGGCTCAAAACGGCCTTTACAACCCAATCGAATAAAACGAACGATTCAAAACTAAGTCCACGAACCACATCCCCATTCAAAAGCATTCATCCAATAAATACTATATAAATGAAAAGCGTAGAGATACATTGATCCAATCAACAATACGAACCGATCCAATCAATTCACACAATCGGTAATATGATAACGTTCAAAATAATTCGGTCGACCATAAATATTCCAATTAATCAAATTTCCCTTATAAAATGAAATACCATAAATCATTTTAATCATATTAAATCCAATTTAACATGTGAGAGATTAATTTTCAAGAATTCACGAAAAAATCGAGCCGGGGTGAAAACAGGCCTGCCTGACCGAGTCACCCTCGGCTGCAGCCGCGGGCAGACAGCTGGCATGCGAGTCACGCTCGGAAGCCGCGGCCAGACACGACGAGCCGCCACGGCCGTGGCCCCTTGAGCCTGGGCCGCGGCCCCCAAGATAGCCTCCCGCCTGTGCCGACCGCACACCTGGGCCGCGGCCCCCCGAGCCCTGGGCCGCGGCCCCCTGCTCCCGGACCCCTCCCGCACTGTCCAACGGCATTTCGGGGCTAGTTTTTCGACCGGATATCCAATATCTATATTCTCAAATATTCATATCTTCAATATAAATCACATTTCCAAGAAATTAAGATTTATATTTAGACATAAACTTACGAAAAATATAACTACAACGAACGTAAAAATATATACCACGATTATGACTAAAATGATTCCAAATCATTCACCATCTAATCGAGCATTCCAAATGCCAATATCGTATATATGATCGCAAGACCTACGCTCCGATACCACTGTTGGGATTCGGTGCCTAAAACGAAGGCCAGTAGGCGGTAAAATGAAAATTAATTCGATCCGAATCCCTACGAGGATCGATCGAGCTACGTATATACGAATATATAAACGAAAAGCAAGAGTCATAAGAAACTAACCCTCGAAGTCCGTTGATTAAATGGTAACCTTCTCTTGAGCTATTCCCCAAGCTTTAGTTTGATCTCTACGAGTTCAATCCGCTCCAAGCCCTTGAACGATCCAACACCGAAAGCACCGCGTCTCTACTTGCCACGCGCCGGAGAAACGACCGGAACGACGATCACCTTGGTATCCTCCGAGGATATGGCTAGAGCTAAGTGATGAAGCTTCCAATATGAAATTATAACACTCTAAGTGTATAACTCACAATCTCTCTTTTATGTCTTCATGTTTTCTCCAAGAAAAAACCAAGAACTTGTGATGAAGATGAAGAAGAAAAGGAAGACTATATGAGAAAACAATTCTCTCTCTTGAACTCTCACAACTCACGTAGGAAGCTAATGTGTAGGAGGAAGAGTTAGTCTACTCCTTTTATTCTTCATTCAACAACTCATCAAATCACTTTTATAATAAAAGAGATTCCATGTCCCCTATTGATAAACATTTCATGATATCAAATCATGAAGTCTTCCACCACATTAGGTGGAAGACAAAGAGGGGGCGACCATCTAGAAGGGTAGGAAAAATTCGGTCCATTTCGGACTTCCGTGAGTCCAAACAGATAAACTCCAATTCCGTTCCCATGTATTTATATCAATTAATTAATCCAATTAATTAATCATATCAAATACATAATAACATAATTAATTTCTCCAAGAAATAATTATATTCATGAATTAAATTAATCACCCAATAATTTATTTAATCCATTAGGCCGTAAATCAATTTATCCAATAAATCGATTTAGACATCCAATGTCCCAAATTAGATATCCAATATCTAATATTCATAATGAAAGATTAAGCTCAATTCATTCCATCGTCAATCCTAATGCGCGACTCGGTAGGTCAGTTTCAGTCAGCAATGGGAGGAACCAAAGAGTAGTAGCACCACCTAGCCGATCGGTGGCCTGCTGTACCCAGGCGAGAACGAATGATTGGGATCATTCAAGAACCATTCTGTCGTGAATATGAGTAAACGTATAAACCCTTCTTTCAAATGTCCCTATCAAGTTATAGGGTCACAGTCAGTCAAACCCCATCTGTACTTGACTCTATGCATACGTTAATGTAAATCGAGATCATCGAGCTCTCGTGTATCTAATACAGCCAGCTCCAATGCTTTGGCCAAAGACTTATGATCTCATATGCCAATAACCGCATAGGACATATAACCCGTTCACTAACAGAAGAAAGAATTCTATCTTGGTATTCAGTAGGACCTGCTACATGCCCATCAAGATGCACGTCGAGGTTGACCCCCGCCTTCCGGTTTATAGGGTCGAACTACTCTAATGAAAATCTTGACGTCACAAGCACATCCCTACTAAATCCTCAAGTCGAAGGTTCACTAATACCTATCACAACCTTTCGATTCCATCATTGACTGTCCCAGAGTGAAATCCGTGTGACGATTCGAGGGTGAGTTAGTTCGAGTATACTAATCCAATTAGCATACCTATAACATGTGCTCCCACTAACCATTAGTGTTCGACAGGCACTCTCCTTGTCAAAGAACACGTCATACAAGTCTTCACATAAACTTAACGCCCAGTCAAGTTTCATCGACTTGCGAACGATTAAGTATTTGAGCTATAAACCTTTTCCAGTGCCGACCCCCTTATCCAATAAGGAGTGGAACGTTTTGCTCGCAAATACACGGACTAGTTTCTACACGTATAATTACAAGTTAGGAATGCCAGTAACTACCAGTAAATAAAGAAACATCTATTGCCTTATATTGATGATTTACATAATAACAAGTACAATGCCCTCACTCAACATCCTCTGAGTGGCATTCGAGGTCATACTCCTAACAAACCAGTCCGTCTCGTCACAAATTTCACTGACATTCGGTCGGAAAACTACACTAAACTTTAGCACGGCTTATCATCCTCAAACGGACGGTCAGTCTGAAAGGACAATACAAACAGTATAAGACATGCTTAGAGATTGCGCTTTGGATTGGTCAACTGATTGGGAAGTTCACTTTCCGTTGATTGAATTCACCTACAACAATAGTTGGCACACTTCTATTAAGATGGCACCATTTGAAGCTTTGTACGGGAGAAGATGTCGATCACCCCTGTGCTGGGATGATTCTTCGGACTTGATCGGGACGGAACCGGAATTGATAGTTCAGACTCAAGAGAAGATAGCTTTGATTCGGGAAAGACTGTTGACTGCCCCGAGTCGACAGAAGTCTTATCCAGACGTGCATCGTCACCCGCTAGAGTTCGACATTGGGGACCACGTACTATTGAAGGTGTCTCCTACACGAGGAATTTTCCATTTTGGGAGGAAAGGTAAGCTAAGTCCGAGATATATCGGACCATTTGAGATCCTCTAGAGATTTGGGGATTTAGCATACAGGTTGGCTTTACCGCCATCGCTGAGTCACGTTCACAATGTGTTTCACGTATCCCAATTGCGGAAGTATGTACCAGATCCCAATCATATCATTGAGTTCGATGAGATCGAGATAGCTAATGATGGCACCTTCGAAGAGAGACCAATCAGGATACTTGAGAGTCGGATCAAACAATTGAGGAATAAACCAATACCCCTGGTTAAAGTACAATGGTCACGACGTGGAGTTGAAGAGACCACTTGGGAAATGGAGGACAATATGAAGACTAGATATCCGGAGTTGTTTTCATCTTAAGTTTCGGGACGAAACTTCTTTTAGGGAGAGAGGATGTAATGCCCGAGATTTCTGATGTGTATTCGAACCTTGTGATGTTGTATTTATTGCATTTTGATCTGAGTATTATTCTCCGTATTTCATGATCCGGTATTGTTGAGCGCATGATTGCATGAATGTGTTCTAAAGTGGTGATTTTTGTACATGTAGCGCACGCTATCGACTTAGCATAGCGTACGCTAAGTTGGGTTCGTAGCGCACGCTATGTATGAACCTTAGCGCACGCTATACGTAGTCAGCATGATTAAGACAGGGTGGTAGGTGAGATCAGCCGCGGATCTTGGTCGGATCATGTCGGGATGAACCTAGACGGCTTTCGGGAAAAGCCAAGTCAACGCGGTAGCGCACACTACTGATATTAGGATAGCGTACGCTAAATTCTGAGTACAGTGAAGTCAGTAAGCTTCGTATGGCCGCTAGCGCATGCTATGGATATGGACTAGCGCGCACTAATAACCATTTTCTATATATAGGACAACATCATTTTTCATTTTTTTTCAGACTTTTCACTTCCCTAATCCGCATTTTTGGACTTAGAGAGTTACTTCCTCTATCCTCAACCTCTCATATCATCATCCTAGCATGAGTTGGAAGATTGTAGATCATTGGAGATTGGTGTTCAAGCCTTCGGCGTTGGATTTCTTCAAGTTCCTCCTTGTTCTTCACTACTTTGAGGTAGGTGATTCTTCACCAATATTAAGTAATATTCTGAAGGACGTTTTGATCATGATTTGGGATTATCCAGTCAGTTAAATTCGTATGTAGTCGAACATCATGTTGTTAGAAGGATATTTTCGATGTTTCGGTACTTCTTCATCGTATAAACCATTGAACCTTTTAGTGTTTGAACTCCTAGCATATCCATGAAGCTTCAAAACCGACTATGACCAGTTTATGGAAATTATCAAGTTCTTATGTTTTTACATAATGGAATTATACGTTTTGGACATAGAATGGATGGAACTTAGGATACTTTCTTGAAGATCAAGATGAATTATGGTGTTGTGATGATTATACGTATCCTTCTATCTCGAAGTCATTTAATCCGTAAAGATCTTTTACAAACCGTATGAGCATGATATGCATGGAGATGGCATGTATTAACACTGAAGATTTCATGAGTTTCATCACTATAAGATCAAGTCTATTGCCCAGTAGTAAAGTGCCATACACGGTTAGCGCACGCTAAGATATGTATATTAACGTGCGCTATCGAAAATGGGTAACCAACGCTACGTTTGGTACGTAACGTACGTTATGTCATCAGACGAATCAGTCGGCTGATCAGAGAGGACTGTCGGTACATAGTTAGCGCATGCTAGACTTCGTCGTTTATGTACGCTAACAGGCAGGCTTAGCGCACGTTACGTATTACATTTTTTGAGCTTTCGACCGTAGACCGGACTGTTAGACATTCGTACGACATAAGATGAATTCTTTATTATTTCTTTTGAACAAGGTCCGAGCCTTGCATAGGGGACGATCGAGGGGCGGTGGCATACAGACGCGTGATATTTGTTGGAGTATTTCATTCTTGCCATTTACGAGGCAAGTATCATATGTTGAGTTTGGTTTATATTGGAACTTTGATCATGCATATGGTTTTGTTCATGTTGTCGAGTATGAGATTAATTTCTTTGATTTCTCGTGGTATTCGTGATTAATTGTTCGTATTAATGGACATATTGAAATGCATATATGTATGCATGATTGCATGGTTTATATTGTAAATGATCTGAGGGGGGTCATGAGGATCTATGCTAAGGGCGCTGGATCGAATGTCCACCATACGTTGGTCCGACGGGCTCATCATGGGGATCTATGCTGAGGGCGCTGGATCGTTGGACGGGTTTTCCACCATGCGTTGGTCCGACGGGATCATCATGGGGATCTATACTGAGGGCGCTGGTGATAAGTGTCAGTTTTGTACACTTATCCATGGTTTGTATCGATAAAATTCACCCATAATTGAGCTAGTCTTCTCGTTTTTTGCTTTTAATTAATTAGTTTTAATAATTTTTTATCGGATGATGATCGGATTAAATAACTGATTTACTCAAGAAATAACATGTTTAATAAATATTCTCTTTGTTGAATTTTGATATATTCATGTTGTAGGGCTTTCCGAGACGAATTCGGCAGTCTTTTCGGATTCAAAATCAGAGTTATATATCAAAAGTTATCACCCGAAGAAGATCTGGGGCAAAAACGCAAAGTCTGAGAAATTATGGGCTGAAAACGTAACTATCAAAGCTTCAAGTGAGCAAATTTACGAAGCCACGTTACGGACGTAACATTCAGGAGTTACGGCCGTAAGTTACCCTAGTTACGGCCGTAACTCCTGAATGTTACGGCCGTAACTCTTGACAGATTGTTATGATTTGTCTAATTTTTTATACTTTTTGTGTATTATTGAGGGGATGGCTGGCATTGATCCGATCTAATGTAATAATGCTGGAGTTTTGGAGCTATTAGATGACTTTAGGTGTATAAATAGACCCCTTAGATCCTTCAGCATTCAATCATTCATCTTATAATTTTCCATTTTTTGTAAACTTTTCTTTTTGTGTGAAGAACACACTTGTGTTCTTGAGTGATCTTTGTAAGTATGGTATAGCATATGTTGTTCAGAGAGTTTATTGCTTCTATCTCCTTTATCTACTAAGGGAGTTAGGATCAATTCTTTCTCTTGATTCAACTAATAATGACCACCAAAGCTTGTAATATGTGTAATAAACCCTTCATGGGCTAAGTAACTTTTAGTTGGGATTATAAACAAGGTTAGTTATGTTATTTATGTTTGTATAAAGATCTATTGTGAACTACTTATTATTGTGTGTGATTTTCATTGTTTTAACAATCTTTATTTATTTGGCCAATAAATGACGATATTTATGGTCTTCATATGTTTCGAAAGAAAATATGTTTGATTAGATCAAATGATCTTCACTCTAAGTTGTTCTAGGGGATAGAAATATACCTCTAGTCCTTAGATGATTCTTTGAGTTATTTTCATAAATCCTAATGCTATGTATTGAAGCCAATCAACATAGAAATATAGTGGATTGATTCAATATGTAAGGGGCGTTTTATAGTTCGGAAGAGAAACCGTCTTTTTAAGGAAAATCGAATCTACACAACATAATAAGTAAATTCATCTTATGATCTCCTATACATCTTTTATAACTAATGACGAACTAAGTTTGTAATCCCAACTATTTCATTTTATCGTTAATCAATCTATTATTATTGCAATCTTTTTATTTCCTTATTATATTAGAACTAATATTGCATTTTCTTTCCAATTATTAAACCAAACTTTTTAATTGTGTCTCTTAGTATCTATAAAAATAGACTAATAGTGTATAATTCAAATTATAACCAAACTTCCTTGTGGGATCGATAAACCGGACTCAAAAAGTCCACTTTACTACTTGATACGATATCGTGCACTTGCGATAGTTACACTAACAACGTGTCAAGTTTTTGGCGCCGTTGCCGGGGAAGTATAAGTTATATTTGAAATCTTACATTGTAAACTATTTTTATAGGTACAAAATTCTCGACATTGTAACTTAAGTACTAAATTGTGTTTGTCCGGTCAAGTGGCGGATAACGGTACTCCATGACTATTAAAGTCGGATTTTTCAGTTTCCCACAACAACTGATATTTGTAGATATTTCCTTCAATTATTTTCATTGTCTTTTTATTTTTTTTATTCATGGAAGAAACGTTGTATAAAATTGAAAAAATATTTCCCTTTCTAAGCAAAAATGCAATTTTAAAAGGCAAGGCTTGAAAGGATGAGGTTGCTTATTAATAAAAGCATACCTTTTGACATCAGATTCATAATTGAAGCCAAAGTAAGAATAGAGGGTGAATTCACAGAAACACCGACTAGATTTTTACCAGGGCTAGGAAAAAGTTCATATGCCAAGAAACGACGAGCAAAGATGATAGCCATTTGCTATAAATGTGCTAGATGGAACTGTAATTTAAAATGTCGATCTTTAGGAATTCCATCTATAAACAGAGAAGATAAAATTCAGTTCATTAAAGATGGTCTGAATAAGGAGAATTTAGATGATATCGAAATTTCTCTTGACACGCATCCTAGTGGACTCGTACTTTACGGAATTCGATGTTTGTGGAATAAATTCCAACCAGAATATGAACAACGTCTTGGGAATCTGACGTTAAAAGACCCTGTTTGCCAATTTGTAAGAAAATTGGATGGGAAGCTTCTCCCCGACTCATAGAAGGCGTTTAGGCCGTTTCTGAACGTAAAATCAGAGGAAGATGTGAGCCACAATCACAACTACTCTACATACGCGTAAGTATCTTTTATTTTTTTCGTGTGGTGAGATTTTCTAAATAAAAAAATGTGATGCGCGATAAATGCTTTCATTATTCTATTGAGTAGTTGAAGCACAATAAACGCAATCACAAACTTGTTAAACAATTTTTACCTTCTTTTTCTTCTATAAATAAACATTGTGCTTGTTTCTTTCATTCATCCCTCAAACTTGCACTTTTCTCTGTTTCTCTCTAAATAATTTCTTTTCAAAAATGGAGTCATCATCTTCCACAAAAAAATTTAGCACAGTCTGCATTTTTGGTGGAGCTAGTTATGGAAAAGAGGCATGCTTTGCTGAAGCAGCCCACAACTTGGGTTGCACCTTAGGAGAAAAATGCATTCATGTAGTTTACGGAGGAGGAAGTCTAGGATTAATGGGACGAGCTGCTGCTTCTGCCTATATGGAAGGAGTAAGAGTGTTGGGAATATCCCAAAATGTAACACCCCAAACTAGGCGGATATTACAGTGCCGTAAATCCCCGACTGGGACCCACTAGGCGAATGAAAATGATGAATTAAATAATATAATTGTAGTACCGAACCACATTATATTACCAAATACTCCGATGAGGAGTTTAAGTACAACACACCAGGACAAAACCGAATACTAGTATATTTTATATGAAGATAAAATACACAACACTGAATGAAACGGAGTATCCAAATGAAAGTATGCAGCGGAAATTAAAGGACAACAACATGAATAACTGAAAGATCGGGGGCCCCTAC
Source organism: Orobanche coerulescens (assembly GCA_033398695.1). Classification (NCBI taxonomy): domain Eukaryota; kingdom Viridiplantae; phylum Streptophyta; class Magnoliopsida; order Lamiales; family Orobanchaceae; genus Orobanche; species Orobanche coerulescens. The sequence continues at coordinate 106,833,523 of CM065804.1, forward strand.
TAGTATCACTGGGACTCCTCGACGTCAACATGCTATTCCCGTGCTTTTGCCTTGCCATGACCTGAAAAACAGAATCCCCAGCCGGGGTCAGTTACACAGAACAACAATCCACAAGGGTTGAAAAATACACAATCATGATTTAACTGAAGTTATGAAATATCCCTAGTTATGAATTACGCTGAATAGGAGTATCATAGTACGCCCGTAATGTTCTGTACAAGTGTACAAGACGAATGACCGGACACACCCGTCCTTGTACCTAATTAGTCTCACGGAGGTAAGCATTACCGTGTGCACGGTCCAATGTATCGGTGAACCCAATACATGACCATCGTGTGCCCGACTAAAAATTCCACACAGCCACACCCGGCCACGCAATATGAACCCAGAAGGTCATATGAACGAGAATGACCACAATGAATAATAATTTGACAAGGCCAAGATGACTCACCGAGATGAAAATAATAGTGACTTGATTGATAACCCAATGAAATGATTTGGAACCGTCGTTCCTCGTGAATGAAATGATTATTAGACAATTACAAGTCTCAATATGATTAGTACCATGATGAATGAGTTATGATTATGAGCAATCCACAACAAAAGGAACGAGTATCCTTTTAACCGAGTAAGAGTTAACTTACTCAATACCGATGAAGAATGTCCTTCCACGAACAAACGTCCTAAATGAAGTGTCGGTCGCTCGAACAACCATGAATAACACAATTACCAACAATCCGCTCAATAAACGAATCAAACATGATTATAACGAACTCAAGGCGTCAAAATGACTAAACCAAGTTCATTGGGGCATTATATCGAACACTTTGTGGCCAACTTCGATTGTTCATAACCAAACTTCAAAAATACCAACATCAAATCCCCAAGAAGTGTTTCAAACCAACAAAACATCTTCAATACGATCAATAATCCGTTATGAATATCCAAAATCGTGATTAAAACGACAATTAATCGAAAACCCCCAAATCCAACTTAATATTCAAAGTGTTCTTGAATAATCCTTCAATAATCCAATGAATAATCATACATATTCATAATCATGCGTACATCACTTCATACAACATGATTTTAACGGCTAAAACAACATATCTCAATACAAAATCGAAATCCAAGATGTTGAAGAATATTACCTTAGAAGATCCAAACACTTCGATCCGATGAAAATGTGTTAAATCGACTATCCAAGCTTCCCAACGAATCAAGATGATGAAATCCGAACACACAAGTGATTGATGATGACAAAAAATCTCCCTCAAGCTCTCTCTCCCGGACAAGATGAAGGAAATGAGAAAAATGAGTAAAAGTCCCGTCCAAGACATATATAAACTGCCGGAAGTTACGGTCGTAACTCGGCCTTCTTACGGCCGTAACATTCCAGGTCAACGGCCTTACGGTCGTAACCGGCCAACTCGTACGGCCGTAACTCGGCTTCGTCCAAAAACCTGCCGACAGCCTTACGGCCGTATCCGCCCTGACTTACGAGCGTAACTCGCCCTCGTCTAAAACATCTGCCGACATCCTTACGGCCGTACCCGCACACCTTACGGGCGTAACTCGAATGATACGGCCGTATCCGGACAAACTTACGGGCGTAAGCCCCCTTCGTCAAAAATGGCCAGGCACCCTGCCTGTAACGTACGGCCGTATCCGGCCAAGCCTTACGGCCGTACCTTCCTCGTCTTACGGCCGTATGCCCCAACCCTTACGGCCGTAAGTCTCTCTCGTCCGACACATCCTGAAAAACACGAACACTCCTTACGGCCGTATCCTGCCCCTCTTACGCCCGTAACTCGCCCTTCGGCCAAAACACTCGGACACCCTGCTCGACTCGTACGGCCGTAACCGGCCAAGCCTTACGGCCGTACCTGCTCAACTTACGGCCGTATCCCGAAACCTTACGGCCGTATGTCCCGTTCGTCCTAAATGGCCTGACATCAACGAACCCTTGTTACGGCCGTAACCTACAATCCTTACGGCCGTAACTCAATGCTGGACATGGTGAAAAATCCGATAACTCTGATTCCTCGCTACGATTGATGAATGATCCGACAAATCATACGAATGTGAAAGTGAACAGGTCCAACACATGCCAAAAATGATACTCCCAGTACAAGACTACCAATCCCGATGAAAAAGATAATATTCCTGTCTCGATCTATAAACGGAGATGAAATGACGATCGGTAACTGATATACGATTTACAACATACCAACAGTGAACGCAATGAATGAATCATGAATGATGAGTGATTAATAATGAGTGAAGTTTACTGAATGATAATTACTGACTGATTAATATTGAATAAAAATGAATGAAATTCAACCGGGTATTACACAAAACCTCTGGCTGAAAGTAAAATCACCGAGTCAACTATTGGAGATGAGTTTAGATCTGTAAATATGCAAGATCGCATAACTCACATGATAAATAATTTTGGCGCCTTTATCACACTTCCCGGTGGTTTTGGCACCCTTGAGGAACTTTTTCATGTGGTTACCAGAGCCCAGCTAAATGCTCATCAAAAACCAATAGGTGTGCTTAATGTCAATGGTTTCTTTGATGGTTTACTGTCTTTCATCGACTACTCTGCTGAAAAGGGTATTATTTCCGAGCGTGCTAAACGAATCATAGTCGTTGCAACAACACCAGATGAACTAATCAAAAAACTCAATGAATTTGTTCCTCAACCAGATCCAGCTCTAGCTAAAATTGTTTGGGTAGAAGATTTTACCGTGAGAAAACGAAAAGTGGATTCATTCCTCTCCCTTTGATAACCCATGTCGGACCTCTTGTATTTTTACTTTCTGTCGTGTGTAATAATCGTGCTAAATGGTGGCAGCTTAAGGAGTTTCTTCTTGATCTCTTGGCGCGCATCTATTCGCGATTTATGTATTGTTATTTTATTACTGTAATGTTTATTGTGTGTTTTTTATAAAAACTTTGATGGCAGCGTAAGGCGACTCCTCGGACTTTCTTGATGCGCATCTTAAAAATTGTGTTATACTTACGAGTAAATTTTATTTTCTTTTGTTGTGTGCCTCGTATATTTATTCTCTTGCAGATTCTAAAAGGCATTAGCTCAGACATCAACTTTCTTAACAGGGAGTATTCTGTTTTTATGCATTGATTTTTATTTTTTATTTTTTTTTAAAAAACTGAGGACAGTTTTATTTTCAAGTTTGGGGGTGGCTTGTTTTAGTATTTTGGTGTGTTGTAATTTTGGTGTGTTTTGATTTCTTTGGTTATTTGCCTTAATTTTTTTTTGTATTATATATATATATATATTTATAGTATTTTGATTTATGAAATTTCTAGATCTGGCCATAACACCAATAAATTAGCTATATACAAGTTTCTAAAATCGTTTTAATAGGTTAAAAAATTATATATTCCAATTTTTTTTTTTTGAGCCTTAATCTCTCTTTCCAAGCCTTGTAATTATCATATAAAATCGAGTCATTCGTTACCTTGAGAAAAGAAGAATCAATCGGTTGATGAAAAATAGAACTGAAATTTACTTAATTTGTGGAGTTTTTGATTTTTCATGCTTAAACTAAGAAATGATTTTCTGCAAAAATTCTATTCCCTAAAAACAAAAAAAAAGGAGTCATTGGTGAAAAGAGCTACACGTTAGCAAATAATGGTGTGAAAGCTATCACCTAAAAAAATGACGAAAAGGAGAAGTGTTGAGCAGCAACAGCTGCCTAATTTTGGAAGTCTTAAATTTTGCGAAAAATAAAGGACTAACCATTGTTGGTGCGTAGCTGCCGTCTCAGAAAAATTGGTGAAAATAGCTACACGTTAGCAAATAACGGTGTGAAAGCTATCACCTTTTTACAAAAAAAAATAATGAGATAGAAATTATGTTAGTGAAAAGAGCTACACGTTAGCAAATAACGGTGTGAAAGCTATCACTAAAAGGGATGTAGTTTATGAGCAGATTTGAATTAATTAGCAGCTGAATTTCAATACACTCAATTTTGTGAAAATCACAATATTTGATGACGCCAATAAAATTCTTCTTCATATTGAGTCGAAAAATAAACGAGTGATCGAGAGCAACCATTGAAGGGAGTCGTGTGTATCACGAGTCGGAAAGTAATAATCAGCCTTTTGGGGGGGAAAACCTTGCATTTTGGAATTATAAAATAAAAACCGTGTTTTAACTTCAAAATCATTTGTAGATTTATTTTGAATCTTGATTCATTTATATCTACTGTATAAGTTGGTTGTTGTGTATTAATGGCATTTTGATCTCCTTTTATCTTTTTATATTTTAATTTTTGTGTGTATTATTAGTTTTATGTCTTATTTTTATTTTTATTTTTGGAGTGTGATTAATAAAGAGTCTTGCTCGGGACTAACAAGAATTCAAGTTTGGGGGTGTGATAAGTGCCAGTTTTGTACACTTATCCATGGTTTGTATCGATAAAATTCACCCATAATTGAGCTAGTCTTCTCGTTTTTTGCTTTTAATTAATTAGTTTTAATAATTTTTTTTATCGAATGATGATCGGATTAAATAACTGATTTACTCAAGAAATAACATGTTTAATAAATATTCTCTTTGTTGAATTTTGATATATTCATGTTGTAGGGCTTTTCGAGACGAATTTGGCAGTCTTTCCGGATTCAAAATCAGAGTTATATATCAAAAGTTATCATCCGAAGAAGATATGGGGCAAAAACGCAAAGTCTGAGAAATTCTGGGATGAAAACGTAACTATCAAAGGTTCAAGTGAGCAAATTTACGAAGCCACGTTACGGTCGTAACATTCAGGAGTTACGGCCGTAACATTCAGGAGTTACGGCCGTAAGTCACCCTAGTTACGGCCGTAACTCCTGAATGTTACGGCCGTAACTCTTGACAGATTGTTATGATTTGTCTAATTTTTTATACTTTTTGTGTATTATTGAGGGGATGGCTGGCATTGCTCCGATCTAATGTAATAATGCTGGAGTTTTGGAGCTATTAGATGACTTTAGGTGTATAAATAGACCCCTTAGATCCTTCATCATTCAATCATTCATCTTATAATTTTCCATTTTTTGTAAACTTTTCTTTTTGTGTGAAGAACACACTTGTGTTCTTGAGTGATCTTTGTAAGTGTGGTATAGGACATGTTGTTCAGAGAGTTTATTGCTTCTATCTCCTTTATCTACTAAGGGAGTTAGGATCAATTCTTTCTCTTGATTCAACTAATAATGACCACCAAAGCTTGTAATATGTGTAATAAACCCTTCATGGGCTAAGTAACTTTTAGTTGGGATTATAAACAAGGTTAGTTATGTTATTTATGTTTGTATAAAGATCTATTGTGAATTACTTATTATTGTGTGTGATTTTCATTGTTTTAACAATCTTTATTTATTTGGACAATAAATGACGATATTTATGGTCTTCATATGTTTCGAAAGAAAATATGTTTGATTAGATCAAATGATCTTCACTCTAAGTTGTTCTAGGGGGTAGAAATATACCTCTAGTCCTTAGATGATTCTTTGAGTTATTTACATAAATCCTAATGCTATGTATTGAAGCCAATCAACATAGAAATATAGTGGATTGATTCAATATGTAAGGGGCGTTTTATAGTTCGAAAGAGAAACCGTCTTTTTAAGGAAAATCGAATATGTTTGAATTACTCCTGTGTCGTAACTTTCCCTTTTAACGTTTCACGTACTATTTATAACATTGAGGCGATCGACATTCAACCAATGGAGATCGACAAGCCAAGCACCTCATACCGGCCCGACTCAGAGAATGACATCTCGCATGAATTGTCGGATGACATCGAGCCAAGCATCGGTTTCGAGCCAAGCCTCGACATTGATCCAATGATCGAGTTCAGAAATCGTTCCAAACGAGAAGCGACCGTCCCCATTGAAGAGTTGGAAAGTATAACAATCGATCCGGCTCGCCCGGAGCGGGAAGTGAAGATCGGCTCAAGCATCGGTCCCGAGTTAAAAGACGATCTGATCAGTCTACTATGTAAGAACATCGGAATCTTTGCCTGGTCGCATCAAGATATGGTCGGCATCAGTCCTGAACACGCTTGCCACTATCTAAAGATCGACCCGACGAGGAAGCCTGTTCACCAGAAATGTAGCAAATTCGGTCCTGAGAAGTACACTGCGCTCGACGCAGAAGTCAAAAAGCTAGTCGACAACAAACTGATCAGAGTAGCTACCGACAAGCCACAGTGGGTAGCCAACGCGGTGCTCGTCAAAAAGGCGAGCAACTCCTGGAGGTTATGCATCGATTTCACCAACCTCAACGCGGCATGTCCAAAAGACCACTTTCTAATGCCTCATATTGACCACTTGGTCGATAGCACGACAGGTTGCGAAATGATGTCGTTTATGGACGCCTTCGCCGGGTACCATCAGATCCCAATGGCGTAGAAAGACGTAAAACACACATCATTCCATATGGAAAAAGACGTGTACTTTTGGGTCCGAATGCCGTTCGGTCTGAAAAACGCGAGGGCGACCTACCAACGACTAGTCAATGAGATGTTTGCCAATCAGATCGGCAAGACCATGGAGGTTTACATCGATGACATCGTGGTTAAGAGCCTAAAAAAGGAAGATCACCTCAAGGACCTTGCCGAGATGTTCGCCATCATCGAGAAATTCAACATGAAACTTAACCCCAAGAAATGCAACTTTGGGGTAAGCTCCGGAAAGTTCCTGGGGCACATCGTGAGCCAAAGGGGGATCGAAGCGAACCCCACCAAGATCCAGGCGATCCTCGACATGCAGGAGCCACGGAATGTCAAACAGGTGCAACGCCTCATGGATTGTCTAGCAGCCCTTAACCGTTTCATTTCTCGGCTCGGAGACAAAAGCAAGCCATTCTTCGCCACCATAAAGAATAAGAAATTTGCATGGATGAAGGAAAGTCAAATGGCGTTCGCCAAAATCAAGGAGTATCTGTCTAATCCCCAAATTTTGGCGAAGCCAGTCCCCGGCGAAAAGCTATTCCTCTACCTGGCAGCCTCGGAGGTCGCGCTGAGCGCTGTATTAGTACGAGCAGAGGGGCAAGCCCACTGCCGATCTACTTCGTCAGTCAAGCGCTTCATGATGCAGAAATGCGTTACACACCTCTGGAGAAGCTCGCCTATGCACTAGTCATGAGTGTTCGCAAGCTGAGGGCCTACTTCTTCAAACACCAAGTGGAGGTTCTGACGACCCTCCCTCTAAGGCAAGTTCTGCACCGACCAGACACCAACGGGCGACTCCTCAAGTGGTCACTGGAGATCGCCCAATATGGTGTCACGTACGCTCCTCGCACGACGATCAAAGGCCAAGCTCTGGCGGATTTCATGGTGGAATTAACGTTCCCGCCCAATCCGACTCAGGTCGGCCGTCCTGCCTGGAAATTGTACGTAGATGGATCGGCTACCATCTCACGAGCTGGGGCAGGGATTGTCCTCATCAGCCCCGACGGCCAAAGTTTTACAAATGCCGTTCGTTTCGGATTCTGTGTGACCAACAATGAAGCCAAGTATGAAGCCTTGGTAGGCGGGCTCGATCTAGCACTCGCCATAGACGTTCGACGCCTCCATATCTTCATGGACTCCCTCTTGGTCGTGAACCAAGTCAAGGGGGAATATGAGGCGTGCGGCGAACAGATGATCAAATATCAAGAATTGGTCGCCGAAATGTGCACAAAGTTTGAAGAAGTGGTGATCGAACAAGTCCCGAGAGAGCACAACTCCCAGGCCGATGCCCTTTCCAAGCTCGCATCATCAGATGGGGCGGCAGACTTCTCTAACATCCAAATCACGAAGTCAGCAAAATCGGCGATCGACAGAAGCCTGGTCACCACAGTTGCCATCGCCGAAGAGAACTGGATGACTCCGTTCATTAAATACTTGAAGGACAGAACGGTCCCCGCAGATCGGATCAAAGCTCGCCAGCTTCAGCTCCGAGCAACCAGATACACCCGATTGGAAGACCGACTTTACAAGCGAGCTTTCAGCCTTCTTCTCCTCAAATGCATTACGCCGGAGGAAGACCGACTTGTTTTAGCCGAAATCCATGACGGGATCTGTGGAAATCACGTTGGAGGGCGAGCTCTCATCCACAAGACGACCAGGTAAGCTTTTTCTGGCCTACCCTACAAAAAGACGCGATCGCCTATGCCCGATCTTGTCACAGGTGTCAAGTAATGGGCCCGAACATCAAGCTTTCCCCCGAGCAGCTCACTTCTATGTACAGTCCGTGGCCGTTCCCCCAATGGGGCATCGACCTCATCAGTCCTTTGCCGACAGTGCCAGGGGGATGTAAATTCGCCATTGTGGGGGTCGATTATTTCACGAAATGGGCAGAGGCCGAGCCACTCAACAAGATCGGCCAAAAACAAGTGATCAAGTTCATTTGGAAGAACATCATATGCCGATTCGGTCTACCTCAGGCTATCATCTCCGACAACGGAAAGCAGTTCGACGGTTTGGAAGTTATGCAATTCTGCGAGAAATGGGGAATTAAAAAGCTGTTCTCGGCCCCTTACCACCCTTAGACAAACGAGCAGGTAGAGGCTGTAAACAAGATTCTCAAACACACGATCAAAGCAAGACTCGAATCCAAACAAGGACGATGGGCGAGCGAGCTCCCGGATGTTTTGTGGTCCTACCGAACAACGACCCAAAATTCAAGCGGTGAAACCCCATTCGCCCTCGCCTTCAGAACAGAAGTAGTGATCCCATCGGAGATCACCGTTCTCAGCCACCGAACTGCACAACAAATAACGAAGGACAATGATGTAGCTCGACGGATCGACTTGGATATGCTCGAGGAGCGACGACTGACCTCGGAAATGAAGAACACAATCCACCAAAGGAAATCCGAGAAATTCTTCAATTTGAAGGTCAAGGAAAGGCGATTCCAAGTAGGAGACCTAGTCCTCAAAAAGGTCCAGACTCACACGGGAGTATTTGGCCCAAATTGGGAGGGCCCCTTCAGGATATCCAAATGGCTGACCAAAGGAGCCTACGAGCTCCAACACCCAAACGGCACTCTGGACCAATATCCCTGGAATACCGTTCATTTGAAGAAATACTATCAATAAAAACTCTGTATTCAGTTACCTAATGTACAAAGAGCTTAATGAGATATTCCGATCCCCTCTAAATGATTCGCCTCGACAAGAGGACGAATTGATCACCCTCCAAAAGTTCGTCATCTAACCTGATGGACCTAGGCAAGCGATCGCCCCCCCCCTTACACAACGTATACCGTCGAGGATCATCATCTAACATGGCGATCCGAGGTAGAACAGTGCAGCCATGGTTCTGAAGGTCGATGGAACCGATAGCCCGTCCATGCAAGGTTCCTTTGGGCAGAGGTCGCCCACCCTTTCGTTTAAATACGAGGCGGGTGTATCCGAAGGAACCTCCAAAACAGATCAATGGACACGCTCGCCCATCCTCGGATCCATCATCTAACATGGTGGACCTGGACAATGCGACGCGTCCTTCCCCCCATCACAACATATGCCCTCTTAGGCAGAAAAGTGCTAACAAGCCACGGTAGCGAAGTCAATTTATCCGACGGTGCCCCGTGCAAGGCCTCCTCCAGGCAGAGACCGTCCACCCCATCGCTACTTTGCGAGGCAAAACGTAGCCTACGGAGGACCCTCACAATTAAGTGAGTCGCGAGAAGTTAACCGTCAGACGGAATGTCGCTCACGCACAAGACATAGTAGTAGAGGTCGGTTCCATCGAACCCCACGACTGTGCAAAATCTTTCCAGGCCGATACATTCGGCCTCCCTCGAGGAATCAACAAAATCAAAGATCGCAAGAACCAAACTAAAGATAGCTCGCTAAACAAATTATTTTCGTTCCCTTACTTTCACCAAGTAAACAAAAACAAGGGGCAGAATGGAGCCATACATGCGATCAGGAGGACGGAACCACATACGATCGGCTTTGTTCAAATACACTTATGACGATCAGTTTTGTTCAGAAAATTACAAGTAAGAATTTTAAGTATACCAATACATTCAGAGCTATACATACAACGACTGCTCCTCAAACACTTGTGTGAAGTCAAATGCGAAAGATTCAGACAGACGATCGTACAAGCAAGGAATCTGATGCAATTATATATTTCATTTCACTCAGAATATTTGTACAAGCGCCCGAAGGCAAAACACAATGAAACTAAAAAATTACAAGTGAAAACAAAATGAAAGCGATCTAACTCAGGCTGCCCCCGCCTGGCCTTCGCCACCGGCCGTTGGATCGGTCCGGCCTTCGCCACCGTCTACTGGATCGGCGTGCGCTTCCTCGCCGGCATCTGGATGAACGAGTTTGTCCGGCGATGGATACCAACTCAGGTCGATTCCGAGGTCGGAGAGGTCAAGGATCGGAACAAAGAAGGCCGGCTGCAGAGGATGCTCAAGCACATAGGCTTTGAAGTTATCAATCAGAGGGCCGACCTCGAGCCCTCCCTTCTTGGCAGCACGAATGGCGTCAGCGTAAGCCATGTAATAGGTAAACTCGCCGACATACTCCATGTTGAGGAAGGGATCGGCCTCGGTCGCCTCCAACTTCTCCTTCAGCCCCGCGATTGTTTGATCCGCACCCTGGAGCTCGGCAATCTTAGCGGCCAGCTCCCCCTTCGATGACTCCAGCTCTCCATTTAACCGGTCCACCATCGCCTTAAGCCCAGTCACCTCCTCCTGCGAGGCCGCATGTAACCGACGGGCTTCTGTCATTTGATCGCGCATCCGGTCGAGATCCTGCCTTATCCGCTCGAGATCCTGCTTAGCCCGCTTGACCGTCTCCGCGTAATCCTTCTCCATTGCCGCGATCCTGTTGGCAAACTCGGCATTCCAATTTCGAGCAGTCTCGAGGTCCGAATGGAGACGAAAAGTAGAGGTCCGCCCCTCATAATCCTTCACAGCATGATCAGCTATCGTCGCCGCTTGGAGGGTCAGAGCAAGAGTCAACTGCATTGCATCTCCGGACTACCGGCGCGCGATTGCATCTATATCGGTCGTCCAAGCCCTCGGCAGGGCGGTGATAGCCCAAGAGACGTAATGAGGGACGTCGCTAGGCTCGTGGGGAGATCTGCTCGCGAGGAAGTCCAACACCATCGGCGAGCAGTTCGAGTCGGCAAGACGGACCCTGCGCCAAGAACAAAGGAGTTAGTATGTCCCCTACACAAGTGACATAACTCAGCAGATCAACCAAACTTACCTTTCGACCTTCTCGGGGTCGCGTCCGAAGAAAGGCTTGCCCCGCGGGGTCTGGGCATCAGCGGTCGCCATGGCCTGTAGGAAGGCCGATGAGGGCGTAGGCCCCTTCGCCATTGGAACTGCAGAAATTAGAGCCGCGGCGACCAGTGGCACCACTGCGGGCACCTCAACAGCAACAGATGGCAAGGGCTCCTCCGGCCTCCGCCTCTCGCGGTTGTGCTGGAGCTGCTCCTCTTCCCGAGTCTCCGGCTCGATGACGATCGGCCCCATGAGAGGTCTCGCCTCTGGGATAGGACGGGTCGTCGCCGCAGGGGAATGGCCTGCCTTCTTCCCTTGGCGGAGATGATTCATAAGACCAGGGTTCGACATGGTGATTTCTCTCGGCGGCTCGGAGTAGCGGGGGAAGTAGATCTCTGTCAAAGAAGACAATCAACCAGGTTAGACGTCTTCTTCAATCAAAGGCGATCGTCAAGCAAAAAGGAGATCGTAAACATTTGTACCTGGGACCCTTAAGTGGCAGGGAAAGCGAAACAACCGAGCGCCCAACCAATGGGCTTCATTGTTGATCACGCGAGCGTCGATGTAACTATCCGGAAGACCACGGATTCACTCCCAGACGATCAAAAAATCAAATGGTAGGTCGCTGGCTGCTGGAACAAGGGAGATTGCAAAAAGAAAACCAAATTAGATCAGTTCAAGGTGTATCCGAATGAAGGGAGAGTTAAAACCCTTACTCGGATTCCTCTCCTGGAAGCCGGTGGGGATATCCAACTCATCCTCAGGTTTGTCGCTCGCGGCCGATTTTCACGCTCCGCCGACCCAACACCATTTTGTCAGGACGCCCCGAACCTTGTTCGGCACCCCAAGGACCACCCGACCCATGCGACCCTGAATGTGGTAGCCGCCAACAGAACTCTTCTGCGCCGTCAGCTTAAAGAGATAGTTCATTTCCAGCGCAGAAGGAAGATGGAACAGCCGGTGACCGCCAAATAGAGTCAAAGTGCTGACGATCTTCAACTAGGCGTTCGGCGTCAGTTGGAGTGGCGCCACATTCCAGGCGGTCAGCAGATATGACACGGTGAACGGCAATAGGAACCGCAATCCGTCCCCCATGATCAACTCGTTAACGGTGACCCTACCCTCGGGAGGTTGGTCGACACGCTCGTTATCGGTAGGCACATATAGTGAAACGTCGGAGGGGACGTGGAACTCCACCCTCCAACGACTCAAATCCTTCTTAGTCGCCGAACTCTTAATCTGGCCGAGGGTCCACGGGGAGCGGTCCGCGGCCCAAAATGACGTCCTCTTTACGGGTTCATAGGGGTGGGCGATCGAATATGCGCGAAAATCGAACTTAGGACGCGGTCCGGCGAGTCTCTCCATAAGCTCGGCTAATTCCAGAAAGGCTTGGCCGAACACGCTATTCTGCTCCCAGTACAGTCTCACTGCCTCATCCTCGTCGGCCGGCGAGCTCTTCTGCTCCGCCGACGACGACCTCACCGCGTCAGCCTCATTGAAGAGTTCTTTAACCTCCATGGGTTCAATCCCATCGCGAATGGCCTCGACGGCCGTCTCCACATGAAAATCCGTGGAGGTTTCATCCCGGGCAGTCGAAGTCGCGGCGGCGGAAGTGCCACCCGCCTCATACACGGTGGATCCTCCTCCAGACATATTCAAAGAAAAAGGGGGGAGAAAAGTTTTTGTTCTTACCTAGAGACCGAGTCGAACGTCGATCGGCACACAAAGCTTCAAGAAATTTCAGCTTTGTCTTCTTCTCAGGCAAAAGCGCATAAAGATCTAACCCCAGAAGCCCTAGCCCCTTTTATAGGTGAGAGCAGGGACTTCTAGGCAAATAAGCGGAATCTCGAGGGCTGATGTGCAATCGTCGGATAAGTCGCATTTAATGCTGCCCTCGAAATCCGCGTATGCGTTGTTTCGAGGGCACGCCAGACGATAAGTCTGAGAAAACCATCGAACTCCCCCAATGGGAGTGCGACACATGCCCCAGTGACTTTTCAAAGCCCGCTTCCACTTCCCGCTCCTTTCAGCGTCCGGGGAGGTCGTCCAAATTCAAAATCAGTTCGTTCGGGAGAGGATCGTCTGCTTCATAAGTAGATGAGTCGCTCGTCTAAAACAAGCGATCTCCAGGAGAGCCACCTCACCCCACGTCTTCAACATCGGAGCGAGCTGGGGGGCAATTGTTGTGCAGTGATTTATACGCCTCGATGGCGATCGGCATAATGGTCGGAAGCCAACCAAAGAAGACAGATGCTGGGAAAGTGCCGAGCGGTCAACGTCCAAGGCGATCGTTTATTGGTACCTGGTGATCGCCTCTAATATCCGACCGAGGACGACCGTCCCATGCCACGTGTGAATCCGACACCCATCAAAGTTTGCGAAGACCGAATCTCGGGATGATGGACCACGTGCAGATCCGCAAAAGGCGCCACAAGAACATGCCTTACTCCAGCCCATCAGCAACTGTCAGTGATAAGGACGGCCTCACCTACCGACAGACCAGCCGAAAGGTCCTAGGTGGGACCTCCCAAGACAACGAGAATAGGCACATGTCGCCTCCTCATTGGTTCGCGTATCTGGCTGCCAGCAGCAGCTGCGGACTTTAAGGAAACAGTCCCACCTGCTGGGACGATCGCCCGCCTTATTTAAATGCAGGAATGGTGATTGCCCGTGGGAGACAGAGACATCCCAGCAACCTCTTCTCCTATAAATAGGAGGCCTTCAACATTGGCAAGAGGGGGTTACAACGTTAACACGATTACACACAGCAAACAATATAGAGAACACCTCATCTTTGTAATAAGAACTCACAGAGCTACAACTCTGTGTCTTCCGGCAATCTTCAGCACTCAAGAGCTAAGAAAACTAGGGTCTTTACACTCATTGTAATTGTACTCTAACATTAATATTTGTACTCACAAGTATTCATATTAATAATATCTCGCGAGAGCATTCAAGCCCGGGACTAACAACCCCGGCAAATCTTGTGTTATTTAATTCCCCACGGACATGCTCTCGCATTTTGTTTGTTACTCGTCCATTCCAGCATATCATCTCCAGATAATATTTTGGGTAACAACACATTAGTCGGGTTGTTTTACTTGAGATCTAATGTATGTGAACTATATAATATCTTGAGAATTCATTTATCATGTATATCTGACACTGTGTTGGGAGAAATACTTGTGTTGTATTTTAGGTCGAGGAAAAGGAAAGGCACGAGAAGATCATGGTGACGGCGAAGGGTTTGAAGGATACTAGTTCGGGGGCCCCAAGTCTTTTGTTGACCGGTTTTGTTCGAACCGTGTAATGTTATCTTTCCGCTTTATTTTAAATTAAGGACTAATGTATTGTTATTTAAGGTGTATTCCATCTCCATTTGGATTATACTTGTATTTCGGATCCTGTGTGTAATAAGGGTGTTGGCCATACTACTGTAAACTCCTAATCAGAGTAAATACTATGTATTGTGGTTCGGTATCACAGGTATTTCGTATTTAATCTGTATTTTGGGTATCGCCCGGTGGGTCCCAGTGTGGGGTTCACGGCACTATAATGACCCCCTTTTTGGGGTGTTACAGAAGATGGTATCAGTGCGTGTCGATTTTTTTTTGAGTCGTTGTGAAATGAACTAGTATCAAGAGACCTTCGTGTCATGTGTGATCTGTGCAAGCGCCTGATCCTACGAGCCAAATGCGGTATGTACTCTACGAGCCATGATTTAATTACTGGCATGAAATTGATATTGGAATGGATCTCCTTGTTGATCTTGTTATTTTCGAGGGTTGTGGGAGGATTTATCTGATTGATAATTCAAGGTAAATTCTGGATTGATTATATGATTGAAATTGTTGGACTCAATGTCGATATGATATTCTGTGTGACACTCGTAGTGTCGATAATTCATTATGAACTATTTTCTTGGATATGTAAATTCTTGTTGCTATTAACTTAGCATGATTTTGATTGGTATCATGAACTGTACTTATGGTTATCATTACGAATTGATTCTTTCAGTATAGAAAGAAATCTGAGAGGCCGTGGCAGAAGGGGACGAGGCCGCGGAAGGGTCCGAATCCTGATACCATGAGCCAACAGGCGTGCAAATGCAGAGCATAGTTCCGCAGGCAGTGATTCGCCTTCTAGGGACCAATAGCACCACACTAGACGCGAGGATGCGCGTGTCGATCCTTACACTGTGATGCAAGGCATGATGGCTCAGATGACCCCGATGGGTCAGTTAATGGAAGCTATGTAGAAAGCTACAACCGACCAGCAACAAGGGCCACCTCCTGTACATGGCGGACCGGTGAGTCGGATCATCAGCGACATCTCTCGCCAGCGACCCCTGACTTTTGAAGGCTCCTCTGAGCTTGCTGATATCGTGCATTGGATTGAACACTTCGAGTGTAATACCCGGTTGTCAATTCATTTATTATCATTCAGTAACTGTCACTCAGAATTTTTTTTCACTCAGTAATAATCATTCATCATTCATATTCAGTCAACTATGTTCACCTTTCGGCGTATTTTGGGATCATCACTGTTTGAGATCGAGCCGAGATTATTGTCATCATCATCATCATGTTTTGATTTTCAGTTTGAGAGGTAGCGCACGCTACACATTGTAGTTAGCGCGCGCTAATGAAGTGCATGTAACGCACGCAATGATTCAGTATTAGCGCACGCTAGCGCAAGTGAGGCATACGATCCGGAAGGTACCGGGCTGATTTGGGAAATTCGTAGCGCACGCTACGAGTGGTAAGTAGCGTACGCTAACTATGCCGGTAACGCACGCTAACACTTGAGTAGCGCACGCTAGCGCGCTCGAGCAGGGCGATGAGGTTACGGACTCCGTGATTTTGGATACCAACTATCGTGTAGCGCACGCTAACATAAGGTTAACGTCGCTAAGGACAGCCGTTAGCGCACGCTACCAAAGGTACTTAGCGCACGCTAACGTTTGATCGAAGTACTGGACTACCCGGTACACGCGTTAGCGCACGCTAACATCAGGAGTTAGCGCGCGCTAAGCTGAGACAGTATAAGTAGGACAGTTCGGTCCAACTTTAGCGATTCGGAAAGGTCTTTTCGAGCTGCAATCATCTAGCTTCATCTTCAAGCTCCTAAGTTGGATTAATCATCATCTAAATCGGTTTCTTCACTCCAAATCAAGGTAATGATTCTTGGATTTAGAATTTCGGATCTTGGGTGTTTTGCTTTCGATCTCTTCGTGTAAATCGATATTATGTTGGAATATGTTAGATATGGATTATCTATCTTGGATACATGTATTTCTACGGATTCATTGGTGTAATTTTCGGAATTTGTGAATAATTGAAGAATTGTTCAAGAACCCTTACAGGTTGACTTTGGAATTTTGGGGGTTTTCGACTAAATGTTGTTGAAATATCGTTCTAAGTATTCCTATTGGATTATTGATAGTATTCATGAGTTTTTGTGGGTTTGAATCATTCATTGGGAGTTGGTTTCGGATGTAATTGAGTTTTGGTTGTAAACAATTGGAGATTGTTTACAACGCATTTGTGTAAATGCCCCAATGAGTTTTGGGTATTGTTGTATCGACTTTTGAGTTGGTTGTGACCATGCTTGATTCATGTATTAAGAGAATTGTTGGTTTTGTGTTGTTTAAGGTTGTTCAAGCGGCCGGTAATTTCATTAAGGACGTTGATCGTGGAAGTACCTTCTCGCCTTCGGTTTGAGGCAAGTTTTATACTTGTACTGGTCAATGAGCTAATGTCATCATGTATGTGTATGAATGTGTTGTATCATTCCGAGACTTAGTCTCTTCATGAATTCATTGATATCAAGAGATCGCTCGATACGATACCTTAAGCAATTTTGCCAAATGTTTATTGTTGTTCGTTAACGGCCGATTCAAGGCATTGTAGTACTCATTATTAATGTCATTGTCGATAGCCGGTTCGCGGTATCGATGTATCGATTGTTGTTAATATAGATGTCAATTTAAGACATCGTTGAGATCATTGTTATTCCTGTTTGGATCGTCATTAAAGCATGCGAGCCGATTAAAGGTATTGGCTTATTCATTTCTCACCTTCGTCGTCAGAATCGATTAAAGGTGCTGAGGCATCATTCGTATCATTGTCATCGATTGGCCGTTCTCAGGCAAATCTAAATGTTCAATCATTCACTGCATCATTGTTATCGATTGACCTTTCTAAGGCAATCGAGGTATTCACTCATTCATCGTGTCATTGTTATCGATTGACCTTTCTAAGGCAATCGAGGTATTCACTCATTCATCGTGTCATTGTTATCGATTGGCCGTTCTCAGGCAAATCGAAGTGTTCAATCATCCGCTGCATCATTGTTGTCGGTTGGCCATTCTAAGGCAATCGAGGTGTTAATTTGGGACTGTCAAGGACGGTGTCTATCCGTGTGTTACTATCATCGTGTTGGCCGACTCAAGGCAGCACACTATCATTCATTGTGATACGGCTTCGTGCCGTGGCTTCGGCCCTAATTGTGATACGGCTTCGTGCCGTGGCTTCGGCCCTAATTGTGATACGGCTGGATGCCGTGGCTTCGGCCCTAATTGTGATACGGCTGGATGCCGTGGCTTCGGCCCTAATTGTGATACGGCTGGATGCCGTGGCTTCGGCCCTAATTGTGATACGGCTGGATGCCGTGGCTTCGGCCCTCATTGTGATACGGCTTCGTGCCGTGGCTTCGGCCCTCATTGATACAGCTTCGGGCTGTTCTGACTTCAGGTGTTTGTGATATTTGTTAATTTCCGCTGAACGGCTTGTAAGCCTTTATTATTGTCCTGGTTTGGTTCATGTCTTGTAATTCATTGTGGTATTCTGTGATTTTGATTCGCCATCGGGCACTTATGTTCTAACCTGTCGAACAGGTATTAATAGTATGCCGTGGGCATAGTATTTCACGAATGCTCGGTTCTTACCTTGATTTGTGAGCATCTCGTATTATTATTATCATTGTACCGTTTCATTCTGCCTTTGGATGCATATCATGTTATACATGTATTTGGTGTTCATTATCTGGATGACTGACCCCGTGGGGGCGGAACATGTTTTCATGTTTTAGGTGCTTGCGAGGAGAGAGTTGAGACACAGGGGCACGACGATGGCAACGAGGCATTCGAGCGATACTAGTCCGAGTTGTTCATTGTTGGTCAGTCAGTTGGAGTGTACTCCGGTATCGTCAGTTGTTGTCATGTTGTATTACTCGAACAAATGTTCGTGGATGTTGTTGTATTTCATTTTGGCCATGTAGGCCACTTTTGTCATTGAAATTCCTTATCGGAATATTGTGTCGGACATCATGGTAAGGACTATGATTTTCCCTTGTTGTTCAATTTAATGTTTATTAGTCATGTTTGCCTGGTGGATCTCCTGGTGTGGGGTCCACGGCACTGTAATAACCCAATAGGATTTGGGGGTGTTACAGAAATGGTATCAGAGCTCTGGGTTGTGAGATACCCTGAGATGTGAGTTATGTGGTCCTACTGACGCGGTAGTAGTAGGACTGTCAGGTTATGACAATCTAGTCAGTCGGGTTTTGTGAGTCGTAATATTAGTGCGACTGCACGAGTCATTCATTCATCGAGTCGTCGTCAGTGAAGACTAGTATCGCGAGACCTCGAAGCTTCGTATGACCTGTGTAAGGACTCGATTCTCTTTATGTTCATACATTCATCATGTCATTAATTGTTCATGCCTTGTTGAAACCTATATGCGATATTAGTGTTATGATTGATTCATGACTAATTGTTTTGGGACACGTGTGGCTTGTGTAAGCATTAAGGATCAACTCATTCATCAGTTAATAATCCTCAATCATCATTCTGATCTTGTCAATCATGTTAATTCATTCATCACTCAGTCAATATCATTACTCAGTTAATTCATCGCTCAGATAATTCATTCATCACTCAGTCAATATCATTACTCAGTTAATTCATCACTCAGTTAACTCATTCATCACTCAGTTAATTCATTCATCACTCAGTCAATATCATTACTCAGTTAATTCATCACTCAGTTAACTCATTCATCACTCAGTTAATTCATTCATCATTCAGTCAATATCATTACTCAGTTGCTTCGTTCATCACTCAATTAACCTCATCATTCAGCTAATTCATTCATCACTCAATTAATCTCATTGTTTAGCTAATTCACTCGTCACTCAGTCAATCTCATTGTTCAGTTAATTCATTAATCATTCAGCCCATCTCACGGTTCAGTTGTTGATCTTGAAGATCGAATTTTCAACCTTGTTAACTTGTTCAAGGTAATCATTTCAGGAATTTCATCAGGCAATCATGTTACCTCATTTGATGTTTCATACGGTCTTATCATACTCTGACGTAATGTCGACGATCATTTCATTAAATCATTAATGAATTCATTGTGTTAGAGCGTGTATGCTCATTATTGTCATTCTGTAACGTAATCATAATGCGATATTCATGCGGAATCTATAATCATCATGTGACTTTCCTACTTCAGTATGGATAGAGCGGTCAGAGGACACGGGAAGAGACGCGGTGCGGGCGGAACCGGGATCTCGTGTGCATGCCCACACGAACGCGAGGGATATCATTAATTCATCAAATAGTGAGGCTACTCATTCATCGTGAGATAATCATTCACCTGTCAGGAGTCGTACCCGAGAGGCATCTCACTCGGAAGGTGTTCGGGTTGATCCATTCATATTTATGCGGGGCATGATGGCCCGGATGACTCGGATGACGCGGATAGTGGAGACCATGCAGACCTCGATGGGTTGTGGTCCACGCAACGGGGATACAGTGCCATTTCATGGGCCAATTTGGAGGAGTGAATCAGATTGTTGGCGATATCTCTCGTCGAGATCGCCTACTTTTGAGGGTTCGTCGGAACCGGTGATATTGTTCATTGGCTCGAGCATTTTGATAAACTCTTCGACATGGTTCGGTGTCGGAGGAGAGTAAAGTGGCGATGGCGGCTTATTACTTGAGTAAGGGCGCTTATTCGTGGTGGCTTTTGTGAAACCCATCGATCGTGATTGTATTTGGAGCGAGTTCAAGACTCTCATGTTAGAGAGGTATTATCCGGCTCCACTTCGTGAAGCCAAGTTGTCGAGGTCTTGAACCCCGAACCCGACGAGGCGAGGGTGTTATTGTCATTCTTGAGAAGTTTGGGGACTACTTCGATTTGCTTCGTCAATTATCCGTCTTGAGGCGGATAAAATTAAGTATTTTAGCAAGAGGCTAAATCCAGATTGAGGATGCGATTGTTCAATCACAATTGTAATTCACTTAGTGAGTTCATCGGGAAGGCTCTTGGAGCGAGCTTTTGATCAAGGAGCTTACTCGAAGCATCTTTCGGTTTCTTGGTGAGAGGACTAGGATGCCGGCTCGTTCGGAGGGACATCGAGTCCAACTTCCAAGGGTCGTTTTCTAGTCGTCTTCGTCTTTGGGACAAGATCTTCCTCTCGAGCGACGAGTTCGACGTTGTTTGCTTTAGCGTGATTCAAAGGTCACGTTAGTACCGGTGCAGTGCCGGCTATTGTTTGTTTTACGTGTGGGAGGCGGGGACACCGCGAAATCTGCAGGGTTCTAGCGCGATAAATCTCAAGAGAGCTCGAGGGCCTCGAGAGACTTCGTTACTCCAGCCCGTGCATCATCCAAGGGACCCTATCGGGCCTCGAGGGCGGAGGTAAGGACATTCATCACCGGTTTGAACAAGTTAATTCTTGTGCGTTAATAGTATAATCATTCATTTCATTGTCGTTCATTCATTCATATAATTCATTCATCACATATATCAATCATATTGGGACTCATAATTATCGATTAATCATTCAATTCACGAGGAACGGCGGTTCCAATCACTTCAGGGAACTATCACTCATGACGTTATTAATTCACCTTGGTGAGTCATTCCAAATCCTTGTCGGATTTGTAGTCATTTATCATTCATCATTCATTTTTGTCACTTTCATTCTCGTGACCTTCTGAGATCATAGTTAGTGGCGAGTTCATCGTCGGATATACCTTAAATCGTTGAGATAGAGGAAATCGATGATATGGAAGGATATCGATGTTGGGTACATTTGAGATGTAACCTTGTTTTTGGATGACTGTGTAAATCTATCAGTAATAATGTATCGTGACTGTGGATCATTTATTGTTGATCTATCTTATTATGATTATATTTGAGAATCTTGAGATTTGGATCATTTGTTGGGAGTTCAAACCTCCGGCGTTGTGCTCGAGATTTCGTGATAATTTGAGAAATCGTTCACTGTGTTTCGAGACGTCAGTCTTGGGGACTTGGGCTTGCGGTTGATTTGGTCCCGAGGACTATTTGGGCGTTATTGTTTTCAGATCGTGATGGATAGTTCATATCCCGAGTTGTTTACCCTCAGTTTCGAGGACGAAACTATTTTTAAGGGGGGGAGTATGTAATACCCGGTTGTGAATTCATTTATTATCATTCAAGAATCGTCACTCAATTTTTTTCACTCAGTAATAATCATTCATCATTCATATTCAGTCAACTATGTTCACCTTTCGGCGTATTTTGGGATCATCACTGTTTGAGATCGAGCCGAGATTATTGTCATCATCATCATCATTCAGTTTGAGAGGTAGCGCACGCTACACATTGTAGTTAGCGCGCGCTAATGAGGTGCATGTAACACACGCAATGATTCAGTATTAGCGCACGCTAGCGCAAGTGAGGCAGACAGTCCAGAAGGTACTGGGCTGATTTGGGAAATTCGTAGCGCACGCTACGAGTGGTAAGTAGCGTACGCTAACTATGCTGGTAACGCACGCTAACACTTCAGAGTAGCGCACGCTAGCGCGCCGAGCAGGGGATGGGTTCTGGACTCCAGGATTTTGGATACCAACTATCAGGTAGCGCACGCTAACATAAGGTTAACGTACGCTAAGGACAGGCTGTTAGCGCACGCTACCAAAGGTACTTAGCGCACGCTAACGTTTCAGTCAGGGGGTACTAGACTACCCGGTACACGCGTTAGCGCACGCTAACATCAGGAGTTAGCGCGCGCTAAGCTGAGACAGTATAAGTAGGACAGTTCGGTCCAACTTTAGTCATTTCTTCATTTCTCAATCATTTCGGACGAGCTCGGGCGATTCGGAAAGGTCTTTTCGAGCTGCAATCATCTAGCTTCATCTTCAAGCTCCTAAGTTGGATTAATCATCATCTAAATCGGTTTCTTCACTCCAAATCAAGGTAATGATTCTTGGATCTAGAATTTCGGATCTTGGGTGTTTTGCTTTCGATCTCTTCGTGTAAATCGATATTATGTTGGAATATGTTAGATATGGATTATCTATCTTGGATACATGTATTTCTACGGATTCATTGGTGTAATTTTCGGAATTTGTGAATAATTGAAGAATTGTTCAAGAACCCTTACGGGTTGACTTTGGAATTTTGGGGGTTTTCGACTAAATGTTGTTGAAATATCGTTCTAAGTATTCCTATTGGATTATTGATAGTATTCATGAGTTTTTGTGGGTTTGAATCATTCATTGGGAGTTGGTTTCGGATGTAATTGAGTTTTGGTTGTAAACAATTGGAGATTGTTTACAACGCGTTTGTGTAAATGCCCCAATGAGTTTTGGGTATTGTTTTATTGACTTTTGAGTTGGTTGTGACCATGCTTGATTCATGTATTAAGAGAATTGTTGGTTTTTGTGTTGTTTAAGGTTGTTCAAGCGGCCGGTAATTTCATTAAGGACGTTGATCGTGGAAGTACCTTCTCGCCTTCGGTTTGAGGCAAGTTTTATACTTGTCTTTGTCAATGAGCTAATGTCACCATGTATGTGTATGAATGTGTTGTATCATTCTGAGACTTAGTCTCTTCATGAATTCATTGATATCAAGAGATCGTTCGATACGATACCTTCCGGCAATTTTGCCAAATGTTTATTGTTGTTCGTTAATGGCCGATTCAAGGCATTGTAGTACTCATTATTAATGTCATTGTCGATAGCCGGTTCGCGGTATCGATGTATCGATTGTTGTTAATATAGATGTCAATTTAAGACATCGTTGAGATCATTGTTATTCCTGTTTGGATCGTCATTAAAAGCATGCGAGCCGATTAAAGGTATTGGCTTATTCATTTCTCACCTTCGTCGTCGGTAACCGATTAAAGGTGCTGAGGCATCATTCGTATCATTGTCATCGATTGGCCGTTCTCAGGCAAATCTAAATGTTCAATCATTCACTGCACCATTGTTATTGATTGACCTTTCTAAGGCAATCGAGGTATTCACTCATTCATCATGTCATTGTTATCGATTGACCTTTCTAAGGCAATCGAGGTATTCACTCATTCATCGTGTCATTGTTATCGATTGGCCGTTCTCAGGCAAATCGAAGTGTTCAATCATCCGCTGCATCATTGTTGTCGGTTGGCCATTCTAAGGCAATCGAGGTGTTAATTTGGGACTGTCAAGGACGGTGTCTATCCGTGTGTTACTATCATCGTGTTGGCCGACTCAAGGCAGCACACTATCATTCATTGTGATACGGCTTCGTGCGTGGCCGGCCCTAATTGTGATACGGCCGTGCGTGGCCGGCCCTAATTGTGATACGGTGGATCGTGGCCGCCCCTAATTGTGATACGGTGGATGCCGTGGCTTCGCCCTAATTGTGATACGGTGGATGCCGTGGCCCGGCCCCTAATTGTGATCTGGTGGATGCCGTGGCCCGCCCTCATTGTGATACGGCTTCGTGCGTGGCCCGCCCTCATTGATACTGACTTAAGCATTACGACTTCAGGTGTTTGTGATATTTGTTAATTTCCGCTGAACGGCTTGTAAGCCTTTATTATTGTCCTGGTTTGGTTCATGTCTTGTAATTCATTGTGGTATTCTGTGATTTTGATTCGCCGTCGGGCACTTATGTTCTAACATGTCGAACAAGTATTAATAGTATGCCGTGGGCATAGTATTTCACGAATGCTCGGTTCTTACCTTGATTTGTGAGCATCTCGTATTATTATTATCATTGTACCGTTTCATTCTGCCTTTGGATGCATATCATGTTATACATGTATTTGGTGTTCATTATCTGGATGACTGACCCCGTGGGGGCGGAACATGTTTTCATGTTTTAGGTGCTTGCGAGGAGAGAGTTGAGACACAGGGGCACGACGATGGCAACGAGGCATTCGAGCGATACTAGTCCGAGTTGTTCATTGTTGGTCAGTCAGTTGGAGTGTACTCCGGTATCGTCAGTTGTTGTCATGTTGTATTACTCGAACAGATGTTCGTGGATGTTGTTGTATTTCATTTTGGCCATGTAGGCCACTTTTGTCATTGAAATTCCTTATCGGAATATTGTGTCGGACATCATGGTAAGGACTATGATTTTCCCTTGTTGTTCAATTTAATGTTTATTAGTCATGTTTGCCTGGTGGATCTCCTGGTGTGGGGTCCACGGCATGTAATAACCCAATAGGATTTGGGGGTGTTACATCGAGAAACTATTTGATATGGTAGACTGTCCAACAGAGAATCGCGTCTCCGTAGCAGCTTACTATCTTGATAAGGGCGCCCACACCTGGTGGCTTTCGGTGAGGCCAGCTGATGGCGTATGTACTTGGGAGGAATTTAAAAATCTCATGCTAGACCGTTACTATTCGGGTCCTCTCCGAGAGGCCAAACTGTCAGAATTGCTAAATCCAGACCCGTCCGAAGATGATGATGTACTATCATTGTAAGAAATTCCGGGCACTTCTTCCCTTTGCCTCGGCGATTGTCCGAGCGGAGGCCGATAAGATCAAATATTTTCTCAAGAGGCTTAAACCCGAATGAGAATGCGGTGTTGAACCATCATTTATGCGACCCTACGAGTTCATCGAGAAATCTGGAGTATGAACTTACCGCAAAGAAATTTCCAAGAAGCAACCGATCTCCAACAACAAGAAATTCAGGTACCAGAACCATATTGAAAGCAACCGGGGAACATTGAAGAGACCTTAACCAGTGCCAAATCCTTCTGAACAGCAACACATGGTATCGAAGCCAACCGGATCGCAACCTCGAGCGGTCAGCCTATCTGTTGTGTGCTATAACTATGGAGACCAGGGGCACATAAATTCTAAATGCCCGAGGCCGGCCGTTGCGTGCCATACTTGTAGGAAGAATGGACATCGTGCTCATTATTGTAGGAGTGGACCAGGACGTACTCCAACAGCACCTCATGCTCCAGTTCAGTCTTCCATCTAGTACCGTGTACCTCCATCTGTTTCTTATCAGACTACCGGGGCAAACAGAGGGATGGGCCGTGGAAATCAAGCTGGTGCATCTAGTACTGGGGCTACAAAACCCAGAGTCTACGAGATGAAGAAGGCCGACGATCCCGAAGCCAACATGATTGCAGGTACTCTCGAGATCCGATCTCAGCCTGTATGTGTTCTTTTTGATACTGGTGCTTCACACTCCTTTTTATCGGCTTCTTGCTTGAGTCGTTTGCAATTAGATCACGTTGCCAATATTTCGGTAGTCCGAGACTACCCAGACGTGTTTCTAGATGAGTTGCCAGGATTACCTCCACATCGTGATGTAGAGTTAAATATTGAATTAGAGCCAGGTACGTCCCCGCTTTCGAAAGCACCGTATCGTATGGCTTCAAATGAGATGTAGGTGTTGAAGAACCAACTTGAGGATTTGACGGAGAAGGGCTATATTCGACCTAGTGCGTCCCTTGGGGAGCACCAGTGCTATTTGTACGGAAGAAAGATGGATCTCTACGCTGTGTATTGATTATCGTGAGTTGAACAGGGTAACCATTAAGAAAAAATATCCATTGCCGCATATTGATGATTTATTGGATCAGCTTCAGGGGGCTGCTGTGTTTTCTAAGATCGACTTGAGGTTCGGTTACCATCAGCTGAGGATTCGTGAGTCTGACATTTCGAAGACCGCTTTTCGTACTCGCTATGGGCATTATGAGTTCGTAGTGATGCCTTTTGGACTGACTAATGCACCGATAGTATTCATGGAGTTGATGAATCGGGTCTTTATTAATTATCTGGATCGCTTTGTAGTCGTTTTTATTGACGACATTCTGATCTACTCTCGTGACCATGAAGAGCATGAGCGTCATCTCCATAAAGTTCTCGAGGCGTTAAGATGGGAGCAGCTTTATGAAAAATTTTCTAAATGTGAGTTTTGGATGCGTGAAGTTATTTTTCTCGGCCATGTGATATCAGCTGATGGGGTGCGAGTAGACCCACAGAAGACAGAAGCTATCCGAGACTGGCCACCTCCGAAGAACGTTAAGGAAGTACGCAGTTTCTTGGGACTAGCAGGTTATTACCGACGGTTCGTGGAAGGTTTTTCCAAGATTGCCCAACCAATGACTAACATATTGAGGAAGGATAAGAAGTATTTATGGTCAGAGGCATGTCAGTGGAGTTTCGATAAACTCAAGAGTCGGTTGATTTCGGCACCTATTTTGGTTCTACCGAAAGGAACGGAAGGATTTGTGGTGTATAGTGACGTGTCTAAATAGGGCCTTGGATGTGTACTAATGCTGAACGGGAAGGTGATCTCCTATGCATCAAGACAGCTACGACCTTACGAGGTCAACTACCCCACCCATAATTTGGAACTTGCAGCCGTGGTGTTTGCTTTAAAAATCTGGCGTCACTATCTGTATGGAGTTACCTGTCAGATTTTTACCGATCACAAGATCCTGAAGTACATTTTACTCAGAATGAGTTAAACTTGAGGCAGGGAAGGTGGCTAGAACTCATCAAAGATTATGATATCGAGATCCTTTATCATCCGGGCAAAGCAAATGTAGTTGCCGACGCCTTGAGTCGTAAAAAGTATAGGAGCAGATGCTTGCCCACTTGACAGTTCAGAGAGAATTGCAGTTAGAGTTGGTGAGGCTAGAAATTGAAGTCTGGTTACAACATATTCAAGGACAACTCTGCACACTGGAGATTTCATCGTCCCTTGAGGATATAATTAGATCGAAACAGGTTATGGACCAATTCTTATCTCGAGTTTGGGATGAAGTAACTCAAGGGAAAGCCCCTTGCTTTGTGATCCACGAGGATGGATTGATACGCTTCAGGAATCGAGTTTGTGTACCCACAGACGACGAGTTGAGGAACTCTATCCTGAGAGAAGCTCATGCTACCCCGTACTCCATTCACCTAGGGTCTAGCAAAATGTATAAGGATTTGAAGCAATATTATTGGTGGGGAAGTATGAAACGTGAAGTTGCAGAGTTCGTTTCGAGGTGTTTAACCTGTCAACAGGTTAAGATTGAGCATCGGCGACCCTGCAGGATCTTGGCTGCTCCCGATTCCTGAGTGGAAATGGGAGGACATATCTATGGATTTTATCACTAGCTTACCGACTAGTCGTCGAGGGATGAATATGATTTGGGTGATTGTGGACCGTATGACCAAATCAGCCCACTTTTTGGAGATAAAAGACAAATGGGGACCCTAGAGATTGGCCCAGCTATTTATCAAAGAGATTGTAAGGTTACATGGTACCTCTAAGAGTATTGTATCAGATCATGATGGGCGATTCGTGTCACATTTCTGGAAAGCAGTTCATCATGCGATGGGTACACAATTGAACTACATCACAGCTTTTCATCCGCAGACTGATGGTCAGACTGAGAGGACTATCTAGACTATAAAGGATATGTTGAGGGCGTGCGTTCTTGATTGGAAGTATGATTGGGAGGCCCAACTACCTTTGGTGGAATTCACTTATAATAATAGCTGGCATGCTTCGATTCAGATGGCACCTTATGAAGCATTGTATGGACGTCGTTGTAGATCCCCTCTGTGTTGGGACGATCTGTCTGAATATTTGGGTACGGAACCTGATATATTGTTAGCAGCCCGTGAGAAGATTGCTCTAATTAGGAGTCATTTGTTGACGGCTCAAAGCCGACAGAAGTCTTGCGCAGACAACTGTCGATGACCACTTGAGTTCGAGGTTGGCGACCATGTGCTAATGAAGGTATCACCTACTCGAGGTGTTCTTCGTTTTGGGAAGAGAGGCAAGCTGAGTCCGATATATGTCAGGCCGTTTGAGGTTTTGGAACGAGTAGGCGATCTAGCCTATCGCCTGGCATTGCCATCAGCTCTGAGCGGGATTCATAATGTGTTCCACGTTTCCCAGCTAAGGAAATATGTTGCTGATCCGAGTCATATACTTCAATTCGATGAGATCAATATAGCGGAGGATCATTCGTACGAAGAGCTCCCCGTACGGATACTTGAAAGGAGGATCAAACAATTGCGGAACAAGATGATTCCCTTACTGGAGGTTCAGTGGTCACGACACAAAGTCGAGGAGGCCACGTGGGAGACGGAGAGCAGCATGTAAGAGAGGTATCCCGAATTGTTTACCCCTTAGTTTCGGGAACGAAACTCCTTTTAAGGGGGGGAGTATGTAATATCTGATGGAAATTCTTACCTACTGTTGTATTATTGGGATAATTCAACACTATAGTAGTCTTGTTGCATTTGTTTAATATTTATTGATGGTGGAATATATCATAGTAGACTTGAATACAACTATCATTCGTACTATGATTGATTTATCAACATTGTATAGATAAGTGCATTTTTGGGCTAGTAATTATGTGCTTAACGTATGCTAACCATTTAGCATAACGTACGCTATATTGTGGGTTTTACGTATGTAAGGAAGTGCTTTTTACGTGCGTAAGGCTTGTAGTCTTATCTGATCTCAACTTTCGGCATGTGGGGTCGGGCGTGATTCGAATATCTGATCTTTTGGAGCAGCCTAGTTGACCTACATTACGTACGTAATGCTCCAAACCATAATGTACGTAATGATGTTCGTATTTTAGTTCAGTAGCCCGTGGTAGTAGATTACGTACGTAACACTTTTTGTGTAGCGTACGTAAAGTGGCTAACGTACGTTATCTACATGTGACAATGTACGTAACGAACTGTGCTGTTATAAAAAGACAACTTGTGTCTTTCATTTTGCTCATCCAAACTCCGATTTTTCAGCCCTAAAATCATCCCCCTACCTCCCTAGATCAATTCTACCTTCTTCTAACTTGTGTTTGAGCTTTGCATTTTGATTTGGAGCTTGTTGATTGGAAGTTTGGAGTCATTCTTGAAGCTTAGAGTGTGTTCTTGTGGTTTTGGTGTATTGTTCTTCATTTCTGAAGGTATATTATACGATTTCACCCTATAATCTCGTAGTTATAATGTTAGTGATAAAGTATACTTCACCTAATGTTGAATTAATCGAGCTAAACATGTTTGTAGTTAAGCTTTTAACAACTTAATGATGAATATGGTGATTAAGGGTTTGATTGTCTTGAACGGTAGTAATCATGTTTAGTAGAAACACACTCTTCTTGCTGGACTATTAACATCACTAGAACAATAATGATCCTTAGTTTCATTGTAGATAGGTTGATTTGTAGGATTGTTATCATTATATTGAATCAAACCATCATGTTTAGGAAGATTCTAAACTAAATGAACTTAGGATTTCCATTTGGTTTGGTTTAACCTTGAAATATATCAACATAAGGTTATAGTTCAGAGGTGTTTAATTCACCTTAATGATGATATCGTGATAATCTTGTGATGAATAACCCGACTATATCGATAACCTAACTAGGTGAACTCATAACCGATGAACATAGTAATAACTTTACAAATTCATGATTCGTTCGAACAATGATAATCGCTGAATAACCACTTTGATCAA
Source organism: Orobanche coerulescens (assembly GCA_033398695.1). Classification (NCBI taxonomy): domain Eukaryota; kingdom Viridiplantae; phylum Streptophyta; class Magnoliopsida; order Lamiales; family Orobanchaceae; genus Orobanche; species Orobanche coerulescens. The sequence continues at coordinate 106,863,545 of CM065804.1, forward strand.
TGTTTTATGAAATGTAGTTGTTTGGATTATATCTCTCAAAACATTGATGTTGTTTTTAAGAAATTCTATCGGCATATCAATTTTAGCAAAGTTCTCCTTGATGGTTGTTCTTGATAAATTCTCATCCATTTGAACCATACGAATAATCGAGAACACCTTGAATGATAACCGATAATGATAATAAATTGAAGTTAGTATGAATCCTCGAAATGGAATTATGATACAAAGATAGTTGAACTAAGCAAATTGAATTTAGGATATCGATTCGCTGAACTAGACATCGATAGTTATGAGAATGTGTTATTGAATGGATTGTATCCCTTACAAGGTTGATTGTTCGAGTAACCGACATTAAGTCGAGGACCGTTCGTTCGTTCGACAAGGAAGGACTATTCTCGTCTCCGTATTGAGGTAATTTATCTTGCTTGGTTATAATGATGATTGGATTCTTGTGATGATTATGTGTTTCGTGTATGTGAAACACTTATAAATTTGTGACCCGTGATTTGATATAATTCTTGATGATGTTCCATTTTCATCGTGGGATTGCATTCCCAAGTTGTTACATGTATTTTTGTGTGCTTGATTATCATTATTTTATCTCCATTTTGGGTATAAATCTGCATAAATGAGCTTTTAATGCATTATGTTTATATGTTTTGAAGAAAATTAGAGTCCGGAAGCTTAAACGAAGAAAACCGGGCCAAAACGACATTTAAGGGCCGCGTCACATCGAGCCGGAGCCGCGGCACGAATCTGACTCAAGCTTACCGGTACAAAGCTGCAAGGGCATGCACGCTCATTACGAGCCGCGGCCCGTAAGGAAAAATTGCCTGTGCCCGGGCAGCGTATGGACAAGGGCCACGACACACTTAAGCCAGGCCGTTGCGCGGGTTCCTTGATGTCAGCCCGCAATTTTGACTGTTTTGGAGGGGGTTTCGACCAATTTTCTCGGACGCATTTTTGGAGGCGCAAAGAAGGTTATAAAAAGGCAGTGTAGGTCAGAAAAGAAGGCATCGAAGAGGAGGAGAGAAATACCTAGCAGCAGAAAGTGAAGGCCAAAGAACAGAGATTCAGTTCTTCAATTGTGTTTGAATCTCTTCCTATGTTTTATTCAAATCTTTTTGTATTGATTTCTAGCATGTCGGGCTAGACCCTTTATTTCTAGTATTGTGATGAAACCGAGATTTTGATGAATTAATTCTGGATTTAACGTTATTAATATATTTCCTATTTTTATTGAGTTTTCTCAATTGTTCTTAATGCTTTCAATTGTGTGGTCTATAATTAAATTGTTATAATTACGTAACTTGAATCGGGAGAGGAGAGTTAGTAGTGAAAATTGGGTGAAACCATTTTGTCTTGTGAGATAGGAATATACTCATAGGAATTGCGAAGCTCGTTTGAAGATTTTAGAACTATTTGGCCATTGTTGAATTAACTCACCTAGGAATAGAGTGAATTATTCACCTTGGAAAATTCTTCTAACCTCGGGAGAGGCATTAGATTATCTTAGAATCTTTGCTTTCAATAAATTGGGAAATTACATAAATTATAATAATCAATATTAATTTGGATTAATCGAGGCGAATTCTCAATCCTAGATTCTTCTCTTATTTGATCTCCTTTCTTCGGATTACTGATTTTGTTATTTGTTTCTAGTTTATCGCTTTATTTAGTTTTTAATAATTCTTCAACCTCAAAATTTGGTCGTTCAAATAAAATTAGGAATATAAATAAATTGGTAATTAGTGCATCAGTCCTCGAGGGAACGATATCTTTCTTATCACTTTATTACTTGATTACGACAACGTGCACTTGCGTTCACAAAAATACGTAACAAGTTTTTGGCGCCGTTGCTGGGGAATGATTGTTTTTACTAATATCAATTTCGGTATTTTTAATCTTAATTTGAACATTATTTTACTTTTGTGTAAATTTGTTTTTTTGCTTTCCTTTCAGGAGTTCGTTTAGTGCATGAGAAAATTTGGTAACAAAGGTCTATTCCCTTTGGATACCGAACTCTTACACACTTTGCGGAAAAAAAGGAAGGAAAGGCATGAGTTGTCAACTACGGATACCATGGCTGACAACACCGGAAATCAAGGGATCGATAATCCTATTCAACAAGCTCAACCGGCATTGGCACTCCGTGATTATGCACTTCCACAAATCAACGCAATTTTTTTGGGGATTCGACGCCGAACCATTCAAGCAAACAATTTCGAGATTAAGCCGGCTATCATTCAAATGGTGCAAGCGAGCCAATTTTGTGGATTGGCTAATGATGATCCGAATGCTCATATTGCATCCTTTCTCGAGATATGCGACACATTCAAAACCAACGGTGTTACCGATGATGCCATTCGTCTACGGCTTTTCCCATTCTGTTTGAGGGACAAAGCCAAGTTCTGGCTGAATTCACTCCCGCCTGGCTCTATCACAACATGAGCGGAATTAACACAAGCTTTTCTGGCGAAGTTCTTTCCACCAGCAAAAACAGCACTACTCGGAAATGAAATAATGACTTTCGGGTAATTTGAGATGGAATCGCTTCATGAAGCATGGGAGCGATACAAGGATTTACTAAGGAGATGCCCACATCATGGTCTACCGGATTGGCTGCAGATTCAGACATTCTATAATGGACTGAGTGCTTCTACACGCACTCTTGTTGATGCAGCCGCTAGAGGTGCTTTAATGGGCAAAACGATGGTTGAAGCTCATTCCTTATTAGAAGCTATGGTGGCAAATGCTTATCAGTGGCCTTCAGAACATGTGAATCCAAAGCGAGTTATGGGAATTTCTGACAACGATCAAATCTCTACACTATCAGCCCAAGTTGCAGCTTTAACTCAACAATTGCAAGATTTTTCACATACCCCTTCTACCAATACCATGGAAACATGTAATTGGTGCAAAGGGTCACATCCTAGTGCTGAATGTCAAACCGGGAATCCTTTTGAGCAAACTCAGATGGAACACGCTTAATTTGTGGGGAATGGAAATCGTCAGAATAACCCGTAGTCTAACACTTACAACCAAGGGTGGCAAAATCATCCAAATTTTTCATGGAGGAACGGGCAAGCGTTGAACAATCCTCCACAAGCTCAAGTCACTCAGCCACCATAGCAGCCCCTTCAACCACCGAAGGTTTCTTTAGAAGATGCGATTGCTCAATTGGCGGCTAACACGAGTCAATTCATAACCCGCATGGAAACTACTCTCCAGAATCATTCCGCTTCTATTCAGAATTTGGAGGTTCAAATGGGGCAGATTGCAAATCTATTGTTGTCAAGATCCCAAGGTGTATTACCAAGTGCTACCGAACCAAATCCCAATGAATATGTGCAAGCTATTGAGGTACGAAGTGGAAAGGAGCTACACGAGCAACAAAAGAGTAGAAAAGAAAAGAGCAGTCCCGTTGAGAATGTGAATGACGAAGAGCCCAAATCAAAAGCAGTCTCGGCCACACATCCTACTTATGTACCATCAGTCCCGTTTCCACAGCATTTGCAAAAGCAAAAGTTAGACATGCAGTTTTCTTAGTTTCTTGATATCTTTAAGAAATTGCACAATAATATCCCATTTGCCTACGCTTTGGAACAAATGCCGAGCTATGTGAAATTCATGTAGGAGATATTATCTAAAAAAAGGAAGCTCGAAGAATATGAGACAGTGGCACTGACTGAAGAGTGCAGCGCTATTTTGCAGAAAAAGCTCTCGCCTAAATTGAAGGATCCAGGAAGCTTTACTATACAGTGCACTATTGGAAACTTGTCTTTTGATAGAGCGTTATGTGATCTCGGCGCCAGTGTAAATCTTATGCCTCTTTCTATTTTCAAGAAATTAGGAATTGGGGAGGCCAAGCCTACTACGGTCTCTTTGCAACTAGCCGATAGATCCATCAAGTATCCGAGAGGGCTGATAAAAGATGTCCTGGTCAGGGTTGATAAATTCATTTTCCCCGCTGATTTTATCGTGCTTGACATGGAAGAGGATCAGGAGATTCTGATTATTTTGGGTAGACCATTTTTAGCCACTGGTAGGGCTCTTATTGATGTTCAGGAGGGTGAATTGATGCTTCGGGTTCAAGATGAGCAAGTCACATTCAAAGTGTTTCGATCTCTCCCATGTCCAAGTAGTGTCGAGAATTGTTCACAAATTGAAAGTTTAGATATTTTTGCGAAAGACACACACCGGGAAAGTTGTCAGTCAAAGTGTTCAGAATATGATTTAGTTGCTCCGACGTTTAAGAAAATGAAGAACGAGTCGCGTATCTTAGGCATTTGGATATGTCAACTTCATTGTCCATTCACCCACCATCGAAAAATTCTCATACCGTCATAAGTACGTTCGTGGAAAAGAAAATTAAACCGGAACTAAAATGGTTGCCAAGTTATGTGCAATATGGGTGTTTTGGAAAGTTACTATTGTTCAAATCTTTTCGCAAAGAACATTGGATGTCCAAACCAAAAATCGAACTATTAAAGACTAAGGGTCAAAAATTTAAAACACATATGAACGGTTCGATGGACTGGGCGGAGTCCAAATGGTGTTTGTTAAAAGCAAATTGATCTCCAAAAAGGTCGGCTGAAGACTATAAACTTAGCGCTTCTCAGGAGGTAACCCGAGTATTAGTATAGATTTTAGTTTTTTTTGCTATTTTTCCTTCATTTTAGGAGTCTATCTTTTGGCCTTTTTGCTTTGCTTTGCTTCTCTCTCATGTTCTACGTGTTTTCATTTGAAAAATCTGTGCAGGAACTCTCTAGGGGAAATTTTAAGCTTAGGGCCGCGGCACATAAATAGCGGGCCGCGGCATACACAAGTCTAAAAATTTGGCAAACTTGATGTACTCTGTGCCGCGGCTCAGCATTATGCTGATCCGCGGCACACTTGCCCCAAGATCCGCGGCACGATAAGGACGAGCCGCGGCACGAAGGTGCTGAGCCGCGGCACACTAACCCTGGAAGCCGAGGCACCCATGCAATGAGCCGCGGCACGCTGTGAAATGCCTTGATCGCCCAAAACAACCTGTACTGTGGGTCGCGGCTCACTTTCTACGTGCCGCGGCCCCTGATGAAGAATTTAAAGGGCCAGCGCACGAATTAGAAATCAGTCGGCCGAGATAGGTAACACTCCTCCAATCCCTTCTTCTTCCGCGCGGCGCAAGGTCACCATCTCCGAATATCTTCTTCTCATGTTCTTCAATCCAACACAAGGTAATCCTTATTCCTTAAGCTTAATTGCAATATGGATTGAGAAGTGGGGTAATGTTCTTCATTCATTGATGAATTTGTTTTTATTTCCTAAAGTTCTATCAAGATTTTTATCGGAATATGTTGAGATTATCGATTGATTGATTGTGTTTCGTTGATTTGTCATGAATTCCTATAATTTTGTTTGTTGTTGGGGATTGAATACACCAATGATTATTCTTGTTCTTCATTTAAGTTGACGCACGCAAAGTGTTTGATGAAATACCCCAATAAAATGTTTTTAATCTAAACATCTCCAATTTGTTTGCAACAGTACGATTATCTGAATAATATGCCCCCTACCTTAATGCTTAGTTTGAGTTAAAATTTTCGCATCATATCCCTCATATGGAAGTGTGGGTCTTTGACGCTACATTCGTTTTCCCGCACGTTTTAAGTTGTGATTGGTGTATTGTTATTTAAAGTTGTCTAATATCCTGTGTTTATTTTCCAGGAATTCACTATGGCCCGGAAGAGAAAGTTGAGCACAAGGACGAGGACTCGATCATCCCCCACGAGAGGGGAAACCTCACAAAACCGAACGGAAGGGCAATCCCAACAATTTTCCGACCCCGAGATCCATCGAATTTTTAATGAGAGAATTCATCCTCATCCTATAATTCCTGAGCGGGGATTCACTCCCACCCCCCAAGAGGGCGATCTATTAACTATGATTTCGGAAATGGGATGGACTAGATTCGCCGCACAACCCGAACCGGCGGTAATCTCTATTGTACAAGAATTCTACGCCAGAGCTTTATTACCACATATCTAGGGAGGGCAGGTGTTGGGAACACCGGATATACATACTGAGGTCGTCGTCCGTGGCCAGACAATGGACTTCTCGGCAGCCGCGATTCGGAGCTTATACGAGCTTCCTGAGGTAGACGAATCGGCATTTACGTGGACCATGGGTAGCCTCACGAGGGAGGCTTTGCTAGAGGCACTTGCTCAGCCGGATTCCGTTTGGGAAATGCGCGTTTCGGGGTCCACAACTTTCTTCTTCAAAAGTTCCCGCCTCAGTCGGCTCGGACGATCTTGGCTATATTTTCTCTGCTCATGAGTCGACCCTACTTTGCAGATCTGCTCTATCCTGTTTCCTCATGCCAGACTGCTTTATGCCATCACGGCCGGACTTCGATTTGATGTGGCCCCACGGCTGGTCCGGTCTATTCTTCAGTGCATCCAAGGAGGGGCCAAGACGGGGCTAAAACATCCCTCTCTCATTTGTGCCTTATGTCGCCAGTCGGGCGTGACTTGGTCGGATGACGAGCCGACTATAGCACCTCAGGGTCCGATCGATCATCGTATCATATCTCACTTCGACCAGTGGGGTGGCGCACGGGCACACCCGCGGGGATGAGGATTTCTTTTAGACGAGCCACATGAGCACTCCCCCGACCCACTTCTTCGACTCATGAGCCGGCGGGCGTGCGAGGGTCAGACCAAGTCCACTCCACCGACAGCGAGAGATCACCTTCTTAAGGCGATGTTTGACGTCTTGAGGGAGGAGATGCGAGCAGAGAGAGATAGCGTGATCGCTACTGCTCGAGAGGAGATGTACGAGCAGGTTCGCCGGGCCAATCGGTGTGTGGAGAGGCGCTTAGCTGCGAGAGACGCCTACCAGCAGGACTACTTAGCTGTTTGGACGGACCAGATCTTTCGCCCGGACGGACCTTTCATTCCTCCGGTCAGGCCACCTACACCACCCACTTCACCGGACGAGACTGATGCCAGTGCCTGAGCTTACCTTAGGGGAGTACTTGACCTTTCTCTTACTGCATGCAACACCCCAAACTAGATGGATATTACAGTACCATGGACCCCCCGACTGGGACCCACCAGGCGAATGAAAACTGATGAATTAAATAATATAATTGTAGTACCGAACCACATTATATAACCAAATACTCCGATGAGGAGCTCAAGTACAATATACCAGGACAATACAGAATACTAGTATATTTTATATGAAGATAAAATACACCACCCTGAATAAATAAACATCTCAAACGGAATTTGCAGCGGAATAACAAATGAAGAGAAATAAAGATGACTGAAATGACTGGGGCCCCCACTAGTATCACTAGGACTCCTCGCCGTCAACATGCTCTTCCCGTGCCTTTGCCTTGCCGTGACCTGAAAACAATATCCCCCAATGGGGTCAGTTACACAGAACAACAATCCTCAAGTGTTGAAAATACACAGTCATGATATATCTTTAATTATGAAATATCCTTAATTATGAATTAAGATGAAGAGGAGTATCATAGTACGCCCGTAATGTTCTGTGCAAGTGTACAAGACGAATGACCGGACACACCCGTCCTTGTACCTAATTAGTCTCACGGAGGTAAATGTTACCGTGTGCACAGTCCAATGTATCGGTGAACCCAATACATGACTATCGTGTGCTCGACTAAAAATTCCACACATCCGCACTCGGCCACGCAATATGAACTCAGAAGGTCATATGAACGAGAATGACCACAATGAATAATAATTCGACCAGGTCAAGAATGACTCACCGAGATGAAAATTATAGTGAAGTGATTGATAACTCAATGAAATGATTGGAACCATCGTTCCTCGTGAATGAAGTGATTATTCGACAATTACAAGTCTCAATACGGTTAATACAATGATGAATGAGTTATGATTATGAATGAACAACAACAAAAGGAATGAATATCCTTTTAACCGAGTAAGAATTAACACAACACCGATGAACAAAGTCCTTCCACGAACAACGTCCTAAATGAGATGTCGGTCGTTCCAATAACCTTGAATAACACAATTACCAACAATCCGCTCAATATACGAATCAAACACGATTATAACGAACTCAAAACGTCAAAACGACTAAACCAAGTTCATTGGGGCATAATATCGAACACGTTGTGACCAAACTTTGATTGTTAACAACCAAACCTTAATTATACCAACATCAAATCCCCAAAAAGTGTTTCAATCCAACAAAACATCTTCAATACGATCAATAATCCGATATGAATATCCAAATTCGTGATTACAACAAAGATTAATCGAAAACCACAAAATCCAACTCAATATTCAAAGTGTTCTTGGATAATCCTTCAATAATCCATTGAATAATCATACATATCCATAATCATGCGTACTTCACTACATACAACATGGTTTTAACGTCCAAAACATCATATCTCAATACAAAATTGAAATCCAATAGGTTTGATGAATATTACCTTTGAAGATCCAAGTACTTTAATCCGATGAAATCTCGTTAGATCGACAATCCGAGCTTCACAACCGAATGAAAATGATGAAAAACGAATAATCAAGTGATTGATAATGAAGATTCTCTCCCACAAACCCTCTCTCTCGGACCAAGGTGAAAAAGTGTTGAAAAATGAGGAAATCCCGTCGGTCCACCTATATAAAGCCCAAGGACGCAGGACCAATCCGCACGACCAAGTGTCCGTGCGTCCGGTCGTGCGTGAGTCCACTGTCGGCTGTTGTTCATAACGCACGAGCGCCGCGCACGACCAGATGCTCGTGCGGCCTACTCGTGCGGCCCTGCTCGACAAGCAGTTCTGCCGAAAACGATGTACCGAGTACAAAAATCACAGAATTCGAGAAGTACGGGGACAAAAGTACGAGTATGACAAATATTCCTCCGAATAGTGAACACAAATGAATGAGTACGAAATGATGAGTGATTAATAATGACTGAAAATTACCGAGTGACAATTACTGACTGATAATTACTGAATAAAAATGACTGAATTACAACCGGGTATTACACTGCGTATTATTATTTGTTGTCCATTGAGGTCAGTGTACTTCTTAAGTTTTTTTTTTGGGGGGGGGGTTACTTTTAGTTGTTATTTATTGATTTTAGCCTTGCTTGTCTTCTAAGATATTCTGGACATTGTTGCATTCGTGAGTATTTCGTGCTGCCTTGTGTAAGACCGATTATATGATACTGTTTTCTTTTTGAAGAAACGAATGAGTATTGGTCGAGTTCACATTATGCGATATTTGTTTCCCTCGAGTATTCATTTTGGTCTGATTTTTTTGCGTCATTGTGGTACTCTTGGCATATAAGAAATGAAACATACGTGTTTATAGTGTCCGCATTACACGAGCCGTCGTCTATATGTCTGGTGGCGCTATTCACTTATCTAGTCATCCAGTAACATTAGTCTTGTTGGCATTTAATTTAAGTACTTAAGGTTAGGCATTGAGTCGGACATTTTTAATTCTCAAAATTGGAGCAATTTTGCATGTTCTATGATGGGAGGTCTAGTAACCGGGGGTATTCACATGACCCGTTGTTTACTCTCGCGTAAAACGGCAACCCTGAATAGACTAATGGTTCAGAAAAATCGCATCTCCGATGATAGGAAGCCAAGTAACCGGGGGTATTCACGTGACCCATTGTTTACTCTCGCGTAAAACAGCAACCTTGAATCGGACATGCGGGAGTAGCTATTCGAGTTTTTTCTCCGCTGTAGAGGGAGACTTAGTAGAAGCATTCATGAGCCCCATGAGTGTCTTTTACGTCAAACGGTTCCCCAATACATGAGAATGGAAATCCACCCTAGGGTTCTTCCGATGAAACATCCCGGGAGTCGAAACCTAGTGGTTAACTCGAATCATTATAATGAGTATATATAAGGGAGTGCTGTCCGGGGAATATTATTTATGATGAGATTCTTGTGTTTTTGCCACGAGACTGTGGGACTGGGTGAGTTGGCTTGTTATACTTTCAACATTCGTATTGGCGGTCGGCTCAATTCACGTTTGTTAATATTTGAGCCTTGATTTTCTTCATGAACTATTGATTAGCACTAAAAATGGTTACCTTATGGAATCATTGTCCGTAATGTGACTCACTAGTACGATACTCGTATTATTCTTTGAGATTTTCAGGGCAATATTAATTAGTTGAGCACTATGGATTTGCACGATTGCCCACGATACTTGTCGTCTTATTTGAAATTCATTTTTGCTTGAGGACAAGCAAAGGCTTAAGTTTGGGGGTATTTGTTACATGTATTTTTGTGCGCTTTATTATCATTATTTTATCTCCATTTTGGGTTTAATTCTGCATAAATGAGCTTTTGATGCATTATGTTTATATGTTTTGAAGGAAATTAGAGTTCGGAAGCTTAAACGAAAAAAACGGGCCAAAATGACATTTTTTGGTCAAGGGCCGCGTCGCATCGAGCCGGAGCCGCGGCACAGACACAACTCCAAGCTAACCGGTACAAACTGTACTGGGGGCCGCGGCACGCTCATTCTGAGCCGCGGCTCGTAAGGAAAAATTGCCCAGGCCTGGGCAGCGCATGGACAAGGGCCGCGGCACATTTAAGCTGGGCCGCGGCACATTTAAGCTGGGCCGCGGCACATTTAAGCTGGGCCGCGGCACATTTAAGCTGGGCCGCGGCACATTTAAGCTGGGCCGCGGCCCGCGGCGCAGGTTCTTTGATGTCAGCCCGCGATTTTGACTGTTTTGGAGGCGGTTTTGACCTATTTTCTCGGACGCATTTTTGGAGGCGGAAAGAAGGTTATAAAAAGGCAGTGTAGGTCAGAAAAGAAGGCATCTAAGAGGAGGAGAGAAATACCTAGCAGCAGAAAGTGAAGGCCAAAGAACAGAGATTCAGTTCTTCAATTGTGTTTGAATCTCTTCCTATGTTTTATTCAAATCTTTGTGTATTGATTTCTAGCATGTCGGGCTAGACCCTTTATTTCTAGGATTGTGATGAAACCGAGATTCTGATGAATTAATTCTTGATTTTATGTTATTAATATATTTCCTTTTTTTATTGAGTTTTCCCAATTGTTCTCAATGCTTTCAATTGTGTGGCGTATAACTGAATTGTTATAATTACGTAATGTGAATCGGGAGAGGAGAGTTAGTAGTGAAAATTGGGTGAAACAGTTTTGTCTTATGAGATAGGAATATACTCATAGGAATTGCGAAGCTCGTTTGAAGATTTTAGAACTATTTGGCTATTGTTGAATTAACTCACCTAGGAATAGAGTGAATTATTCACCTTGGAAAATTCTTCTGACCTCGGGAGAGGCATTAGATTATCTTAGAATCTTCGCTTTCAATAAATTGGGAAATTACATAAATTATATTAATCAAGATTAATTCAGATTAATCGAGGTGAATTCTCAATCCTAGATTCTTCTCTTATTTGATCTACTTTCTTCGGATTATTGATTTTGTTATTTGTTTCTACTTTATTGCTTTATTTAGTTTTTAATAATTCTTCAACCTCAGAATTCGGTCGTTCAAATAAAATTAGGAATACGAATAAATTGGTAATTAGTGCATCAGCCCTCGAGGGAACGATATATTTCTTATCACTTTATTACTTGATTACGACAACGTGCACTTGCGTTCACAAAAATTCGTAACACAAGTTTCGTCACTTTTGAACTGTTGATATCATTGATCCTTATTGTCATTTCGGTGAGTTTCTTGATCCTTAATCGGATATGTGATTTATTGAATTCGTTGTCATGTTGTATCGCGACATATCCAGAATCATATATGCATTCCGATTGGTTATTGTGTAGGATTTTTAGCCAGGCACATATATAGTCATGCGTGGATATTTCTGTATTGGACTGTGCACACGAGATGTAGTTCGTGAGGCTAATTAGGTACATTGTCCCACGTATATCCTAGATTCCGTATAGGGGGTGGACATGTGCACTGACACATTTCCGGATCGGGCGTACTGTGATGTCCATCTTGAGCCGTACTATTTTTGCTCGTTCATAGTCCATTTATATATTTGGATGTGTTCGACATTTTGTGACTAATCATTCATACGCCCGAGGGGTATGTTCGTTAGTCGGGTTGTTTTCCTTGAGATCTAATGTATGTGAATTGTATAATATCTTGAGAGTTCATTTATCATGTATATATGACCCTGTGTTGGGCGAAATACTTGTGTTGTATTTTAGGTCGACGAAAAGGCAAGGCAGGGGAAGATCATGGTGACGGCGAAGGGTTCGAAGGATACTAGTTCGGGGCCCCCAGTCTTTTGTTGACCGGTTTTGTTCGAACCGTGTAATGTTATCTTTCCGCTTTATTTTAAATCAAGGAATAATGTATTGTTATTTAAGGTGTATTCCATCTCCATTTAGATTATACTCGTATTTCGGATCCTGTGTGTAATAAGGGTGTTGGCCATACTACTGTAAACTCTTAATCGGAGTAAATACTATGTATTGTGGTTCGGTATCACAAGTATTTCGTAATTAATCTATATTTTGGGTATCGCATGGTGGGTCCCAGTGTGGGGTTCACGACACTATAATGGCCGCCTTTTTGGGGTGTTACAGAAGATGGTATCAGAGCGTGTCGATTTTTTTTTTGAGTCATTGTGAAATGAACTAGTATCAAGAGACCTTCGTGTCACGTGTGACCTGTGCAAGCGCCTGATCCTACGAGCCAAATGCGGTATGTACTCTACGATCCATGATTTAATTCCTGGCATGAAATTGATATTGGAATCGATCTACTTGTTGATCTTGTTATTTTCGAGGGTTGTGGCAGGATTTATCTGATTGATAATTCAAGGTAAATTCTAAATTGATAATATGATTGAAATTGTTGGACTCAACGTCGATATGATATTCTATGTTGCACTCGTAGTGTCGATAATTCATTATGAACTGTTTTCTTGGATATATAAATTCTTGTTGCTATTAACTTAGCATGACTTTTGATTGGTATCATGAACTGTACTTATGGTTATAACTACGAATTGATTCTTTCAGTATGGAAAGAAATCTGAGAGGCCGTGGCAGAGGGGGACGAGGCCGCGGAAGGGGCCGAATCCCGATACCACGAGCCAACAGGCATGCGAAGGGACCAATCGCACCACACTGGACGCGAGGATGCGCATGTCGATCCTTACGCTGTGATGCAAGGCATGATGGCTCAGATGACCCAGATGGGTTAGTTAATGAAAGCTATGCAGAGAGATACTGCCACCTCTTGTACATGGCGGAACGGTGAGTCGGATCATCAGCGACATCTCTCGCCAACGACCCCCGACTTTTGAAGGCTCCTCTGAGCATGCTGATATCGTGCATTGGATTGAACACTTCGAGAAACTATTTGATATGGTAGACTGTCCAGCAGAGAATCACGTCTCTGTAGCAGCTTACTATCTTGGCAAGGGCACCCACACCTGATGGCTTTCGGTGAGGCCAGCTGATGGCGTATGTACTTGGGAGGAATTTAAAAATCTCATGCTAGACCGTTACTATTCGGGTCCTCTCCGCGAGTCCAAACTGTCAGAATTGCTGAATCCAGACCCATCCGAAGATGATGATGTACTATCTATTGCCGAGAAATTTCAGGCATTTCTTCCTTTTGCCTCGACGATTGTCCGAACGATATTGGACTTCAAGTCTCGGTTGCCTTTACTGAAGAGCTTAATAGATTGGGGGTTCAACACAAGAAATCCTCAGTTAGTCATTCTCAGGGAAATGGGTAAGCAGAAGTAGCCAACAAACTGATCTTGACAGCCAAAAAATCTGGAAAGAAGCGAGGGGAAGTGGCTGGACGACCTCCCCCTTGCCCTATGGGCAGTTCGTACAACCACTCGGGGGCGACTCGGGAAACACCCTTTGCCTTGACGTACGGTTCAGAAGCCATGGCTCCAACAGAGATGGCACTCCCGACCTTTAGGGTAAGCAACTATGACAAAGCGGTCAATGAATATAACAGACTTCTGGATTTGGACTTTCTTGATGAGAAAAGACTAGCTGCACAACTAAGGATGATTAACTACAAACAAAGGACCAAGGCCTATCATGACAAAAAGGTTAAGAAAAGGGTGTTTGAAATGGGTGATTGGGCATTAAGAAAGATTGAGTCTACTCACCAAAAAGCTCAACAAAACAAACTCTCTCCAAATTGGGATGGCCCTTACATTGTAACCCACGCTATCCGGGAGGGGACCTACATGCTTAAGACACCCGAGGGGAAAGAGCTGAAACACCCATGGCACTTAGAGCACTTGAGAAAGTATTACCAATAGAAGAAGTTAAGCCGAGCTATTCGTTTACATCTTTGATGTAAATGATTTTATCTATCAAAATCCTTTTCATCATTCTATCAAGTACTTAATTTGTACGTGCTTAGACATTACATAACAATGTCTGAATATTAAAACAAGTCTGGAGCACTAACGCCTGACTTAAACATTTAAAGGCAACTCTTGCAAATTCAGATGAAAGTCTAGTTCCTATAAAGACTAAAGCATACATAACATGCTTGGTTACCAATATGCCGAGTTAAGATTAAGAAATCTAACTCAGACAATGTGAGCCTAGTTTTGACATCTAGTCTGCTCAAATTTAAAAACGAGTACAAGACACTCAACATGCGAGTTAAGATTAAGACATCCAACTCAGACAATCTGAGCCTAGTTCTAACAACTAGTCTGCTCAAATTTAAAAATGAGTACATGACACTCAACACACCGAGTTAAGATTAAGACATATAACTCCATAGACATATTAAATCCCAGTTCTGACAACTAGTTCGCTCAAATCTAAAAAGTATAAGGCACTTGACACACCGATCATAGATAAACAGTCCCTAGGTCACCCACAAGTAAACCAAGACATACATCTCGACTTTACCACGATGGAGGGTGGTGCGACCGCCTCTTAGGATGCATTGAAATAAGCTGACCTTAGCAGCTCGACCTGGCTTGAAAACAGTTCGTGGCTGGTTAAGTATGAGACAAGCATCTCGAAAGACGAGATAGGAAACTTGAGCATAAACTGCGTAACAAATGAAGTACAGAAGCAAATACGGCAAAAACACCCGAATTAGGTTGAAAATAAGACCAAGCTTAGAAGAACATATGAAAGCATAAAGGCCCCGATAAAATGACCGAGATCACATATCACAAATATCCAGATAAAAAAGGAAAAATACATTGTTCAAGCCAAACCGGCTTTACAACCCATCCAAATACAAACACAAAAACTGAACTATCCAAGTCCGGCGCCATCCTCATCCTCGTCCTGTGCTATCAAGTCATCGAAGTTATTCTCTTGAGGATTCGGAGGATCCCATGCTGGCTTCCCTTCTTGAGAATCCCTAGCCCGTATGTTCTTAAGAGCATTCCCAGAGTACAGGATCATAAAATGAGTCGCCCTGGCTTCGGCACTATAAGGATCTTGGACGAAGAGTCAGGCAAGCTTCTCCAGAGGCACCTCGACTTCAGGGTTAATGTAGAGGAGCCGAGACAAATTGGACCAGGCATCGCCGTAGACAAAGCCTGCTTCGTCAACCAAGTCATCCCGATACTGCTTGCTCTTTCTGTATCGATCGACAGTGGCCTCCTCGTTTCCGGGTATGCTCTCCTCAAGAAAGGCCAGCCTTTCATCCGCGACATTCTTCTCTAATGCCAAGACATCGGCCCTCTTCCTTTGTGCCTCGGCCTCAGCAATCTTCAGGGCGGACTCAGACTGAAGCAACGCCTCCTTTAACTTCCCCAAATCCTCAAGCGTGGACTTTCTGGCCGACTCGGCCTGTTCAACCTTCAGCACGGACTCGTGCACCACGGCATCGTGAGAAGCCTTATCCTTCTCAAGGGTTTCTACCCTCTCAGCGAGCTTAGCAGCGGATTCTTGGGCCGACTTAGCAGCGGCCTCGTTCTTGCGCGCCAAATCCACCACTTGCCTAAATACGGCATACTCGTGCTGGGTTATGGAGTCAAGCTACAAAAAGAAAAAACAAACTCGGGACCCGGCGAATTGCAGAAAAGAAATTACAAAGTATGAAAAATCGAGACGGGATAATGGTACCTCACTAAGAATCAAACCCTTCCTGTTGAAGAGTTGAAGTGAACTCGGCTTGTCAGCAACGAGCCGTTCAATTTAAGACGTATTCATAATGCGCTTGATGACCGGTCCCCCAAGCTTTAGGGCGACCCCGAATCGAACAGTCGAATCAAACCCAGACATAATGGGCGCAGCAAAAAAGGATTCGACCCAGTTTTTGATCTCGACATTAGTAAGGGCGAAATTCGAGGACGAACCATGTGGCGAGGGAATGGTTTTTTTCTGAGATGACTCTTCTCGATCTCAACCTCCATCATCTCTCGGCCTCTTCTGTCTCTGGCGTCACTCTACCTTCCCCAATCTCAACCCAGTTCTTGAGAGTGCCCCTGGCCTTGATTCTGGGTACGAGCACGAGTAGGGCTAACTTCCCCAATAGGCTGCCCCTCGACTTCTGCTTCAGGGTCAGATGAAACTCCGACTTGAAAGATGGGCGGCTCTTTGGGAAGCAATGACTCCCCCTTATCTTGCAGCTTTTTTTTGCCGAGCCTCCATGTCAGCATGGCTATTCTCAACTCCCCTCAACCGGGACAACCTCTTCTTCTTACAAGCTGCCATGACCTGGTCAACGTGCTCCTCATCAACCTTCTGGATTTTCTCCATTGAGAGATCTACACAAAAATAAATGTTATCCCAGGATGAAGAAAATTACATCCTACGATGTCCACAGACTTTAAGCACTTGTCCCCCTCGGCTCTGCAAGTTGCACAATCCTCGTGAAAGATGAAATTAGGGTGAACAACCCAGTTAGGAAATCAAGTCCCCCTTTTAACCTCGACCAAAGGTCTAACCCCATCTATGGGCCCCCTCATTAGGACAGGCTAAGCATGGTAATGAAAGTCTCTCTCCAGCTCGGACCAGTTAAGAATGGCAATGGAGGAGAACTGCTCGATCTTCGCAATCAAATTGGTACTCCAGTCCGACTCATGAACGCGCAAAGGGCGATGCAGTGAATTAACGGGTGCTTTGAATTCCTAGCCATGCCGGCTCTCAACCTTGATCACGTGCCTGTTCCAACCCGTAACCTTATTGACGGTGTTTGAAATGGGGGAGCTTGGGTTTGTTGGGGTCGGATTTAATGGTGATGGTTCTGGTTTTGGAGTTATAAGACGAGTTGAAGAAACGAAAGAAGGCAAACATGCATGGCTCGAATCCGAGACTACAACAAAAGATAATAAAGGCGGTGAGATACATATGTTGGGAGTATGCCCTCGAATGCCACTTAGAGGATGATTGAGTGAGGGCATTGTATTTGTAATTATGTAAATCACTAATATAAGGCAATGGATGTTTCTTTATTTACTGGTAGTTATTGGCATTCCTAACTCGTAAATATACATATAGAAACTATTCCGTGTATTTGAGAGCAAAACGTTCCACTCCTTATTGGATAAAGAGGTCGGCACTGGAAAGGTTTATAGCTCAAATACTTAATCGTTCGCAAGTCGATGAAACTTGACTGGGTGTTAAGTTTATGTGAAGACTTGTATGACGTGTTCTTTGACATGGAGAGTGCCTGTCGAACGCTAATGGTTAGTGGGATCACACGTTATAGGTATGCTAATTGGATTAATATACTTGAACCGACTCACCCTCAATTCGTCACACGGATTTCACTCCGGGACAGTTAATGACGGAATCGAAAGGTTGTGATAGGTATTCGTGAACCTTCGACTTGGGGATTTAGTAGGGATGTGCTTGTGACGTCAAGATTTTCATTAGAGTAGTTCGACCCTGTAAACCGGAAGGCGGGGGTCAACCTCGACGTGCATCTTGACGGGCAAGTAGCAGGTCCTACTGAATACCAAGATAGAATTCTTTCTCCCGTTAGTGAGCGGGTTATATGTCCTATGCGGTTATTGGCAGATGAGATCATAAGTCTTTGGCCAAAGCATTGGAGCTAGTTGTATTAGATACACTACAGCTCGATGATCTCGATTTGCATTAACGCATGCATAGCGTCAAGTACAGATAGGGTTTGACTGACCGTGACCCTATAACTTGATCGGGACATTTAAAAGAAGGGTTTATACGTATACTGGTATTCATGACAGAATGGTTCTTGAATGATCCCAATCATTCGTTCTCAGTTGGGGTATAGTGTAGGCCGCCAGGCTGGCTAGGTGGTGCTACTACTCTTTGGTTCCTCCCATTGCTGACTGAGACGAACCTACCGAGTCGCGCAATAGGATTGACGACGGAATGAATCGAGCTTATTATCTCATTATGAATATTAGATATTGGATATCTAAATTTGGGACATTGGATGTTTAAATTGATTTATTGGATAAATTAATTTATGGCCTAATGAATTAAATAAATTACTGGGTGATTAATATAATTCATGGATATAATTATTTCTTGAAGTAATTAATTATGTTATTATGTATTTGATATGATTAATTAATTGGATTAATTAATAGATATAAATACATCAAAACGGAATCGGAGTTTATCTATTTGGACTCACGGGAGTTCGAAACAAACCGAACTCGTCCGATTTTTCATCTTGGCCGCCCCTCTTCCACCTAACTTCATCTTGTCTTTGGTTTTCATTTTTAAATGAAAAGACAGACTTTTGTGGGGCAATCACTCATGTGACATGAGTTGAGAACATGGGGTGGAATTAGAATAGGAAGGGAAGACTTCATCTCTCTCCTACACAATTCATTGCTATGGTTGGCGAGAGAGAGAAAGAGTGAGAAAGAACTTAGAGTTCATTCCAAAGTCTTCATCTCCTTCTTCATCTTGTTCTTGTTGTTCTTGGAGAAAAATAAAGAAATCAAAGAGAGAAAGTGAATTATACACTTAGAGTGTTATAATTTCATATTGGAAGCTTCATCACTTAGCTCTAGCCGTATCCTCGGAGGATAGCAAGGTGATCGTCGTTCCAGTCGTTTCTCCGGTGCGTGGCAAGTAGAGACGCGGTGCTTTCGGAATTGGATCATTCAAGATCTTGGAGCGGATTGAATTGCAGGGAGATCGCCTAAAGCTTCGGGAATAGCTCAAGAGAAGGATACCATTTAATCAATAGTCTACAAGGGTATGTTTTCTCGTAACTCTTGTGTTTCGTTTATATATTCATATATACGTAGCTCGATCGATCCTCCTAGGTATTCAGATCGAATTAATTTTCGTTTTACCACTTCCGCTGGGCCTTCATTTTAGGCACCGAATCCCAACAGTGGTGTTGTTACCCAAAATATTATCTGGAGATAGATATTGCTGGAATGGATGAGTAACAAACAAAATGCGATAGCATGTCCGTGGGGAAGTAAATAACACAAGATTTGCTGGGTTTGTTAGGCCCGGGCTTGAATGCTCTCGCGAGATGTTATTAACACGAATACGTTGGAGTACAAATATTAATGTAAGAGTGCGATTACAATGTGTGTGAAAGACCCTAATTATCTAGCTCTTGAGTGCTGCTCTGTGAGTTCTTGAACTGCAGGGAGTTCTTGTCTCTGCCGACCGTCTTTTGGTTAAGAGGTTATGAGAGAGAAAATCCGAGAGAAAGCAGCCCGAAAAACCAGACCCTGTTCCAAGTGCAGGAAGCTTTATATTTATAGGTGGAGCTGGGATGTCTTCATCCTGACGGGCGATCGTCTTTCCTGTATTATAATAAGGGGGCGATCGTCTTTTAGCACATGGGCTGGTTGCCTTAAAGTCCGCTGCTGCTGCTGGCATCAAGCTGTGGGGACCAATGAGAAGACGCCATGTGCCTTACGTCGCTGTCCCAGGAGGTCCCACTTTGGACCTTTCGGCGGGTCTGTCGGTAGGTGAGAAGATGGTGACAGGCTGTGGTCAACGATCCATGTTCTGCGGCGCCATTCACGGATCTGCACATGGGTCCTTGCTTCGAGTTTTGGCCTTCGCATACTAGACGGATGTTGGTTTCACGTGGCAAGAGGCGGTCGTCCATGACCGGGCACTTGGGACGACCGCTAGTTGTCGGGAGACGATCGCCTTGGCAGTCGATCGCTCGGTGCTGGGTCCTGTTCTGGGTCTTGTGATCGGCAAGTCTGCCTTGGTCTATTTGACTCTGGTTCGGTCGCCCGGTCTTTGTGCCGATCGCCCGTTGAGGTGTATAAATCTTGACACAACAATTGCCCCCCACCTTGCTCCGATGTTGAAGATATGGGGTGAGGTGGTTCCACTGGCGATCGTTTGGGATAAATACGGGCGATCCGTTGAGCGGACTTTGGTCTCAGATATGGGCGACCTGATCGATTGGCGAGCTATCTTCGGTCTTGTTCTTGTGATCTTTAATTTTGCAGATCCCTCGTGGAAAGCCGATTATTTCGACCTTGAGGAACCGTGCTGAGGGAGGCGATCTCGTGCCTTGGTCCATCATGTTAGATGATGAACTGTAGATGGCGAGCGAGTCCTCCATTTTTGGAGATGTTTGCTTGGGCAGTAGCCTTTCGTTGTACTTTAGCCTTCGGGCGACCGTGTTTGATACTGGCGATCGGATTGGGAGACTGGCGATCGTCGTTCTGATGCCGATCGCGGCACTTTGGCCTTTCCACCCGGGGCTCCGGCTAAGTAACTAGACTGTCCAGCTTGCCCTCCTCGAACAATCTCCAGAGTTGTCTGAAGAGGTCGCGGCATTGATCGGTGTTGTGGCCGGGACTCTTGTGGTAAGCACAAAATTTGTTGCGGTCCAGATGACTGTGGTCCCTTACCGCCTTCAGCTTGCTTAGCCGCTCGCGCCCCTGGATGGCGTAGAGAATATGAGTCGGAGATAGATTGAGGTTGTGGTAGAGATGGGTTTCCACGTCCTCGAAGGTCCTGAAATCACCGGGCGGTTTGGCGGACGCCTTGTTGGACTTGGCAATCGCCGTCTCTGCCCCCTCGTCTTGGCGAAGGGCGAGCATCCTCCGCCTGGCCAAAAAGTCTGCGGCCTTGGCGCGGAAGATTGCGTAGGTCGGGAGGATGTCCTTCGTAAGGTGCCTGAACATGGGCGAAAGACCATTGAATCCCCCTAGGACCGAGTACAGGGCCATCTAGTCGCTTACGGGCTCGCCGTTGAGGATTATCTCATCCACCCGGTCGATGTAATCTTCGTCGGTCTCGTCTTCCCCCTGCTTGATTTTCATCATGCGGTGGGGACCTTCTGGTCGAGCGACCTTAGCGGCGAAGTACGAAGTGAAGTCGTTAGCCAGTTGTTCAAAGGAACTGATGGATCATGGTGGCAATGAGATGTACCACCTATGGCCCAGGTCGCCCAGTGTTAACGAGAACATTCGGCACCTGGTCGCGTCTGATGCCCCGCACCCGGTCATGTAGATCTGAAACTTGCTCAGGTGAGTCTCGGGGTCCGATCCCCCCTCGTATAAAGGTGTCTGAGGAGGAGCGATCCTTGGCTGCATGGGGGCGAGTTCGATCTGGACCACGAGCGGCTCGCTCGGCCCAGCGATCTTTCTCTTGGCGCCTGCCCCAGTTTCTAGGAGCGCCTTCATCCCATCGAGCTAGTGTTGCATTGCGGCCATCGCCGTAGCTTGGTCGCTCGTGGTTTGGCTCTCGGAGTGGGAGCTGAGGCGATCGTGTACCGATCTCCTGGCTCCGTGGCAGGCGATGAGGTCGTCGCCGCCGATCTTGGTTCTTCGGCGAGGAGGAGCCAGATGGCCGGTCTGCCTTCTGGAAGTTGGGTAAGCTGAACTCCTGGTGACGGATTCGGGCTCCGTCGTCTCGTGGCTGGGGCCAGAATGCCCCGGTCGCCAAGATGGGTCGCTGCCTAGGCGGTTGAAAACAGAACCATCCCGCCCCGCGAGTGCTTCTGCTTGCGAATCGGGGCTTCCTGACGATCGCTCGACAAGTAACCCCTTGAGCTTCCGTTTGCCCGCACGGCGGAAGGCTGATGGGGTAACTACGGGCGTATCGCATGCTCTCCTTCGCTCCCGTAGGATGGCCATGGCCTCCTCGATCTGTTCCGCTGTTTGGAACTGATCGAGCGAGAGGCTAGGGCCGTCCCTCGGGGGCGGGATCGAGAGTCTCGAGCCGCCGGGGCTACCCTCCGCCGCAGGCTGGGGCTCAGATTGAGCCGGAATAAGGCGTCCAGCAGATTGGAGAGTGGATCTCTTTGATGTGGTGACAGACGTCATGAATCTGAAGGTTTTTGTTTAAAGAACAGTGAGTGTTTCTCCAAGTATATGCCCCGGAGAACAGTGAGTGTTCTTCGAGACGGTCGGAATAAAAATAAAGGTTAAGATCCCCTTCCTCTAGCACCAATTGTTGTTACCCAAAATATTATCCGGAGATAGATATTGCTGGAATCGATGAGTAACAAACAAAATGCGAGAGCACGTTCGTGGGGAAGTAAATAACACAAGATATGCCGAGTTTGTTAGGCCTCTCGCGAGATGTTATTAATACGAATACGTTGGAGTACAAATATTAATGTAATACTGCGATTACAATGAGTGTGAAAGACCCTAATTATCTAGCTCATGAGTGCTGCTCTGTGAGTTCTTGAACTGCAGGGAGTTCTTGTCTCTGCCGACCGTCTTTTGGTTAAGAGGTTCTGAGAGAGAAAAGCCGAGAGAAAGCAGCCCGAAAAACCAGACCCTGTTCCAAGTGCAGGAAGCCTTCTATTTATAGGAGGAGCTGGGATGTCTTCATCCTGACGGGCGATCGCCTTTCCTATATTATAATAAGGGGGCGATCGTCTTTTAGCACATGGGCTGGTTGCCTTAAAGTCCGCGGCTGCTGCTGGCAGCCAGCTGTGGGGACCAATTAGAAGACGCCATGTGCCTTACGTCGCTGTCCCAGGAGGTCCCACTTTGGACCTTTCGGCGGGTCTGTCGGTAGGTGAGAAGATGGTGACAGGTTGTGGTCAACGATCCATGTTCTGTGGCGCCATTCGCGGATATACACATGGGTCCTTGCTTCGAGTTTCGGCCTTCGCAGACTAGACGGATGTTGGCTTCACGTGGCAAGAGGCGGTCGTCCATGACCTGGCACTTGGGACGATCGCTAGTTGCCGGGAGACGACCGCCTTGGCATTCGATCGCTCGGCGCTGGGTCCTGTTCTGGGTCCTGTGATCGGCAAGTCTGCCTTTGGTCTATTTGACTCTGGTTCGGTCGCCCGGCCTTTGTGCCGATCGCCCGTTGATGTGTATAAATCTTGACACAACAAGTGGTATCGGAGCGTAGGTCTTGCGATCGTATATACGATATTGGCATTTGGAATGCTTGATTAGATGGTGAATGATTTGGAATCATTTTAGTCATAATCGTGGTATATGTTTTTTGTTCGTTCTACTTGTATTTTTCGTAACTTTATGTCTAAATATAAATCTTAAATTTCTGGGAAATATTATTTATATTGAAGATATGAAATTCGGAAAATATTGATATTGGATATCCGGTCGAAAATCTAGCCCCGAATCGTCGTAGGACGACTTTTTGGTCAAAAAGTGCATTCTGGCCAAGAGTGACTCGACCGTGTCCTGGGTGGCTCGGTCGTGTCCGACAATCTGACCAGGCCACTGCCTGGCAGACCCGACCGTGTCTGGCCGGCAGGATTCCGGAAGTGACTCGACCGTGTCAGGCGACACGACCATGTCTGGCAGGAATGTCTGGGACACTGCCGGCATGACCCGACCGTGTCAGGCGACACAGGCCGTGTCTGGCCGGCAGGCTACCGGCAGTGACTCGGCCAGACAGGCCAGTTTTCACCCAGCTCGATTTTTTTGTGTATTCTTGAAAATTAATCTCCCGCATATTAAATTAGATTTAATATGATTAAAATAATTTATGGTATTTCTTTTTATAAGGGAAATTTATTGGAATACTTGTGATCGACTGAATTATTTTGAACGTTTTCATATTACCGATTATGTGAATCGATTGGATCGGTTCGTATTTTTGATTGGATCAATGTATCTCTACGCTTTCCGTTTATATATTATTTATTGGATGAATGCGTTTGAATGGGGATGTGGTTCGGGGACTTAGTTTTTGAATTGTTCGTTTTATTCGATTGGGTTGTAAAGGCCGTTTTGAGCCTATTTATTTTACTAGAAATATTTGTATCTAGGATGCAATTTTCAATGTAAATTTTATATGTAATGACGAAGACCGGAGGAAGATCCGTTTCGAGAAAATGAAGATTCAAGACGAAGACTTGTAATTAGATTACGGAGTTTTTGTGTTCTAGGAACGGTCCATGAACCACATGTTGGTAGCAACTAGGTTGTGAATGGTTGTTTTCATATTGTATGAATGCCATAAATGCGCTTAACTGATTAATGTGCAAAGTGTAACGTTAATCGCGAAAATTCTCCCACGACAAATTATTAAGTTTATAAGGTTTCAAGGTTTTCCTTCCCTCCATCGAGCTTTCGGGAAATTGAAACCCAAACCGAATGTGCTATGCTTCCGAGTTGTCGGGGTAGTCGTTCGGGGAGGACGGATAAATTATCGGGAGCGCATTGGATGCCTTCGGTTGGAGCAAATTTTATCCCTAGAAACATGATAGGTTGCCGGATAAGATTCAATTGTGAAACTGATTTGCGTCGATGGTATAAACTTAACTTGTTCAGGAACCATAGAAATTGTATAGGTTGAGGGGAGTGAACAAGGGGAAAAAGAAGATCGTATCATCCATTAGATGGGTTGGTGTTGGACACCACTTTATGAAAATTAATAGACTAGAAACCTGTTCGGTTGCCCTCTATTAAGATTTATAAAGAACTCGATCACCACTATGAAGTAGAGCGACGATACTTTCGGATTTCACATGGGAGTGTGTTATTCCGATAAAAATAGTGGGAGCTGGGTAACAAGAATAGAAAAGACCTTCATTCTATACTCAGAACATAATTGAACGAGTCACTAATTAATCTGTCGTACTTAATGCAGACATAACTCTCAATATGACAATGAACCCACTCGCAATTCTACTAAAAAAGAACACCTTAATCGGACCTAACTTTGTGGATTGGCTCCACAATCTGATGATCATCCTCAGTATAGAGGCACTGGGATATGTCTTGGAGATGGACATTCCGACGCCTCCTATGCGGACCAGAGCCAATCAGGGAGAGATTGAAAACCACGAAAAGTGGGTTAAGGATGTAATATCCAGATTTATTATTGTGTATTTCATCTGTTGTTGAAACCTGTACTATTCGGAATTGTGATCTCGATAATTAGAATATGATATTTCTCATATTTGTATCTTTGTACACGAGTATAAAAACATGTAAATTTTCTCATGCAAACTCGTGATAACGCACGCTAAGAACGTAGCTTAACGTGCGTTATCGGCTAAAACTAGCGCACGCTACGAATGAAGAATTACGTGCGTTAGGCAGTCAATTATTGAGGTGGGCGGCTAGTGTAACACCCCCGATATATTCAGGAATATTACAGCACCGTAAATCCTTTACATAAGAATTTACAAGGCTAAATAAATGAAATGACAATGACATATACCAAATTATGAAATCACTGAAATACAATACGACAGGTCTGCTTCAATACCGAAAATACAAATATCCAAATGAAGAATATTAACACACCACGGAAATCCAAACATCACAAATTACGACATACTCGAGTACTTATTAAAATATCCAACAACATATAATAAACCCGGCCGGAACATCACTCTGCACCCTCGTTGTCATGCAACTCCACTGGTTGTTTCCCCGCTCTCCTGGATCCTGAACATAAACAAATGTTCACCCCCGAAGGGGTTAGCACAACGATGCTAGTACAAGTACCACAACATATTATTCAACATCTCACGAAGAATAATAATAATGTAAATGACAAAATACCAACGAGTCTTCTCCTACGAGAAACTCATAAATAATATACATAAATGATAATCACAACATGATATCACAACATACACATGGTAATTCAGACGATCCAGCATTCACTTCCTAGAACCCACGATGATCCTGTCAGACCAACCCGTGGTGGAAAAACCTGTCCGATGATCCAGCGCACGCTAGCATAGATCCCCCGATGATCCCGTCGGACCAACACGAGGTGGACATACAACAACGACATATATGCACGACAATATGTATAACATCAATATGTTAAACAATTAAGGTACTTGCCTTGATTCGAAGACAATAATATTACTTCCACGAAAAATGAAACACTCGAAGGTCGCCCCTTCGATCAATCACGTAGCAAGCTCGAACCTTAAACAAAAGAAATAATATAGAGTTCATCTCACGTCGTACGAACATCTAACAATCCAAATTACGGTCGAAAGTTCATAAAACGTAATCTGCTTGGCTTGCTTAACGCACGCTACGTATCCTATGTAGCGTACGTTAGGGCTACTCGTTAGCGCACGCAATTATACGAAGTCTAGCATACGCTAACCATACAGTGTTAGTACCTCACTGATCAGTCGATTTACTCGTCTGATGATATAACGCACGTTACGTTCCAAGCGTAGCGTATATTAACTTATGCCCGATAGCGCACGTTAATCTACATAGCTTAGCATACGCTAAGCGTGCATGGCAGTTTCACTTCTGGGCCGATGACTGTTCTAACGGTGATGAAACTTACGAACCCCTCAGTGATTAATATACGTTATCCCCATGCATATCACGTTCATCCCATTACAAATGATCTCACGGATTCAAACATCTTCGAGATACAAGAATACGCATACTTATCACAATACCATATTCCATCTTGATTACAATTCTTATGTGAAGTTCGGTGTTCTTAAGATCGAAGCACTAGATTCCATTACCATTATCACATTCAGACTTTATCTTAAAGGTGAACTAACAATCCCAATGAAAAGATACAACCTAAGATGATTCTTTCTTAAGTCCTTATAACCAAAGTGATATCAACTCCAAGTTTACGATCAATATGGCAACATTAATCATACGGATAATCAATCTCAGAATAGTCCTCTCATCATTTGACGTACTAGGATTCCAACTACGATGTTTTCAATAACGATATCATAAGAATAATCATTCCGAATTCTAAACATGATGTTTGTTTGAATAATTCATCAATGGAACCCAATATCTTGGTAGTATGATCACCTTATTCTCAAGAACATGAATCTAAGGCTGGATAGAGTTAACATACCTTAAGATGCAGAAACACCGAGTCAAAAAGGTAGAATCCAACTCCGGTTGTTTGAATGTCAATCCAAGGTGCTTCTCCACTTCAACGATCAATCACAAGTGACATCCAATCTTCAATGATCGAGTAGAGGTGGTCTATGTGTGTGTAAGGAAGATATGAGGCTCTCTGGTCTCTCAAGAACGAAGGACAAGTGAAGAGAGTGTAAACCAAGTAAAATAGGGTGTTGTCCCTTTTATAACATTTCTGTTCGTATGTAATTTAGCACACGCTATCACATTATCCTTAGCGCACGCTAACAAGCGTTGACTCTAAATCTGTCCAGGTTCGCCCGCGGGAATCTTATCTAGACCCATGTATGGATGGCGCATGTGCTAGCTGCCCACCTCAATAATTGACTGCCTAACGTACGCAATTCTTCATTCGTAGCGTGCGCTAGTTTTAGCCGATAACGCACGTTAAGCTACGTTCTTAGCATGTGTTATCATGAGTTTGCATGAGAAAATTTACATGTTGCTATACTCATGTGCAAAGATACAAATATGAGAAATATCATATTCCAATTATCGAGATCACAATTCCGAATTGTACAGGTTTCAACAACAGATGAATACTCAATAAAAATCCGGATATTACATACTCTCCTACTAAAAAGGAGTTTCATCCCGAAACTCAAGACGAAAATAACTCTGGATATCTGGACTTCATGCTATCTTCTGTTTCCCAAGTGGCTTCTTCCACTCCGTGGCGTGACCACTGAACTTTGACCAAAGTGATTGGTTTGTTACTCAACTGCTTAACTCGACTCTCGAGTATCCTGACCGGTCTTTCTTCAAACATTCCATCCTGAGCGACTTCGATCTCGCCGAAATCAATGACATGACTAGGATCCGGTATATATCTCTATAACTGGGATACGTGGAACACGTTATGAACATGGCTCAATGACGGCGGTAATGCCAATCTGTATGCCAACTCTCCAACTCTCGCAAGGATCTCGAATCGTCCGATATATCTCAGACTCAGCTTTCCCTTCCTTCCAAAACGAAAGATTTCTCGAGTAGGAGAAACCTCTAAAAGTACGTGATCTCCAATACTGAACTCTAATGGACGACGGCGTACATCTGCATAAGATTTCTGTCTACTCTGGGCGGTTAACAGCCTTTCGCGAATCAAAGCTAATCTTCTCTTGAGTTTACACGCTCATCTCTGGTTCCTTTCCGATCAAGTCTGATGAATCGTCCCAACATAGAAGCATGCCGACTATTGTTGTAGGTAAATTCAATCAACGGTAGATGAACTTCCTAGTCAGTTGACCAATCTAAGGCACAAGCCCTTAGCAAATCTTCCACTGTTTGAATAGTCCTCTCGGATTGTCCATCTGTCTGCGGGTGATAAGCTGTGCTGAAGTTCAATTCGGTCCCCAAGGCCTTATGAACTTCTTTCCAAAAATGAGACACAAAGCGACCATCTCTATCAGAAAGAATGGTCTTCGGCGTACCATGCAATCGGACTATCCCTGAAATAAATACTCGTGCCAACCTCTCTGGTCCTCACGTGTCCTTAATGCCTAGAAAATGAGCTGATTTGGTTAAACGATCAACTATCACCCAAATCATGTTCATTCCTATCTTGGTTCTCGACATATTAGTGATAAAGTCCATCGATATGTCCTTCCATTCAGGAATTGGGAGCGGCTTCAGCATCCCGGCAGGTCGTTGATGCTCGATCTTAACCTGCTGACAAGTCAAACACTTCGAGACATACTCCGCTACATCTTTCTTCACGTTGCCCCACCAAAAGCTCTGTTTCAGGTCCTTATACATCTTACTGGTGCCCGGGTGGATAAAATAAGGCATGCTGTGAACTTCCTTCATAATCGTCTGTTTCAGAACATCGACATCGGGAACGCAAAGTCGGTTCTGAAATCTCAAAACTCCATCATCATGAATTACGAATCCGGGGGCCTTTCCCTTGATCACTTCATCACGTAACCGAATCATCAGAGGATTATCTACTTGCTTAGATTGGATTTCTTCGGTTAACGATGAAGTTATTTCCATCACGCACAGTTGTCCTTGGACTCTTTGTAACCACACTTCAATTCCTTCACGAATCATTTCTCGTTGAATGCTGAGCTGGGAGGTCAGAGTTTCCAGCATCTGAATAGAAACAGGCTAGCGGCTAAGTGCATCGGCCACTACATTTGCTTTGCCTGGATGATAAAGAATCTCCAAGTCATAGTCCTTAATAAGTTCCAGCCATCTCCTTTGCCGCATATTCAACTCTTTCTGACTGAAGATGTATTTGAGACTCTTCTGATCCATAAAGATCTGACAATGAGTCCGTCTGAGTAATGTCTCAAGATTTTCAAAGCAAAAACTACTGCTGCTAGCTCTAAATCATGCGTTGGGTAATTCACTTCATAAGGTTTCAGCTGTCGTGACGCATAAGCGATCACCTTATCATTCTGCATCAACACGCATCCGAGTCCTTGGTTCGAAGCATCACTGTAAACTATAAATCCTCCAGTTCCCCGTGGGAGTGCTAAAATCGGTGCCGTCGTCAATCTCTTCTTCAATCCATCGAAGCTATTCTGGCACAACTCGTTCCACTCAAACTTTTGAGTTTTCTGCAGTAGTCGAGTAAGTGGGCGGGTAATTTTGGAAAACCCCTCCACGAACCGACGATAATACCCAGCAAGTCCTAAGAAACTCCGGATTTCTTTCGCGTTCTTTGGAGGCTTCCAATCCATAACTGATTCGATCTTTTGAGGATCTACTCGGACTCCTTCTGCTGATACCACATGGCCGAGGAACATTACTTCCTTTAGCCAGAATTCACACTTAGAAAGTTTGGCGTACAATTGTTCATTTCTCAACAGGTCTAACACAATCCGTAAAAGATGTGCATGCTCTTCCGGGCTCTTAGAATACACCAGAATGTCATCAATGAACACAACCACAAATTTATCCAGATATTCGATGAACACTCGGTACATCAATTGCATGAATGCAGCAGGTGCGTTATGAGACCAAACGGCATTACTACAAACTCATAGTGTCCATAGCGAGTTTTGAATGCTGATTTCGGAACATCAGATTCCTTAATCCTTAGCTGATGATATCCTGATCTCAGATCTATTTTAGAAAACACTATTGCTCCTTGTAATTGGTCAAACAAATCATTAATCCGTGGCAACGGATACTTGTTCTTAATCGTCATTTTGTTCAGCTCTCGATAGTCAATACACAGTCGAAGCGCTCCATCCTTCTTCCGGACAAAAAGAACTAGTGCTCCCTAGGGCGAAATGCTTGGCTGGATATAGCCTTTGTCCAGTAACTGCTCCAGTTGCTTTTTCAGTTCATACATCTCAGTAGGTGCCATACGATATGGTGCTTTAGAAATTGGTGTAGCTCCGGGTTCGAGCTCAATGGTGAATTCTACATCCCGTCGTGGAGGTAGTCCAGGTAACTCGTCAGGGAATACATCCGGAAATTCATTCACAACAGGAATGGATGATATTTCCACAATTTCGTCTTATTTCTTCATTGCATAGCAGTAGTATCTGGTACAGCCCTGTTTTAACAATTTGACAGCTCTCATCGCCTTGATCAACTTTCCTGAGCTTCCTGGTTTCCATCCTTCAAACATTATTTCAGAACCATCATCAACGATCAGAGAGATATTCATCTTTCGGTAGTTTACAATAGCTCCATATCGATTAAGCCAATCGTCTCCGAGTATCAGGTCGTCTCCTTGCATTTCTATCACAATCAGATTTGAGAGCCACTCTCTGCCTCCAAATGATACAGGGAAATCTCTAGTTTCTAGGTTTCCAACAATCCTCTCTCCGCTCGGTAAACCAACAACATAAGGTTCACAATTATGAAAACCAGAAATATTCAAACGATTTACACAAGACAGGGATATAAATGAATGCGTAGCTCCTGTATCGAATAAAATGCTAACTGGCTGGGAAAGGATCTAAACGGTACCTGATGCGACAGCAGCATCCTGATCGTCTATTCTCCTCATCTCGTACAGACGTGGGGGAACAGATCCGGCACTCGATGTACCCTTTCGGTCCCACTGTCCTCTACCTCATCCGCGGCCAAAATTCTGATGCATCTGAACACTTTGCTGCGTCTGTTGGATACTGGCTTCCTCCTAATTGTGATACGGCTGGATGCCGTGGCTTCGGCCCTCATTGTGATACGGCTTCGTGCCGTGGCTTCGGCCCTCATTGATACAGCTTCGGGCTGTTCTGACTTCAGGTGTTTGTGATATTTGTTAATTTCCGCTGAACGGCTTGTAAGCCTTTATTATTGTCCTGGTTTGGTTCATGTCTTGTAATTCATTGTGGTATTCTGTGATTTTGATTCGCCGTCGGGCACTTATGTTCTAACCTGTCGAACAGGTATTAATAGTATGCCGTGGGCATAGTATTTCACGAATGCTCGGTTCTTACCTTGATTTGTGAGCATCTCGTATTATTATTATCATTGTACCGTTTCATTCTGCCTTTGGATGCATATCATGTTATACATGTATTTGGTGTTCATTATCTGGATGACTGACCCCGTGGGGGCGGAACATGTTTTCATGTTTTAGGTGCTTGCGAGGAGAGAGTTGAGACACAGGGGCACGACGATGGCAACGAGGCATTCGAGCGATACTAGTCCGAGTTGTTCATTGTTGGTCAGTCAGTTGGAGTGTACTCCGGTATCGTCAGTTGTTGTCATGTTGTATTACTCGAACAGATGTTCGTGGATGTTGTTGTATTTCATTTTGGCCATGTAGGCCACTTTTGTCATTGAAATTCCTTATCGGAATATTGTGTCGGACATCATGGTAAGGACTATGATTTTCCCTTGTTGTTCAATTTAATGTTTATTAGTCATGTTTGCCTGGTGGATCTCCTGGTGTGGGGTCCACGGCACTGTAATAACCCAATAGGATTTGGGGGTGTTACAGAAATGGTATCAGAGCTCTGGGTTGTGAGATACCCTGAGATGTGAGTTATGTGGTCCTACTGACGCGGTAGTAGTAGGATCACAAAGTTATGACAATCTAGTCACCGGGTTTTGTGAGTCGTAATATTAGTGCGACTGCACGAGTCATTCATTCATCGAGTCGTCGTCAGTGAAGACTAGTATCGCGAGACCTCGAAGCTTCGTATGACCTGTGTAAGGACTCGATTCTCTTTATGTTCATACATTTATCATGTCATTAATTGTTCATGCCTTGTTGAAACCTATATGCGATATTAGTGTTATGATTGATTCATGACTAATTGTTTTGGGACACGTGTGGCTTGTGTAAGCATTAAGGATCAACTCATTCATCAGTTAATAATCCTCAATCATCATTCGATCTTGTCAATCATGTTAATTCATTCATCACTCACCAATATCATTACTCGCTTAATTCATCGCCGATAATTCATTCATCACTCACCAATATCATTACTCGCTTAATTCATCACTCGATTAACTCATTCATCACTCGATTAATTCATTCATCACTCACCAATATCATTACTCGCTAATTCATCACTCGATTAACTCATTCATCACTCGCTAATTCATTCATCATTCATCAATATCATTACTCGATTGCTTCGTTCATCACTCAATTAACCTCATCGCTCACCTAATTCATTCATCACTCAATTAATCTCATCGTTTAGCTAATTCACTCGTCACTACCAATCTCATTGTTCGGCTTAATTCATTAATCATTCAGCCCATCTCACGGTTCAGTTGTTGATCTTGAAGATCGAATTTTCAACCTTGTTAACTTGTTCAAGGTAATCATTTCAGGAATTTCATCAGGCAATCATGTTACCTCATTTGATGTTTCATACGGTCTTATCATACTCTGACGTAATGTCGACGATCATTTCATTAAATCATTAATGAATTCATTGTGTTAGAGCGTGTATGCTCATTATTGTCATTCTGTAACGTAATCATAATGCGATATTCATGCGGAATCTATAATCATCATGTGACTTTCCTACTTCAGTATGGATAGAGCGGTCAGAGGACGCAGGGGAAGAGGCCGCGGTGCGGGCCGGAACCCGGGATCTCGTGTGCATGCCCACACGAACGCGAGGGATATCATTAATTCATCAAATAGTGAGGCTACTCATTCATCAGCAGATAATCATTCACTGTCAGGGAGTCGTACCCGAGAGGCATCTCACTCGGAAGGTGTTCGGGTTGATCCATTCATATTTATGCAGGGCATGATGGCCTGTGATGACTCGGATGACGCGGATAGTGGAGACCATGCACTCGATGGGTTGTGGTCCACCGCAATGTGGATACAGTGCCATTTCATGGACAGACGGAGGAGTGAATCGATTGTTGGCGATATCTCTCGCCGATGCCGCCTACTTTTGAGGGTTCGTCGAACCACTGATATTGTTCATTGGCTCGAGCATTTTGATAAACTCTTCGACATGGTTCAGTGTCCGGAGGAGAGTAAAGTGGCAGTAGCGGCTTATTACTTGAGTAAGGGCGCTTATTCGTGGTGGCTTTCTGTGAAACCCATCGATCGTGATTGTATTTGGAGCGAGTTCAAGACTCTCATGTTAAAGAGGTATTATCCGGCTCCACTTCGTGAAGCCAAGTTGTCAGAGGTCTTGAACCCCGAACCCGACGAGGACGAGGGTGTTATTGTCATTGCTGAGAAGTTTCAGGGACTACTTCGCTTGCTTCACAATTATTCGTGACCGAGGCGGATAAAATTAAGTATTTTAGCAAGAGGCTAAATCCGCAGCTGAGGATGCAGTTGTTCAATCACGCTTGTAATTCACTTAGTGAGTTCATCGGAAGGCTCTTGGAGCAGAGCTTTTGATCAAGGAGCTTACTCAAGCATCTTTCGCTTCTTCAGTGAGAGGACTAGGATGCCGGCTCGTTCGTGAGGGACATC
The DNA here is from genome assembly GCA_033398695.1 of Orobanche coerulescens. Classification (NCBI taxonomy): domain Eukaryota; kingdom Viridiplantae; phylum Streptophyta; class Magnoliopsida; order Lamiales; family Orobanchaceae; genus Orobanche; species Orobanche coerulescens. The sequence goes on from CM065804.1 coordinate 106,897,702, forward strand.
GGGTCCGACTTCCAAGGGGTCGTTTTCTAGTCGTCTTCGTGGCCGGGACAAGATCTTCCTCTCGTGCGACGAGTTCGACCGTTGTTTGCTTTAATCGTGATTCAAAGGTCACGTTAGTACCTGCACGGTGCCGCCTATTGTTTGTTTTCTCGTGTGGGAGGCAGGGACACCGCGTAAATACCGCAGGTTTCTAGCGCCAGTAAATCTCAAGAGAGCTCGAGGGCCTCGAGAGACTTCGTTACTCCAGCCCGTGCATCATCCAAGGGACCCTATCAGGCCTCGAGGGCCAGAGGTAAGGACATTCATCACCGGTTTGAACAAGTTAATTCTTGTGCGTTAATAGTATAATCATTCATTTCATTGTCGTTCATTCATTCATATAATTCATTCATCACATATATCAATCATATTTGGACTCATAATTATCGATTAATCATTCAATTCACGAGGAACGGCGGTTCCAATCACTTCAGGGAACTATCACTCATGACGTTATTAATTCACCTTGGTGAGTCATTCCAAATCCTTGTCGGATTTGTAGTCATTTATCATTCATCATTCATTTTTGTCACTTTCATTCTCGTGACCTTCTGAGATCATAGTTAGTGGCGAGTTCATCGTCGGATATACCTTAAATCGTTGAGATAGAGGAAATCGATGATATGGAAGGATATCGATGTTGGGTACATTTGAGATGTAACCTTGTTTTGGATGACTGTAAATCTATCGGTAATAATGTATCGTATCATGGATCATTTATTGTTGATCTATCTTATTATGATTATATTTGAGAATCTTGAGATTGGATCATTTGTTGGGAGTTCAAACCTCCGGCGTTGTGCTCGAGATTTCGTGATAATTTGAGAAATCGTTCACCGTGTTTCGAGACGCGCCTTGGGGACTTGGGCTTGCGGTTGATTTGGTCCCGAGGACTATTTGGGCGTTATTGTTTTCAAATCGTGATGGATAGTTCATATCCCGAGTTGTTTACCCTCGCCGAGGACGAAACTATTTTTAAGGGGGAGTATGTAATACCCGGTTGTGAATTCATTTATTATCATTCAAGAATCGTCACTGTAATTTTTTTCACTCAAGAATAATCATTCATCATTCATATTCAAATAACTATGTTCACCTTTCGCCTTTTGGGATCCTCACCGCTTGAGATCGAGCCGAGATTATTGTCATCATCATCATCATGTTTTGATTTTCGTTTGAGAGGTAGCGCACGCTACACATTGTAGTTAGCGCGCTAATGAGGTGCATGTAACGCACGCAATGATTCAAGATAGCGCACGCTAGCGCAAGTGAGGCGCATACCCAAGGTACTGGGCTGATTTGGGAAATTCGTAGCGCACGCTACGAGTGGTAAGTAGCGTACGCTAACTATGTTGGTAACGCACGCTAACACTTCAGAGTAGCGCACGCTAGCGCCTGCAATGAGGGACGAGGTTCTCGACTCCGTGATTTCGATACCAACTATCAGGTAGCGCACGCTAACATAAGGTTAACGTACGCTAAGGACAGGCTGTTAGCGCACGCTACCAAAGGTACTTAGCGCACGCTAACGTTTCAGTCAGGGGGTACTGGACTACCCGGTACACGTGTTAGCGCACGCTAACATCAGGAGTTAGCGCGCGCTAAGCTGAGACAGTATAAGTAGGACAGTTCGGTCCAACTTTAGTCATTTCTTCATTTCTCAATCATTTCGGACGAGCTCGGGCGATTCGGAAAGGTCTTTTCGAGCTGCAATCATCTAGCTTCATCTTCAAGCTCCTAAGTTGGATTAATCATCATCTAAATCGGTTTCTTCACTCCAAATCAAGGTAATGATTCTTGGATCTAGAATTTCGGATCTTGGGTGTTTTGCTTTCGATCTCTTCGTGTAAATCGATATTATGTTGGAATATGTTAGATATGGATTATCTATCTTGGATACATGTATTTCTACGGATTCATTGGTGTAATTTTCGGAATTTGTGAATAATTGAAGAATTGTTCAAGAACCCTTACGGGTTGACTTTGGAATTTTGGGGGTTTTCGACTAAATGTTGTTGAAATATCGTTCTAAGTATTCCTATTGGATTATTGATAGTATTCATGAGTTTTTGTGGGTTTGAATCATTCATTGGGAGTTGGTTTCGGATGTAATTGAGTTTTGGTTGTAAACAATTGGAGATTGTTTACAACGCGTTTGTGTAAATGCCCCAATGAGTTTTGGGTATTGTTGTATTGACTTTTGAGTTGGTTGTGACCATGCTTGATTCATGTATTAAGAGAATTGTTGGTTTTTGTGTTGTTTAAGGTTGTTCAAGCGGCCGGTAATTTCATTAAGGACGTTGATCGTGGAAGTACCTTCTCGCCTTCGGTTTGAGGCAAGTTTTATACTTGTACTGGTCAATGAGCTAATGTCATCATGTATGTGTATGAATGTGTTGTATCATTCTGAGACTTAGTCTCTTCATGAATTCATTGATATCAAGAGATCGTTCGATACGATACCTTCCGGCAATTTTGCCAAATGTTTATTGTTGTTCGTTAACGGCCGATTCAAGGCATTGTAGTACTCATTATTAATGTCATTGTCGATAGCCGGTTCGCGGTATCGATGTATCGATTGTTGTTAATATAGATGTCAATTTAAGACATCGTTGAGATCATTGTTATTCCTGTTTGGATCGTCATTAAACCGCATGTGCCGATTAAAGGTATCGCTTATTCATTTCTCACCTTCGTGCTTGTAACCGATTAAAGGTGCCGAGGCATCATTCGTATCATTGTCATCGATCGCCGCTCGTGCAAATCTAAATGTTCAATCATTCATCGCACCATTGTTATCGATTGACCTTTCTAAGGCAATCGAGGTATTCACTCATTCATCGTGTCATTGTTATCGATTGACCTTTCTAAGGCAATCGAGGTATTCACTCATTCATCGTGTCATTGTTATCGATTGGCCGCTCGTGCAAATCAAGTGTTCAATCATCCGCCGCATCATTGTTGTCGGTTGGCCATTCTAAGGCAATCGAGGTGTTAATTTGGGACTGTCAAGGACGGTGTCTATCCGTGTGTTACTATCATCGTGTTGGCCGACTCAAGGCAAGACACTATCATTCATTGTGATACGGCCGTGCCGTGGCTTCGCCCTAATTGTGATACGGCTTCGCGTCGTGGCTTCGCCCTAATTGTGATACGGCCGATGCCGTGGCTTCGCCCTAATTGTGATACGGCCGATGCCGGCTTCGCCCTAATTGTGATACGGCCGATGCCGTGGCTTCGCCCTACTTGTGATACGGCCGATGCCGTGGCTTCGCCCTCATTGTGATACGGCCGTGCCGTGGCTTCGGCCCTCATTGATACAGCTTCGGGCTGTTCTGACTTCAGGTGTTTGTGATATTTGTTAATTTCCGCTGAACGGCTTGTAAGCCTTTATTATTGTCCTGGTTTGGTTCATGTCTTGTAATTCATTGTGGTATTCTGTGATTTTGATTCGCCGTCGGGCACTTATGTTCTAACCTGTCGAACAGGTATTAATAGTATGCCGTGGGCATAGTATTTCACGAATGCTCGGTTCTTACCTTGATTTGTGAGCATCTCGTATTATTATTATCATTGTACCGTTTCATTCTGCCTTTGGATGCATATCATGTTATACATGTATTTGGTGTTCATTATCTGGATGACTGACCCCGTGGGGGCGGAACATGTTTTCATGTTTTAGGTGCTTGCGAGGAGAGAGTTGAGACACAGGGGCATGACGATGGCAACGAGGCATTCGAGCGATACTAGTCCGAGTTGTTCATTGTTGGTCAGTCAGTTGGAGTGTACTCCGGTATCGTCAGTTGTTGTCATGTTGTATTACTCGAACAGATGTTCGTGGATGTTGTTGTATTTCATTTTGGCCATGTAGGCCACTTTTGTCATTGAAATTCCTTATCGGAATATTGTGTCGGACATCATGGTAAGGACTATGATTTTCCCTTGTTGTTCAATTTAATGTTTATTAGTCATGTTTGCCTGGTGGATCTCCTGGTGTGGGGTCCACGGCACTGTAATAACCCAATAGGATTTGGGGGTGTTACATCGAGAAACTATTTGATATGGTAGACTGTCCAACAGAGAATCGCGTCTCCGTAGCAGCTTACTATCTTGATAAGGGCGCCCACACCTGGTAGCTTTCGGTGAGGCCAGCTGATGGCGTATGTACTTGGGAGGAATTTAAAAATCTCATGCTAGACCGTTACTATTCGGGTCCTCTCCGAGAGGCCAAACTGTCAGAATTGCTAAATCCAGACCCGTCCGAAGATGATGATGTACTATCTGTTGCCGAGAAATTCCAGGCACTTCTTCCCTTTGCCTCGACGATTGTCCGAACGGAGGCCGATAAGATCAAATATTTTCTCAAGAGGCTTAAACCCCGAATGAGAATGCAGCTGTTGAACCATCATTGTACGACCCTACCAGAGTTCATCGAGAAATCTCTGGAGTATGAACTTACCGCAAAAGAAATTTCCAAGAAGCAACCGCAGTCCAACAACAAGAAATTCAGGTACCAGAACCATATTGAAAGCAACCGGGGAACATTGAAGAGACCTTAACCAGTGCCAAATCCTTCTGAACAGCAACACATGGTATCGAAGCCAACCGGATCGCAACCTCGAGCGGTAAGCCTATCTGTTGTGTGCTATAACTATGGAGACCAGGGGCACATCAATTCTAAATGCCCGAGGCCGGCCGTTGCGTGCCATACTTGTAGGAAGAATGGACATCGTGCTCATTATTGTAGGAGTGGACCAGGACGTACTCCAACAGCACCTCATGCTCCAGTTCAGTCTTCCATCCAGTACCGTGTACCTCCATCTGTTTCTTATCAGACTACCGGGGCAAACAGAGGGATGGGCCGTGGAAATCAAGCTGGTGCATCTAGTACTGGGGCTACAAAACCCAGAGTCTACGAGATGAAGAAGGCCGACGATCCCGAAGCCAACATGATTGCAGGTACTCTCGAGATCCGATCTCAGCCTGTATGTGTTCTTTTTGATACTGGTGCTTCACACTCCTTTTTATAGGCTTCTTGCTTGAGTCGTTTGCAATTAGATCACGTTGCCAATATTTCGGTAGTCCGAGACTACCCAGACGTGTTTCTAGATGAGTTGCCAGGATTACCTCCACATCGTGATGTAGAGTTAAATATTGAATTAGAGCCAGGTACGTCCCCGCTTTCGAAAGCACCGTATCGTATGGCTTCAAATGAGATGTAGGTGTTGAAGAACCAGCTTGAGGATTTGACGGAGAAGGGCTATATTCGACCTAGTGCGTCCCTTGGGGAGCACCAGTGCTATTTGTACGGAAGAAAGATGGATCTCTACGCTGTGTATTGATTATCGTGAGTTGAACAGGGTAACCATTAAGAAAAAATATCCATTGCCGCATATTGATGATTTATTGGATCAGCTTCAGGGGGCTGCTGTGTTTTCTAAGATCGACTTGAGGTTCGGTTACCATCAGCTGAGGATTCGTGAGTCTGACATTTCGAAGACCGCTTTTCGTACTCGCTATGGGCATTATGAGTTCGTAGTGATGCCTTTTGGACTGACTAATGCACCGATAGTATTCATGGAGTTGATGAATCGGGTCTTTATTAATTATCTGGATCGCTTTGTAGTCGTTTTTATTGACGACATTCTGATCTACTCTCGTGACCATGAAGAGCATGAGCGTCATCTCCATCAAGTTCTCGAGGCGTTAAGATGGGAGCAGCTTTATGGAAAATTTTCTAAATGTGAGTTTTGGATGCGTGAAGTTATTTTTCTCGGCCATGTGATATCAGCTGATGGGGTGCGAGTAGACCCACAGAAGACAGAAGCTATCCGAGACTGGCCACCTCCGAAGAACATTAAGGAAGTACGCAGTTTCTTGGGACTAGCAGGTTATTACCGACGGTTCGTGGAAGGTTTTTCCAAGATTGCCCAACCAATGACTAACATATTGAGGAAGGATAAGAAGTATTTATGGTCAGAGGCATGTCAGTGGAGTTTCGATAAACTCAAGAGTCGGTTGATTTCGGCACCTATTTTGGTTCTACCGAAAGGAACGGAAGGATTTGTGGTGTATAGTGACGTGTCTAAATAGGGCCTTGGATGTGTACTAATGCTGAACGGGAAGGTGATCTCCTATGCATCAAGACACCTACGACCTTACGAGGTCAACTACCCCACCCATAATTTGGAACTTGCATCCGTGGTGTTTGCTTTAAAAATCTGGCGTCACTATCTGTATGGAGTTACCTATCAGATTTTTACCGATCACAAGATCCTGAAGTACATTTTACTCAGAATGAGTTAAACTTGAGGCAGGGAAGGTGGCTAGAACTCATCAAAGATTATGATATCGAGATCCTTTATCATCCGGGCAAAGCAAATGTAGTTGCCGACGCCTTGAGTCGTAAAAAGTATAGGAGCAGATGCTTGCCCACTTGACAGTTCAGAGAGAATTGCAGTTAGAGTTGGTGAGGCTAGAAATTGAAGTCTGGTTACAACATATTCAAGGACAACTCTGCACACTGGAGATTTCATCGTCCCTTGAGGATATAATTAGATCGAAACAGGTTATGGACCAATTCTTATCTCGAGTTTGGGATGAAGTAACTCAAGGGAAAGCCCCTTGCTTTGTGATCCACGAGGATGGATTGATACGCTTCAGGAATCGAGTTTGTGTACCCACAGACGACGAGTTGAGGAACTCTATCCTGAGAGAAGCTCATGCTACCCCGTACTCCATTCACCTAGGGTCTAGCAAAATGTATAAGGATTTGAAGCAATATTATTGGTGGGGAAGTATGAAACGTGAAGTTGCAGAGTTCGTTTCGAGGTGTTTAACCTGTCAACAGGTTAAGATTGAGCATCAGCGACCCGCAGGGATGCTGAAACTGCTCCCGATTCCTGAGTGGAAATGGGAGGACATATCTATGGATTTTATCACTAGCTTACCGACTAGTCGTCGAGGGATGAATATGATTTGGGTGATTGTGGACCGTATGACCAAATCAGCCCACTTTTTGGAGATAAAAGACAAATGGGGACCCTAGAGATTGGCCCAGCTATTTATCAAAGAGATTGTAAGGTTACATGGTACCCATAAGAGTATTGTATCAGATCATGATGGGCGATTCGTGTCACATTTCTGGAAAGCAGTTTATCATGCGATGGGTACACAATTGAACTACATCACAGCTTTTCATCCGCAGACTGATGGTCAGACTGAGAGGACTATCTAGACTATAAAGGATATGTTGAGGGCGTGCGTTCTTGATTGGAAGGATGATTGGGAGGCCCAACTACCTTTGGTGGAATTCACTTATAATAATAGCTGGCATGCTTCGATTCAGATGGCACCTTATGAAGCATTGTATGGACGTCGTTGTAGATCCCCTCTGTGTTGGGACGATCTGTCTGAATCTTTGGGTACGGAACCTGATATATTGTTAGCAGCCCGTGAGAAGATTGCTCTAATTAGGAGTCATTTGTTGACGGCTCAAAGCCGACAGAAGTCTTGCGCAAACAACTGTCGATGACCACTTGAGTTCGAGGTTGGCGACCATGTGCTAATGAAGGTATCACCTACTCGAGGTGTTCTTCGTTTTGGGAAGAGAGGCAAGCTGAGTCCGATATATGTCAGGCCGTTTGAGGTTTTGGAACGAGTAGGCGATCTAGCCTATCGCCTGGCATTGCTATCAGCTCTGAGCGGGATTCATAATGTGTTCCACGTTTCCCAGCTAAGGAAATATGTTGCTGATCCGAGTCATATACTTCAGTTAGATGAGATCAATATAGCGGAGGATCATTCGTACGAAGAGCTCCCCGTACGGATACTTGAAAGGAGGATCAAACAATTGCGGAACAAGATGATTCCCTTACTGGAGGTTCAGTGGTCACGACACAAAGTCGAGGAGGCCACGTGGGAGACGGAGAGCAGCATGTAAGAGAGGTATCCCGAATTGTTTACCCCTTAGTTTCGGGAACGAAACTCCTTTTAAGGGGGGGAGTATGTAATATCTGATGGAAATTCTTACCTACTGTTGTATTATTGGGATAATTCAACACTATAGTAGTCTTGTTGCATTTGTTTAATATTTATTGATGGTGGAATATATCATAGTAGACTTGAATACAACTATCATTCGTACTATGATTGATTTATCAACATTGTATAGATAAGTGCATTTTTGGGCTAGTAATTATGTGCTTAACGTATGCTAACCATTTAGCATAACGTATGCTATATTGTGGGTTTTACGTATGTAAGGAAGTGCTTTTTACGTGCGTAAGGCTTGTAGTCTTATCTGATCTCAACTTTCGGCATGTGGGGTCGGGCGTGATTCGAATATCTGATCTTTTGGAGCAGCCTAGTTGACCTACATTACGTACGTAATGCTCCAAGCCATAATGTACGTAATGATGTTCGTATTTTAGTTCAGTAGCCCGTGGTAGTAGATTACGTACGTAACACTTTTTGTGTAGCGTACGTAAAGTGGCTAACGTACGTTATCTACATGTGACAATGTACGTAACGAACTGTGCTGTTATAAAAAGACAACTTGTGTCTTTCATTTTGCTCATCCAAACTCCGATTTTTCAGCCCTAAAATCATCCCCCTGCCTCCCTAGATCAATTCTACCTTCTTCTAACTTGTGTTTGAGCTTTGCATTTTGATTTGGAGCTTGTTGATTGGAAGTTTGGAGTCATTCTTGAAGCTTAGAGTGTGTTCTTGTGGTTTTGGTGTATTGTTCTTCATTTCTGAAGGTATATTATACGATTTCACCCTATAATCTCGTAGTTATAATGTTAGTGATAAAGTATACTTCACCTAATGTTGAATTAATCGAGCTAAACATGTTTGTAGTTAAGCTTTTAACAACTTAATGATGAATATGGTGATTAAGGGTTTGATTGTCTTGAACGGTAGTAATCATGTTTAGTAGAAACACACTCTTCTTGCTGGACTATTAACATCACTGAACAATAATGATCCTTAGTTTCATTGTAGATAGGTTGATTTGTAGGATTGTTATCATTATATTGAATCAAACCATCATGTTTAGGAAGATTCTAAACTAAATGAACTTAGGATTTCCATTTGATTTGGTTTAACCTTGAAATATATCAACATAAGGTTATAGTTCAGAGGTGTTTAATTCACCTTAATGATGATATCGTGATAATCTTGTGATGAATAACCCGACTATATCGATAACCTAACTAGGTGAACTCATAACCGATGAACATAGTAATAACTTTACAAATTCATGATTCGTTCGAACAATGATAATCGCTGAATAACCACTTTGATCAATGTTTTATGAAATGTAGTTGTTTGGATTATATCTCTCAAAACATTGATGTTGTTTTTAAGAAATTCTATCGGCATATCAAATTTAGCAAAGTTCTCCTTGATGGTTGTTCTTGATAAATTCTCATCCATTTGAACCATACGAATAATCGAGAACACCTTGAATGATAACCGATAATGATAATAAATTGAAGTTAGTATGAATCCTCGAAATGGAATTATGATACAAAGATAGTTGAACTAAGCAAATTGAATTTAGGATATCGATTCGCTGAACTAGACATCGATAGTTATGAGAATGTGTTATTGAATGGATTGTATCCCTTACAAGGTTGATTGTTCGAGTAACCGACATTAAGTCGAGGACCGCTGCCTCGTTCGACAAGGAAGGACTATTCTCGTCTCCGTATTGAGGTAAGTTATCTTGCTTGGTTATAATGATGATTGGATTCTTGTGATGATTATGTGTTTCGTGTATGTGAAACACTTATAAATTTGTGACCCGTGATTTGATATAATTCTTGATGATGTTCCATTTTCATCGTGGGATTGCATTCCCAAGTTGTTACATGTATTTTTGTGTGCTTGATTATCATTATTTTATCTCCATTTTGGGTATAAATCTGCATAAATGAGCTTTTAATGCATTATGTTTATATATTTTGAAGAAAATTAGAGTCCGGAAGCTTAAACGAAGAAAACCGGGCCAAAACGACATTTAAGGGCCGCGTCACATCGAGCCGGAGCCGCGGCACAGATACAGCTCCAAGCTTACCGGTACAAACTGTACCGGGGGCCGCGGCACGCTCATTCTGAGCCGCGGCCCGTAAGGAAAAATTGCCCAGGCCTGGGCAGCGTATGGACAAGGGCCACGACACACTTAAGCCGGGCTGCGGCCCGCGGCGCGGGTTCCTTGATGTCAGCCCGCAATTTTGACTGTTTTGGAGGGGGTTTCGACCAATTTTCTCGGACGCATTTTTGGAGGCGGAAAGAACGTTATAAAAAGGCAGTGTAGGTCAGAAAAGAAGGCATCGAAGAGGAGGAGAGAAATACCTAGCAGCAGAAAGTGAAGGCCAAAGAACAGAGATTCAGTTCTTCAATTGTGTTTGAATCTCTTCCTATGTTTTATTCAAATCTTTGTGTATTGATTTCTAGCATGTCGGGCTAGACCCTTTATTTCTAGTATTGTGATGAAACCGAGATTTTGATGAATTAATTCTGGATTTAACGTTATTAATATATTTCCTATTTTTATTGAGTTTTCTCAATTGTTCTTAATGCTTTCAATTGTGTGGTCTATAATTAAATTGTTATAATTACGTAACTTGAATCGGGAGAGGAGAGTTAGTAGTGAAAATTGGGTGAAACCATTTTGTCTTGTGAGATAGGAATATACTCATAGGAATTGCGAAGCTCGTTTGAAGATTTTAGAACTATTTGGCCATTGTTGAATTAACTCACCTAGGAATAGAGTGAATTATTCACCTTGGAAAATTCTTCTGACCTCGGGAGAGGCATTAGATTATCTTAGATTCTTTGCTTTCAATAAATTGGGAAATTACATAAATTATATTAATCAATATTAATTCGGATTAATCGAGGCGAATTCTCAATCCGAGATTCTTCTCTTATTTGATCTCCTTTCTTCGGATTACTGATTTTGTTATTTGTTTCTAGTTTATCGCTTTATTTAGTTTTTAATAATTCTTCAACCTCAAAATTTGGTCGTTCAAATAAAATTAGGAATATAAATAAATTGGTAATTAGTGCATCAGTCCTCGAGGGAACGATATCTTTCTTATCACTTTATTACTTGATTACGACAACGTGCACTTGCGTTCACAAAAATACGTAACAAGTTTTTGGCGCCGTTGCTGGGGAATGATTGTTTTTACTAATATCAATTTCGGTATTTTTAATCTTAATTTGAACATTATTTTACTTTTGTGTAAATTTGTTTTTTTGCTTTCCTTTCAGGAGTTCGTTTAGTGCATGAGAAAATTTGGTAACAAAGGTCTATTCCCTTTGGATACCGAACTCTTACACACTTTGCGGAAAAAAAGGAAGGAAAGGCATGAGTTGTCAACTACGGATACCATGGCTGACAACACCGGAAATCAAGGGATTGATAATCCTATTCAACAAGCTCAACCGGCATTGGCACTCCGTGATTATGCACTTCCACAAATCAACGCAATTTTTTTGGGGATTCGACGCCGAACCATTCAAGCAAACAATTTCGAGATTAAGCCGGCTATCATTCAAATGGTGCAAGCGAGCCAATTTTGTGGATTGGCTAATGATGATCCGAATGCTCATATTGCATCCTTTCTCGAGATATGCGACACATTCAAAACCAACGGTGTTACCGATGATGCCATTCGTCTACGGCTTTTCCCATTCTGTTTGAGGGACAAAGCCAAGTTCTGGCTGAATTCACTCCCGCCTGGCTCTATCACAACATGAGCGGAATTAACACAAGCTTTTCTGGCGAAGTTCTTTCCACCAGCAAAAACAGCACTACTCGGAAATGAAATAATGACTTTCGGGTAATTTGAGATGGAATCGCTTCATGAAGCATGGGAGCGATACAAGGATTTACTAAGGAGATGCCCACATCATGGTCTACCGGATTGGCTGCAGATTCAGACATTCTATAATGGACTGAGTGCTTCTACACGCACTCTTGTTGATGCAGCCGCTAGAGGTGCTTTAATGGGCAAAACGATGGTTGAAGCTCATTCTTTATTAGAAGCTATGGTGGCAAATGCTTATCAGTGGCCTTCAGAACATGTGAATCCAAAGCGAGTTATGGGAATTTCTGACAACGATCAAATCTCTACACTATCAGCCCAAGTTGCAGCTTTAACTCAACAATTGCAAGATTTTTCACATACCCCTTCTACCAATACCATGGAAACATGTAATTGGTGCAAAGGGTCACATCCTAGTGCTGAATGTCAAACCGGGAATCCTTTTGAGCAAACTCAGATGGAACACGCTTAATTTGTGGGGAATGGAAATCGTCAGAATAACCCGTAGTCTAACACTTACAACCAAGGGTGGCAAAATCATCCAAATTTTTCATGGAGGAACGGGCAAGCGTTGAACAATCCTCCACAAGCTCAAGTCACTCAGCCACCATAACAGCCCCTTCAACCACCGAAGGTTTCTTTAGAAGATGCGATTGCTCAATTGGCGGCTAACACGAGTCAATGCATGGAAACTACTCTCCAGAATCATTCCGCTTCTATTCAGAATTTGGAGGTTCAAATGGGGCAGATTGCAAATCTATTGTTGTCAAGATCCCAAGGTGTATTACCAAGTGCTAACGAACCAAATCCCAATGAATATGTGCAAGCTATTGAGGTACGAAGTGGAAAGGAGCTACACGAGCAACAAAAGAGTAGAAAAGAAAAGAGCAGTCCCGTTGAGAATGTGAATGACGAAGAGCCCAAATCAAAAGCAGTCTCGGCCACACATCCTACTTATGTACCATCAGTCCCGTTTCCACAGCATTTGCAAAAGCAAAAGTTAGACATGCAGTTTTCTTAGTTTCTTGATATCTTTAAGAAATTGCACAATAATATCCCATTTGCCTACGCTTTGGAACAAATGCCGAGCTATGTGAAATTCATGTAGGTGATTTTATCTAAAAAAGGAAGCTCAAGAATATGAGACAGTGGCACTGATCAAGAGTGCAACGCTATTTTGCGTAAAAGCTCGCCTAAATTGAAGGATCCAGGAAGCTTTACTATACAGTGCACTATTGGAAACTTGTCTTTTGATAGAGCGTTATGTGATCACGGCGCCAGTGTAAATCTTATGCCTCTTTCTATTTTCAAGAAATTAGGAATTGGGGAGGCCAAGCCTACTACGGTCTCTTTGAAACTAGCCGATAGATCCATCAAGTATCCGAGAGGGCTGATAGAAGATGTCCTGGTCAGGGTTGATAAATTCATTTTCCCCGCTGATTTTATCGTGCTTGACATGGAAGAGGATCAGGAGATTCTGATTATTTTGGGTAGACCATTTTTAGCCACTGGTAGGGCTCTTATTGATGTTCAGGAGGGTGAATTGATGCTTCAGGTTCAAGATGAGCAAGTCACATTCAAAGTGTTTCGATCTCTCCCATGTCCAAGTAGTGTCGAGAATTGTTCACAAATTGAAAGTTTAGATATTTTTGCGAAAGACACACACCGGGAAAGTTGTCAGTCAAAGTGTTCAGAATATGATTTAGTTGCTCCGACGTTTAAGAAAATGAAGAACGAGTCGCGTATCTTAGGCATTTGGATATGTCAACTTCATTGTCCATTCACCCACCATCGAAAAATTCTCATACCGTCATAAGTACGTTCGTGGAAAAGAAAATTAAACCGGAACTAAAATGGTTGCCAAGTTATGTGCAATATGGGTGTTTTGGAAAGTTACTATTGTTCAAATCTTTTCGCAAAGAACATTGGATGTCCAAACCAAAAATCGAACTATTAAAGACTAAGGGTCAAAAATTTAAAACACATATGAACGGTTCGATGGACTGGGCGGAGTCCAAATGGTGTTTGTTAAAAGAAAATTGATCTCCAAAAAGGTCGGCTGAAGACTATAAACTTAGCGCTTCTCAGGAGGTAACCCGAGTATTAGTATAGATTTTAGTTTTTTTTGCTATTTTTCCTTCATTTTAGGAGTCTATCTTTTGGCCTTTTTGCTTTGCTTTGCTTCTCTCTCATGTTCTACGTGTTTTCATTTGAAAAATCTGTGCAGGAACTCTCTAGGGGAAATTTTAAGCTTAGGGCCGCGGCACATAAATAGCGGGCCGCGGCATACACAAGTCTAAAAATTTGGCAAACTTGATGTACTCAGGCCGCGGCTCAAGATTATGCTGATCCGCGGCACACTTGCCCCAAGATCCGCGGCACGATAAGGACGAGCCGCGGCACGAAGGTGCTGAGCCGCGGCACACTAACCCTGGAAGCCGAGGCACCCATGCAATGAGCCGCGGCACGCTGTGAAATGCCTTGATCGCCCAAAACAACCTGTACTGTGGGTCGCGGCTCACTTTCTACGTGCCGCGGCCCCTGATGAAGAATTTAAAGGGCCAGCGCACGAATTAGAAATCAGTCGGCCGAGATAGGTAACACTCCTCCAATCCCTTCTTCTTCCGCGCGGCGCAAGGTCACCATCTCCGAATTTCTTCTTCTCATGTTCTTCAATCCAACACAAGGTAATCCTTATTCCTTAAGCTTAATTGCAATATGGATTGAGAAGTGGGGTAATGTTCTTCATTCATTGATGAATTTGTTTTTATTTCCTAAAGTTCTATCAAGATTTTTATCGGAATATGTTGAGATTATCGATTGATTGATTGTGTTTCGTTTATTTGTCATGAATTCCTATAATTTTGTTTGTTGTTGGGGATTGAATACACCAATGATTATTCTTGTTCTTCATTTAAGTTGACGCATGCAAAGTGTTTGATGAAATACCCCAATAAAATGTTTTTAATCTAAACATCTCCAATTTGTTTGCAACAGTACGATTATCTGAATAATATGCCCCCTACCTTAATGCTTAGTTTGAGTTAAAATTTTCGCATCATATCCCTCATATGGAAGTGTGGGTCTTTGACGCTACATTCGTTTTCCCGCACGTTTTAAGTTGTGATTGGTGTATTGTTATTTAAAGTTGTCTAATATCCTGTGTTTATTTTCCAGGAATTCACTATGGCCCGGAAGAGAAAGTTGAGCACAAGGACGAGGACTCGATCATCCCCCACGAGAGGGGAAACCTCACAAAACCGAACGGAAGGGCAATCCCAACAATTTTCCGACCCCGAGATCCATCGAATTTTTAATGAGAGAATTCATCCTCATCCTATAATTCCTGAGCGGGGTTTCACTCCCACCCCCCAAGAGGGCGAGCTATTAACTATGATTTCGGAAATGGGATGGACTAGATTCGCCGCACAACCCGAACCGGCGGTAATCTCTATTGTACAAGAATTCTACGCCAGAGCTTTATTACCACATATCTAGGGAGGGCAGGTGTTGGGAACACCGGATATACATACTGAGGTCGTCGTCCGTGGCCAGACAATGGACTTCTCGGCAGCCGCGATTCGGAGCTTATACGAGCTTCCTGAGGTAGACGAATCGGCATTTACGTGGACTATGGGTAGCCTCACGAGGGAGGCTTTGCTAGAGGCACTTGCTCAGCCGGATTCCGTTTGGGAAATGCGCGTTTCGGGGTCCACAACTTTCTTCTTCAAAAGTTCCCGCCTCAGTCGGCTCGGACGATCTTGGCTATATTTTCTCTGCTCATGAGTCGACCCTACTTTGCAGATCTGCTCTATCCTGTTTCCTCATGCCAGACTGCTTTATGCCATCACGGCCGGACTTCGATTTGATGTGGCCCCACGGCTGGTGCGGTCTATTCTTCAGTGCATCCAAGGAGGGGCCAAGACGGGGCTAAAACATCCCTCTCTCATTTGTGCCTTATGTCGCCAGTCGGGCGTGACTTGGTCGGATGACGAGCCGACTATAGCACCTCAGGGTCCGATCGATCATCGTATCATATCTCACTTCGACCAGTGGGGTGGCGCACGGGCACACCCGCGGGGATGAGGATTTCTTTTAGACGAGCCACATGAGCACTCCCCCGACCCACTTCTTCTGACTCATGAGCCGACGGCTGATACTGAGGGTCAGACCGAGTCCACTCCACCGACAGCGAGAGATCACCTTCTTAAGGCGATGTTTGACGTCTTGAGGGAGGAGATGCGAGCAGAGAGAGATAGCGTGATCGCTACTGCTCGAGAGGAGATGTACGAGCAGGTTCGCCGGGCCAATCGGTGTGTGGAGAGGCGCTTAGCTGCGAGAGACGCCTACCAGCAGGACTACTTAGCTGTTTGGACGGACCAGATCTTTCACCCGGACGGACCTTTCATTCCTCCGGTCAGGCCACCTACACCACCCACTTCACCGGACGAGACTGATGCCAGTGCCTGAGCTTACCTTAGGGGAGTACTTGACCTTTCTCTTACTGCATGCAACACCCCAAACTAGATGGATATTACAGTGCCATGGACCCCCCGACTGGGACCCACCAGGCGAATGAAAACTGATGAATTAAATAATATAATTGTAGTACCGAACCACATTATATAACCAAATACTCCGATGAGGAGCTCACGTACAATATACCAGGACAATACAGAATACTAGTATATTTTATATGAAGATAAAATACACCACCCTGAATAAATAAACATCTCAAACGGAATTTGCAGCGGAATAACAAATGAAGAGAAATAAAGATGACTGAAATGACTTGTGACACCACTAGTATCACTAGGACTCCTCGCCGTCAACATGATCTTCCCGTGCCTTTGCCTTGCCGTGACCTGAAAACAATATCCCCCAATGGGGCCGCCATACGTAACAACAATCCTCAAGTGTTGAAAATACACAGTCATGATATATCTTTAGTTATGAAATATCCTTAGTTATGAATTAAGATGAAGAGGAGTATCATAGTACGCCCGTAATGTTCTGTGCAAGTGTACAAGACGAATGACCGGACACACCCGTCCTTGTACCTAATTAGTCTCACGGAGGTAAATGTTACCGTGTGCACAGTCCAATGTATCGGTGAACCCAATACATGACTATCGTGTGCTCGACTAAAAATTCCACACATCCGCACTCGGCCATGCAATATGAACTCAGAAGGTCATATTAACGAGAATGACCACAATGAATAATAATTCGACCAGGTCAAGAATGACTCACCGAGATGAAAATTATAGTGAAGTGATTGATAACTCAATGAAATGATTGGAACCATCGTTCCTCGTGAATGAAGTGATTATTCGACAATTACAAGTCTCAATACGGTTAATACAATGATGAATGAGTTATGATTATGAATGAACAACAACAAAAGGAATGAATATCCTTTTAACCGAGTAAGAATTAACACAACACCGATGAACAAAGTCCTTCCACGAACAACGTCCTAAATGAGATGTCGGTCGTTCCAATAACCTTGAATAACACAATTACCAACAATCCGCTCAATATACGAATCAAACACGATTAT
The DNA here is from genome assembly GCA_033398695.1 of Orobanche coerulescens. Classification (NCBI taxonomy): domain Eukaryota; kingdom Viridiplantae; phylum Streptophyta; class Magnoliopsida; order Lamiales; family Orobanchaceae; genus Orobanche; species Orobanche coerulescens. Next base: position 106,915,147 of record CM065804.1, read on the forward strand.
AACGAACTCAAAACGTCAAAACGACTAAACCAAGTTCATTGGGGCATAATATCGAACACGTTGTGACCAAACTTTGATTGTTAACAACCAAACCTTAATTATACCAACATCAAATCCCCAAAAAGTGTTTCAATCCAACAAAACATCTTCAATACGATCAATAATCCGATATGAATATCCAAATTCGTGATTACAACAAAGATTAATCGAAAACCACAAAATCCAACTCAATATTCAAAGTGTTCTTGGATAATCCTTCAATAATCCATTGAATAATCATACATATCCATAATCATGCGTACTTCACTACATACAACATGGTTTTAACGTCCAAAACATCATATCTCAATACAAAATTGAAATCCAATAGGTTTGATGAATATTACCTTTGAAGATCCAAGTACTTTAATCCGATGAAATCTCGTTAGATCGACAATCCGAGCTTCACAACCGAATGAAAATGATGAAAAACGAATAATCAAGTGATTGATAATGAAGATTCTCTCCCACAAACCCTCTCTCTCGGACCAAGGTGAAAAAGTGTTGAAAAATGAGGAAATCCCGTCGGTCCACCTATATAAAGCCCAAGGACGCAGGACCAATCCGCACGACCAAGTGTCCGTGCGTCCGGTCGTGCGTGAGTCCACTGTCGGCTGTTGTTCATAACGCACGAGTGCCGCGCACGACCAGATGCTCGTGCGGCCTACTGCGGCGCCCCGCCGACAAGCGCTTCACAAAACGATGTACCGAGTACAAAAATCACAGAATTCGAGAAGTACGGGGACAAAAGTACGAGTATGACAAATATTCCTCCGAATAGTGAACACAAATGAATGAGTACGAAATGATGAGTGATTAATAATGACTGAAAATTACCGAGTGACAATTACTGACTGATAATTACTGAATAAAAATGACTGAATTACAACTGGGTATTACACTGCGTATTATTATTTGTTGTCCATTGAGGTCAGTGTACTTCTTAAGTTTTTTTTTGGGGGGGGGGGGTTACTTTTAGTTGTTATTTACTTTTTAGTTGTTATTTATTGATTTTAGCCTTGCTTGTCTTCTAAGATATTCTGGACATTGTTGCATTCGTGAGTATTTCGTGCTGCCTTGTGTAAGACCGATTATATGATACTGTTTTCTTTTTGAAGAAACGAATGAGTATTGGTCGAGTTCACATTATGCGATATTTGTTTCCCTCGAGTATTCATTTTGGTCTGATTTTTTTGCGTCATTGTGGTACTCTTGGCATATAAGAAATGAAACATACGTGTTTATAGTGTCCGCATTACACGAGCCGTCGTCCATATGTCTGGTGGCGCTATTCACTTATCTAGTCATCCAGTAACATTAGTCTTGTTGGCATTTAATTTAAGTACTTAAGGTTAGGCATTGAGTCGGACATTTTTAATTCTCAAAATTGGAGCAATTTTGCATGTTCTATGATGGGAAGTCTAGTAACCGGGGGTATTCACATGACCCGTTGTTTACTCTCGCGTAAAACGGCAACCCTGAATAGACTAATGGTTCAGAAAAATCGCATCTCCGATGATAGGAAGCCAAGTAACCGGGGGTATTCACGTGACCCATTGTTTACTCTCGCGTAAAACAGCAACCTTGAATCGGACATGCGGGAGTAGCTATTCGAGTTTTTTCTCCGCTGTAGAGGGAGACTTAGTAGAAGCATTCATGAGCCCCATGAGTGTCTTTTACGTCAAACGGTTCCCCAATACATGAGAATGGAAATCCACCCTAGGGTTCTTCCGATGAAACATCCCGGGAGTCGAAACCTAGTGGTTAACTCGAATCATTATAATGAGTATATATAAGGGAGTGCTGTCCGGGGAATATTATTTATGATGAGATTCTTGTGTTTTTGCCACGAGACTGTGGGACTGGGTGAGTTGGCTTGTTATACTTTCAACATTCGTATTGGCGGTCGGCTCAATTCACGTTTCTTAATATTTGAGCCTTGATTTTCTTCATGAACTATTGATTAGCACTAAAAATGGTTACCTTATGGAATCATTGTCCGTAATGTGACTCACTAGTACGATACTCGTATTATTCTTTGAGATTTTCAGGGCAATATTAATTAGTTGAGCACTATGGATTTGCACGATTGCCCACGATACTTGTCGTCTTATTTGAAATTGATTTTTGCTTGAGGACAAGCAAAGGCTTAAGTTTGGGGGTATTTGTTACATGTATTTTTGTGCGCTTTATTATCATTATTTTATCTCCATTTTGGGTTTAAATCTGCATAAATGAGCTTTTGATGCATTATGTTTATATGTTTTGAAGGAAATTAGAGTTCGGAAGCTTAAACGAAAAAAACGGGCCAAAATGATATTTTTTGGTCAAGGGCCGCGTCGCATCGAGCCGGAGCCGCGGCACAGACACAACTCCAAGCTAACCGTACAAATCAGATCGGGGCCGCAGACGCTCATTCTGAGCCGCGGCTCGTAAGGAAAAATTGCCCAGGCCTGGGCAGCGCATGGACAAGGGCCGCGGCACATTTAAGCTGGGCCGCGGCACATTTAAGCTGGGCCGCGGCACATTTAAGCTGGGCCGCGGCCCGCGGCGCAGGTTCTTTGATGTCAGCCCGCGATTTTGACTGTTTTGGAGGCGGTTTTGACCTATTTTCTCGGACGCATTTTTGGAGGCGGAAAGAAGGTTATAAAAAGGCAGTGTAGGTCAGAAAAGAAGGCATCGAAGAGGAGGAGAGAAATACCTAGCAGCAGAAAGTGAAGGCCAAAGAACAGAGATTCAGTTCTTCAATTGTGTTTGAATCTCTTCCTATGTTTTATTCAAATCTTTGTGTATTGATTTCTAGCATGTCGGGCTAGACCCTTTATTTCTAGGATTGTGATGAAACCGAGATTCTGATGAATTAATTCTTGATTTTATGTTATTAATATATTTCCTTTTTTTATTGAGTTTTCCCAATTGTTCTCAATGCTTTCAATTGTGTGGCCTATAACTGAATTGTTATAATTACGTAATGTGAATCGGGAGAGGAGAGTTAGTAGTGAAAATTGGGTGAAACAGTTTTGTCTTATGAGATAGGAATATACTCATAGGAATTGCGAAGCTCGTTTGAAGATTTTAGAACTATTTGGCTATTGTTGAATTAACTCACCTAGGAATAGAGTGAATTATTCACCTTCGAAAATTCTTCTGACCTCGAGAGAGGCATTAGATTATCTTAGAATCTTCGCTTTCAATAAATTGGGAAATTACATAAATTATATTAATCAAGATTAATTCAGATTAATCGAGGTGAATTCTCAATCCTAGATTCTTCTCTTATTTGATCTACTTTCTTCGGATTATTGATTTTGTTATTTGTTTCTACTTTATTGCTTTATTTAGTTTTTAATAATTCTTCAACCTCAAAATTCGGTCGTTCAAATAAAATTAGGAATACGAATAAATTGGTAATTAGTGCATCAGCCCTCGAGGGAACGATATATTTCTTATCACTTTATTACTTGATTACGACAACGTGCACTTGCGTTCACAAAAATTCGTAACACAAGTTTCGTCACTTTTGAACTGTTGATATCATTGATCCTTATTGTCATTTCGGTGAGTTTCTTGATCCTTAATCGGATATGTGATTTATTGAATTCGTTGTCATGTTGTATCGCGACATATCCGGAATCATATATGCATTCCGATTGGTTATTGTGTAGGATTTTTAGCCAGGCACATATATAGTCATGCGTGGATATTTCTGTATTGGACTGTGCACACGAGATGTAGTTCGTGAGGCTAATTAGGTACATTGTCCCACGTATATCCTAGATTCCGTATACGGGGTGGACATGTGCACTGACACATTTCCGGATCGGGCGTACTGTGATGTCCATCTTGAGCCGTACTATTTTTGCTCGTTCATAGTCCATTTATATATTTGGATGTGTTCGACATTTTGTGACTAATCATTCATATGCCCGAGGGGTATGTTCGTTAGTCGGGTTGTTTTCCTTGAGATCTAATGTATGTGAATTGTATAATATCTTGAGAGTTCATTTATCATGTATATATGACCCTGTGTTGGGCGAAATACTTGTGTTGTATTTTAGGTCGACGAAAAGGCAAGGCAGGGGAAGATCATGGTGACGGCGAAGGGATCGAAGGATACTAGTTCAGGGCCCCCAGTCTTTTGTTGACCGGTTTTGTTCGAACCGTGTAATGTTATCTTTCCGCTTTATTTTAAATCAAGGAATAATGTATTGTTATTTAAGGTGTATTCCATCTCTATTTGGATTATACTCGTATTTCGGATCCTGTGTGTAATAAGGGTGTTGGCCATACTACTGTAAACTCTTAATCGGAGTAAATACTATGTATTGTGGTTCGGTATCACAAGTATTTCGTAATTAATCTATATTTTGGGTATCGCATGGTGGGTCCCAGTGTGGGGTTCACGACACTATAATGGCCGCCTTTTTGGGGTGTTACAGAAGATGGTATCAGAGCGTGTCGATTTTTTTTTTGAGTCATTGTGAAATGAACTAGTATCAAGAGACCTTCGTGTCACGTGTGACCTGTGCAAGCGCCTGATCCTACGAGACAAATGCGGTATGTACTCTACGATCCATGATTTAATTCCTGGCATGAAATTGATATTGGAATCGATCTCCTTGTTGATCTTGTTATTTTCGAGGGTTGTGGCAGGATTTATCTGATTGATAATTCAAGGTAAATTCTAAATTGATAATATGATTGAAATTGTTGGACTCAACGTCGATATGATATTCTATGTTGCACTCGTTGTGTCGATAATTCATTATGAACTGTTTTCTTGGATATATAAATTCTTGTTGCTATTAACTTAGCATGACTTTTGATTGGTATCATGAACTGTACTTATGGTTATAACTACGAATTGATTCTTTCAGTATGGAAAGAAATCTGAGAGGCCGTGGCAGAGGGGGACGAGGCCGCGGAAGGGGCCGAATCCCGATACCACGAGCCAACAGGCATGCGAAGGGACCAATCGCACCACACTGGACGCGAGGATGCGCATGTCGATCCTTACGCTGTGATGCAAGGCATGATGGCTCAGATGACCCAGATGGGTTAGTTAATGAAAGCTATGCAGAGAGATACTGCCACCTCTTGTACATGGCGGAACGGTGAGTCCGATCATCAGCGACATCTCTCGCCAACGACCCCCGACTTTTGAAGGCTCCTCTGAGCATGCTGATATCGTGCATTGGATTGAACACTTCGAGAAACTATTTGATATGGTAGACTGTCCAGCAGAGAATCACGTCTCTGTAGCAGCTTACTATCTTGGCAAGGGCACCCACACCTGATGGCTTTCGGTGAGGCCAGCTGATGGCGTATGTACTTGGGAGGAATTTAAAAATCTCATGCTAGACCGTTACTATCCGGGTCCTCTCCGCGAGTCCAAACTGTCAGAATTGCTGAATCCAGACCCATCCGAAGATGATGATGTACTATCTATTGCCGAGAAATTTCAGGCATTTCTTCCTTTTGCCTCGACGATTGTCCGAACGATATTGGACTTCAAGTCTCGGTTGCCTTTACTGAAGAGCTTAATAGATTGGGGGTTCAACACAAGAAATCCTCAGTTAGTCATTCTCAGGGAAATGGGTAAGGTATAGCCAACAAACCGATCTTGACAAACAAAAATCTGGAAAGAAGCGAGGGGAAGTGGCTGGACGACCTCCCCCTTGCCCTATGGGCAGTTCGTACAACCACTCGGGGGCGACTCGGGAAACACCCTTTGCCTTGACGTACGGTTCAGAAGCCATGGCTCCAACAGAGATGGCACTCCCGACCTTTAGGGTAACCAACTATGACAAAGCGGTCAATGAATATAACAGACTTCTGGATTTGGACTTTCTTGATGAGAAAAGACTAGCTGCACAACTAAGGATGATTAACTACAAACAAAGGACCAAGGCCTATCATGACAAAAAGGTTAAGAAAAGGGTGTTTGAAATGGGTGATTGGGCATTAAGAAAGATTGAGTCTACTCACCAAAAAGCTCAACAAAACAAACTCTCTCCAAATTGGGATGACCCTTACATTGTAACCCACGCTATCCGGGAGGGGACCTACATGCTTAAGACACCCGAGGGGAAAGAGCTGAAACACCCATGGCACTTAGAGCACTTGAGAAAGTATTACCAATAGAAGAAGTTAAGCAGAGCTATTCGTTTACATCTTTGATGTAAATGATTTTATCTATCAAAATCCTTTTCATCATTCTATCAAGTACTTAATTTGTACGTGCTTAGACATTACATAACAATGTCTGAATATTAAAACAAGTCTGGAGCACTAACGCCTGACTTAAACATTTAAAGGCAACTCTTGCAAATTCAGATGAAAGTCTAGTTCCTATAAAGACTAAAGCATACATAACATGCTTGGTTACCAATATGCCGAGTTAAGATTAAGAAATCTAACTCAGACAATGTGAGCCTAGTTTTGACATCTAGTCTGCTCAAATTTAAAAACGAGTACAAGACACTCAACATGCGAGTTAAGATTAAGACATCCAACTCAGACAATCTGAGCCTAGTTCTAACAACTAGTCTGCTCAAATTTAAAAATGAGTACATGACACTCAACACACCGAGTTAAGATTAAGACATATAACTCCATAGACATATTAAAACCCAGTTCTGACAACTAGTTCGCTCAAATCTAAAAAGTATAAGGCACTTGACACACCGATCATAGATAAACAGTCCCTAGGTCATCCACAAGTAAACCAAGACATACATCTCGACTTTACCACGATGGAGGGTGGTGCGACCGCCTCTTAGGATGAATTGAAATAAGCTGACCTTAGCAGCTCGAACTGGCTTGAAAACAGTTCGTGGCTGGTTAAGTATGAGACAAGCATCTCGAAAGACGAGATAGGAAAGTTGAGCATAAACTGCGTAACAAATGAAGTACAGAAGCAAATACGGCAAAAACACCCGAATTAGGTTGAAAATAAGACCAAGCTTAGAAGAACATATGAAAGCATAAAGGCCCCGATAAAATGACCGAGATCAGATATCACAAATATCCAGATAAAAAAGGAAAAATACATTGTTCAAGCCAAACCGGCTTTACAACCCATCCAAATACAAACACAAAAACTGAACTATCCAAGTCCGGCGCCATCCTCATCCTCGTCCTGTGCTATCAAGTCATCGAAGTTATTCTCTTGAGGATTCGGAGGATCCCATGCTGGCTTCCCTTCTTGAGAATCCCTAGCCCGTATGTTCTTAAGAGCATTCCCAGAGTACAGGATCATAAAATGAGTCGCCCTGGCTTCGGCACTATAAGGATCTTGGACGAAGAGTCAGGCAAGCTTCTCCAGAGGCACCTCGACTTCAGGGTTAATGTAGAGGAGCCGAGACAACTTGGACTGTGCATCGCCGTAGACAAAGCTCGCTTTCACCCAAGTCATCCCGAGCATCGCTTGCTCTTTCGTATCGATCGACAGGGCCTCCTCGCTTCCGGTATGCTCTCCTCAAGAAAGGCCACCTTTCATCCGCGACATTCTTCTCTAATGCCAAGACATCGCCCTCTTCCTTTGTGCCTCACCTCAAGAATCTTCGTGGCGGACTCGCATCAAGCAACGCCTCCTTTAACTTCCCCAAATCCTCAAGCGTGACTTTCCGGCCGACTCGCCTGTTCAACCTTCAAAGACGGACTCGTGCACCACGGCATCGTGAGAAGCCTTATCCTTCTCAAGGGTTTCTACCCTCTCACGAGCTTAGCAATGATTCTTGGGCCGACTTAGCAACGGCCTCGTTCTTGCGCGCCAAATCCACCACTTGCCTAAATACGGCATACTCGTGCTGGGTTATGGAGTCAAGCTACAAAAAGAAAAAACAAACTCGGGACCCGGCGAATTGCAGAAAAGAAATTACAAAGTATGAAAAATCGAGACGGGATAATGGTACCTCACTAAGAATCAAACCCTTCCTGTTGAAGAGTTGAAGTGAACTCGGCTTGTCAGCAACGAGCCGTTCAATTTAAGACGTATTCATAATGCGCTTGATGACCAGTCCCCCAAGCTTTAGGGCGACCCCGGATCGAACGGTCGAATCAAACCCAGACATAATGGGCGCAGCAAAAAAGGATTCGACCCAGTTTTTGATCTCGACATTAGTAAGGGCGAAATTCGAGGACGAACCATGTGGCGAGGGAATGGTTTTTTTTCTGAGATGACTCTTCTCGATCTCAACCTCCATCATCTCTCGGCCTCTTCTGTCTCTGGCGTCACTCTACCTTCCCCAATCTCAACCCAGTTCTTGAGAGTGCCCCTGGCCTTGATTCTGGGTACGAGCACGAGTAGGGCTAACTTCCCCAATAGCCGCCCTCGACTTCGCCAGGTCGATGAAACTCCGACTTGAAAGATGGGCGGCTCTTTGGGAAGCAATGACTCCCTTATCTTGCAGCCTTTTTTGCCGAGCCTCCATGTCAGCATGGCTATTCTCAACTCCTCAACCGACAACCTCTTCTTCTTACAAGCTGCCATGACCTGGTCAACGTGCTCCTCATCAACCTTCTGGATGTCCTCCATTGAGAGATCTACACAAAAATAAATGTTATCCCAGGATGAAGAAAATTACATCCTACGATGTCCACAGACTTTAAGCACTTGTCCCCCTCGGCTCTGCAAGTTGCACAATCCTCGTGAAAGATGAAATTAGGGTGAACAACCCAGTTAGGAAATCAAGTCCCCCTTTTAACCTCGACCAAAGGTCTAACCCCATCTATGGGCCCCCTCATTAGGACAGGCTAAGCATGGTAATGAAAGTCTCTCTCCAGCTCGGACCAGTTAAGAATGGCAATGGAGGAGAACTGCTCGATCTTCGCAATCAAATTGGTACTCCAGTCCGACTCATGAACGCGCAAAGGGCGATGCGGTGAATTAACGGGTGCTTTGAATTCCCAGCCATGCCGGCTCTCAACCTTGATCACGTGCCTGTTCCAACCCGTAACCTTATTGACGGTGTTTGAAATGGGGGAGCTTGGGTTTGTTGGGGTCGGATTTAATGGTGATGGTTCTGGTTTTGGAGTTATAAGACGAGTTGAAGAAACGAAAGAAGGCAAACATGCATGGCTCGAATCCGAGACTACAGCAAAAGATAATAAAGGCGGTGAGATACCTATGTTGGGACTATGCCCTCGAATGCCACTTAGAGGATGATTGAGTGAGGGCATTGTATTTGTAATTATGTAAATCACTAATATAAGGCAATGGATGTTTCTTTATTTACTGGTAGTTATTGGCATTCCTAACTCGTAAATATACATATAGAAACTATTCCGTGTATTTGAGAGCAAAACGTTCCACTCCTTATTGGATAAAGAGGTCGGCACTGGAAAGGTTTATAGCTCAAATACTTAATCGTTCGCAAGTCGATGAAACTTGACTGGGTGTTAAGTTTATGTGAAGACTTGTATGACGTGTTCTTTGACATGGAGAGTGCCTGTCGAACGCTAATGGTTAGTGGGATCACACGTTATAGGTATGCTAATTGGATTAATATACTTGAACCGACTCACCCTCAATTCGTCACACGGATTTCACTCCGGGACAGTTAATGACGGAATCGAAAGGTTGTGATAGGTATTCGTGAACCTTCGACTTGGGGATTTAGTAGGGATGTGCTTGTGACGTCAAGATTTTCATTAGAGTAGTTCGACCCTGTAAACCTAAGGCGGGGTCAACCTCGACGTGCATCTTGACGGCAAGTAGTAGGTCCTATCAATACCAAGATAGAATTCTTTCTCCCGTTAGTGAGCGGGTTATATGTCCTATGCGGTTATCGCGATGAGATCATAAGTCTTTGGCCAAAGCATTGGAGCTAGTTGTATTAGATACACTACACTCGATGATCTCGATTTGCATTAACGCATGCATAGCGTCAAGTATGATAGGGTTTGACCGACCGTGACCCTATAACTTGATCGGGACATTTAAAAGAAGGGTTTATACGTATACCGTATTCATGACAGAATGGTTCTTGAATGATCCCAATCATTCGCTCTCGGTTGGGGTATAGTGTAGCCGCCAGTGGCTAGGTGGTGCTACTACTCTTTGGTTCCTCCCATTGCCGATCGAGACGAACCTACCGAGTCGCGCAATAGGATTGACGACGGAATGAATCGAGCTTATTCTCTCATTATGAATATTAGATATCGATATCTAAATTTGGGACATTGGATGTTTAAATTGATTTATTGGATAAATTAATTTATGGCCTAATGAATTAAATAAATTACTGGGTGATTAATATAATTCATGGATATAATTATTTCTTGAAGTAATTAATTATGTTATTATGTATTTGATATGATTAATTAATCGATTAATTAATAGATATAAATACATCAAAACGGAATCAGAGTTTATCTATTTGGACTCACGGGAGTTCGAAACAAACCGAACTCGTCCGATTTTTCATCTTGGCCGCCCCTCTTCCGCCTAACTTCATCTTGTCTTTGGTTTTCATTTTTAAATGAAAAGACAGACTTTTGTGGGGCAATCACTCATGTGACATGAGTTGAGAACATGGGGTGGAATTAGAATAGGAAGGGAAGACTTCATCTCTCTCCTACACAATTCATTGCTATGGTTGGCGAGAGAGAGAAAGAGTGAGAAAGAACTTAGAGTTCATTCCAAAGTCTTCATCTCCTTCTTCATCTTGTTCTTGTTGTTCTTGGAGAAAAATAAAGAAATCAAAGAGAGAAAGTGAATTATACACTTAGAGTGTTATAATTTCATATCGAAGCTTCATCACTTAGCTCTAGCCGTATCCCTGAGGATAGCAAGGTGATCGTCTGCCAACTGCTTCTCCTGCGTGGCAAGTAGAGAAGCGGTGCTTTCGGAATTGGATCATTCAAGATCTTGGAGCGGATTGAATTGCAGGGAGATCGCCTAAAGCTTCGGGAATAGCTCAAGAGAAGGATACCATTTAATCAATAGTCTACAAGGGTATGTTTTCTCGTAACTCTTGTGTTTCGTTTATATATTCATATATACGTAGCTCGATCGATCCTCCTAGGTATTCAGATCGAATTAATTTTCGTTTTACCGCTTCCGCTGGGCCTTCATTTTAGGCACCGAATCCCAACAGTGGTGTTGTTACCCAAAATATTATCTGGAGATAGATATTGCTGGAATGGATGAGTAACAAACAAAATGCGAGAGCATGTCCGTGGGGAAGTAAATAACACAAGATTTGCTGGGTTTGTTAGGCCCGGGCTTGAATGCTCTCGCGAGATGTTATTAACACGAATACGTTGGAGTACAAATATTAATGTAAGAGTGCGATTACAATGTGTGTGAAAGACCCTAATTATCTAGCTCTTGAGTGCTGCTCTGTGAGTTCTTGAACTGCAGGGAGTTCTTGTCTCTGCCGACCGTCTTTTGGTTAAGAGGTTATGAGAGAGAAAATCCGAGAGAAAGCAGCCCGAAAAACCAGACCCTGTTCCAAGTGCAGGAAGCTTTATATTTATAGGTGGAGCTGGGATGTCTTCATCCTGACGGGCGATCGTCTTTCCTGTATTATAATAAGGGGGCGATCGTCTTTTAGCACATGGGCTGGTTGCCTTAAAGTCCGCTGCTGCTGCTGGCAGCCAGCTGTGGGGACCAATGAGAAGACGCCATGTGCCTTACGTCGCTGTCCCAGGAGGTCCCACTTTGGACCTTTCGGCGGGTCTGTCGGTAGGTGAGAAGATGGTGACAGGCTGTGGTCAACGATCCATGTTCTGCGGCGCCATTCACGGATCTGCATATGGGTCCTTGCTTCGAGTTTTGGCCTTCGCATACTAGACGGATGTTGGTTTCACGTGGCAAGAGGCGGTCGTCCATGACCGGGCACTTGGGACGACCGCTAGTTGTCGGGAGACGATCGCCTTGGCAGTCGATCGCTCGGTGCCGGGTCCTGATGCTGGTCTTGTGATCGGCAAGTCTCGCCTTGGTCTATTTGACTGCCCGGTCGCCTGGTCTTTGTGCCGATCGCCCGTTGAGGTGTATAAATCTTGACACAACAATTGCCCCCCACCTTGCTCCGATGTTGAAGATATGGGGTGAGGTGGTTCCACTGGCGATCGTTTGGGATAAATACGGGCGATCCGTTGAGCGGACTTTGGTCTCAGATATGGGCGACCTGATCGATTGGCGAGCTATCTTCGGTCTTGTTCTTGTGATCTTTAATTTTGCAGATCCCTCGTGGAAAGCCGATTATTTCGACCTTGAGGAACCGTGCTGAGGGAGGCGATCTCGTGCCTTGGTCCATCATGTTAGATGATGAACTGTAGATGGCGAGCGAGTCCTCCATTTTTGGAGATGTTTGCTTGGGCAGTAGCCTTTCGTTGTACTTTAGCCTTCGGGCGACCGTGTTTGATACTGGCGATCGGATTGGGAGACTGGCGATTGTCGTTCTGATGCCGATCGCGGCACTTTGGCCTTTCCACCCGGGGCTCCGGCTAAGTAACTAGACTGTCCAGCTTGCCCTCCTCGAACAATCTCCAGAGTTGTCTGAAGAAGTCGCGGCATTGATCGGTGTTGTGGCCGGGACTCTTGTGGTAAGCACAAAATTTGTTGCGGTCCAGATGACTGTGGTCCCTTACCGCCTTCAGCTTGCCGAAGGCCGCGCCCGGATGGCGTAGAGAATATGAGTCGGAGATAGATTGAGGTTGTGGTAGAGATGGGTTTCACGTCCTCGAAGGTCCCGAAATCACGGCGGTTTGGCGGACGCCTTGTTGGACTTGGCGATCGCCGTCTCGCCCCCTCGTCTTGGCGAAGGGCGAGCATCCTCCGCCTGGCCAAAAGTCTCGCGGCCTTGGCGCGGAAGATTGCGTAGGTCGGGAGGATGTCCTTCGTAAGGTGCCCGAACATGGGAGAAAGACCATTGAATCCCCTAGACCGAGTACAGGCCATCTAGTCGCTTACGGGCTCGCCGTTGAGGATTATCTCATCCACCCGGCCGATGTAATCTTCGTCGGTCTCGCCTTCCCCGCTTGATTTTCATCATGCGGTGGGGACCTTCTGGTCGAGCGACCTTAGCGGCGAAGTACGAAGTGAAGTCGTTAGCCAGTTGTTCAAAGGAACTGATGGATCATGGTGGCAATGAGATGTACCACCTATGGCCCAGGTCGCCCAGTGTTAACGAGAACATTCGGCACCTGGTCGCGTCTGATGCCCCGCACCCGGTCATGTAGATCTGAAACTTGCTCACGTGAGTCTCGGTCCGATCCCTCGTATAAAGGTGTCCGAGGAGGAGCGATCCTTGGCCGCATGGGGCGAGTTCGATCTGGACCACGAGCGGCTCGCTCGGCCCAGCGATCTTTCTCTTGGCGCCCGCCCCGGCTTCTAGGAGCGCCTTCATCCCATCGAGCTAGTGTTGCATTGCGGCCATCGCCGTAGCTTGGTCGCCGTGGTTTGGCTCTCGGAGAGGGAGCTGAGGCGAGCGTGTACCGATCTCCTGGATCCCTGGCAGGCCAAGAGGTCGACGCCGCCGATCGTGGTTCTTCGGCGAGGAGGATCCAGATGGCCGGTCTGCCTTCAGGGAGTTGTGTAAGCAGAACACCTGGTGACGGATTCGGCCCGCTGCCTCGTGGCTGGGGCCAGAATGCCCCGGTCGCCAAGATGGGTCGCTGCCTAGGCGGTTGAAAACAGAACCGTCCCTCCCCGTGAGTGCTTCTGCTTGCGAATCGGGGCTTCCTGACGATTAACCCCTTGAGCTTCCGTTTGCCCGCACGGCGGAAGGCTGATGGGGTAACTACGGGCGTATCGCATGCTCTCCTTCGCTCCCGTAGGATGGCCATGGCCTCCTCGATCTGTTCCGCTGTTTGGAACTGATCGAGCGAGAGGCTAGGGCCGTCCCTCGGGGGCGGGATCGAGAGTCTCGAGCCGCCGGGGCTACCCTCCGCCGTAGGCTGGGGCTCGGATTGAGCCGGAATAAGGCGTCCAGCAGATTGGAGAGTGGATCTCTTTGATGTGGTGACAGACGTCATGAATCTGAAGGTTTTTGTTTAAAGAACAGTGAGTGTTTCTCCAAGTATATGCCCCGGAGAACAGTGAGTGTTCTTCGAGACGGTCGGAATAAAAATAAAGGTTAAGATCCCCTTCCTCTAGCACCAATTGTTGTTACCCAAAATATTATCCGGAGATAGATATTGCTGGAATCGATGAGTAACAAACAAAATGCGAGAGCACGTCCGTGGGGAAGTAAATAACACAAGATATGCCGAGTTTGTTAGGCCTCTCGCGAGATATTATTAATACGAATACGTTGGAGTACAAATATTAATGTAATACTGCGATTACAATGAGTGTGAAAGACCCTAATTATCTAGCTCATGAGCGCTGCTCTGTGAGTTCTTGAACTGCAGGGAGTTCTGGTCTCTGCCGACCGTCTTTTGGTTAAGAGGTTCTGAGAGAGAAAAGCCGAGAGAAAGCAGCCCAAAACTGGACTCTGCTCCAAGTGCAGAAGCCTTCTATTTATAGGAGGAGCTGGGATGTCTTCATCCTGACGGCGATCGCCTTTCCTATATTATAATAAGGGGGCAATCGTCTTTTAGCACATGGGTCAAGTTGCCTTAAAGTCCGCGGCTGCCGCTGGCAACACTGTGGGGACCAATTAGAAGACGCCATGTGCCTTACGTCGCTGTCCCAGGAGGTCCCACTTTGGACCTTTCGGCGGGTCTGTCGGTAGGTGAGAAGATGGTGACAGGTTGTGGTCAACGATCCATGTTCTGTGGCGCCATTCGCGGATATACACATGGGTCCTTGCTTCGAGTTTCGGCCTTCGCAGACTAGACGGATGTTGGCTTCACGTGGCAAGAGGCGGTCGTCCATGACCTGGCACTTGGGACGATCGCTAGTTGCCGGGAGACGACCGCCTTGGCATTCGATCGCTCGGCGCTGGGTCCTGTTCTGGGTCCTGTGATCGGCAAGTCTGCCTTTGGTCTATTTGACTCTGGTTCGGTCGCCCGGCCTTTGTGCCGATCGCCCGCTGATGTGTATAAATCTTGACACAACAAGTGGTATCGGAGCGTAGGTCTTGCGATCGTATATACGATATTGGCATTTGGAATGCTTGATTAGATGGTGAATGATTTGGAATCATTTTAGTCATAATCGTGGTATATGTTTTTTGTTCGTTCTACTTGTATTTTTCGTAACTTTATGTCTAAATATAAATCTTAAATTTCGGGAAATATTATTTATATTGAAGATATGAAATTCGGAAAATATTGATATTCGATATCCTCGAAAATCTAGCCCCGAATCGTCGTAGGACGACTTTTTGGTCAAAAAGTGCATTCTCGCCAAGAGTGACTCGACCGTGTCCTGGTGGCCTTGGCCGTGTCCGACAATCTGACTGTGCCATCGTCGGCACCCGACCGTGTCCGCCGGCAGATTCCTAAGTGACTCGACCGTGTCGGCGACACGACCATGTCCGGCAGAATGTCTGGGACATCGCCGCATGACCCGACCGTGTCGAGCGACACAGCCGTGTCCGGCCGGCAGCTACCGGCAAGTGACTCGCCAGACAAAGCGCTTTTCACCACCGATTTTTTGTGTATTCTTGAAAATTAATCTCCCGCATATTAAATTAGATTTAATATGATTAAAATAATTTATGGTATTTCTTTTTATAAGGGAAATTTATTGGAATACTTGTGATCGATCAATTATTTTGAACGCTTTCATATTACCGATTATGTGAATCGATTGGATCGGTTCGTATTTTTGATCGATCAATGTATCTCTACGCTTTCCGCTTATATATTATTTATCGATGAATGCGTTTGAATGGGGATGTGGTTCGGGACTTAGTTTTTGAATTGTTCGCTTTATTCGATTGGGTTGTAAAGGCCGCTTTGAGCCTATTTATTTTACTAGAAATATTTGTATCTAGGATGCAATTTTCAATGTAAATTTTATATGTAATGACGAAGACCGAGGAAGATCCGTTTCGAGAAAATGAAGATTCAAGACGAAGACTTGTAATTAGATTACGGAGTTTTTGTGTTCTAGGAACGGTCCATGAACCACATGTTGGTAGCAACTAGGTTGTGAATGGTTGTTTTCATATTGTATGAATGCCATAAATGCGCTTAACTGATTAATGTGCAAAGTGTAACGTTAATCGCGAAAATTCTCCCACGACAAATTATTAAGTTTATAAGGTTTCAAGGTTTTCCTTCCTCCATCGAGCTTTCGAAATTGAAACCCAAACCGAATGTGCTATGCTTCCGAGTTGTCGGTGTAGTCGTTCGGGGAGGACGGATAAATTACCGGAAGCGCATTGGATGCCTTCGGTTGGAGCAAATTTTATCCCTAGAAACATGATAGGTTGCCGGATAAGATTCAATTGTGAAACTGATTTGCGTCGATGGTATAAACTTAACTTGTTCAGGAACCATAGAAATTGTATAGGTTGAGGGGAGTGAACAAGGGGAAAAAGAAGATCGTATCATCCATTAGATGGGTTGGTGTTGGACACCACTTTATGAAAATTAATAGACTAGAAACCTGTTCGGTTGCCCTCTATTAAGATTTATAAAGAACTCGATCACCACTATGAAGTAGAGCGACGATACTTTCGGATTTCACATGGGAGTGTGTTATTCCGATAAAAATAGTGGGAGCTGGGTAACAAGAATAGAAAAGACCTTCATTCTATACTCAGAACATAATTGAACGAGTCACTAATTAATCTGTCGTACTTAATGCAGACATAACTCTCAATATGACAATGAACCCACTCGCAATTCTACTAAAAAAGAACACCTTAATCGGACCTAACTTTGTGGATTGGCTCCACAATCTGATGATCATCCTCAGTATATAGGCACTGGGATATGTCTTGGAGATGGACATTCCGACGCCTCCTATGCGGACCAGAGCCAATCAGCGAGAGATTGAAAACCACGAAAAGTGGGTTAAGGATGTAATATCCAGATTTATTATTGTGTATTTCATCTGTTGTTGAAACCTGTACTATTCGGAATTGTGATCTCGATAATTAGAATATGATATTTCTCATATTTGTATCTTTGTACACGAGTATAACAACATGTAAATTTTCTCATGCAAACTCGTGATAACGCACGCTAAGAACGTAGCTTAACGTGCGTTATCGGCTAAAACTAGCGCACGCTACGAATGAAGAATTACGTGCGTTAGGCAGTCAATTATTGAGGTGGGCGGCTAGTGTAACACCCCCGATATATTCAGGAATATTACAGCACCGTAAATCCTTTACATAAGAATTTACAAGGCTAAATAAATGAAATGACAATGACATATACCAAATTATGAAATCATCAAATACAATACGACAGTGTCTGCTTCAATACCGAAAATACAAATATCCAAATGAAGAATATTAACACACCACGGAAATCCAAACATCACAAATTACGACATACTCGAGTACTTATTAAAATATCCAACAACATATAATAAACCCTACCGGAACATCACTCGCACCCTCGTTGTCATGCAACTCCACCGGTTGTTTCCGCTCTCCTGGATCCTGAACATAAACAAATGTTCACCCCCGAAGGGGTTAGCACAACGATGCTAGTACAAGTACCACAACATATTATTCAACATCTCACGAAGAATAATAATAATGTAAATGACAAAATACCAACGAGTCTTCTCCTACGAGAAACTCATAAATAATATACATAAATGATAATCACAACATGATATCACAACATACACATGGTAATTCAGACGATCCAAAGATTCACTTCCTAGAACCCACGATGATCCTGTCAGACCAACCCGTGGTGGAAAAACCTGTCCGATGATCCAGCGCACGCTAGCATAGATCCCCCGATGATCCCGTCGGACCAACACGAGGTGGACATACAACAACGACATATATGCACGACAATATGTATAACATCAATATGTTAAACAATTAAGGTACTTGCCTTGATTCAAGACAATAATATTACTTCCACGAAAAATGAAACACTCAAGGTCGCCTTCGATCAATCACGTAGCAAGCTCGAACCTTAAACAAAAAAATAATATAGAGTTCATCTCACATCGCATTTAACATCTAACAATCCAAATTACGGTCGAAAGTTCATAAAACGTAATCTGCTTGGCTTGCTTAACGCACGCTACGTATCCTATGTAGCGTACGTTAGGGCTACTCGTTAGCGCACGCAATTATACGAAGTCTAGCATACGCTAACCATACAGTGTCAGTAACTCACTGATCAGTCGATTTACTCGTCTGATGATATAACGCACGTTACGTTCCAAGCGTAGCGTATATTAACTTATGCCCGATAGCGCACGTTAATCTACATAGCTTACCATACGCTAAGCGTGCATGGCAGTTTCACTTCTGGGCCGATGACTGTTCTAACGGTGATGAAACTTACGAACCCCTCAGTGATTAATATACGTTATCCCCATGCATATCACGTTCATCCCATTACAAATGATCTCACGGATTCAAACATCTTCGAGATACAAGAATACGCATACTTATCACAATACCATATTCCATCTTGATTACAATTCTTATGTGAAGTTCGGTGTTCTTAAGATCGAAGCACTAGATTCCATTACCATTATCACATTCAGACTTTATCTTAAAGGTGAACTAACAATCCCAATGAAAAGATACAACCTAAGATGATTCTTTCTTAAGTCCTTATAACAAAAGTGATATCAACTCCAAGTTTACGATCAATATGGCAACATTAATCATACGGATAATCAATCTCAGAATAGTCCTCTCATCATTTGACGTACTAGGATTCCAACTACGATGTTTTCAATAACGATATCATAAGAATAATCATTCCGAATTCTAAACATGATGTTTGTTTGAATAATTCATCAATGGAACCCAATATCTTGGTAGTATGATCACCTTATTCTCAAGAACATGAATCTAAGGCTGGATAGAGTTAACATACCTTAAGATGCAGAAACACCGAGTCAAAAAGGTAGAATCCAACTCCGGTTGTTTGAATGTCAATCCAAGGTGCTTCTCCACTTCAACGATCAATCACAAGTGACATCCAATCTTCAATGATCGAGTAGAGGTGGTCTATGTGTGTGTAAGGAAGATATGAGGCTCTCTGGTCTCTCAAGAACGAAGGACAAGTGAAGAGAGTGTAAACCAAGTAAAATAGGGTGTTGTCCCTTTTATAACATTTCTGTTCGTATGTAATTTAGCACACGCTATCACAGTATCCTTAGCGCACGCTAACAAGCGTTGACTCTAAATCTGTCCAGGTTCGCCCGCGGGAATCTTATCTAGACCCATGTATGGATGGCGCATGTGCTAGCTGCCCACCTCAATAATTGACTGCCTAACGTACGCAATTCTTCATTCGTAGCGTGCGCTAGTTTTAGCCGATAACGCACGTTAAGCTACGTTCTTAGCATGTGTTATCATGAGTTTGCATGAGAAAATTTACATGTTGCTATACTCATGTGCAAAGATACAAATATGAGAAATATCATATTCCAATTATCGAGATCACAATTCCGAATAGTACAGGTTTCAACAACAGATGAATACTCAATAAAAATCCGGATATTACATACTCTCCTACTAAAAAGGAGTTTCATCCCGAAACTCAAGACGAAAATAACTCTGGATATCTGGACTTCATGCTATCTTCCGTTTCCCAAGTGGCTTCTTCCACTCCGTGGCGTGACCACTGAACTTTGACCAAAGTGATTGGTTTGTTACTCAACTGCTTAACTCGACTCTCGAGTATCCTGACCGGTCTTTCTTCAAACATTCCATCCTGAGCGACTTCGATCTCGCCGAAATCAATGACATGACTAGGATCCGGTATATATCTCTATAACTGGGATACGTGGAACACGTTATGAACATGGCTCAATGACGGCGGTAATGCCAATCTGTATGCCAACTCTCCAACTCTCGCAAGGATCTCGAATCGTCCGATATATCTCAGACTCAGCTTTCCCTTCCTTCCAAAACGAAAGATTCCTCGAGTAGGAGAAACCTCTAAAAGTACGTGATCTCCAATACTGAACTCTAATGGACGACGGCGTACATCTGCATAAGATTTCTGTCTACTCTGGGCGGTTAACAGCCTTTCGCGAATCAAAGCTAATCTTCTCTTGAGTTTACACGCTCATCTCTGGTTCCTTTCCGATCAAGTCTGATGAATCGTCCCAACATAGAAGCATGCCAACTATTGTTGTAGGTAAATTCAATCAACGGTAGATGAACTTCCTAGTCAGTTGACCAATCTAAGGCACAAGCCCTTAGCAAATCTTCCACTGTTTGAATAGTCCTCTCGGATTGTCCATCTGTCTGCGGGTGATAAGCTGTGCTGAAGTTCAATTCGGTCCCCAAGGCCTTATGAACTTCTTTCCAAAAATGAGACACAAAGCGACCGTCTCTATCATAAAGAATGGTCTTCGGCGTACCATGCAATCGGACTATCCCTGAAATAAATACTCGTGCCAACCTCTCTGGTCCTCACGTGTCCTTAATGCCTAGAAAATGAGCTGATTTGGTTAAACGATCAACTATCACCCAAATCATGTTCATTCCTATCTTGGTTCTCGACATATTAGTGATAAAGTCCATCGATATGTCCTTCCATTCAGGAATTGGGAGCGGCTTCAGCATCCCGGCAGGTCGTTGATGCTCGATCTTAACCTACTGACAAGTCAAACACTTCGAGACATACTCCGCTACATCTTTCTTCACGTTGCCCCACCAAAAGCTCTGTTTCAGGTCCTTATACATCTTACTGGTGCCCGGGTGGATAAAATAAGGCGTGCTGTGAACTTCCTTCATAATCGTCTGTTTCAGAACATCGACATCGGGAATGCAAAGTCGGTTCTGAAATCTCAGAACTCCATCATCATGAATTACGAATTCGGGGGCCTTTCCCTTGATCACTTCATCACGTAACCGAATCATCAGAGGATCATATACTTGCTTAGATTTGATTTCTTCGGTTAACGATGAAGTTATTTCCATCACGCACAGTTGTCCTTGGAATCTTTGTAACCACACTTCAATTCCTTCACGAATCATATCTCGTTGAATGCTGAGCTGGGAGGTCAGAGTTTCCAGCATCTGAATAGAAACAGGCTTGCAGCTAAGTGCATCGGCCACTACATTTGCTTTGCCTGGATGATAAAGAATCTCCAAGTCATAGTCCTTAATAAGTTCCAGCCATCTCCTTTGCCGCATATTCAACTCTTTCTGACTGAAGATGTATTTGAGACTCTTGTGATCCGTAAAGATCTGACAATGAGTCCCGTACAGGTAATGTCTCCAGATTTTCAAAGCAAAAACTATCGCTGCTAGCTCCAAATCATGCGTTGGGTAATTCACTTCATAAGGTTTCAGCTGTCGTGACGCATAAGCGATCACCTTATCATTCTGCATCAACACGCATCCGAGTCCTTGGTTCGAAGCATCACTGTAAACTATAAATCTTCCAGTTCCCCGTGGGAGTGCTAAAATCGGTGCCGTCGTCAATCTCTTCTTCAATCCATCGAAGCTATTCTGGCACAACTCGTTCCACTCAAACTTTTGAGTTTTCTGCAGTAGTCGAGTAAGTGGGTGGGTAATTTTGGAAAACCCCTCCACGAACCGACGATAATACCCAGCAAGCCCTAAGAAACTCCGGATTTCTTTCGCGTTCTTTGGAGGCTTCCAATCCATAACTGCTTCGATCTTTTGAGGATCTACTCGGACTCCTTCTGCTGATACCACATGGCCGAGGAACATTACTTCCTTTAGCCAGAATTCACACTTAGAAAGTTTAGCGTACAATTGTTCATTTCTCAATAGGTCTAACACAATCCGTAAATGATGTGCATGCTCTTCCGGGCTCTTAGAATACACCAGAATGTCATCAATGAACACAACCATAAATTTATCCAGATACTCGATGAACACTCAGTTCATAAATTGCATGAATGCAGCAGGTGCGTTAGTGAGACCAAACAGCATTACTACAAACTCATAGTGTCCGTAGCGAGTTCTGAATGCTGATTTCGGAACATCAAGTTCCTTAATCCTTAGCTGATGATATCCTGATCTCAGATCGATTTTCGAAAACACTGTTGCTCCTTGTAACTGGTCAAACAAATCATCAATCCGTGGCAACGGATACTTGTTCTTAATCGTCATTTTGTTCAGCTCTTGATAGTCAATACACACTCGAAGTGTTCCATCCTTCTTCCGGACAAAAAGAACTGGTGCTCCCCAGGGCGAAACGCTTGGCTGGATATAGCCTTTGTCCAGTAACTCATCCAGTTGCTTTTTCAGTTCATACATCTCAGTAGGTGCCATACGATACGGCGCTTTAGAAATTGGTGTAGCTCCGGGTTCCAGCTCAATGGTGAATTCTACATCCCGTCGTGGAGGTAGTCCAGGTAACTCGTCAGGGAATACATCCGGAAATTCGTTCACAAAAGGAATGGATGAGATTTCCACAATTTCGTCTTCTTTCTTCATTGCATAGCAGCTGTATCCGGTACAGCCCTGTTTTAACAATTTGACAGCTCTTATCGCCTTGATCAACTTTCCTGAGCTTCCTGGTTTCCATCCTTCAAACAGTATTTCGGAACCATCTTCAGCGATCAGCGAGATATTCCTCTTTCGGTAGTTTACAATAGCTCCATATAGATTAAGCCAATCATCTCCGAGTATCAGGTCGTCTCCTTGCATTTCTATCACAATCAGATTTGAGAGCTACTCTCTGCCTCCAAATGATACAGGGAAATCTCTAGTCTCTAGGTTTCCAACAATCCTCTCTCCGCTCGGTAAACCAACAACATAAGGTTCACAATTATGAAAACCAGAAATATTCAAACGATTTACACAAGACAAGGATATAAATGAATGCGTAGCTCTTGTATCGAATAAAACGCTAACTGGCTGGGAAAGGATCTGAACCGTACCTTATGTGATAGCAGCATCCTGATCATCTATTCTCCTCATCTCGTACAGACATAGAGGAACAGATCCGGCAATCGATGTACCCTTTCGGTCCCACTGTCCTCTGCCTCGTCCACGGCCAATTACAGGCATTCGAACACTTTGCTCGCCGTTGGATACTAGCTTCTTCGAATCGTGGTGTACGGGCTCTAAAAGACTTTGCGGCCTCTTCACAACACCGCACGATGTCCCTCTCGACCACAATCAAAACAAGTCACGGCAGTAGGGCAATTAACGATAGTGCCGTCTGGCACGATTAAAGCATTTCTGGTGACATCCGCCGTGGTTTATGCCGCTCAAAGTTCATTCGCTCTTAGATGGGTGCGGAGGTTCGAAATAATGAAAGGATGATCGCCTTGCGGGTCCCACTACTCTTATGCTCAGTGAAACTCATGGAGACTTTCGCTTTTGGACTTCAACTTCTCCATTGCTGCTTCCTTGATTTCATACGCCAATGCTTTATCCTGGTATTGACGGAGAGTGGTACATTCAAAATCGGACATATACCTCTGGATTTCTAGTTTCATTCTCATATCAAAATGGATCATCATTTACGCATTACGACCGGATGTCGAACAAATGCCACCGCCGTTAAACATCTTAATTGCCGAGATATCGCACATCCAAGGTCGAGCGAGAAAAACTCCGAACTTTGGCTTCCCTCACAGACGGGCAAGACGAAGCTTCCATCATCAATTTAAAAATTTCGCTCAGCATCATGGTCTACAGGCCGGATGGCTTCCCACCACTCGGATGCTTCCCCTATCAGAAAGTACTGAGCAATAGAGACTCTCCGGTCATCTGGGCAATTAATTCCTGAAAAATTTTTCTCCAATTCCTTCAACCAATGGTCCCATGTGGGAGTCTCAGGAAAGCCATCGAATTTAGGTGGTTGCATCTTTGCCACCTCTTGCAGCCATCAGTCACCTCGATTTCCCATGTCTGGGATACCTTGTTGTCGATATCCCTGTTGTAACCCTACTGCCACCTGCATTCGGTCTACGACCTGGGCGAACCGAGTCATCTGTTTCACCACCTGACGAAGAATTTCAGGCACAGCAGGTTCCGGTTCATTATTAATAGATCTTTGCGGCGAGCCTGAGCTGTGGTTGGCCTGATTAGAAGGCGAAGCTTCTCTTTCGGCATTCCTTCATCCGCGTCCACGACCGCGACCACGTCCACGTCCACCTCTCAACATACTGTAAGCATAAATACTCAATATACAGGGAACAATATCGTTCTAATGTTCAAGTATAAAGAGATACAACATGTGAAGGACGATATAGAGTTTAGGAACTTACAATCACCGTTCGCACGAAGACGTATGCATTACACTGATGTTATTCACGGTTGGTTATCTCAAAAGACGTCTATAACCCCTATTTTAACCCAATGGCCAAGATATCCATAATCTTAGCTCTGATACCATATTCTGTAACATCCCCAATATATTCAGGAATATTACAGCACCGCAAATCCTTTACATAAGAATTTACAAGGCTAAATAAATGAAAAGACAATGACAGATACCAAATTATGAAATCACTGAAATAAAATACGACAGTTCTTATTCAATACCGAAAATACAAATATCTAAATGAAGAATATTAATACATCACTGAAATCCAAACATCACAAATTACGACGTACTTGAGTACTTATTAAAATAACAAACAACAGATAATAAACCCGGCCGGAACATCACTCTGCACCCTCATCGTCATGCAGCTCCAGTGGTTGTTTTCCCGCTCTCCTGGATCCTGAACATAAATAAATGTTCACCCCCGAAGGGGTTAGCACAACGATGCTAGTACAAGTACCACAACATATTATTCAACATCTCACGACGAATAATAATAACGTAAATGACAAAATACCAACGAGTCTTCTCCTACGAGAAACTCATAAATAACATATACAAATGATAATCACAACATGATATCACAACATACACATGGTAATTCCGATGATCCAGCGTTCACTGCCTAGAACCCACGATAATCCCGTCAGACCAACCCGTGGTGGAAAAACCCGTCCGATGATCCAGCGCACGCTAGCATAGATCCCCCGATGATCCCGTCGGACCAACATGAGGTGGACATACAACAACAACATATATGCACGACAATATGTAAAACAATTAAGGTACTTGCCTTGCTTCGAAGACAAGAGTATTACTTCCACAAAAAATGAAACACTCGAAGGTCGCCCATTCGATCAATCACGTAGCAAGCTCGAACCTTAAACAAAAGTAATAATATAGAGTTCATCTCACGTCATACGAACATCTAACAATCCAAATTATGGTCGAAAGTTCATAAAACGTAATCTGCCTGGCTTGCTTAACGCACGTTACGTATTCTGTTAGATGTTTTATGAACTTTTGACCGCAATTTGGATTGTTAGATGTTCGTACGATGTGAGATGAACTCTATATTATTACTTTTGTTTAAGGTTCGAGCTTGCTACGTGATTGATCGAATGGGCGACCTTCGAGTGTTTCATTTTTTGTGGAAGTAATACTCTTGTCTTCGAAGCAAGGCAAGTACCTTAATTGTTTTACATATTGTCGTGCATATATGTTGTTGTTGTATGTCCACCTCATGTTGGTCCGACGGGATCATCGGGGGATCTATGCTAGCGTGCGCTGGATCATCGGACGGGTTTTTCCACCACGGGTTGGTCTGACGGGATTATCGTGGGTTCTAGGCAGTGAACGCTGGATCGTCGGAATTACCAGGTGTATTTTGTGATATCATTTTGTGATTATCATTTGTATATGTTATTTATGAGTTTCTCGTAGGAGAAGACTCGTTGGTATTTTGTCATTTATGTTATTATTATTCTTCGTGAGATGTTGAATAATATGTTGTGGTACTTGTACTAGCATCGTTGTGCTAACCCCTTTGGGGGTGAACATTTGTTTATGTTCAGGATCCAGGAGAGCGGGAAAACAACCACTGGAGTTGCATGACGACGAAGGTGCAGAGTGATATTCCGGTCGGGTTTATTATTTGTTGTTGGTTATTTTAATAAGTACTCGAGTACGTCGTAATTTGTGATGTTTGGATTTTAGTGATGTATTAATATTCTTCATTTGGATGTTTGTATTTTTGGTATTGAACAAGAACTGTCGTATTTTATTTCAGTGATTTCATAATTTGGTATGTGTCATTGTCTTTTCATTTATTTAGCCTTGTAAATTCTTATGTAAAGGATTTATGGCGCTGTAATATTCTTGAATATATTGGGGGTGTTACAGAATATGGTATCAGAGCTAAGATTATGGATATCTTGGCCATTGGGTTAAAATAGGGGTCGTATATGTCTTTTGAGATAACCGACCGTGAATAACATCACTGTACTGCCTACGTCTTCGTGCGAATGGTGATTGTAAGTTTCTAAACTCTATCTCGTCCTTCACATGTTGTATCTCTTTATACTTGAACATTAGAACGATATTGTTCCCTATATATTGAGTATTTATGCTTACAGTATGTTGAGAGATGGACGTGGACGTGGTCGCAGTCGTGGACACGGATGAAGGAATGCCGAAAGAGAAGCTTCGCCTTCTAATCAGGCCAGCCACAACTCAGGCGAGCCGCAAAGATCTATTAATAATGAACCGGAACCCACTGTGCCCGAAATTCTTCATCAGGTGGTGAACCAGATGAATCAGTTCGCCCAGGTCGTAGACCGAATGCAGGTGGCAGTAGGGTTACAATAGGGAGATCGACAACAAGGTATCCCAAACATGGGAAATCGAGGCGACCGATGGCTGCAAGATGTGGCAAAGATGCAACCACCCAAATTCGATGGCTTTTCTGAGACTCCCGCATGGGACCATTGGTTGAAGGAATTGGAGAAAATTTTTGCCGGAATTAATTGCCTAGATGACTGGAGAGTCTCTATTGCTCAGTACTTTCTGATAGGGGAAGCATCCAAGTGGTGGGAAGCTATCCGGCCTGTAGACCATGATGCTGACTGGACAGAATTTAAATTGATGATGGAAGCTCAGTACTGCCCTCGTCCTGTGAGGGAAGCCAAAGTTCGGGAGTTTTTCTCTGCTCAGCCTTCAGATGTGCGAGTATCTCAGGCAATTAAGACGTTTAACCACCAGCTGGCATTTGTTCGACATCTGGTGAGAACAGATGCAGAAATGATGATCCATTTCGATATGAGAATGAAACCAGAAACCCAGAGGTACATGTCCGGTTTTAAATGTACCACTCTCCGTCAATACCAGGATAAAGCATTGGCGTATGAAATCAAGGAAGCGGCAATGGAGAAGTTCGCAGAGTCCAAAAAGCAGAAAGTCTCCGGTAGTTTCACGGAGCATAAGAGTAGTGGGCCCCGCAAGGCCCAGTCATCCTTTCATTCTTTCAAGAAACCTCCGCACCCATCTAAGAGCAGAATGAACTTTGGAGCAGCATCAACCACGACGGATGTCACCAGGAAATGCTTTAACTGTGCCCAGACGGGGCACTATCGATGGAATTGCCCCTACCTGCCGTGACTTGTTTTGATTGTGGTCGAGAGGGACATCATGCAGTGTTATGTGAAGAGGCTGCAAAGTCTTTTAGATCCCGTACACCACAGTCAGTTCAGAAGGAAGCCAGTATCCAACAGACGCAGCAAAGTGTTCAGATGCCTCAGAATTTTGGCCGCGGATGAGGTAGAGGACAGTGGGACCGAAAGGGTACATCGAGTGCCGGATCTGTTCCCCCACGTCTGTACGAGATGAGGAGAATAGACGATCAGGATGCTGCTGTCGCATCAGGTACCGTTTAGATCCTTTCCCAGCCAGTTAGCATTTTATTCGATACAGGAGCTACGCATTCATTTATATCCCTGTCTTGTGTAAATCGTTTGAATATTTCTGGTTTTCATAATTGTGAACCTTATGTTGTTGGTTTACCGAGCGGAGAGAGGATTGTTGGAAACCTAGAAACTAGAGATTTCCCTATATCATTTGGAGGCAGAGAGTGGCTCTCAAATCTGATTGTGATAGAAATGCAAGGAGACGACCTGATACTCGGAGACGATTGGCTTAATCGATATGGAGCTATTGTAAACTACCGAAAGATGAATATCTCTCTGATCGCTGATGATGGTTCTGAAATAATGTTTGAAGGATGGAAACCAGGAAGCTCAGGAAAGTTGATCAAGGCGATGAGAGCTGTCAAATTGTTAAAACAGGGCTGTACCAGATACTACTGCTATGCAATGAAGAAATAAGACGAAATTGTGGAAATCTCATCCATTCCTGTTGTGAATGAATTTCCGGATGTATTCCCTGACGAGTTACCTGGACTACCTCCACGACGGGATGTAGAATTCACCATTGAGCTGGAACCCGGAGCTACACCAATTTCTAAAGCACCATATCGTATGGCACCTACTGAGATGTATGAACTGAAAAAGCAACTGGAGCAAGCATCGACAAAGGCTATATCCAGCCAAGCATTTCGCCCTGGGGAGCACTAGTTCTTTTTGTCCGGAAGAAGGATGGAGCGCTTCGACTGTGTATTGACTATCGAGAGCTGAACAAAATGACGATTAAGAACAAGTATCCGTTGCCACGGATTAATGATTTGTTTGACCAATTACAAGGAGCAATAGTGTTTTCTAAAATAGATCTGAGATCAGGATATCATCAGCTAAGCATTAAGGAATCTGATGTTCCGAAATCAGCATTCAAAACTCGCTATGGACACTATGAGTTTGTAGTAATGCCGTTTGGTCTCATAACGCACCTGCTGCATTCATGCAATTGATGAACCGAGTGTTCATCGAATATCTGGATAAATTTGTGGTTGTGTTCATTGATGACATTCTGGTGTATTCTAAGAGCCCGGAAGAGCATGCACATCTTTTACGGATTGTGTTAGACCTGTTGAGAAATGAACAATTGTACGCCAAACTTTCTAAGTGTGAATTCTGGCTAAAGGAAGTAATGTTCCTCGGCCATGTGGTATCAGCAGAAGGAGTCCGAGTAGATCCTCAAAAGATCGAAGCAGTTATGGATTGGAAGCCTCCAAAGAACGCGAAAGAAATCCGGAGTTTCTAAGGACTTGCTGGGTATTATCGTCGGTTCGTGGAGGGGTTTTCCAAAATTACCCGCCCACTTACTCGACTACTGCAGAAAACTCAAAAGCTTGAGTGGAACGAGTTGTGCCAGAATAGCATCGATGGATTGAAGAAGAGATTGACGACGGCACCGATTTTAGCACTCCCACGGGGAACTGGAGGATTTATAGTTTACAGTGATGCTTCGAACCAAGGACTCGGATGCGTGTTGATGCATAATGATAAGGTGATCGCTTATGCGTCACGACAGCTGAAACCTTATGAAGTGAATTACCCAACGCATGATTTGGAGCTAGCAGCAGTAGTTTTTGCTTTGAAAATCTTGAGACATTACCTGTACGGGACTCATTGTCAGATCTTTATGGATCACAAGAGTCTCAAATACATCTTCAGTCAGAAAGAGTTGAATATGCGGCAAAGGAGATGGCTGGAACTTATTAAGGACTATGACTTGGAGATTCTTTATCATCCAGGCAAAGCAAATGTAGTGGCCGATGCACTTAGCCGCTAGCCTGTTTCTATTCAGATGCTGGAAACTCTGACCTCCCAGCTCAGCATTCAACGAGAAATGATTCGTGAAGGAATTGAAGTGTGGTTACAAAGAGTCCAAGGACAACTGTGCGTGATGGAAATAACTTCATCGTTAACCGAAGAAATCCAATCTAAGCAAGTAGATAATCCTCTGATGATTCGGTTACGTGATGAAGTGATCAAGGGAAAGGCCCCCGGATTCGTAATTCATGATGATGGAGTTTTGAGATTTCAGAACCGACTTTGCGTTCCGGATGTCGATGTTCTGAAACAGATGATTATGAAGGAAGCTCACATCACGCCTTATTCTATCCACCCGGGCACCAGTAAGATGCATAAGAACCTGAAACAGAACTTTTGGTGGGGCAACATGAAGAAAGATGTAGCGGAGTATGTCTCGAAGTGTTTGACTTGTCAGCAGGTTAAGATCGAGCATCAACGACCTGCCGGGATGCTGAAGCCGGTCCCAATTCCTGAATGGAAGTGGGAGGACATATCGATGGACTTTATCACTAATATGCCGAGAACAAAGATAGGAATGAACATGATTTGGGTGATAGTTGATCGTTTAACCAAATTAGCTCATTTTCTAGGCATTAAGGACACGTGGGGACCAGAGAGGTTGGCACGATTATTTATTTCAGGGATAGTCCGATTGCATGGTATGCCGAAGACCATTATTTCTGACAGAGACGGCCGTTTTGTGTCTCATTTTTGGAAAGCAGTTCATAAGGCCTTGGGGACCGAATTGAACTTCAGCACAGCTTATCACCCGC
This sequence comes from Orobanche coerulescens, assembly GCA_033398695.1. Taxonomy (NCBI): domain Eukaryota; kingdom Viridiplantae; phylum Streptophyta; class Magnoliopsida; order Lamiales; family Orobanchaceae; genus Orobanche; species Orobanche coerulescens. The sequence continues at coordinate 106,945,550 of CM065804.1, forward strand.
AGACAGTTGGACAATCCGAGAGGACTATTCAAACAGTGGAAGATATGTTAAGGGCTTGTGCCTTAGATTGGTCAACTGATTGGGAAGTTCATCTACCGTTGATTGAATTTATCTACAACAATAGTTGGCATGCTTCTATTAAGATGGCACCGTTTGAGGCTTTATACGGGATGTTGGGATGATTCATCAGACTTGATCGGAGCGGAACCAGAGTTGATCGTGCAAACTAGAGAGAAGATAGCTTTGATTCGCGAAAGGCTGTTGACCGCCCAGAGTAGACAGAAATCTTATGCAGATGTACGTTGTTGTCTATTAGAGTTCAGTATTGGAGATCACGTACTTTTTAAAGGTTTCTCCTACTCGGGGAATCTTTTGTTTTGGAAGGAAGGGAAAGCTGAGTCTGAGATATATCGGACAATTCGAGATCCTTGAGAGAGTTGGAGAGTTGGCATACATATTGGCATTACCGCCATCATTGAGCCATGTTCATAACGTGTTCCACATATCCCAGTTACGGAGATATATACCGGATCCTAGTCATGTCATTGATTTTGGCGAGATCGAAGTTGCTCAGGATGGAAAGTTTGAAGATAGACCGGTCAGGATACTCGAGAGTCGAGTTAAGCAGCTGAGGAACAAACCAATCGCTTTGGTCAAAGTTCAGTGGTCACGCCACAGAGTGGAAGAATCCACTTGGGAAACGGAAGATAGCATGAAGTCCAGATATCCAGAGTTATTTTCGTTTTGAGTTTCGGGACTAAACTCCTTTTTAGTAGGAGAGTATGTAATATCCGGATTTATTATTGAGTATTTCATCTGTTGTTGAAACCTGTACTATTTGGAATTGTGATCTCGATAATTGGAATATGATATTTCTCATATTTGAATCTTTGTACATGAGTATAGCAACATGTAACCGCTAAGAACGTAGCTTAACGTGCGTTATTGGTTAATACTAGCGCACACTACGAATGAAGAATTGCGTGCATTAGGCAGTCAATTATTGAGGTGGGTGGCTAGCACATGCGCCAGCCAGACATGGGTTCGGATAAGATTCCCGCGGGCGAACCTGGACAGATTTGGAGTCAACGCTTGTTAGCGTGCGCTAAGGATACTGTGATAGCGTGCGCTAAATAACATACGAGCAGAAATGTTATAAAAGGGACAGCACCCCATTTTACTTGGTTTACACTCTCTTCACTTGTCCTTCGTTCTTGAGAGACCAGAGAGCCTCATAACTTCCTTAAACACACATAGACCACCTCTACTCGATCATTGGAGATTGGATGTCACTTGTGATTGATCGTTGAAGTGGAGAAGCACCTTGGATTGACATTCAACCAACTGGAGTTGGATTCTACCTTTTTGACTCGGTGTTTTCTACATCTTAAGGTATGTTAATTCTATCCAGCCTTAGATTCGTGTTCTTGAGAATAAGATGATCATACTATCAAGATATTGAGTTCCATTGATGAATTATTCAAACAAACATCATGTTTAGAAGTCGGAATGATTATGCTTATGATATCGTCGTTGAAAACATCGTAGTTGGAATCCTAGTACGTCAAATGATGAGAGGAATATTTTGAGATTGATTATCCGTATGATTAACGTTGCCATATTGATCGTAAACTTGGAGTTGATATCACTTTTGTTATAAGGACTTAAGAAAGAATCATCTTAGGTTGTATCTTTTCATTGGGATTGTTAGTTCACCTTTAAGATGAAGTCTGAATGTGATAATGGTAATGGAATCTAGTGCATCGATCTTAAGAACACCAAACTTTGCATAAGAATTGTAATCAAGATGGAATATGGTATTGTGATAAGTATGCGTATTCTTGTATCTCGAAGATGTTTGAATTCGTGAGATCATTTGTAATTAGATGAACGTGATATGCATGGGGATAACGTATATTAATCACTGAGGAGTTCGTAAGTTTCATCACTGTTAGAACAGTCATTTGCCTAGAAGTGAAACTGCCATGCACACTTAGCGTACGCTAAGCTATGTAGATTAATGTGCGCTATCGGGCATAAGTTAACGTACGCTACGCTTGGAACGTAACTTGCGTTATATCATCAGACGAGTCAATCGACTGATCAGTGGGGTATTGACAGTGTATGGTTAGCGTATGCTAGACTTCGTATAATTGCGTGCGCTAACGAGTAGGATTAACGTACGCTACACAGAATACGTAACGTGCGTTAAGCAAGCCAGGCAGATTACGTTTTAACTTTGGACCGTAATTTGGATTGTTAGATGTTCGTACGATGTGAGATGAACTCTATATCATTTCTTTTGTTTAAGGTTCGAGCTTGCTACATGATTGATCAAAGGGGCGACCTTCGAGTGTTTCGTTTTTCGTGGAAGTAATATTCTTGTCTTCGAATCAAGGCAAGTATTTTACATATTGATGTTATACATATTGTCGTGCATATATGTCATTGTTGTATGTCCACCTCGTGTTGGTCCGACGGGATCATCGGGGGATCTATGCTAGCGTGCGCTAGATCATCGGACGGGTTTTTCCACCACGGGTTGGTTTGACGGGATCATCGTGGATTCTAGGCAGTGAACGTTGGATCTTCGGAATTACCATGTGTATGTTGTGATATCATGTTGTGATTATCATTTGTGTATGTTATTTATGAGTTTCTCGTAGGAGAAGACTCGTTGGTATTTTGTCATTTACGTTATTATTATTCACCGTGAGATGTTGAATAATATGTTGTGGTACTTGTACTAGCATCGTTGTGCTAACCCCTTCAGGGATGAACATTGGTTTATGTTCAAGATCCAGGAGAGCGGGGAAACAACCAGTGGTATTGTCATTGTCTTTTCATTTTTTTAGCCTTGTAAATTCTTATGTAAAGGATTTACGGCACTGTAATATTCCTGAATATATTGGGGGTGTTACAAAGGATGACGTGAAAGTCTGTGCTTATATGATGGCTTCCATGTCTAATGAGCTTCAGAGAGCTCATGAGAAAATGACTTCTGCTAGGCAGATTCTATCTCACTTAACCGAACTTTATGGTGAGCACAGCAGAACTGCTAGATATGAGATATCCAAGCAACTGTTAGGTGCAAAGTTGAAGGAAGGTCAGAAGGTTGGGGAACATGTCCTCAAAATAATATCCATGATCGAGAGATTGGGGCTCTTGATTTTAAAATGGATACTTCTCTCCAAACCGACCTTATCCTACAGTCTCTCCCTGAATCCTTCTCACAGTTTGTTATGAACTTCAACTGCAATGAGATTTCATGTAACTTAGCTGGGATAATGAACAAACTTGTGACCGCTCAGTCTCAGATGAAGACTCCGCGAATGAAGGATTCTTCCCTTGTGATTTCTTCTAGATCTCGGAAGTCCAAGAACAAGAAGAAAAAGACCAAGAAGCATATGGTACCACAAGTCGAGGACCTTAATGGTAAGGGCAAGGACCCAATGGTTCCGAAGAACAAGAAGAAAAAGGATGCATGTCTCAAGTGCGGTGAGCTGGGCCACTGGGCAAGAGACTATCCGATTCTTCATGGCACTTCAGGTACATAACTTTTTGTTTTGGAAACAAATTGTTCTGCTACTGTATTTTCTACTTCCTGGATACTGGATTCTGGTGCTACTTCTCATACTTGTACCGTGAATCAGGATCTGGAACAGGAAGCTTAGAGCTGGAGAAGTTATGATCACAGTCGGAAGCGGGCATAGTGCCGAGGCGACTGACATAGGATCACTTCTTTTAGGTTTAGAATCCGGCTTTGTTTTGACTTTAGAAGATGTACTTGTTTTGCCCAAGGGGCATAAAAACATTGTATTCATACCAGTCATGGACCGAAAAGGCTTTTCATTTTTCATTGGTGATGGTTCCTACAAAATTTATTTCAGAAATAAACTAGTGGGCACTGCTACATTGTTAAATGGATTGTATTATCTAAATCTCAGCAACAAAGTAGTTGTGAATATTGTGACTAGAAAACGTGGTAGGGATGAAACCAATCAAGTTTTGAAATGGCATCTAAGACTTGGTCATGTTGGTCAGACCAAGGTTTACAAGATGGAAAAGGATGGACTTATGGGTCCATTGGGATCGGATCCCTTTCCTACTTGTGAATCTTGCCTCTAAATGCAAAATGACTAAGTCCCCCTTCACAAGGAATTTTGAAAGAGCCGCTGATAAACTGGGATTAATCCATACCGACGTATGTGGTGCTTTGGAAGCAGCACGTGACAGATATCAGTACTTCATTACGTTTACATATGATAATACTAGGTATGGTTATGTATACTTAATGAAACATAAATTCGAGGCCTTTGAGAAATTCCAGGAATTTAAGGCCCTAGTCGAGAAACAAACTGGAAATCATATCAAAGCACTTTGGTCGGACCGAGGTGGAGAGCATAAGAGTATGGAGTTTGATGAGTTCCTTAAGGAAATTGGAATAGTATCACAACTAACACCTCCAGGTACTCCTCAGTTAAATGGTGTGTCAGAAAGAAGGAACCGGACCTTGTTGAACATGGTCCATTCCATGCTAGGCTATGCTGATTTACCGATTTACCTGTGGGGTATACACTCCTGACTGCTTCATATATCTTGAACAGATGTCCTTCCAAATCTGTTCCTAAAACTCCACATGAGATGTGGGAGGGCAGGAAACCAAGTCTTAATCACATTAGGATATGGGGATGCCCCGCCTATGTCAAGAAGACTAAGGTGGAGAAGTTGGAAGCTAGGTCCGTGAAGGGACGTTTCATTGGATTCCCGTCTGGGACGATGGGATATCTATTCTACATGTCCAAAGATCGAAAGATCGCTGTTGCTTTGCATGCAAACTTCCTAGAAGATGAGTTCATTCAGGAAGGCGGAGCAAGTAGAAATATTTCTTTGGAAGAATACAATAAAACTCCTTAGGAGACACCTGTGCAAGAAAAATGGAACCGAACCTTCTATAACACAAGTACAACCACCTCGTAGGTCTAGTAGGGTGATTTAATTACCTAAGAGGTATAGTTTTATGCACTTGGAGGAACTGGGTTTCCACGAGGTTCCAGGTGATAAACAAGATACCGACCCGCGATCAATGACCTAGCAATGGTGGATGTAGACTCCATGAAATGGACTGTAGCAGTCTTCATGTAGTTGGGACCTTCGTTTGACAAGGCAGTCAAAGAGTTTTGACTTCGTGCAAAATGAAGAGGAACCTTGTGTATACAAGAGGGCATGTGGGAGCAAGATCGCATTCTTAGTGCTATATGTAGATGACATTCTACTAACAGGAAATGATGTGGGAATGCTCAGTTCTGTGAAAGCTTGGCTTTCGAGTAATTTCTCCATGAAAGACTTGGGAGAAGAAACCTATATTATTGGGATTCGACTCTACTGGATAGATCGAAGAGAATGATAAGTTTTTCCCAAGACCTCTATATAGATAAAGATCTTAAATAGGGTTCCTTCCGATGCGACATGGAATAAAACTCACCTTGAAGATGTGTCCTCATAGTGAGGAACAATGAAAGGAAATGAGTTATATACCATATGATTCGGCAGTAGGTAGCCTTACATATACTTTATTGTGTACGAGACCTGACATTGCACATGCTGGGAGCATGGTTAGTAGGTTTCTGGCTAACCCAGTTCGGGAACATTAGACAACCATAAAGAACGTTCTCAAGTACTTTAGAAGGACTAGAGATCTGGTTCTTATATATGGTGTTGGAGAACTGAATGTGATGGGATTCATAGTATTGGACTTCCAAATATAGAAAGACGATTTTATGTCTACTTTTGGCTACATTTACTCTTAATGGAGGAGCAGTATCATGGTATAGTGCCAAGTATAGCGCGACTGCTAATTCCACCTGTTAGGCTGAGTATAAAGCGGCCTTGGAGGCCTCCAAAGAAAGAATTTAGAAGTTACTGGGTAAACATCACGTGACACCTTGTGCTGCACTGCCAGAGCGGTAGCACAGGCCTAGGAGCCGAGGTTTCACAATAGTACCAAACATATTGAGAGAGAGTATAATCTCATAAGAGCATTTGTTCGCAAAGAGATACATTGTGCTGCATAGAGTAGAGTCAGCCGACTACGTCGCTGATCCACTGACCAAGCCACTTTCTCAGTTTAGCTTAGAGCATCATCTAGAGAACATGGGTATTAGATACCATAGTGTGTGGCATTGAGTGCAAGTGGGAGATTGTTGGGAGTATGCCCTCGAATGCCACTAAGATGATGATTGAGTGAGGGCATTGTACTTGTAATTATGTAAACCACTAATAGGGCAATGGGTGTTTCTTTATTTACTGGTGGTTACTGACATTCCTAACTCGTAAATATACATATAGAAACTAGTCTGTGTATTTGAGAGCAAAACGTTCCACTCCTTATTGGATAAGGGGGTCGGCACTGGAAAGGTTTATAGCTCAAATATTTAATCGTTCCCAAGTCGATGAAACTTGACTGGGTGTTAAGTTTATGTGAAGACTTGTATGACGTGTTCTTTGACATGGAGAATGCCTGTCGAATGCTAATGGTTAGTAGGAGCACACGTTATAGGTATGCTAATTGGATTATTATACTCGAACCGACTCACCCTCGATTCGTCACACGGATTTCACTCCGGGACAGTCAATGACGGAATTGAAAGGTTGTGATAGGTATTCGTGAACCTTCGACTTGAGGATTTAGTAGGGATGTGCTTGTGACGTCAAGATTTTCATTAGAGTAGTTCGACCTTGTAAACCGGAAGGTGGGGGTCAACCTCGACGTGCATCTTGACGGGCAAGTAGCAGGTCTTACTGAATACCAAGATAGAATTCTTTCTCCCGTTAGTGAGCGGGTTATATGTCCTATGCGGTTATTGGCAGATGAGATCATAAGTCTTTCGCCGAAGCATTGGAGCTAGTTGTATTAGATACACGACAACTCGATGATCTCGATTTGAATTAACGCATGCATAGCGTCAAGTACAGATAGGGTTTGACTGACCGTGACCCTATAACTTGATCGGGACATTTGAAAGAAGGGTTTATACGTTTACTGGTATTCATGACATAATGGTTCTTGAATGATCCCATCATTCGTTCTCAGTTGGGGTACAGTGTAAGCCACCAGGCTGACTAGGTGGTGCTACTACTCTTTGGTTCCTCCCATTGCTGACTGAGACGAACCTACCGAGTCGTGAAATATGATTGACGACGGAATGAATCGAGCTTATTCTCTCATTATGAATATTAGATATTGGATATCTAAATTTGGGACATTAGATGTTTAAATTGATTTATTGGATAAATTAATTTACAGCCTAATGAATTAAATAAATTACTGGGTAATAAATTTAATTCATGGATATAATTATTTCTTGGAGAAATTAATTATGTTATTATGTATTTGATATGATTAATTAATTGGATTAATTAATCGATATAAATACATCAGAACGGAATCGGAATTTTTCTGTTTGGACTCACGGGAGTCCGAAACGAATCGAACTCATCCGATTTTTCATCTTGGCCACCCCCCCTTCCACCTAACTTCATCTTGTCTTTGGTTTTCATTTTTAAATGAAAAGACAAAGACTTTTGTGGGGCCATCACTCATGTGACATGAGTTGAGAACATGGGGTGGAATTAGAATAAGAAAGGAAGACTTCATCTCTCTCCTACACAATTCATTGCTACGGTTGGTGAGAGAGAGAAAGAGTGAGAAAGAACTTAGAGTTCATTCTAAAGTCTTCATCTCCTTTTTCATCTTGTTCTTGTTGTTCTTGGAGAAATATCAAGAAATCAAAGAAAGAAAGTGAATTATACACTTAGAGTGTTATAATTTCATATTGGAAGCTTCATCGCTTAGCTTTAGTTGTATCCTCGGAGGATAGCAAGGTGATCGTCGTTCCGATTGTTTCTACGACGCGTGGCAAGTAGAGACGTGGTGCTTTCGGTGTTGGATCATTCAAGAGCTTGGAGCGGATTGAATTGCAGGGAGATCGCCTAAAGCTTGGGGAATAGCTCAAGAGAAGGATACCATTTAATCAACGGGCTACAAGGGTATGTTTTCTTGTAACTCTTGTGTTTCGTTTATATATTCGTATATACGTAGCTCGATCGATCCTCGTAGGGATTCGGATCGAATTAATTTTCGCTTTACCATTTCCACTGGGCCTTCGTTTTAGGCACCGAATCCCAACAACCTGACCGCGTTGTCACCGAGGTGGGCTGGGAAAATTTCTCAATCTTCTAAAAATTGATTAATGAAAGGGTCTAAGGGCAGACATAGACTAAGGTGGAACTGCTTGAAATAAAACGGGACGAGGGCATCACTATAGTAGAAAGTTTTAGCTTCATGCTCATCAGCGTAATGAGTGGCCAAACTATGGTAGAGCCTATACTCATTCATATCCACCTCATATGTGGTATAAAGTTCCTCAATCATCTCGTCTCACCCTTTGGGATGCTTAGTCCGAGAGGAGCCTCCCGAGTTGATCTGGCCTTTGCTTCGGCTCCGTCTTGAGCTGACAATGTCGGAGTCAAACTCCCCGATGGGCCTATCAGAAGTACTCTCCCCAGCCATACCTGTAGAAGAGGACAAGGGGTTAGACTCATCCTGTGAAGGCGACGAGGTGGCCTTCTCCCCCATCTCAACTACTTGGGCTGAGGAGAAATGTCCACCAAAACAAAGCCGAGCTTGGGATTTATCCTCGACATAATGCAAAAAGATGCAGTCTAGGACTTCATCCAAACTGCTAAGAGTTAACATGTCGGTATCATCGCCATGTATGGTCCTAGGCGCAAACAACCCACAGGGATACTGGACGTCCGTTCTGGGGGTTTTATTCAAGTACAACATTTCGCCAATGGCCACTAAAGACAAAAGCTTCCACGATCCATTATATGTAACGTAAATCCTAGAGTTCCTAGTGTAAAAGCCGTAAGTAGAATTCTTCTCTAAATATTCACGCTTAGACATCTTGTAGACACGAAGTTTAACAAAGGAGATTTGAAGCCTTGGAAACTCAACAATGGCAAAAAATACAAGCGGCAAATAGAGGTGGAGAAAGTACAGGCGAAGACCGATTAGGGAGCCGCACTAGCGAGCACGACCTGAGTAGTTTGTCGGAAAATTAGCCAGAGACTGAAGTTTCGCCGAAAATGATAAGCCCTCAAGTTTCTTCGCCTATGAAATGAATGAAGAAATGATTTATAAGGAGGGCACGCGGATCCACACCATGATCACACTGTATTAATGGGCACGGTTTACCAGGAGAAAAGGCCCATTCGCCTCTCCACGCGCGCGCCGTCTAACTCTATGATAGGATATGAAGCGATTGGTATGACCGGACCCTAAAAATTTAGTGAGACGCCCAACCAAGTCAAGGCCGACATAACACTAAGCAAAGTCGGCTTCAAGGAAGCAACCAAAACCCTGAAGGATAAATGATGGACTTGAGTTCCTACTCGGCATGCCGAGATAGAAACTCGGGGGCCACTGAATGACATAAACCAAATTAATTACATGGATCTAGTAAGCTCGAGCAGAAGCCCAACAGGGCCCATAAATTAAGACCCAACAAAGCCCAGGAATGGGCTTATTAACTTGGCATCCAGCATGATGTTCAGGCCGACCTGAGCGCGAGGATCTAACTCAGTTTGTCTCAGCTCTTTAAATCAAGACTTGGTTACCAGGTAACCAACTTATCATGCGGACTCAGCTCAGTGACAGAACAAGCCGAGATCCCCCAACCTCCACTCCTTGTCAGTAGATGAAGGTCCTAGCCTTCCAACATGACACTGAGTCTGGCAGAATCCAAGATAAAGAGATAAGGAAATCATTTCCTAACAAGGAGATCCTTCTCCACAAGGAAACTACGTAGACAATCCTTATCAGGATTCTACTTCCCTAAAATACGAGTCCTATACCAAAATGGATTCCATGACTTCCTTCGCAAGTTAGGGTTGTAACATTCATGTTTATATAAATAGGTGTTCTTACACCTACAGGGGTACACAGAATTCTTGACTCTTAACATAGTCAACTAATCTTATTCCTACCATATATTTACCATATTTACTCTCACGCCAGAGGGCCTTCGCCGGTGAAGTCCCGGCTCAGTTCACGCGTTTTCTTGTGTGTAGGTCCGATCAGGAAGTTCACTCTCCGGAATTATCCGAACCATTTGGATAAGGGTTGATCTGATACGTTTTTGGCAGCATTATTATCTATTTTCAGGTATGGTTATTTTTTATTTTGTACTTTGAATATTTTATTGTAAAATATATGAGCCCCGGCTAGAAATAATTTCTGGTTCCGTCACTGTGTATAATCATATTAAGATATACACAATTCAGATGTATAACTTGCCATCCGAACGACGACGAAGACTTTTGTGACTTTTGTCCACGTTTAGAGAGGAGATATATTATGATTTTAAGAAGCCGAGATAAGAAGTTGAATCGGTTTTGTTTCGAGGAAAAAACATCAGACCGTAGTCTTTTTTTAAGCACTTCCCCACCAAATATATTCCTCTTTTTCAAAATATTTTTCCATGATGTATCTTACGTAATACTGATTAAATTAAGTATTATAGATGCTACAGGTTCTAGATTCTTCTAGAGTAGTAGGATTATACTTGATGTCTTTTCTTCTAAGCCTATATGTGAAAGTAATCTCATTATATAAAGGCTTTTCATCAGTGTTATCAATATAATGGTCTATATCTTTTGCTTTCTACTGCTTTCTTTACTGCTTTTCCTGAAATAAGTTATCAGCATGTTGCTCTAGCATTACAATTTTTCTTTCTCGATGAATTTTTGAAATTCCAAAAAAAAATGTGTTTTCCGCGGGTCAGTTTTGTGCATGGCGAGCCCGCGCGAAAATTACACTTCCCGCTTCTTCAACCATCGGATCAGCATAAAATTTTAACAAGATGTTAATGATAAATAGAACTACAAATTCAACGGTCAATATCTTATTTGGAATAATGTTTCTCAATGAAACAGTATGCGATCAGAAGCAAATTTTTACCAGAAAATTAAAGATCCGACCCGATCCAGTCGCAACACGGATTCATGAAGCCACGGGAACCAGCCAGGTGTGACCCGCTGTCGGGATTCCGGATATAAATACGTGTACGCAGCGAAATAATAAAACTCAATTTAAAGAATCCCAAACAGGATCGATCAAGTAATGTATATACGAAAAATAAATTGACGAAGATAAAAGGATCAAAGTCCCATACCTTTAAAGCCTTTGATAATATCTTCGCAATATGATGATATCATAAATCCGAGCACGAGCACGAAATCCCTTCGACCCAAACACCAAAAATACGATATCTCTACTTCACACGCATCGTAACTTGGTCGGAAAAATGAACGAGACTCCGTTCTATTAAGAACACGGCTAGGGAAACTCGTAGAAATTTTTCTCTCTTATTTTTCGTCACTTATTTTCACCTCAAAGATGATGAAGAACTTGGAAGAAAATTTTCTCTCTTCCTCTCTCTTTTTCTCACGGCTGAAGCACACCAATGGTAGTGGTGATGTTGTTGTCTTATGTCTTTATAAAACATATCTCATAATTGACATGATGAGATATGATGAATAAAAGAATCTTCACCTATTACAACTTTTGGCACCATGTCAAAGGTAATCACTTACAAGCATGAAATAAAGACAACATCATGTGAGGGGTGAGGGGGGGCTAATGGGAAGGTGCTAGGAAACGGGTCGAGTCACTCGGCTCGTGTACTGGATATTCGTCAAACGACTCCGTTAAATACACTCCATTTTATCACCAATGTATTTATACGAATTAATTAATCTAATTATTTAATTATAAATACAAATATATTTCTCTAAGAAACATAATTTATGAATTAATTTAATTACCCAGTAACTTAATTTCAATTCATAAGACCGCTATTTAGTTTATCCAATAAATCATAATTAGATATCCAATATCTAATATTATTAGAGAGATAATAAATTCACTTTTATCCGTCAACGATCCTGATGCGCGACTTTGTAGGTCTGTCTCATCAGGAACCAATAAGTGTGGACAACGCTTAGCCAGCCTAGCGGGCCGCATTGTAAACCCCGATTTAGAACGAATGAAGGGATCATTCCAGAACTATTATATCGTGAATACCATATATGTATAGACCCTTAATCAGATGTCCCGGTCAAGTCTTCGGGTCACGGTAAAGTCACTGTTGACTAGAAACCATACATGTGTTAATGCAAATCGAGACCGGCTGTTTACTAGTACATCTAATACGACTAGATCAGAATGCTTTGTCCAAAGGCTTATGATCTTATTTGCCATTAACCATATCAGACATTCGCCTCCTCACTAACAGGAGATAGAATCCTTTCTTGGCGTACAGTAAAGACTGCTACCTGCCCGTATAGTCCGCACTTCAAGATTGACCCAGCGATTAAGAAAATGAGTCTAACTACTCTAATGACAAACTAAATGTCACAGGCACATCTCTTACTGAACCCTCAAGTTAAAGGTCCACATATACTATCACAACCTTTCGATTCGTCATCGACTCTCCAAGAGTGAATACCGTGTGACTGAATCAAGTATGAGTTGTGTTCGAGTACACTTGTCCCACCAATATACTTATATCTATGCTATCAAGACATGCAAATGTGCTAGTATCAGTTATACATGTCTTACTCAAAACTAAATGCCTAATTAAGTTTATCGACTTGCGAACGGTTTACATAAATATGCTTTAAACACTTCCAGTGTAATACCCCAATTTTTCGGATATATTTTTCGTTTATATATTGGATATCGTTGATGGATAATTGTGCTTGAGGATGTTGTGAACGTATGATAATGTTATTGAAATGCGTATATGTATTCATTGTGCTGTATGATCATTTGGTATGTCGAGATGTTGGTCGAGGATAGCTGAATATGGCTAAGCACAGCCACGATAGCGCATGCTATGAGATATGCTTAGCGCGCACTACGAGGCACGAGTAGCACACGCTACGTTGTGTAGTTAGCGTACGCTAATAGGTTCGCATTATGTACGCTGAGGAGGGTCCTTAACGTACGTAAGAGTTTCTGGGAAAGATTCGGAAGGCGACCAACATGTAGGCCCGGGTTGATGTTTATCGGAATTTAGCGCACGCTACTAAAGATGGTTAGCGCACGCTAATATCAGATCGTCCAACAAGGAATCTTGGCTTTCCATGAGTGGACCCGGCCACTTGCGACGCGTGTCCAGATAAGGTCAGCAGGTGTTTTTCATGTAGGGCTAGGGCACGCTAAACCGTATGGTTAGCGCACGCTAATTCCAGATCGGTCAGAGGAATCCCGATAATCACGGATGCTTTCGGCATGTGGGGGCACGAGTGGTAGGTGCAGCCTGTAGCAAGTCAACTTCGGATAGCGCACGCTAAGGTCAATGACTTGCGTACGCTAGGCATGATGTTTTACGTACGTTAATGCATGGGAATTACGTACGTAAGCTAGTTTATGAAGCAAGGCAGTAGCCTTTGGGCTGCGATAGCGCACGCTAACAAAGTTAGTTAGCGCACGCTAAGGCTGTAGCGCACGCTAAACATGAGATGTTAGCGCACGCTAATAATGAATATTATAAAAGGGGACAGACTGGTGCTGAGAGGCATTTCGTCGATTTTTCTTCCTTCAGTCGGGAGAGAGAGAGTTGGGATGTATTTGAGGTTCCCAAACACTGTATAATGATAATCTTTAACAACATTATATTGAGAGCATGAATTCAAGCCTTGTTCTTCAAGTTATTCATGATTCTTGGAATGGAGTTCAAGTGTTCTTCTTTTTGGTTCGTCTAATCCAGGTAAATTTGGTATCCCTTTTTGTTTATGGTTCGTTTTTAAGGATGATTACATGTGAGGAACATGTTGGATAATCATATAACGATATTATATGAGATTCAATGGAATTTTGATAAGAGTTTCGGATGTTTCTTCATATTATAAAGATGATGGTTCGTTTAAACCATTTTGAGATAGATTTTCGGATCATGATAATTTCAGTGATCGATTTAGAGGAGTTAAATCATGATACGAGGTTGAATTCCGGATTGAATATGTTATGATCATTGTTACCAAGTTAGTTCGATTATTGATATGGTTATTGTTCCAGGTTGATTAACCAATAGGTATAATCATTTTGCCGCGGTGAAAGGCCGTAGATTTCGTCCAGTCAGGGCTGAAGAGCTCGTAGACGAGGGCGATAAGTTCGGTGTTGGTTTTGTCGTATTGGTATCCAGGCAAGTGTTTACTTGTTCGGTTGTAATGTTTTGATGAGTAATTCCATTTACATTTCATAAGTATTTTATGTTGTATTGCATATTGACGAATGTTCAGTGATGTTCTTAAAGGATTAGAATGCACAGTTGATGATTGTTGAGATACTTGGACAATCTTGGGAAGATTGTAGTATTCGGATATTGTTGATGTCATTTTGGATATTCTTGGTATGTGGTATGCATTCCGGAAGGAAGTCCGGATAGAGGTATGTTTAATGGTAATCGTACATAGAGGATTATGTACGAGAAAGTATTCGGTATTGAGGTATTATACGGTATTGTTGTGATACTGGGATTTTTATAGTATTATCGTGATATTGGGATTTTGACGAGAATCGTTGGATTACCGGAAGTGGTAAGGTTATCGTTGAGGTTATTATTCTCATGATGCATGGCATGTGAATATTTATGTTTATGTACTTGCGGTTATTTGTCGGGCATTATCGCTGACCACATTGTGGGACTTGTTTTTCAGGTATTGAGGACTTTGATGGTAGCGGTCGTGAGGCGAGGATTCTGGATGATACTGGCTATGGCATATTGTTGGGGAATCGTGTATTTTGTTTGTGTATATCATTATTGACGTATATGTATCTTGGACTGCATTTCTATCTACTGCGTGAGTTCTTTCAAATGGCTTTTGGCTTTTTGCCAACTGAGTTTCATTTCGAAAACCGATTCCATTAACCGAGTTTTTGGCCTTGATATTTTTTACGGTAGTTGGTGGTTTCAAATGATTTTTGTGAGTTTGATAAATACTACCATCATCGGCCTTTTTGTCGTTCTTGTAATTAGTTTTTAGCCTGGTGGGTTCCGGTGCGGGGCCCACGGCGTGTAATACTCCCGGTCGGTTTTGGGGGTGTTACAAATATGGTATCGGAGCACAAGGTTTTGTGATAACCGGGCATGTGTGTTATGTGGCTCTACCGGTGTGGTAGTAGCGTGATGTTTATGATATTTTGGAACTATGTGATTTTTGAGTACTGTCGTAGTGATGTGTGGGTTTGGGGATCGTTAGTGTTTCCGAGACCGACGAGGCAGGGAGTGAACGCCGGTGCCGTGGTCATGTGCAATGTGCGGCTCCAATCGGGAAGTGAACGCCGGTGCAAGGCACGTGCAAGGTGCGGCTTTCGATGTGGAGTGGAACGCCGGTGATATGTGCATGTGACAAGGAGCGGCTCATGCGCTTTAGGTGAGGAGACACGGCATCACACATCCCCCAAAACTCGACAGTGCTCTAAACTTGTTGTGGTCTTGGTGGAGACCAATCGTTTTCAAATTGTGATTATTCCTGTTTTGGCATTCTTGTTGTGTCGAGATTTTTTAAATGGTGTCATATGCTAGTATCACGGGAGATCTTCGTCTTCACTGAACTGTAAGTATGTTGTTCGGATTATTCGATAATTCTTGGTTATCTTGGTGATTTTGGATTTTCTGTTGAATTTTTGTTTGTGCGAGTGACTGCAAGTTTCGAGGACGAAACTTATTTTTAAGGGGGGTAGAGTGTAATACCCCGATTTTTTGGATATATTTTTCGTTTATATGTTGGATATCGTTGATGGATAATTGTGCTTGAGGATGTTGTGAACGTATGATAATGTTATTGAAATGCGTATATGTATTCATTGTGCCGTATGATCGTTTGGTATGTCGAGATGTTGGTCGAGGATAGCTGAATATGGCTAAGCACAGCCACGATAGCGCACGCTATGAGATATGCTTAGCGCACGCTACGAGGCACGAGTAGCGCACGCTACGTTGTGTAGTTAGCGTACGCTAATAGGTTCGCATTATGTACGCTGAGGAGGGTCCTTAACGTACGTAAGAATTTTTGGGAAAGATTCGGAAGGCGGCCAACATGTAGGCCCGGGTTGATGTTTATCGGCATTTAGCGCACGCTACTAAGGATGGTTAGCACACGCTAATATCAGATCATCCGACAAGGAATATTGGCTTTCTGCGAGTGGACCCGGCCACTTGCGACGCGTGTCCAGATAAGGTCAGCGGGTGTTTGTCATGTAGGGCTAGCGCACGCTAAACCGTATGGTTAGCGCACGCTAATTCCAGATCGGTCAGAGGAATCCCGATAATCGCGGATGCTTTCGGCATGTGGGGGCACGAGTGGTAGGTGCAGCAAGTCAACTTCGGATAGCGCACGCTAAGGTTAATGACTTGCGTACGCTAGGCATGATGTTTTACGTACGTTAATGCATGGGCATTACGTACGTAAGCTAGTTTACGAAGCAAGGCAGTAGCCTTTGGGCTGCGATAACGCACGCTAACAAAGTCAGTTAGCGCACGCTAAGGCTGTAGCGCACGCTAAACATGAGATGTTAGCGCACGCTAATAATGAATATTATAAAAGGGGACAGACGGGTGCTGAGAGGCATTTCGTCCATTTTTCTTCCTTCAGTCGGGAGAGAGAGAGTTGGGATGTATTTGAGGTTCCCAAACACTATATAATGATAATATTTAACAACATTATATTGAGAGCATGTTCTTCAAGTTATTCATGATTCTTGGAATGAAGTTCAAGTGTTCTTATTTTTGGTTCGTCTAATCCAGGTAAATTTGGTATCCCTTTTTGTTTATGGTTCGTTTTTAAGGATGATTACATGTGAGGAACATGTTGGATAATCATATAACGATATTATATGAGATTCAATGGAATTTTGATAAGAGTTTCGGATGTTTCTTCATATTATAAAGATGATGGTTCGTTTAAACCGTTTTGGGATAGATTTCCGGATCATGATAATTTCAGTGATCGATTTAGAGGAGTTAAATCATGATACGAGGTTCAATTCCGGATTGAATATGTTATGATCATTGTTACCAAGTTAGTTCGATTATTGATATGGTTATTGTTATAGGTTGATTAACCAATAGGTAAAATCGTTTTGCCGCGGTGAAATGCCGTACATTCCGTCCAGTCAGGGCTGAAGAGCTCGTAGACGGGGGCGATAAGTTCGGTGTTGGTTTTTTCGTGTTGGTATCCAGGCAAGTGTTTACTTGTTTGGTTGTAATGTTTTGATGAGTAATTCCATTTACATTTCATAAGTATTTTATGTTGTATTGCATATTGACGAATGTTCAGTGATGTTCTTAAAGGATTAGAATGCACAGTTGATGATTGTTGAGATACTTGGACAATCTTGGGAAGATTGTAGTATTCGGATATTGTTGATGTCATTTTGGATATTCTTGGTCTGTGGTATGCATTCCGGAAGGAAGTCCGGATAGAGGTATGTTTTATGGTAATCATACATAGAGGATTATGTACGAGAAAGTATTCGGTATTGAGGTATTATACGGTATTGTTGTGATACTGGGATTTTTATGGTATTATCGTGATATTGGGATTTTGACGAGAATCGTTGGATTACCGGAAGTGGTAAGGTTATCGTTGAGGTTATTATTATCATGATGCATGGCATGTGAATATTTATGTTTATGTACTTGCGGTTATTTGTCGGGCATTATTGATGACCCCGTTGTGGGACTTGTTTTTCAGGTATTGAGGACTTTGATGGTAGCGGTCGTGAGGCGAGGATTGCGGATGATACTGGCTATCGCATATTGTTGGGGAATCGTGTATTTTGTTTGTGTATATCATTATTGATGTATATGTATCTTGGACTGCATTTCTATCCGCTGCGTGAGTTCTTTCAAATGGCTTTTGGCTTTTTGCCAACTGAGTTTCATTTCGAAAACCGATTCCCTTAACCGAGTTTTTGGCCTTGATATTTTTGACGGTAGTTGGTGGTTTCAAATGATTTTTGTGAGTTTGATAAATACTACCGTCATCGGCTTTTTTGTCGTTCTTGTAATTAGTTTTTAGCCTGGTGGGTTCCGGCGCGGGGCCCACGACGTGTAATAATCCCGGTCGGTTTTGGGGGTGTTACATCCAGTGCACTTTCTCTTATCCGATAATGAGAGTGGAATGTTCGCTCTTATTTACATGGACTTCACTTCAATATTTACCAAATCAATAATGCATTTGAAATATAATAAACAATGAATGAATCATATTGCCTTTTATTAATTATTCCATAATTACAAGTACAATGCCCCTTATCTCTCATCCCCTGAGTGGCATTCGAGGACATATTCCTAACAATATCCTACTTGCACTTAATGCCACATATCATGGTATCCAATACCCATGTTCTTCATATGTCTTTCCAAGACAGCCTGAGATAATGGCTTAGTCAGCGGGCCAGAGACATTGTCTTCTGAGTCTACTCTTTGCAACGAAACATATCTTTTTTCAACCATCTCTCGAACGATGTGATACTTTCTCTCTATATGCTTGGTGTTGTGGTGATCCCTTGGCTCCTTAGCTAGGGCGATAGCTCCATCATTATCACAGAATAGTGATATAGGCAGCTCCACATTAGGCGCCACTTGAAGTTCTTGCACAAACTTCAGCATCCAGAATGTTTCCTTGCTAGCCTCTGAGGCAGCTTGGTACTCTGATTGGCAGGTGGAATAGGTAGTAGCGCTTTGCTTGGAGCTTCTCCAAGATACTGCTCCTCTATTGAGAGTAAACAAATACCCATATGTCGACTTAGAGTCGTTCTTATCTCCTTGAAAATCAGAATCAGTGAATCCAACCACCTTTAGTTCTCCACCACCGTAAGTAAGAACCATATCTCTAGTTCTTATTAAGTACTTAAGAATGTTCTTGACGCATTCTAGTGTTCCTTTCCCGGGTTTGCTTGAAAACAACTTACCACACTTACAGCATAAGCTATGTCCGGTCTCGTGCACAACATAGCATACATGAGGCTACCCACTGCCGAGGAATAGGGTACCGTACTCATCTCTGTTTTGTCTTCCTCACTTTGAGGACATATTTACTTGGTGAGATGAATTCCATGTCGCATGGGAAGGAACCCTCTTTTAGAATTATCCATCTTGAATCTTCTCAGGATGTTATCTATATAGAGGGCTTGAGAAAGTCCTATCATTCTTCGCAGCCTATATCGGATCCTTAGAATATAGGAAGCTTCTCCTAAGTCTTTCAAGGAGAACGTTTTAGAAATCCAAGCTTTCATAGTACTGAGCATTGGTACGTTATTTCCCATAAGTAGAATATCATCTACATATAGTACTAAGAACGCAATGTTGCTCCCACTAACCTTTTGTAAACACATGGATCCTCTTCGTTTTGCACGAAATCAAAGTCCTTGACTGCTTCGTCAAATCGAAGGTTCCAACTCCGAGAAGCTTGCTTCAGCCCATAAATGGCTCATTGCAGCTTACACACCTTATGAATATTAGCTTTGGATATAAAACTCTTAGGCTGTTCCATGTAGATTTCCTCCTCGAGGTATCCATTTAGAAAAGCGTTTTGACGTCCATTTGCCATATTTCATAATTGTAATGGGCAACAATGGCAAGCATCTTGCGAATCGACTTGAACATAGCTACGGGCGAGAAGGTATCATGATAATTGATCCCTTTTCTTTGGGTATAACCCTTTTGCCACAAGCCTGGAATTATAGGCGTCAACCTTGCCATCCCCATCAGTCTTTCTCTTATAGATCCATTTACTTCCAATAGGCTTCATGCCAGTTGGTAGATCTACTAAAGTCTAGACCTGATTGGCATGCATCGAGTTTATCTCAGCTTCCATAGCTTCTTTCCATTTATTGGAGTCCACATCAACTATCGCTTGGTCATAGGTGACAGGGTCATCCTCACGGCTATCAGGTACGTCGTGGAGACCCAGTTCCTCAACATGTGTATAGTGAGACACCCTACCAAACCTTCGAAGTGGAGGTTGTGTTACAATAGGTTCGGTTCGTGATCCCTGATTAGATGTCTCCTCAGGACTTTCATTGTGCTCTTCCAAAGAGACATTTCTACCTGAGCCACCTTCCTGAATGAATTCATCATCAAGGAAGTGCGCTTGTAAAGCCACAACGACCCTATGGTCTTCTGGCATGTAGAATAGATAACCCATCGAGTCCTCTGGGTATCCTATGAAATGTCTCTTGACGGACCTTTCATCCAGTTTGTCCATCCTAGCCTTTTTGACATAGGCTGGACATCCCCAAATCCTTATGTGATTAAGAATTGGTTTCTTACCCTTCCATATCTCATGCACAGTGATAGGAACATATTTAGAAGGACATATATTATGGATATAGGCAGCGGTAAGTAAGGCGTACCCGCACAGGTAAATTGGTAAATCAGTGTAATTCAACATGGAGCCGACCATGTCCAACAAAGTCTGATTTCTCCTTTCTTAAACACCATTTAATTATGGGGTTCCTGGCGGCGTGAATTGTGAAACTATTCCATGTTCCTTAAGGAACTCATCAAACTCGGTGCTCATATACTCGCCACCTCGGTCTGACCGAAGTGCCTTGATATGACATCCAGTCTGTTTTTCAACTAGGGCCTTAAATTCATTGAATTTAGTAAAGGCTTCAAATATATATTTCATAAAGTACACAATCCCATACCTAGTATGATAATCTGTGAAGGTTATGAAATATTGATATCCATTTTGGGCTGCATCTAAAGCACCACAAACGTCGGTATGTACCAACCCAAGTTTCTTAGTAGCCCTTTCAAATGTCCCTGTGAAGGGGGACTTAGTCATCTTGCCTCTAAGGCAGGATTCACAAGTTGGATAGGGTTCTACACCCAATGGACTTAAAAGTCCATCTTTCTCCATTTTGTGAACCTTGGTCTGATCAACGTGACCAAGTCTAAGGTGCCACTTAAGAGCTTGATTAGTGTTCACTGCTGATTTATTTTGCAAGTTCAGATGATATAAACTATTCAACAATGTAGTTGTGCCAACCAATTTATTTCGAAAATAAATTTTACAACTACCATTGCCAATGAAGAAAGAAAATCCTTCCCGGTCCAAGACTGGAATGGATACAATGTTTTTATGCCCCTTGGGCAAAACCAGTACTTCATCTAACGTCAAAATAAAACCGGATTCCAAACCTAGTAGCAGTAATCCAATATCGGTTGATTCGACACTTTGTCCACTTCCGACAGTGACCATCACTTCCCTAGATTCAAGCTGCCTACTTCGTTCAAGATCCTGATTCATAGTACAAATATGAGAAGTAGCACCTGAAACCAGAATCCATGAAGCAGAATATACAATAGCGGAATAATTGGTTTCAAAAACAAAAAGTTCTATACCTGATGCGCCATTGATCTTGGGACAAGTCCTACACCAGTGGCCCAGCTCACCGCATTCAAGACATTTGGCTGTAGGTTTGGGACCGCCTACCTTCTGAACCTTTGGGGCCTTGCCCTTGCCTTTCTGCACCCCTTTCTTGGGTTTACACTACTCGTAGGTCTTTTTCTTGTTTTTCTTGGACCTTGGAGGCCCAGAATAAATCACAATATCAGCCTCTCTCGTCTTAGTCTTCATATTAGACTGTGCCATCACCAGTTTATTCATTAGCCCAGCTAATGTACATGAAATTTCGTTACAGTTGAAGTTCATTACAAACTGCATGAAGGAGTCATGTAGAGATTGAAGGATGAGATCAATTCGGATGGATAAATCCATGTGAAAGTTGAGCACCTCGAGCCTATCAATCATAGAGATCATCTTGAGGACGTTGTCTCCCACTTTCTCCCCTTCCTTCATCCTAGCACTAAATAACTGCTTCAATATCTCATATCTAGCAGTCTTATTGTGCTCTCCATAAAGGTCGGTCAAGTGTGCGAGAATCTGCCTAGCAGAAGTCATTTTCTCGTGCGCTCTCTGCAGCTCATTAGTCATTGATCCCATCATAAAACCACGGACCAGCACATCATCCTTGACCCATTTTTCATGGACGTCAATTTCTTCCTAATTACCCCTAGTCGGATTGGAGTCGGTGGAATGTCCACCTCTAAGACGTATCCCAGAGACTCCATGCTGAGTACAATCATCAGATTTCGCAACCAGTCAACAAAGTTGGGGCCAATTAGCAGATTCTTTTCAAGTAGTATTGCAAATGGGTTCTTTGCCAGTTTTACAGAGATATAGTTTCGTTTCTATGCATTGATTTAGACAAGATTGATTTAGTGACTTATTTTATTATAACCGAGTATAGAATTCAAGGGCTTGTATAATTCTTATCTCGACTCCCACTAATTTTATAGGAATTACATACTCCCATGTTATAACCTGGAAGTCATGGTTAGATCGACTTCTTAGTGGTAATCGAGTTCTTTACAAATTTAACAGACGCAACTGTCAGGTTTCTTGCCTATTAATTTCTGTAAAGTGGTGTCCAACACCAACCCGTCCAACGGATGATTCAATCTTCTTTTACCCCTAGTCTTCATGCCCTCAACCTATCAGGTTGGCAATCCGGACTATCTAAGTTGTTGACCATCAACGTCTATCAGTCTGACTATTGAATCTCGCCCGACAACCTATCAGGTTTCTAGGGGTGAAATTTATCACCAACCAAAGGCATCTAATGCACTCAAGAATTTATCAACCTCTATCAAATGTACTACCCCGATAACTCGGAAGCATAGCACAACGGCTCAGGTATCAATTTTCTACGAGTTTGATGGAGGGCATGAAACCTCATAACCTTTTCAAACTTAGTCTATTTGATTGTTGGGCGAATTTCGTGATTAATGTTACACTTTGCACAGTAATTAAATTATAAGCGCGTTTGTGTTTGTCAATCATTCAAAATGAAAAATAGTAAATAACAACCTAGTTACTACCAGCATGCAGTTCATGGACCGTTCCTAGAACAAAAACATCGTAATCTAATTACATGTCTTCGGTCTTGAATCTTCGTCTTCTCGAGCGGATCTTCCTCCGATCTTCGTCATTACATATAAATTTTATATTTGAAAAATTGCATCCTATACAAACTTTTCTAGTAAAATAAATAGGCTCAAAAACGGCCTTTACAACCCAATCGAATAAAACCAAACGATTCAAAACTAGGTCCATGAACCACATCCACATTCAAAAGCATTCATCGAACAAATACTAATAAATGGATTGCAAATAAATACGTATATATATACATATATATATATATATATCCAAACAATATATATAAGCAACTATTAAATAGAACTGATCTAACCAATTCTCGCAATCGGTAATATGAAAACGTTCAAAGTAATTTCGTCAATCACATGTATTCCATTTAATTAATTTTTCCTTATAAAATGAGATACCATGTATCATTTTAATCATATTAAATCCAATTTAAAAAATAGGAATTAATTTTCAAGAATACACGAAGATAACGAGCCCGAAACAAGACGGAAGGGGGCTGGACCGCGGTCCGAACAGCCTGGATCGCGGTCCGAACTACCTGGACTGCTCGACAGGGCCATCACCAGGCCCGAATCGTGGTTTCAAAGGCTGGACTGCATGGCAGCCCCCCGGGCACTGTTTTAGATGCCGTCCAATGGCAATACGGGCCTAGATTTCCGACCGTATATCCAATATCTATATTTTTTCAACATTGATATCTCCAATATAAATCATATTTCCAAGAAATTAAAGATTTATATCAAGACATAAATTTACGAAAAATATAACAACAACCAATGAATAAAGATATACCATGATTATGACAATAAATGATTCCAAATCATACACCATACTATCAAGCATTCCAAATGCTAAATATAATTCATATGTACGGTATCATTGACCTATCTCTGATACCACTGTTGGGATTCCGGATACAAAAACGAGTACGCAGTGAAATAATAAAACTCAATATAAAGAATCCCAAATAGGATCGATCAAGTAATGTATATACCAAAAATAAATTGACGAAGATAAAAGGAGCAAAGTCCCATACCTTTGAAGCCTTTGATAATATCTTCACAATATGATGATGATCATGAACCCGAACACGAGCACGGAATCCCTTTGTCCCAAACACCGAATATACGATGTCTCTACTTCACATGCGTCGGAACTTGGCCAGAAAAATCAACGAGACTCCATTCTAGTAAGAACACGGATAGGGAAACTCGTAGGAATTTTTCTCTCTTATTTTTCCTCACTTCTTTTCACCTCAAAGATGATGAAGAACCTAGAAGAAAATTTTCTCTCTCCCTCTCTCTTTTTCTCACGGCAGAAGCACACCAATGGTAGTGGTGATGTTGTTGTCTTATGTATTTATAAAACATATCTCATAATTGAGATGATGAGATATGATGAATAAAAGAATCTTCACCTATCACAACTTTTGGCACCATGTCAAAAGTCATCACCTACAAGCATGAAATAAAAGACAACATTATGTGAGGGGTGGGGTGGGGGAGGGGGGCTACTAGGAAGGTGCTAGGAAACGGTTTGAGTCACTTGGCTCGTGTACTGGACGTTCGTCAAACGACTCCGTTAAATACACTACGTTTTATCACTAATTTATTTATACTAATTAATTAATTAATCCAACTAATTAATTATATCAAATACAAATATATTGTAACACCACCAGAGCCATCCAGGAATATTATAGTGTCGTGGGCCCCGAGATGGAACCCACAAGGCTGAAGGAAATTTTCGCAAACATTTACAAACGTCCAAGAGGCTAACGACGGTATTATCTATTTAAAACATTCGAAGACTTTATAAAACTCGTTTATCAAAACCGTCGTAAAAATCTCATTTGAAACCACAAGGCCCGAAATGCCAAGACTCAACAGTTTGAAAGCATACATTAAGCTATCGCTTACACGTACCAACAAATAGTTTATAAAACGATTGCAAAAGTAACCCAAGTTAGCAGATACCAAAAGGCCATTTAAAAATACCCACGCAGCGGAAAAAGACAAACAATTAAAATACCCTAGCAGCGGACTACAAGAACTGATCAGGAAACTCAACACACAAATACATGCCCTAGCCAGTATCCTCCGGGAAGCTCATATCTTCACGACCTCTACAAGCTGGATATCCAATATCCTAAAAATAAAGCCCATGACGGGGTCAGCCATAATACTCAACAATGATAACAATCACATCACGTCAATAATTACATACTAATGAAAAACACTAAGTAAGAATACTACCAATGTAATCTTACCGTCATAACTTTACCAAAATCATAATAATTCTCTTCAGAATAACCATTATCACAATGCACATCTCGTAATCTCGAACAATCAATTAACTCAAATATAATGTCCATACGGTACCTCAAGCAATACCCAAGATTCTCAGAACATCATCATAACTCGCAATACGGAAATATACCAACTCTGACCAATTCGATCCATCGGAAATAAACATTATCAAATCTCAACACGACAATCGATTGTCCATCCCAGAACAAGAACTACGAGTGAAAATACGGAACATACCTCAGGATACGCAATGCCACGGAGAATCGCATTAGTCTAATCCAAGATCAGATCAATACAACATACGGACATGGTCCTAACACAAGACCTACAAATGCATACTCATATAACAACGTCAACATGCTCACATCAATAACAACAATGTATACTTGTGGAAAACCCATAATATACATATGTACAACAACAACACATGGTAATTCGATGATCCAGCGTTCACTGCCTAGATCCCACGTTGATCCCGTCAGACCAACCATGGTGGAAAAACCTGTCCGATGATCCAGCCCAAGCTAGCATAGATCCCAAGATGATCCCGTCGGACCAACCCTATTGGACATATGACAACAATGCACAACTGCACAAAACAAAGATACACAATGCACGACAACAACAATACACAAATGCATGACAACAACGATACACGAATATATCACAACATGATTGACACAAATGACAAAAATGATTAAAATACTTGCTCCGAGTCCTTCGAGAGAAATCTCGATATCTAAACCATCACCAACCATTATTCTGAATATTCGACGATACAAAATGTCATGGACAGTAGATAATTCACGTCTTCATCTATACCATAATATTGTAGGTCACAAGTCGTCCAGGAATAAGTCTAGAGGGGGGGTGAATAGACTTATTGAAACTCTTAAACTCTTTTTCTCAAAGAGTAAGTTTCTTCAGCTGATAGGTAAACAAATGACTTGGAGTCGTTTGTTCTTAATACGTGCGGAAGTCAGCTGATGACGAATACAAAACAACTAATGAAACACTTAACAATGAATGCAGCAGTTAAAGAATGATGCTGTAAAACAGTAAAGTACGCAGGCAATTATAGTGGTCTCAGAGGTGGGGTAATCCTCTACTAATCCACTTTTCTCCAAACCAGTTGGAGATGAATTCACTTTAATTTTCAACCAGTGATAAATATTGCAGTGATTCAACCAAACTACAACAGCTTCCAACCAGTGGAAATCCGTGCCGTTGTAACACACATAACTACCTTGCACCCCTTGATCCTCGATCCTTGGATGACTTTACAGTCTCGAACTTCAACCAGTGAAGTACTCCGAACTCAGGATTTAAGACACGAGTTTTTGTCTTCTCCAACTAAGAGCTTCTTCAAGTATAAACTTTTTAGAACTGCTCTTTTCACGATGCTGTATTTCGTTTTAGATTGCTTGAATGCTTTGATCGCTTGAAAGTATGTTCGCACCGGTGTTGCTCAACTTCAAATCTTTTGATATATATATAGGTGTTGATCCTTGAGCATTTCTTCATAGCCGTTGCAAATCTGTAACAAATCAGTCCGTTGGAGGGAGACTTCTTTGTTTATTCTTTTCTGAACGTTGCAAGGCTGGATTCCCATATTTTAATCTATCTTCCGACCGTTGTGAAGACTCTGCATGTGAGGCGCCGAATCTTTTGAATATAATACGATTAAAGTCTTCAAGGTGGGTCTGGATGAATTATTTAATTCATATCCTTTTGCGGGAATCTCTCCAATTTGTCTCTTCACGTTGCATGTGACTTTCCGTAATACTTGACTTTTCAACACACGCTGACGTGGACTTGGAGTACTTGGCTGGTTTCGAGTAGGCTGATGTAAGGTTAACTTCTCTGCAGTCTAGACCTCTCTGATATTCACTATTTGGAACTCGCCTGATCTTGTCTGAGGTTACTTGACTGCAGTCTGGTCAAACATTTCTGATAATTTTTGTTGACGAGATCTTATCTGATATGACTCGGTTGTACCTCTCTGATGAACTTAGCTGTTCTTTTGTACTTATCCGATTTTTAGCCTAACTTATTTTTGGCCTATAGAAGATACTCATTTGGTTCTTCTTTACATTTTGCCAAGTTTTACACTTAACATAATTTGGACTATGGAAGATACTCATTTGGTTCTTCCTTACATTTTGCCAAGTAATAAACATTTGAATTTATATTAATGACATCATCAAAATCTAACAAGTATTCCTAACAAATTCCCCCTATTTTGATGATGGCAAAACTTTAAGGAAATATTCAAATGAACAAGTCTACAATTGAGTGCAAGACACAAACCAAAATCAGTCTACTTTTTGAGACAACTGGAAATTGTCATTCAAAAGACTGTTATAAAATTTTCTGACTTGATTACAAATACATGTTTCAAATTTTACAAGAAAATTTTACAAGTACAGAAATAAATAAAAATCATCTGCCTCTGCCTCTGCCTCTACGAATAGGCTGCTTGGAAGGCCTGAAAGGTTTCGCTCCAATTGGTCTTGTATTGACAGGGGCAAGACCATACTTCCTCTTTACAACAAGAGCTGCAATGTCTTGCTCTTCTTGAGATGAAAACTTATTCTGAAGACACAGCTTCTTGATTTTTCGCTGGAGAGCAAGTTCATTTAAAGCACTACCTTTCTCCAAGGTGGGAGGTTCTTTGGCTCTGAACGAGGGGATCATGGAATAAGCGTTATATGTCTCAGCATGTTTCTTTATAATAGTCCAGAGTTGTGGATGAGCTTCTTCCATGAAGTTGATGAAGATCTGTTGTGGGGAGAAATTATCATCCTGGAGTATCTCCCAGATGTAGTAGTCTCTGATGAATTTTTTCCTTGCAGATCCCTACATGGGTAGAGCTTCCTCTGGTATAAATTCTTCAACGTACCACAACTCCTTGCCTTCCCACTCTAGAGTAGGCTCAAATCCTCCTCTAGTCCTCCTCTTCTTGCTTGCAGGCTGATCAGCCTGTTCTTCTGGTTTTGCTCCTCCCTTCCTTTTAGCGGAGGATGTCCCAGCAGTGATCATCTGGACATCCTGTCTCTTCTTCGTTCTAAGCTCCTCCCTTATCTCTCCTTGAATGCTGCCTTCCCCCTGTATCCTATCTTCCCCCTTTTTGCCAGCATCAACTAACGTGGTTAGCTGCTGCTCTATCCTGTGCATCCAGTCAGACATGCCAAATGGCATTCTGTTGTTTGTAGGGGGAGGAGGTTGAGGGACTTCCCACTGCAGCAATGTATCAATCTTGGCATTGATGGATTGGAGTTCAGGAGTGACCTGAGATGCAAGTAACTCTCCAATAGTATCCTTCACTATTTGTCTTATCAGCCCAGTCATCGCAGGTGAGATCTGTGATGGTGGACAGTGCTCGCCTGAGCCTTCTACGAATGATCCACTAGACTGCAGGCTCCTATCTGCAGCTGGTACTCCAGATGGGGTCTTTTCATGTGTCCTTGATCTGGAGTCCTCAGCCAATTCTGCGTCCAGGCTGGTATACCGGGCAGGTGCCCCAACCTTGTCTGCAGCCTCTACTTCTGGCTCTTTCTCTGGCTCTTTTTCTTTCTCCTCTTCTTCCTTTTCTTGTTCATTAACATTATCTTTTTCTTTTTCAGCTCCATGATCTCTTCCTTCATCCTTATCATCATCATCCTTTTTCTCATCCTTTTTATTTTCTCCATCATTCTCATCATCTCTTTCTCCTTCATCATCCTCCTGTTCTACCTCTTCCCCTTCTTCTTCTTCATCAATTAACTCCTCTGTTTTCTCCACTTCTTCTGATTGTTTTTCAACTAAAATATTTTCTCCTTCTTTTCTATCTTCCTGCTCCTCTTCTTCGTCATCTATAACAATGATCTCCTCATCTTCTCCATTCACTTCTTCAATTCTAATTTCTTTTTCTTCTTCCTCCTCATCTTATTTCACAAATGAACCATCAAAAATACTGTACATAATAGAAATGATGAATTGGTCCATGTTGGTTTTGAAATTTGACATGAACCAATTCTCCTGGAGGATCAAAAATGTGTCTGATACTTTACAAAAGTGTATCAGTACATCCTCTGTGTCTTGGGGATATTCCCAACCACTGGTTTCAATATAAGTTTGAAGTTTAGTAAATGAAAGTGATTTGAAAAATTTCCACTCTTCAAAAATATTAACAAAAGAGTGTTTTAAAACTTGTGGTTTAACAAACTGTAATTGTTCTATGGACAGGTTGAAAACATTGTTGTCCAGCAGGTTAAAGGTGTAGTTTGCTTCAGGGATTGAGATGGTTAAACCTGCTTCTTCCTCCTCTGGAATGTATGCTGGAGTGAGGACAGGGACAATCTGAGTTTCCAGGCTGCCTGGATCAGGCTGGTCTTCCAGGTGGGTAGGCGACCTAGCTGCAGGACTGGCATAATGATCTGGCTGCTCGTCCTGGCTAAACTGCAGTCGCCTGGGCCTCTTGGGAGAGGGTTCTGGAGATGTCTGCATGATGGATGGCTCTCCAGGGGCTGGTCCCCTTCTCTTGAATCGGACAGCTATCGGTGTGTCGTCTGACTCGGAGTCTGACTCGGCTGCATTTGGGTTGACGTCTGCAGGTCGGTCCGACTCGCCTGATGAATAATATCTGGGGTAGGTCCTTGAGTCAGGCAACTCCTTTAACATTTGAGATGCTCTTCTGTTGTTTCCTAACTTCCTCAGAGTCTCTTGGTCTAGATGACCAAGTCTCTTGTTGATGTGGAAGGGGTCAGTACTTCCCTAAGCCACACCCCTCTTCTCAAGGATCCAACTCAGCTGCATTCCAAACGCCAGCTTGGATCTGAATCTCTTCTCATCAACAAGCCATTCGGCTTTGTTGACCTCGCGAACAAGCTGCCTAAAGATATAGTCAGCCCAATCAATTTCCTTGTCTTGAATCAGTGCTCCCAGCACTGTGAATTTCGCCGATGACAGTTGGTCGTAACTGCCGGCCATACCCATAATGATTTTGTTGGTTATATCCAACGCATATCGATAGACCTTTTTAATCTCGCTCCTTTTGGCGGTGAGCTTCAGCTTCTTCGGCTGATTGTCCGCCTTGACATTCATCCAGGTGTCGGCTGCTTTCTACTTGAGGGCTTCGATGGCTATGCCGTGGTGTTTCATACCAAAAACTGTACGAATCAACTCCGGCGATATGGCGACTTGCACCCCGCCAACAGTGCTCCTAATTCCTGCCTGAATCAAATGGGCTTCACGGTAGAACGCGATAACATCCTCCTTGTACAAATGTTGAGGACTGATATCCATAAATGGGTAGATCCCATTTAGCTTCATCGAGCGGATCAGGTCAAGCACGTCGTAATTTTCCAGATTTACTTCCAAAAGGCCTTCGAAATCAACGACCAGAGAAAAGATAATCTGGTCTTTGACCGCCTTCATGTTAACGTCTTCGAAATAAGGTTCCATTTCTGCAAATAAGAGATTTTCAGTGTATTTGGAGTTCAAAAGATTTTCGCTCTGTAAATCTAGGGTTTGAAAGATTGGTAAGCGTAAAGGTAAAGTGAAGGGTTTCCATCCTTATAAAGAAGATGAAAAGACGTATGGATTAAATTATTATTTATTTTGAATCGGTGGTACGCCTTTTGAGATTCTATTTAAATTTCAAATTCGAAACTGTGGTCCAGGTTTTGATTTTAACAAAATTGGACGGTTAGATTTAACTGGTCACCATGGAGGTTGATTTATCAAGTGATTGCCACGTGTATTTAAATGCCACTTGTGAACCAAAATTAATATAATATTATTATTCATACAGCAGATAATAATAAAATATTCAGAAGTCGGTTGAGTTTAGAAAACTTAGCTGGTTTGACTGTTGACTGTTGACTGCTCTGCATCAGGCCGATGACGATGATTTCAAATGAGACATGACTCGGAAGGTAGTATTCAAACCACGCTCCGATACCAACTCTGTAACACCCCAAACTAGGTGGATATTACAGTGCCGTGGACCCCCGACTGGGACCCACCAGGCGAATGAAAATTGATGAATTAAATAATATAATTGTAGTACCGAACCACATTATATTATCAACTGCTCCGATGAGAAGCTTAAGTACAATACACCAGGACAATATCGAATACTAGTATATTTTATATGAAGATAAAACACACAACACTGAATGAAACAGAGTATTCAAATGAAAATCTGCAGCGGAAAATAAATGACAACAACATGAATGACTGAAAAGATCGGAATGACTGGGGCCCCCTACTAGTATCACTGGGACTCCTCGCCGTCAACATGCTCTCCCCGTGCCTTTTCCTTGCTGTGACCTGAAAACAAAATCCCCCAACGGGGTCAGTTACACAGAACAACAATCCTCAAGAGTTGAAAATACGCAATCATGAAATAACTTTAGTTATGAAATATCCTTAGTTATGAATTACGCTGAAGAGGAGTATCATAGTACGCCCGTAATGTTCTGTGCAAGTGTACAAGATGAATGACCGGACACACCCGTCCTTGTACCTAATTAGTCTCACGGAGGTAATCGTTACCGTGTGCACAGTCCAATGTATCGATCCCAATACATGACCATCGCGTGCTCGACTAAAAATTCCACACATCCGCACCCGGCCACGCAATATGAACCCAGAAGGTCATGTGAACGAAAATGACCATAATGTCTGCATCCGTTTCTTCTGGCAAAGGTTTGGTGAAGATGTCAGCTATCTGGTAGTCTGTGCTGACTATTTCAACTCTAACTCTCTTGTTAAGCACGTGGTCTCTGATGAAGTGGTGCTTAACATCAATGTGCTTGGTCCTCGAATGCAAAACCAAATTGTTGGTTATTGCAATAGCACTATTGTTGTCACACCAGATGGGGACTTCATTGGCAATGATATTATAATCCCTCAACTGTTGTCTGATCCATAAGATCTGGGCACAACAACTACCTGCAGCTAGGTATTCTGACTCTGTGGTAGAGATAGAGTTATAAACCTGCTTCTTGCTAAACCAGGATATCAGTCTGGTTCCTAGGATTTGGTACGTTCCACTAGTGCTTTTCCTATTAATTTTGCATCCTGCGAAATCTGCATCTGAATATCCTGACAACTCGAAGTTATCATCCTTAGGATACCATAGTCCAACGTTGACTGTAGATTTAAGGTATTTGATTATCCTCTTTGCTGCATCTAGGTGCGACTGCTTAGGCTTAGACTGGAATCGCGCACAAACTCCTACGGCATAGGATATGTCTGGCCTGCTTGCAGTGAGGTATAGCAATGATCCAATGAGTCCTCTGTAGTGGGTTGAGTCCACTGATATGCCTCCCTCATCTGCATCTAAGTGAGTACTTGTGCTCATAGGAATTCTTGCTGGCTTGGCTGATTCCATTCCAAATCTCTTGATTAGATCTCTGGTATACTTAGCTTGGTTGATGAAAATTCCATTTTGCATCTGCTTAACTTGTAATCCGAGAAAGAAGTTAAGCTTTCCCATCATACTCATCTCAAATTCTCCTTGCATGAGGTTAGAGAATTTCTCACATAGCTCTGGATTGGTGGAGCCGAATATGATGTCATCCACATATATATGAACTATAAATATGTGGCCTTCGTGCTCCACTCTGAATAGGGTCTTGTCCACCTTTCCTTTGCAAAAACCATTCTTTTCAAGAAACACAAACAGTGTTTCATACCATGCTCTTGGTGCTTGCTTAAGTCCATATAGAGCTTTCAACAGCTTGTAGACTTTGTCTCCTTTGACAAAACCTGGGGGTTGCTCTACATAGACTTCTTCTTCTAGTATGCCATTTAGAAAAGCACTCTTCACATCCACCTGATAGACTTCAAAATCTTTGAATGCAGCATATGCGAGGAATAGTCTGATGGCCTCTAATCTTGCAACAGGTGCATAGGTTTCATCAAAATCTATTACTTCACACTGTGCATAACCTTTTGCTACAAGTCTGGCTTTATTCCTAACGACAGCTCCGTCTTCATCACTCTTGTTTTTGTACACCCATTTGGTGCGAATAACCTTCTTGTGATCTGGTCTGTCTGTTAGTTCCCAAACTTTGTTCCTTTCTATCTGCTCCAGTTCCTCTTGCATGGCATTGATCCATGAATAATCTTCTAAAGCTTGTTCTGTTGTTTTAGGTTCTATCTGAGACATGAAGCATGAGAACATAGCCATTCCTGCGGGTAGAGTTGACTGTCTTGTCTTAACTCCATCAGATAGCTTCCCGATGATTTGCTGGATTGGGTGGTCTTTGAGCCACTTGGGGATATCGTCTTCTTCTGGGTCTGCTCCCCCTGTTGAATTGCTCTGGTGGATTTCTGCATCAGCTGGGTTCTGCTCTCCTTGGTCTGCAGCTGGATCAGCTACCGTCTTGTCATCTGCAGGTTGGATCTGATCTGCAGATGAGTCTTTATCAGCTACAACTGGGTCTTCATCAGCGGCAACTGAATCAGATAGGTTTGGTGATCCTGTCTGATCTGCAGTTGGGTCTTCAGCAGCTACAGTTGGATCTTCAGGCTGGTCTGCAGGTGAGTCCACCATTCCAGTGTCATGTACAATGACTTCTTCAAGGGTTGCTGATTTGAGCTTGTTCTCAATTAGCTCAACTTGCTTCCTATACTCAACAGCAGATTCATCAAATACAACATGGGGTGTTTCCTCCACAACTAAGGTTCTTTTGTTAAATACTCTATATGCCTTGCTTCTTTGTGAGTATCCCATAAAGAGACCATCATCAGTTTTAGCATTAAAGGCATTTAGTTGTGTTTTACCGTTGTTGTGGATGAAACACTTGCAACCAAAAATGTGAAAGTAAGCAATAGTAGGAGTTCTATTATTCCAAACCTCATAGGGAGTTTTGCCATGTCTCTCTACTATCATACTCCTGTTCTGAGTATGGCAAGCTGTGTTGATGCCTTCAGAATCTCTTGGGCAGGTCTGCTTCTGCAATCATGGACCTTGCTGCTTCCTTCAGGGTTCTGTTTCTTCTTTCAGCAACGCCATTCTGCTGGGGGGTCCTGGCTGCAGAGAGCTCATGCTGGATCCTATTCTGATCGTTGTAATCAGTGATCGCCTTGTTGAGAAACTCTCCTCCTCTATCAGATCTGATCTTGATGATGATATGGATTTCTCATTCTGGATCCTCCTCAGCAGCTCAGGTAGCTTGGTCAAGGTTTCACTTTTCTTATACAGGAAGATAATCCAAGTGTACCTTGAATAATCATCTACTACAACAAGTGCATGCTTTCGGCCGCTTAGAGTCCTTGGCTTGATGGGACCAAATAGATCCATATGGAGTAGATCTAAGATCCTTGTTGTGAGGGCTGTAGGCTGGACTGGCTTGAATGATGCTCTTGTCTACTTCCCTTTCTGACATTCATCACAAACCGCTTCCTTCTTGAATGCTTCATCTGGAAGTCCTCTGACCAGCTTCTGAGAACTAATCTTGTTGATGGCTTTAAAGTTCAGGTGACATAATCTTTTGTGCCACAGTCATCCGTTCTCAGCTACTGTCTTAGATAGAAAACAGGAGTTAGGTGTTCCTGTGTTACAATCTATCATGTAGACATCTCTCCTTCTGAATCCTTGTAGCTTCACCTCACCAGATAGGATATCTATCACCATGCATTTCCAGATGGTGAAGACTACTAGATTCTTCTCATCACAAAACTGGCTTATGCTCAGGAGATTATACTTGAGCCCTTTGACATAGTGAACTTTGGATATCACAATATTTCCTCGGTGCAGCTCTCCAAAGCCCTTTGTTTGTCCTATAGAGCTATCTCCAAAGGTTACATCTGGACCCTTTTCTTTGGTGTATTTGGACAGCATCTTCTTGTTCCCGGTCATGTGCCTTGAGCATCCAGAATCTATAAACCATTCTTCACCTCCAAAGTTTGAATTTGTGGAGATGTGGTTGTAGTCCTTCCACCTTTTCTGCAATCAGACAAGCAGAGATTTAGGTACCCAAATCTGTGTGGGTCCTCTAGGGTTAGCTGGTTTCCTGGAGAATTGATTTCTCCTTGGATTGTGAAAATTGTTATTATTATTACCCTTATAAGGTGTGTAAGGTCGAGGTCTGAATCTCCTGTTGGGATTGTATACCGGATATTCCTCAAAATATTGATAGTGTGGGCCATTTCTAAATCTTGGCTGAGACCATTTATTAAATCTTTGAGGTCTCCACACTTGTTCATTTTGGAAATTAGGATAACCTTGAGGTTTCCATCTGCCCCTCCCATTTTGAAATCTGTTTTTAGGGAGTTGTTGATAATAGTGGGCATGTTGTCTGGGCTGCTGCTTCTGCCTGGGCCATTGCCTAGTCACTTGTCTAGGTGGATGCCTTGTGTACCCTGGCTGCAGCCTAGACTTGTGACTTGGCTGTTGCCTATTTTTAAATATCGGTTTCTATGTAGGCTCAGCAGTCGAGACAATTGTTTCTCCCTTGATGAAAGTGGTTTTGGAACTAGAGGGAGTGTCAGGATCATATCCAAGGCCTGATCTGGAATATAGTGGCCTTTAATTAGTACACAATTCGTCCAGAGTTGAAGACGCCTTCAGGGAGATTATTTCATGCGCCTGAGTCTTATTTGCCTGAGTCAGCTTAGTAAATTCAGCTTTGACATGAGTAAGTGCAGCTGATTTTTCTTTAAGTAAAACAGTTAGTCGATTTATCTCAGGTGTAGATACATCAGCCTGGTTTTTCAAGTCAGCTGCAGTTATCTCAACCTTATTAAGTTCTAGGCTGAGTTTTTCAAAATCATTTTTCAGCTGCCTATTCTCATATTGCAGCTGAGTCTTCTCGGCTGATACAGATAGGTGTGCAGATTTTAGTGTTTCAAAATCTTTAAATAGCTGATTCACAGATTCGTGCAGATCCATATCTTGTGACATGGCTGAACTATTATTTGAACCAGAGGGTTTTGATGTGACCTCTTCATCAGCTAAGTTGGCCATCAGACAGTCGTACTCTTCATCATCATCTGAGAAGAATCCGCTGCTTGATTCTACATGCTCTTGATCTTCTCCGATGAAGGCCTTCCTTCTGTCTTCTTTTCTGTCCACCTCCTTCTTGCTCTCGTCCTTCTTAAGATTAGGACAGTCGATTTGGATGTGTCCTGTCTTGTGACAATTGTAGCACTCCACCTTCCAGCTTCCGGCTTTCTGGTTCCTTCTGGGATTCTCCTTATAATTTTTCTTGTATTTGGAGTAGTTTTTCCAGAAGTTGTTGAACCTTTGCATTATGAACGCCATTTCTTCCTCAAAATCTAATGGATTTGGAGGCTTTACATCAGATAAGCTCTTGGCGGGGGACTCAGCTGCAAAGGCTATTCCCTTCTCTGCAGAATCAGTTGAGGATGAACTTGGAAGCTCGAACTCATAAGCTTTCAGATCAGAGAACAACTCTTGGATATTTATCTTATTGAGGTCCTTGGATTCTCTCATGGCCACTGCCTTCATACTCCATTCAGGGTTGAGAGATCTTAGAACCTTCAGTGCCATCTCCCTGTTGCCATAAGATTTGCCGAGGGAGTGGATCTCATTGATAATCTCAGTGAACCTTGTGTCCACTTGGTCTATGGATTCGCCATTCTTCATTTTGAAGTTGTCAAATTTTTGAATAGCAATTGACAACTTGTTTTCCTTGATCAGCTCCGTTCCTTCACACATTAGGGCTAATGTGTCCTAGATTTCTTTGGCATTCTTGCATTTCTTGATCTTGACCATAGTGGATTTGTCAAGAGTTTGATATAGCACATCTCTGGCCCGGTTATCAAGATTGGCCATCTTTCTTTCTTCGGGAGTCAGCTCTGTCCTCTTCTTTGGGATCTTCTCTGGCTTCACTGCTGCGATCTCCTCTGCGGTGTTGTCCTTCTCGAAGATGAATGGACCGTCCTCTATGATGCACCACATGTCATCATGGATTGAAGATAAGTGTGCCTGCATCCTTATCTTCTAAAGATCATACTCGTCAACTGAAAACACAGGTAGTCTAGAATGCATGTGTTCCATTATAAAATCAGAGTAAAGATATATCTCTGATATAGATCTGGTTCGTGAAGCAAATGAACCAACCTCTCCGATACCACTTGTAGGTCACAAGTCGTCCAGGAATAAGTCTAGGGGGGGTGAATAGACTTATTGAAACTCTTAAACTCTTTTTCTCAAAGAGTAAGTTTCTTCAGCTGATAGGTAAACAAATGACTTGGAGTCGTTTGTTCTTAATACGTGCGGAAGTCAGCTGATGACGAATACAAAACAACTAATGAAACACTTAACAATGAATGCAGCAGTTAAAGTATGATGCTGCAAAACAGTAAAGTACGCAGGCAATTATAGTGGACTCAGAGGTGGGGTAATCCTCTACTAATCCACTTTTCTCCAAACCAGTTGGAGATGAATTCATTATAATTTTCAACCAGTGATAAATATTACAGTGATTCAACCAAACTACAACAGCTTCCAACCAGTGGAAATCCGTGCCGTTGTAACACACTTGACTACCTTGCACCTCTTGATCCTCGATCCTTGGATGCCTTCACAGTCCCGAACTTCAACCAGTGAAGTACCCCGAACTTAGGATTTAAGACACGAGTTTTTGTCTTCTCCAACTAAGAGCTTCTTCAAGTATGAACTTTTTAGAACTGCTCTTTTCACGATGCTGTATTTCGTTTTAGATTGCTTGAATGCTTTGATCGCTTGAAAGTATGTTCGCACCGGTGTTGCTCAACTTCAAATCTTTGGATATATATAGGTGTTGATCCTTGAGCATTTCTTCATAGCCGTTGCAAATCTGTAACAAATCAGTCCGTTGGAGGGAGACTTCTTTGTTTATTCTTTTCTGAACGTTGCAAGGCTGGATTCCCATATTTTAATCTATCTTCCGACCGTTGTGAAGACTCTGCATGTGAGGCGCCGAATATTTTGAATATAATACGATTAAAGTCTTCAAGGTGGGTCTGGATGAATTGTTTAATTCATATCATTTTGCGGGAATCTCTCCAATTTGTCTCTTCATGTTGCATGTGACTTTCCGTAATACTTGACTTTTCAACACATGCTGACGTGGACTTGGAGTACGTGGCTGATTTCGAGTAGGCTGATGTAAGGTTAACTTCTCTGCAGTCTGGACCTCTCTGATGTTCACTGTTTGGAACTCGCCTGATCCTTTTTGGGGTTACTTGACTGCAGTCTGGTCAAACATTTCTGATAATTTTTGTTGAGCAGATCTTCTCTGATATGACTCGGATGTACCTCTCTGACGAACTTAGCTGTTCTTTTGTACTTAGCCGATTTTTAGCCTAACTTATTTTTGGCCTATAGAAGATACTCATTTGGTTCTTCTTTACATTTTGCCAAGTTTTACACTTAACATAATTTGGCCTATGGAAGATACTCATTTGGTTGTTCCTTACAGTTTGCCAAGTAATAAACATTTGAATTTATATTAATGACATCATCAAAATCTAATAAGTATTCCTAACAAATATATCCTCGATACCAAGTATACCAACAACAAATGTAAATCATAAACATTATGATTTAATTCCAAAACTCGAATACAACTTATAATCCCAAATATCCTTTGATTACGATTATAAACATTGCTATACGAATTATAAATGAATGAAACAGAAACCATTCATTAAATATTATAAACTGAGCAAGTAATAACTTGCCTCGATACCGATGAAGCCGTTACCAATTCCTTGTCGTCGCCTACAAGCTTCTCGGCCCCGATCAATGCAATTCACGAACATTCACGAACACAACCGCAAAGCAAGGTTCTAATCACCGATCAATAATCTCAACCTAATGAAGTAATCAATTAACACATATTCAATAATAATCAATTCCCGATATAAGCAATCAATCAAACTCAACAGCTCAACAATTCCTCGATCATATACAAAACCCAAATAATCCAACTCAACAAATACGAACTCATATCTACAATACAAACCGCAACTCGATGATCATACTTAACAATCAATACAACCGATCAATAAACCCCAAAGGTTCCACAATATTCCGATTAAACATAAACCCGAACAACCCGAATCAATCAATCATGAACTCATGACCACGATATGTTTCCATAATCTGATAATCATATCAACGATCAACTCATCTCGATAACAAGGATTACATAACATACTCTATTCCGAATTCATACGAATTAACACGATTCCTCTTTGTTTATAATTGTAAATTTCATAGTAGGACAATACTATCGGCATAATCGGAAATGCGAACTACCCAAATAGTTCAATACCATTGAGAACCTTGTTATAAGATTAACTATAATCTTCCCGGATTCAAAACTATTATCATGATTCGTATTTCGTCAAGAACGTACGAACTCTACCACTACAATCAACATAGCATTGGTCTAAATCATCAATTCCATGATTATACTTAAAAACCATCATATATCTTATCAAATTTCCCTCTTTGATGTGATATATATATATATATATATATATATACCAAGAACATCACGAATACCATGGTTCCACAATCATGATTATAACAAATGACATAATCGAAGACATAGATCATTGTATCTTTCCAATATACAATTCACATAACCTCAAGAATATTAACAACGATACCATAATCATCTTCATACGAATTATTCATCAACAGTAACATCAAAATCCGAATTCAAGGTGTAGAGTTCATCAACATACCTCAAGAACATGAATAACACAATCAAACTCTTCAAGAATCATTGATATCTTCATATCCAAGCCTCTAATCCATGCTTCCCAAGCTCATAACCGAGTTAGAAAGGGTTTATTTTCACTAACACACTCAGAAGGACGAAGTTTGTAGGAAGGTATTGATTTTCTCTCGTGAAGAAATGAGGAACCGGTCCTTATTTTATAAACTGCATCGGTCATTACGTATGATATCACTCAACATTAACGTATGTAATGCTCCCTAGCGTACGCTACACGTCCAACATAGCATACGTAACATCGTTCCAGGACTCACTAACTTGTTTCGTTCACTTGCTTATGTACATAATACTTCCTTCATAGCATATGTAATACGTACGCTGACTTGCTACAGTAAATCTCCACTTAACGTACGTAATGCACTACTCATAGCGTATGTTATCTAAGAGTTAACTCGTCCATGAACGTTCTTCGCTGAAATCCGCCGACCACGGGACCCACCTGTCGGCCATAGCCTTATCCTGTCTGATTCCCCTCGTTACGTACGTAATGCATTGTGCATAGCGTATGTAACACTTAAAATTTTAGCGTACGTTATCTTATAAACTTAATGTATGTTAAGTACTCTGTACTTGGCCATTTTCATCTATCCTTGTCCAACATCTCAACATACTAGATATGAACATACCGCATACTGAATATGTATACTCAGCACATTATATCCTCAAATGCAATTGTCGACCAAATACGACAATTATACCAATACTGACATCTCAGTCCTTAATTTATTTTATCCATACTGTCCAGATTCCACGCTGTACAATATAACTCGGATAAAATAATATTAAACAACAGTAGTAGAAATTCTGGATATTACATACTACACCATTTAAAATAAGTTTCGTCCTCGAAACTTGCAATCCGTCATAAAAACACGAACCGTTCAACCAAAATATCCCAAAATCATCACGGCAACGATCAATCATCATCATTACCGAATAACCAAACTAGCATTCTTACAAATGCGCAAAGTTGACGATCTCCTGAGATACTAGCAAGTGACTTCACTGTAAAACCTCAACACGCTTACAATCACAATTTCGTGAGTCTTAACAAAATATATCATCTTCGGATGAAATAATCTATCTGTGTCAAATCTTGTCTGTCCGATCACACAATCAAGTCCCAATCCTGATAAAATGAATAACACACGATACATCTGTGAAACAACCGCCCCAAAACAATGGCAACAAATGCCGATACGTCGATATAAAACTCGAACGCTGATACGATCATTAACAATGATAAACCAACAAATTAAGCGAGAATACCATTGACATGATAAACTCCACTATGACCAATCCAAAGGTCAAAACACAATCGAGTATATCAACAACATGATAAACTCTAACATGACAATCCAAAGGTCAAAACACAACCAAGTATATCATCAATATGATAAATTCTAATATCATCAACGAATGATCAACGATATGTTGCGATTTTATTAACGCAAGTGCACATTATCGTTGACAAGTAATAAAGTGATGAGTGAGTATCGTTCCCACGAGGACTGGGTCACTAACTACCGATTTTTATGTATTATAGTTTTATTTGAACAATCGAACTTTGGGTTGCAATTAATTACTAAAAGAATTAATAAAAGGCTAAACAGTATAAACGATCGATCAAAGAAGGAAAATCAAATGATGAATAATTCTAGGATTATGAATCCACCTCAGTTTATCCGAATTTACTCTCGATTATCTGAAATTAATGATTTTTCCAATTTATTGAAGGCGAAGATTGCTAAAATACTCTACCGCCTCTCCCGAGGTCAATAGATTTTTCTAAAGGCGAATAACGCACTCTATCCCTAGGTGAATTAATTCGTCAATAGGCAAAAAGCATAAAATCTCCAAAAGGCCACGTAGTTCCTATGAGTATATTCCTATCTCACAAGATAAAACGGTCCTCACCAATAGTTCCTCACCAACTCTCCTCTCCCGATTTGAGTAAGGTAATTAAAACAATCCAATTATTGACCAGACAATTGAAAGCATTAAAATCAATTGGGGCGAAGGTCTTACAATCAGGGTTCTATTGGCCGTCATTATTCAAGGATGCTCACTCCTTTGTGTCTGCGTGTGATCGGTGTCAACGGACGGGAAACATCTCAAGACAACACGAAATGCCGCTGAACACCATACTTGAAGTTGAATTTTTCGATGTATGGGGGATCGACTTCATGGGTCCATTTCCTCCATCAAATAAGAATCTCCGCTGTTCTATTTCCACAAAAATGTCCACCGTAGGGTGATGCATGGCAATGGTTTAGCACACTGTGGATTTCCTCATCCGGAATCCATCTACGAATGATTTGATCGGGGCATCTCTTGAATAGAAAAGGATCGTCCCACAAATAATACTTAGCGTCTGAGATTAGCTTCTTCTTTTGATGGCGTGAGAGGTCGTTTGGAATTGTTTTACTTGCCAAGTAGTTCACTAGGTCAGCATACCAAGGCGCGTGTTTTGAACCCAACTTGTAGAGCTGCTCGTCGGGGAAGGTTTCCATGATTTGTGGCTGACTTTCTCCCTTCTCAAGGGGACTCTCTAATCGTGAAAGGTGATCGGCTATAACATTTTCAGTCCCTTTCTTGTCCTGAATCTCTAAGTTGAATTCTTGAAGGAGAAGCACCCACCTAATCAACCTAGGTTTAGCATCCTTCTTCTCCAAAAGGTATTTTATTGCTGAATGGTCGGTCCACACTATCACTTTCGTTCCCAGTAGATACGCCCGGAATTTATCAAATGCAAAGATCACCGCCAACAATTCCTTCTCCGTTGTGGCATAATTTCTTTGGGCGTCGTCGAGTGTTCGGCTCGCATAGTATACGACATGGAACACCTTCCCTCGTCTCTGCCCCAAAACAGCCCCAATGGCAAAGTCGCTTGCATCACACATTAACTCGAACGAAAGGTCCCAGTCTGGAGCGACTATCACCGGTGCCGTGCTTAGAGCTTTCTTCAATAAATCGAAACTTTCTTTACATGACTTGTCAAAAGTAAATGGAACATCCTTCATGAGTAGATTGCACAACGGCTTCGTGATCTTCAAAAAATCCTTAATAAATCGGCGATAGAAACCGGCATGTCCCAAAAAACTTCTAATCCCTTTGACCGAAGTAGGCGGAGGCATCTTCTCAATTGTTTCGATTTTCGCCCGGTCGACTTCAATTCTATGTGAGGATATTCAATGGCCAAGTACTATGCCCTCCTGCACCATAAAATGACACTTGTCCCAGTTCAAGACCAAATTTGTCTCTTCGCATCTTTTAAAGACTTTCTGCAAATTTTTCAAACAAATGTCAAACGAATCTCCAAAAACAGAAAAATCATCCATAAAAATCTCAATACACTGCTCTACCATGTCAGAAAAAATAGCCATCATACACCGTTGAAAAGTAGCCGGCGCATTACATAATCCAAAAGGCATGCGCCTATAAGCGAAAATGCCGTACGGACATGTAAACGTCGTTTTCTCTTGGTCTTCGGGGGCTATATAAATCTGATTATACCCCGAATAACCATAGAGAAAGCAATAGAAATCGTGTCCGGCTAATCTATCTAACATCTGATCAATAAAAGGTAAGGGGAAATGATCTTTTCTAGTGGCCTTATTTAATTTCCTATAATCTATGCACATACGCCACCCCGTGACAATCCTAGTGGGAATTAATTCATTATTATCATTTTGAACAACCGTTATCCCACCCTTCTTCGACACAACTTGGACCGGACTTACCCACTTGCTATCAGAAATCGGAAAGATCATACCTGCGTCGAGGAGTTTTAAAACCTCGACTTTTACCACCTCCTTCATGTTTGGATTCAACCGGCGTTGATGCTCCACGGATGGTTTGTAGTCTTCCCCCATCAAAATCTTGTGCATGCAAATTGACGGGCTGATCCCCTTAATATTTGCAATAGACCATCCAAGAGCAGATTTGTACTCCGTCAAAACTCTCAATAATTTCGCCTCTTGATCCCCGGCTAAAGTGGCCGAAAGAATAACTGGAAGGGAGTCGTCGGGCCCCAAAAATGCATATTTTAAATGAGGCGGCAGCTTCTTGAGTTCTAACTTTGGAGGTTTTTCGATTGATGGGACAGGTCGAGTTGGTGAACTTCCGAGCTCCTCAAATGGTTGACGAATGAAAATTGGCGGGGAAGCATCCATGTGGCGTACGTAGGC
Source organism: Orobanche coerulescens (assembly GCA_033398695.1). Classification (NCBI taxonomy): domain Eukaryota; kingdom Viridiplantae; phylum Streptophyta; class Magnoliopsida; order Lamiales; family Orobanchaceae; genus Orobanche; species Orobanche coerulescens. The sequence continues at coordinate 106,989,899 of CM065804.1, forward strand.
TGCATGCTCTGCATTTAGTTCGGAGACAGCCCCAATCAAAACGGACTCCAATGGATCGGGTGGATAATTCTCTCGAAAGGCTCTACTCACGCACGAGTCAATGACATCAACTTGGAAACAATTAACAGCATCACTCGGATATTTTACGGATCAAAAGATATTGAACGTTACTTGCTCCTCTTGAACACGTAGAGTCAGCTTCCCCTTTTCCACATCGATCAAATTTCGGCCGGTTTCCAAAAATGGTCTTTCCAAGATAATTGGGATATCTTGATCTTCCTCCATGTTGAGCACAATAAAATCGGCTGGAAAGATAAATTTGTCAACCTTTACTAACACTTCCTCTATTACTCCCCTCGGATATTTGATGGATCTATCGGCCAATTGTAAGGAGACCATCTTCGGCTTGGCTTCCCCAATATCCAGCTTTTTAAAAATAGAAATGGGCATAAGGTTTATGCTGGCTTCGAGATCGCATAGGGCTCTTTCAAAAGACGAATTTCCAATGATGCAAGGGATGGTAAAACTTCCCGGATCTCTCAATTTAGGTGGGAGCTTCTTTTGTAAAATAGCACTACACTCCTCCGTCAATGCGACCGTCTCATATTCCTTGAGTTTTCTTTTGTTTTACAAGACTTCTTTCATGAATTTTACATAACTCGGCATTTGTTCCAACGCGTCGGCAAATGAAATGTTTATGTGCAATTTCTTGAAGACGTCGAGGAACTTTGAAAATTGCTTGTCTAGTTTTTACTTTTGGAAACACTGTGGGAATGGAATTTGAGGAGTGGGGTGAGTAGTCGATACTTCCTTTGGCTTGGGTGCGTCGTCCTTTTCTGTCTCACTTTGCTCGATCTTGTCCTTGTTATTGACAGGCTGCTCTTTCAACTCCTTTCCACTTCGTAGTTCGATTGCCTGCACGTCTTCCTTGGAGTTCATTTCGGTAGCGCTGGGCAATGCAACTTGAGACCGAGAGGACAATACATTAGCAATCTGCCACATTTGTGTTTCTAAGTTTCGGATGGAGGTAGAATGATTTTGGAGGGTAGTCTCGGTGCGAGTCATGAATTGGCTCGTGTTAGCCGCCAATTGAGCAAGAGCATCTTCCAAGGATACCTTTGGTGATTGAGGGGGCTGCTAAGTGGGCTGCGCAAATTGAGCTTGTGGAGGTTTTAAAGTTTGCCGTTTCCTCCATGAAAAATTTTGGTGATTTCGCCAACCTTGATTATAAGTGCTGGGGTAAGGATTATTTTGTCGATTTCCGTTTCCCACGAATTGAGCTTGCTCCATCGGATGTTGCTCGAACGGGTTTCCGACTTGGCACTCCACGCTAGGGTGAGATCCGTTACACCAATTGCAAGACTCAATGGTGGAGCATGCGAAAATGCTTGAAGCTGCTACCTTAGTGCTGCGACTTGGGCTGACAATGTAGAGATTGGATCATTATTTGAAATTTCCATGACTCGCTTCGGAGTTACTCTTTCAGATGGCCATTGATATGCATTTGCGGCCATAGCTTCCAACAAAGAATGTGCTTCAGCCATAGTTTTTCCCATTAAGGCTCCTTCGGCTGCTGCATCCACGAGAGTGCGTGTTTTTCCCATTAAGGCTCCTCCGGCTGCTGCATCCACGAGAGTGCATGTAGAAGCACTCAAACCATTATAGAATGTTTGAATCTGAAGCCAGTCCGGAAGGCCATGATGCGGGTATCTCCGTAACAAATCTTTGTATCTCTCCCACACCTCGTGAAGCGACTCCATATCATATTGACCAAAAGTGGTGATCTCGTTTCGTAACCTCGTCGTCTTTGAAGGTGGGAAGAATTTAGCAAGGAAGGATTGCGCTAATTCCGCCCATGTCGTGATCGAGCCCGGTGGTAAAGAATTCAACCAGAATTTAGCTTTGTCCCTCAAAGAGAAAGGGAAAAGCCGTAATCGGATAGCATCATCGGTGACACCATTGTTCTTAAACGTGTCACAAATCTCGAGAAACGACGCAATGTGTGCGTTGGGGTCATCATTCGGCAATCCACAGAACTGGCTCGCTTGTACCATCTGAATAATAGCAGGCTTGATTTCGAAATTGTTCGCCTGGATAGTGGGACGCCGAATCCCCGAAAAGTTTGCGTTAATTTGCGGCATAGCATAATCTCGAAGTTCCTGTGCCGGTTGAACTTGCTGAACAGGATTATCACCTCCGTGATTTTCGATATTATTGGCCATGGTCACTGTCGTCTGTAACTCTCGTTTCTCCTTCTTCTTACTTCTCCGAAGAGTGCGCTCGAGTTCGGTATTCAAAGGTAGTAGGCCTTTGTTACCGAATTTTCTCATGCACTACCCGAAAGATCCTGAAAGTACAAGCAAATAAAATAAAATAAAATACAAGAAAATAAGTAAATAAAAAAAATGTCCAAACTAAGGCTAGAAATACTGAAATCGATATTAGTAAAACTCAATCCCCGGCAACGGCGCCAAAAACTTGTTGCGATTTTTTATTAACGCAAGTGCACATTATCGTTGACAAGTAATAAAGTGATGAGTGAGTATCGTTCCCACGAGGACTGAGTCACTAACTACCAATTTTTATGTATTCTAGTTTTATTTGAACAATCGAACTTTGGGTTGCAATTAATTACTAAAAGAATTAATAAAAGGCTAAACAGTATAAACGATCGATCAAAGAAGGAAAATCAAATGATGAATAATTCTAGGATTATGAATCCACCTCAGTTTATCCGAATTTACTCTCAATTATCTGAAATTAATGATTTTCCCAATTTATTGAAGGCGAAGATTGCTAAAATACTCTACCGCCTCTCCCGAGGTCAATAGATTTTTCTAAAGGCGAATAACGCACTCTATCCCTAGGTGAATTAATTCGTCAATAGGCAAAAAGCATAAAATCTCCAAAAGGCCACGTAGTTCCTATGAGTATATTCCTATCTCACAAGATAAAACGGTCCTCACCAATAGTTCCTCACCAACTCTCCTCTCCCGATTCGAGTAAGGTAATTAAAACAATCCAATTATTGGCCAGACAATTGAAAGCATTAAAATCAATTGGGAAAACTCAATAGAAAAGGGAATTATATAGATAATCTAAAGCAAATCCGTCAAGACTTAGGTTTCATCAAAATTCTAGAACAAGGGTTTTACCCTAACATGCTAAATAATGAAAATACAGAATTAATAAATAAAAGCATGAAAATCAAACGCAGATGAAGAGCTCGGATTCCTCCGTTCTTCTGGCTTCCGCCCTCTGCCCTTGATGTCTTCTGCTTTTCTCTTCTGCGATAATCTTCCGTGATCCTAGCTTTCCCAAGCCTCCTAGATGATTAATTAGGGTCTTAAACCCTTATTTATAGCTCCCAACAGCCTCCAATTCGCGTCCGTTTGAGTAGGTCGAGAACTGGCTTCAAAACGGCCCAAACCCGCGCGGAGCACACCAAAACCGCCCTGTGTGCCGCGGCTCACTTAATCTGTGCCGCGGCACATGGCGTCCAGATTAAAACTTGGGCGCTGTGACTTTCTTCTGGGCCGCGGCTCACCTGGTCTGTGCCGCGGCACAGAGTATAGATTACTCTGGTGCCCGCTGGCCCTCTTCGTGTGCCGCGGCCCACTTGCCTTGTGCCGCGGCCCACAGCCAAAATTCGCCGTTTTCGCCCGTTTTGCCTCATTTTAGCTTCCGGACTCCAATCTCCTGTCAAACATGCGAGAATAAGACATTAAAAGCTCATTTATGCAATTTTACTCGCCAAAATAATACAAAATAATGATAAATAAGCGTGAATCCTGATGTGAGTGCAAGGGTGATCACACGGTAAGTTCCAACATGATCAACACAGAACCACAGAAATCTATATATGAAAAAACAAAATTCTCAAATCGACACACCAATAACATACAGTGGATCTCAATAAACATACCCGACTGGTGAACATACCCCTCGGCATACGAACAACCAATCACAACCCGTCGAACATATCCAATCATACATGGAGTGGGAACGACCAATCAAATATCCAAAACAACCATCCTGGGGTCACCATCCCTAAATACGCCTAACACGATAATCGAGAATATCCTCACACGGTAAGTTCCAACATGATCAACACAGAACCACAGAAATCAATATATGAAAAAACAAAATTCTCAAAACGACACACCAATAACATACAGTGGATCTCAATAAACAGGTGAACATACCCCTCGGCATACGAACAACCAATCACAACCCGTCGAACATATTCAATCATACATGGAGTGGGAACGACCAATCAAATATCCAAAACAACCATACTGGGGTCACCATCCCTAAATCCACACTTACAAAGGAATCATTCAAAAATCACTATGGTAAAATCGTACTACTACCATACCAATGGAATCACATAGCACATATGTCCCGGTTTCACAAAATCTAAAGTTCCAAAATCACATCCTGTACATGAATCTACAACACGTAGCATATTTCTCTTGTCTGATCAATCAACCGATCTAACCAAACTACCATACTAAAGTTCGAATCTCTTTTCCTCGTACCATTAGTGTGTTATCCTGTTTGTGAGTCTCACTCAGAACTTCACCGTGATATGCATTATGCACTAAATGCGTATGTATATCAATCATATTTTCAAAACCAGTTTGAAATCATATAGTCTCGTCAAGAAGACAAATTTTCGAAAGTTCTTTCAAAAATTTCAAAACTCAAAACATAAATTTTCGTAACACCACGAAATCAATTTTCGAAATATGAAATCGGCTAGCTAATGCCAAGTATTCGATAACAATTCTTTTCGAATACACACGAAAATGAAATGAAATTATGCAAATGCTCGACTACATCCATACTCCTGTATAGCAATTTGGTTCGTTACCAATTCCACTGACATTCCATCGGAAACCACATGTTCCAAAATCTTAATGTATAAATTCCGATAAAAACTCCTTTCTCCACATATGGCTCGTAACGTCGACCATTAACCCATCCTGGGTCACCTCAACTATGCTACGACAAAAGTAGAAACAAATCAACACAGAGAAAGACTTCCCGAGAAGTTTCATTTGAATAGGTGAACCAAAACCCCGAAAGGCAATAATAAAATAGATAAACGATTGGTAAAGTGTTTTACAAATCTCGGGAGTTTTAAGAAAACAGAAAAGCCTTTTGAAACATTAGGGTCTCAGCCCGTATCTCGTTCCGCATAACAAGAAGTTTAAAAAGTAGAAAAACCCTTTTCGGACCTCAAGTCCTGAGTTATAAAACTATTTCAAAATCAATTGGGTCTCGGCCCAAAATCATTTTCCGTAAAACATCCGTAAAACATTCATTTTGAAAAGTAGCATTTTCAAATGCTCAAAAATAGTTCATATATCTCAAAATGAATTAACATGACTACATGTTCTCCTCAACCATCCACAATATTTCTCCCAAATGCAAAACTCTGTTCCGAAATCTAACCGACATATTGATTTCCAAAATCATAACTTCTCAAGATCATCAATCCTATCCCAACTTTGTCATCTCATACTGTAACACATAATATCTTTCTGAATCTCAAAACATATCAACTTAGAACGGCAATAAATCTCAATGAAATTCAAAAATCCAACTACTTACAGATCGTGAAGCCGACAATTCCCCGTGATACTGGCACATGTCTCAACTCTAGAAAATACTCGACATAGATATTTACAAAACACACATTTTGCAAACTCAGCTCAACTCGAGAACACAACACGGCTCTATCCGAAGAAACACGTTAATACCATTTGAAAAAGTTTACAACAACCTCAATACCACACTGGTAAACCACATAACACACAAGCCCGAGTGAACAACAAAAACCAAGGGCTCTAATATTAGTCAATTGATAACTCGAATGACGCGATAAAAACACGACCCAACTCGACCCGACTGCCTAGGTTTTCTCAGTCTACGCTCTGATACCATATTCTGTAACACCCCCAGAGCCATCCAGGAATATTACAGCGCCGTGGGCCCCAAGATGGAACCTACAAGGCTGAAGGAAATTTTTGCAAACATTTACCAACGCCCGAGAGGCTAACGACAGAATTATCTATTTAAAACATTCGAAGACTTTATAAAACTCGTTTATCAAAACCGTCGTAAAAATGTCATTTGAAACCACATGGCCCGAAATGAAGACTCAACAGTCTGAAAGCATACATTAAGCTATCGCTTACACATACCAACAAAATAGTTTAGAAAACGATTGCCAAAGTAACCTAAGTTACCAGATACCAAAAGGCCATTTAAAAATACCCACGCAGCGGAAAAAGACAAACAATTAAAATACCCTAGCAGCGGAATACAAGAACTGATCAGGAAACTCAATACACAAATACATGCCCTAGCCAGTATCCTCCGGGAAGCTCATCTCTTCACGACCGTTACAAGCTCGATATCCAATATCCTAAAAATAAAGCCCACGACGGGGTCAGCCATAATACTCAACAATGATAACAATCACATCACGTTAATAATTACATTCCAATGAAAAAAAACTAAGTAAGAATACTACCAATGTAATCTTACCGTCATAACTTTACCAAACTAGTAATAATTCTCATCAGAATAACCATTATCGCAATGCACATCTCGTAATCTCGATCAATAAATTAACTCAAATATAACGTCCATACGGTACCTCAAGCAATACCCAAGATTCTCAAAAACATCATCATAACTCGCAATACGGAAATATACCAACTCTGACCAATTCGATCCATTGGAAATAAACATCATCAAATCTAAACACGACAATCGATTGTCCATCCCAGGACAAGAACCAAGAAGGAAAATACAGAACATACCTCAGGATACGCAATGCCACGGCGAATCACGTTAGTCTAATCCAAGATCAGATCAATACAACATACGGACATGGTCCTAACACAAGACCTACAAATGCATACTCATATGACAACGTCAACATGCTCACATCAATAACAAAAATGTATACTTATGGCAAACCCATAATATACATATGCACAACAACACATGGTAATCCGATGATCCTGCGTTCACTGCCTAGATCCCACGATGATCCCATCAGACCAACCATGGTGGAAAAACCTGTCTGATGATCCAGCGCACGCTAGCATAGATCCCAAGATGATCCCGTCGGACCAACCCTGGTGGACATATGACAACAATGCACAACTGCATAAAACAACGATACACAATGCACGGCAACAACAATACACAAATGCATGACAACAACGATACACGAAAGTATCACAACATGATAGACACAAATGACAAAAATGATTAAAATACTTGCTCCGAGTCCTTCGAGAGCAATCTCGATATCTAAATCATCACCAACCATTATTCTGAATTTTCGACGATCCAAAATGTCATGGGCAGTAGATAATTCACGTCTTCATCTATACCACAATATATCCTCGATATCAAGTATACCAACAACAAATGTAAATCATAAACATTATGATTTAATTCCCAAAACTCGAATACAACTTATAATCCTAAATCTCATGTGATTACGAATATAAACATTGCTATACGAATTATAAATGAATGAAACAGAAACCATTCATTAAATAGTATAAACTGACCAAGTAATAACTTGCCTCGATACCGATGAAGCCGTTACCAATTCCTTGCCGCGCCTACAAGCTTCTCGGACCCGATCAATGCAATTCACGAACATTCTCGAACACGACTGCAAAGCAAGGTTCTAATCACCGATCAATAATCTCAACCTAATGAAGTAATCAATTAACACATATTCGATAATAATCAATTCCCGATATAACCAATCAATCAAACTCAACGGCTCAATAATTCCTCGATCATATACAAAACCAAAATAATCCAAATCAACAAATACGAACTCATATCTACAATACAAACCACAACTCGATGATCATACTTAACAATCAAAACAACTTATCAATAAACCCAACAGTTCCACAATATTCTGATTAAACATAAAATCGAACAACCCGAATCAATCAATCATGAACTCATGACCACGATACATTTCCATAATCCAATAATCATATCAATGATCAACTCATCTCGATAACAAGGATTACATAACATACTCTATTTCGAATTCATACGAATTAACACGATTCCTCCTTGTTTATAATTGTGAATTTCATAGTAGGACAATACTATCGGCTTAATCGGAAATCCGAACTACCCAAATAGTTTAATACCATTGAGAATCTTGTTATAAGATTAATTATAATCTTCCAGGATTCAAAACTATTATCATGATTCGTTTTTCGTCAAGAACATACGAATTCTACCACTACAATCAACATAACATTGGTCTAAATCATCATTTCCATGATTATACTTAAAAACCATCATATATCTTATCAAATTTCCCTCTATGATGTGATATATACCAAGAAGATCAAGAACATCAAGAACACCATGATTCCATAATCATGATTATAACAAATGACATAATCGAAGACATATATCATTGTATCTTTCCAATATACAATTCACATAACCTCAAGCATCTTAATAACGATACCATAATCATCTTCATATGAATTATTCATCAACAATAACATCAAAATCCGAATTTAAGGTGTAGAGTTCATCAACATACCTCAAGAACATAAATAACAGAATCAAACTCTTCAAGAATCATTGATATCTTCATATCCAAGCCTCTAATCCATGCTTCCCAAGCTCATAACTGAGTTAGAAGCGGTTTATTCTCACTAACACACTCAGAAGGATGAAGTTTGGAGGAAGGTATTGATTTTCTCTCATGAAGAAATGAGGAACCGATCCTTATTTTATAAACTGCATCGCTCATTACGTACGTTATCACTCAACATTAACGTACGTAATGCTCCCTAGCGTACGCTACACGTCCAACATAGCGTACGTAACATCGTTCCAGAACTCACTGACTTGTTTCGTTCACTCGCTTACGTACGTAATACTTCCTTCATAGCGTACGTAATACGTACATTGACTTGCTACAGTAAATCTCCACTTAATGTACGTAATGCACTACTCATAGCGTACGTTATCTAGGATTTGACTCGCCCAGGCACGTTCTTCGCCGAAAGCTGCCGACCATGGGACCCACCTGTCGAAATGGACTTATTATAAGGAATAAATCCAGACTAGTCGCACAAGGCTATAGTCAGGAAGAAGGCATAGACTATGATGAAACCTTCGCCCCTGTAGCCAGACTAGAAGCCATTAGGATATTTTTAGCCTTTGCCGCCCGTAAGAGCTTTATTGTATACCAAATGGATGTCAAGAGTGCATTCCTGAATGGAGACCTTGCCAAAGAAGTTTATGTTGAACAACCACCAGGGTTTGCCAACACAGACGGTATCGACCTAGTATACAGGCTAAGAAAAGCACTGTATGTACTTAAACAAGACCCTAGAGCTTGGTATGAGACCTTGTCCCAGTATCTAACCGACAATGGATTTGAGAAAGCTGATGTGGACAAGACCTTGTTCAAAATACAGGAAGGTGATGACCTTCTTATGGTGCAAATCTATGTAGTTGATATAATTTTTGGTTCAACTAACCTTGCTTTGTGTCAAAGCTTCTCTCATCTCATGCAAAGTAAATTTGAAATGAGTATGATGGGGGAACTTAGTTATTTTCTAGGCTTGCAGGTAAAGCAGTTGCCTACAGGTATTATCATCAACCAGGAAAAATACAGCAAGGAGCTTCTCAACAAATTTGGAATGAACACTTCCAAATCATCGTCAACCCCCATGAGCACTTCCGTGCAAATTAGTGATGATGAATCCGGAAAGCCGTTTGACCAATCACTCTACAGGAAGCTCATTGGTTCGCTCCTGTACCTAACGGCTAGCAGGCCCGATATCCAGTTTGCTGTTGGAGTGTGTGCGAGGTATCAAGTAGCACCTAAGGAATCACACTTCAACACAGCTAAACGAATCCTGAAGTACATTAAAGGAACAGTCGTTGTAGGACTATGGTATCCTAAAGAAGGCAGATTCGATTTAGTTGGATACAGCGACTCGGATCTCGGAGGCTGCAAGATAGATAAGAAGAGTACAAGTGGAACTTGTCACTTTCTTGGACCTAGACTCGTTTCTTGGTTCAGTAAGAAGCAATTGGCTAACTCTCTTTCCACGGCTGAATCAGAATACTATGCTGTTGGTAGTTGCTGTATGCAGATCCTTTGGATGCAGCAGCGGTTGTCGATTATGGAATTGAAGCCGAGAGACTCAATCATGTGTGATAGCACGAGTGCAATTGCAATAACGCACAATCCTGTCCTGCACTCGCGCACTAAGCATATCAACATGAAGCATCATTTTATAAGGAATCATGTCGAGAACAAAGATGTTCGCCTTGAAAAAGTTCATACAGACATTCAGTTGGCCGACATCTTCACCAAGCCGCTCGACACAGCCAGATTCGACATGCTTAGACAAGAATTGGGAATGCTACAGCCCGACTCCCTATAAGTAATTTACTGTTTTTACTCAACAATTGAGGGGGAATGCTGTAAGACCCAAGAATACAGTATCCACCGTTAATTATCTGTACACTCAGAACCGTCAATACAGCACCGTAGTGAGCAAAGACATGAATCATCCTACAGCTGACGTGTGCAATAATTAAGGGGGAATACAGTATGACCCATGAATACAACATTAATCCAAAAGTTGCTGTATGGAATTTAAAACCTATATGTACCTTTTTAAGGGGAAACGCTGTATCGACGCGGATACAGCACATACTATAGGATTTCGAGTCAGTGAATATTATATTGTTTCTTTTTAAAATAAATTTTGTCCACGTGCCCTATTTTTATGTCAAACGTAAGTTACATTAAATACCTTACACGACATCAGGACAACTGAATCTCAAAATCCGCGATGTTTTAAATTGTTTAATGTTTTAAAATCGCCGTTTCAGGCATTTAGGGTGACACAAATGTCATAAGTGGGACCCGCTCATATTTTAATGGATAAGTGTACCAGTTACACTCAGTCCATCTTAACCGTTGATTTCAAAAACTGGTTCCCATCCCTTAAAATCTGACCATTCGTACTCTGCAAAACCCTATTTCACCGCCCACTATAAAAGTACTGATACTGCCATTAGAGACTCTTTACGCTTTCTGTAAAAATTAAGAGTTCTCAAGCAAAAACAGCCTACACAGCTTTCTGCATTTTACTGCAAATTTCGTGTATTCTCTTTCACATTTTTCTTGAAAAATCATCAATGGCTAGACAAACATCTTCTCCCGCACCCAAGAAAACCAAAAACATCATCGATGGACGGATCTTCTCAAGATCTGTTGTCATTAAACGCCTTCTCGCTGAAACCAATGATGTCGAACCCATGGAGTACATCATCACTCGTCTTCGTCAACAAGGCCTCTACCGCCTTGGAAGTCAAACTGCTGACAAATACGATGTTCATCTGGTTGAGGAATTTTACCTCAATGCCGCCGTACGCTTTTTGTCGCTGGCCCAAGGAGGTCACGTTGCTGACATAACCGCTACCATTCAAGGAGTGGAGATCTGTGTTGATAGCGATCTGCTCCAGAATATTTATAGGCTACCTACTGATGGCCTGACAATGGATCAACTTGAGACGTTTGGGTCTCAAGAGCTTATAACTAAGTTTTATGGGCTGTTCACCGGCTCAACTGTTGTTGACATGGTTCAAACCACATGTCACAAGAAAAAATTTTGCCTGCCTTATGTGTATTTACATGATTTTTGCTGCAGGATCATCGAGAATCGAACTGGTGCATTCGAAATGTGCACTAATATGAGATTTAGGATGATGGTTGCAATTCTGACCTGTGAAAAGGTCAACTGGTGCCAGATAATCCTGAAGCGCTTGCAAGAGGAAGTGTGCAAGCCTGCCACCCAGAAGAAGTCGTTTGGTTTAATGTTAAACCATATTTTGACGAAATGCGGACTGTCGCAATCCGCTGATGCAAAGAAGAACAGCTCCAGGATATACCTAGGAGGCGTCAAGCCTACATCGTATAACCAGAGCACTATGGTCTGCAACCACCCTAAAACTAAAAATATGCCAGTTTCTGCAGACCCAAGGGATGTGTCTTTGAAGTCCCAGGACGTGGAGTCTTCAAAGAAGAGGAAAAGATCTCATAGCAAGAAACCCATTGCTGGTGAGAAGCCGAAAAAGAAACTAAGGAGGCTTTCTAAAGAAAAATCTACCAAGACCTCCGAGGATGTTTCCACCATGGCGCAACCTACTGAAGAACTACCCCAGGGCCCAACCCCTGTGGAAGAGGTGTCCACTACTGTATCGACAGTAGATCCTGAGCCTTTGGCGGCTAGGACGGATGATCGAACATCTGCCAATGAAGAAGAATCTAGCGAGTCGGCTGCCCATTCGGAGCCAAACGCTACCTCTCCTATGCGGGGTTCCACACCCGTACAGGATCAATCTTCCTTCGGGGCACCATCCCCTATAAGGAATCCCACTTCCCTACAGGATCCCACACCTGTAGAGGAATCCCTCGCTACAACGGATCCAGACGTTGTATGCAGTCCCTCCCCTGACACCATTATCAACCGAACCCTTCTCTCTGTTCAGATCGACCATGCTTACGAAAGATTCCTAAAATGGAAAGGCTACAAGCTAGCTCCGTATGACACATTATACAACTGGAGCGAATGGAGCCAAGAAGAAAGATTTGTATCAGAAGTGACGGACTCGACGGCAGTTGAGGCCCTGATCCGATGGGACAATCCCTTCTGCAAAGAACTGATTGAAAGCCATCTACTGCAGAAATCTGACGCAAGGAGAAAAGGTAAAGATAAGTCAGAGGACTCTCCCCCAAATCCAAAAGATGACAATGACTCAGACGACGATGACGATGCTTTACAAGCTGGTCTGAGAATGAGTCGTGAAGAGGCTCAAGACAGAGATGCCTCTCCACCAAAGGATGACGAAGGGCCGTCAACTCGAAGCGAGCCCCCTTAGCCATAGTAAGAAAACATTCCCGATGATGAGGAATCAGTCCCTCAAGTCGAGGAAGAAGAAACAGTTTTGGAACAGGCACCCGATCCTGCCGCCGCTTAAGAAGAAGAAGTTGTCACTGAGAGATAACAGGAGGAATCAGTCCCTCCTGTATCCATGTCTACCGACGAACCTTCGCAACAGGAGGACACAGCACCCCCTGTTACCGAACCAGAACATGCTGCTCCCGCCCCATCAACTGTGGAATCCGAGGACGGTAATGTACCTGAGGATGTCCAACTCACTTCACACCCAACCGTGAATCTGAGGAGGTTGAACGGATCCGAAGATTTTGCACAATCGGATTCTCCCAGCACAGCCGCTAGAAAAGAGCGCCTGCGTGCTCTTGGTCTTCAAACTGTATTCATCCAGGATGCAGTGATTGCTCTGTCTTCAGTTGAAAAAGCCTTAAATTGGATGCATACTTCTGCCGTTGAAGAAATGACCACCTTACAGCATGAAGTTTCTTGAGTAGTCGAGGCCTTCGTTATATTGCGAGAAGTATTCAAACAAGCACTGAAGATCATGGAAGACAAACAAGAGCAACTCCTGAAAGAAGAGGCAACCAAAATGCGGATTGCTGAAGCCAAGACCGCATGTGCTATGATCGAAAACAGTTCTCAATTGCGAGCCCACGACAAATGTATCAAGTACATGTCGCAGTTGCTTTCCACCCTTGTAGAAAGAATGACTAACATCGAGATGAAACAGGATGCCGCACTAGAAATCCTAGGACATCTTGATGACGCCAAAAAGGGGAAAGAGGCAAGAGAAGCTGCAAGGAGAATCAGGATACAGCATGAAAGGGAATTTGAGGCTGCACAAGACAGCATTACTGCTGAATTAAACAAGCTAGCCCCTCCCTCTCAGAGTTTTAAGATTTCAGGCTCCCGACCCGAATTTCATGATCCAAATGTCCCGTGGCAAAACTTAATCCAAAGACCTTCTGAAATTCATCTGCCGACCAACCGCCATCCAACTGCCGATGAGGTGAAGCAATGGAGGAAGAATGAACTAATGAGATACTTTGTTAAACTCATCAGGGAATCCGCCATCTTCAAAAGCTATAAGACTTTAGCGGAGGCCGCAGAAAAATTCACGAAGATGCTAGAAGAAGGAAAACTCCCTCTCCAGCTAGATATGAAAAGCAAGCACAAAAGAGGAGATCGGATCACCCATCCAGAAGACTGGATTCTTGCCTTTGACAGATCCTATGAAGGAAGAGCTATATACCAAGATCGAGGCAATGATTCCCTACAGAACTGGTGGCGTGGAACCGAGAATGATCCAGGGAGAAAGCCATGGAGACATGCAGACTATAGATAGGAGCTGAAATCCTTGTATATTAGTTTTGTTTTGTAATTTTTCTTTCGAAACAGCAAACCATGTACTCTAATTGTTGGAATATCAATAAAAGTGTTCGTTTGTCTTGAAAGATTACAACTCGTAATCTACTGTGTTGATGTATGATTACATAACTTAAAATTGTTTTATAACAATCACAAGTATAGAAACTTGTTTGAAAATTAAGCTGTACGAACTTGTCTACGAACAGTTCATAATTTCAGTTGTATGCTTAGGATACATTGTAAGATTGTGCCTGCGCGCCAATCTAAGCTTAAGTTGTAAAAATTCTTAGCTGTATCGAACTCGCCTGCGAGCAATTCACTAATTAGACTAAGTTGCTGAAAGACAGACCTTTTGATAAAAGACCAAGAAATCTGCCAGAAGTCGTCAAGGAAGATTATTTCATGAAGAAGGTTTTGGCATCATCAAGAATACTTGAAAGTTAGTCTTGGCAAATTGTCAAAAAGGGGAAAATTGTTGGGAAAATAAAAACCCTATATCGAATCAGTCGGGATAATCAAGCCCTGTATCGAATTGTGTTGATAAGAGGTTTTGACATATATGCCAATCCTCAATACAGTAAGAAAATTGTATCTAAGAATTGAGGCATCAACCTGTATCGAAGACCTATCTCGAATCCAGTATATAGTGGAACCTTTCAGTGCAGCAAAGAAGTCTTATAAAGACCAAGTATGGAAATTGTCTCGAATCATCAATACAGTGATCTTCCATACAGCTCTCAACAGGACAAAGAAGGAATCTTCAGAAGTCAAGTCCCGTTGAATAAGAAGTATTTAAATACTCAAGGATAAAGTATTTAAATAGTGTCAGTCAATAGATCTTCAAATCCCGCTAAATCCGGATCGTGCTTTTCATCCCGTTGGAACGGAATCTTGCTCAACGGATACATCTCAATGGATATATATTTCAGAGACTATATATATTTCATCAAGACGTTGAAGATCAGTTACCGAAATCAATCAAAGCTATCAATATATTCATCAGAGCAAAACATATCTCCAAAGCATACTGCAACTCAGATCAAAGAGATATACAATGCTCATCATCTTGAACAACACTTCATCAGCTAGAAGCTCATAAAGTCAAAGTTGTTGTTCATACTTTATTCTATACTTTGAACAAACCCAGATCAGCCCTGTGTGGACTGAGAAAGACGAAGCTTCAGAACTCTGTGTGAAGAAGTCAGTCAAGCTTTAGCTCAAACCAATCTGTGTGAACGGTTGAAGCTAAGATCTTTATATCAATCTGTGTGAACGATATATTGATTGTATGCTGTTATAATTACGTAGTTGTGTACGTAGTAATTATAATAAATATTTTACTCCTGTGTGGAGGACCAGTGGACGTAGAGGGGTTTACCTCGAACCACTTTAAATACTGTGTTATTTGCCTTCAGTTTTTACTGTTTTAATTACTGTGATTATTTAAGTATACACTGCACACCAAGTTGCTGTATCCACAGCAACTTACTGTATCTAAGACTTCCGCTACGCACTCAGATTTAAAATCAGTACAGCTTGTTGTTTAAACTACATCCGAAGTTGTATCCAGTATACTTAGTGGCCAAGAGTTCTTATGGTAATTTCAATTTTGTATACGTACCTGTTTATAGGTATAGTAAAACCTCTTAAAAAGAATACACTATTAAGGAATAAACTCTATTTAGGAACAAAAATTTATGGACCCAACTTGAGACTAGTTATAATTTGGAATAAACTCCATATTGTCATAATTCATATATTTTCAAATCCCAACATAAGGAAATACACCTCCATTTAGGAATAAATCATAATATATATATATAATTTTTACAATAGATTTAAGTTGATCTAAAATACTTGTTCAAGGTTGATTGTGACAAAGATTTAATCTTTTGTGTTGTAACCATATCCTTCAACTTGTGTGTGCCCATTAGCTCGTCCAAATGACCACCTTCTTGTTGAACCCAAAGCATTTCCAACTTGTCGAGTAAGCTTAAAGTTTCTTCACATGAAATTTTTTGTACTTCTATGCTATCATCCTCCGGATTATTTTCTTCATTTTCTTGCCTAATTCCTTCAATGATTTCTTCATCGATTAAAGATAAACAATTTTCTTGCCTAATTCCTAAGTTTACAACATATTACATACATGTATCTACTAATTATAATATTTATATATTATACATGCACTTTAAAATTTTAAAAAAAATTCTTCTTAAAACTCTATTTAGGAATAACCTTCATTTAGGAATATTTTTTTATGTTCACAAGGCTATGACTTTAGAGAGGTTTTACTGTACTAGAAAGTAGGAAGGTTACCTGGGAATATAATATCCCATGTTTCTAGAGGGTTTCTGTTAGTAAATGCATGGAACTAACTAATGGGGAAAGAGCTAGAGCTGTTTTGCAGAAATTGAGATGTTCACTAAATATATATTCCTCTCTCTTCATGCTTTGGAACATCATAGTCAAAAATCTTCATTACAGAACTAGTTTACAAACAATGACGCATTAATTGTATCTTTTTACATTCCTTTAGGAAAAAGACATATGATACTTGTTAAAAGTAAGTATGTTTCTTTCAATTCCCAGAGAACTGTCTTAAATTTCTTACATGACGAGAAATGTATTGCAGAAAAATTCATGTTAAATACATTTCCTAAAAATATGTTTTTTATGCTGAAGTGTGAGGTGAATTTCCATATTAACACTCCATGCGAACAGTATTAAACAATGGCCATATTGATTTCACAAAA
Organism: Orobanche coerulescens; assembly: GCA_033398695.1. Classification (NCBI taxonomy): domain Eukaryota; kingdom Viridiplantae; phylum Streptophyta; class Magnoliopsida; order Lamiales; family Orobanchaceae; genus Orobanche; species Orobanche coerulescens. Next base: position 107,007,027 of record CM065804.1, read on the forward strand.
AAGTGAAGCCAATAAAATTGACTATGAATCTTTTGTCCTTTAGTCACATATATGAAGCCAATAAGTATATATATATATATATAAAAATTTAATCAGAAATATATTCCTAATATAAATTTTTATTGTAATTAAAAAATAAATGTCAAAAACTATTGTTATTAAAAAAATAAATTATATTATACTAAAAAGATATTTATTTTAATTAGGAAATAAATATCATCATTTTTGTAAAATTAATTTTAAAAAGAGATAAATCACATTATGTTATATTCAAACAATATTGAAAAAATATAATTCACTTATATTTAAATAAATAAAAATCCTGCAAAATAAAGAAAAACAATATTAATAAGTTAGTATAAACAAAAAATAATATAAGTAAAATTATTAACAAAATTGAAAATAATTCAGAAGTTACCTTGAAGATTGAGAGATGAAAGTTGAAGAGAATGAGATGAAATGAGGATTGGAATGAATGACAGTCGTTATATTTTGTAGATGCGTTATAGGTGGGAGAAATCGGATGAGGAGAACATGGCGTGGTATTGGGATAGATATATACTTATGCACGCCAAAAATAAAGCATATCAAAAAACAATTGGTCAGCGGAAGAAGTGGTTGAAGGAAAAGGAGTTCAAGATCTTGTGGAAGCGTTGGGAGACGGAAGAGAAGAAGAAGGAGGCCTTCCAGAAATCTAAAAATAGGGGCACTCTTTACGATGATTGTACCAGTGTGATTACGCAAAAGGCACCGGTACATATACTGGAGGTAGTATGAGCATGTACGATCATGCTCATTTAATGGTACGTCTAAATTCTGTCAACGTTTTATTATATAATATATATGTTGTCTTTAATTATGTGTAATCATCAATATTGTTAATATTTTACGTTAATGCATAGGCGAGTGATAATGCGTTTGAGATATACCAAAGACCAGCATGCGAGAGGGAGAGGCTGGTAAATGACCCAATGTTTAATCTTTTGGGCTTCATGAAGACTCACATCACCAATGTGAAAGAAATGGAAAAGCATCAAAATAAGAAAAAAAATTGGTGAGGGCAGCAGTAAGGCTCAACTGGAGGAGGGAGAAGCTGAGTCGTCCTCTTGTTGACTCACGAGCATCATTACAACCTATCGAGGTCGATCGGTTCTTGGAGGCTACCATCAAGGCACTAAAACGGGATAACGAGGAGATGAAGCAGGATAGAGAGGAGATGAAGAAGGATAGGGAGAATATGGAGTCCAAATTTTCAAAGATGAGTATATTGGTTTTCGGTGATTAAAAATGAGATACGCAGCATAAAATATACCGTCCAACCGGATAATAAAATCGAAACCCAAAAACCGGATCGATCAAGCATCGTATAAACGAATATAAAAATTGACGAAGATAGAATTTAGAAGTCATACCCTCGTAGACCTTTGATAATATCGTCTGGAGGAAAAATCCGAGCCAAGCTTTTTCCGGTCACCAACACGAACACGAGTCCAATTCATTCTAGCTTGATGAATGATCAAACACCGAAAATGCCGAGCATCACTACGTTATCACGCGTCGGATATTGATCGGAAAAAAATATATATCAATTCGTTCTCATAGAACACGGCTAGGAATTGATATAGTATTTTTTCTTCTCTTCTCTTCTTCATTTTCTTTCTCTCAAAGATGAACAAAAAAATAAAAATAATTAATTCTCCTCACCCTTCTTCAAGCTCACGGCTGAATGTAGTGTTTTATGTGTGTGTTTTCAAGTTAATCATTAAATGAAATACTTCTCCATTATATATAACAAAAGAGATCAAAATAATGAGATATGGAATCTCATCCATTTGTCCTCATCTCATTATATAAAACTAAACACACCCCACATGAAAATGAAGCAACATGGAAGGCGCGGAGGAAAAATGGGGGCAGCCCACAATGGTTGGTGAGAGAAACGAACCGAGCCACTCGGTTCGTGTACCGGACGTTTGCGTGTCTACTACACTTTGTTTTATCTCAAATGTATTTATACTTAATTAATTAATCCGATTAATTAATTTTATCAAATACAAAAATAATAATATATTTCCAAGAAATAATTATTTACGAATTAAATTAATCACCCGATAATTAATTTCAATTCACTAGCCCGCATGATTTATCAAATAAATCAAATTAGATATCTAAATATCCAATATTAATGAAGAGATAGTAAATACATATTTTTATCCATCAAATATCCTTGAACGCGACTCCATAGGTCTATCTTAGTCGGCAATGGGAGGAACCAAGTTGTACGGGTAACACTTAGCCAGTCTAGTGCTCCGTACCGTAACCCAACTAAGAACGAATGATTGGATCATTCCAAAACCATTATGTTGTAGATGCTATATACGTATAAACCCTTCTGTAATATCCGCAATTTTCGATTTTTGGTAAATTTCTTTTTTCGACTGGAGTCCGTTTTGACGGCTCGCTCATGACCGTTTCGTCATTCTGAGAATGATTAGTTCTACACTTTTTGTCATCCGAGTTCGTTTGGGTGTTGTTTTGTTGAGTTCTGTGCTTTTTAACGACTTTTCCGCACTTGAGTTCGATTCTTGCGAATCTCGTCCGAAACTACTGTTTCGAATTTCCCGCAAATCCGTTTAACTTTGTTAGACGTGTTGCGAACTTTGGTTTGATTATTCGATCACGTATCGTGATTTCCGGGCGTTGTGGGCCATTTTGTAATTCTTGAAAGTTACGGGTATCCATATCTGTATTTGTCGTCTTGACCCTTTTCTTGGTCGCGTATGATTAATTATTGCATTACGTTTTCATCTCGAGTCGTTGATGTCGCCCGCGAACTTTTCGTCGTGTTCGTTCCGTGCGTTTTCAGAAATCGAGGCATCGGGTCGTGGCGGCCGAAAGCACCGGACGGACCGGTGCGGCATCGCTTGAAGTCTTCGCCGAGCAGCCCGATGTAATATGTCGAACAAAGCAGCGTGTGCCGCGGCACACCTATCCGGTGCCGCGGCACAGTGCCAGGCCGGTGCCGCGGCACACCTATCCGGTGCCGCGGCACACTCGTGTGTCTTCCGCGACCAAAACCGAACTGTACCGTGTGCCGCGGCACACGCAGGCTGTGCCGCGGCACAATGCCAAAACCTGGGAGCACAATTTTCGGCCTGTGCCGCGGCACACGAAGCGGTAATTGCGCAGACTCATCCTTATTAGACGAGATCGGTCATCTCCTTCCCCATTTCCACCTGCATCGCGAGAGGGAGTGATAGAGAGGGGGAGAGTTCTTCATCCGGGGGTCGATTTTCATCATTTCTTTTCGGTTGTGAGGCTCGGATAATCAATCTAACGCGTGTTCTACGGATCTTGGTACTTGAATCTCCTAAGGTAATATTCTAAAACCCTATTTTCGATTAACTTGGGGGTTTTGGGTTTTTCTTCCGATTCGTTCCGTTTTGTTGGTGGATTCATGATGTATACGATTAATATTGTTAGTATCTTTAGTTTCCCTACGGATTCATGGATATTTTGTGGATTTTTACGGAATCGAGAGGGTTTGGTTGTAGTCCGCCCTCGTTGTTGTTTTCGGTATGAATATACATGAATCGTAGGCGGGGTTCCGGGTGTATTCCATTTCCATAATCGTTTAGAAGTGGTTGTGATTGTGCTATTCGAATCGTTAGGTTCATTTTCGCTTCCTCGCGGTCGTGCTTGATTCTTCCGTTCCGTTCATTGTCGTCTTCCTTTTCGTTAGCATCGGGCGTTCCGAAGCTTCCCGGTTGAGCCGTATCCGTTCGTGGTTCAGTGCTCGTGGTATCGAGGCAAGTACCTTGCCCATACTTTTCTCGTTTTATGATTATGATGATCGGTGGTCGTCTTGATGTGTTTATTTGGTTATTTGAAATGAAGTTTCAAAGGATTTCGGTTTGGCCTCGTTAAAGGCTTTCTTTCAAAACGCGTGTGTTTTGTGAACGGTACTTTGAGAATTGATTATGATTTGATTATTTTGAACGTTGAAGGATTTGATGATGATACTCCTATTGTTTAAAGTTACTAATCGTATTCCGTATTTAATCTTGTTACTGTGTTTTGAAGAGTTTGATAATGGTGTCGAGTTAATGGCCATCTCTAGTGAGTATTCTTAATGAACTTACATTCTTAGCATGTTAGTATTGCATGAGTAACGTGTGTGTGTGTATGCTCACTGCGGGTTAGATCCGACGGGGTCTCGGTAGGGCTCCACGAAGCTGTGGAACCGCGAGCTTGCTTTTAACCACTGTGGGTTAGATCCGACGGGGTCTCGGCAGGGATCCACGAAGCTGTGGGTCCACGGTTAATTGTGGTGCATTTTACAAATGTGGTTTGATCATTGGCATTTCCGGAAATGAGTGCTTTTGAACGATTTTCATGATTGCATGCATTGACTAAGTGTGTAAGAGGTAAGTTGTTCGTTTGGCCTACTTGGCTAGGATGGCTATAAAGTATTTTGTTGTTTGTGTTAAATCCTTTAATTGTGGATTTTGATGTTGGTAGACGAACCTTGTGGTCGTTCTTGTGTATTGTGAGTTGATGAGTTTTGGGGCTAAAATCCCAATGGTTTGTAAAAGTCGTTTTACGGATTTGGGGCTAAAATCCCAATGGTTTGTAAAAGTCGTTTTACGGATTTGGGGCTAAAATCCCAACGGTTTGGTAAATGTCATTTTTCGGAAAGTAAACCTTTGGGGCGGTGACCCCTTTTGTCTTTTGGATTTTGAAAATTAAAATTTGATAATCCTAAATTGTTTTCTATTAAAACTCTCGATGGCATTCTAAACCGTTTTATAAATTACTCCCATTGATTTATGATATTTCGATTTTGAAATGTTTTCTCAAACCCTTGCCTCGGGAAGTACTTTTCGTTTCGTTTGGAACCTTGAGGATTCCTGGTTATTATTATTCGTGGAATGTGAATTGTATGGCTCGTATTTGCACTTTGTTCTTGCACTAGCAAAACAGTGGAGTTTTGCTAACCCCCGAGTATTCGGGGGGTAGATGTCTGTTTTGCATTCGGGTTTTGGAGCATAACACAGGTCGGCACGAAGGATGATGAAAGATGATCGATACTAATCACATGAGGAACCGTACATCGTGTGTTGGTTCGGTTGTACTTTATTTTCCGTCTTTGTATTGTTCCGTTATGCGGGTGTAGTTGTATTTTGTCCCCTGCGTGGGCATGAGTTGTATTTGAGTTGTATGTATTTGTGGAAAGACCAAATCGGTCTACTGAGTCATTGTAGCCTCGAAGGCATTGTCGAGATGTTAAATGTCGTTACCAGCCTGGTAGATCCTTGAGTAAAGGTTCTACGGCGTGTAATATCCCTGAGCGGATTGGGGGTGTTACATAAATGGTATCGGAGCTTAGGTTGTGGAAACCTAGGCTGTCGGGTCAGTGGTGTCTATTGAGTTTTTGTCTCGTCGGATTTTGTCTGACTAAGTCGTGTCGCGACGCGTCGTTTGAGTTTGTTGGTCGTGATTAGTATCGTGGGGCGATCATCATCTTCGTGCGACCTGTGGAAGTAAGTCTCCCTTCTTTGTGTTGTGCCTCGTGTGACACGAGCTATTTTTATGATTATTTGTTAAGTGGTGGAATCCTTATGTGAATTTTGATTTCACGATATGTATTTAGTCGACTCTCGTATTTGATTTATACGAGGAATGTCGTCGCTTGTGATGTCTTTTTATTGTTGTTTTTGTTCGTTTTTGATGATTTTCGAATCGATTTGCACGTTTTACAAGTCCTATTGGGGAAGCTTTGTGCTTATACGCGTTCGACTTGTTCACTAGCCAGTGCGGGAGGGTATTTTATCAGTGGTTTTGTTCTGAATGTGGTATTTTATCGTTTATTTTCGTTTAAAGACATGTATTGTCTTGATTTTAAACGTTTTGATGCGTGTGTTAGGAGTTGTTTTAGTGAACGTCGATATGTGTGAGTTTTGGGCATTCTGGTCTATTGGATTTTTGAAAACCTTGAGTGTCTTAGAGAAATAAATTTCGAGACATACTTTCCAAATGAGTTATTTTCTTGTGGTACATCCAAGGTGCCGCAATATATTTCAAAAAGAATTTCTACTTCGAGGACCAAAATGCTTTGAGATATTTTCAATGTTTTAGAAACATTTTTATTTAGACCCGAGGGTCGAATATTCTGAAAGTTTTCACTAAGAGAAAGTGTCCTCATTTTTTATCAAATGCGAAATGGTTCTCCAATGTCTCGATAACGATGTTTCACGTTTATACTTTTTGAAAGGTGATACTCAAGATCAACCAGTATTCTTCAAATTATTTTCAAAACAAGGGTTTCGTTTTTAAACTTATCCATTCCCGTTTGAGGGCTGGGTACATATGTATGATGTTCACGTTGTCATTTTGATGTTTGCTCCCGAGTATGACCGAATTGGCGGTGTGAGCGTTGAGTCGTTTTCCACACATTTGTTGTGTTAGCCCTCTGTGAGAGGTGGAATGTTGGTGTTGAGTGTTGTCGTCTCGTGGTGATTTCTGTGTTGTCGCGCATGTGCGAGCTGTTAGAACTTGGGTTGGTATGGCCGTGCGCATCGGTGATCGTTTCGTTATGTGTCGGTTGTTTAATGTCTTGTTACCTTGCTTCTGTTTTTGTGAATTTCGTGGACGAGGTCGGAGGTAATGCCCGTACTATTTTGACTTCTGTATTTTCTCTTTCTCCAGTATATCGATTCGCTCATGTTCATTGATACTTTATGAACTTGATATGTAATTCGGTTTCATCGTCCGAACGAGCTACGACCTTGTTGTGGGTCGATCTGGTTATCGCTGTGACTTTTTCGGGTTCAGTTCGATTCTTGTGAACCTTGTTCGGGAGTGACATCATCTGGTTCTATTAGTTCTTTTATTCGAAGTGGATCGGATTTGGAACTCTTATGTTTTCGACTCTGTCGACTCATTTACGTTTGTTGACATTTCTGAGCTTGTCCTGCCCCTTGTTTTTGTTAATCGAACAAGTGTGGTATCATTTCGGAATAACTCGTTTGTCGTTGTGACTTTTTAATTGCTATTCCCTTTCCTGTGGATCTTATGTAAACGCATACGTTGTTGTTTTCACCGGATCATATATTGTCTCGGGTCGAGATGTGAACCTTGGAGTTGTTGTTTGGATTTTATTGATTCTTCGTGATTCGAACATGATTGTTCGCTTTTTGTTGTCTCGACCGTTGTGGTTCGGTCGTTTGTTTGTTCGCTTTTTGTCCTCGTTTCGTGATCGTTGAGCATTCAGGCTCCTTCCTAATTCCCTTAAGTTTGGGAAATTAGTCTCGTTTTGATCTTCCACCCTTGGGCGGTGGAATTGATATTAGTTCAGCGATTGGCTCGCGTTTCGATTGATGTACCGTTGGGCCGGTCAATCATACTGACTTTCGTTCGTTGTGTTTTGTGATTGTCGGATAATTGACTTGGCTATATTATCCGTTTGATGACGCTTGTCATTTGTTGGTTTTATTGTATCCCTAACGGCGACGTTGTGTTGGTCGTCGTGGAGCGTGTTTTCACTCCGTAGGTCTCTTTGCGTTTCTTGCAGCGTTTCGCCGTTTAGCGCGAGTTTTCTATTTTTGTGTATCTCGTCGAGTTTTCCTGGCAGGGATATTGCTTCTCCCTACTTATTTTAAGTTTCGGGACGAAACTTCTTTTAAGGAGGGTAGAATGTAATATCCGCAATTTTCGATTTTTGGTAAATTTCTTTTTTTCGACCGGAGTCCATTTTGACGGCTCGCTCATGACCGTTTCGTCATTCTGAGAATGATTAGTTCTACACTTTTTGTCATCCGAGTTCGTTTGGGTGTTGTTTTGTTGAGTTCTGTGCTTTTTAACGACTTTTCCGCACTTGAGTTCGATTCTTGCGAATCTCGTCCGAAACTACTATTTCGAATTTCCCGCAAATCCGTTTAACTTTGTTAGACGTGTTGCGAACTTTGGTTTGATTATTCGATCACGTATCGTGATTTCCGGGCGTTGTGGGCCATTTTGTAATTCTTGAAAGTTACGGGTATCCATATCTGTATTTGTCGTCTTGACCCTTTTCTTGGTCGCGTATGATTAATTATTGCATTACGTTTTCATCTCGAGTCGTTGATGTCGCCCGCGAACTTTTCGTCGTGTTCGTTCCGTGCGTTTTGAAATCGAGGCATCGGGTCGTGGCGGCCGGCGGCTAGACGGACCGGTGCGGCCTAATCGGAAGGCCGGCAGCCGAGTGCCCAGTGTAATATGTCGAACAAATCGCGTGTGCCGCGGCACACCTATCCGTGCCGCGGCACACTCGTGTGTCTTCCGCGACCAAAACCGAAGACTGCAGTGCCGCGGCACGCAGTATGCCGCGGCACAATGCCAAAACACAGGAGCAAAATTTTCGGCTGTGCCGCGGCACACTTCGGCTGTGCCGCGGCACACGAAGCGGTAATTGCGCAGACTCATCCTTATTAGACGAGATCGGTCGTCTCCTTCCCCATTTCCACCTGCATCGCGAGAGGGAGTGATAGAGAGGGGGAGAGTTCTTCATCCGGGGGTCGATTTTCATCATTTCTTTTCGGTTGTGAGGCTCGGATAATCAATCTAACGCGTGTTCTACGGATCTTGGTACTTGAATCTCCTAAGGTAATATTCTAAAACCCTATTTTCGATTAACTTGGGGGTTTTGGGTTTTTCTTCCGATTCGTTCCGTTTTGTTGATGGATTCATGATGTATACGATTAATATTGTTAGTATCTTTAGTTTCCCTACGGATTCATGGATATTTTGTGGATTTTTACGGAATCGAGAAGGTTTGGTTGTAGTCCGCCCTCGTTGTTGTTTTCGGTATGAATATACATGAATCGTAGGCGGGGTTCCGGGTGTATTCCATTTCCATAATCGTTTAGAAGTGGTTGTGATTGTGCTATTCGAATCGTTAGGTTCATTTTCGTCGGTTCCTCGCGGTCGTGCTTGATTCTTCCGTTCCGTTCATTGTCGTCTTCCTTTTCGTTAGCATCGGGCGTTCCGAAGCTTCCCGGTTGAGCCGTATCCGTTCGTGGTTCAGTGCTCGTGGTATCGAGGCAAGTACCTTGCCCATACTTTTCTCGTTTTATGATTATGATGATCGGTGGTCGTCTTGATGTGTTTATTTGGTTATTTGAAATGAAGTTTCAAAGGATTTCGGTTTGGCCTCGTTAAAGGCTTTCTTTCAAAACGCGTGTGTTTTGTGAACGGTACTTTGAGAATTGATTATGATTTGATTATTTTGAACGTTGAAGGATTTGATGATGATACTCCTATTGTTTAAAGTTATGGAATCGTGTATTCCGTATTTAATCTTATTCTTGTGTTTTGAAGAGTTTGATAATGGTGTCGAGTTAATGGCCATCTCTAGTGAGTATTCTTAATGAACTTACATTCTTAGCATGTTAGTATTGCATGAGTAACGTGTGTGTGTGTATGCTCACTGCGGGTTAGATCCGACGGGGTCTCGGTAGGGCTCCACGAAGCTGTGGAACCGCGAGCTTGATTTTAACCACTGTGGGTTAGATCTGACGGGGTCTCGGCAGGGATCCACGAAGCTGTGGGTCCACGGTTAATTGTGGTGCATTTTACAAATGTGGTTTGATCATTGGCATTTCCGGAAATGAGTGCTTTTGAACGGTTTTCATGATTGCATGCATTGACTAAGTGTGTAAGAGGTAAGTTGTTCGTTTGGCCTACTTGGCTAGTATGGCTATAAAGTATTTTGTTGTTTGTGTTAAATCCTTTAATTGTGGATTTTGATGTTGGTAGACGAACCTTGTGGTCGTTCTTGTGTATTGTGAGTTGATGAGTTTTGGAGCTAAAATCCCAATGGTTTGTAAAAGTCGTTTTACGGATTTGGGGCTAAAATCCCAATGGTTTGTAAAAGTCGTTTTACGGATTTGGGGCTAAAATCCCAACGGTTTGGTAAATGTCATTTTTCGGAAAGTAAACCTTTGGGGCGGTGACCCCTTTTGTCTTTTGGATTTTGAAAATTAGGATTTGATAATCCTAAATTGTTTTCTATTAAAACTCTCGATGGCATTCTAAACCGTTTTATAAATTACTCCCATTGATTTATGATATTTCGATTTTGAAATGTTTTCTCAAACCCTTGCCTCGGGAAGTACTTTTCGTTTCGTTTGGAACCTTGAGGATTCCTGGTTATTATTATTCGTGGAATGTGAATTGTATGGCTCGTATTTGCACTTTGTTCTTGCACTAGCAAAATAGTGGAGTTTTGCTAACCCCCGAGTATTCGGGGGGTGGATGTCTGTTTTTGCATTCGTGTTTTGGAGCATAACACGTGGTCGGCACGAAGGATGATGAAAGATGATCGATACTAATCACATGAGGAACCGTACATCGTGTGTTGGTTCGATTGTACTTTATTTTCCATTGTATTGTTCCTGGCCAGACGGGTGTAGTTGTATTTTGTCCCCTGCGTGGGCATGAGTTGTATTTGAGTTGTATGTATTTGTGGAAAGACCAAATCGGTCTACTGAGTCATTGTAGCCTCGAAGGCATTGTCGAGATGTTAAATGTCGTTACCAGCCTGGTAGATCCTTGAGGAAAGGTTCTACGGCGTGTAATATCCCTGAGCGGATTGGGGGTGTTACACCTTCAATCATATATCCCGATCAAGTGTAAGGGTCACGGTAAAGTCAAACCCTATTAAACTTAACTCTATGCATGTGTTAATACAAATCAAGATCACCGAGCTCTCGTGTATCAAATACAACTAGCTCTAACTGCTTTGACCAAAGACTTATGATCTCATTTGACATTAACAGCATAAGACATTTACCTTCTCACTAACAGGCACTACGCCATAAATGGCCTTCAGCAACACTCAAAAAAGTGTGCTCAAAGGGGTAAAAAGTGTTGCTGACAGCAAAAAAACATGCTACGGTAACACTTTTTCGAAATTTGGTGGTGTTATAAAAACGGCCGCTACCATAGGGATCTATGCCAACACTTATTAACTTTATGGTAACACAGGGAAAATATGTTGCTACAGACCCCAATGCCTACACTTTTTACCTCTGTAGCAACACTAATAAAAGTGTTACTGTAGATCAATGGCAACACCAATATCTCTCTAGCAATACCCATAAACGTGTTACTGTAGACCAATGGCAACACCACTAATCCCTACTGTAACACCAGCTGTTGGAACATATTTTTGTTTTGGCAACAACCTTTTCCATTATTATAACATTTATTTTGTGAACACTTTTTTGTTCTCGTAATAGTTTAAACCATAATAAAACTATTTAAATAAACCATAATCAAATAACCTGTCAAAGTTTTACATAAGCAAGGCTTTTCAAGCCATCCAAATAAACCACGACATCATCATCATTCGACATAAATAAGCCAGTCAAAAGCTAACTTAACTACCATAGAATAACTAACTTAGTAACATCCAAAAGCCAACTTCAGTAACATCGCATTAGTACCATCACAATCCGAAAATAATGCGAAAGATAACGTAAATACTAAGAAAGACTTAAATCCAGATTCTGGCCAGCCAATTTTTTCATCATCTCTCGAACTTTTTGGTCAAGTTTCTCATCCATCTCTTGTTGAAGTTGAGCCCGAATCTTTGCAGTTAAGTCTGATTAGAGCGTAAAACACCTGTAACCAGAAAGTATCCATCACAAGCAATAAAAGAAAGCACACAAGAATATTTTTTAACCAAAATATATATTATGATAACTAAATTCAAACAAAGTATATCCAAGTTACGAAATAATAATTCAAAATAGACGCAGTGAGAAAGCTAATCCAAAATTTAAAGATATGTAATAGTATAACATTTTCAACAGATCTGAACAAAATATAGCAGAAAATCCACAACCTTGCATATTTTAGTCAAACAACAGATGCTAGAATCTATAGGCCGAGCAGTGTTTTGAATCGCGCTAAATAGCGCGCTATGTCGTGCGCTTTTGCGCCAAAAATTTCAGAAAACGCGACATAGCGCGCTGCGAAACCAGGAAATTCAACCAAACTTAACAAACCAACATAACACACTATGAGTGAGCAACCGCAAGGAGATCAGGAAACACAAACATGCGACACCGGAAATGGATAACAACAAAAACAAAAGGAAAAAAACAACACAAACGAACACAAAAAAACCACACACATGCCCACATTCAAGTGATCACTTAGACAAGATGATAATTAACCTGTCAAGCTCATCCTACTTCTGAAAGGTGGTCCTAGTCACCCAGAGCTGCTACAGACAGAGCTTGCTCAGTGAAAAGCAACTGACCAAACTTGACAATCAACAAAATTAATCCTCTGTCTTCCAGGTCATTGTACGTAACTTGTAAGCTCTTTTCCTGAAAAGTACCAGTAAGCTTCAAGTAATATCTAGTGAATGCAATGGATTAAAACAAACCCTCTCAAAGAGTATCCTACAATGGGAAGAGTCGCATAATAACCACTGATACAACGCAGTGCCAACTGTTGAGTAACTATTAAACCAACTGAACGAGATGCGTAACTTAATACTGCGTTCTTTGAATTCATCTACATCAAAATAGTTGGATCTGCCAACGAAATAGCTACTTTCAAAATCGATCCAGTCCACAACCTTTTGTCCTCTGTCGTGACATGGTCAGTTTGCTCAACAAAGGAAAAGCTGAAGTGTAGCTAGTTACTAATCTGCCCCTTAAGTACTTATAACAATTAAGTCAGAAAAATTAATCTTACACGAGAATGAAAATAAACATCCAAGGCAAGTAAATTTACACATAAAAATAAAGCTGAAAAACTCGAAAAAAATACAAGAAACGCAAAATGAAAAATATTTCACAAGGGAGAATATTTCACCACAATGTGGTTAAAAGATGAAAGATTTATTCAAACTTGAAGAGTATGAAAAATCGTATTTCATACCGCGGCAGCTGGCAACCATTGAGGGCAAAGCTACCACAATTTTCGAATACACTAGCGGTGTAATTGTACAAATAATCTGAGATAATAACATTTACTATATTAAGATAACCAATTCACCATCATATTACGGTTTTAGAATTTCAAAGTCACTAATGGGTTAATAATAATGTGTATTTATCCATTAGGATAAAAACAATCAAGGGCCGGGTCTAAAATGAGATACCAGACAACAAACTTTGAGCTAAAATGAAGATATCACCACATGATTCAATATAGAACTCAGTTGAATATAGAACCAAACAAGCGCTTCATGTTATAAACCAATGATTTCTCTTGCTCACCGAAACATGCCCACGCCCACTTAGTGAAGATTGTAGAAGACGGGTAAGCTTTGAATCCCGATAAGGAATGTGGGACGCCTTCCCTTCGCTAAGTTTTCCAATTACCTTTAAATTATTGAAAACATCAGAGTATGAAATGCAACATGAAAGAAATGACTTGTCTAAATGTTTAGAGGTCAGACTTCAGAAGAGAATTTTTGAATCCGATAAGAGTGTATTTAACAGAATCAGTATGTGTGTGTGCACATGATAGCAAAAAGGCTAACATGGCAGCGAACCCACAAAGAGAAACACCATAAAAAGAGTGAAGATAAATGGGAATGTTGACAATAAAAATATATGTAGCCGACAAACGAGTAAGTTCATGTACTCACAGTTCCAAGTGTAAGAAGTTTTTTATTGATGTAAGATCCTTCCTTTCTCCTTAACCTGATTGTTTTGATTTCGAACTTTCAGACCCCGCTAAATCAATTAAGTTCTACATGAAAAGGGCCAAGGAATTGGTGAAATCCTATTCTACATACAAAAGTAAAACAACCCAAATGTGGTGATTGAACTACGATTCTTCACAATTGAAATGTTTAAAAGATAGGCATACCAACTATGAGAATATTACACCATCATAATCATCTCCATATGCACTGCTTTCAATCATCTGGAACCAGTTTGAATTATTGAAATTGGAGATTGCAGCAAACGGGAAAAAAATCAGATGTTAAAAGAGCAAAAAAGGTAGAACCATAACAAGAGGAAGGTGCAACTACACCGAAGAGCACATATGGAGAACGCACATATGCTATTAATACCACTAGGAAAAGAGAGGGTGGGCAAACCAAAATCTAACCAGGAAGAGATGAATTTAAATGAGAAATACTAACATGTTGCACCTTTTCTTCTGTTGGAGACTGGTCTTTGAACCATGTTGAGCACGACTGACGCTTCGATCGATGGTGGAGAACCGACGGTACTTCATCCGTCGGACTCACGATGTGCTGGAAGAAAAAAAATTCTCGCGGTCGGGCAAAGATGGAGTGAGAGAGAGTGAGATGAGGGCAATGGCGATAGGGATATTATATCCCTATAATTTTCACCAGAATTTCATTTTTGTCTATATATTTTTAATTCTTTCAATTTGACCCCAATTAATTCTAATATTTTTTTCAGATCTGGTCCCATAAGCTTTTAAATTAAATCCAATCCTATCAATTTACACTTAATTTTTATGTTAGTTTCATAAAATTTATGTTTTCTTATGAGAATTTAATATTTATATATACTCCTATTTAAATTGTTGGATTCGAGAACCAAGGGCTAGATAGGATCTATTCATAAGCATCAAGCATTTTTCATTCAAGTCATCCTAATTTCAGCTTTTAAGTTCCGCAAATACTTTACAAAATGTTAGTTTTGTAACGACTTAAAATTTTTACAGGTTTTCCTTATTTTAAAAATATATTCATTAAATACTAGTAGAAAAATCGGGTCATTACAATTTTTACAGGTCTTTCCTTATTTTCTGCCTATTTTTTTCTTCCCTTGTAACGTTTTTTTTAAAGATCAACGGTAACACCTAATTTGGTGTTACCATAGATACTATGGCAACACCGGTTACTATTAACTGTAACGATAAAAAAAAGTGTTAGCGTAGATCAATTTTAAGGCATCTATGCTAACACTTTTGCTTGTAATATCGAAATAAACGTTGCTGAAGGCCATTTGTGGCGTAGTGAGGAGAAAGAATCCTATATTGATATTCAGTAGAGACTGCTACTTGCCCATTAAGTTGCATTTAGAGGTTAATCTCACCAACCGGCGATTGAATCGAACTACTCTAATGAATAACTTAATGTCACAAGCACATGTCCTACTGAAACCTCAAGTCAAAGGTCCATGTATACCTATCACAATCTTTCGATTGAGTCATCGACAATTCCAGATTGATATCCATGTGACCGAATCAAGGTGGGTCATGTTTGAATATACTAATTCCATTAACATACCTATAACGTCTGCTCCCACTAACCCTTAGTGAAGATAGGCACTCTACATGTCAAAGTATACGTTATAAAAATCTTGTCTAAACTTATTGTCCAGTTAAGTTTTATCGACTTGCGAACCAGTTAAGTATTTGAGTCCTAAACCCTTCCAGTGCTTATATCCTTTTCTCCATAAGAAGTGGAATGTTTGTTCTCAAATGCAAGAACTATTATTTTATATACCAAATCACAATGCCTATGAAATACCATAATATAGAAATAATAAATGCCTTATTTAATATAATATTCATAATAATAATACAATGCTCTCACTCTCATCTCCTGTGAGTGGCATTCGAGGGCATATTCCTAACAATCTCCCACTTGCACTCAATGCCACAAACTATGGTATCTAATTGTAACACCCCCACGTTATTCAGGGTATATTACAGCGTCTTGAGCCCCGCCGTGGGACCCACAAGGCTATTCATGCACGGAACTGTAAAACTTGACCGAGAAGGTCTAGATACAATGAAAAGAAGGACAATACAAATGGTATTCAAAACCATAACCAATGAAACCATATACATCACCACACAAATCAATACCTCGGCAACACAGGCCGGAACATCAAGGAAACTGAAAATACAATACTCGAGTATTTAAAACCCATTCCAGTACAACAATACTGAATGGAGGAATCCAAAAAAATATAACCGGAGACAAGACAAAGTATCACACTTGCCCATCATCTTCATGCCGACCCGATACCCGCCTGTCCGTTCTCCTGGAACCTGAAATACATAAAAAGTATTTCCCCATAAGGGGTTAGCCGTCGAATAGCTAGTGCAAGTATATCAAGTATGAAATACAATACTCCTCGACAATAAAGTAAAAGTAACCATCAATTCATCAATTCAAGACTAGTATTCCGGAATAACTAAATCTCATAGCATCACATCAATACATATATGAATACCGTGGAACCGCACCAAGAGGCTACGGAACCCTCAGGGGACCTGTCGGCCCGCCCCAGAGTGGTTCGTTCATATCATCCGTGGAATCGCACCAAGAGGCTATGAAACCCTCAGGGGACCCGTCGGCCCTCCCCAGAGTGGATATAAATAATCATGCCATTAATATTTCTTACTTTCAAGGTCGAGAACGTACAATCATAATTATATACTTGCCTTGAATAGTTGACGACGCAACGAACGGAAAGGAAAGTCACCGACGAATGCTAGGAACCAACGAAACCGAACCTAACGATTCGAAGAATACAATCGCAACCAATTCTAAACGAATACGGAATTGGAATACACCCGGAAACCCGCCTACGATTCATGTATATTCATATAAAAAAATGACAACGAGGGCGGACCACAACCAAACCCTCTCGATTCCGTAAAAACCACGAAATATACTATGAATCCGTAGGGAAACTAAGAATACCAACAAGATTAATCATATTCATCATGAATTAATCAACAAAATGGAATGAATCGGACAAAAACGCGAAAACCCCAAAATCTCCCCAAAAGTAGGGTTCTAAAGATCTAACCTTGATTCGCTGGATCGAAGGATGTTATAGGATGATTGATCAATGATATGAACTCAGGAACTTTATGGATTTGTTGTTTAACAACATGGATTCACCTCCTCCGAAGCTCCAGCCACGGACAGAAGAGAAAGGAAATGAAAAACGAATGAAAAAGTGGCTGCTCTGTCATTTATATACTGGGCCGGAACTAGCGTGCGCTAGCCTTCCCGGACTAGCGTGCGCTATCGGCCAGTATCGGTCCAGCACTCTCGGCCAGGGCCCGCACGACCCGGCACCACCGACCCCCGCTAGCGTGCGCTACGGCCGGCAGCCTGCGTGCGCTAGCCGACCTGTCCAGTAACCTCTGGACTAAAATGCTCGCCCAGGTAACGTACGCTAGTCGGCCGACAGCGTGCGCTACCCCTGCCGGTTAGCTTGCGCCACGACCGATAGTAGCGTGCGCTACCTGCCGATCCTACCCGAGTCCAGAACCTCAGAACCCCTCTACCTGCACTCCGAGACAGACGCCGGGCCGCTCGGCAACAGGCGCTACACTGCCGAGCTAGCGCGCGCAGCCTCCCGGCCGTAGCGCGCGCTACGCCGGTTCCTGTCGTGCATGCTCGGCCAGTGCCCAGCACTTCCGACAGTGCCGCACCGGTCTAGCCAGCTGCTCAGCCGCCATGACCCGACGACTCAATTTTCCGAAAACGTACGGAACGAACACGGCGAAAAGCTCGCGGGCAACATCAATGACCCGAAATGAAAACATAATACAATAATTAATCATACGCGACCAAGAAAAAAGTCGAGACAGGAAGTACAGATACGGATACCCATAACTTTGGGTAAATTACAAAATGGCCCAAAACGCCCGAAAATCACGATACATGATCGAATAACCAAACCGAAGTTCACAACACGTATAACAAAGTTAAACGGACTTACGGGAAACTCGAAACATCAGTTTCGAACGAGATTCGCAAGAATCGAACTCAAGTGCGGAAAAGTCGCTAAAAAGCACGGAACTCAACAAAACGACACCAAAACAAACTCGATTGTCAAAAAGTGTAGAATTAATCATTCTTAGGATGACGAAACTGTCCCAAGAGAATCGTTAAAACGGACTTCCGCCAAAAAAAGAAAATTACCGGAAATCGAATTTGCGGATATTACATACTACCCTCCTTAAAAGAAGTTTCGTCCCGAAACTTAAAACAACTAGGGAGAAGCAATATCCCGCCAGGAAAACTCAACAAGATGCACAAGAAACACGTAACTTACGCCCAACGGCGAAACGTTACAAGCAACACAACAATACATTACCCGAAGGTAATCCAAGCCAACGCTGAAATAAATACGAATCACAATGTCTGAAGGCTCCAACAGAAATACCAATACATCACAATGTCCTGAAAGCCGAACAGCCCGAAACTGTAAATCATCACAATACAGATCTCAAAGAAACAAACCTGACTGTCGGACATACCCCTCGGCGTATGAACAACCAGTCGCAAATCGTCGGACATATCCAATACAACATGGACTACGAACGACCAAACAATAAGGCTCAAGAGGGACATCATAGTACGCCCGATCCGGAAATGTGTTCGTGCACATGTCCACCCCGTATACGGAATCCAGAATATATGTGTGACAATGTACCTAATTAGCCTCACGAACTACGTCTCGTGTGCATGGTCCAATGCGGAAACATCCACGCATGACTATCGTGTGCCTGGCTAAAAATCCTACACATAACCAATCGGCACGCAGACATGATTCCAGATATGTCACGCTACAACATGACAACGAAACTCAAAGGATAACACATCCAACACGGATCATACGACTCACCAAGTGAACGATGACACACAAATAATGAAAGATCGACACGACCAACAATATTCAAAACAACCATCCTGGGATCAAAATCCCTAAGGACCGATTAACACGAGCAATAATCAAAACACAATAATTCGGGAAATCCTCAACCCTCAACGATCACAAAATTACCGAGTTCACAAGAATAATAGTGTGCTGCCTTGAGTCGGCCAACACGACAATAATAACTCACGGATGGGCACCATCCTCGGCGATCCCAATTCAATACCTCAATTGTATTAGAACGACCAATCGATAACGACTCAACGGATGGGAACTATCTTCGACAGTCCCAATTCAATACTTCGATTACCTTAGAACGTCAAATCGATAACAACGATACAATGGATGTCTCGGCACATTTAAATCAGTTACCGATAACGAAGATGATAATCGAATACATCAATGCCTTCAATCGGCCAATACAATATCAATAGAAAAACACCGATATCAATAACGACGATCACCACAATATCTCAATGGAGAATCAATCACAATAACAATCGATACATCGATACCGCGAACCGGCTATCGACAGGAACTTTACCAACAAGTATCGCAATGCCTTGAACCGGCCATTTACGAACAATAGTAACATTTGGCATAATTTGCCGACGGGTGTCGTATCAAACAATCCCCTGATATCAACAAAATCATAAAGAGACCAAGTCTCGAAATGATACACACATTCGTACACCTACATGATAACATTAATCTCATTGATTAGTACGAGTATAAACTTGCCTCGATATCAATACAACGAACTGTTACCAATTCAGTTGATTTCGTCTACGAATTCCTCAGCCCCGACCAAGCTAATCTACGAACTCTTCAACCTCAACCTCAACCGCAACACAACAGTCATAATCCACGATCAAACATCATATCTTATTGTAAAACGAAGGATTAATAATCAACATGTTCGATGACGATCAATATCAATACAACCAGGCCACAAACTCATCGGTTCCACAATATCTCGATTAAACACAGTCTGAACTATCTAACTCAGACCCTCACGAATCCATGTCCACAATAGGATCCGAAATCCGATGATCATATCAGCAACCAATTCGGACCAATAATAAGGGTCTAAATGTTATCGATTGCAAACTCAATTCTTAAATACGAATTGACAAGGTTCCCTTCTCGTAAATCCATCGTTAAAATTTACCTATGACTATCATTAATTCGAACCATCCGACTGGTTCAAAACAATAGATAATCATATTAAAAAGGTTATCAAACAATCCAATCATTCGACTTGAATATTTGCTCCATACGTATGGGCTTCCAAATTCAGAGATGAATAATAGTCTCATCAAACTCATAATCACATTCGTATTCTTATACGAATATTATTTCAAACACATAATTTAGCTCTAGATATGAATATTCCATATTCATTTTCAAAACATCAACACTTCTTATAAATTTTCATCACCTCGTATAATTCAAGATTTCTTCAAGAACATGAAATATCCCAAATCACGTTCAGAACAACATATCCGAGGTATATATCTCCATGTTACCATTTTCTTCATCATGCCATTCATACAACCTCAAGAATCGCAACAAAACCATTATCATCATATGAAGAAGATGTTAATAATCATATCAACATCCGAAATCTCTTATTACAATTCCAATAAATCTCATATAACATTATCACATGATGATCCCAACATGTTCCCTCCCAAGTAGTAATCCTTTAAAAAAACGAATCACGATCAAAGGGATACGAGGATTACCTTGTATGGACGAACCACGAAGAAGAATAATTGAACTCCATTCCAAGAATCATCAAAAACTTCAAGAACAATACTTAAATCCGAGCTCTCCATCTTAATCTTGTTTAAGAGGATCATCTCTCAATGTTTAGGAACTTCAAGTACTTCCCAAGGCTCTCTCTATTGACTGAAGGAAGGAGAATGGACAAAATGCCTCTCAGCACTCGTCTATCCTCTTTATAAAACACATCACTAGCGCGCATTAGACCTTATATTTAGCGTGCGCTACAGAACTAGCGTGCGCTATCCTTCCTTGATAGCTTGCGCTATTGGGCAGTCCAGAAGCTACTGCATTGTTTTGAAATTCATCTAACGTACGTAATGCCCATGCATTAGCGTACGCAAACAGGCGATGACTTGCTACAGTGAAATGCTCGGTAGCGTGCACTATTCCTCGACCTTAGTGGGCGCTAATCGTCATTGACCCGACAACCTGTACCTTCCCAGAAGATGCCCGGGTCCTACACCCCGAAAGCAACCAATAAAGCCAAGATTCCCTGTTGACGATCTGAAATTATCGTGCGCTACTAACATGCATTAGCGTGCGCTAATCTCCGATAATAAACAGTCTGGGCCTTCATGTCGGCCACTTTCCGGACCTTATCCAGAATACCTTACGTACATTAGGGGTCCTCCTTAGCATACGTAACTCAAACCTCTTAGCGTACGCTAATTATGCACCGTGGCGTACGCTATGTATATATATCTTAGCGTGCGCTAGGCATACCTTGTAGCGTGCGCTAACGTGGCTGTAATTAGCCATTTCCCGCTATTCTTATCCGTCGTCTTCATATACTAGATGTATATACACGACATATTGAATACATATATACAACTTGATAATATTCTCATATGATATACCCAATATCAAAAGTACGATAACATGATACACGATATCTTCAAATGTAATTGTCGACCAACTACGACAATTATACTAATACAGTTGTCTCAGTCTTCCAATTATTTTATCCATACTGTATAGACACCAATCTATCCAGTATATCTTAGATAAAATAATGCGAAAAAATTATACTGAAATCCGGATATTACGTACTAAAAGTCGGGATATCAAACTGTACCCCCCTTGAAATAAGTTTCGTCCTCGAAACTTGCAATCCCGTCATAGCAAACAAATCAACCAAAATATCCAAACTCATCACAAGAGCAATCGTCGGTCTCCACAAGCGAATAACCGAGACAGTATACTTACAGGTGCGTGAAGTCGATGATCTCCCGTGATACTAGCATGCGACTCCCAAACAAAGTCTCAACACAATACCGATACACACTAATATCGCAATTAGCAAATTGACAAAATCTGAAGGAAGAGTTCACGTCCGTGACCACGGCCACGACTCTTCCTCCTTACAGCCAACATTCTGAAGGGCACACATGTGCGTAAGTATAATCCAAATCGCACATTCTCGAAGTGACCAATTCCCAAGAATACCAAGCTAAAAACGAAACGATTAAGAAAATACAAGAAGAGTGAGAGGACTTACAAGTACCGGTCGCACTATGATGATGGCAGAGTAGTGATACTGTGGGCAAATGACGACTCAATCGACCCAAAAGACCGACAGCCTAGGTATCCATAAACCTAAGCTCTGATACCATATTCTGTAACACTCCCAAGTTATTCAGGGTATATTACAGCGCCGTGAGCCCTGCCGTGGGACCCACAAGGCTATTCATGCACGGAACTGTAAAACTTGACCGAGAAGGTCTAGATACAATGAAAATAAGGACAATACAAATGGTATTCAAAACCATAACCAATGAAACCATATAGATCACCATACAAATCAATACCTCGGCAACACAGGTCGGAATATCAAGGAAACTGAAAATACAATACTCGAGTATTTAAAATCCATTCCAGTACAACAACACTGAATGGAGGAATCCAAAAAAATATAACCGGAGACAAGACACAGTTTCACACTTGCCCATCATCTTCATGCCGACCCGATACCCGCCTGTCCGTTCTCCTGGAACCTGAAATACATAAAAAGTATTTTCCCCATAAGGGGTTAGCCGTCGAATAGCTAGTGCAAGTATATCAAGTATGAAATACAATACTACTCGACAATAAAGTAAAAGTAACCATCAATTCATCAATTCAAGACTAGTATTCCGGAATAACTAAATCTCATAGCATCACATCAATACATATATGAATACCGTGGAACCGCACCAAGAGGCTACGGAACCCTCAGGGGACCTGTCGGCCCGCCCCAGAGTGGTTCATTCATATCATCTGTGGAATCGCACCAAGAGGCTACGAAACCCTCAGGGGACCCGTCGGCCCGCCCCAGAGTGGATATAAATAATCATGCCATTAATATTTCTTACTTTCAAGGTCGAGATCGTACAATCATAATTATATACTTGCCTTGAATAGTTGACGACGCAACGAACGGAAAGGAAAGTCACCGACGAATGCTAGGAACCAACGAAACCGAACCTAACGATTTGAAGAATATAATCACAACCAATTCTAAACGAATACGGAATTGGAATACACCCGGAAACCCGCCTACGATTCATGTATATTCGTATAAAAAAACGACAACGAGGGCGGACCACAACCAAACCCTCTCGATTCCGTAAAAACCACGAAATATACTATGAATCCGTAGGGAAACTAAGAATACCAACAAGATTAATCATATTCATCATGAATTAATCAACAAAACAGAATGAATCGAACAAAAACGCGAAAACCCCCAAATCTCCCCAAAAGTAGGGTTCTAAAGATCTAACCTTGATTCGCTGGATCGAAGGATGTTATAGGATGATTGATTAATGATATGAACTCAGGAACTTCATGGATTAGTTGTTTAACAATATGGCTTCACCTCCTCCGAAGCTCCAGTCGCGGACAAAAGAGAAAGGAAATGAAAAACGAATAAAAAAGTGGCTGCTCTGTCATTTATATACTGGGCCGGAACTAGCGTGCGCTAGCCTTCCCGGACTAGCGTGTGCTATCGGCCCAGCACTCTCGGCTAGGGCCCGCACGACCCGGCAACACCGACCAATCCTGCTGACCATGACCTGTCCGCCCGACCCCCGCTAGCGTGCGCTACGGTCGGCAGCCTGCGCGCGCTAGCCGACCTATCCAGTAACCTCTGGACTAAAAAGCTCGCCCAGGTAACGTACGCTAGTCGGCCGACAGCGTGCGCTACCCCTGACGGTTAACGTGCGCCACGACCGACAGTAGCGTGTGCTACCTGTCGATCCTACCCGAGTCCAGAACCTCAAAACCCCTCTACCCAGACCCAATAGTGTACGCTGGGCCGCTCGAAAGCGTGCGCTACACTACCGAGCTAGCGCGCGCAGCCTCCCGACCGTAGCGCGCGCTAAGCCGGTTCCTGTCGTGCCTGCTCGGCCAGTGCCCAACACTTCCGACAGTTCCGCACCGGTCTGGCCAGCTGCTCAGCCGCCATGACCCGACGACTCGATTTTCCGAAAACGTACGGAACGAACACGAAAAAAAGCTCGCGGGCAACATCAACGACCCGAAATGAAAACATAATACAATAATTAATCATACGCGACCAAGAAAAGAGTCGAGACAGCAAGTACAGATACGGATACCCATAACTTTGGGTAAATTACAAAATGGCCCAAAACGCCCGAGAATCACGATACATGATCGAATAACCAAACCGAAGTTCACAACACGTATAACAAAGTTAAACGGACTTACAGGAAACTCGAAACAGCAGTTTCGAATGAGATTTGCAAGAATCGAACTCAAGTGCGGAAAAGTCGCTAAAAAGCACGGAACTCAACAAATGACACCGAAACGAACTCAGTTGTCAAAAAGTGTAGAATTAATCATTCTTAGGATGACGAAATGGTCCCAAGCGAATCGTCAAAACAGACTTCCGCCAAAAAAAGAAAATTACCGGAAATCGAATTTGCGGATATTACACTAATACCTACACTCTCCAGATTTCTCTCTAAGACTCTCTGAGATAGTATCTTGGTAAGGGGATCAGCAACGTCATTTGCTGTGTCTATTCTCTCCAGTGTAATGTTCCCTGCTGAACCATTTCTCTAACAAAATGATACTTTCTCTCAATATGTTTGGTATTGTGGTGAGCCCTAGGATCCCTAGACTGCGCAACAGCTCCGTCGTTGTCACAAAACAGCGTCACGGGCTTCTCTATGTTAGGTACCACTTGAAGTTCTCAGTGAACTTCTTAATCCAAAAAGCTTCTTTAGCAGCCTCCGTGGCTGCCTGCTATTTTGCTTGACATATAGAGATTGCAGTCGAGCTTTGCTTGGCACTTCTGCAAGAGACTGCCCCAAATTCAGAGTAAAGATATACCCTGATGTGGAAAGCTGAGCATCCATGTCCCCCGAAAAATCTGAGTCTGTATAACCCATCACTCTAAGTTCTTCACCGCTGTATGTAAGAACCAAGTCTTTAGTCCTCTTCAGGTACTTAAGAATGTTCTTCACAGCAGTCCAATGTTCCTGCCCTAGATTTGACTGAAACCGACTTACTACGCTCACAGCATACGCGATGTCCGGTCTAGTGAAATCATAGCATACATGAGGCCACCCACTGCCGAAGCATAGGGTACCTTGCTCATTTACTTTCTGTCTTCCTCACTTTGAGAGACATCTCTAAGGAAAATTTTGCACCATGTTGCATAAGTAGGAACCCTCTTTTAGATTTTCCATCCTAAATCACTTTAGGATCTTTTCTATATAGAGGGATTGGGAAATACCTAACATTCTTTTCGCTCTATCCCGGTAGAGGCGAATATCCAGAATATAGGTAGCTTCTCCCAAGTCTTTCATTGAGAACTTTTAAAAAACCAAGCTTTCACAGAATTGAGCATTCCTACGTCGTTTCCTATAAGTAGAATGTCACCCACATATAGTACTAAGAATATAATTTTTCTCCCACTAACCTTCTTGTAAATACGGTGCTCCTCTTCATTTTGTATAAAATAAAACTTGTTGACTGTCTCGTTACAACGAAGATTTCAACTTCACGAAGCTTGCTTCAGTCCATAAATGGCACGCTGAAGTTTGCATACTTTACGAATATTAGTTTCGGATATGAATCACTTAGATTGTTCCATATAAATATCCTCCTCGAGGAATCCATTTAGGAATTCCGTTTTGACATACATTTTCCATATTTCATAATCTAAGTGGACTGCTATTGCAAGCATCATGAGAATAGAATTAATCATATATACAGACGAGAAGGCCTCAAAGTAATCGATGCCTCTATTTGGGAATAACTGTTTGCCACAAGCCTGGCCTTGTAGGTATCAGCCTCGCCATCTCCAGTAGTCTTTCTTTTATAGATCTATTTGTTTCCAATAGACACCATGCCTTTAGGACGTTATACTAAAATCCAGACTTGATTAGCATGCATTGAGTCTATATCAGCTTCCATAGCTTCTTGCCACTTCTCGGAGTCAACATCTACCATCGCTTGATCATATGTAGAAGGATCATTCTCATGACTACTTTGTGTCATCTCATGGAGACCCAGTTCCTCTTGATGCAGATAGCCATACCTCTCAGGTAATTGAGAAATTCTACTAGACTTGTGAGGTTGTGTTTGTATTTCAGAAGGTTCGGTTCTAATATCTTGCACATGTGTCTCATTTGGTGTTTCTTTTATTTCTTCCAAAGAAATATTTCTACATGCACCTCCTTCCTGAATGAACTCATTTTCGAGGAAGTGTGCTTGTAAAGCAACAATGATCCTATGATCTTCGTGCATACATATGTGGAATTAATTTCTAATGAGTTGATAGGTTCCACTTGGGTGTGTGGGATTTCTTCTATGGTTAAGATGTGAACTGCTTGAGTTATACCATCCGCTCCTGTAGGATCACAATAGGGCTCAAATAATACTACATAGACTGACTCTTCAATGCTCAGTTTAATATTATTAAAGATCTTCTAGGCCTTGCTCACAGTCGAACAACCAATGTATACTCCTTTATCGGACTTCTGATCGAAGTTCTTGAGTAGATCTTTCCCATTTTTGAGCATATAACACCTGCAGCAAAAAATATGGAAATATGCAGTAGTATGAGTTCTATTATTCCATACCTCGTAGGGAGTTTAATTATTGTGTTTGTTTCTCTATAACGTAATCTGTGAATTTTGTGCCTCTATCGGATCTAATGGATACAATGCTCAATCATTTCTCATTTTGTAGCTTCTTTAGGTGCTCCAGCAGCTTTGTCACTGTCTTCTTATCTTTTTCAAGAAGATTATTCAAGTGTACCTGGAGAAATCATCAATAATAAATAAATAATATCTCTTACCTCTCAGGTTGATGGGGTCCATAGGGATATATAGATTTTTATTCAATAAGTCCAGGACCCTGTGGATTGACAGAAATAACTTGCTCTTCAGGGTTGATTTAATTTGTTTTCCTTTATGACAGGGTCCGCAAATGCTGTTATTGTGATATGTGACATATGGCAAACCTTTAATCTATTGGAACAATATTTTTCATAATGCATTTTATATGTTTTGATGATGGGTTACTTAAACAAAATTTACTTTCCATATATTTCTATACTTAACATGCATAACGTACGTAATGAGCTTCCTTTAACGTACGTAAACTTAACAAATTTGGTAAGTGTTTTACTGCAGGTAACGTACGTAATACATTATGTATAACGTACGTAAGGTTCGAATTTTGCCCATTACCAATCAACACTATAAGTCATCAACCGTTACTCAAAAAGTCATCTCATCCAACGGCTCTCTTGACTAAGCATAACGTACGTAATGGTTCCTACATAACGTACGTAACGTAATCTCAGCATATGCTACTGAACTATTTTAAGGGTTTTGTTACGGCCGTTACACAAGAGGTGTAACGACGTAAAGTGCATAACGTACGTAACTGATGTGCTATAACGTACGTAAGCCACTCCACTGCTCCAATGGGAAACTTGCTCCAAGAGGGCTATAAATAGCTTCATTAATTGAGTTGGAAGACACACAATTGATCTGAGCTTACAAGCATACTCAAGCAATATCAAGCATACATTTCGAGAGATATATATTCCATATTGTGATACTAGAAGAATTGTTCTATCATTTCTATATCTATATTCTTGTATCAACGGCCGATATCTTTTGTAATGTCGAGTTTTCTACTCGCAACTTTTATCGTGAGGTTGTCTTGTATCCTGAAAAACAAGAGTGTTTAAGTGAGGTTGTTCTTGATCCCGGAAATCAAGAAATTGTAAAGTTCGGCACTAAACTTGAAAGTGCAATTGTAAAAGTTGGCACTAAACTATAAAGTGCATTCAAGGTTTCTAGAAAAGTCCTAGTCGATAAAACTTGGTAGGGGACGTAGGCTTCGTTAATAGCCGAACCTCTCGAACAATATCTTGTGTTCTTTCTTTTCTGTATTTCATTTACTCCGATATTTAGCTTCCGCACAAAAATAGTTCAAAACTCTTATCCGCACTATTCAACCGCCCTTCTAGTGGCGGTACCAATCTAACAATTGGTATCAGAGCAGTCTCTTTTTCACCGGATTAACACCCAGTAGAGAAAAGATCCAGAAATAGCCTTTATTCACTCTTCTCTTAAAGGCAACGCTCTCAATCGCCCTCTTTTCTTCGATGGTTCAAAATTTATGACATGGAAGAAGAAAATGTCTATCTTCATCCTAGCTCACGATATTGAAATTTGGAAGGTCATTGATCTTGGACCTACCATTCCAAAGAAGACATATGGCTCGATCAAAAGCTTTGAAGAGTACGACGATGCCGACTGGAAGAACGATCACTTCAATAGAAAAGCTACTCAACTGCTTTACTGTGCTCTTAAACCAGAAGATCACAACAGAATCTCTTCTTGCGAGATGGCCAAAGAGATCTGGAAAATGCTCGAGATTACCCACGAATGTACGAGTCAAGTGAAAGAAACAAAAATCAATATGCTTCTTCACGATTATGAACTCTTCACTATGAAAGAAGAAGAAAGCATTACTACTATGCTTGACCGTTTCTCGGCTATCAAAAATGGGATAGCTTCCTTCGGGAAACCGATATCAAGTAGTGATAAAGCCAAGAAAATCCTTCGATCTCTACCAAGAGAATGGGACGCTACTGTTACATCTATCATGGAGTCGAAAGATCTCAACACCATAGAATTCAGTGCTCTCATTGGATCTCTCATAAATTACGAGATTGTCATTAAATCTCGAAGTTCGAAACCAAAGCCCAAGGAGAGAGAAAGAACGATCGCCTTCAAAGACAAAGAAGATAGCGATCTAGAAGATGTACCTACCGAAGAAGAGGATGAAGAAACAGCCATTAATGCTAAGAATATAAATAAATTTAAAAATCTTTTACAAAGGCGCCGGAGAGATATCAAACAGGAACCCAGGGATGAATCCAAAAAGGCTCACTTCCCACAAAACAAAAGGTTCGACAATACATGTCGAAGGTGCGGCGTTCCAGGTCATTTTGCTAAAGATTTTCGTGCTGCTGCGCCTATGAGTTCATCAAAACCACCTCATGAGAAGTTCAAAAATAAGGAAGTCTATGTCGCTACATGGAGCGATGATGATGAGGATGATGAACCTCAAGTTCAAACTAATCTTGCTCTAATGGCCCGCGCATCTGAAGATAGCGATGAAGAAGTCGAGGTTAGTGATTCTTCTCAAAAAGAACTTCTTTATGCTTTCGAATCTTTAAATAATGAATACAAAAAAGTTTGCTATATTAATAAAGATTTGAAAAAGAAAATAAAGTCTCTTGAAAATGAAAATTCAAAATTATTGAAAACAAAGATATGTCGATTGATCATACAAATTATCTGGAAAACGAGAAAATTCTGAGAGATGATATACACAAAACTCAGAAAGAATTGAAACTTTACGTTAGAAAATTCTCGTGTGGTAATGACAAATTTGAGCAACTCTTATTTGGTCAAAAATTTTCTCTTTCAAAACAAGGACTCGGGTATAATTCATTTCCAATGAAAAAGTCCTTAGAAATTACCACGAAAGATTCGGGCATTTTAACAACGGTAATTGCATCATGTCCAAAATGTTTAAAACCAGGACATACCGAAACTTACTGTAGAAGTTCTAGACGAACTATAAAAGTCAAACAAATTTGGGTACCAAAAGGGACCATTATTCAAAACCAGGTTTTTATGTCTAACTCTACAGGACCCAAATTAGCCTGGGTACCTATAAAACGGAAGAAAATTATTTTTGTAGATACAAGCAAGGAAGACAACATTATCAAATAAATGATATGTTGATAGTGGATGTTCAAATCACATGAGTGGGAATGAACATCTCTTCCCGGAGCTGAAAAAGGAAGATCGTGGTTGTGTAACATTTGGCGATAATAAAAAGGGCCAAATAAAAGGGACAGGTACGATAGGTAAGAAACCTTTACCTACTATTGAAAATGTTCTCTTTGTTGATGGTCTTTGCCATAATCTTCTAAGTGTTTCCCAACTCTGTGACACTGGTCTTAAATTAATTTTTGAAAGTACGCATTGCACTGCAATGAGAAAAGACCAAGTTGTTTTTATTGGATTGCGATATGAAAATATTTATATTGTTGATCTTCAAGATGAATCTTCTTTCAATGAAAAATATTTACTTTCTTACGATGAAAATGCCATTATTTGGCACCGAAAATTGGGTCATGCCTCTTTACCACTTCTTTCAAAATTGGCCAAAAACGATATTGTCTGTGGTCTACCAAAATTATATTTCAGAAAAGACCACATCTGTGAGGCCTGTATTAAGGTAAACATGCTAGAGGCTCGTTTAAACCAAAAATAGAAATTTCCACTATTCGCATTCTTGAATTAATTCATATGGATTTTATTGGTCTATCTCGGCATGCTAGCTTAACAGGTAAACTATATACTTTAGTTCTTGTTGATGATTTTTCGAGATTTACTTGGGTAAAATTCTTAACAAATAAAAATGATGCATTTAACGAGTTTGTTAAGTGGTGTAAGGTTAGCCACAAGGAAAAGAGTTACCAATTATCGCCATCAGAACCGATCATGGTGGAGAATTTGATTCAAATGTTTTTGAAGATTGGTGCGATAATTATGGTATTAGGCACAATTTTTCGGCACCTCGAACACCTCAATAAAATGGAGTTGTTGAGAGGAAGAATCTCTCTCTAGAAGAAATGAGCCGAACAATGCTAAATGAATATGGGCTTCCTAAATATTTCTGGGCCGAAGCCGTTAACACCACTTGCTATGTTATTAATCGAGCCCAACTTATCTTATTTTCATTCATTTGGTTGTAAGGTACTTATTGATAATAATGGTAAGGATAATTTGGGAAAATTTGACTCTAAATCGGATATTGGAATATTTCTTGGTTATTCGACTAATAGTAAAGCTTATCGTGTATTTAATTGTAGAAGAGGCTCGGCATAAGAGTCAATTCATGTAAAATTCGATGATATAGTTTTACCCCCGAGAAAGGTTGTTTTTTATGATGATGCAGGTATGGTTCCGGCTAAAGAAGTGTCAGAAGCATCAAAGGAATTGGAGAAGCTCGATTTAAGCTCGGACAAGCAGGAGGAAAATTCTTTCAACCTTCCAAAAGATTGGGCTAATGTGAAAGATCATCCCATGGAGTAAATTCATGGGAAAATCGATGAAGGTGTGCGAACTAGGAGAAATATAAATGATTGTATTAACAATATTGCATTCATTTCTCTTACAGAACCAAAGAATATCGATGAAGCCATCAATGACGAGAATTGGACTATTGCTATGTGTTGTGTCGAGATTTATACACCTCAACAGGCGATCGGCACAAAGACCGGGCGACCGAACCAGAGTCAAATAGACCAAGGCAGACTTGCCGATCGAAGGACCCAGAACAGGATCCTGCGACGAGCGATCGACTGCCAAAGCGATCGCCTCCTGGCAACTAGCGGTTGTTCCGAGTGCCCGATCAGGGACGACCACCTCATGCCAAGTGAAGTCAACATCCGCCAAGTCTGTGAAGGCCGAAACTCGAAATAGAGCAGATCCGGAAAAGGCGCCGCAGGATAAGGCCCTTTGACCCCAGCCTGTCACCATCTTCTCACCTACCGACAGACCCGCCGAAAGGTCCAAGGTGGGACCTCCCGAGACAGTGACAAGAGACGCGTGTTGTCCTCTCATTGGTTCACATAGCTGGCTGCCAGCAGCAGCCGCGGACTTTAAGGCAATCAGCCCATGTGCTAAAGACGATCGCCCCCTTATTATAATACAGGAAAGGCGATCGCCCGTCAGGATTAAGACATCCCAACTCCTCCTATAAATAGAAGGCTTCCTGCACTTGGAAAATGGTCGGCTTTTCTGGATGCTTTTCTCTCGGCTTTTCTCTCTCAAAACCTCTTAACCAAAAGACGGTCGGCAGGAACAAGAACTCCCTACAGTTCAAGAACTCACAGAGAAGCACTCAAGAGATAGATAACTAGGGTCTTTACACTTATTGTAATTGTACTCTAACATTAATATTTGTACTCCCAAGTATTCGTATTAATAACATCTCGCGAGAGCATTCAAGCCCGGTCCTAACAAACCCGAAAAATCTTGTGTTATTTACTTCCCCACGGACGTGCTCTCGCATTTTGTTTGTTACTCATCCATTCCACCAATATCATCTCCAGATAATATTTTGGGTAACAACAATGGGCGCTAGAGGAAGGGGATCTTAACCTTCATTTTCATTCCGACCGTCTCGAAGAACACTCACTGTGCTCCGGGACATATACTTGAAGAAACACTCACTGTTCTTCAAATAAAAACCTTCAGAATCATGACGTCTGCCACCACATCGAAGAGAGCCTGTATCCGATCCGCCGGACGCCTTATTCCGGCTCAATTCGAGCCCCAACCTACGGCGGAGGATAGCCACGGCGGTGCGAGACTCTCGATCCCGCCCCTGAGGGACGGCCCTAGCCTCTCGCTCGATCAGTTCCAAACCGCGGAACAGATCGAGGGGGCCATGGCCATCCTACGGGAGCGACGGAGAGCATGCGGTGCACCCGCTATTACCCCATCAGCCATCCGCCGCGCGAGCAAACGGAAGCTCAAGGGGTTACTCGTCGAGCAATTGTCAGGAAGCCCCGATTCACGAGCAGAAGCACTCGCGAGGCGGGACATTTCCGTTTTCAGCCACCTAGGAAGTGACCCATCATGGCGACCGGGGCATTCTGTCCCCAGCCATGAGACGACGGAGCCCGAATCCGTTACCAGGAGTTCGTCGTACCCAACTCCCATAAGGCAGGTCGGTCCATTGACTCCCCCTCGCCGAAGAACCAATATCGGCGGTGACAACCTCATTACTTACCGCGGCGCCAGGAGATCGGTACACGATCGCCTCGGCTCCCGCTCCGAGAGCCAAACCACGAGCAACCAAGCTACGGCGATTGCCGCAATGCAACGCCAGCTCGATTGCACGAAGGCGCTCCTAGAAACTGGGGCAGGCGCCAAAAGAAAGATCACCGGGATAAGTGAGCCACTCGCGGTCCATATCGAACTCGCCCCCGTGCAACCAAGGATCGCCCCTCCCCAGACACCTTTGTATGAGAGGAGATCAGACCCCGAGACTCACCTGAGCAAGTTACGGATCCACATGACCGGATGCGGGGCATCAGACGCGACCAGGTGCCGAATGTTCCCATTAACATTGGGCGAACTGGCCCATAGGTGGTACATATCATTGCCACCGCGATCCATCAGTTCCTTTGAACAACTAGCGAACGACTTCACATCGTACTTCGCCGCCAAGGTCGCTCGACCAAAAGGTCCCCACCGCATGATGAAAATCAGGTAGGGGGAAGACGAGTCCGACGAAGACGACATCAACTGGGTGGATGATATAATCCTCAACGGCGAGTCCGTAAGCGACGATATCGCCCTCTACTCGGTCCTAGGGGATTCAATGGTCTTTCGCCCATGTTCAGGCACCTTAAGAAGGACATCCCCCTGACCTACGCAATCTTCCGCGCCAAGGCCGCATATTTTTTGGCCAGGCGGAGGTTGCTCGCCCTTCGCCAAGGCGAGGGGGCAGAGATGGCGATCGTCAAGTCTAACAAGGCGGTCGCCAAGCCGCCCGGTGATTTCAGGACCTTCGAGAATGTGGAAGCCCATCTCTACCACAACCTCAATCTATCTCCGGCTCATATTTTCTACGCCATCTAGGGCCGCGAGCGGCTAAGCAAGCCGAAGGCGGTAAGGGACCACGGTCATCTGGACCGCAACAAATTTTATGCTTACCACAAGAGTCCCGGCCACAACACCGATCAATGCCGCGACCTTCTCAGACAACTCTGGAGATTGTTAGAGGAGGGCAAGCTGGATAGTTTAGTAACTTAGCTGGAGCCCCGGGCGTAAAGGATCAAAGTGCCGCGATCGGCGTCAGAACGACGATCGCTAGTCTCCCAGTCCGATCGCTAGAATGAAACACGGAGAGCCAGAGGATTCATACGAGTCGATCCTCCCGATCAACCCTGGCGGCCAGATCTTTATGCTTCAGTCAAGAGGTGGAAACTTCAGAGGCCTTTCCCCAGTTTCTACCATGTCAAACGAAAGGCTACTGCCCAAGCAACGTCTCCAAAAATGGAGGACTCGCTCGCCATCTAAAGTTCATCATCTAACATGATGGACCCAGGCACGAGATCGCCTCCCTCAGCACAACGTATACCATCGAGGATCACCATCTAACATGACGATCCGAGGTAGAAAAGTGCAGCCATGGTCCTGGAGGTCGATGGAACCGACAGCTTCGTCCATGTAAGGTTCTTTTGGGCTGCGATCGCTCGCCCTTCGTTTAAATACGAGGCGGGCGGAGCCGAAGGACCCTCCAAACAAATTTGTGGACACACTCGCCAGCCCTCAAAGGTTCATCATCTAACATGGAGGAACCAGACAATGCGACGCATCCCTACCCCCGTCACCACGTATACCGTCGAGGATTGCCATCTAACATGACGATCCGAGGTAGAAAAGTGCTAACAAGCCGCGGACATAGAGTCGATTAATCCGACGACGCCCCACGCAAGGACTCTTCCAGACCAAGACCGCTCGCCCTTCGTTTAAATACGAGGCGGGCGCAGCCTAACGGAGAACCCTCACAATAAAGTGAGTCGCGAGACAAACCCACAGGTGGAATGTCCCTCGCGCACAAGACACGATCATGGAGGTCGGTCCATCGAACTCCGCGACCGTGCACGGTTCCTCTAGGTTGAAACAATCGGCCTTCCACGAGGGATCGGCAAAATTGAAGATCACAAGGACAAGACCGAAGATAGCTCGCCAAACGATTAGGTCGCCCAAATCCGAGACCAAAGTCCGCTCAACGGATCGCCCGTCTTTATCCTAAACGATCGCCAGTGGAACCACCTCACCCCATGTCTTCAACATCGGAGCAAGCTGGGGGGCAATTGTTATGTCGAGATTTATACACCTCAACAGGCGATCGGCACAAAGATCGGGCGACCGAACCAGATTCAAATAGACCAAGATAGACTTGCCAATCGAATAACCCAGAACATGACCTTGCGCCGAGCGATCGACTGCCAAGGCGATCGCCTCCCGGCAACTAGCGGTCATTCCGAGTGTCCGATCAGGGACGACCACCTCATGCCACGTGAAGTCAACATCCGCCAAGTCTGCGAGGGCCGAAACTCAGAATAGAGACCCACGTGCAGATCCAAAAAAGGCGCCGCAGGATAAGGCCCTTTGACCCCAGTCTGTCACCATCTTTTCACCTACCGACAGACCCGCCGAAAGGTCCAAGGTGGGACCTCCCAAGACAGCGACAAGAGACGCATGTTGTCCTCTCATTGGTTCACACAGCTGGCTGCCAGCAGCAGCCGCGGACTTTAAGACAATCAGCCCATGTGCTAAAGACGATCGCCACCTTATTATAATACAGGAAAGACGATCGCCCGTCATGATTAAGACATCCCAGCTCCTCCTATAAATAGAAGGCTTCCTGCACTTGGAAAATGGTCGGCTTTTCTGGCTGCTTTTCTCTCGGCTTTTCTCTCTCAAAACCTCTTAACCAAAAGACAGTCGGCAGAAACGAGAACTCCCTACAGTTCAAGAACTCACAAAGCATCAC
Organism: Orobanche coerulescens; assembly: GCA_033398695.1. Lineage (NCBI taxonomy): Eukaryota > Viridiplantae > Streptophyta > Magnoliopsida > Lamiales > Orobanchaceae > Orobanche > Orobanche coerulescens. The sequence goes on from CM065804.1 coordinate 107,042,624, forward strand.
TCAAGAGCTAGATAACTAGGGTCTTTACACTCATTGTAATTGTACTCTAACATTAATATTTGTACTCCCAAGTATTCGTATTAATAACATCTCGCGAGAGCATTCATGCCCGAGCCTAACAAACCCAGCAAATCTTGTGTTATTTACTTCCCCACGGACGTGCTCTCGTAATTTGTTGGGTAACAACAATTGGCGTTAGAGGAAGGGGATCTTAACCTTCATTTTCATTTCGACTGTCTCGAAGAACACTCATTGTTCTCTGGGGCATATACTTGAAGAAACACTCACTGTTCTTTAAAGAAAAACCTTCAGAATCATGACGTCTGCCACCACATCGAAGAGAGCCTCTCTCCGATCCGCCGGACACCTTATTCCGGCTCAATCCGAGCCCCAACCTACGGCGGAGGGTAGCCGCGGCGGCGCGAGACTTTCGATCCCGCCCCCGAGGGACGGCCCTAGCCTCTCGCTCGATTAGTTCCAAACCGTGGAATAGATCGAGGGGGCCATGGCCATCCTACGGGAGCGATGGAGAGCATGCGGTGCGCCCGCTATTACCCAATCAGCCATCCGCCGCGCGAGCAAATGGAAGCTCAAGGGGTTACTCATCGAGCAATCGCCAGGAAGCCCCGATTCACGAGCAGAAGCACTCGCGAGGTGGGACAGTTCCGTTTTCAGCCGCCTAGGAAGCGACCCATCACGGCGACCGGGGCATTCTGGCCCCAGCCATGAGATGACGGAGCCCGAATCCGTCACCAGGAGTTTGGCATACCCAACTCCCATAAGGCAGGTCGGTCACTTGGCTCCCCCTCGCCGAAGAACCAATATCGGCGGCGACGACCTCATCGCCTACTGCGGATCCAGGAGATCGGTACACGATCGCCTCAGCTCCCGCTCCGAGAGCCAAACCACGGGCGACCAAGCTACGGTGATGGCCGCAATGCAACGCCAGCTCGATGGCATGAAGGCGCTCCTCGAAACGGGGCAGGCGCCAAATGAAAGATCGTCGGGCAAAGTGAGCCGCTCGCGGTCCAGATCGAACTCGCCCCCGTGCAACTAAGGATCCCCCCTCCCCAGACACCTTTGTATGAGGGGAGATCGGACCCCGAGACTCACCTGAGCAAGTTACGGATCTACATGACCGGATGTTGGGCATCAGACGCGACCAGGTGCCGAATGTTCCCGTTAACATTGGGCGAACTGGCCCATAGGTGGTACATATCATTGCCACCACGATCCATCAGTTCCTTTGAACAATTGGCGAACGACTTCACATCGTACTTCGCCGCCAAGGTCGCTCGACCAGAAGGTCCCCACCGCATGATGAAAATCAGACAGGGGGAAGACGAGTCCGATGAAGACTACATCGACCGGGTGGATGATATAATCCTCAACGGCGAGCCCGTAAGCGACGAGATCGCCCTCTACTCGGTCCTAGGGGGATTCAATAGTCTGTCACCCATGTTCAGGCACCTTACGAAGGACATCCCCCCAACCTACGCAATCTTCCTCGCCGAGGCCGCAAATTTTTTGGCCAGGCGGAGGTTGCTCGCCCTTCGCCAAGGCGAGGGGGCAGAGATGGCGATCGCCAAGTCCAACAAGGCGGTCGCCAAGCCACCCGGTGATTTCAGGACCTTCGAGGATGTGGAAGACCATCTCTACCACAACCTCAATCTATCTCCGGCTCATATTCTCTAGGCCATCCAGGAGCGCGAGCGGCTAAGCAAGCCGAAGGCGGTAAGGGACCACGGTCATCTGGACCACAACAAATTTTGTGCTTACCACAAGAGTCCCGGCCACAACACCGATCAATGTCGCGACCTCCTCAGACTAATCTGGAGATTGTTCGAGGAGGGCAAGCTGGACAGTTTAGTAACTTAGCTGGAGCCCCGGGCGGAAAGGATCAAAGTGCCGTGATCGGCGTCAGAACGACGATCGCCAGTCTCCCAGTCCGATCGCCAGAATCAGACACGGCAAGCCATAGGATTCATACGAGTCGATCCTCCCGATCAACCCTGGCAGCCAGATCTTTATGCTTCAGTCAAGAGGTGGAAACGTCGGAGGCCTTTCCCCAGTTTCCACCATGTCAAACGAAAGGCTACTGCCCAAGCAACATCTCCAAAAATGGAGGACTCGCTCTCCATCTAAAGTTCATCATCTAACATGATTGACCCAGGCACGAGATCGCCTCCCTCAGCACAACGTATACTATCGAGGATCGCCATCTAACATGACGTTCCGAGGTAGAAGAGTGCAGCCATGGTCCTGGAGGTCGATGGAATAGACAGCTTCGTCCATGCAAGGTTCCTTTGGGCTGCGATCGCTCGCCCTTCATTTAAATACGACGCGGGCGTAGCCGAAGGACCCTCCAAATAAATATGTGGACACGCTCGCCAGCCCTCAAATGTTCATCATCTAACATGGAGGACCCGGACAATGCGACGCGTCCCTACCCCTATCACAACGTATACCGTCGAGGATTGCCATCTAACATGACGATCCGAGGTAGAAAAGTTCTAACAAGCCACGGACGTGGAGTCGATTAATCCGACGACGCCCCGCGCAAGGACTCCTCCAGACCAAGACCGCTCGCCCTTCGTTTAAATACGAGGTGGGCGCAGCCTAACGGAGGACCCTCACAATAAAGTGAGTCGTGAGACAAACCTACAGGTGGAATGTCCCTCTCGCACAAGACACGGTCATGGAGGTCAGTCCATCGAACTCCGCGACCGTGCACGGTTCCTCTAGGTCGAAACAATCGGCCTTCCACGAGGGATCTGCAAAATTAAAGATCACAAGGACAAGACTGAAGATAGCTCGCTAAACGATTAGGTAGCCCAAATCCGAGACCAAAGTCCGCTCAACGGATCGCCCGTCTTTATCCTAAACGATCGCCAGTGGAACCACCTCACCCCATGTCTTCAACATCGGAGCAAGCTGGGGGGCAATTGTTGTGTCGAGATTTATACACCTCAACAGGCGATCGACACAAAGACCGGGCGACCGAACCAGAGTCAAATAGACCAAGGCAGACTTGCCGATCGAAGGACCCAGAACAGGACCCTACGCCGAGCGATCGACTGCCAAGGCGATCGCCTCCCGGAAACTAGCGGTCGTTCCGAGTGCCCGATCAGGGACGACCGCCTCATGCCATGTGACGTTAACATCCGCCAAGTCTGCGAAGGCCGAAACTTGGAATAGAGACCCACGTGTAGATCCGGAAAAGGCGCCGCAGGATAAGGCCCTTTGACCCCAGCCTGTCACCATCTTCTCACCTACCGACAGACCCGCCGAAAGGTCCAAGGTGGGACCTCCCAAGACAGCGACAAGAGACGCGTGTTGTCCTCCCATTGGTTCACACAGTTGGCTGCCAGCAGCAGTCGTGGACTTTAAGGCAATCAGACCATGTGCTAAAGACGATCGCCCCCTTATTATAATACAGGAAAGGCGATCGCCCGTCAGGATTAAGACATCCCAGCTCCTCCTATAAATAGAAGGCTTCCTGCAATTGGAAAATGGTCGGCTTTTCTGGCTGCTTTTCTCTCGGATTTTCTCTCTCAGAACCTCTTAACCAAAAGACGGTCGGCAGAAACGAGAACTCCTTACAGTACAAGAACTCACAGAGCAGCACTCAAGAGCTAGATAACTAAGGTCTTTACACTCATTATATTTGTACTCTAACATTAATATTTGTACTCCCAAGTATTCGTATTAATAACATCTCGCGAGAGCATTCAAGCCCGGGCCTAACAAACCCGATAAATCTTGTGTTATTTACTTCCTCACGGACGTGCTCTCGCATTTTGTTTGTTACTCATCCATTTCAGCAATATCATCTCCGGATAATATTTTGGGTAACAACACTATGCAAGAAGAGCTAAATCAATTCGAAAGAAATAATGTTTGGGAATTGGTTCCGGCACCGGTAGACAAATCGATCATTAGTACTAAATTGGTTCATAAAATTAAAACCAATGATGATGGTCTCCCAATAAATAATAAATCACGATTGGTCGCCCAAGGATACTGTAATATCCGCAATTTCGATTTCCGGTAATTTTCTTTTTTGGCGAAAGTCTATCTTAGTGACTCTATTGTGACCGTTTCGTCATTCAGAGAATGATTGTTTCTACACTTTTTGTCATCCGAGTTCGTTGCGGTGTCATTTTGTTGAGTTTCGTGTCCTTAATCGACTTTTTCACGTGTGAGTTCGACTTTGTAAAGTCACCATTAATTCTTGGAAACTCCAAAAATTCTGAATCTTTTCAATATTATATTTCATCAAGTTAGCTTTTCAATGGCTCAAACAGTGAGTCAATCGGAGTCCGGACGAAGGAGTTATGGTCGAAATAGCTAAGATCTTTGTGTGCCTTTTGATCTTTGGCCGGGGCCGCGGGCGCATCCCCTTTCAGACGGGCCGCGGCACAAGGCTGATTTCTTGGCCGATACTGGCCGCTAGCGCACACTAGCTCGGCAGCCTAGCGCACGCTAGGCTGCACCAGTATAAATATGACCGAGCAATCATATTTTCACCCGTTTTTCATTTCCATCCTTTCATGTCCGCGGCTGGAGTCCTGGAGGAGTCGAAGATATGTTGTTATACTATGAATCCACGAAGTTTGGGAGCTCATATCATCTATTGATCGCTCCATAACATCCTTCAATCCAGCGAATCAAGGTTAGTTTTCCTAAAACCTTAGTTTTTGGGAAATTGGGGGTTTTGCTTGATTTCGCCCGTTTGATCCGTCATAACTTATATTTGTGATGGATTGATGATTATTAAGTTGTATTATATCGAATCCCTTGTTTTTACACGGTTAGATTGTATTGATTCGTCGTTTTGGTTGAGTTCTTAGTCGACGCCTTGAAGGTGTCCGACAAAAGGTCTTAGAGGGGGGATTGGGCGTTGTGTGATTATTATCCATCGTACGATTGTTGATTTATCATTGGTATGACTTAGGGACGAAATTCTTGTGAAGAACCCGAGTCGGAACCCTTCTGTTCGTTGTCTTCTTCAGGGTCCGAGCTTCCCGGTCGAACCGTGTTCTTCGGAGTATTCGGTAGCGGTTATTAAGGCAAGTATTTTACTATACGAATTGTGTCTTGTGAATAGGTACGTCGTGTTATGGTTGTGATGAATTTAGTTTACTTTCGTGAATATGCTTCGTAAGAATTAATTATTATGAATGATTGATGGTAGCGATAATACCCTCACTTAGCTAACGTCGTGGAATTATGTTGGTCGTGTTGATCATCTAAGTTTGTGCCGGGTATGGTTGGTCATTGTTGAGTTGTTGTGATGATTATGATAATTGTGTTGTTTTGGTTTACATACTTGATTATACATTTCGGTGTAATGTGGAATGGCTTGATATTTGATGATTATGAGTTGTGTCGTGTCGATGTGTGCGTGTGTGTGTGTTCCAGGTAAGGTCTGACGAGACCTCTGGAGTTCGGTACATGATGTGTACGAACAAGGTGTATGATCCAGGTAGGGTCTGACAAGGCCTCTGGAGTTCGGTACATGATGTGTACGAACAAGGTGTGTGATCCAGGTAGGGTCTGACGAGGCCTCTGGAGTTCGGTACATGATGTGTACGAACGATGTTTGTGGCTGGGTAGGGTCCGTCGAGGCCTCCGGAGTTCGGTACATGATGTGTACGAACAGTGTGTGTGGTCCGGGTAAGGTCCGTCGAGGCCTCCGGAGTTCGGTACATGATGTGTACGAACAACGATCATATAGCATTGATTGTTTGGATAACATTTTAAATATGGGTCTCGGACTCATAATGATATCTTATCTAGTGTGTTTTAAAACGTGAATCGGGCTAAGGCCCTAATGTTTACGAAAAGGTTTTGTAAATTAGGACTCGAATTCCAAAAGAATTTCTGCTTTAAAAATCCCCGAGATTATGTGTTCCTTTTCAAATATCTCTTGCTTGAGTTCGAAATTCTAAAACTTCTCGGGAACATTTTTATAATTGATTTCCGTATTAAATTCGTAATTGCTATTTACTTGTTGCATTTCGTATCGTATTGTACTTGCACTAGTAAAACAGTGGAGTTTTACTAACCCCCGAGTAACTGGGGGTGGATGTCTGTTTTGCGTCCAGGTACATGTAGGTTCAGGGGAGCAGTCACAGGATTGGCACAAGAGGATGACGAGCTGCGATACTAATCAAGAGTCGAGAGTTGTTTTGATTTTTGTTGTGTTTTCAGAGTTGATTTCAGTCTTCCGCTGTATTGTATTTCGACCCCTGTGTGGGTAATGTTGTTTAAGTCAATTTGCTGATTGATTTGTGTGACCTCATCGGTCCGTGTATTCATATGAAGTGACCATAACGGTCTGTACTATTTTATTGTTTGAACCTGGCCGGGCAAGCATTTGGTCATTTTGTAAGGTATAGCTTGGTAGATCCTCGTTAAAAGGGTCTACGGCGTGTAATATTCCCATATGGTTTTGGGGGTGTTACAGATACAATCAAGAAGAAGGTTTGGACTACGAAGAAACCTTTGCTGCTGTTGCTCGTCTTGAGGCTATTCGCCTTCTCTGTGCTTTTGCTGTGTACAAGAAAATCAAACTCCATCAAATGAATGTAAAAAGTGCATTCCTAAACGGAATCATCCAGGAGGAGGTGTATGTCAAGCAACTGCCAGGTTTTGAAGACTATGATCATCCAGATCATGTGTACAAGCTCCATAAAGCTCTCTATGGATTGAAACAAACTCCGAGAGCATGGTATGATCGTATAAGATCTTTTCTTATTTCAAATGGGTATAAAAGAGGTAATGTTGATAATACCCTATTTATCAAGAATTTAGGTGATGAAATGCTTATTTGCCTAATCTATGTGGACGATATTGTTTTTGGTGCAACTAACGAATTTTTGTCCCTAGAATTTTCAAATCTTATGAAGGGAGAATTCGAAATGAGTATGATGGGAGGGTTTAAAAACTTCCTCGGACTTCAAATTAAGCAACTCAATGACGGAATATTCATTCACCAATCAAAGTACGTCAATGAGCTCTTAAAGAAATTTAAGATGGAAGAATGCAAAGAAATATCTACTCCTATGTCTTCCACTCTCAAACTCGACAAAGATGAAAGAGGTAAGTCTGTTGACCAGAAACAATATCGAGGTATGATTGGGTCTTTACTGTATTTAACTGCTTCCAGACCTGATATTATGTTTGCTACCTGTTTATGTGCTCGTTTCCAAGCAAATCCTAAAGAATCTCATCTCATTGCATGCAAATGGATTTTTCGTTATTTTAAAAGTATTGCTGGCTTAGGTCTGTGGTATCCATCGAGCATTGATTTTAAACTTTTTGCATATAGTGATGTTGATTTCGCTGGATGCCAGATTGATAGAAAAAGCACCACTGGAACTTGTCACTTCATGAGTTCTTGTTTAATTTCATGGGGGAGTAAGAAACAAACTAGTGTCGCTACTTCCACAGCTGAAGCAGAATATGTGGCTGTGGGGAGTGCATGTGCACAAGTCCTATGGATTAAAAACCAATTACTAGATTATGGCATCGAGTTTAAAAATACACCTATTTTTGTGATAATACTAGTGCCATAAATTTGAGCAAAAACCCCATATTGCATAGTAAGACAAAGCATATTGAAATTCATCACCATTTCATTCGTGATAATGTTCAAAACGGGAATGTGCGTCTCCAATTTGTTGGTACAAATGAACAATTGGCTGACATTTTTACAAAACCATTACCCGAAGATGCATTCAATTTCATTCGCATAAATTTAGGGATGGGTCATGTCGATCATTTTAAATTCTTTCATATCCATCATATATAGTAAAAATGGTCATTAAAAATCGGATATCATATGAAGAGGTTCACTATTCATATGGTTAGTCTTATAGCCGTACCGCTCAGCAGATTACGTACGTAAATGGAGTTACGTACGTAACATCAGAAATGACTATGTACATTACAGATGGCAGGTTTTTGGACAGAAAATCTTGGTCATATCCTTACGTACGTTACATAAGAATATAACGTACGTTACTTAACCCATATTACGGACGTAACATGTATTACGTACGTAACGCCTTGTAACCTGATTCTTATAAACTCATTTCTGATTCTTTCCCCTTCACTTCCCCCAAATCCCTAAACCTTCCATCGCCTCTCTCGCAGCAATAATCCGACCATCCTCCATTATTTCCATCCATTTTTTCTCCATGGAAACCAAGTCAAGCAAGAAACAAAGAGGAGAAACCTCCCAAACCTCATCCACACCTTTTGGAGAACCAATATTCCGAAATTCACAAGCCGCAAAGATCTTCAACGAAGTATTAATCGACGAAGAGGCAACTCCGAGTCACCATTTAGACTTTGAATCTTTAAATTCAGTGATTATTGGAATTGAGGAATTCTTTGACATGCTTGGTGTAAACCAGTTCGTTAGCCTTGCTCACCCGATTTTTGTTGATTGCGTCTGGGAATTTTATGCAAATGTCTTTATCTCGTATGACTCTGATGGTTTAGCTATTGTTAATTCAATTGTTCCTAGTAAACCAATCATTTTTTATGCTGCAAAACTATCCGAGTTATTTGGACTCCCGAATGAGGTTTTTTGTTTTAAGGGAACATTTTCCGCTCCCGATGAAGTTATCGATAATTTCTCTGATGATGAAAGTGATAGTGTGCATCAATTTAAAGTTCGTGATTTCTTGAAATCTAAAGTTGTGCTTGAAGTGTATTCCGGTCGGTTGGAAAATAATGATTTTGGAATAAATATACGATTACTCCATGATGTTATACTAGGTGCCTTATGCCTAAAGTCAATGCCCAGCAACGCCTAGTAAATATTGACATGGAAATCATATACCATGTTTTGAAAGATCACCAGGTGAACTTTGCCTCTATCGTGATGAAATGGTTCGTGAAAAAAGGGATGATTTTCCACAAGAAGGGTTATGCCAAAGTTGATCATCAGCGAAAATATGGGATGCCATTTGGATCCATTATGACAGAGATCTTCGAGAATGCTGAAGTTGACTTATCGAGGCTGCACGGGGTAGCCATTCCGAGGGGGAGTCTATTCCACGAAGGTATGATTAGGACTATGAAGTATCTTCAAACTAGGAATCGAGGTTGGGTGTACTTTGCTTATCTCCAAAACGGGGATCGTTTGGTCGATGGTGGAGCCCTACCTCGCCCGGAGGAGAGAGTTTTATCCAGAGGTATAGCTCATGAGAGGCCTCGTTTGCATACTCAGCCTAGTTCTTCTCGTCCAAGTAGGCCGAGCTCTTCCTCTCAAATAGTTGCTCGTTTGGACAAGCTAGAAAATGACATGAGTGAAACAAAAATCATGGTCAAAGGTCTTTGGTCTCACTTCGGAGTTCCTCCTACACCTCCTGAGGCCGACCAGGATTAGTGGACTTTTCCTCACCATAATGATCATCCTGTTTTTTTTTCTTTCAAGACCAAACATTTAATGCATTTTCTTTCTTTTTGTTATGAACACTTGCTACTACTATTTTGCTTGATGTGATTGTACTTTTCATATATTTTATGCTTTGGCGATTTCAATCGTTGGATATTTCTGTGTTATTGGCTTTCTATTGCAGGATCTCTTATCTTTTTGTTAATGACAACAAAGGGGAGAAAAATATGTTTAGTTTTTGAAATGTTTTATCCCTTGTTCGTTTCAGGGGGAGTATTATTCAGGGGGAGCTTTCTTAAAATTTTTATCGACCCTCGAAAACTCGTTTTCAAAAACTCCCATATAAATTTTGTCATCATCAAAAAGGGGGAGATTGTTGGAACAATATTTTTCATAATGCATTTTATTTGTATTGATGATGGGTTACTTAAACAAAATTTACTTTCCATATTTTTCTATACTTAACATGCATAACGTACGTAATGAGCTTCCTTTAACATACATAAACTTAACAAATTTGGTAAGTGTTTTACTACATGTAACGTACGTAATACATTATGTATAACGTACGTAAGGTTTGAATTTTGCCCGTTACCAGTCAACACTATAAGTCATCAACCGTTACTCAAAAAGTCATCTCATCCAACGGCTCTCTTGACTAAGCATAACGTACGTAATGGCTCATACACAACGTACGTAACATAATCTCAGCCTGTGCTACTGAACTGTTTTAAGGGTTTTGTTACGGCCGTTACACAAGAGGTGTAACGTACGTAAAGTGCATAACGTACGTAACTGATGTGCTATAACGTACGTAAGCCACTCCACTGCTCCAATGGGAAACTTGCTCCAAGAAGGCTATAAATAGCTTCATTCATTGAGTTGGAAGACACACAATTGATCTCAGCTTATAAGCATACTCAAGCAATATCAAGAATACATTTTGAGAGATATATATTCCATATCGTGATATTAAAAGAATTGTTCTATCATTTCTATATCCATATTCTTGTATCAACGAGCGATATCTTTTGTAAAGTCTAATTTTCTACTCGCAACTATTTATCGTGAGGTTGTCTTGTATCCTGAAAAATAAGAGTGTTTAAGTGAGGTTGTTCTTGATCCCAGAAATCAAGAAATTGTAAAGTTCGGCACTAAACTTGAGCAATTGTAAGAGTTGGCACTAAAGTAGAAAGTGCATTCAAGGTTTCTAGAAAATCCCTAGTCGATAAAACTAGGTAGGGAACGTAGGCTTCGTTAATAGCCGAACCTCTCAAACAATTTCTTGTGTTCTTTCTTTTCCGTATTTCATTTACTCCGATATTTAGCTTCCGCATAAAAAGACTTCAAAACTCTTATCCGCACTATTCAATCCCCCTTATAGTGGCGGTACCAATCTAACATAATCATTTAATTTATTGGTAGCTTGTTGATGGTCTTGAAGTTTAGGTGTGACATCCTTTTATGCCACACCTGCAGGAATCCAATATGCAACGTACATATTACTTGATTGGATTCTGGTGAGGATAACTTGCTTGGTCTTGACGTCATTCATGCTACAGTTGCTTCGGAAGAATTTTGATTGAAAATTATTTGTCACGGAATTGACTAACACTTATAAAAGTTATGCTGTAGTCCTTCCACATAGGCTACATCGGTGACTTTGAATTTTACAATGAGCAGGGTTCCTTTACCTCTTGTTCATCCTTTAGATTTATCACCGAATCTGACCTTCGGACCACGTCCTCCTACATAATCTATCAGCTCGTTGATATATCATGTCATGTGCTGAGAATTTCCGCTGTCGAAATACTATATGTCCTCTTTCCTGATATCCTGTAGACAAATCAGTTAGATTTAGGTACCCATTATTTGGTGGGTCCTTAGTTACTAGTGCCTTTAGGTACCCGGGTTTCCGTCATAGTGATTGGTTTATTGTAGGACATCTTATGTCCTTTCTTGCAAAGTCTACATGTGGCAGACACATACTCTTTATATGTATGATTGTTATGCATGTAAAAATTAAAATTATGGTTCTTATATGATTGTTCTCTAGGGGGAGTAACCATTTGTATTTGCTTCTGAGATTATCTCCTGGTTCTCCAGCTGGATTCCCAGAGTTGCCGTTGGTATTACTGAGCAGCAGCTTGCTTGTGAGAGGACCACCTCTTGTACCTAGTATTGAGGTGTTGTTTTAATGACTGATTTAGCCATTATAAAGAGTAACATGTACCTCTGTTGCTGTCTGCGATGCTGTTGGTATGCGGATACAGCATACTGTTTATGTTGGGTGCATCGTCTTTTATTCATCGGTCTATAAGGTTGAGCTTTCCGCTATTTATGATAAGAACTTGGTGGCGGTACAACAATATGTATTCGCTATATAGATGGCACAAATGTAGCCTTACTTTTTGTTACATGTATAGATTTCGGCATCTCCTCGGTCTTGGGGCTTGTTTTAGGTTCAACCCCTTTGATAAAGATCGTGTAGGACTTTCCATTTGACTTGTAGAACTAGCTATATCCCAAGCCCCGTTTATGATGACCATGTTGGTTATACTTAGGATATCCTCTATCCTCTTGGAGGATTTTTTGAAAGATTTAATAATTGTCTCGAGTTCTCCTTCTTGTTTCTCGAGGAGCTATATTTAAGTTTCCAATAGAGCGTAATCCTTTCTCTTACTCCGATCATGAGTTTTTACCTCATTTACTTGATAATAAGTTGAAGATTTCTCTTCATGATTTTTTCATTTTCGACTTTGATATTTTTCAGTCTAAAGACATTTTGTCGAAATTTTCAACAAGTTGTTTCATCTTGAGCTCTAAGTTTAAAAATGAGAGTTGTAAGTTTTCTTGTTTCAAGTTCTCATGGACTTTTTGAATGGTTTTGATTTCATTTATCATTTTCTCAAAGGTATGAGATGTACTCACATGATGATTACCATTGAAAGAGGTTGAAGTTACCTCACCATTGATGTTGTCATTTTCTTCCTCATCGGCCATCATATACGTAGGCCTCATATTCCATTTCATTATTAGAGAAATCTCTGTTGGTCACAACCTGTAGACATTCCTCTGTCTTGCTTGTTATTATTGTTGCTTCTGACTCCCCTATCAATTCAGCTTACTAGGTCACAATTTTCTTTTCTCATCCTTTTTCTGTCGCCCAGTTTCAGGTAGCTTGTGGACCTTGGTATGTGGTCATCTGTAGGCATATTGTCCTGGCTTCCTATAGTTAACACATTGGTTGAGGATTTCGGCTTGTAGGGAGCCTTTTCAGATTTCTTTATGAATTATTAGAATTTTTTCAAATAGAGCCATCTCATCTTATGACAACTCATCATCATCACCTCCTGTAGCTCTACAAGTACTGGGAGTAGAGTTTTGCTTCCTGTTGGATACACCAGTTAGAGATATAGTCATGCCTTGTGATTATTCCGTCTTCTCTCTCCTATCTATATCATACTCAAAAGCTTTGAGATAAAAAAGAGGTCAAAAGTTGATATGTCATTTAGATTACAGGACACACGCATAGATGTGTTAATGTCCATCGGGATGGAGAGATCTAAAAGTTTTAAGGTTTTTCTCCTTTTGGGAGTACTCTTTTCTCAAATCTTCAAGTTCATCGATAATTCCAGTGAATTTGAGGTCAAGAGCCTCAAGAGGTTCAGTAGATCTCATTTCGGAGGACTTAAATTTCTTGAGTCGGTTTTGAATTTCTTTTAGAAAGCTCAATGCCTATACAAATTATTTTGATTTTATCCCAAATTTTCTAAGCTATCTTACAGTTTTTTACATTATAGAATGTGCCTTTGTCAAGAGTGACAAACAATGTATTCTTGGCAAACTTTGCTTGTAGGCTATTCACATAAATTGACTGTAGGCTATCTCAAACTTTGCCTTCTTCTCACATAAATCAGAAGATCGGTACATTTAAGCTTTCTTTATCTCACACAGTCAGAATTGGCTCACTTCACTAGTCCCCACAGGGTTAACTTTTCAACATAAATAGGGCTAGAATTATAATCGAACAAAAGTTGTAGTCTTTAAACTCTTGGTTGTAGGTTAATGTTCACTCGTTGAGGATTTTATCAAATCACTTCGCTGTAAGATAAGCACTGTAGGTTGAATAGAGATATTTTGATATTTATATTTAAGGAACTATCAGTTGACAAGTGTTTGAGCATATTATATGGTTGGGCTATTTATAACTATAATACCCGAGATCTTCGTTCTGGATTCGTTGAACTTTTCTTCAGTCGAGCAGTTTGTTGTCGTCCACATCTTTGGTACCGTGTCCCTGTACTGTGGTATGATGGGTTTTGTAGCCTGCTCGTTATTATTTTGAATCATAGTCGGTGCGTTAGTGTGATCGAGATATCATCGAGCATCTAGCCGGGCAGTCGGATGGCCGGTTGGGCCGAGTTACGGCCGTAAGGCCTGGCCGATTACGGCCGTAAGACGCCCACACATATTGGCCTGGGGGAACTCAGTTATGGTTGTAAGGGTTATCCTATTACGACCGTAATGCTACGTTACGGCCGCAAGGCTTGGGCTGGTTACGGCCGTAACGCGCCAGCAGATTTTGGGCAATAGCCCTGGGGACTTGGTTACGGCCGTAAGGCTACGCCGAGTACGACCGTAAGGGGTGCCCGGTACGTACGTAAGGCATCGGCCGGTACGTACGTAATCGGGATTGATCGAGTTACGGCCTTAATGTGCTGCTGGTTACGGCCTTAACGTGCTCGGCCATATATATGGCTGGCGATGGGCCAGACCTCATTTACCTCATTTTTTCACTCCTTGTGGCGGTTGTCGGATGGGGAAGATGATAAGACGAGTTCTTGGTCGGTTCCACTCGATTTCTAGGCGTTTTGGAAGACTCTTGTCGATTATATCATCATCTAATCCTTGTTCTTCGTCGGATTGAGGTATTTCCTTCCTTAGAACCCTAGTTGTGTAATTTTTGGGGGTTTCTTTGTGGTTCCTCGATTTAATCCGTGGTTGATGAATTGATTATGGAATTCTTGTTGTCTTGGTCATGATCTTCGGATTTTGTAACTCGTTTATCGATTTTTATCACCCGGAACTTGATTCTTGATTTCTTTGGAGAAACCCTCGGATCCTTATTGTTTTTCTGGTCGATTCGGATTCCGATTAGTGTTATTGATTCGTGGTGATGTTATTTTCGTAGTATTCGTGGGGTTGTCAAGTTCTTGGTCGTTCTTGGAAGTTCGAGGGCTACCCGACTGTGTCCGTTCGTTGTTTCGTTGCTCGTGGTATCAAGGCAAGTATCTTGCCCATACATTTCATGTTTCGTAGACGTAACGGTTGATAATTAATTATATGTGTGCAATCTGAATGTTTTAATGAACTTTCAAAAGGATCGGTATATTCTCGATAAATATTGTTTTTCAAAAGATAACTCGAGCATGGGAACAAATGTGCTTTCCTGTATATGTGTATTAGTGTTGTGTGATTGTGATTGTATTAGGTGATTATAGTGGACCTTTTCCACGGGTTGATGATTGTGTATTGATGCGTGTATTCGTTTGGTGAATATGTGGTGTGGTGTGATATTAGTTGTTACTCCTTTGTAAGGAGATTGTGGTGCTTAGTGTTATTTGGTAATGGTATTTTCTTCTTGTTGTATGATCGTTGTAAGTGATGTGCCACCGGGTAAGATTTGTTGAATCTCCGGGATTCGTCCTTGCTAGTACGGGTCGAGCGTGACCGTAGGGTTATCCAATCGGGTATGTCTTGCGGGGACTGCGAGGTTCGTGGCTTGCTAGCCCGATGCCGGGATAACTTGTGGGGTTATCTAATCCGGGTATGTCTTTCGAGGACTCCAAGGTTCGTAACTTGTTAGCGCGATCCGGGATAACTTATGGTTGTGGTTTGGTTATGTGATGTACGTGTCATGGGTTGTCCAATCGGGTATGTCTCGCGGAGGCTACTAGACTTGTATCTTGCTAGTGCGATGTCGGGATAACACTAAACGCATGTATGGTTATGGTTATATGACTGTTGTCACGGTGACATATGATTTGGTATGGTTTCCCATTGGGTTATTCACTCGGGTATGTTCTGCGAGAGCATATGAGGTTCGTGGCTTGTTAGCACGGGACGCGAATAATCCTTGTGAATAATCATTGGGTCATGGACCCCGTATTTTGTTATTGGAATTGTACTTTTAGAAAATGATCTTTGGGCGGTGTCCCTAGGTGGTTTCGAAAGGCTGAGAATTTCTTAAATCCTAAATATTTTCAAAACTCCCGAGATCTTAAAATGTTTTCTCAAGTTTTATATCGAATTACAGTTCCATTTTTCATTGTTTCGAACTGTTTTATTCAAATAAAATATCTCGGGAAGTCTGTTGCTATTTATGTCTGGATTATGTTCTTGTAGTATGTTGTGTATGGCTTGTATTTGTATTTTATACTTGCACTAGCAAAATAGTGGAGTTTTGCTAACCCCCGAGTAATCAAGGGGTGGATGTCTGTATTGCGTCCAGGTACTTGCAGGTTGCTGGGGAGCGAATCACAGGATCGGTACGAAGGATGATGGAAGACGACGATACTAATCACATGAAGACCACTGTTGAGTATTTTTAGTAAAGTCATGTGGTTTTGTCTTTCCGTCGTGGTATTTTCCATTTTATAAGAATGTTGATGTATTCCAACCCCTGTGTGGGTATGAGTTGTGAGAAAGAATAATGTATGTTTGATGTGTTTGTTGTGGCAAAAGACCAAATCGGTCTAATGGTTCGTTATTAGCCATGTTGGCATATATTGTGTTGTTTTGTTTTCTATATTTAGCCTGGTAGATCCTCACGGAGAGGGTCTGTGGTGCTGTAATATTTCCGAGTGGTTTGGGGGTGTTACAGAATATTGTATCGGAGATTAGGTTGCGGAAACCTAGGCTATCGGGTCGAGTTGTGTGTTGTCGAGTCTCGTCTTGTCAGATTTTATCTGACTGAGTCGTGTCGCGACGCGTCGTTTGAGATGTCGGTCGTGATTAGTATCAAGGTGCA
Organism: Orobanche coerulescens; assembly: GCA_033398695.1. NCBI lineage: Eukaryota > Viridiplantae > Streptophyta > Magnoliopsida > Lamiales > Orobanchaceae > Orobanche > Orobanche coerulescens. The sequence goes on from CM065804.1 coordinate 107,059,072, forward strand.
GCCATCATCTTCGTGTGATCTGTGGATGTAAGTCTCCCCACTATATGTTGTGTCTCGTGTTACCCGAGCTTGTGTGGTTTTCATGTTATGATGTGGAGTTAAATGTGAATCGTGAATACGTACTCCATGATTGTTGATTCTCGCATTGTGCTGGAATGAAGAGTGGTGCCGGTGTATATGTATATATGTGTATATATATATATATATCTTTGTATAAATCGTTTTTACAGGAGTAATGTTTTGGTGTGGTTACGCAATGAAAGTTTGTCAACGTGATATTTTAAAGCTTTAAATGTTTTGGGAAGTCACGTAAATTTTATTTTAAAACATCCTTTAAGAGAGGAAAAAAAGTTGGATTTTAGTATGATGACCTCGAGGCCGAAAATTTTGAGAATTCAAACTACTTATATTTTATTTTCATCTTGTATTACATGTTTTCAAAAATTTGATTTTTAAAAACTCAAATGAGGTCTACCAAAAATTTACTGGAGATGTGACTTTCGCTTTCAACATTTTGGTTTCATGAATTTCGGTTAAAAGTTATGTAGTGAGGATGTTGTTGTTATTTTGACTATAGTGACCCGAGTTGTCATTAAAGTGGTGGTGTGAATGCTGAGTTGTTCGGTATGCACTCGTCGGGATAGTTCTCTTGACCAAGAGTGGAAATTCGGTTTGGAATGTTAATTAACTTCTTATGGTTATTTGTGTAATGTTATAATCATGTGAATCGATGGCGTTTGGATTCGTATGTTGTTGTTTATTTGTAACCTTCGATTTTGGTATTGTTTGGTATATGTTCATAATGTGTTGCTGAATTAGAGCAGTTAGCACATGCTATGTATGCAGCTAGAGTGCGCTGATGTGGCATGGCTAGCGTACGCTAATTAGTTTGGACAGAAGCTTTGGAACTGCATTTTGGCCGTTAGGTCTAACTTTTGCGATCGTTAGACCGATCATCTGTGACCGTATTCTATGTGTGTTGTCCAATGATAACAATTGTTGTGTGTGATTATGTGTTATGATCTTTCGTGGCGCTAGGTGGTTACTTGTTAATATGCCGAGGGGCAGAGGTCGTGGTCGCAACCGTGGTACGGATGGCCACGGGGATCAGACGCGTGATCGAGAGAATATTGTCGGGAATGATATTGGTATGGGTGTTGCTACTATATTGCAACAAGTAGCAGCATAGATGACTCAGTTGACCCAGGCAGTTCAACGCAACACTGACGCGACTCAGAACGTCGATGTAAATCAATGGCTTCGGGAAGTAGTTCGTATGAATCCCCCTCGATTCGCCGGTGCTGCGGATGCGTTGGGCTAGGACGGTTGGCTTTTCCAGTTGGGAAAGATATAAATTGTCCCGAAGACCAAAAGGTGCCTATCGCTCAGTACCTTCTTGACAAAGATGCTGCTAATTGCTGGGAAGCTGTTAAACCTCGTGAACGTGATGCCACATAGGCGGAGTTCCAGGCATTTATGGAAGTTGAGTTCTGTTCGAAAACGATTAGAGGCTAGAATATTCGTGAGTTTTACTTGGCAGAACCGCAAGATATATCGGTGTCGCAGGCTATCATCGACTATAGCAAACAACTCAGTTATGTGCGAGATCGGGCAAGGACCTAAGAAGAGAAGATCCTTTATTTTGACAGACGGATGAAGCCGGAGACTCACCAGTATATGGCGGGATTCACTTGCATTTTGCTGAGAGATTACCAGGATCAAGCCTTAGCCTATGAACGAGCTTCGTTATCGTCAGAACGTGTGCCCGAGTCGAAGAAACAGAGGATGCCCGATGACCTTATGGGCAGTACAAGAGTTGGTGTTTCTAATTCCAACGTCGTAGTCTTTCTGCTAGAAGCTCCATCGCTCGATGCGTGGGACTAAGAGCTCCAAATCGTCCGACTTGACTCTTGGTAAGGCCAGGAGGTGTTTTAACTATAATGTGGCGGGGCATGTTCGTGCGCATTCTCCTTCTCCGCCAGTAACGTGTTACAAGTGCGGACTCGAGGGAGACCGCGTTTAGTTTTGCGAATTGGTCACCGAGCCTTCCGAGGTACGAACTTGAACACTAATATCAGGATCGACTCCGAGGAGTCCCTAAGAGTGTAGTCCATCAGTTGCATGTTATGTTATTTCCTTGATTTATTGTTTTGAATTCCGGAGACAAACTTCTTTTATTAGAGGTGGATCTGATTGTTGAACTTCTGTATTTTCAGTCATGTTGACTCGTTTGTGTTCGTTGATATTCTCTGAACTCGTTCTATTCTTCACTTTTCATTGATTGGACGAGTTATGGTATTGTTTCGGAGTAATTCGTTTGTTGTTATGACTTTTTCCGAATTCGGTTCCATTCCTGTGAATCTTATGTAAATGGATACCTTATTGTTTTTACCAAGTCATCTATTGTCATGAGTCGAGGTGTGAACTTCGAGGTGCTATTCGATTTTTGTTGTTCGTTGCGGTTCGAAGATGGTTATTCGGCTATTGTTGTTTCGATCGTTGTTGTTCGATCGTTTGATGTATGGTTTTTGTTGATCTCGTATCGTGATTTTTGAGCATCTAGGTCACTTCATAATTTCCTTAAGTTTGGGAAATTAACTTCGTATTCGATCTCCCAAACCTTTGGTGGTGGAATTTCGTAACTGTTCAGCGATTAATTCGTGATTTGATTGTTGTGCTGTTCGGGTTGGTCAACCATATTGATTTTATTCATTGCGTCTTGCTGTCATTCTGGTGTAGCGATATGGATGGTAGCAGCCACGTGCTGCATGTGATTCATTGCAGGTCATCGACAACGGATAGTGTGTGTTATGTGAGATTGTTCTGCATTGATCATTTTATGTTTTAAGTTTTGGGGACGAAACTTCTTTTAAGAGGGGTAGAATGTAATACCCGAGATATTTGTTCCGGATTCGTTGAACTTTTCTTCGGTCGGGCAGTTTTTTGTCGTCCACGTCTTTGGTATCGTGTGCCGATACTGTGGTATGTTGGGTTTCATAGCTTGCTCGTTATTCTTTTGAATCATAGTCGGTGCGTTAGTGTGATCGATACGTCGTCGAGCATCTAGTCGGGCAGTCGGATGGTCGGTTGGGCCAAGTTACGGCTGTAAGGCCTGGACGATTACGGCCATAAGACGCCCACACATCTTGGCCTGGGGGAACTAGGTTACAGCCTTAAGGGTTGTCCTGTTACGGCCGTATTGCTGCATTATGGCCGCAAGGCTTGGGCCGGTTACGGCCGTAACACGCCAGCAGATTTTGGGCAGTAGCCCTGGGGACTTGGTTACGGCCGTAAGACTACGTCGAGTATGGCAGTAAGGGGTGCCCGGTACGTACGTAAGGCAGCGACCGGTATGTACGTAATCAGGGTTGATCGAGTTACGGTCGTAATGTGTTGTTGGTTACGGTCGTAACGCGTTCGGCCATATATAGGCCTGGCAACGGGCCAGACCTCATTCCCTTATTTTTTCACTCCTTGTGGCGGCTGTTGGACGGGGAAGACTAGAATAGGAGTTCTTGGTCGGTTCCACTCGATTTCTAGGCATTTTGGAAGACTCTTGTCGATTATATCATCATCAAATCCTTGTTCTTCATCGGATCGAGGCATTTCCTTCCTTAGAACCCTAGTGTAATTTTTTGGGGTTTCCTCGTTCTTCGATTTAATCCATGTTTGATGAATTGATTATGGAATTCTTGTTGTCTTGGTCATGATCTTCGGATTTTGTAACTCGTTTATTGATTTTTATCACTCGAAACTTGATTCTTGATTTCTTTGGAGAAACCCTCGGATCCTTGTTGTTTTTTGGGTCGATTCGGATTTCGATTAGTGTTATTGATTCGTGGTGATGTTGTTTTCGCAGTATTCGTGGGGTTGTCGAGTTCTTGGTCATTCTTGGAAGTTCGAGGGCTACCCGACCGTGTCCGTTCATTATTCTGTTGCTCGTGGTATCGAGGCAAGTATCTTGCCCATACATTTCATGTTTCATAGAAGTAACAGTTGATAATTAATTATATGTGTGCAATCCAAACGTTTTAATGAACTTTCAAAAGGATCAGTATATTCTCGATAAATGTTGTTTTTCAAAAGATAACTCGATCTTGGGAATAAATGTGCTTTCCTGTATATGTGTATTAGTGTTGTGTGATTGTGATTGTATTAGGTGATTATAGTGGACCTTTACCACGGGTTGATAAATGTGTATTGATGCGTGTATTCGTTTGGTGAATATTTTGCGTGGTGTGATATTAGTTGTTACTCTTTTGTAAGGAGATTGTGGTGCTTAGTGTTGTTTGGTAATGATATTTGCTTGTTGTTGTATGATCGTTGTAAGTGATGTGCCACCGGGTAAGATTTGTTGAATCTCCGAGATCCATCCTTGCTAGTATGGGTCGGGCATGACCATAGGGTTATCCAATCGGGTATGTCTTGCGGAGACTCCGAGGTTCGTGGCTTGCTAGCCTGATGCCGGGATAACTTGTAGGGTTATCCAATCCGGGTATGTCTTGCGGGGACTCCAAGGTTCGTAGATTGTTAGCGCGATGTCGGGATAACTTATGGTTGTGGTTTGGTTGTATGATGTACGTGTCATGGGTTGTGCAATCGGGTATGTCTCGCAGATGCTCCGAGGTTCGTAGCTTGCTAGTGCGATGCCAGGATAACACTGAACGTATGTATGGTTATGGTTATATGACTGTTGTCACGGTGACATGTGATTTGGTATGGTTTCCCATTGGGTTATTCACTCGGGTATGTTCTGCGGGAGCATATGAGGTTCGTGGCTTGTTAGCATGGGACGTGAATAATCCTTGAGAATATGTTGTTATGGATGATTGGGTCGTGGACCCTTCAGTTTGTAATCGGAATGGTATAATTGGGTCATGGACCCCGTATTTTGTTATTGGAATTGTACTTTTGGAAAATGATCTTCGGGCGGGGTCCCTAAGTGGTTTCGAAAGGCTGAGATTTTCTTAAATCCTAAATGTTTTCAAAACTCCCGAGATCTTAAAATGTTTTCTCAAATTTTATATCGAACTACAGTTCCATTTTTCATTGTTTCAAACGGTTTTATTCAAATAAATTATCTCGGGAAGTCTGTTGCTATTTATGTCTGGATGACTATTCCTGAACTTATGTTCTTGGAGTATGTTGTGTATGGCTTGTATTTGTATTTTATACTTGCACTATCAAAATAGTGGAGTTTTGCTAACCCCCGAGTAATCAAGGGGTGGATGTCTGTATTGCGTCCAGGTACTTGCAGGTTGCTGGGGAGCGAATCACAGGATCGGTACGAAAGATGATGGAAGACGACGATACTAATCACATGAAGACCATTGTTGAGTATTTTTAGTAAAGTCATGTGGTTTTGTCTTTCCGTCGTGGTATTTTCCATTTTATAGGAATGTTGATGTATTCCAACCCCTGTGTGGGTATGAGTTGTGAGAAAGAGTAATGTATGTTTGATGTGTGTGTTGCGGCAAAAGACCAAATCGGTCTAATGGTTCGTTATTAGCCATGTTGGCATATATTATATTGTTGTTTTTTCTGTATTTAGCCTGGTAGATCCTCACGGAGAGGGTTTGCGGCGCTGTAATATTCCCGAGTGGTTTGGGGGTGTTTCAATAACCTTGGAAATAGATCATTTATAACTGTAGTTGTTGGCCGGATTGGTGAGATGTGGACGCTTCAGATTGGCGATTGTTGAATGTTTGAATTAAAGTAGTCCATCTTGTCAGCATTAAATGCTTCAGACATTCTTTTAGCCTTTATTAAATGCTCTACATGCCATATTCTTCGGTCACATTAAATGTTGTCCCATCAGCATTAAATGCTCTTCAAAACCGTGAATACTTTGTGAACCTAAAATTATTTTACTCACAACAGTTTGAAGTTTAAGTACTTATCCTGTTAGGTTTTGCACATTATTTTTACTAAATAGAGTGCATATAATAATAATGTTGTAGTCAACTAGATACTATGCTGTAGACTAGCCCCTTCAATATATTGTATACTTGTTTCCTGCCGAATTACGCTATATGATCGGGACCATTGGATTTTGCTGTAATTTTACTGCACTTATCAAAATCTATAAGGAATTATCCCAACAACAATCTTATAGATTTATGAATAAAGGACATCAACAGTATTCTCCATTCGCATACCAACTGCATCGCATAAAGCAACAAATGTATGCTGCACCTCGACATCAATGGAATAATCAATCAAGGAAAGCAGCACCTCAGTACTGGGTATAAAAACCCAGGCGGCCCTCCCGCACGCAAACTGATGCTTAGTATTTCAAAGATAACTCTGGGAAGCCAACTAAAGACCTAAGAGGCAATCTCAGAAGCAAAGACAAATGGTTACTCCCCCTAGACAACAACCATACAGGAACCATAATTCTTAATTTTACATGCATAATAAAAATAAATAAATAAAAATGTAAATAACGAATATGTGCCTGCCACATGTAGACCTCGTAAGAAAGGACCGAAGAAGTCCTACAGTAAACCAATTACTGTGAGGAAAATCGAGTTACCGAAAGGCACTACTAACCGAGGACCCACCAAATAATGGTAATCTAAATCTAATTGATTTGTCTATAGGATATCAGAAAGGAGGGCATCTAGTATTTTGACATCAGATGTTAACAACAAATGATAGGGGATATCAACAAGCTAACAGATTATGTTGAAGGATTTGGTCCAAATGTCAGACTCTGGGTTAAATCTAAACGATGCACAAGAGGAAGAAAAACCATGCTCCTTCGAAAATCCAAAGTCACCGATGTAGCCTATGTGGAAGGACTACAGTGTAACCTCTTAACTGTTAGTCAATCTTGTGACAAATAATCTTAAGTCAAGTTCTTCCAAGGCAACAATAGTGTGAAGGACATCAAGACCAAGCAAGTTGTCCTTGCAGATTAGATTCCTACAGGTGCTATAATTCCTTGTTTTATTGCTAAAGATACAGCATATCAAAATGGTTGTGGCATAAAAGTGGCATACCTCAACTTCAAGACCATCAACACGCTAGCAAGAAATGGAATGATTAGAGGTTTGCAGTCATCACATAATAAAAAATAACAACATTTGTGGACCCTGTTAGAAAGGCAAACAAGTCAAATCAACCCTGAAGAGCAAGTTATTTCTGTCAACCCACAAGATCCTAGACTTATTGCATATGGATCAATATGGCCCTATGGACCCCATCGGTCTAGGAAGTACGAAATACTGTTTAGTTACTATGGATGAGTTCTCCACGTACACCTGGACAATCTTCTTAAAAAGAAAGGGATGAGAATTATATCTATTAGATTCAACAGATATACACAATTCACAATCACTTTATAGAGTAATACTTTGCGGAAAATAGCATACAACATGAATGCTCGGTAGCCGGGACCCTACAGCAAAATGTTGTTGTCGAGTGAAATAATAGGACGCTGAAGAAATCTATCAATATGAAGATTGCTGAAAGTAAGTTACCATAACAAATTTGGGTGAAGCAACAAATACAACATGCTATACACAAAACCACTGTCTCAGCAACAAGTACCAAAACAAAAGTCCCTTCGTGTTATGGAGTAATAGAACTCCTACTGTTGCTCATTTCCATATTTTTGGTTGCAGGTGTACATTCTCAACAATGGTAAAGATCAGCTCAAGAAGTTCGATGAGAAGTATAATGAAGGAGTATTCGTTGGTTATTTGAACGTGGGTAAGGACTATATGATCTTTTATCAGAGAAAACTGACTATTGAGGAGTCAGTCCAAGTAATACTTGATGAGCCCCATTGTGATCTTACATGAGTAGCTGGTATAACTAAAGCAGTTCACACCTTACATATAGAAAAAATCCCGCAGACCCAAGTGGAACCTGTCAACTCATTAGAAATCAGTAATTATATGAGGTTGTAGAGGATGCGATTGAGCCTACAGTCTAATAGGGCATAACTATAAATATGGAGATGGAACCTGACAGGAGATTTTTAAGAGATCACCCATAAGAACTGGTGATTGGTGATATTGATTTTGGAGATACCACCAAAAAAAAGAGCACAGAGTAGTACATAAGGAAATGTATTATGATCTCAGGAGGATACAGAGTCCGAACCTGATATGACCTAGTTACCTTTATGAAAGACTACAGTCGAACTACTAGACTAGCTATTTTCCTAGCATAATCACAACCCATTTCTACTGATGAAGCTCTTAATAACTTTTACTGGATACAGAGGAAGAGCTAAATTGATTTTGGAAGGAACAATGCTGGGTAGTTAGTTCATAGATCAATCCATCAAGCTGTCATTTGGACAAAATAAGAGTTTCAAGATAAGCAGGATGAGACTGGACTAGTTATAAGGAAAAGGTCCAGACTAGTGGCAATAGGATATAAACAGGAGGGAGGAATTGATTATGATGAAACACTAGCTCATGTAGCCACACTTGAAGCTATAAGGATATTCCTAGTATTTGCAGCTCATAATAATGTTATTGTACCAAATAGATGTTCAGATTGTATTTATTTTTAATGGGTATCTAGTCTAGGAAGTATATTTCGAGCAACCTTTGGGGTTTGTCAACACAGAGAATTGTGATCACGTCTACAGGCTAAGGAAATCATGCACGGACTTAAGCAGGCACCAATAACATGGTATGAGGCCGTGCCACTATATCTCATCAACAACAATTTTTGAGAAGGGTGTTGTCGACAAGACTCTTCAAAATACAGGAAGGTGATGATCTCTTAATGGTACAGATCCATGTCGATGGTATTATTTTTGATTCCTAACCAAGACTTGTGCAAGTAGTTCTATCATCTCATGCAAAGTAAATTTGAAAATGAGTATGATGGAAGAACTTAGTTATTTCTTAGCTTTGCAGGTAAAGCAGTTACTTATAGGAATCTTCATTAACCAGGAGAAATACGGCAAGGAGTTTCTCACTAAATTCAGGATGAACTCCTTGAAGACTTCAACTCCAATTAGCACTTCCACACAGATAAGTAACAACGAAGCTGGAAAATCAGTAGACCAATCACTCGAGAAGGGTATTTACATGTTAAATATCTGGGTAGAGACCCAAATAAGGCCTCGAGAAGGGGTGTGTGGCTAGAATACCTTGGTAGGGATCCAACAAGGACTTGAGAAAGGGATGTGTGCTGGATATCTCGGTAGAGACTTATGTGAGGCCTCAAGAATGGGTATGTATTTGTCGAATACCTCAATAGGGACCCATGGAAGGCCTCAAGAAGGGGTGTGTGTTTCATAACTCGGTAGGGACCCCTAGGAGCTGTCGAGAAGGGGTATTTGTTGAGTAACTCGATAAGGACACTTGGAGGTGTCGAGATGAAAATATGAAGACCGTGTTGATCATATTGCTAAAGCATTTAGGGTTGTGCTGTTTTTAGTGTGATGAAGATTTATGTGTATATATTGTGGTGTACTATGGTGTAGTACTGATTGTATCATGTGTACATGTTGAAGTGTATTCTGATGGCTATATTGACTAGTGAATGCACTTTGCATAGTTGTGGGCTATTACGTGATTGATTGAGGTCATTATTGCACTGATGATTATGGGATGTGAATATTGATTGATTGCTTCCGTATGTGTTGTACCCAAAGCCAAGGAGCGATATTCGGTTATGCTTCTAGATGGAATGTACTTGTTTGTGTGGGGTTTACGATACCATATGATCTAAAAACCGTTTAAAACTCCTCTCGAGAATAATTATTGGTATCGGGTGCTGGGTTTTATGTGTATCTAATACAATATAAATCTGAGCAAAAATACAGTGGAGTAATTAACAAAAAACCTAGACGAGAATCTTCAAGCAGTAATTTAATTGATTTATAAAGAGTTCGTCAAATCACCTTAATCCGAAGAATAGATATGAACCCGGAATAGAAGCTGATGAAAATCGTCTTCCTCTTTCGGTGATCCACACACGAAAAATTGGTACAAGCCGTATAGCTAGATCCTTACGAATAATGTTGATAAACAGTACAACAAATAATTCCTTGGTAGAAGGATTTGTACTGTTGATCAAAATCAACTAAGGGAAGAAGACGGAGATGGCCAAACCGGACTTCTTGGACAGAAAACTGTTTGGTCGATATGAAGAGGGGAGGGACAATTTTTTCCCGCACAATTAGGGTTGTGTAATTTTTATCTGATGACAACTCCTTATACAAGACCCTTTATTTATACTAAGTAAACCCTAGAGTCAAACTCTAGTAGTTGCTTAGTTTCCTCTCAACTTATTAAATAATACTCCCTCCGTCCGCCACCCATCTGCAACAATTTCCTTTTCCATCCGTCCGCAACCTATGTGCATTGTTTATTTTTGGCAATTTTTTTACCCTTTCACAACACAAGTGGGTCCATTTACTCCACTCACAACACATCCTACCAACTAAGTCAACTCAAATATTAAAACCCATGCCGGTCAAAAGAGTGCATATGGGTGGTGGACGGAGGGAGTACAATATATACAATATATTATATATTATATATTACTTATTATTTAGTCCTCTAAAAAATATAATATCCAATATTATATTTACCATTCCCAGTTGGTAATTAAATAATATAATATATAACATCCTATATTATACATTACTCATTATTTAATTTCTTTAATAAATATATTATCTAATATTATATCTATTAATTATTTTTGCTTGTCTTTAATTATCGTACGTGTGACCCAAAAGGCTTATATTATATTGGCAATCATTTAATACGTCATTCAATGATAAATCATAAGCGGTCTCTAGCAAGCATTATGACAATCCAAATAATATAAGTTTATAGTCCATTAAACTATTTAACGTGTCAAATCCATTTGTCGTGCGATATCATATTTGAACTAAGTCATAGTAACTGTCATACTTATTATGTTCAAATGCTTTCTTGATCTTAATTATACTGATTGAATCAAATTACTCTTCATTTGAGCATGGCCATGCATTTCCTTCAGTCCTACTTATCGAGGGCCCCATCAGATATCTCTCTCCCTAAAGAGAGGGACAAATCCCCATCTTGATTATTCATCGCCCTCTACATGACTCCTCAAATCCCGATCACTAACTTTTATGATCATCATGTTTTATATGACGTTGGATTACATCAAGGCATAGCAATTATCATGTTGGACTCTATGATAATCTCAGGTTCAAGGATTTACTGACATATTTAATATATTGAGATTCACTTATGACATTTCCATGCAGTGATGTAAATGTGGGTCTGTCCAGTATTGCGTTCTCCAACCAGTACCCATAATTTGATCGATACCATATGCATAATCATCCGATGATTATCAATCAAACTTATACTAGTATATAAATCACTTGAGTCTCCACTCTACGTGATTGGACCAGGGACATTTGAATAATCTTATTATTCGTGAATAACTATTACTCGATTAATATAAAATAAAAACATGCACACACTATAATACTCAACGAGAAATATATGATATCAAATAACTTTATTTAAATGTGGCAACTACAAATCTAGGAATATTGAATGTCGTAAGGCACTATTCGCAACAATTTTCCACTTGCACTAGGACTATTCATTCATGACTTTTAGTCATATCGATCTAGCATTCTCTACATGCTTTCCTTGTGAGAGGGGCTTGGTAAGTGGATCATCAACGTTCTCTTTCGTTGCTACTGTGCATATTGTAATATCTCCTCGTCTGACGATCTCTCGGACTAGGTGATATTTTCTGACTAAATGTTTGTAATTATGATGGGACCTAGGCTCTTTAGATTGGGCAATAGCACCATTATTATCTCAATAAAGGCTTATGGGACCCTGGATGTTCGGTACCACTCCTAGTTTAGTAACAAACTTCTTGAACCATACGGCTTCCTTAGCTGCATCCGTTGCTGCCAGGTACTTAGCTTCTGTTACAGAATCAGCAACCGTGCTTTGCTTGGAACTCTTCCAATTTACAACACCTCCATTCAATGCAAACACATAATGAGTTTGCGATTTTAAATCATCTCTATCGATTTCAAAACTTGCACCGGCGTAACCATTTACAGACAGCTCGTTTTCCACACCTCCATAAATTAGGAACACATCCTTAGTTCTTCTTAAGTACTTTAGGATGGTTTTCACTGCTGTCCACTGACTTTCACCTGGATTTGATTGCTATCGACTTGTCATGCTAAGGGCAAATGATACATCTGGTCGAGTACAAATCATGGCATACATGATCGATCCAATGGCCGAAGCATATGGAATCTTGCTCACGCGGGCTCGCTCATCAGGAGCGAAGGACTCTGAGTCTTACTCAGATGAACGCCATGTGATATTGGCAAGAGTCCTCTCTTAGAGTCCTGGATATTATACCTCTTCAATATTTTGTTAATATAGGTACTTTGACCCAGACAAATCATTTTCTTTGATCTATCTCTATAGATTTTTATCCCAAGAATGTAAGCAGATTCTCCTAAGTTTTTCATGGAGAAACAACTTCCCAACCAAGTCTTGACTGTCTACAAGGTGGGTATGTCATTTCCAATGAGTAATCTATCATCTACATATAAGACGAAGAACTATGCTCCCACTAACCTTCTTGTACACACATAGTTCATCTTCATTTTGAATAAACCTAAACTCTTTGATAGTTTCATCAAAACGAAGATTCCAGCTCCGAGAAGCCTGCTTCAACCCATAAATGGATCTTTGAAGCTTGCAAACCTTTAAGAATTTTTTGGATGAACAAAACCTCAGGTTGTGTCATGTACACATCCTCGAGTAAGTTTCCATTAAGAAACGTTATTTTGACATCCATTTTCCATATTTCATAATCATAGTATGCGGCAATGGCAAATAAAATTTTAATTGATTTAAGCATGACTACTGGCAAAAAGTTCTCATCATAGTCAACACCATGAGTCTGTATATAACCTTTTACAACTATTATAAATTTATAGGCTTGCAGATTATCGTCCATGTCTTTTTTCTTTTTGAAGACCCATTTGCACCCAATGGTTTTAACACCCTCAAGAAGATCTATCAAGTTCCAAACTTGATTGCCATACATGGACTGCATCTTGGACTTCATGGACTCTATCCTTTCCTCGGGCTATGGTCCAGAATCAGCTTCTATATAGGTACTAAGTTCATCATCTATGAGCGATGCCTCATCATCCTCTGTTACGAGATACCTAAATCTCTCAGGTTCATGTCGCACCCTATCAGATCTGCGAGGAACTTGTGTAATTTGAATTGGCTCCTCAACTAATTGTTGATCCTATTCAGTTTCCATCAGTGAAGCAATGTATTCTTGTGTTTCTCGAGTTTCCTTGAGTATTACTTTTCTCCCACTGTCTATCTTGGAAACAAATTTTCTTTCTAAGAAGACAGCATTTGGAGCAACAAACACTTTGTTCTCTGCGGGCTTATAAAAGTAGTATTCTTTAGTTTACTTAGGATATCCCACAAATAAACATCTTTCGGATCTGTGTTTATCAAACATTTGGCATCTTACGAACGCTTCGCAACCTTTAGACAAGACAAGTTTGGTCTGTTACCAGTTTATTTCTCGAATGGTGTCTTTTCAACTGCTTTAGATGGAACATGATTAAAGGTGAATGCCGATGTTTCTTAGGCGTGGCCCCAAAATAATAATGAAAGCTCATTTAGACTCATCATGGATCGAACCATATCTAATAAAGTTTGATTCCTCCTCTCGAGCACTCTGTTATGTTGAGGTGTTCCAGGAGAAATAAGTTGTCCACAAGTCCTAAGATGATAATTGAGTACTTAGCTCAAGTATTTACCATATTGATCCTATTGAAGGGCTTTCATTGTCTTGCCAAGTTGATTTTGTACTTAATTCTGGAATATTTTGAACATTTCAAAAGATTCATGTTTATACTTCATAAGATAAACATATTCATATCGACTATAATCATTGGTAAATGTAATGAAGTATTGGTATCCGCCTCTGGCATGAGTGCTAAGAGATCCACCTACATCAGTATGTACTAGGCCTAATAGATGACTAACCCTTTCTCCATGACCGGTGAAAGGATTCTTCATCATTTTGCCCAATAAACAAGGTTTACATGTCCAATATGACTCATAGTCAAAGGAGTCTCAAAGTCCATCATGATGGAGTTTCAAAATGCGTTTCTCATTTATATGGCTAAGTCGACAGTGCCATAAGTAAGTCAGATTAGAATCATTGAGCTTAGGTTTATTGGTTTCAATGTTATAGACTTCCGAAGTATTGGACTCATCTAGATCAATATTGTAAAGGTCTGTATATAACTTTGCAGTACCATAAAGCAAGTCATCAAAGAAAATACGAATAATCTTATTCTTAATAAGAAAACTGTAACCTTCACAATCTAATATAGAAACTGAAGTAATATTCCGATTTATAGTAGGAACATAATAGCAATTATTCAAAACTAACGAAAGCCCATTGGGTAAAACTAGATCATAAGTTCCAACGGCTAGTGCAACAACTTTTGCTCAATTGATGACTCTTAGATCCACTTCCCCTTTCTTCCGCTATCTACTGCTTCTCAACCCCTACACATTTGTATAAATGTGAGATCTACATCCAGTATCCAATACCCAGGAGTTAGAAGTAGATAAGTTAACTTCTATAATAAATATACCTGTGGCAGTCTCACTACCCTTGGTATGCTTTAGCTCTTCCAAATAAACCTTGCAATTTCTTTTCCAGTCTCCGGGTTTATTGCAATGATGGCAATTTCCACCTTTGGGAGCTTTTGCCTTGAAAACCGTCTTAGTTGGGTCTCTAGCTTTGGAAACTTTTGCATTACCTTTACCCTTGCCTTTGTTCTTGAAGGACTTCCCTTTGCTGACCATCAGCACGTGGCTTGGTTTCTCCATCTCATCCATATTATAGTTTATAATAAACTGACCGAAGCTATCGGGTAATGAGTTTAGGATCACATCCGTGGAGTGCTCCTTAGAAAGTGGAAAACCAAGCCTATCAAGATGATCAATATATCCTTTCATCTTGAGTACATGAATGCTGACAGATATCCCCTCAAACATCTTGCAAGCATACAAGGCTTGAAAGGTCACATACCTCTCTTGCCTAGCGTGCTTTGAGAAAGTTCCTTGAGGTGAGCATTAAGCTCATGGGCTTCTATTTCGGCCAGATTCTTCTGAAGTTCTGGATAAATGGTAACCAATATAAGACAACTGACATCAATGAAATCATCACAATGTTTCTTCCATTTGTATCTTGTTGCTTTGTTAGCATTGTTAGTAGGCTCATCAGGTCTGGAAAAAGGTTAATGCACTCGATAATTGGCCAAAAAGGTCTCGGGTTATGCGTCGCGGGTCAGGATAAATATGGATCAGGCCTAGCCGGGCCGATCCAGGTCAGGTCGGGACAATACGAGCTGATCGGATTGTAACTGACGAATAACACAGTGATCAGACGGGTCTATGCAGGCGAGTCGCAATCGGGTCTGATCAGGTCGGGGCGAGCCGGATCAGATTAAGTTCGATTGGCTATGCTCGAATGTGGTCTTCAGATCACGCAATCAAATGGCTTAGCGAGCGATGTAGATTGGTTGGTCGCGGCAAATCGGATCGTGGGTGAACTGCATAAACACAATTAGATTCATAAACATACACATTAATGAGTAAATGAATTATTAATTAAAAAAATTGGGTTTTTGAGAAACACGTGGGAAAAGGGTTACTGCACTCGATAATTGGCCAAAAATGTCTCAGTTTATGTGACATGGGTCAGGATAAATATGGATCAGGCCTAACCAGACCGATCCAGGTCGGTTCGGGCCAATACGAGCTGGTTGGATTGTAACCGACGAATAACACACAGATCAGATGGATCTGTGCAGGCGAGTCGGGATCGAATCTGATCGGGCTGGGACGAGACGAATCAGTTTGAGCTGGATCGGCTATGTTCGAATTGTTGGTATAAAATTAGATATTGCGCCGTTTGTGTGGAAGCGTAAATAAGGTGCGGAAAATAAATGACACAGTGATTTATAGAGGTTCGGCCAAACGTGCTTACGTCCTCTCTCCCAAGATCTTTTTCTATAGGTTTAAGATCAAAACCTCTGCGCCTCTCTTCAATCGGTCGAAGGATTACCGTTTGAAGAGAGGTGCAGAGGTTTTGATCTTAAACCTATAGAAGAAGATCTTGGGAGAGAGGATGTAAGCACGTTTGGCCGAACCTCTATAAAAAACTGTGTCATTTATTTTCCGCACCTTATTTACGCTTCAAGATAAACGGCGCAATATCTATTTATACCAACAATTGTATCGAGCGGTACTCAATACGCGGCTTAACATCCAAAGAGAAGAGCCATTTGAAACGCCATTGGATCTTCTCTTCGGATGTTAAGCCGCGTATCGGAGTACCGCTTTGATACCAATTGTTGGTATAAAATTGGATATTGCGTCGTTTGTTTGAGTACAACAACTTCAAGCAAACGAGACATACATCTGAGAATCATATACTTACATTGTTGTTGTAATATTGAGCTTATATTGTGAGTTTGAGTGTTTATACATTAAACATTATAGACGAGAGGTAAAAGAAAAGATACGATTGGATTCGGTGTTATTAGAATCGCAATCGATATCTAAGTGAGGGATTACCGTTTACAAGCTCGTCTTCTATCGGTCCGAGTAAAACCGTTTTTCCTTTTCTATTGGATAAGGAATCAACCACTCTAGCTTTCTTTGGGTACTAGATAAACCTCACTTAGATATCGATTGCGATTCTAACAATGCCAGATACTTGATACTAATAACACCGAATCCAATCGTATCTTTTCTTTTACCTCTCGTCTATAATGTTTAATATATAAACACTCAAACTCACAATATTAGCTCAATATTACAACAACAATGTAAGTATATGATTCTCAGATGTATGTCTCGTTTGCTTGAAGTTGTTGTACTCAAACAATACCATAGGAATGGTATTTATAAGCATTTCCCACAAACTAGCCGTTGCTGGCTGTTTTGACTTGCTAGCGTGCGCTAGACTGTTCCAGTTTCAGTCCAGTAGCTTCATTTCTTCTTTAGCGTACGTTATACCTTCTGCCTTACGTACGTAACCTTCTTGTATTAGCGTGCGTTAATAACACATTGTAGCGTGCGCTAATCCAATATATCCGTTGCATGACTTGTCAAAGTATCCATTTGATATGCTGACTTTGACCTGCTTTTCCCAACGTTCTGATTGACTTGATTCAAACTGCTTAGCGTGCGCTATTCCTTCTTTGTAGCGTGCGCTAATGCTGACTTCATTGCATACGTTATTCTGCGTTTGAATTCCTTCACAACGGTAACAGTACTTCGATAGCGTGCGTTAATGATAACGTGTAGCGTGCGCTATCTCATCAGCTGACCTCACTTTAGCTTACTTCGAACTTGGCTGATATGCAGATTACTCCCCGTTAGCGTGCGCTAACATATATGTCTTAGCGTGCGCTAATGCAGTCCATATTGTAACTTTTTGCGTCTTCGTCTGCTTCGTCGTTTTGCTTCGCCTCGATGTTGTTTTGTTGTTTAGCAACTTTAATCATCAAAACACAAATTAAATAATGTGTGGAATAAATATTCCAACAATCTCCCCCTTTTTGATGATTACAAAACAACTCTTGAATTGGATAAAATCTGTGAAAAATAAAATATATGTATATATATACGAATCAAAGTTTTCCGCTTTGATCGTTTCATTAGTTTCTCCAATCCTTTTCTTTTTCTTCTTTTTCGACTTCTTCGTTTTTCATTTTTCAATTTTTCAACTCCTTCGTTTTAACTCCCCTTTTTTGTATGCTTTCTTTTTCTTTTCGACTTCTTCGATTTTCATTTTTCAATTTTTCAATTCATCTTCTTCTCCCCATTTTTGTCTTCATCAAAAAGTATATAAAAAATATAGGGATTATCAATTATCGAATATAAATAATATGCATGATATGGGTAAAACTCCCCCTGAAAATATTATCCCCCCTAAAAAAAATACTCCTTCTCCCCCTTTGTAAAATATCACAATTTAATTTTTGGGGATCCAACCGATAGTTGGTTTTTCTTTTGAAATATAGACAATGTTTGAAACGTTTGTTCCTTTAGGAACCCAAATCTTTTTCATTTTTATCGTCCGGCGTGGGCTTTTACAGTTAGAAATATGATGCCCAATTTTCAAACATTTTTCACATCGGGGTATTTTGAAATTGACGGATTCGTTTTTCGAACGTGGTTTGAATCCTAACCCCTCTTTATTTAGAGTATATTTTTGAACGCATAACATTTGTTCAAATTTATCGTTGCCGCACGAGAATTTCTTTGTCAAAATTTTTAGTTCATCTTGAACTTTTGAAAGATCGTTTTTTAAATTATTCTCATTTTCAATATATTTCGAATGATAGATTTCAACAGGTTTCCCTTTTTCAAGTATTTTGGAATTTTCAATTTCCAAAGTTTTATATTTAGTCTTGAGGGATTTAATTTTATTTAAAGCATTTTGATAGTCCGTATGTAATAACTCGAATGCTTCAAAAAGTTCATCGTAAGAATTACTTACTTGGTTTTCGACGTCGCTATCGTCGAATGAACTCTGGGCCATGAGCGCGAGATTATTTTGTTCAAGAAAATCTTCATCGGGATCTTCGTCGCTCCATATTGCGATTAGAACCTCCTTTTGCTTTACTCGACAGTTCTTAGCAAAGTGGCCTGGTTTACCACATAATCGACAGGTTTTGTCGAATTTCTTAGGTTCGCCCGCTTGAATGTCCTTCTTCCTCCGGTTTAATAAATGTTGGAACTTATTAATATTTTTGGCATAATATGCCGATTCTTTGTCACTTTCGTCTACCGGGATTTCTTCTTTCTTTTTCGGCACCTTAGCCTTGAAGGCTATCGATTTTTCCTTCGGTTTTGGTTTGGCATTCCGAGATTTTAGAACAATCTCGTAGTTGATAAGAGAACCAACAAGAGCACTAAAATCGAGAGTATTTAAATCTTTTGATTGCATTATTGCCGTAACTGTACCGTCCCATTCTCGAGGTAGTGATCGGAGAATTTTCTTTACTTTCTCACTACTCGAAAGTGGTTTTCCGTAACATGCTAATCCATTAGTGATGACCGAAAATCGGTCGAGCATAATCGAGATGGATTCGTCATCCTTCATTTGGAATAATTCATAATCGTGAAGGAGCATGTTTATCTTCGTCTCTTTGACTTGAGACGTACCTTCGTGTGTTACCTCAAGCATTTTCCAAATTTCTTTGGCACTATCACACGATGATATCCGGTTGTGTTCCTCCGGATTTAAAGCACAGTATAATAATTGCGTGGCTTTGCAATTATAATGGTCGTTTTTCCAATCCGCATCGTCGTACTCTTCAAAGGTTTTGAGAGTTCCGTTTGAGTTTGTCGGAATTTTGGAACCAAGACAAAACTAGCCGTTGCTCGTTTGTTTGAAGTTGTTGTACTCAAACAATACCATAGGAATGGTATTTATAGGCATTTCCCACAAACTAGCCGTTGCTGGCTGTTTTGACTTGCTAGCGTGCGCTAGCCTTCAGTCCAGTAGCTTCGTTTCTTCTTTAGCGTACGTTATGCCTTCTGCCTTACGTACGTAACCTTCTTGTATTAGCGTGCGTTAATAACACATTGTAGCGTGCGCTAATCCAATATATTTCGCTGCTAAAGTCGCTCGGCCAGAAGGCCCCCACCGCATGATGAAGATCAGGCAGGGGAAGGACGAGCCCAACGAAGACTACATCGATCGGGTGGACGAAATGGTCCTCACCGGAGAGCCCATTAGCGACGAGCTCGCTCTCTTCTCGGCCCTAGGGGGATTCCATGGCCACTCACCCATGTTCAGGCATCTTACGAAGGGCATCCCCCCGACCTATCCGGTATTCCGCATCAGGGCCGCCGATTTCCTTGCTAGGTAGAAGATGCTCTCCCTCCTCTTAGGCGAGGGATTTGCCGAAGAAGGGAAGGCGTCGGCCCAGATTCAGAAGAAGGCAGTCGCTAAGCCCAGAAAGGCGGTCGCACAGCCGCCTGGTGAGTTCAAAGCCTTCGAGGATGTGGAGGTTCACCTCCTCCGCAACCTCAACTTATCTCCGGCCCACATCTTTAATGCCATCAAGGGGCGCGAATGGCTCAACAAACCAAAGCCGATAAGGGACAACGGTCACCTAGACCGCAGCAAATTTTGTGCCTACCACAAAAGGCCCGGCCACAACACCAGCCAATGCCGCGACGTCCTTAGGCAACTCTAGAGATTGTTTGAGGAGGGCAAATTGGATAACGTTGTCACCAGGCCAGAGCCCCGATCAGAGAGGGCCGGAGGGCGCGAGCGCCGACAAAGCGATGGGATCCCTCCCAATCCGGTCGCAGGGATCGAGCAGAACGAGCCGGAGTACTCCGATGAATCGATCCCTCCGATCAACCCTTGCGGTCGGATTAATATGCTTCAGGCAGGAGGCGGAAACCTCGGAGGCCTTTCCCCGGTTTCCACTCTGTCGAACAGAAAGAGGAAAGCCGAACTGAGGGCGTTCGCCGGGGTCCATGTCGTGGTACCCCCAGAGCCGACCATCTCTAAAGACGCGCTCGTCACTTTCTCCAACAAGGATAGGGAGGGAGTGCAGTGCCCCAAAGAGGATGCATTGGTGATCCCCGCGTGTATCCTTGGGAAAATGGTCGATCGCGTGCTGGTCGACAACGGGAGCTTCTGCAATATAATATTCAAATCCGCTCTTGACCAACTCGGCAACCTGACCAAGTTCATTAAGCCGTTCGACACCGTGTTTCAATGTTTCGGCGATAGCACAGTCCAAGCCTATGGAAGGATCAAGCTCTCAGTCGAGCTAATATGCTTTTACGATCCCAAGGTTAGGATTACTAGGAACCTAAATTTTGTAATCATAGATAGGCCCAGCATCTATAATGGGCTCCTAGGTCGCCCGTTTTTAAAGACCTTTGAGGCGGTCGCCTCTTCTTTCTTTTACTGTATCAAATTCCCCACTGTCGATGGGACGGTCGGTACTGTAAAAGGAGACCAGCTAATGGCAAAGAAATGTTTGAATTACTCCTATGTCGTAACTTCTTTCTATACTTCCCATGCTATTTGTAATGTCGATACGATCGACGATCAACCCATGGAGATCGACGCGCCAAGCACATCGTACCAACCCGACTCAAGGGACGCCATCTCACATCGATCAACAGACGAAATCGAGCCAAGGATCGGTTTCGAGCCAAGTCTCGACATCGATCCTAGGATTGAGTCCGGAAATCGTTCCAAACGAGAAGCGACCGTCCCCGTCGAAGAGTTGGAGAGTATCACGATAGATCCGGCTCGTCCGGAGCGGGAAGTACAGATCGGCACAAGCGTTGGTCTTGAGTTAAAAGAGGATCTGATCAATTTACTACGTAAGAACATCGGAGTCTTTGCCTGGTCGCATCAAGATATGGTTGGCATAAGTCCTGAACACGCTTGCCACTATCTAAAGATCGACCCGGCAAGGAAGCCTGTTCACCAGAAACGTAGAAAATTCGGTCCTGAGAAGTACGCAGTGCTCGACATAGAGGTAAAAAAGCTACTCAACAACAAACTAATCGGAGTAGCTACAGACGAACCATAGTGGGTCGCCAATGCGGTGCTCGTAAAAAAGCCGAACAGCTCCTGGAGGTTATGCATCGACTTCACTGACCTCAACGCGGCATGCCCAAAAGACCACTTTCCAATTCCTCATATTGATCACTTGGTCGATAGTACGGCAGGTTGCGAAATGATGTCATTCATGGATGCCTTCGCCGGATACCATCAAATCCCAATGGCGGAGAAAGACATAAAGCACACATCTTTCCACACAGAGAAAGACATATAGTTTTGGGTCCGAATGCCGTTCGGCTTGAAGAACGCAGGGGCAACCTACCAGCGACTAGTCAACGGAATGTTCGCCAATCAGATCGGCAAGACCATGGAGGTCTACATTGACGACATCGTGGTCAAGAGTCTCAAGAAGGAAGACCATCTCAATGACCTTGCCGAGACGTTTGCCATCCTCGAAAAGTTCAACATGAAACTAAACCCCAAGAAATGCAACTTCGGGGTGAGCTCCGGAAAATTCCTGGGGCACATCGTGAGCCAAAGGGGGATCGAGGCGAACCCCACCAAGATTCAGGCGATCCTCGACATGCAGGATCCACGAAACGTCAAGCAAGTGCAACGCCTCACAGTTTGTTTGGCTGCCCTCAACCATTTCATATCTCGGCTCGGGGATAAAAGCCAGTCTTTCTTCGCGACCATAAAGAACAAGAAGTTCGCATGGACGAAAGAGAGTCAAAAAGCATTCGCCAAAATCAAGGAATACCTATCTAACCCCCAGATCTTGGCAAAGC
Organism: Orobanche coerulescens; assembly: GCA_033398695.1. NCBI lineage: Eukaryota > Viridiplantae > Streptophyta > Magnoliopsida > Lamiales > Orobanchaceae > Orobanche > Orobanche coerulescens. The sequence continues at coordinate 107,081,484 of CM065804.1, forward strand.
CGATCCCCGGCGAGAAACTATTTCTTTACATGGCAGCCTCGGAGGTCGCACTGAGTGCCGTTTTGGTGCGAGCGGAGGGACAAGTCCACTTGCCGATCTATTTCATTAGTCAAGCGCTCCACGACGTGGAAACGCGATACACACCTCTAGAGAAGATCGCCTACGCTCTACTCATGAGTGTTCGTAAGCTAAGAGCCTACTTCTTCGAACATCAGGTGGAGGTTTTGATAACTCTCCCTCTAAGGCAAGTTCTACACCGATCGGACACCAACGGGCGACTCCTCAAATGGTCACAGGAGATCGCCCAATACGGTATCACATACGCTCCTCGCACGGTGATCAAAGGCCAGGCTCTGGCAGACTTTGTGGTGGAATTAAAATTCCCTCACAGTCTGACCCAGGTCGGTCGCCCTGCCTGGAAGCTGTACGTGGATGGCTCGGCGACCAACTCGCGAGCAGGGGCAGGGATTGTCCTCATTAGCCCCGACGGACAAAGTTTCACAAATGCCGTGCATTTCGGGTTTCGTGCGACCAACAATGAAGCCGAATACGAAGCCTTGGTAGGCGGGCTCGATCTATCCCTCGCCCTAGATGTTCGTTGCCTCCATATCTTCATGGACTCCCTCTTGGTCGTGAACCAAGTCAAGGGAGAATGTGAGGCGCGCGGCGAACAGATGATCAAATACCAAGATTTGGTCGCCGAAATGTGCACGAAATTTGAGGAAGTGCTAATCGAACAAGTCCCGAGAGAGCATAACTCCCAGGCCGATGCCCTATCTAAGCTAGCGTCGTCAGATGGGGCAGCCGATTTCTCTAATATCCAAATTACAAAATCAGCAAGGCCGGCGATCGACAGAAACCTGGTTACCACAGTTGCCGTTGCCGAGGAGAACTGGATGACTCCGTTCATCAAATACTTAAAGGACGGAACGATCCCTGACGACCGTATCAAAGCTCGCCAACTCCAGCTCCGGGCGACCAAATACACCCTATTGGACGATCGTCTTTACAAGCGAGCTTTCAGCCTTCCCCTCCTCAAGTGTATTACACCGGAGGAAGGTCGGCTCGTTTTAGCCGAGATCCATGATGGGATGCATGGAAACCATCTTTGTGACGAGCTCTCATCCATAAAACAACCAGGCAAGGTTTTTTCTGGCCGTCACTTCAGAAGGATGCGATCGCCTATGCCAGATCGTGTCACAGGTGTCAAGTAATGGGCCCAAACATCAAGCGCTCCCCCGATCAGCTCACTTCAATGTACAGCCCATGGCCTTTCGCCCAATGGGGCATCGACCTTATAGGTCCCTTCTTGAAACGACACCGAGAGTGTAAGTTTGCCATTGTAGGGGTCGACTATTTCACTAAATGGGCTGAGGCCGAACCGCTCAACAAGATCGGCCAAGAGCAAGTCATCAAGTTCATATGGAGAAACATGATATGCCGATTCGGTCTACCCCAGGCCATCATCTCCGACAACGGAAAGCAGTTCGACGGCTTAGAAGTCATGCAATTCTGCGAGAAGTGGGGAATCAAGAAGTTGTTCTCGGCCCCCTATCACCCTCAGACGAACGGGAAGGTAGAAGCCGTAAACAAAATCCTCAAACACACGATTAAAGCACGACTCGAGTCCAGGCAAGGACGATGTCGATGGCTGAGGACGGCGATCTCCGAGGGGATCACCCCATATGTTTTGTGGTCTTATCGAACGACGACCTGAAACTCAACCGGCGAGACTCCGTTCGCCCTCACTTCGAAACGAGCGGTGATCCTCGGAGATCGCCGTCCTCGGCTCATCAGGCCCGAACAAGAGATGACGACAGACAATGATGTGGCCCGGCGGATCGACCTTGACATACTCGAAGAACGACGACTGACCTCAGAAATGAGTAACACAATCCATAAAAGGAGATCTGAGAAGTTCTTCAATTCGAAGGTCAAAGAAAGAAGGTTCCAAGTGGGCGATCTCGTCCTCAAAAAGATCCAGACCCACACAGGTGTCTTTGGTCCGAACTGGGAAGGCCCCTTCAGGATATCTAAGTGGCTAACTAAGGGAGCCTACGAACTTGAACACCCTGACGGCACTCCAGATCAATATCCCTGGAACCCCGTACATCTGAAGAAATACTACCAGCGAAAACTTTGTATTCAGTTTCAAATACCCTATGTACAAGGAATATAATGAAATTTCTTCCTGTCCCATCTATTCTAGCGATCGCCCCACCAGGCATGTCGTGTACCATCGAAGATCATCGTTCAAACATGGCGATCCGAGGTAGAAACAATGCGGCCATGGTCCTGGAGGTCGATGGAATCGACGCCTTTGGCCATGCAAGGTTTCTTTGGGCTGAGATCGCCCGCCCTTCATTTAAATACGAGGCCGGCGTAGCCGAAGGACCCTCCAAACTAATTTGTGGACACGTTCGCACGCCCTCAAGGTACATCATCTAACATGATGTGCCCGGACAAGGCGACGCGTCCCTACCCCATCACAACGTATACCGTCGAAGGTCGCCATCTAATATGCCGACCCGAGGTAGAAAAGTGCTAACAAATCCGCGGACGTAGAGCCGAACAAACCGACGACGCCCCGTGCAAGGACTCCTCCAGACAAAGACCGCCCGCCTTTTGTTTAAATACAAGACGGGCGCAGCCTAACGGAGGACCCTCACAATAATGTGAGTCGCGGGAATATCCCTCGCACACAGAGACAAGGTTGTGGAGGTCGGTCCATCGAACTACGCGACCGTGCACGGTTCCTCAAAATCGGCAAATCTTTAGATAGCTCACCAGACATACTATTTTTGTTCCCTTACTTACAATAAGTAAACAAAAACAAGGGGGCAAAGGAGGGGAGCTAATCCCAAATACGATCGGAAAGAAGGAACCGTACCCGATCAGCTTCGTTCAAACACACGCAGGACGATTGGAATTGTTCAGCAATATTTACAAGTAAGAATTTCCAAACATGTCGATACATTCAACATTCATAAAAATTCGGTCGGGCGAACAAGACATCGGAAGCAATCATACACACACTTGTAAAAATTCGCATGCAAACATTCAAAGGCGATCGTACATAAAAGGAAACAGGTGCGAAAAAGGGAGTATTTTATTCATTATCAAAGTGTTCGTACAATACAAAGCCCGAAGGCAATACAAAGAAAAAGCAAAAAGTTACAAGCAAAGCAAGACAAAGAAATCTCTCAGGGTCCCTCCGGCTGGTCTTCGCCCCCAGGTGGAGGATCGGCACGCGCTCCCCCATCGGCCTCGGGATAAATGAGTTTATCCGGAAAAGGATACCAACTCAAGTCGATCCCCAAGTCGACGAGGTCAAGGATCGGCAGGGAAAACTCCGGATGCAAAGGGTGCTCGAGTGCATAGACCTTGAAGCTCTCCATCAAAGGACCGATCTCGATCCCTACCTTTTTGGTGGCTCGGACAGCGTCGGCATAGGCCACATAATAGGCGAACTCGCCGACGAGTGCCACATTGAGGTAAGGATCGGTCTCGATCGTCTTTAGCTGCCCTTTCAACTCCGTGGTCGTCTTCTCAGCTTCCGCTAGCTCGACTACTTTGGCGGCCATTTCCCCCTTTGCCTTCTCCAGCTCTCCCTTCGCCGCCTCCAGCTCGCTGTTGAGCCGATCCATCGTCGCCTTCAGCCCAGTCACCTCCTCTTGCGAGGCCACGTGCATCCGTCGAGCTTCCTTCTCCTGGTCGCGTAACCGATCGGCCACTTCCTTGGAGCGGCTCAGCTCCTGCTTCATTCGATCGACATCCTGCTTAGCTCGTTTGGCCGTCTCTAAATGATCGTTCTCCATAGCCTGGATCCGGTTAGCAAAATCGACGTTTTGATTCCGAGCGGCCTCAAGGTCTTGATGGAGGCGAGCGTTAGAGGGTCGCCCCTCGTAATCCTTGGCAGCTTGGACGGCCATCGTCGCCGTTTGGAGAGCCACGGCAATGGTCGCCTGCATGGACTCTCCAGACCGCCGACAAGCGATCGCATCGAGATCGGTCGTCCAAGCCTTAGGCAGAGAGGTGATGGCCTTCTGGACGTAAGTAGGGACGTCGAGGGACTTCTGCGGAGATTTGCTCGCCAGGAAATCCAGCACCATCGGCGAGACGTCCAGATCAGCAAGACGGACCCTGCAACATAGACAAAAGAGACAAAGGAGTTAGAATATACCTTACTCAAATTTCCTAACTCAGAAAGATCAATCCGGTCTTACCTGTTGACCAATTCGGGGTCGCGGCCAAAATAGGGCTTACCCCGAGAAGTTTCAGCTTCGGTGATCGCCACCTTTTTCAAGAAACCGGCCGATGACCTGGAGCCGGACGCCGAGGGCCTAGGACAAGCCCCCTCCGCCATCGGAACGGAAGAGACGGGGGGAGTGGCGATCGGCGGCTCCAAGATAGCCAAGTACGCCTCAGCTGTCGGCAGGGACCCCTCCGGCCTCCGCCTCTTGCGGTTGTGCTGGAGTTGTTCCTCCTCTTGAATTTATGGCTTGGCGACCGGCACCACAGCGGGCCTCACCACAGGGGCAGGGCGAGACGACGTCGCAGCCACGCGACCCGTCTTCTTTCCCTGGTGAAGACGACCGATGAGACCAGGGTTAGACATGGCGATCTCCTGCGGTGGTTCGGCGAAGCGGGGAAAATGAATCTCTGTCAAAGAAGGAATTCAGACAAGTTAGACATATACTTCGACATTGCGATCTCTTGGAGACGATCGTCAAGCAAGGAAGAAGTGAGATTTATACCTGGAACTTTCAGATGACGATGGAAGCAAAACAGTCGAGCTCCCAACCGGTGAAGTTCGTGGCTGACTGAGTGAATGTCTTTGTAGGAATCCGACAATGCGCAAATCCGCTCCCAGACGATCAAGAAATCGAAGGGGAGATCGCCGATTGCTAGAACAAGGAATCCTGCAAAAAGGGAAACAAATTAGATCAGTTCAAGGAGTGTCTAAATAAAGGGAGAGTCAAAACCCTTACTCGGATTCCTCTCCCGAAAATTGGTGGAGTTATCCAACTCTTCCTCCGGATTATCGCGAGATGCCGACCTCCATGCACCGCCGACCCAACACCACTTTGCCAGGTCGCCCCGAGCCTTGTTCGGCACCCCAAGGACCACCCTACCCAGGCGACCTTGTATATGATAGCCGCCAATCGATCTCTTCTGCACTGTCAGCTTAAAAAGATAATTCATCTCCATCGCAGAAGGCAAACGAAACAGCCTATGACCGCCGAACAACGTCAATGTACTGATAATCTGCAGCCAGGCGTTCGACATCAACTGGAGAGGCGCCAGATTCCAGGCGACCAGCAGATACGAGACGGCGAACGACAAGGGAAACTACAGGCCGGCCGCCAGGGTCATTTCATTAATGGCGACCATACCCTCGGGAGGCTGGTCGGCGCGTTCATTCTCGGAGGGCACGTGCAGTGAAACATCAGAGGGAATATGATATTTGGCCCTCCAGTGGCTCAAGTCTTTCCGGGTCGCCGAACTCCGGATCTGACCAAGAGTCCATTGAGACGGGTCGGCGGCCCGAAACACCGTCCGCTTCACATGTTCGTAGGGATGAGCGGCGGAGTAAGCTTCGAAATCAAATTCGGGACAGGGCCCGGCAATCCCCTCCATAAGCTTAGCGAAAGCCACATAGGCGGGGCCGAATATGCTATCCCTTTCCCAAGACAACCGCATCAGTTCATCTTCATCCACCGGCGAACCCCCTCGCTCCGCCGTCACCGCAGATCTCGCCACTTCGGCCTCGTTGAAGAGCTCCTCAAGTTCTGCGGGTGCAATCCCCGCACGAATAGCCTCAACGGCCGTTTCCATGTGGAGTCCCACGGGAATTTCCTCCCGGTCCGGCGAAGCCATGGCGGCGGAGGTGCTTCCAGTCTCGAAGGTCTTAGATCCCCCAGACATGTTATAAAAAAATAATAAAGGGGAGAAAGAAGATTTATGTTCTTACCTAAAAGGAAGGACTGTCGGCACAAGGGTCGTCGGAAAATTTTTGCAGAATCTCGGCTAGAAAACGAGGAAGCGTGAAGGGTAGAAATGAAGAAGCCATATCCCCTTTTATAGACAGGAGCAGGGGTCTCTTTGCAAATAGGCGAAGTCCCGAGGGTTGGAGTGCAACCGTCGGGGGGGCACATTAAATGCAACCCCTTGAATCCCGCATACGCGTCTTTTCAATGGCACGCCAGGCGACAAGTCTGAAAAACCGTTGGACTCCCCCAATGGTAGCGCGACGCGTGTCCTTACAGCGTTTCGAGAGCCCGCCTTCATTTCCCACTGCTCTTAGCGCAAAATTAGATCGCGTGATCGTCTAAACACTGGCGATCGCCAACAGTGCCACCTCATCCCGTGTTTTTCAACATCGAAGTGAGCTGGGGGGCAATTGTTGTGCGTCGATTAATACGCCTCGATAGCAATCAGCATAATGATCTCTGAGCCAACCATAGAAGACGGCATAATGATCTTAGAGCCACCCACGGCGATCGTCTTTTGGTATCTGGCGATCGTCTATGATGTCCAACCAGAGACGATCGTCTCGTGCCACGTATAAATCCAGCATCCGTCAAATTCATCGAAGACCGAATCTTGGACTGTGACCCACGTGCAGATCCACAAAAGGCGCCGATAGATAAGACCTTTGACCCCAGCCTGTCACCTACCTCACCTACCGACAGGGACGCCGAAAGTTGTAAAGTGGGTCCTCCCCGGACAGCGACTCAGGAGGCGTGCAGGCTTCCCATTGGCTCACACAGCTGGCCTCCAGCAGCAGCCCCAGACTTTAAGGGAACAGCCCCACGTGGCAGGACGATCGGCCATCTTATTATAATATAAAAACGGCGGTCGCCCGCGATCGCCGGAGAGGTCCCAACAACCTTGTCTCCTATAAATAGGAGGCTCATAACACGGCACCAAGGACAGAATGACATCATCGTGAATACAGTGAAAGATATACTGAAAGAGAGATACATTCTCATACACTGAACATCAATAGCAAGAACTCACAGAGCTTCATATCTGGTTCTTCCGGCAATCTACACGCTCCACAACTTAGATAACTAGAAGTATTTACACTCATTGTAATAGATTCTAACATTAATATTTGTACTCAACAGTATACTTATTAATAATATCTCGCGAGAGCATTCAAGCCCGGGACTAACAACCCCGGCAATTCTTGTGTTATTTACTTTTCTCGCGGAAGTGTTCTCGCATTTGTTTGCTATCCATCCATTCCAGCAATATCTATCTCCGGATACAGGTCTTCGATACAGGTTGATGCCTCAATTCTTAGATACAGTTTCCTTACTGTATTGAGGATTGGCATATATGTCAAAACCTCTTATCAACACAATTCGATACTGGGCTTGATTATCCCGGCTGATTCGATACAGGGTTTCTGTTTTCCCAACAAGAACTACTACATTGAAGAAGCTGGTTTTGGGGTCAATCTATAATCATGGAATAGTCGATTTGGAGAGGCTTAATAAAATTGCTAAGGGTCAATCAGAAGTTTAAAAAACTATTCACATAAGGTCAAATTTATATCTAATTCCCTAGAACATACCCACAACTTTAAAACGCTTTCATTTTGAGTGGGTCACCGGTAGGGCTGTTACTGGGCCGGATAAATCCGAGACCCACCCAATAACCGAACCGAAAAACTCGAAACCTGGACTCACCCAGAAGTTAACGAGATGGATACGGAAAATGAAATTGAAACCGAAACCGATAAGAAATCGGACCGCTAACCTAAAAAAATACCCGGTAATTTTTCGTTTTAATTATACATACCACCAAACAGCCCCTTAGACTCATGGTATATATATATATATAAAAGAAGATATAGGTTTGGAAACCCTAATCTCTTCATTTACTCCCACCCGCCGCCTCCTTCCTGTCGGCTGTCCCTCATTCTCTCAAATCTCACCCTCAAAAACTCCCTGCCTCTCACCCCCTCATGGCCTCACCTCACCGGAAGAAAAAACTCCCTGCCTTTCACGTTCGCCCTCAGCTCATCGAAAAAAAAACTCCCTGCCTCTCAACCTCACCTACCTCTCGTCCGAAGTCTTGCTCTTAGACCTTCACTCCGACCGAACGAAGAGGGCGCTGGAAGCCTGGAAGTGTGCTGGCTCTGGAATCATCGTCTACTTCGGAATCCTTGGCAGCCTCCAGTTCGGAATCCTTGGCAGCCTTCGGAATCCTTGGCAGCCTACAGTTTGAAATCCAGTTCGGCTCCCTTGTATGGTCTTCAATCTTCATCTTATATCATAATCAATACATAATACTTGCTTGAATTTTGGGGGGATTTAATTTTTGGGGTTATGCAGTTAACAATTTTTAGGGTTTGGGCCTGGATTCATGATTATAAGTTAATGACGTTATAATGAGTTAGTTTTTTCAGTTCTTGAATGATAATAAATTATAAATTATGTATAAATAATCAGATTAAACTGTCAGAAACTAAATTTGTTGATTTATTTAAATTATGTAAAAAAATCAGATTATAAATTCAAGAAACTGAAAAAAAAAGCAGAAACTAAAGCAATATTAATCTGAATTATAAATTTATTTGTTGATTTATTAATCTGATTATTTATAAATCATCATCAACATGATTTATTAATCTGATTATTAAACTCAGTAAGGTTTTGGTTTTGGTGCTTCAGTAAGCTGTTTCAATAACCTTTATGATGTTTCATTATGCAATTTCAATAAGTACAGTAGATTTAAGCACCAGGTATAGTAGATTTAAGCACCAGCTTCAATATTTTTAGGTATAAAATGGTTTCATTATTTTTAGGTATAAAATGGTTTTTATCCTTTATGCTGTTTCATTAACCTTTCATTATGATGTTTGTTTCATTAAGCTTTATGTGATGTTTCATTATTTTTAGGTATAAAATGGTTTCATTATGTTGTTTCATTAACCTTTATGATGTTTCATTATTTTTAGGTATAAAATAGTTTTTATCACATGGGCTTATATGTCCATGTATCCTCATGGTGATGATGCTAAAGAAAATAAAGAGTTGGTGTCAAAGAACATATACTCTTTGTTTGATGAGTACGAAAAAACATACAAGAAAGATGATGGAATGCAAAGTTATAGTAAACAAGTTGGTGCTAGTTCAACATCTGGGTTGGGAAAAAGAAGTTTTGAGATGTACTTAGATAGTGTCGAGGTAGTTGATAAGGCGAAGTCTGATCTTGATTATTATCTTGAAGAGAAACCCCTTAAATTTCAAGTTGGTGTGAATAAGTTTAATGTCTTACAATGGTGGATGGCTAACGAACCAAAATATCCAATTCTTAGTAAGATGGTGAAGGACATTCTCTCCATTCCCATCACAAGTGTTGCTTGAGCGGCGTTTAGTCTTTGGTAAAAGAATTATTGATCCAAAAAGATCTTCTATGAAAGTTGAGACTGTTGAGATGCTTCTTTGTGGAGGTGATTGGGTGAAAGAGCTGTATGGAATCAAGAAAGGACACGAGCGAAGTATTGTATGTATTTCTTCATTTCCTTTTCCCTTTAGTGTTGCAAATATTTTCTTTCGTCTAATGTTTTAACTTTTGGAATGTAGCTTCAACAAGAAGAAGATGTGCAGTTAGAATACGACTTCACCAATGTAATAGTCTTATTGTTTTGATTTATATGTTTTTTTAATTTGAATTGTAAATGTGTGATACTAATTTCTTTCATATGTTATTGTTGATTCATTGTAGGAATGTCTGGGACTGGGAGCAACTACTTCAACCACTTGAGTCAAGATATGTTGTTGGCTTGGAGTATTAATTTAGGTCTTGTTTTATAAAAGATGGCAGAAGGCACAACAAAGTGGTTGAATTTTTTTTTTGGTTCCAGTGGTTGAATTTTTTGTTTTGGTCAGTTCCAGTGGTTGAATTTGGTGTTGATTTGCTAGTTTTTTCGATCTTTTCCGAATTTATTACATCATATGTCTTTTCCAGTAGTTGAATTTTGTGCTGATTTCTTACGTTTGTTTCTCACCTAATTATTAGCAGTTCCGAGTTCTTGCTTAAATTTCTGGAGTTTACTTGTACGTGAGAAATCATTTAAGTTTTTTCATAAATTTAAAGAATGAATGGGAAAAAAAATTAGGTCTTGTTTTGTTTTTATTGCAAATTGCAGAATTTTCAAGTTTTATTCTGTCCAGATTTCGGGTTTTGGGTTCGGGTATCCGGTCCGGTTCCAAACTGATTTTTCTTATCGAGCTGGACCGGATACCCGCCCGGTAACTACCGGTTTGGTCTCGGGTTTGAAATTTGGACTGATAGACTTATCGGTTCGGTTCGGGTTTATCCGATAAGCTTATCGGGTCGGGATCGGGTAAGTCAAAATCCGGACCGGACCGACCCGATAACAGCCCTAGTCACCGACGAGCTGCGGTTCTTGGCCCCGCTTCGACTCTTCCCTCATCGGAGTAAGATAACTGAATGCTTGATTCATAATTAGAAATACAACACATATAAATATAGATATATAGTGGGCTTTAGGTAAACCCTAAATCTAGTGGGCTAAGCCCAACTATACTCTGCACAAGTTAAAGAGCCTGGGTCCCATCATAATTTCAAACATATACTCAGAAAATATGACCTAGAGAGATCGTCAGACAAGAAGATATTATAATATGCAAAGTAGCAATGGAAGAGAATGTTGCTGATCCACTTACCAAGCCTCTCTGACAAGGAAATCATGAAGAGCATGCTAGATCGATAGGACTAAAAGTGATGAATGAATGGTCCTAGTGGATTGTTGGGAATAGTGCCCTAGGATATTAGATGTGTCTAGATTTGTAATTGTCACATTTAAATAAAGTTATTTGATATCACCTATTTCTCGTTGATTATTGTAATGTGTGCATGTTTTAATATTATAATAATCGAACAATATTTATTCACGAATAATAAGATTATACATATATCCCTGGTCCAATCACGTAGAGTGGAGACTCAAGTGATTAATATGGTATAAGTTTGATTGATAATCATCGGATGATTATGCGTATAGTACATATCAAACTTATGGGTATTGGTTGGAGAACGCAATACTGGACAGACCCGTATTGAGATCAGTGCATGGAAATGTCATTAGTGAATCTCAGTATAATAGTACATCAATAAATCCTTGAACCTGAGATTATCATAGAGTCCAACATGATAACTGCTATGCCTTGACGTAATCCAACGTCATATGAAACATGGTGATCATAAATGTTAGCAATCGGGATTAGTGGGAGTCATGTAGAGGGCAATGAAGATTTAAGATGGGGATTTGTCCCTCTCTTTAGGGAGACAAATATCTGTTGCCCCCCCCCCCCCCGATAAATAGGACTAAAGGAAACGCATGGTCATGCTCAAATGAAGAGTCATTTAATTCAATCAGTCTACTTAAGATCGAGAAAGCATTTGAACATAATAAGTATGACAGTTTTAATGACTTAGTTCAAATATGGTATCGCGTGACAAAAAGATTTGACACGTTAAATGGTTTAATGAACTATAAACTTATATTATTTGGGTAGTCATGATGTCTTACTAGAGACCGCTTTTATCATTTAATAAGGTATTAAATAATTGCCAACATAATATAAGTATTTGGGGTCACACATACGACAATTAAAGACAAATAGGAATAATAAATAGGTATCATATTGAATATTATATTTATTAAAAAAATTAAATAATAAGTAATGTATAATATAAGATACTGTCTGTCATATTATTTAATTATATCAATTGGGAATGGCAAATATAATATAAGTTTTTCAAGGATAATTCAATGGGCTAGAATGCCCAAAAATTTCAGGTAATTACGCAGAACATTATAACGCCGTGGGCCCCACGCCAGAAGCCACCAGGCTAAAAACCATTTACAAAAACGTCAAAAGTTGATGACGGTAATATTTCAAAAACTCACAGAAGCCATTTAGAAAATAATAAATACCGTCATAAGAATTTCGCCAAAACGATCAAGGCCGTAATGCCAAAAACTCGGTTAAGGAATCGGTTTTCGAAATAAAACTCAGTCGGTAAAATACCGAAATCCATTACGAAAGAACTCACGCAGCGGATAAAAGAAATACAGTTCGACATATGCACGGTCCGGCAACAATACTCATCATACGAACGAAATATGAGAGTCAAATAGTCACGTATCAAGAAATCAAAATCCATAAGAGGATCCCGTCACTTAACAAATAATCATAAAAATAGCTCGTGTCACACGAGGCTCAACACAAAGAAGGGAGACTTACAGCCACAAGTTGCACGAAGATGATGATCGCCCACGATACTAATCACGACCAACAAACTCAGACGACGCGTCGCGACACGACTCAGTCAGATAAAATCCGACGAGACAAAAACTCAATAGACACCACTGACCCGACAGCCTAGGTTTCCACAACCTAAGCTCCGATACCATTTCTGTAACACCCCCAATCCACTCAGGGATATTACACGTCGTAGACCCTCTCCTCGAGGATCTACCAGGCTGGTAACAACATTTAACATCTCGACAATGCCTTCAAGGCAAAAATGACTCAGTAGACCGATTTGGTCTTTCAATAAATACATACAACTCGAATACAACTCATGCCCACGCAGGGGTCAAAATACAACCACACCCGTACAACGGGAAAAATATAGCAGCGGAAAATAAAGTACAACTATACCAAATACGACATCAACGGGTCCTCATGTGATTAGTATCGTTCATCTTTCATCATCCTTCATGCCGACCCTGTGCTCTGCTCCAAAACCTGAATGCAATCTGAGACATCCACCCCCCGAATACTCGGGGGTTAGCAAAACTCCATTGTTTTGCTAGTGCAAGTATAAAATACGAAAACAAGCCATACATATCATACTCCACAAAAACAGAATAATCGCGAATATACTTCCCGAGAAAATTCACTTGATCAAACCATTCAAAACGTGAAAGGTAGGAAATAACCCAATGTCCATATTACAAAACATTTTACGATCTCGGGAGTTTAGAAAACATTTGGGATATAAGAATTCTAAAACCTTTCGAAAACATTTAGGGACACAGCCCAAAAGTCATTTTCCAAAATTCAAGTTCCGGTAACAATACGCGAGGTCCACAACCCATTTCACAAAACACGGGTCCGTGACCCAAATCACAAATCACATGTTCCTAAGGATTATTCGTGTCCCGTGCTAACAAGCCACGAACCTCGGATGCTCGAAGAACAAACCCGAGTGAATAACCCAATAGGAAAAACATATCAAATCACATGTCTCCACGACACGAATATCACAACCAAACCACAACCATAAGTTATCCGGCATCGCGCTAACAAGCCATGAACCTCGGAGTCCCGCAAGACATACCCGATGATAACCCCACAAGTTATCCGGCATCGGGCTAGCAAGCCACGAACCTCGGAGTCCCATGAAGACATACCGTATTGGATAACCCTACGGTTTCGCCCGACCCATACTAGCAAGTATGGATCCCGGAGATTCAACAATCCTACCCGGAGGCACATCACATACAACAAGCACACAACAATAGTCGATTATCAAGACAAGCCACATTAAGCATCACAACCTCCTTTCAAAGGAGTAACGACTAACATCGCATCATGTCGAATACCCACCGAACAAACATACAATTCAATACACAATCCTCGGCAAGCAATTATGGTCTATTATATTCACTCAATGCGATTATAACGTCTCTCAACGTACGAAACTAACACACATATTCCGAGAACATATCCATTCACGAAGTATTCGAATTATCATTGAAAGACAATATTTATCGAGGACATACCGATCCTTTTTAACGTTCATTAAACATTGGATTTCGCATAAAAATTATTTATCAATAATTATGCCGATGAAATATGAAATGTATGGGCAAGATACTTGCCTCAAAATCGGTACGCAAGTATTCCGACGAACACGGCTCAACCGGAAAGCTTCGAAATGCCCGATGCTATCGAAAAGGAAGACGACAACGAACGGAAGGGTTCAACTCGGTTTCTTCGTAAGAAACTCGACCCTAACATCATATAATTAATAAATCAATGATCATACGATGAGGAATAATCGTAGAACGCCCGAAAACCCTCTATAACATTTCTAGGACACCTTCAAGGCGTCGGTCAAGAACTCGACCCAAATAACGAATCGATACGATCCAACCATGGAATAACAAGGGAAAAGATATAAAACATCTAAATAATCATCAATCCATCACAATCCTAAGTTAAATCGGATTAAAACGGATGAAAATAACCAAAACACCCAAATTCCCCAAAACTAGATTTCTAGGAAATCGACTGATCAGTAGATCGGAGGATGTTATAGGACGGATGATTGATGATATGAACCTCCAAACTTCATGTATATGTTGTTAAACAACATGGCTTCAAGCTTAGAACACGCCCAGCTGCGGAAGAGGAGAAGAAGAAGGTGAAAAATGGCAAGAAAAACGTCTGCAGGGCCTTATATAGGGTTGGCGCCTGCCGGGCTGCGGCCGTGCCGATCGGCACGGTCGTGTCGCCGGTGGCCGGACAGGGACTCGGCCGTGTCTGCCCGGACACGCGGCGCGCGGAGGGCCTTCCGGCGATGACCCGTCCAAGCGGCGACTTCGGCATGACTCGGCCGTGTCACGGAACACGGTCGGGCGTGTCGGCGATCGGTTACAGCTTATCCGAAAGAGTTCGCGCAGGCCGTGTCGGGACGACACGGTCGGAGTCTGAGACAGAAACTTTCGGCATTTCCGGGACGAAATGCAGCCGGGCCGTGTCGGACGACACGGCCGAGTTCGGCCGCGGTGATCGGCCAATAACGAGCGGGTGAGCTAAAGCGGCCATAACTCTCTCGTCCAGGACTCGATTGACTCACCGTTTGAACCATTGGAAAGCTAACTCGATGCTCTATAATATTGCAAGATTTAGAATTTTTGGAGTTACCAAAAATTAATGGTGACTTTACAAAGTCGAACTCCACGTGAAAAATTCGATTAAGGACACGGAACTCAACAAAAGCGATCACAAAGCGAACTCGGACGTCAAAAAGTGCAGAATTAATCATTCTCGGAAATGATGAAACGGTCAGGAGCGAGTCGTCAAGACGAACTTCCGCCGAAAAATAAAATTACCGAAATTCGAAATTGCGGATATTACATTCTACCCTCCTTAAAAGAAGTTTCGTCCCGAAACTTAAAACAAGTAGGAGGGAGCAATATACCCGCCAGGAAAACTCGACGAGATACACAAAAATAGAAAACTCGCGTCCAACGGCGAAACGCTGCAAGAAACGCAAAGAGACATACGGCGTGAAAACACGCTCCACGACGACCAACACAATGTCGCCGTTAGGGATACAATAGAACCAACAAATGACAAGCGTCATCAAACGGATAATATAGCCAAGTCAATTATCCGACAATCACAAAACACAACGAACGAAAGTCAGTATGATTGACCAACCCAACGGTACATCAATCGAAACGCGAGCCAATCGCTGAACTAATACTGAATTCCACCGCCCAAGGGTTAGAAGATCGAAAACGAGACTAATTTCCAAACTTAAGGGAATTAGGAAGGATCCTGAGTGCTCAATGATCACGAAACGAGGACAAAAACCGAACAAACAAACGACCGAACCACAACGGTCGAGACAACAAAAGCGAACAATCATGTTCGAATCACGAAGAACAATAAAATTCAAACAACAACTCCAAGGTTCACATCTCGACTCGAGACAATATATGATCCGGTGAAAACAACAACGTATGCATTCACATAAGATCCACATGAAAGGGAATAGAAATTGAAAAGTCACAACGACAAACGAGTTATTTCGAAACGCCACACTCGTTCGATCAATGAAAGCAAGGGATAGGGCAAGCTCAAAAATGTTAACGAACATAAACGAGTCGACAGAGTCGAAAATATAGAAGTTCAAAATCTAATCCACTTCGAATAAGAGAACTAGTAAAACCAGATGATGTCACTTCCGAACAAGGTTCACAAGAATCGAACCGAACTCGAAAAAGTCACGATAAGCAGTTGACCCAAAACAAGATCGAGCTCGTTCGAGCGACGAAACCGAAATACGTAACAAGTTCGTAAAGTATCAACGAACACGAGCGAGTCGATAGACTCGAGAAAGAGAAAATGCGAGTCTAAAAACAACACGGGTACTACATTCGACCTCTTATAAAAGAAGGTCGCCCGCAACTCACAACAAATGAAATCAAGGTGACGACACAACAAGCAACCGATGTAAACATCCTTCAAAGGCCTCTCAAAGCCGATTCCGATGATCTTTGAAGCGCGAACTTCGAAAGTCTCGGTAGCCACCCGCAAATCAATTCGGTGTCCCTCGAGTCCACACTTGAAATGTGTTACCGACGAGAAGGACAGTTACGTGCATGCCCAGAACATCACGGTTGAAACGCCTCGGCTCGGCATACCGAAAATACGGATGCTAGATACAATGGAACTAACACCGCAAAACAACATACCGGAGATGCCAACTCGGATAACATATCAACGCATACAAAAATCACAACAACAACGGCATCGTTCGACGATTACTACATTTCAAACGATAGCCGCACACAACCATAAACATCATGAAACGATCACCAATGTGCATAAACGCATAAAAATCCAAGCTTTAATAGCCACACAAAGTGCGATAACACGCAAGCCACCACGAAATGGCAACAATAAAGATCGTCATCACACCTCCCACAATGGGCTAACAAAACATATGCGTGGCGAACGACTCAACGTTCACACCACCAATTCAATCACAATTCGGAGGGCTAACACCCTAACAACAATACCAACATCATACACACCTTCTCCGACCACAAGCACGAAATGATGGGTTTTAAAAACGAAAACCACCCTTTTGAAAATAGTTTGGAAACACCACTTGATCTTGAGTATCACTTTACAAAAAGTAGTGCAAACATTGTTATCGAGACTTTGAAAATCGTCTTGCGTTTGAACAAAAATGAGGACACCTTCTCTTAGTGAAAGACTTTCAGAATATTCGACCCTCGGGTCTAAGTAAAAGTGTTTATAAAACATTGAAAATATCTCAAAACATTTTGGTCCCCGAGTTAGAAGAATTTTGAAATATATTGTGGCACCTTGGACGTACCACGAGAAAATAATTCATTTTAAAAGTACGCCTCGAAATTTATTTTCTAAGATACTCAAGTTTTTCAAGGATAATTCAATGGGCTAGAATGCCCAAAAATTTCAGGTAATTACGCAGAACATTATAACGCCGTGGGCCCCACGCCAGAAGCCACCAGGCTAAAAACCATTTACAAAAACGTCAAAAGTTGATGACGGTAATATTTCAAAAACTCACAGAAGCCATTTAGAAAATAATAAATACCGTCATAAGAATTTCGCCAAAACGATCAAGGCCGTAATGCCAAAAACTCGGTTAAGGAATCGGTTTTCGAAATAAAACTCAGTCGGTAAAATACCGAAATCCATTACGAAAGAACTCACGCAGCGGATAAAAGAAATACGATTCGACATGTATACCCAAAGAACAATACTCATCATACGAACGAAATATGAGAGTCAAATAGTCACGTATCAAGAAATCAAAATCCATAAGAGGATCCCGTCACTTAACAAATAATCATAAAAATAGCTCGTGTCACACGAGGCTCAACACAAAGAAGGGAGACTTACAGCCACAAGTCGCACGAAGATGATGATCGCCCACGATACTAATCACGACCAACAAACTCAGACGACGCGTCGCGACACGACTCAGTCAGATAAAATCCGACGAGACAAAAACTCAATAAACACCACTGACCCGACAGCCTAGGTTTCCACAACCTAAGCTTCGATACCATTTCTGTAACACCCCCAATCCACTCAGGGATATTACACGCCGTAGACCCTCTCCTCGAGGATCTACCAGGCTGGTAACAACATTTAACATCTCGACAATGCCTTCAAGGCAAAAATGACTCAGTAGACCGATTTGGTCTTTCAATAAATACATACAACTAAAATACAACTCATGCCCACGCAGGGGTCAAAATACAACCACACCCGTACAACGGGAAAAATATAGCAGCGGAAAATAAAGTACAACTATACCAATACGACATCAACGGGTCCTCGTGTGATTAGTATCGTTCATCTTTCATCATCCTTCATGCCGACCCTGTGCTCTGCTCCAAAACCTGAATGCAATACAGACATCCACCCCCCGAATACTCGGGGGTTAGCAAAACTCCACTGTTTTGCTAGTGCAAGTATAAAATACGAAAACAAGCCATACATATCATACTCCACAAAAACAGAATAATCGCGAATATACTTCCCGAGAAAATTCACTTGATCAAACCATTCAAAACGTGAAAGGTAGGAAATAACCCAATGTCCATATTACAAAACATTTTACGATCTCGGGAGTTTAGAAAACATTTGGGATATAAGAATTCTAAAACCTTTCGAAAACATTTAGGGACACAGCCCAAAAGTCATTTTCCAAAATTCAAGTTCCTAGAACAATACGCGAGGTCCACAACCCATTTCACAAAACACGGGGTCCGTGACCCAAATCACAAATCACATGTTCCTAAGGATTATTCGTGTCCCGTGCTAACAAGCCACGAACCTCAGATGCTCCCGAAGAACAAACCCGAGTGAATAACCCAATAGGAAAAACATATCAAATCACATGTCTCCACGACACGAATATCACAACCAAACCACAACCATAAGTTATCCCGGCATCGCGCTAACAAGCCACGAACCTCGGAGTCCCCGCAAGACATACCCGATGATAACCCCACAAGTTATCCCGGCATCGGGCTAGCAAGCCACGAACCTCGGAGTCCCCGCAAGACATACCCGTATTGGATAACCCTACGGTTTCGCCCGACCCATAGCAAGTATGGATCCCGGAGATTCAACAATCCTACCCGGAGGCACATCACATAGAACAAGCACACAACAATAGTCGATTATCAAGACAAGCCACATTAAGCATCACAACCTCCTTTCAAAGAAGTAACGACTAACATCACATCATGTCGAATACCCACCGAACAAACATACAATTCAATACACAATCCTCGGCAAGCAATTATGGTCTATTATATTCACTCAATGCGATTATAACGTCTCTCAACGTACGAAACTAACACACATATTCCGAGAACATATCCATTCACGAAGTATTCGAATTATCGTTGAAAGACAATATTTATCGAGGACATACCGATCCTTTTTAACGTTCATTAAACATTGGATTTCGCATAAAAATCATTTATCAATAATTATGCCGATGAAATATGAAATGTATGGGCAAGATACTTGCCTCAAAATCGGTACGCAAGTATTCCGACGAACACGGCTCAACCGGAAAGCTTCGAAACGCCCGATGCTATCGAAAAGGAAGACGACAACGAACGGAAGGGTTCAACTCGGTTTCTTCGTAAGAAACTCGACCCTAACATCATATAATTAATATATCAATGATCATACGATGAGGAATAATCGTAGAACGCCCGAAAACCCCTCTATAACATTTTACCGGACACCTTCAAGGCGTCGGTCAAGAACTCGACCCAAATAACGAATCGATACGATCCAACCATGGAATAACAAGGGAAAAGATATAAAACATCTAAATAATCATCAATCCATCACAATCCTAAGTTAAATCGGATTAAAACGGATGAAAATAACCAAAACACCCAAATTCCCCAAAACTAGATTTCTAGGAAATCTGACCTGATTCGGTAGATCGGAGGATGTTATAGGACGGATGATTGATGATATTGTAACACCCCAAAATAAGCGGATATTACAGTGCCGTAGATCCCCAACTGGGACCCACCAGGCAAATGAAAATGAATGAATTACACAAGATAAATGTAGTACCGAACTACATTACAACAATAATTACTCCGATGAGGAGTTTAATTACAACACACCAAGACAATACCGAATACTAGTGTATTTTATATGAAGATAAAATACACAACACTGAATGAAACGGAGTATTCAAATGAAAGTCTGCAGCGGAAAATAAAGGACAATAACATGAATAACTGAAAGATCGGGGCCCCTACTAGTATCACTAGGACTCCTCGTCACCGTGCTCTCCCGTGCTTTAGCCTTGCCATGACACGAAAAACAAAATCCCCAAACGGGTCGCTTAAATGTAACAACAATCCTCAAGAGTTGAAAATACACAATCATGATTATATCTGAAATTATGAAATATCCTGTCGAAACATACGCAATCAAACATGCTATATGATTCAACTAACAGTACGGCTCAAAGGAAATGGCGCCACACTACGCCCGGATGGAAATGTGTCCGTGCACAAGCCACCAACGATCAATACACGCGTGGTCTTGTACCTAATCAGTCTCACGAGACACATAGACTCGTGTGCACACCCGATGTGAGGTCAACAACCAACACACGACCATAATGTGCCCGACATGAAAATCCTACACATACCAACCGGCACGCCAGTATGACCCGGAATGCCACGATGTAACAAAAGTGACATCGAAAATGAATAATGACTCACCGAGATGGAATGGTAATGAAATAAATGACAGCTCAATGAAAGGATTGGAACCGTCGTTCCTTATGACTGAAACGATTAATTGATAACAACAAGTTTTGATACGGTTAATATAATGATGAATGAGTTATGATTATGAATGAACAACAACAAAAGGTATGAATATCCTTTTAACCGAGTAAGAATTAACTTACACAATACCGGTGAAAATTATCCTTCCACGAACAACGTCCTAAATGAAGTGTCGATTACGAACAACCTTAATTCAATACAATTACCAACAATCCGATCAATACACGAATTAAACATGAATATAACGAATTCCAAACGTCGATACGACTAAACCAAGTCTATAGAGACATTAAATCAAACACGTTGTGTCCAAACTCCGATTGTTTACAATCAAACCTCAATATACCAATATCAAAATCCCCAAGAAGTGTTTCAAACCAACAAAACATCTCCAATACGATCAATAATCCATTATGAATATCCAAAATGTGATTATAACAACAATTAGTCGAAAATCCCCAATTCGACTCGATTTTCAACGTGTTCTTGAATAATTCCTCAATAATCCAATGAATCCTTATACAAACTCATAATCATATACATATCCCTTCATATAACATGATTATAACGTCCAAAACATCATATCTCAACACAAAATCGAAGTCCGAAGTGTTGAAGAATTTACCTCTTGAAGATCCAACCAATTCGATCCGATGAAAACGTGTAAAAACGACTATCCAAGCTTCCCAAATGATTGAAGGTGATGAAAATACACACTCAAATGATAATTGATGAAGAAATCTCTCCCTCAAGTTATTCTCTCTCGGTTGCGGTGAAGAAGATGGAAAAAATGGAAGAAATGATCTCAAAATGCTCAAAAATGAATTTATAGGGGTTGACTCGGCGGCCGGACTCGGCCGTGCCCGCGACACGGTCGCGGCGCGCATCCGCCGGCAGGACTCGACCGTGTCCCGCTTGACACGGTCGCGGCGCGAAGGGGCCTACCGACAATGACCCGTCCGCGGCGCCGGCATTGACTTCGGCCGTGTCACGGCACACGGCCGGCCTCTGGCGACAGTTCGCCTATCCGGAAGGGTGCGACTCGGCCGTGCTGCGACACGGTCGGGTCCTGAGGCGACACTTCGCATTATCCGGACGAGTGCAGCACGGCCGCGGTTCGGCGACACGACCGAAGTCCGGCCGGCCGTGATCGCCAAAATCGAAAAATGAGCGGGTGAGCTAAAACGACCATAACTCTCTCGTCCGGACTCGATTGACTCACCGTTTGAACCATTGGAAAGCTAACTCGATGCTCTATAATATTGCAAGATTTAGAATTTTGGAGTTACCAAAAATTAATGGTGATCTAACAAAGTCGAACTCGTATGAGGAAAGTTAAAACAATGAACAATAATGATACACAACTCGAAGTTTTTCCGAACGGTGAACACGGTGAATGAATATGATTGATGAATGATTATAAATGAGTGAAAATCCACTGAGTGACAATCACCGAATGAAATTACTGAATGATAATGACTGAATTACAACCGGGTATTACATACACCCCCCCTTAAAAGAGTTTCGTCCCCGAAACTAAGGGTCAAACAACTCGGGATAACACTCCCGCATATTCTCCTCGGTTTCCCAAGTGGCCTCTCCGACTCCGTGTTTAGACCACTAAATCTTGACCAAACGGATTGTCTTGTTCCTCAACTGTTTGATTCGCCGCTCTAACACTCGTACAGGACGCTCCTCGTACGAATGATCATCCGCGATCTCGATTTCGTCGAACTGAAGTATGTGACTCGGGTCGGCAACATACTTCCGCAACTGAGAGACGTGAAACACATTATGAATCCTGCTCAAAGCCGGAGGTAAAGCCAATCGATAAGCTAACTCGCCTACTCGATCCAAAATTTCAAACGGTCCAATGAATCTTGGGCTCAACTTCCCCCGTTTTCCGAAATGGAAAAATACCTCGACTCGGGGTTACCTTGACCAAAATATGGTCACCCGTCTCGAACTCTAGTGGTCGACGACGATTATCTGCATATGATTTCTGTCGACTCTGAGTTGTCAACATACGACTCTTGATCAAAGCTACCTTCTCCCAGGCGGCTATAAGCATATCGGGCTCGGTGCCGATTGATTCGACAAGTCATCCCAACACAAGGGAGATCGACAACGACCGTACAAGGCCTCGTAAGGTGCCATCTTAATGGAAGCATGCCAACTATTATTATACGTGAACTCGATCAATGGTAGTTGGGCTTCCCAATCGTCCTTCCAATCGAGGACGCATGCCCTCAACATGTCCTCTAATGTCTCAGATAGTCCTCTCGATTGTCCGTCTGACCGAGGATGAAAGGCGGATCGAGATTGAGCCGAGTTCCCATAGCCCGATGAATCGATTTCCAAAAATATGACACAAACCGTCCGTCACGATCGGAAACGATACTTTTAGGAGTACCGTGCAGTCTCACTATCTCTTTGATGAATAGCTGGGCAAGTCTCTCGGGACCCCACGTATCCTTGATCTCAAGGAAATGAGCTGATTTAGTTAAGCGGTCCACAATCACCCAGATCGTATTCATGCCACGACGACTCGTCGGCAAACTCGTGTTGAAATCCATAGAAATGTCTTCCCACTTCCACTCTGGAATAGGAAGAGTTTTCAGCATACCCGCCGGTCGCTGATGTTCAATCTTGACTTGTTGGCAAGTTAAGCATCTCGAAACAAATTCCGCGACTTCGCTCATATTACTCCACCAAGAATTTTGTTTCAAGTCTTTGTACATCTTCTTGGACCCGATGAACGTAATAAGGGGTAGCATGAGCTTCTCTCAAAATAGAGTTTTTCAACTCGTCATTCGCCGGTACGCACAACCGGTTCTTAAACCTCAAAAGTTCATCCTCGTGGACCACGAATCCAGGGGCTTTCCCCTGAGCCACATCTTCACGGATGCGCATCAATGCTGGGTCTGAACTCTGATTCTCTCTGATTACCTCCTCAAGTGACGATGATATCTCTAACATACAAAGTTGTCCCTGAACTCGCTGAAGCGGACCTCGATCTCGGTCTAAGGAATTCTGTTGAAGCTTCTTCGAATCAAGCAAACGAGCAAGCATCTGCTCCCGCACGGACTTACGACTCAAGGCGTCGGCGACAACGTTCGCCTTGCCCGGGTGGTAAAGGATCTTAATATCATAATCCTTGATTAGTTCTAACCAACTCCTCAGACGCATATTTAACTCCTTCTGAGTAAATATATACTTTAAACTCTTATGATTGGTGAATATCTGACAGGTAACGCCATACAGATAATGACGCCAAATTTCCAACGCGAAAACCACGGTTGCTAGCTCCAGATCGTGGGTTGGATAATTGACCAACTAATCCGAGGAAACATCGGATTTACTTAATATCTTTCGGAGGTTGCCAATCTCGGATAGCCTCCGTCTTCTGAGGGTCGACACGAACTCTGTCAGATGAAATTACATGTCCGAGAAAGTCACTTCGGACCTCCAGAACTCAATTTGGAAAACTTTCCATAAAGTTGCTCTCGTCTCAACACGTCGAGAACCTGATGAAGATGAACCTCGTATTCCTCTCGGCTACGAGAATAAATCAAAATGTCGTCGATGAAGAAAACAACAAACTGATCCAAAAAGTCGATGAAAACCCGATTCATTAACCCCCATGAATACCACAGGTGCAATAGTTAGCCCGAACGGCATAACTACGAACTCATAGTGACCATAGCGTGTATGAAACGCTGTCCTCGCGATATCCGACTCTCGAATCCGCAACTGGTGATATCCAGATCTTAAGTCGATCTTGGAAAATACTGAAGCTCCCTGAAGTTGATCTAAAAGATTATCAATACGAGGTAAAGGATACTACTCTTGATCATCACCCTGTTCAACTCCTAGTAATTAATACACACACGAGACGAGCCATCCTTCTCCTTGACAGATCACACTGGTGCTCCTCACGGGGACGCAATCGGTCGGAGATAACCTTTCTCGAACTATTCCTCAAGTTGAATCTTCAACTCCCGCATTACTCGGGGTCATCCGATACGGTGCCTTCGATAAAGGGGACGCACTGCTCCAACTCACTCCTGAATTCCCTTACTCTATGTGAAGGCAACCAGATAACTCGTCTGGAAATACATCGTCAATCGATGACAATGATACCACGAATGATTGAACATTTCGATTGCCCTAGAATGGTCAATCGATAAAAGAGGTACCAATAATGAATGAACAACTCGATTGCCTTAGAAAGGTCAATCGATGAAGATGATACAATGAATGTTTGAATAACTCGATTGTCTTAGAAAGGCCAATCGATGGAAATGATGGAATGAATGATTGAATAACTTGATTGCCCTAGAAAGGCCAATCGATGGAAATGATACAATGAATGATTGAATAACTCGATTGCCCTAGAAAGGCCAATCGATGAAAATGATACAATGAATGATTGAATAACTCGATTGCCTTAGAAAGGCCAATCGATGAGAATGATACAATGAATGATTGAATAGTTCGATTGCGGAATTTCTTCGCTTTCGCCATAATAGAAATTCTCTTTGGAACAACGGGATTACTTCCTGAAGCACACATTCGACGACCAACGACGGAAAGATAGCGACCAAACGCTAACAAATACGAGGACAGTATCAAGGCGGTTAAACCAACTAATACCGAACTTACATCGTCCTAAGATAAATTCACCACGATTAGATCCATTAACCAATCACGGTCATTAAGTAGGACTATCCCGAATTAAGTCTATTCAAGCATGATTCGAAAATGAATGAATGCGTGTACCAAAGATCAAAAGGTACACACAAGTTGAAATAAAATTACGAGTATACCCGAAATCATTCGGGCCACCGGATCGTCGATCCTCCTCATCATATGAATGCAGGACTTGCCGGTCCCTCGAACCGGACGCTCCGTCTCGATAAATACGAGCTCCAACTCTATTTGCTTCCATTGTCTTAAACAGCGATGACAAAGCGATCGATTCTCAAACGCCGGTTGTTTCGGGCTCGAGATACCGCCGAGCCGACTTGGAGTCCTTTCGCAAAAACGGGCCTTATGCCCAAAATTCCCACAATTATAGCACGTGATAGACGGTTTGAGACACTCGGCTGAAATGACCGGCCCACAATTGAAACAGTGATGGCCGAATCGCCGCTCGGGAATGAGATCCCGCACGATTATGCGCCGTAGAAGGTCGCTCGAGAACGATAGGGCTCACACGAGGCTTCTTGAAGGTTGGTGACCGCCTTTGGGTTGATTACGCTTCGTTGATTTCTTCCGAAAGATGAAGGTTGTTGTTCAAGACTTTCCTTAGCGATCGTCTCATACGGAGAGTTCTCTCGATTAATCCGGTCAGTGGCGCAATGATGATTGAGCAACCGCACAATGGTCATCATGGCTGCATAAAAGTGAGTGGATCAACCCGAACATCTTACGATCGAGCCGAGTCTGAGGCACGATTTCCGGCGGAGTGATTATTTCTCGGGTTTCGTCCGCACCGCGCCTCTCCCGTGCATCCTGACAGCCTCTCTCCATACCAAGTAGGAAGGTCGCATAATGATTATATTTCCCGCATGATTAGCACGTTATGATTATGTCATGAGATGATGAAAATGAGTATACATGCTCTAACTTAGTGATTATAT
The DNA here is from genome assembly GCA_033398695.1 of Orobanche coerulescens. Lineage (NCBI taxonomy): Eukaryota > Viridiplantae > Streptophyta > Magnoliopsida > Lamiales > Orobanchaceae > Orobanche > Orobanche coerulescens. The sequence continues at coordinate 107,107,821 of CM065804.1, forward strand.
GAATGATTTCTGAAGTTACATGATTATACGATGAAATTCTTGAAATGATTATCTTGAATAACTTAACAAGATTGATAATATGATCATCCAGATTGACAACTGAGTAATGAAATGAATTGAGTAATTAACGAGTTAACATGATCATCCTGATTATTAACGGAGTAATGAAATGAATTGAGTGATTGATGAGTTAATATGATCGTCCTGATTATTAACTGAGTAATGAAATGAATTGAGTGATTGATGAGTTAATATGATCGTGCCGATCATAATGAATGATGATGTTTGAGGATTGTTAAATGATGAATGATGAATGAATGACTATTGCTAGAAATTATACCATGGCGTTAGAAGTCTTACGGTTCTTTCGATGCGATTGGCTCGGCATACGCACGGTCACACGTGACTCGATTGTCCATTGATACTAGTCGGATGAGGATGATTTCAAATGAGACATGACTCGGAAGGTAGTATTCAAAACCACGCTCCGATACCAACTCTGTAACACCCCAAACTAGGCGGATATTACGGTCGTAGATCCCAACCGGGACCCACCGTGCAAATGAAAATGAATGAATTACACAAGATAAATGTAGTACCGAACTACATTACAACAATAATTACTCCGATGAGGAGTTTAATTACAACACACCAGACAATACCGAATACTAGTGTATTTTATATGAAGATAAAATACACAACACGAATAAACGGAGTATTCAAATGAAAGTCTGCAGCGGAAAATAAAGGACAATAACATGAATAAGCTGAAAGATCGGGGCCCCTACTAGTATCACTAGGACTCCTCATTGTCACCGTGCTCTCCCCGTGCTTTAGCCTTGCCATGACACGAAAAACAAAATCCCCAAACGGGGTCGATTAAACAGAACAACAATCCTCAAGAGTTGAAAATACACAATCATGATTATATCTGAAATTATGAAATATCCTGTCGAAACATACGCAATCAAACATGCTATATGATTCAACTAACGATGCGGCTCAAAGGAAATGGCGCCACACTACGCCCGGATGGAAATGTGTCCGTGCACAAGCCACCAACGATCAATACACGCGTGGTCTTGTACCTAATCGATCTCACGAGACACATAGACTCGTGTGCACGATCCAATGTGAGGTCAACAACCAACACACGACCATAATGTGCGACATGAAAATCCTACACATACCAACGGCACGCCGATATGACCGGAATGCCACGATGTAACAAAAGTGACATCGAAAATGAATAATGACTCACCGAGATGGAATGGTAATGAAATAAATGACGACTCAATGAAAGGATTGGAACCGTCGTTCCTTATGGTAAACGATTAATTGATAACAACAAGTTTTGATACGGTTAATATAATGATGAATGAGTTATGATTATGAATGAACAACAACAAAAGGTATGAATATCCTTTTAACCGAGTAAGAATTAACTTACACAATAGGTGAAAATTATCCTTCCACGAACAACGCCCTAAATGAAGTGTCGGTCACGAACAACCTTAATTCAATACAATTACCAACAATCCGATCAATACACGAATTAAACATGAATATAACGAATTCCAAACGTCGATACGACTAAACCAAGTCTATAGAGACATTAAATCAAACACGTTGTGTCCAAACTCCGATTGTTTACAATCAAACCTCAATATACCAATATCAAAATCCCCAAGAAGTGTTTCAAACCAACAAAACATCTCCAATACGATCAATAATCCGTTATGAATATCCAAAAATGTGATTATAACAACAATTAGTCGAAAATCCCCAATTCCAACTCGATTTTCAACGTGTTCTTGAATAATTCCTCAATAATCCAATGAATCCTTATACAAACTCATAATCATATACATATCCCTACATATAACATGATTATAACGTCAAAACATCATATCTCAACACAAAATCGAAGTCCAAAGTGTTGAAGAATTTACCTCTTGAAGATCCAACCAATTCGATCCAGGAAAGCGTGTAAAAGCGACTATCCAAGCTTCCCGAATGATTGAAGGTGATGAAAATACACACTCAAATGATAATTGATGAAGAAATCTTTCCCTCAAGTTATTCTCTCTCGGTTGCGAGTGAAGAAGATGGAAAAAATGGAAGAAATGATCTCAAAATGCTCAAAAATGAATTTATAGGGGTTGACTCGGCGGCCGGACTCGGCCGTGCCCGCTCGACACGGTCGCGGCGCGCATCTGGCAGCGAGGACTCGGCCGTGTCTGCTTGACACGGTCGCGCGCGAAGGGCCTACCGACGATGACCGTCGCGGCGCTCGGCATTGACTCGGCCGTGTCTGGCACACGGTCGGGCCTCTGGCGACAGTTACGCCTATCCGGAAGAGTGCGACTCGGCCGTGCGAGCGACACGGTCAGGTCTGGCGAACACTTGGCATTATCCGGACGAGTACGGCACGGGCCGTGTCGGCGACACGGCCGAAGTCCGGTCGGCCGTGATCGGCCAAAATCTGAAAAATGAGCGGGTGAGCTAAAACGACCATAACTCTCTCGTCCGGACTCCGATTGACTCACCGTTTGAACCATTGGAAAGCTAACTCGATGCTCTATAATATTGCAAAGATTTAGAATTTTTGGAGTTACCAAAAATTAATGGTGATCTAACAAAGTCGAACTCGTATGAGGAAAGTTAAAACAATGAACAATAATGATACACAACTCGAAGTTTTTCCGAACGGTGAACACGGTGAATGAATATGATTGATGAATGATTATAAATGAGTGAAAATCCACTGAGTGACAATCACCGAATGAAATTACTGAATGATAATGACTGAATTACAACCGGGTATTACAGATATGAACCTCCAAACTTCATGTATATGTTGTTAAACAACATGGCTTCAAGCTTAGAACACGCCCAGCTGCGGAAGAGGAGAAGAAGAAGGTGAAAAATGGCAAGAAAAACGTCTGCAGGGCCTTATATAGGGGTTGACTGCCCTGCCGGACACGGCCCGTGCCGATCGGCACGGTCGTGTCGCACAGCTGGCCGACAGGGACTCGACCGTGTCCTGCTTGACACGGTCGCGGCGCGGAGGGCCTTCCGACAGTGACCCGTCCGACAGCGACTCGGCATGACTCGACCGTGTCCTGGAACACGGTCGGGCGTGTCGGCAGTCGGTTCTGGCTTATCCGGAAGAGTTCGGCACGGGCCGTGTCGGACGACACGGTCGGGTCCTGAGACAGAAACTTTCGGCATTTCCGGACGAGTACGGCACGGGCCGTGTCGGACGACACGGCCGAGTTCGGCCGGCAGTGATCGGCCAATAACGAGCGGGTGAGCTAAAACGACCATAACTCTCTCGTCCGGACTCCGATTGACTCACCGTTTGAACCATTGGAAAGCTAACTCGATGCTCTATAATATTGCAAAGATTTAGAATTTTTGGAGTTACCAAAAATTAATGGTGACTTTACAAAGTCGAACTCCCACGTGAAAAATTCGATTAAGGACACGGAACTCAACAAAACGATACCGAAACGAACTCGGACGACAAAAAGTGCAGAATTAATCATTCTCGGAAATGACGAAACGGTCAGGAGCGAGTCATCAAGACGAACTTCCGCCGAAAAATAAAATTACCGAAATTCGAAATTGCGGATATTACATTCTACCCTCCTTAAAAGAAGTTTCGTCTCGAAACTTAAAACAAGTAGGGGGGAGCAATATACCCGCCAGGAAAACTCGACGAGATACACAAAAATAGAAAACTCGCGTCAACGGCGAAACGCGCAAGAAACGCAAAGAGACATACGGCGTGAAAACACGCTCCACGACGACCAACACAATGTCGCCGTTAGGGATACAATAAAACCAACAAATGACAAGCGTCATCAAGCGGATAATATAGCCAAGTCAATTATCCGACAATCACAAAACACAACGAGCGAAAGTCGGTATGATTGACCAACCCAACGGTACATCAATCGAAACGCGAGCCAATCGGAACTAATCTTGAATTCCACCCCAAGTGTTGGAAGATCGAAACGAGACTAATTTCCCAAACTTAAGGGAATTAGGAAGGATCTGAATGCTCAATGATCACGAAACGAGGACAAAAACCGAACAAACAAACGACCGAACCACAACGGTCGAGACAACAAAAGCGAACAATCATGTTCGAATCACGAAGAACAATAAAATTCAAACAACAACTCCAAGGTTCACATCTCGACTCGAGACAATATATGATCCGGTGAAAACAACAACGTATGCATTCACATAAGATCCACATGAAAGGGAATAGAAATTGAAAAGTCACAACGACAAACGAGTTATTTCGAAACGCCACACTCGTTCGATCAATGAAAGCAAGGGATAGGGCAAGCTCAAAAATGTTAACGAACATAAACGAGTCGACAGAGTCGAAAATATAGAAGTTCAAAATCTAGTCCACGAATAAGAGAACTAGTAAAACCGGATGATGTCACTTAGAACAAGGTTCACAAGAATCGAACCGAACTCGAAAAAGTCACGGCGATAACCAGTTGACCCAAAACAAGATCACGGCTCGTTCGAGCAGCGAAACCGAAATCTGAGAACAAGTTCGAAAGTATCAACGAACACGAGCGAGTCGATAGACTCGAGAAAGAGAAAATGCAGAGTCTAAAAACAACACGGGTACTACATTCGACCTCTTATAAAAGAAGGTCGCCCCGCAACTCAACAATGAAATCAAGGTGACGACACAACAAGCAACCGATGAAACATCCTTCAAAGGCCTCTCAAAGCCGATTCCGATGATCTTTGACGCGAACTTGAAAGTCTCGGTAGCACCCGCAAAAAATTCGGTGTCCTCGAGTCCACACTTGAAATGTGTTACCGACGAGAAGGGACAGTTACACGTGCATGCCCCGGCACATCACGGTTGAAACGCCTCATTTCGGCATACCGAAAATACAGATGCTAGATACAATGGAACTAACACCGCAAAACAACATACCGGAGATGCCAACTCAGCATAACATATCAACGCATACAAAAATCACAACAACAACGGCATCGTTCGACGATTACAACAGCCCAAACGATAGCCAACACACAACCATAAACATCATGAAACGATCACCAATGTGCATAAACGCATAAAAATCCAAGCTTTAACAGCTCACACAGGTGCGATAACACGCAAGCCACCACGAAATGGCAACAATAAAGATCGTCATCACACCTCCCACAATGGGCTAACAAAACATATGCGTGGCGAACGACTCAACGTTCACACCACCAATTCAATCACAATTCGGAGGGCTAACACCCTAACAACAATACCAAAATCATACACACCTTCTCCGACCACAAGCACGAAATGATGGGTTTTAAAAACGAAAACCACCCTTTTGAAAATAGTTTGGAAACACCAGTTGATCTTGAGTATCACTTTACAAAAAGTAGTGCAAACATTGTTATCGAGACTTTGAAAATCGTCTTGCGTTTGAACAAAAATGAGGACACCTTCTCTTAGTGAAAGACTTTCGAATATTCGACCCTCGGGTCTAAGTAAAAGTGTTTATAAAACATTGAAAATATCTCAAAACATTTTGGTCCCCGAGTTAGAAGAATTTTGAAATATATTGTGGCACCTTGGACGTACCACGAGAAAATAATTCATTTTAAAAGTACGCCTCGAAATTTATTTTCTAAGATACTCAAGTTTTTCAAGGATAATTCAATGGGCTAGAATGCCCAAAAATTTCAGGTAATTACGCAGAACATTATAACGCCGTGGGCCCCACGCCAGAAGCCACCAGGCTAAAAACCATTTACAAAAACGTCAAAAGTTGATGACGGTAATATTTCAAAAACTCACAGAAGCCATTTAGAAAATAATAAATACCGTCATAAGAATTTCGCCAAAACGATCAAGGCCGTAATGCCAAAAACTCGGTTAAGGAATCGGTTTTCGAAATAAAACTCAGTCGGTAAAATACCGAAATCCATTACGAAAGAACTCACGCAGCGGATAAAAGAAATACAGTTCGACATGTACAGTCCAGCAACAATACTCATCATACGAACGAAATATGAGAGTCAAATAGTCACGTATCAAGAAATCAAAATCCATAAGAGGATCCCGTCACTTAACAAATAATCATAAAAATAGCTCGTGTCACACGAGGCTCAACACAAAGAAGGGAGACTTACAGCCACAAGTCGCACGAAGATGATGATCGCCCACGATACTAATCACGACCAACAAACTCAGACGACGCGTCGCGACACGACTCAGTCAGATAAAATCCGACGAGACAAAAACTCAATAGACACCACTGACCCGACAGCCTAGGTTTCCACAACCTAAGATCCGATACCATTTCTGTAACACCCCCAATCCACTCAGGGATATTACACGTCGTAGACCCTCTCCTCGAGGATCTACCAGGCTGGTAACAACATTTAACATCTCGACAATGCCTTCAAGGCAAAAATGACTCAGTAGACCGATTTGGTCTTTCAATAAATACATACAACTCGAATACAACTCATGCCCACGCAGGGGTCAAAATACAACCACACCCGTACAACGGGAAAAATATAGCAGCGGAAAATAAAGTACAACTATACCAAATACGACATCAACGGGTCCTCATGTGATTAGTATCGTTCATCTTTCATCATCCTTCATGCCGACCCTGTGCTCTGCTCCAAAACCTGAATGCAATACAGACATCCACCCCCCGAATACTCGGGGGTTAGCAAAACTCCACTGTTTTGCTAGTGCAAGTATAAAATACGAAAACAAGCCATACATATCATACTCCACAAAAACAGAATAATCGCGAATATACTTCCCGAGAAAATTCACTTGATCAAACCATTCAAAACGTGAAAGGTAGGAAATAACCCAATGTCCATATTACAAAACATTTTACGATCTCGGGAGTTTAGAAAACATTTGGGATATAAGAATTCTAAAACCTTTCGAAAACATTTAGGGACACAGCCCAAAAGTCATTTTCCAAAATTCAAGTTCCGGTAACAATACGCAGGGTCCACAACCCATTTCACAAAACACGGGGTCTGTGACCCAAATCACAAATCACATGTTCCTAAGGATTATTCGTGTCCCGTGCTAACAAGCCACGAACCTCAGATGCTCCCGAAGAACAAACCCGAGTGAATAACCCAATAGTTAAAACATATCAAATCACATGTCTCCACGACACGAATATCACAACCAAACCACAACCATAAGTTATCCCGGCATCGCGCTAACAAGCCACGAACCTCGGAGTCCCCGCAAGACATACCCGATGATAACCCCACAAGTTATCCCGGCATCGGGCTAGCAAGTCACGAACCTCGGAGTCCCCGCAAGACATACCCGTATTGGATAATCCTACGGTTTCGCCCGACCCATACTAGCAAGTATGGATCCCGGAGATTCAACAATCCTACCCGGAGGCACATCACATACAACAAGCACACAACAATAGTCGATTATCAAGACAAGCCACATTAAGCATCACAACCTCCTTTCAAAGGAGTAACGACTAACATCACATCATGTCGAATACCCACCGAACAAACATACAATTCAATGCACAATCCTCGGCAAGCAATTATGGTCTATTATATTCACTCAATGCGATTATAACGTCTCTCAACGTACGAAACTAACACACATATTCCGAGAACATATCCATTCACGAAGTATTCGAATTATCGTTGAAAGACAATATTTATCGAGGACATACCGATCCTTTTTAACGTTCATTAAACATTGGATTTCGCATAAAAATCATTTATCAATAATTATGCCGATGAAATATGAAATGTATGGGCAAGATACTTGCCTCAAAATCGGTACGCAAGTATTCCGACGAACACGGCTCAACCGGAAAGCTTCGAAACGCCCGATGCTATCGAAAAGGAAGACGACAACGAACGGAAGGGTTCAACTCGGTTTCTTCGTAAGAAACTCGACCCTAACATCATATAATTAATAAATCAATGATCATACGATGAGGAATAATCGTAGAACGCCCGAAAACCCCTCTATAACATTTTACCGGACACCTTCAAGGCGTCGGTCAAGAACTCGACCCAAATAACGAATCGATACGATCCAACCATGGAATAACAAGGGAAAAGATATAAAACATCTAAATAATCATCAATCCATCACAATCCTAAGTTAAATCGGATTAAAACGGATGAAAATAACCAAAACACCCAAATTCCCCAAAACTAGATTTCTAGGAAATCTGACCTGATTCGGTAGATCGGAGGATGTTATAGGACGGATGATTGATGATATGAACCTCCAAACTTCATGTATATGTTGTTAAACAACATGGCTTCAAGCTTAGAACACGCCCAGCTGCGGAAGAGGAGAAGAAGAAGGTGAAAAATGGCAAGAAAAACGTCTGCAGGGCCTTATATAGGGGTTGACTGCCCTGCCGGACACGGCCCGTGCCGATCGGCACGGTCGTGTCGCCTGGTACCCGGCGAGGGACTCGGCCGTGTCTGCGGACACGGTCGCGGCGCGGAGGGCCTTCCGACGATGACCCGTCCGGCGACTCGGCATGACTCGGCCGTGTCCTGGAACACGGTCGGGCGTGTCAGCGATCGGTCGCTTATCCGGAAGAGTTCGGCACGGGCCGTGTCGGACGACGGTCGGGTCTGAGACGAAACTTTCGGCATTTACGGGACGAAATGCAGCCGCAGGCCGTGTCGGACGACACGGCCGAGTTCGCCGGCGTGATCGCGAATAACGAGCGGGTGAGCTAAAACGACCATAACTCTCTCGTCCGGACTCCGATTGACTCACCGTTTGAACCATTGGAAAGCTAACTCGATGCTCTATAATATTGCAAAGATTTAGAATTTTTGGAGTTACCAAAAATTAATGGTGACTTTACAAAGTCGAACTCCCACGTGAAAAATTCGATTAAGGACACGGAACTCAACAAAACGATACCGAAACGAACTCGGACGACAAAAAGTGCAGAATTAATCATTCTCGGAAATGACGAAACGGTCAGGAGCGAGTCGTCAAGACGAACTTCCGCCGAAAAATAAAATTATCGAAATTCGAAATTGCGGATATTACAGGCTGGGCGGAAGAGAAACTAAGATACTATGGATACTATGGACTACTTTATACCTATATCAATTTTTCAAATTTCCTAGCTACGTGAGCGACTAGGCGGATGCCTAGGCGGTTATACTTTTTATTTTTTTGTTTTGTTCTAATAGCACTATAAATTCCTAAATTGAGATATTATGGATATTATGGACTCCTTTATATCTATATCAATATTTCAATTTAATATATAATTGATTATATATCTATTTAAATGGTTAAATTTTAATTATTTTAAATTATTTTACACATATGTAACTTTTATATATAAAAAATGATTAAAATAATAATAAAAAATAAATCCGCCTAGCCCAATTAATCCCCGAGTAATCCTCTAGGTGCTAGGAGTTAGCAATTCGAACGCCTAGCGCCGTTTTTTAGAACTATGACTGGATATTATATTTATTAGAGGATTAAATAATAAGTAATATATAAGATATTATATATATTGTAGGGTTGGGACCGGTTCGGTTCTTGGTAAAAAATTAAAGAACCGGAACCGGTTTTTAAATACATAAACCGGTTCGTTTTTTACCACTTTTTTCAGGAACCGAATTAGGAATCGAAACCGAGAAAACCGTTTTTCTTCAGGAATCGAATTAGGAACTGGAACCGAATTTAATGTGTAAAAATCGGGGTTTTCAGTTCTTTTAGGAACCGAATTGTGCAAAAAAACGAATTTTGTAAAAAACCCGAATTTTGTGTAGAAACCAAATTTAATGTGTAATATTTTCAACAAAATACATTTAATTTGCTTTATTTAATACCTAGATTATGTAAAAAATTATATATACTATTATTTATATATATATATATAATATATAGAATCGGTTTCAAATCGATTTTTTCTAACATCATAAAACAGGAACCGTAACCGGAACCGAATTATTAAAAAGGAACCGAATTAAGAACCGGAACCGATTAATAATAAAAAAAAACGAAACCAGGACCGAATTTTTCAGTTCGGTTCTTCAGGCAAAAATCACAGCCCTAATATATTGTATTATTTTATAAGTTGATGGGTAACTGTTGGTCCCAAGAATGATGAAGACTATCCTCATTGTACCAACACGAGTCGGATCGCCCATCCCATAACTACTCCAGGCCAAGCACGCTTAACTTTGGAATTTCTATGAGATGACTACCAGAAAAGAAGATGCATCTTGTTGGTATGAGTAGTCCAAATCAATTCATTTAACCACTTTCTAGTACAGATCTCACAGGTCGAATCGCAAGCCGCGTCTCGCGCATTTTTAAGCTAATGCAGGCAGGATGCTGACCGAAGCCCAACAGTAACTAAGCGAATATTATATTTTTAACTCTAGAGTTTACATAGTATAAATAAAAGGTCTTAGACAAGGAGTTGTAATAAGAAACAAGACCAAAAGAATCGACCCCTCCCTTTTCACCAAATTCGCCGCTCCTTCTTGTGATGAAGTCCTGGTTCGGCCATCCCGTGTTCTTCTCTTGATCTTGATCAACAGTTTAATCCTTCTAGCAAGGAATCACCTATTGTACTGTTTATCAACATTATTCGTAAGGATCTAGCAATCCGACTTGTACATATTATTTGTGTGGATCAGCGAAAGAGGAAAGTGATTCTCATCAACTTCTTATCCGAATTTAGATATGTTCTTCGGATTAAGGTAATTCGACGAATCCTTTATTAAATCAATTAAATTGCTGCATGAAAATCCTCATCTGGGTTTTTCGATAATTATTCCGCTGCGTTTTTGCTCAAATTCGATGTATTAGATTCATGTAAAACCCAACATGAAGCGCAAGAGGGCGCAGGTGATAAAAGTGGGGGCACAAATAAGAAAAGAAATAAAACAAACCTAGAACTCAAAAACAATGACAAGAAAATGTAACTATCCACAATAAAGTGTGAAAACTATTAAAAAGACAACCATCGAAGAGTTTTTTTTATAGAAAATAAAAGGCTAATGTCAGATAGGCACACCCGCACGGAAGCGCAGAAAAAAGGCGCACTAAGGCATGCAGCTCCCGCACATCACTTGCCATTTGTGCTTGATAGGCATCGTAGGTGCGTCTTTAACAACTATGGGTGTGAGTGAGGACCAAATAAAACATAAAAGACTCATCGTGAAGATAGTTGTCACTCCATTGAGGTCAAGAAGAAGTCAAGGACAACAAAGGGGGCAGAGTATTTACATTGAATCTAAATATTTGTAAAAGCAAAGTGTGCAAATATAATATCATGTGGCATAGTTATCTTAAATTGATGATTCGTAAAGAACAAACAAACTAAAAGATATAAAGCTTAATGCTAAAGGCCTGAAAGTGTCTACATCGTAGAGAGTTGAGCAACAATATATCATATGTAGAGAACTGAAACACAATGTTGTATTGGCTAATTAAGCAAGTAAAAAATTTAAGATACTGCATGCATTGCAGTCCAAAACTTCGTGTGTACTTGAAGTATATCTGGCACACGGGTTGAGAAGTTGGTTAGTCACATCCACAACTCATAGTTCAATAGTTGGGAAGAAAAGATAGATGTTATTCATGAACAACCACACATATAAATAGCCAAAAGAATAACTTCTCCACGAAAGCAAATTATTTACATCTTTTTAGCATTTCTTCTAGCATCCATAAGCTCCGTAAGGGAAGGAAGATGATGAGGTACTGGAACATTCATAGACCTGTAAAACCTTCTAAGATTTTCATTGTAGACATTTGGCAAGCCAGGTGGTGAAATACCATCATGTTTGGATGGCCCGGGATGTAGATCTGTGTAAGTGCAGTTTGTTTCTGCAAGATCAGCCTTTCTCTTTATTTTCTGTATATCTTCAAATTCGAATTTGGTGACATCTTTTTGAATATAGATATCTTCAGTTTCAATTAATAATCTCTCTGTGTCATCGCTAATTATAGATACTTCGTTCTGTTTATGATGGAAAGCAGAATCGTGAAGACCAAGCCTCGCTCTTCCAAATAATGTGACCATGGGTCGTTTGGTTGGAGGAGATAAACTCAACCGCTTTTTCTGGTGTGCAGATAAAACAACTGGCTCATATTGGGTTTCCACACAGTTGATGAAAATATTCTCCACCACATGTGCGGAGCCCAAATCTTCTACTGATTCATCACCTGATGCTACTGCACTGATGTCCAGGAGTTTGTGGAGAGAGTCACTAAAAGCTCGTTGCTTACTGAAACAATGCTTCATAACATAATCCAGCTCTATAGCCCTGCAGCTAGATGTTGTTGACACTACCCATTTAGGAGCAAGAAGTTGCAAGGCCCACTCTAGTTCTTCTCTGGATGAGTGTATGGAATAACAGACATGCCAAACACCAAAAAGATCTCTAACGGCTTGATTATACCTTTCTTTCCTTCGCTTTTCTGTCTGAGAAATGCCTTCATCACAAGCATACCACTGTGAAGAAGGGCGTATGATAAGGGGCACATGCTGAAAATTGGCACGAGCCTCAGCTATCTTTGCTTCGGCTCTTTCATATAGTCTCGGGAATCCATCAAATAGTTGGAAGCGAGAAGATGGGTCTTGTGATATGATTTCAGGAACAACAAGTTCGAGGGTTTTGAAGCATTCTAGATACTTGGATTTATCAACATATATCTTCTGACCAAATGTTTGCCACACCTGTAGTAGTATCTCTTCTTGACCTAGAAGATCGCAAGTCAAATACACGGTACTAGCATGAGGGTGTTTCCATATGCAATTGATAATCTGGTCGAAAAATATTTGGATCCAAAACTAAATGAGCTTGCAGTTATGATAGGATACAGACAGATTCTAAATCTACTAATCCAAGCATTTTTAGAATACAAGTATATACAAATAGGACATCACAAAAACCTGAAACATCCCTAGGATCCAATTATAGAAGTTTCATTTCACTAGATATGCTTTTAACTCACCTTGCAAGGTCACAACCAGCCACAAAAACAGGAAGACGTCATAGATTTGGTAATATATTTTCTATAACTTCAACATAAAGCAACAAGATGTTTACAAGCTATCAATGATACTCAAACAATTACATCATCCCATTTTTACTGATCGTAAACATTTCAAAACACTAATTTCACGCTACAAATGATATATCAAATTATCGATCTTGCGCATAACAGCAGGATATCATCCTCACGGTCTATTTTGATGGCTATTGTGAATACTAAGAAACATAAAATGACATGCAATACAGCACAAATAGGGGTACAAATATACACCCGTAACTTCGCATTCCTAGATGTAATTGACAGGCTGAGACAACTTAGAGTATAAACAATCTTTCATATAGTATTAAACAATATGATAGTTTAGCATTGATATTTGAATTTCACACTTATAAGTTACAAGACTTGATCGGAGGTGTCAGCAAAAACAACCTAGATAGTATATAAACCAACTTGTCTTTCTCCAATCAAAAACAGGCCTAACAAACTACTCAAGTTGAACAAGTGTACCTGTTGGATAGCTGTTTGCCTGCTTGGCATTTTTAGTGGAAATTGGCCAAATGTGCAATCTAGAAAGATGTAATCAAGCGGACTCCGTGGTTCTTTTCCTTTCGTGCCAACGTACTTGTCTGGTAGGCTTAGCAAACAATCAGGCGTTAATCTGCAATCTCCTGTGTGCAAAATGTTACCAAAATTTCCTTCGAAGAGGAACATCACAGCTCCTGCGTTCACAAATTGCATTCTTCAGGAGAAATTTCAACAACATTGTCCTCTTATGTACTAACCCAGGGATGGAAAAGAACTATTAACTATATCATAAAAAGTAATTAACAGGATAGCTAGTGAGAACAGATAAAAAAATAAAGGACTTGATGATAGGTAATAAATATGAGGAATTAGAAGGCATAGTAGTTCTGCACAGGCAGCAACAGATTGCAATAACTAGAATAACAAACTTCAGTTATGATTGAAGTGCTCTCTCTCTCTCTCTCTCTCTCTCTCTCTCTCTCTCTCTCTCTCTCTCTCTATATATATATATATATATATATATATATATATAAAGATAGCAATAGATTGCAAAAACTAGAATAACACACTCCAATTACCACTTTTTTTTTTTTTTTGGCTTATAATTTTTTTTTTTTTAAACAATTAATATTATTTTTTTATTTTTTTTTTTTTTTTTTGCAGACAACAAAAATGTAATATTGAAATACAAACTTTTGATAAATAACTCCAAAATACAACAAGTCAGTTTTTTTAGCCTTGACATCACAAACTTCATATGGCAAAACAGTTTTGTAACATGTACAAGATACCCGCATATATCTCAGAATCTTCCTTCTCTACTTGCTTATTTGAATCACACCACATGTCCCATGAATCAAGCATCTATATTGGCCTTCCTGAAAACTCTATATCAAAACCTTGTTCCTACGTCTGTTTGGAGTAAGAGGAAGAAGAAGAAGAAGGAACTCTTTTATTGCGAAACATCAGGTAGCCGACGGGTAACACCACTCCCAACATCATTATCGCTGCTCCAATCAAATACCTGACTACGCTCGGAGGTTCAACCTCTATTACCACAACTCTCCTCAACTCAGTTTCTTTTCAAGATGCAGAGGTTCTAATCTCTGGTGCTGACCAAATACAGAAGCATAGAGATTTGTTATGGCATTTGAGATTGATACAGCAGTGCAAACCCCTTTTCCACTTCCAGACATGTCTTCACCTAGCAACAACTTTGAAAATCTCTCCTTCATCAACTCTAGCTCTAAATCCAAAATCTCTTCATCCATTCCATGCTTGTGCTTAAGTGTTTATCCAAAATCTCTTCATCCACTCCAATTACCACTTAAGTGTTTATACATACTTTTTATAATATATATAGATACACACACATTAACAATCATTGACGGTTTCAAAGTTTGATTCATGTTAGCCGACCCCAAATCATTCTGGGACTAAGGCTTAGATATTGTTGTTGTATATACATACACACACATATTCAGATTAGAGCTTCACAATGATCAATAGATGTCATTCTTTCCACTCAGCCTGTACTTCTTAAGCCAATTTACAAACTGCAAAAGAAAACATGGAATCGTTTGTGTCCACAGGAACACGGAACGTTAATGTGTAATTCACAAAAAAGAGAACATAAATATTTCACTATATATTATATTTGTTGACAAAAGAATAAAGACTTCCTATCTATATCAAAATAACAAGCAACTTAGATGAGCAAATGAGGGAAAGCAATAACGAAAAGAAACACAAGGAGAAAGAAAAGATAAAAAAATCGCACAAGCTATATTACATACTCTTCCTGTTTCATCTCCCAATTAGACATCAATCCAGAAAGTTCATACTCAATATTGTAGAAATGAAGAATTACGTCACAAACTCAACTCAAACGACAGAGTAATATTGCAAGGCTTTATTTTCTCAAGTAAAAATGACATCCCAGACCTGGACAATGATTTGCATCAAAAGCAGTGACCATAAAATTTCCATCCGGATCCTCAACAACCAGCGATTGCCCAACCTCAATACCAACAAACAGAAATCCATCAAGCTGCAGAAACGAAAACACAATTCAATGAGGAAAATAAAAATAAAACAGAAAACATTTCGATAATAGAATATCCCAAGGAAAGAAAGTTGACAACACTAGGGTAGTATTGGAGGATAAGAGTCCTTGTGAGTGGCGTAGAGTAGATAGGATAAGAAGCGTGGGCGGCAATCCCCTGTGCGTGGTCCTTGTGAGCGTGGGTGAGGAAATGGTGCCTCTTCCTCTTGGAAGATGGCGTCCACGTATCCACCGAAAATGGCAACCCCTTTGGCATCTCTATCGGCATCGTCGACTCTCTCTCCTCTCCTCTCCTCTCCTCTCTCTCTCTCTCTCTCTCTCTCTCTAACTGTCTGTCGTGAGTGTTCTAACAGAGGAAGACGGGAGATCTCGTTGCGAAACTACAGATGAAATTTACAGAAATTTCTGTTCAAATTCGAAGTTTTGGAATTGGGGGAAGTCGCTATTCGATTTTTCGGCGTGTTCGGCTATATTTTTTTTAGGCTAAAATGCTCATGAGTCTTTTAACTTAATTTCAGATAATGATTTATTCTTTTATCTTTTTTTGTCCCAACTAAATTCTTTATCAAATTTTAAGCTAAGTTAGCCTTGGTTATGCTTTTTTGGTAACGTCGTTAACTATTGTCCAGGTGTCTGTTAAGTTGGTCACATTGATGCCAAATCAGATGCCGACTATCGTCTTGTTCATTTAAACCTTATATCTCATCTTTCACCATTTAAACCCTAGATCTCATCCCTAACTGTTGTCCATAGACGTGGAAGAGAAGGACGGTGAGCGGAAGGCGGTGGCGACGTGATTCCGACAGCGAAGCTGCAGATCAAAATTGGGTTTGTCGCGGCCGCTTGAGGTTGTTCCAGTTGTGTGGAAAAGTTGCTGGGAGTCATGTCAGCTGGACGACGAGGGGTGGAGGTCGTGGTGTTGATCGGAGAGGCGGCGCGACGAGAGTCGCATCTACGATGAGTTTAAACTCACCAGCAGCCTCCTCTCTGGCGACAGTGGCTAAGAACTCGCTCGAAGCTTGAATGAAAGGCAGTTGTTGTTGGTTCACAGAAGCAGTTGGCGAAGAACTCAGCAAATCGATCACGTTAGGTTGTGGGTCCGACCGGGAAGGTTTTTTCGTTTAAGTTGTTTGGGGATGATGATTTGTTGGAAGAGGACGAAGATGATATTGAGTTTGGAGCAGTGTTTGTGAAGGTGGTGGTGGTGGTGGTGATAGGCGGTGGAGGTGCGGCGGTTTGCGGAGGCTGGTACTGGTTATGATATTTGGCGGCGGCGTTCTAGAGTTGTAATACCCGGATGTAATTCAGTAATTATCATTCAGTATTTATCATTCAGTAATTGATACTCAGTAATTTCATTCATTATTGATCATTTGTCACTCATATTCAGTCATGGTATTCATCATTCAGAGTAATTGTATCGTGTATCATTCGTCATTCATCACTAATCTGATTGGAGTTTCGTGCCGTGTTTATCATCATTGTCATTTTCGTTGCGAGCTGTGCGTGAGGAGTAGCGCACGCTACATACTCCTTTTAGCGTACGCTAATTGGGTATAGGTAGCGCACGCTACCACTCAGCTTTAGCGCACGCTAAGGTTACCACTGGCGATCCGTAAGTCTTGGGTGCAGTGAGTTATAAGTAGCGCACGCTACGATTGGTAAGTAGCGCGCTAGTGGGTTGAAGTAGCGCACGCTAATATGAAGTGTAGCGCGCTAAAGACGGATCGAGTTGAATCCGGTGGCTCTTTGGTACCTTTGAATTATTTCATAGCGCACGCTATGTGTTGTTGTTAGCGTACGCAACCGATATATTAGCGCACGCTAAACAATGGTTATAGCGCATGCTATCGTGGTCAGATCAGAGGTCAGACAGTTTTCTGGACTCCAGTGCTGGGCATCAATATTTCGTTAGCGCACGCTAGTAATGGGTCTTAGCGCACGCTGGTAGTATGGTCGTAGCGCACGCTACAAGAAGGTACGTAGCGCGCGCTACCGTGTTCGGACAGTGGGTACTGGACTACCCAAATTACTCGTTAGCGCACGCTACGCACAAGGGATAGCGCACGCTAACCTGGACTGACTATAAATTGGACAGTTTAGTCAGAGTTCGTCATTATTCATCTCATTTCATTCCTTCGGTAGTTTTGGGCGATTTCGAGCGATTCGGAGAGGATTCTTCGAGGTGTAATCATCAATCATCATCTTCAAGCTCATCTTTCGGATTAATCATCATTTCATCATCTTCATCGTATCGAATCAAAGGTATTAATCTCTTGGATCTAGAATTTCGGATTTTTGGGTTTTTCCTCCCGATTTCTTCGTGTAAGCTTGGATTATCATTGGAATATGTTGGATATGGATTATCTACCTTGGATAAGTATATTCTTACGGATTTAACGGTTATTTTCGGAATTATTTCAAGAACCCTTGGGGTTGACTTCGGTTATTTTGGGGATTTCCGATTGTCGTTATTATTAACTTGAATCTATCATGTCATTGTTAATGTTTTGCTGGTTTGAATCTATCATGTTGGAGTTGGTTCGATAATTCGGGTTTGGTTTTAACCAACGGGTATCTCAATGTTTTCGTTAGAGTTCATCTACGAGTTCGGATATTGTTGTATCGACGTTTGGGTCGGTTATGATCGTATTTGATTCGTGTATTGATCGATTGTCGGTACTTATTGTTATTCAAGGTTGTTCGAGCGACCGGCATTGCATTTAGGACGTTGTTCGTGGACGGGCATTCTTCATCGGTATTGTGTAAGTTAATTCTTACTCGGTTAAAAGGATATTCATTCCTTTTGTTGTTGTTCATTCATAATCGTAACTCATTCATCATTGTATTAACCGTATCAAAACTTGTCATTGTCAATTAATCACCTCAGTCATAAGGAACGACGGTTCCGATTATTTCATTGAGCTATCATTCATTTCACCATCATTTAATCTTGGTGAGTCATTATTCATTTTCGTTGTCACTTTTGTCATATTGTGGCATTCCGGGTCATACTGGCGTGCCGGTTGGTATGTGTAGGATTTTCATGTCGGGCACATTATGGTCGTGTGTTGGTTGTTGGCCTCACATTGTACTGTGCACACGAGTCAATGTGTCTCGTGAGACTGATTAGGTACAAGACCACGCGTGTATTGATCGTTGGTGGCTTGTGCACGGACACATTTCCATCCCGGGCGTAGTGTGGCGCCATTCCTTTGAGCCGTACTGATAGTTGATTCATATAGCATGTTTGATTGCGTATGTTTCAACAGAATAATTCATAATTTCAGATATATCATGATTGTGTATTTTCAACCCTTGAGGATTGTTGTTCTGTGTAACTGACCACGTTGGGGGATATTGTTTTTCAGGTCATGGCAAGGCTAAAGCACGGGGAGAGCACGGTGACGGCGAGGAGTCCCAGTGATACTAGTAGGGGGCCCCAGTCTTATTCAGTCATTTATGTTTCCTTTATTTATTCCGCTGCAGACTTTCCGTTTGAATACTCGTTTCATTCAGTGTTGTGTATTTTATCGTCACATAAGATACACATGTATTCTATTGTATCCTGGGTGTGTTGTATGAAACTCCTAATCGGAGTAATTGATGTTGTAATGTGGTTCGGTACTATATTTACCCTGTGTAATTCATCCTTTTTCATTCGCCTGGTGGGTCCCAGTCGGGGGTCCACGGCACTGTAGTATCCGCCTAGTTTGGGGTGTTATTACAGAGTTGGTATCGGAGCGTGGTTTTGAATACTACCTTCCGAGTCATGTCTCATTTGAAATCATTGTCATCAGACTAGTATCATTGGACTTTCGCGTCACGTGTGACCTGTGCGGAATCTTAGAGCCAATCGACCAAGAAAGAAGCGTAAGATTTCTAACGCCATGGTATAATTTCTGGCAATTATCATTCATTCATAATTTATTAGTTAACAATCCTCAAACATCATTTTCATTTTGACCAGGACGGTCATTTTAACTCATTAATCACTCAACTCATTTCATTACTCGGTTGTTGATCTGGAAGATCATATAATTAATCTTGTTAACTTGTTCAAGATAATCATTTCAATAACTTCATCAGACATCATGTCACCTCGATTAATCGTTCATGTAAACACTGTTAGAGCGTATGCTCATTTTCATCATTTAATGACGTAATCATAATGTGATACTCATGCGAGATATATAATCATCATATGACTTTCCACTTCGGTATGGAAAGGGCCGGAAGGACGTGGAGGACGAGGCCGTGGAGCGGGCCGAATCCGAGAACTCGTGCAAATACTCGTCAAATGCCGGGAATAATGCTAATTCATCAAGCGGCCCAGCGCCACTCATTCACACAGACGCGATCATTCAGCGTCGGGAGTCGTGCAGGACACGGCTCGGTCGAGGGTGTCCGGGTTGACCCACTCGCATTTATGCGTGGCATGATGGCCCAAATGACCAGATGGCTCGGTTGATGGAGACGATGCATAACTCCGTCAATCAAAATCGGCGAGCTCCTCCGCCGCCACCTCGAGGCAAGAGAGGGGTGTAAGCAATATCATTAGCGATATCTCTCGCCAGCGACCACCTACTTTTGAGGGCTCATCTGAGCCGGAGGATATTGTTCATTGGCTTGAGCATTTTGAGAAGTTATTTGCTATGGTGGATTGCCCTGAAGGGCATAAAGTTTCATTGCGGCTTACTATCTCGGTAAGAGCGCTCATTCATGGTGGTTATCGTTGAAGCCCACAGACGGAACATGTACTTGGGATCGATTCAAGACTCTCATGATGGAGAGGTACTATCCGGGACCCACTCGGGAGGCCAAGTTGTCGGAATTACTCACTCCCGACCTTTCGGCGGATGATGATGTTCTCGCCATCGCCGAGAAATTTCAGAACTTCTTCCGTTCGCCTCATCTATCATTCACTCGAAGCGGACAAGATCAAGTATTTCAAGAAGAGGTGAAACCCCGTATGAGACTTGATTACTTAATCATAACTGTGCCACTCTGGCCGAGTTCATTGAGAAGGCTCTTACTTACGAGCTTACGGCTAAGGAAATTGCTAAGCGGCAACCTTCGTCTCGCTAGCAAGAAGTCAAGAATCGTAATCGATCGGCGGAGTGCCACTTTCAAGAAACCACGTGCGGGCTCCACTTTTACGAGCGACCTCCCACGACGTCTAAACCCGGAATCTCGATCGCGGCGGCTTCGGCCATCACTGTTTCAGCGTGAGGAGCGGGGTCATTTCGGTACCAAATGTCAAGCGATGCATCACGTGCCACAAGTGTGGGATTGCCGGGCATAGGGCCCGTTTTGCCGTAGGGACTCTAAACCCACTCCGCGTCATCTCAAGCCCCTGTGTCATTCGGTGCGGGAATCAGGCCACTCGGTCAGCGTCGTTCAAGACGACAGAGCTAAAGGCGGAGCAGAGCTATCAGACGGAGCGTCCGGTTCGGGCCGGCAAGCCCCGAATTTATGAGATGAAGAAGACCGATGATCCGAGGCCGAATGATCTCGGGTACACTCGATATTCTATCTCAACTTTGTGTGTACCCTTTTTGATCTTGGTGCATCTCATTCATTCATTTCCGAGTCATGTTTGAGTAGACTACGTCGGGTAGTGCTACTAGTTGTGAGCCTTATGTCATTGGCCTACCCGATGGTAGACGAATTATCGATCGTAGGGAGATTCGAATTGTCGATTCGATTTCATGGTCGTGTATGGCGGCGGACCTAATCGTAGTAGATTTCTTGGGGACGACGTCATCTTGGGTATTGATTGGATGGATCGTCATGATGCCATCATTAGTGTCCGAAAGCGTTTGGTCACTATCATTTGACGATGGAGTCGAATGTGTGCTTCAGGAGGTAATCCTACTGCTCGTAAAGTCATTAATTTGATGAAAGCGATGCGGTTACTCGATCGAGGATGTGTTGGTTATTGGTGCTATATGACCAAAACCGAAAAATCATCAGTATTGTTGTCGGATATTCCGGTTGTGAGAGAATATGCCGATGTATTTCCAGATGAGTTACCTGGTTTACCTCCACAGAGAGATGTGGAATTCACGATCGAGTTGGAGCCTGGTACGTCTCCGATATCGAAGGCACCGTACCGGATGGCCCCGACCGAAATGCAGGAATTAAAGAACCAACTTGAGGAATTGTTCGAGAAGGGTTATATTCGACCGAGTGCGTCCCCGTGGGGAGCACCCGTGTTATTTGTCAAGAAGAAGGATGGTTCTTTTCGCTTGTGTATCGATTATCGGGAGTTGAATAGGGTGACAATCAAGAATAAGTATCCTTTACCCCGTATCGATGACCTTTTGGATCAACTTCAGGGAGCTTCAGTATTTTCCAAGATCGACTTAAGATCTGGATATCATCAGCTGCGGATTCGAGAGTCGGATATCGCGAGGACGGCGTTTCGAACACGCTATGGTCATTTTGAGTTCGTAGTTATGCCGTTCGGACTAACTAATGCACCTGCGGTATTCATGGAACTAATGAATCGGGTCTTCATCGACTTTTTGGATCGATTTGTTGTTGTCTTCATCGATGACATTTTGATTTATTCTCGTAACCGAGAGGAACACGAGATTCATCTTCATCAGGTTCTCGACGTGTTGAGACGAGAGAAACTCTATGGATAGTTTTCCTAATGCGAGTTACGGATGTCTGAAGTGACTTTTCTCGGACATGTGATGTCATCGGACGGAGTTCGTGTCGACCCTCAGAAGACGGAGGCTATCCGAGACTGGTTACCTCCGAAGAATGTTAAGGAGATCCGAAGTTTTCTCGGATTAGCGGGCTATTATCGGCGATTTGTGGAGGGATTTTCTAAAATCGCTCAACCCTTGACGAACCTTTTGCGGAAGGATAAGAAATACACGTGGTCCGACGCGTGTCAACGGAGTTTTGAGGAACTCAAGAGCCGATTAATGTCAGCACCTGTACTTTCCTTGCCACAGGGGACGGAGGGATTTGTGGTTTATAGTGATGCGTCCAGACAGGGTCTCGGATGTGTACTCATGCAGAACGGGAAGGTTATTGCCTATGCTTCACGGCAATTGAGACCTTACGAGGTTAATTATCCGACCCACGACCTGGAGCTAGCAGCCGTGGTGTTCGCTTTGAAGATTTGGCGTCATTACCTTTATGGCGTTACCTGTCAGATATTCACCGATCATAAGAGTTTAAAGTATATATTTACTCAGAAGGAGTTAAATATGCGTCAGAGACGGTGGTTGGAGTTAATCAAGGATTATGATATCGAGATCCTTTACCACCCGGGCAAGGGGAACGTTGTCGCTGACGCCTTGAGTCGTAAGTCTGTTCAGGAACAGATGCTTGCCCGTTTAACGATTCGAAGGAGCTTGGCGAGAATTCCTTAGACCCGAGATCGAGGTCCGGCTTCGAGTTCGGGGACAACTTTGTATGTTGGAGATCTCATCGTCACTTGAGGAGACAATCGAGAGAATCGTGGTTCGGACCCATCATTGTTACGCATCCGTGAGGATGTGGTTCGAAAGCCCACAGGTTCGTGGTCCACGAGGATGGACTTTTGAGATTTAAGAATCGGTTGTGCGTATCGTGAGCAGCGAGTTGAAAAACTCTATTTTGAGAGAAGCTCAAGCAACCCCTTATTCTGTTCATCCGGGGTCTAGCAAGATGAACAAGGACTTGAAGCAAAATTACTGGTGGAGAAAAAAGAAGCGAGAAGTCGCGGAATTTTTTTCGAGAAGCTTAACTCACAACAAGTTAAGATTGAACATCGGCCAAGCGGGTATGCTGAAACCTCTTCCTATTCCCGAATGGAAGTGGGAAGACATTTCTATGGATTTCATCACGAGTTTGCCGACGAGTCGTCGTGGCATGAACACGATCTGGGTGATCGTGGACCGCTTAACCAAATCAGCTCATTTTCTTGAGATTAAGGATACTTGGGGTCCCGAGAGACTTGCCCAGCTATTCATCAAAGAGATTGTGAGACTGCACGGTACTCCTAAAAGTATCATTTCCGATCGTGACGGACGGTTTGTGTCACATTTTCGGAAATCAGTTCATCGTGCTATGGGAACTCAGCTTAATCTCAGTACCGCTTTTCATCCTCAGTCCGACGGACAATCAGAGAGGACCATTCAGACATTAGAGGACATGCGTCCTCGATTGGAAAGACGATTGGGAAGCCCAACTACCATTAATTGAGTTCACGTATAATAACAGTTGGCATGCTTCGATCAAGATGGCACCTTACGAGGCCTTGTATGGTCGTCGTTGTCGATCTCCGTTGTGTTGGGACGACTTATAAGAATCAATCGGCACCGAGCCCGATATGCTTATAGCCGCCCGTGAGAAGGTAGCTTTGATCAGGAGTCGTTTGTTGACCGCTCAGAGTCGACAGAAATCATATGCAGATAACCGTAAATCGACCATTAGAGTTCGGTGGTGACCATGTGTTGGTCTAGGTATCCCCGAGTCGTGGTATCTTCCGCTTTGGGAAGAGGAAAGTTGAGTCCGAGATTCATTGGACCGTTTGAGATTTTGGATCGAGTAGGCGAGTTAGCTTACCGATTGGCTTTACCTCCGGCGTTGAGCCGAATTCATAACGTGTTTCACGTATCTCAGTTGCGGAAGTATGTTGCCGATCCGAGTCACATACTTCAGTTCGATGAAATCGAGATTGCCGATGATCATTCATATGAGGAGCGTCCTATACGAGTTTTAGAGCGGCGTATCAAACAGTTGAGGAATAAGACGATTCCTTTGGTTAAAATTCAGTGGTCTAGACACGAAGTCGAAGCGGCTACGTGGGAAACCGAGGATAGTATGCGGGAGAGTTATCCCGAATTGTTTGACACTTAGTTTCGGGGACGAAACTCTTTTAAGGGGGGGTGTATGTAATACCCGGATGTAATTCAGTAATTATCATTCAGTATTTATCATTCAGTAATTGATACTCAGTAATTTCATTCATTATTGATCATTTGTCACTCATATTCAGTCATGGTATTCATCATTCAGAGTAATTGTATCGTGTATCATTCGTCATTCATCACTAATCTGATTGGAGTTTCGTGCCGTGTTTATCATCATTGTCATTTTCGTTGCGAGCTGTGCGTGAGGAGTAGCGCACGCTACAAACTCCTTTTAGCGTACGCTAATTGGGTATAGGTAGCGCACGCTACCACTCAGCTTTAGCGCACGCTAAGGTTACCCTGGCTGCATCCGTAAGGTACCGGACTGCAGTGAGTTATAAGCAGCGCACGCTACGATTGGTAAGTAGCGCGCGCTAGTGGGTTGAAGTAGCGCACGCTAATATGAAGTGTAGCGCGCTAAAGACGGATCGAGTTGAATCCGGTACCGGATCGCACCTTGAATTATTTCATAGCTCACGCTATGTGTTGTTGTTAGCGTACGAAACCGATATATTATCGCACGCTAATCAATGGTTTTAGCGCAAGCTATCGTGGTCGAATCGGAGGTCGAGCGCTTTTACGGACTCCGATCTTTGGGCATCAATATTTCGTTAGCGCACGCTAGTAATGGGTCTTAGCGCACGCTGGTAGTATGGCCGTAGCGCACGCTACAAGAAGGTACGTAGCGCGCGCTACCGTGTTCGGACAGTGGGTACTGGACTACCCAAATTACTCGTTAGCGCACGCTACGCACAAGGGCTAGCGCACGCTAACACGGGTGACTATAAATTGGACAGTTTAGTCAGAGTTCGTCATTATTCATCTCATTTCATTCCTTCGGTAGTTTTGGGCGATTTCGAGCGATTCGGAGAGGATTCTTCGAGGTGTAATCATCAATCATCATCTTCAAGCTCATCTTTCGGATTAATCATCATTTCATCATCTTCATCGTATCGAATCAAAGGTATTAATCTCTTGGATCTAGAATTTCGGATTTTTGGGTTTTTCCTCCCGATTTCTTCGTGTAAGCTTGGATTATCATTGGAATATGTTGGATATGGATTATCTACCTTGGATAAGTATATTCTTACGGATTTAACGGTTATTTTTGGAATTATTTCAAGAACTCTTGGGGTTGACTTCGGTTATTTTGGGGATTTCCGATTGTCGTTATTATTAACTTGAATTGTGGATTCCTATGAGAGTATTGATGTCATTGTTAATGTTTTGCTGGTTTGAATCTATCATGTTGGAGTTGGTTCGATAATTCGGGTTTGGTTTTAACCAACGGGTATCTCAATGTTTTCGTTAGAGTTCATCTACGAGTTCGGATATTGTTGTATCGACGTTTGGGTCGGTTATGATCGTATTTGATTCGTGTATTGATCGATTGTCGGTACTTATTGTTATTCAAGGTTGTTCGAGCGACCGACATTTCATTTAGGACGTTGTTCGTGGACGGGCATTCTTCATCGGTATTGTGTAAGTTAATTCTTACTCGGTTAAAAGGATATTCATTCCTTTTGTTGTTGTTCATTCATAATCGTAACTCA
Source organism: Orobanche coerulescens (assembly GCA_033398695.1). NCBI lineage: Eukaryota > Viridiplantae > Streptophyta > Magnoliopsida > Lamiales > Orobanchaceae > Orobanche > Orobanche coerulescens. Next base: position 107,133,957 of record CM065804.1, read on the forward strand.
TTCATCATTGTATTAACCGTATCAAAACTTGTCATTGTCAATTAATCACCTCAGTCATAAGGAACGACGGTTCCGATTATTTCATTGAGCTATCATTCATTTCACCATCATTTAATCTTGGTGAGTCATTATTCATTTTCGTTGTCACTTTTGTCATATTGTGGCATTCCAGGTCATCTTGGCGTGCGGTTGGTATGTGTAGGATTTTCATGTCGGGCACATTATGGTCGTGTGTTGGTTGTTGGCCTCACATTGGACTGTGCACACGAGTCAATGTGTCTCGTGAGACTGATTAGGTACAAGACCACGCGTGTATTGATCGTTGGTGGCTTGTGCACGGACACATTTCCATCCCGGGCGTAGTGTGGCGCCATTCCTTTGAGCCGTACTGATAGTTGATTCATATAGCATGTTTGATTGCGTATGTTTCAACAGAATAATTCATAATTTCAGATATATCATGATTGTGTATTTTCAAACCTTGAGGATTGTTGTTCTGTGTAACTGACCCCGTTGGGGGATATTGTTTTTCAGGTCATGGCAAGGCTAAAGCACGGAGAGAGCACGGTGACGGCGAGGAGTCCCAGTGATACTAGTAGGGGGCCCCAGTCTTATTCAGTCATTTATGTTTCCTTTATTTATTCCGCTGCAGACTTTCCGTTTGAATACTCGTTTCATTCAGTGTTGTGTATTTTATCGTCACATAAGATACACATGTATTCTATTGTATCCTGGGTGTGTTGTATGAAACTCCTAATCGGAGTAATTGATGTTGTAATGTGGTTCGGTACTACATTTACCCTGTGTGATTCATCCTTTTTCATTCGCCTGGTGGGTCCCAGTCGGGGGTCCACGGCACTGTAATATCCGCCTAGTTTGGGGTGTTACAAGAGTTGGCGCTGTTTGTATTTGGTTCTTGATTTTCGGTTTTGGAACCAGTAGAAGACGTTGGCGTCTCCAACCTGGTTGTATTCTTGTAATTGAACCCTTATTTTTCTTATGTCGTCTCCGATCTGGAGAGCCCTTAATGCAAGAGCGTGGGCTCTATATATATGTGTGTGTGTGTGTGTGTGTGTGTGTGTGTGAGAGAGAGAGAGAGAGAGAGAGAGAGAGATCTGATTATTGTTTCAATGAGGTTCGAAAATAGACACGTAGGTTAGGGATTTGACACGTAGGAATGTTTAGAGCCGTGTAGGTATAAAATCAGCATCTAATTAATTATTGTAATGGAGACCAATGGAAAATGCTAACTTTCCTTAAAATTTGAAAGATAAAGGACTAATCGTTATCTGAAATTAAGTTAAAGGACCCCAGTAGCATTTTAGCCTTTTTTCCAGTATATTTTTGACCTTTAGAAAATATTATCATCTTAAAACTCTAGTCAAGGTAAAAAAAATATTGTTCAGTTAAATTATTAAGATAGTTCTTAATGGTTAATGTATTATGTTAAAATAATTAATCTTTTATATAGGAGTAGTTTTTGAGGTAATTTTTGATTTAGAATATAGATTACTAGGAATGGCAAAAAAGGATATAGAATTATCTATAAAACTTGTCATTTTTTAATATAAATAAATAATACTAATAATAATATAAAAAGTATAGAATTATATAGTATACATAAAAGATATGTATTAAATATCCTTATAAAATTGGGAGGGGAGGGTATCCACGAAGCAAAAGTGATACTCATGCTCGCCTCATCTTGCATCATATATCATGGATAATGAGGGGACGTTATGGGTTGGGCCAAATTTGTCTTCCATGTAATTTACTTTTTGTGTTTTTACTAATTCAACATCTACTTCTACCTAACACTATTTATTTTAAAAGTTATTTTGACAATATATCAGCTAATATCCAGCATCTAACAGTTATTGTGACAACTAATTGCTAACGTAACAGTTACTTTTGTCCATAGTCTACCATATCGTGAATAGCCATTTGACCTGATATGCGATCGTTGAGTCGGGTCGGACTTTTTGGACAATCGACTTTGGTCCTGTTTGGCATTGCTTTTTCAGCCTCTAAAAGCAGTTTTCCCAACTTACTCAGTAAAAAATAGTGTTTGATAAATGCAAAATTACTTTTTTTACAAAGCTGCTTTTAGGAAAATCTATGATTTGTAGCTTTGAGAAAAACAACCGTCATAACTTATTAAGAAAGCTGATACCAATTTATTATTTTACAAAAATAGTCTTAACTTTCAATATAATCTTAATTTCTATTTTTTATTTCTTGATTTTCAGAACTTTTATCATATATTTAGCAAATAATTATCATTTTTCTCACAAATTTTTTTTCCCATTGTTTTATTGGTCAGGGCAATGTCAAACTTGCCCTTGGAGAATGGGGTAGTTTATCCCACTTATAAAAGAAAGTTCTCTTTTTTTTTTCTTCTCACAAGTGGGACCATTTCTCCACGAAAATCACTTTATATCAATTTTTCTTAAGTGAGACAAGTGAGGCAAGTTTTTTGGGATGGAAGGAATATGAATTTTTTTAAAGGAAAATTGTCTTTAAGTCTCTTTTTAAGGACTTAATGATACAATACTTTAATCTATACAATAATACAAATTTTGTATGAAAAATATATATGATATTAATTTGTAAAGAAAAAAAAAAGTTAAATATCCCAGAGTGAATCGTATGAATTTATGTTTACTAACAATTCCAATCAATCAATAAGATTTCAAAATCAACCTCTCACATGGTACCATAGATTTCAAAATCAACCTCTCACATGGTACCATATACCCAACATTTCCAGTCATATACACGAAATCTACTACTATTTGAAATGCTTGGATTAGAAACTACAGTAAAAGACATATTCAACATCACCATAGCTAATTATCATAATTTGGGATTAAACATGTCATTACACATTTTATTTTTTTAACTTAAATCAACTCACATATTAACATGTTAATACTTATTAGCATCAGTTTGCAAAATTATACTCACCAATATTGTCAGCTCCACCGAACTATATACACTATCATGATACGTTCATTGTCGTGCATCAAGAGACATCATCTTCTATCATATTCCAACTGATTAATGTTTTTACGCAAAATATACTCATTTCAGAAGTTCAGTTTTAGCTTGAAAAAATATTACATCAATTTTTAGAATATATTGGTGTTATAAGACTAATCAATATTTTGAGAATTTTACCCACAACATCAAAAGCCATAAAGAATATATTCAATACCTTCCTCTTTCCGTGTGATACAAAACCTCTACCTAGAATATCAAAATATTTGCTTGGACTATAGTATGATTTGAAATACCAATATATATATATATATATATATTCTATTATTGAATATATTAAACACCATTCTTCCTTCAAATTTACATTTTTCTCCTATATTTGAACTGTGAAGGCAATATTCTTCATTTCGAACTCCCAAAATCTCCATTTTAATCAAAGTGTCTAACACGCTCCTTTTATTAAAATGGTCCTCATTTTATTCACAAGATTAAAAAAAATTATTTTTTGCTTAAATATGAAAGCATTAGTTGCTCACTTGAAAACTTATTTTGCTAAGATTATCATTGTTTATAAATATATTATAACTCTATCAAAATAGTATATAGTCTCTATACTTCTTTTAAAATACAAAAAAAAATCTCTATATATAAAATCCCTGAATTGTACTATTTGCTTGAAAAATATTGAAGTAATATTTTTTCGAATAAACTTCTTTGTTCACGGGTAAAAATTGTAAAATCCGGGTGTAATTTTTTATTTTTGTACCATTGTATTGTTGGTATTCGTATTGTATTGGTACATTGGGTGATTAAATTAATTGTTGTTGTTCTTACTAGGCGTTGCTGGGCATTGACTTTAGGCATAAGGCACCTAGTAATAGCATCATGGAGTAATCGTATATTTATTCCAAAATCATTATTTTCAAACCGACCGGTGTTCACTTCAAGCACAACTTTAGAATTCAAGAAATCATGAACTTTAACTTCATGCACACTATAACTTTCATCATCAGAGAAATTATCGATAACTTCATCGGGAGCGGCAAAAGTTCCCTTACAACAAAAACCCTCATTCGGGAGTCCAAATAACTCGGATAGTTTTGCAGCATCAAAACGATTGGTTTACTAGGAACAATTGAATTAACAATAGCTAAACCATCAGAGTCATACGTGATAAAGAAATTTGCAAAAAATTCCCGGACATAATCAACAAAAACCTGGCGAGCAAGGCTAATGAACCGGTTTATACCAAGCATGTCAAAGAATTCCTCAATACCCACTGAATTTAAAGATTCAAAGTCGAAATGGTGACTCGGAGTTAGCTCTTCGTCGATTAATACTTCGTTGAAGATCTTTGCGGTTTGTGGATTTTGAAATATTGGTTCTCCAGAAGGTGTGGATGAGGTTTGGGAGGTTTCTCCTCTTCGTTTCTTGCCTGACCTGGTTGCCATGGAGTAAAATCGGACGGAATTAATGGAGGATGGTCGGATTTTGTGGAAGATGGAGTGAGGGAGGCGACAGAAGGTTTTAGGGATTTGAGGGAAGTGAAGAGGAAAAGAATCGGAAACGGGGTTATAAGAATCAGGTTATAAGAGGTTACATACGTAATATCTGTTACGTCCATAATATGGGTTACGTAGCGTACGTTATATTCTTATGTAACGTACGTAAGGAGAAGTCCAAAAGTTTCTGTCCAAAAACCTGCAATCTTTAACGTACGTAGTCATATCTGGTGTTACATACGTATTTCCATTTACGTACGTAATCTGCTGAGCGGTACGGCTGTAAGACTGACCATATGAATAGTGAACCTCTTCAGATGATATCCGATTTTTAATGACCATTTTCACTGTATATGATGGATATGGAAGAATTAAAAATGATCGACATGACCCATACCTGAATTTATGCGAATGAAATTGAATGCATCTTTGGGTAATGGTTTTGTAAAAATGTCAGCCAATTGTTCATTTGTACCAACAAATTGGAGACGCACAGTGTAGCGACCACTTTTCTAAAATATAATTGTTCTAAGAATAAATAAAAATTTTACAGCAGAAATATATTTTTAAGAAAAATAAACTTAATAATCGCAAGTAATAATCCCAAGTCACCATTAAATAAAAACATACTTTAACGTTAAAATAAAATAAATGGAACAATTGCTCATAAAGCGTAGCTTGAGGAAAATAATAGTAAATAATTAAATAATAACTCATGAAGCTTGATCATCCCACACTCAAGTGCATGCCACATCGAGCTCCTCAACCTAAAAGGGGTAAAATAGTGGGGTGAGCTTCCAACTCGCTCAGTGTAGAGAGTACGCAATATGTCTACGTTAATTACTAAATATATTAGCAAGTATAAACAACATGAATGACAAATGCTAAAGCCCGCCGGCTAGCCCGAAGGCTTTATGCACAATTAAGTGCTTCTGACTGATTTGCACATTTAAGTGCTTCTGGCTGGTTGCACATTTAAGTGCTTCTGACTGATTTGCACATTTAAGTGCTTCTGACTGATTTCACGTGCACATACGAGACAATATATAAAATAATTAAAATAAACAAAAGCGTAATAAATCCCCAAACCTGGATAAAATGCAGTTCTTGAACTTGAATGTGATGAAGATGCTTGACTCGATAATTCTATGCCCGTAAATTCTTGTTATTATCTACAACTAATAATAATGATAATCACTATTATTATAATTTATAAATATATAATAACTGAGAATAATATGCGATGCATAGATTAAAATTGAATTATTACTGGAAATCTAATTAGGGTAACACTTAAAGAATTAAACATTTGAGGACTGAAATTGAAAGTGTTATCAAGCTGATTTGGGTTAATTGAAATAATTATTAACCAGTCTGGGGCTAGATTGAGTATTCTAAAACTTGGGGGTTTAATTGAATAATCTAACAAAATGGGGTATAAAAACCCCTATTACACCTTTCGATCAACATCAACCCTTTGTCCATTCTCCACTCTCCTCTCTCGCCTCTCTCGGTTCATCTCCCTCTCTCTCCTTCCAGACAAAACGATGTCCGCCTCCTCACTCCTTTTTCTCTCCCCCATCGACCCTCTCTCAAAATTAAACTTTCTGTGTAACACACACACACAAACCCGCACACACACGAACCCATAACGGATTAGACTAGCCGTGATGGCTCCAGGCTATGGCGGCGGGAGGTGGTTCAATCTGGCGAGAATAAGGTGAGGTGGTGGAGGTTCAGTTTTCTGCAAATTCTGGGGGTTTTGGCCTCGGCTCGATTTGGGCTCTGATTGCGGGTTCGGGCCGCGGGTTCCTATGACATGTAACTCAGTTCGAATTTGAGGGTTGTTGTATGTGGGTTAAATGGGCTGTGGTTTATCCGCGGAGGTTGGTGGAGGACCTGGTTCAAGGGCGAAAAGTCGCCGAAAATCTGAGCTGGAATTGAGACATCCGATTTCTGGATCGGCCGACTTGACAAGGTGATTAGGTTTGATTTTGTAAATTTCATTTTTTTTTTTGCTTTGTTGATTGCCGAGGAACGGCTCAATGGTTTAAGGAAAGAATTTCTCCTGGTTTTGCTTAAGGGTGAAGGATTTGAGTTGTTGGAAGATCTGGGATTGGGTTTAGCATCAGGTTTTGATGTTTATCGGTGGTTCTTCAGACTCAAACGGTGGGATTGATACAGGAAATATTGATTAATATTTACAAAACAGAAATTAAACTATGGGATTATGAGTTTACATTTGTTGCGGAAGATGAGAAATTGCAAAACGTGAACGGCTGGAGGCAGAGAAACGGCTGGAGGCAAAGGAAAAATATGTTTGTGTATTATGTGTATACAATACAATATTTATACTGTATACAAAATTAGGTTTAGGGTAGAAAAGTTGTGTGGGCTTAGGTTTAAGACTTGGACCAACTTATTTATTTGGACTAGAAAAAAAATTTGGGCCACAACATTAATATGACGCTAGAATGAAAATAAATAATAATTGGGCTAACTAAATAATAATAATAATAACATTAATAATAATAATCATAATAATAATAATAAATAATATTATTATTTGACTTGTAAAACAAATCTTTTGGTAACAATTAATATTATTTAAAAATTTGACTCGGGCCTAGAAATGACGAGATGAAACATGATAAAATAAAATGAGAAATGAAACATGAATCACTTGACTTGACATGAATTATAATGATATAAATGGATTTGCAAGATCATGGAAATGAGATGAATTAAATGATAAAATTATTCGGGCACTGATTTAATAAAATTGAACATGTTTTCTATAATTCACAATAAATGTATATGCGAAATCTGAGCGTTACAACCTACCCCCCTTTAACGAATTTTCGTCCTCGAAAATTAAGTTACGTGCCTTGAGAAATGAATGTTGGATACTTAGAACGGATCTCCTCTTCACGTTCCCAAGTTGCCTCATTTGGTCCATGACGACTCTATTGAACTTTTACCAATTTAACCTCTTTATTCCGTAACTAGTGTACCTTGCGCTCCAAAACAGCTGTAGGTACTTCCCCTCATAAGTCAGGTTCTTGGCTACGTGCAACTCTTTGAAATTGCATATGTGATCAGGATCATGTATGTACTTTCTCAGCATGGAGACGTGAAAGACATTGTGCACTCCCGATAACTCCAACGGCAGTGCCAAACTATAAGCAAGGTCACCAACACGACCCAAAATCTCAAAAGGTCCGATATAATGAGGTTGTAGCTTTCCCTTCTTACCGAATCGTATCACTTCCTTCATCGGCGTTACCTTCAAGAACACCTTCTCTCCAATCTCAAATTGGATATCTTCCCTTCGCTTATCAGCATAAGACTTCTGCCGATCCTGAGCAGGCTTAATTATGTTTCTGATCTCGACTATCTTTTCTACAGTCTGCCCGATCAATTCTGGACCCAAAATCTTTCCTTCTCCAACCTCACTCCAATAAAGAGGCGATCGACATTTCCTTCCGTAGAGAGCCTCGTACGGGGCCATTTGTATAGTCACTTGGTAACTATTGTTATAAGCAAACTCTACTAACGGAAAAATATTCTCCCAATTCTCACCAGTATCAAGAACACACGCCCTCAACAAATCTTCAAGTGTCTTGATAGTCCGTTCAGATTGACCGTCGATTTGCGGATGATATGCAGTACTGAAATTCAACTTAGTGCCCAATGCACTCTGAAGACTCTTCCAAAATTTCGACATAAATCGCGGATCTCTATCCGATACGATCGACACTGGAACACCATGTAGCCTCAAAATCTCCCGAATATAAATCCGTGCATATTGTTCCATACTATAAGTCATCCTCACAGGTAGAAAGTGAGATGACTTCGTCAAGCGATCTACTATCACCCAGATAACATCGTTCTTCCTCACTGTTCGTGGCAGACCAACCACGAAATCCATTGTTATATGCTCCCATTTCCATTATGGGATTTCCAACGGTTGGAGTAAACCTCCTGGCCATTGGTATTCTGCCTTCACCTGCTGACATATCATACACCTCTCCACAAATACACCAATGTCCCGTTTCATTCCTCTCCACCAAAAGAACTTCTTCAAGTCGTGGTACATCTTTGTACCTCCCGGGTGAGCGGAGTATGGTGCATTGTGAGCTTCTTCAAAAATTTGCTTCCTAAGGTATGGATCCTTAGAAACACATAACCTCCCATCATAAGTCAAAACATCATCTGCGACAACGATAAATTTCTCAATACTCCCAGCTTGTGCCCGATCTTTCATCTTGCACAAGAACATGTTACATGGTTGAGCCTCCTTAATCTTATCCCTCAAGTTTGGTTTCAAGACCAAAGATGATAGGATTGCTTTTGAACTCTTTGAAGACTCAACTGCCTCAATCCTCAACTCGGAGAACTCCTTTATCAAACTCTCCTGATCGGTCAAGCAAGTTAACTCGCCTCTAGTCTTCCGACTCAAGGCATCAGCTACCACATTAGCCTTACCCGGATGGTAATGGATGGTACAATCATAGTCCTTCACCAGTTCTAACCATCGTCTTTGCCTCATGTTAAGATCCTTCTGTGTGAAAAGATATTTCAAACTTTTATGGTCCGTGTATAATCTCACACTTCCCTCCATAGAGATAGTGGCGCCAAAACTTCAGCGCATGTACTACATCAGCCAACTACAGATAATGCATTGGATAGTTCAACTCATGTGGTTTAAGATGTCTCGATATATAGGCTACTACCTTACCATGTTGCATCAAAACACAACCCAAACCCTGCTTTGAGGCATCACTATAAATAACAAAGTCTTCCATCAGATCAGGAATCATTAATACTGGTGCCGAGGTTAGTCTCCTTTTCAACTCTTGAAAACTTTCCTCGCACCTCTCACTGCATTCAAACCTCACGCCCTTCCTTGTTAATTGGGTCATAGGAGTGGCAATTTTAGAAAATCCTTCGATAAATCTTCTATAATATCCAGCTAGGCCCAGAAAGCTACGAACTTCGCTCGCATTCTTGGGTACTCCCTAACTACTCACTGCTACAACCTTATCGGGATCTACCTCAATTCCTTTTGAGGTCACCACATGTCCAAGGAATCCAACTCTGTTTAACCAAACTCACATTTCTTGAACTTAGCATACAACTTCTCTTTGCGAAGTGTCTGCAATGTAACCCTCAAATGCTCTTGGTGTTGTTCCTTGTCCTTAGAATACACCAAGATGTCATCTATGAAGCCAATCACGAACTTATACAAGTAAGGTTGGAACACCCTCTTCATCAAATCCATAAATACTGCCGGGGCATTACTCAGACCAAATGGCATCACTACAAATTCAAAATGTCCATAACGGGTCTTGAAAGCCGTCTTGGGAATGTCACACTCCCTAATCTTCAATTGGTGGTACCCCGACTGCAAATTGATCTTCGAAAAGGTTCCGGCTCCCCTAAACTGATTGAATTGATCTTCGATTCTCGGCAGCGGGTATTTATTCTTCACCGTGATTTGATTTAACTCTCGGTAATCTATACACATTCGAAGTGACCCATCCTTCTTTCTTACAAACAGCACTGGTGCACCCCATGGTGACACACTAGGATGAACAAATCTGAGCTCAAGCAGCTCTTGAATTTGGACTTTCAATTCTTGAAGTTCCCTCGGAGCCATTCTATATGGCACTTTGGATGTTAGGGCCGTCCCAGGGACCAAATCAATACTAAACTCCACTTGCCGATCGGGTGGGACTCCCGGAAAATCTTCTGGAAACACATCCAAAAACTCCCATACTATAGGTACGTCTGTAGGGGACACATCATTAGTACGACTGTCGACCAAACTCACCAAGTAACCCTGACATTGCTCCTTCCTTAGACTTCTTAGTGCTTTCATAGCAGTGATTACTCTAGGTACTGTCCTACTCTTACTACCATAAAAGGTGATCGACTCGCCCTCGGAACACCTCAATGTCACCTTCTTCCCACGACATCTTATATCGGCATCATGTCTATCGAGCCAGTCCATACCAAGGATCACATCAAAATCCATCGAGTTAATTAAATACAGGCTAGCATCAAATTCTCTACCTCCTACCTCAATATTCTCGTCAATCATTCTATTAGTGAGTATCATATTTCCTTACTGTAATCTAACCTCAAGAGACTCAATAGTTCTAACGTTTCTATGACCAATGGCATGATAAAACTTTGCAGACATAAAAGTATGTGTGGCACCAGTGTCAAATAAAGCGAACGTAGGCACATTAGAGATCATAAGCATACCTGACACCGTAATGGGATTTTCATCTGCGTCTTTTTGGGTCAAAGAATAAATACGAGATTTTCCTCCAGAACCTTGACCTTTGGCCCTTTGGAGATGACAGTTCGAGGATGCATGCCCTGGCTCCTTGCATATGTAGCAGACACCTTTACCGTACAGGCACTCTCCTCCATGATTCTTGCCACACTTCGAGCACTCTGGCTTACTGGTTTGAGGCTTAGGTCCCGACCTTTGATCAACCTTTGCTTGCTTATTAGAAACCACGGCCTTATTTTGGTTCCCATTCCAATGCCTCTTATCGGTATTAGGCTTAGTAGACTGTTGCTGATCCAGATTATGGCTAGCCTCAACCTCTTGAGCTCGAAACACTGTCTCGGTATACGGTAGCACCCCATGACTAGCCACGATGTGATGAATACTCGGGCGTAAACCACTCCAAAACTTAAGGGCCCTCTTCCGGTCTGTATCCACCATGTGCTCCACAAAGAAGCTGATTTTGTTGAATTTCCTCTCATATTTTTCAACCGTCATCCCTCCTTGTTCAAGATTCCAAAAGTCTCTCTCCATTTTCTCTCGGTAATGTTGTGGGTAATATTGTTCCATCACTATTTCCTTGAATCGATCCCAAGTCAAGGCAGCACGCTCGGCTGCCGGTCTCAAACGCCAATAGCTTATCCACCAGCATCCAGCATCCTCCACCATTTGGTATTGGCCGCAAATAATTCTTTGCGCATCAATGCACCCAATGAGCTCAAAGGTGCGCTCGAGCGACATGAACCATTCGTCAACAAAAGCGGGTCCTTCACTATAAGAATAAACGTCAAAGACCGGATAATATCTGAAGTACCGAAGTCTATGTTCGTGTAGTAAAAGGTATACTTTAGACTTCGCTTTTTATGCAAAGTCTAATATCCTAATAACCGAAGTCTATCTCGTTTTTTTTTCTAATTATGATCCAAATATGGGGGTAAGTGAAGTAAAAGAATGTCTTTTAACTTTGGTTATTTTATAATTGGCATAGTAAAAAAAGACTTTTTACTTCAGTTATTGTATAATATATATTAGTATTTTCTGTAGTAATATATATTAGTATTGCTAAGTGTTTTTTGGAGCTCAAAATGAAAAAAATTGAACCGCAAAATATTAATTACGGTCTCAAGACATACACTTCGCTATTGTAAAAAACTTTTGGTAAAAAATAAAATTTCATGCTTTTTACTTCAGTAATTATCAAATTAGCGAAGTCTTTGTAACTTAAAATTTCTAACTAGCTTCTATTTTTCTGTTTGGTACCATTTACTGAAGTCTATGTGGATTTTTTACTTCAGTAAATTGAAAAGCGAAGTTGTTGTTTGTTTTTACTTTGCTAATATACATTACCGAAGTGAGACGTACCAAAGTCTTTGATGTTTATTCTACTAGTGCTTCTCGACCGTTGAATGTTGGTGGGGTGAAATGCCGGAACTGTTGCACAACTTATGCCTGAGTAGGAGCTGGCACGTTATTGTTGTGGTTATCCTGACCTCCGTTACCACCACCACCGGCACCAAGGTTGGCATTCTGACCACCGATATTATCTGCACCTCGGTTAGCTGGGCGTCCACGTCCACGAGTTGCCATTATCCTAAGGTATACCACACGCAACGATCCTTCGGTACTTACCCAACGAGAGGGAGAAATAAAATGGGGAATTACATTGCATCTATAGGTTGAGAACCAAAGATTTCTAGCAATGATGATTTACGCATGTCACACATATACTTATGAATTTATAAGAAAACAATTTCATGCCCAAATACTTTATCATAAAATTCTTATGTACAAAATAGACTGAAAATGCATCTGTAATACATGAATCATGGTTGATCTGGAAAACTGCATTTATCACATAATGAATAATCATAACTTAATATACCTTGGAGTCGACGTGGAGCGGCAGAGGTGGATGATCATAATTGCTAAAAATATTTGACTACTTGCGAAAATAAAATGTCAGTTTATAAAAAGAAACTATTTTAACGAGTCTACAGAACCGTAGACTCGCTCTGATACCACTTATGTAGCGACCACTTTTCTAAAATATAATTCTTCTAAGAATAAATAAAAATTTTGTAGCGGAAATATATTTTTAAGAAAAATAAACATAATAATCGCAAGTAATAATCCCAAGTCACCATTAAATAAAAACATACTTTGACGTTAAAATAAAACAAATGGAACAATTGTTCATAAAGCGTAGCTTGAGGAAAATAATAGTAAATAAATAAAGAACAACTCATGAAGCTTGATCATCCCACACTCAAGCGCATGCCACATCGAGCTCCTCAACCTGAAAGGGGTAAAATAGTGGGGTGAGCTTCCAACTCACTCAGTATGGAGAGTACGCAATATGTCTACGTTAATTACTAAATATATTAGCAAGTATAAACAACATGACTGATAAATTCTGAAGCCCGTCGGCTAGCCCGAAGGCTTTATGCACAATTAAGTGCTTCTGACTGATTTGCACATTTAAGTGCTTCTGACTGGTTGCACATTTAAGTGCTTCTGACTGATTTGCACATTTAAGTGCTTCTCACTGATTTCACATGCACATACGAGACAATATATAAAGTAATTAAAATAAACAAAAGCGTAATAAATCCCCACACCGGATAAAATGCAGTTCTTGAACTTGAATGTGATGAAGATGCTTGACTCGATAATTCTAGGCCCGTAAATTTCTGTTATTATCTACAATTAATAATAATGATAATCACTATTATTATAATTTATAAATATATAATAACTAAGAATAATATGCGAGGCATAGATTAAAATTGAATTATTATTGGAAATCTAATTAGGGTAACACTTAAGGAATTAAACATTTGAGGACTGAAATTGAAAGTGTTATCAAGCTGATTTGGGTTAATTGAAATAATTATTAACCAGCCTCGGGCTAGATTGAGTATTCTAAAACTTGGGGGTTTAATTGAATAATCTAAAAAAAATTGGGGTATAAAAACACCTATTACACCTTTCGACCGACATCAACCCTTTGTCCCTTCTCCACTCTCCTCTCTCACCTCTCTCGGTTCATCTCCCTCTCTCTCCTTCCAGACAAAACGATGTCCGCCGCCTCATTCCTTTTCCTCTCCCCCGTCGAACCTCTCTCAAAATTAAACTCTCTGTGTAACACACACACAGACCCACAAACATATGAACCCATAGCGGATTAGACTAGCCGCGACGGCTCCAGGCTATGGCGGCGGGAGGTGGTTCAATCCGGCAAGAATAAGGTGAGGTGGTGGAGGTTCAGTTTTCTGCAAATTCTAGGGGTTTTGGCCTCAGCTCGATTTGGGTTCTGATTGCGGGTTCGGGCTGCGGGTTCCTATGACATGTAACTGGGTTCGAATTTGAGGGTTGTTGTATAGCCGCGGAGGTTGGTGGAGGACCTGGTTCAAGGGCGAAAAGTCGCCGAAAATCAGAGCTGGAATTGAGACATCTGATTTCTGGATCGGCAGACTTGACAAGGTGATAGGTTTGATTTTGTAAATTTCAGTTTTTTTCGCTTTGTTGATTGCCGAGGAACGGCTCAATGGTTTAAGGAAAGAATTTCTCCTGGTTTTGCTTAAGGGTGAAGGATTTAAGTTGTTGGAAGATCTGGGATTGGGTTTAGCATCAGGTTTTGATGTTTACCGGTGGTTCTTCAGACTCAAACAGTGGGATTGATACAGGAAATATTGATTAATATTTACAAAACAGAAATTAAACTATGGGATTATGAGTTTACCTTTGTTGCGGAAGATGAAAAATTGCAGAACGTGAACGGCTGGAGGCAAAGGAACGGCTGGAGGTAGAGGAAAAATATGTTTGTGTATTATGTGTATACAATACAGTATTTATACTGTATACAAAATTAGGTTTAGGGTAGAAAAGCTGTGTGGCTTAGGTTTAAGACTTGGACCAACTTATTTATTTGGACTAGAAGAAAATTTGGGCCACAACATTAATATGGCCCTACAATGAAAATAAATAATAATTGGGCTAACTAAATAATAATAATAATAACATTAATAATAATAATCATAATAATAATAATAAATATTATTATTATTTGACTTGTAAAAAATCTTTTGGTAATAATTAATATTGTTTAAAATTTGACTCGGGCCTAGAAACGACGAGATGAAACATGATAAAATAAAATGAGAAATGAAACATGAATCACTTGACTTGACATGATTATATTGATATAAATGGATTTTCAAGATCATGGGAATGAGATGAATTAAATGATAACATTATTCAGGCATTGATTTAATAAAATTGAATATGTTTTCTATAATTCACAATAAATGTATTCGCGAAATCGGGGCGTTACACACATTCCCGTTTTAAACATGATCACGAATGAAATGGTGACGAATTTCAATATGCTTTGTCCTACTATGCATTATGGGGTTTTTGCTCAAATTTATGGCACTAGTATTATCACAAAAATAGGTGTATTTTTAAGCTCGATGCCATAAATCTAGTAATTGATTTTTGATCCACAGAACTTGTGCACATGCACTTCCCGCAGCCACATATTCTACTTCAGCTGTGGAAGTAGCGACACTAGTCTGTTTCTTACTCCCCCATGAAATTAAACAAGAACTCATGAAGTGACAAGTTCCAGTGGTGCTTTTTCTATCAATTTTGCATCCACCGAAATCAGCATCACTATATGCAAAAAGTTTAAAATCAATGCTCGATGGATACCATAGACCTAAGCCAGCAGTACTTTTTAAATAACGAAAAATCCATTTGCATGCAATGAGATGAGATTCTTTAGGATTTGCTTGAAAACGAGCACATAAACAGGCAGCAAACATAATATCAGGTCTGGAAGCAGTCAAATACAGTAAAGACCCAATCATACCTCGATACTGTTTCTGGTCAACAGACTTACCTTTTTCATCTTTGTCGAGTTTAAGAGTGGAATACATAGGAGTAGATATTTCTTTGCATTCTTCCATCTTAAATTTCTTTAAGAGCTCATTGACGTACTTTGATTGGTGAATGAATATTCCGTCATTGAGTTGCTTAATTTGGAGTCTGAGGAAGTTTTTCAACTCTCTCATCATGCTCATTTCGAATTCTCCCTTCATAAGATTTGAAAATTCTTGGGACAAAGATTCGTTAGTTGCACCAAAAACAATATCGTCCACATAGATTTGACAAATAAGCATATCATCACCTAAATTCTTGATAAATAGGGTATTATCAACATTACCTCTTTTATACCCATTTGAAATAAGCAAAGAGCTTAGACGATCATACCATGCTCTCGGAGCTTGTTTCAATCCATAGAGAGCTTTATGGAGCTTGTACACATGATCTGGATGATCATAGTCTTCAAAACCCGGCGGTTACTTGACATACACCTCCTCCTAGATGATTCCATTTAGGAATGCACTCTTTACATCCATTTGGTGGAGTTTTATTTTCTTGTACAAGGCAAAAGCACATAGAAGGCGAATGGCCTCAAGATGAGCAACAGGAGCAAAATTTTCTTCGTAGTCCAAACCTTCTTCTTGATTGTATCCTTGGGCGACCAATCTTGATTTATTCTTTATTGGGAGACCATCATCATCGGTTTTAATTTTATGAACCCATTTAGTACCAATGATCGATTTGTCTACCGGTGCCGGAACCAATTCCCAAACATTATTTCTTTCGAATTGATTTAGCTCTTCTTGCATAGCAATAGCCCAATTCTCGTCATTGATGGCTTTATCGATATTTTTTGGTCCTGTAAGAGAAATGAATGCAATATTGTTAATACAATCATTTATATTTCTCCTAGTTCGCACACCTTCATCGATTTTCCCAAGAATTTGCTCCATGGGATGATCTTTCACAATTGCCCAATCTTTTGGAAGGTTGAAAGAATTTTCCTCCTGCTTGTCCGAGCTTAAGTCGAGCTTCTACAATTCCTTTGACGCTTCTGACACTTCTTTAGCCGGAACCATACCTGCATCATCATCAAAAACAACCTTTCTCGAGGGTAAAACTGTATCATCGAATTTTACATGAATTGACTCTTCTACCAAGCCTCTTCTACAATTAAATACACGATAAGCTTTACTATTAATCGAATAACCAAGAAATATTCCAATATCCAATTTAGAGTCAAATTTTCCCAAATTATCCTTACCATTATTATGAATAAACACCTTACAACCAAATGGATGAAAATAAGATAAGTTGGGCTTTTTACCTTTAAATATATCATATGGAGTCATCATTTTGTTCCTCCGGAGATGGACTCGATTAATAACATAGCAAGCAGTGTTAACGGCTTCGGCCCAGAAATATTTAGGAAGCCCATATTCATTGAGCATTGTTCGGCTCATTTCTTCTAGAGAGAGATTCTTCCTCTCGACAACTCTATTTTGTTGAGGTGTCTGAGGTGCCGAAAAATTGGGCCCAATACCATAATTATCGCACCAATCTTCAAAAACATTTGAATCAAATTCTCCACCATGATCGGTTCTGATGGCGATAATTGGTAACTCTTTTTCCTTCTGGGTAACCTTACACCACTTAACAAACTCGGTAAATGCATCATTTTTATTTGTTAAGAATTTTTTCCAAGTAAATCTCGAAAAATCATCAACAAGAACTAAAGTATATAGTTTACCTGTTAAGCTAGCATGCCGAGATGGACCAATCAAATCTATATGAATTAATTCAAGAATGCGACTAGTGGAAATTTCCATTTTTGGTTTAAACGAGCCTCTAGCATGTTTACCTTTAATACAGGCCTCACAGATGTGGTCTTTTCTGAAATTTAATTTTGGTAGACCACAGACAATATCATTTTTGGCCAATTTTGAAAGAAGTGGTAAAGAGGCATGACCCAATTTTCGATGCCAAATAACTGCATTTTCATCGTATGAAAGTAAACATTTTTCATTGAAAGAAGATTCATCTTGAAGATCAACAATATAAATATTTCCATATCGCAATCCAATAAAAACAACTTGGTCTTTTCTCATTGCAATGCAATGCATACTTTCAAAAATTAATTTAAGACCAGTGTCACAGAGTTGGGAAACACTTAGAAGATTATGGAAAAGACCATCAACAAAGAGAACATTTTCAATAGTAGGTAAAGATTTCTTATCTATCTTACATGTCCCTTTTATTTGGCCCTTTTATTATCGCCAAATGTTACATAACCACGATCTTCCTTTTTCAGCTCCGTGAAGAGATGTTCATTCCCACTCATGTGATTTGAACATCCACTATCAACATACCATTTATTTGATAATGTTGTCTTCCTTGCTTGTACCTACAAAAACAATTTTCTTCCGTTTTATAGGTACCCAGGCTAATTTAGATCCTGTAGAGTTTGACATAAAAACTTGGTTTTGAACAATGGTCCCTTTAGGTACCCAAATTTGTTTGACTTTTATAGTTCATCTAGAACTTCTACAGTAAGTTTCGGTATGTCCTGGTTAAACATTTTGGACCTGATGGAATTCCCGTTTTTAAAATGTCCGAATCTTTCGTGGTAATTTCTAAGGACTTTTTCATTGAAAATGAATTATACCCGAGCTCTTGTTTTGAAAGAGAAAATTTTTGACCAAATAAGAGTTGCTCAAATTTGTCATTACTATACGAGAATTTTCTAACGTAAAGTTTCAATTCTTTCCGAGTTTTGTGTAAATCATCTCTCAGAATTTTCCCGTTTTCCAGACAATTTGTATGATCAATCGACACATCCTTGTTTTTCAATAATTTTGAATTTTCATTTTCAAGAGACTTTATTTTCTTTTTCAAATCTTTATTAATATTGCAAACTTTTTCGTATTCATTATTTAAAGATTCAAAAGCATCAAGAAGTTCTTCATGAGACGAATCACTAACCTCGACTTCTTCATCGCTATCTTCAGATGTGCGGGCCATTAGAGCAAGATTGGTTTGAACTTGAGGTTCATCATCCTCATCATCATCGCTCCATGTAGCGACATAGACTTCCTTCTTTTTGAAATTCTCATGAGGTGGTTTTGATGAACTCATAGGCGCAGCATCACGACAATCTTTAGCAAAATGACCTGGAACCCCACACCTTCGACAAGTATTGTCGAACTTTTTGTTTTGTGGGAAGTGAACCTTTTTGGATTCATCCCTGGGTTCCCGTTTGATATCTCTCCGACGCCTTTGTAAATTTTTTTTGAATTTCTTTATATTCTTAGCATAAAAGGCTATTTCTTCATCCTCTTCTTCAGTAGGCTCATCTTCTCAATCGCTATCTTCTTTGGATTTAAAGGCGATCGTCCTTTCTCTCTCCTTGGGCTTTGGTTTCGAACTTCAAGATTTAATGACAATCTCGTAATTGATGAGAGATCCAATGAGAGCACTGAATTCTATGGTGTTGAGATCTTTCGACTCCATGATAGCCGTAACAATAGTGTCCCATTCTCTTGGTAGAGATTGAAGGATTTTCTTGGCTTTATCACTACTTGATATCGGTTTCCCGAAGGAAGATAGCCCATTTGTGATAGCCGAGAAACGGTCAAACATAGTAGTAATGCTTTCTTCTTCTTTCATAGTGAAGAGTTCATAATCGTGAAAAACCATATTGATTTTTGTTTCTTTCACTTGACTCGTACCTTCGTGGGTAATCTCGAGCATATTCCAGATCTCTTTGGCCGTCTCCCAAGAAGAGATTCTGTTGGATCTTCTGGGTTGAGAGCACAGTAAACCAGTTGAGTAGCTTTACTATTGAAGTGATCGTTCTTCCAGTCGGCATCGTCGTACTCTTCAAAGCTTTTGATCGAGCCATCTGTCTTCTTTGGAATGGTAGGTCCAAGAGAAATGACCTTCCAAATTTCAATATCGTGAGCTCGGATGAAGATAGACATTTTCTTCTTCCATGTCATAAAGTTTGAACCATCGAAGAAAGGAGGGTGATTGAGAGCGTTGCCTTCAAGGGAAGAGTGGATAAAGGCCATTTCTGGATCTTTTCTCTAGCGGGTGTTAATCCGGTGAAAAAGAGACTGCTTCGATACCAATTGTTGGATTGGTACCGCCACTAGAAGGGGGCTTGAATAGTGTGGACAAGAGTTTTGAACTCTTTTTATGCGGAAGCTAAATATCGGAGTAAATGAAATACGGAAAAGAAAGAACACAAGAAATTGTTCGAGAGGTTCGGCTATTAACGAAGCTTACGTCCCCTACCAAGTTTTATCGACTAGGACTTTTCTAGAAACCTTGAATGCACTTTCTAGTTTAATGTCAACTCTTACAATTTCTTGATTTCCGGGCTCAAGAACAACCTCACTTAAACACTCTTGTTTTTCAGGATACAAGACAACCTCACGATAAATAGTTGCAAGTAGAAAACTCGACTTTACAAAAGATATCGCTCGTTGATACAAGAATATAGATATAGAAATGATAGAACAATTCTTCTAATATCACAATATGAAATATATATATCTCTCGAAATGTATGCTTGATATTGCTTGAGTATGCTTGTAAGTTCAGATCAATCGTGTGTCTTTCCAACTCAATGAATAAAGCTATTTATAGCCTTCTTGGAGCAAGTTTCCCGTTGGAGCAGTGGAGTGGCTTACGTACGTTATAGCACATTAGTTACGTACGTTACACCTCTTGTGTAACGGCCGTAACAAAACCCTTAAAACAGTTCAGTAGCATAGGCTGAGATTACATTACGTACGTTATGTAGGAGCCATTACGTACGTTATGCTTAAGAGATCCGTTGGATGAGATGACTTTTTGAGTAACGGTTGATGACTTATATTGTTGACTGGTAACGAGCAAAATTCGAACCTTATGTATGTTATACATAATGTATTACTTACGTTACCTGCAGTAAAATACATACCAAATTTGTTAAGTTTACGTACGTTAAAGGAAGCTCATTACGTACGTTATGCATGTTGAGTATAGAAAAATATGGAAAGTAGCTTTTGTTTAAGTAACCCATCATCAAAACATATAAAATGCATTATGAAAAATATTGTTCCAACGTGATATAATAAATCAACAGTTAATAAATCCAGTATAAAAAGAAAACTCGCATCTAAAGAGGGGAGGCACGATATTCTGCAGAAATTCCACACCAAGAAACACACACACACACACTCACACACACACATTAAAAATCTTCATTTACAGCAAAAACTCACTCTTTCATCTAAAACTCATACAACAAATACCAATTTCCTCACGCAATTGTTCATCCACCAGGCACAAAAGGTAAGAACTTATAGATTCTTTTATCTTCTTCTCCTTCCTCTAACCTTTTCAATCCACACTGTTCTCGTGGATAAATTCCCAGTCCTCAAAAGAAAAGAGAAGAGAGAAACCTGCTTCTGTAGAGGCCCAAACCGATCGTATTCAATTTCTCCAACTCGAAACACATTAGCCCGAATCGGCCGATCGAAAATCTACCATCAACCCATAAACCCAGGTTCAGATCAAGGACCAACCTTTCATTTTAATCCGAAGCCATCCCAACCTCGGTGGTAGTTCCATTTTTGTCGCCGACGTGAGTTAGTCGGAGTCAGAGACCGCGACTTCGTTGTTCCTACACTGGGGGGGTTCAGGCGGAGATTTTCTGGACTACCCGAGTGGGAAGTCCTGGGCGAGGGTACGAACGCCTCTCCGATCGATGGCCAGACTTTCGTTACACGGATACATGATTTCAGATTACAGGCGGGCGTAAGTAATAATTTGGAAAGAAAAATCGGCTGGAGAGAAGAAAGGGGCGGTCATTTTGCAGGAGAGATGAGAAATTGGGAGTGGGGAAATAATCAGTGTTCTGATTTAATCTCAATCAATTGAGCCAGCGTCCCCTTCGGCCCAAACCTTTTTCTTTCTTGTTTACTTTTGTCAAAATAAATATTGAAATAACTAGTTGATCAAATTATAATACGAGCTAAAACTTAGGGAAACCTCACAGAATGCTCATTTTACACTAAAACGACAGGCAAGCAGGCAACATGCTCAGTTTACTCAATTCCCATTTTCTCCATCCGACCCATCTCTAATTTTGAGCCAATCAAATATGCAAAGCTAGCCCAATTTCGTAATCTGATCTAATAAATTTCAAGCTTTCAAATTAAATCAAACCTTTTTATTTTATTTTTCATGAAACTATATTTTTATAAGATTAAATATTTATATATACTCCTATTTAAATTGTAGGATACGAGAACCAAGGGCTCGATAGGGTCGATTCAAAAGCATCAAGCATTATCCATTCAAGATATCTTATTTCAGGTGGGAATTATTATTTGTCAATTTTAATTGCTTTATTTGAACTGTATAGGTGATATGTTATATCTACGATCTACATGCAGTCACATGTTTTTTCGTACCAAGTATCAGTATATGATTAACATGCAGTCAAATGTTTTTCCATACCAAGTATCAGTATATATTTACGTGCAATCACATGTTTACATGCTCAAGTTATATGTTGATATAACAAATATTCATGCTATGCCTCCATTGTGTATTGTGATTATAGTTGACTTGTGATGTTCCCACGAGCGATAGAAAGCTCATCCCATTTTTATGTAAAATTTTCAGGTTAATTCGGAATGGAGTGAACGGGTTGCAGAGCAGGCCGTCATATGATATAATCAATATTAATTATTTCTTTTAATTCCGCTCAAGGTTATTACGAGACATTTAAAATTTATTTTCGATAATTTTTTTTCTCGTTGCTGGATTATTACGGTTGTATTGGAGACTTGAACTCACTTTGAATTCCGCAAATACTTTTAGAAAATGTATGTTTTGTAACACCTTGAAATTTCTACAAGTTTTTTAAGTTTTAAAAATATTCTAAAAATACCATTAGAAAAATCGGGTCGTTACAGTATGGTATCAGAGAAAAATCCAGTCTACTTTACTGGTACGCCGGAAGTTTTTTGTGAGGTTATAAAAAATTTATTTCTTCAAGGGAATATAATATGTTCGACTGCCGCTACTTCGTTACTCCATTCCAAGATAATCAGCTTCAAGTCATGTTTATATCATACATACATTTAGACTAATATCGTAAAACTTAATAATTTTACGTAAATATGCATGTATCCTGTTAGTATGGCCGGATTCACAGTGACTCCACATAAGAGGACTGAGGCAGGGTCCAGCTCGTGCCCTCTGGCACATAGAGACTCTTGGGGAAATCCAGGGCTACCCGAGAATGCCCCGCACTATGTGGTCGAAAGGATTCAAAAATGGTTCATGTCTAAGAAGACCGGAGATCTGGTTGAAGAAGTCGAGCACCTGATCATCACACTGCAGAATGATAAGAGTTACTCCATATACCTCCTTTGGCACGAGGCAAACCGCAGGACCCCTGAGGAAAGAATAGTCGTGGATGACTTTCAGTACGCTGCTGGAAGGATCCTCGACTTGTATTCTGTAATATCCGTACTTTTTATTGAATGATTGGAGTTACTCCAAATTTTGAATGTTTTCCTTCCGATCTCTCCGTGTAAGCTTGGTTTTAAGTTGCAATATGTTAGATATGGATTATCTACCTTGGATAAATCTATTCATACGGATTTATTGACGTGTATTTTGGATTTCATGAATGTTGAGGTTTGATTCAAGAACACTTTAGAGTTGACTTTGATATTTTGGGGGTTTTCGATTAGATGTTGTCGTTAACTCAATTTGTGGATTCCTATGGAATTATCGATATCATTGAAGGTGTTTTGTCGGATTTATTACTCACTTGGAGTTTGGTTTCGTTATTTTTGGGGTTGGTGTAACCAAAGGGAAGAACGTTTACAAAGTATTCGTTAGAATGCCCCAATGAGTATGATTATTGTTGTATCGACGTTTGAGTTGGTTATTATCGTGCTTGATGCGTTTATTGAGCATTTGTTGGTAATCATGTTATCCAAGGTTGTTCGAGCGACCAATATTTTTCCTTAGGACGATTATTCGAGAGAGGACGTTTCATCACCGGTATTGAGGTAAGTTAATTCTTACTCGGTTAAAGGGTTATTCATTCCTTATGTTGTTGTTCATTCATACATGTAATTCACTCATAATATATCATTCACGTCGAGACTTGTAATTATCAATTAATCATTTAATTCACAAGGAACGACGGTTCCAATCATTTCAACGAGCTACCATTCATTTCATTATTATTTCATCTCGGTGAGTCATTCTTGACCCTTGTCGGATTGTTATTCATTAATGTTCATTGGTCACTTTTGTCCTTGTGGCCTTCTGGGTTCATATTGCATGGGCGGGTGGGGATGTGTGGAATTTTTAGTCGGGCACTTGATAGTCATGTGATCGGGTTCACCGATACAATAGACTGTGCACACGGTAACGTACCTCCGTGAGACTAATTAGGCACAAGGGCGGGTGTGTTCGGACACCTGTCTTGTGTACTTGCACATACCATTACGGGCGTACTATGGTGCCCCTCTTCAGCTGGATTCATAACTAAGATATGTGATTATTGTATATTGTTCAACTCTTGAGGATTGTTGTTTTGTGTAACTGACCCCGTTGGGGGATGTTGTTTTCAGGTCATGGCAAGGATAAAGCACGGGAAGAGAACGTTGACGGCGAGGAGTCCCAGTGATACTAGTAGGGCCCCCTATCCTTTTCAGTCATTCATGTTCCTTCATTTTTATTCCGCTGCAGATTTCCGTTTGGATATTCATTTTCATTTAGTGTTGTATATTTTATCTTCATATAAAATATACATGTATTCCGTATTTTTCCAGGGTGTGTTGTACTTGAAACTCCTCATCAGAGTAATTAATGATATAATATCGTTCGGTACTACAATTATATTATTTAAGTCGTTAATTTTCATTCGCCTGGTGGGTCGCAGTTGGGGGCCCACGGCACTGTAATATCCGCCTGATTGGGGTGTTATAGAGTTGGTATCGGAGCATGGTTTTGAATACTACCTTCCGAGTCATGTCTCATTTGAAATCATCGTTTATCAGACTAGTATCGTTGGACTTTCACGTCATGTGTGACCTGTGCAAGAGCCGAGCCCCTCAGACCAAAGAACAGTAAGATTTTTGACGCCATGGTATAATTTCTGGCAATAAGAATCACTCATTCATCATTCAACAGTCAACAATCCTCATTCATCATTTTCATTTTTGATCATGTCGATCATGTTAACTCATTAATCACTCAGTTCATTTTATTGCTCAGTTGTTGTTCTTTAGGATCATATCATTAATCTTGTTAATTGTTCAAGATAATCATTTCAAGAATTTCATAAGATAATCATGTCACCTCAATTGGTCATTCATGTAATCATTGTATTAGAGCGCATACGCTCATTATTATCATTTCATGACGTAATCATAATGCGGTATTCATGCAAGATCTATAACCATCATGTGACTTTCCTACTTCAGTATGGAGAGAGCTGGCAGAGGACGCGGGAAAGAGGCCGCGGTGCGGGCCGGAACCCGAAATCTCATGTGAATACACGCGCGAATGCGAGGAATAATGCAAATTCATCGAGCAGCGACGCTGCCACTCATTCACCTGGAAATGATCATTCACTGTCAGAGAGTCGTACGCGGGACACAGCTCAATCAGAAGGTGTTCGGGTTGATCCCCTCGCTTTTATGTAGGGCATGATGGCCCAGATGACACAGATGGCATGCCTCATAGAGACGATGCAGAATTCAACCGCCCAGAATCAGCAGGCTCCTCCACCGCCACCTCAGGGGCAAGAGAGGAGTGCGAGCAGTATTATTGGCGACATCTCTTGCCAAAGACCACCTACTTTTGAGGGCTCGTTTAAGCCAGCAGATATAGTTCACTGGCTTGAGCATTTCGAGAAGTTGTTTGCTATGGTGGAGTGTCCCGAAGGGCACAAAGTTTCAATCGCGTCTTACTATCTGGGTAAGAGCGCTCACTCTTGGTGGTTATCGTTGAAGCCCACCGACGGATATTGTACCTGGGATCAATTCAAGACTCTCATGATGGAGAGGTATTATCCGTCCCCACTCAGAGAGGCCAAGTTATCAGAATTACTCATTCCCGACCCCTCAGTAGATGATGATGTTCTCGCCATCGCCGCGAAATTTCAGGAACTTCTTTCTTTCGCCTCATCTATTATTCACTCCGAGGCGGACAAGATCAAGTATTTCAGCAAGAGGTTGAAACCTCGTATGCGGATGTAGTTTCTTAATCACAATTGCACCACTCTGACCGAATTCATCGAAAAAGCTCTTACTCATGAGCTTACTGCTAAGGAGATTTCTAAGCAACAACCTTCATCTGCTAGCAAGAAATCAAAGAGTCGTGATCAGTCTAAAGGTAGTCAGGCAACCTTCAAGAAGCCTCGTGCGGGCCCTACTTTTTCTGAACGACCTCCTATGGCGTTTAGACCCGCGGAATCTTAGTCCTGAGTGGCCAGTTCGGCCATCACCTGTTTCAACTGTGAAGAATAGGGTCATTTCAGCACCAAGTGTTCGAGGGAGACTATCACGTGCCATAACTGTGGGATTGCTGGGCATAAGGCCTGTTTTTGCCGAAGAGATTCTAAACCTACTCGGGCGATATCTCAGGCCCCGAGACATTCAGCGGTTCAGAATTAGGCCACTCAGTCTGCGTCGTTCAAGACGACGGGAGCAAACAAAGGTGGTGCCAAAAGCTATCAGACGGGAGCGTCCGGTTCAGGGGCCGGCAAGCCCCGAATTTATGAGATGAAGAAGGCCAATGATCCGGAGGCCCAGATGATCTCAGGTACACTCGTAATTCTATCTCAACCCGTGTGTACCCTTTTTGATACTGGTGCATCGCATTCATTAATTTCCGAGTCATGCTTGAGTAGACTTCATCTGGATAGTGCTACTAGTTGTGAACCTTTTATCATTGGTCTACCTGACGTTAGAAGAATTATCGGGGATCGTGAGATTGAGAATTGTCCGATTCAGCTTAATGGCTGTGTTTGGTTGGCAAACCTGATCGTAGTAGATTTACCGAGAGACGATGTTATCTTGGGTGTTGATTGGATGGATTGTCATGATGCCATCATTAGTGTCCGCAAGCATATGGTCACTATCATTCAGACAATGGAGTCGAATGTATATTCTAGGGAGGTAATCTCAGCTGTTCCGGTAGAGTCATTAATATGATGAAAGCAGTGAAATTACTCAATCAGGGGTGTGTTAGTTATTGGTCCTATATGACCAAGACCGAGAAATCATCAATAATGTTGGAGGATATTCCGGTAGTGAAATAATATGCCGATGTATTTCCAGACGAGTTACCTGGTTTGCCTCCACAGAAATATGTGGAATTCACAATAGAGTTGGAGCCTGGTACATCCCCAATATCGAAGGCACCGTATCGGATGGCCCTGACCGAAATGCAAGAACTGAAGAATCAATTGGAGGATTTGACCGAGAAAGGTTATATCCGACTGAGTGCGTCCCCGTGGGGAGCACCTGTGTTATTTGTCAAGAAGAAGGATGGTTCGTTTCGCTTGTGTATTGATTATTGGAAATTGAACAGGGTGACGATCAAGAATAAATATCCCCTACCCCGCATCAATGATCTTTTGGATCAACTTCAGGGAGCTTCAGTATTATCCAAGATCGATTTAAGATCTGGGTATCATCAGTTGTGAGTTCGAGAGTCGGATATTGCTAGAACGGCGTTTCAAACATGCTCTGGTCATTATGAGTTTGTGGTAATGCCGTTTAGGTTAACTAATGCACCTGCGGTGTTCATGGAGTTAATGAATCGGGTTTTCATCAACTATTTGAATCAGTTCGTGGTTGTCTTCATTGATGACATTTTGATTTATTCTCGTGACCAAGAGGAGCACGAATTTCACCTTCATCAGGTTCTCCAAGTGTTGAGACGAGAGAAACTTTATGGGAAGTTTTCCAAATGTGAGTTTTGGATGTCCGAAGTGACGTTTCTTGGACATGTGATTTCATCAGACGGAGTACGCGTCGACCCTCAGAAGAGAGAAGCTATCCGAGATTGGCAACCTCCGAAGAATGTTAAGGAAATCTAAAGCTTTCTCGGATTAGCTGGTTATTATCGGCGATTTGTGGAAGGATTTTCTAAGATCGCTCAACCCATGACGAACCTTTTGCGGAAGGATAATAAATATGAGTGGTCCGATGCGTGTCAACAGAGTTTTGAGGAACTCAAGAGCCGATTAATTTCAGCACCTGTCCTTTTCTTGCCACAAGGGATGGAAGGATTTGTGGTTTATAGTGACACGTCCGGACACGGTCTTGGATGTGTATTAATGCAGAACGGGAAAGTTATTGCCTATGCTTCACGGCAGCTGAGAACTTACGAGGTCAACTATCTGACCCACGACCTAGAGTTAGCGATCGTGGTATTCGCGTTGAAGATTTGGCGTCATTATCTTTATGGCGTCACCTGTCAGATTTACCAACCATAAGAGTTTGAAATTTATATTTACTCAGAAGGAGTTAAATACGCGACAGAGGCGATGGTTGGAACTAATCAAAGATTATGATATTGAGATACTATACCACCCGGGCAAGGCGAACGTTGTTGCCGACGCCTTGAGTCGTAAGTCCGTTCAGGAGAAAATGCTTGCTCGTTTGACTGTTCAGAAGGAACTCCAACAGGAATTCCTAAGATCCAAGGTCGAGGTTTGGTTACAATGAGTACAAGGGCAAATTTGTACATTAGAGATTTCATCGCCACTTGAGGAGGCGATCAGAGTGAATCAGGGTTGGGACCCATCTTTGTTGCGCATTCAAGATGATGTGACTCAGGGGAAAGCCCCTGGATTTGTGGTCCAAGAGGACGAACTTTTGCGATTCAAGAACCGGTTATGCGTTCCGGTGAATGACGAGTTGAAAAACTCGATTTTGAGAGAAGCTCATGCTACCCTTATTCCATTCATCTGGGGTCTAGCAAGATGTACAAGGACTTGAAACAGAATTAATGGTGGAGTAATATGAAGCGAGAAGTCGCAGAATTTGTTTCAAGATGTTTGACCTGTCAGCAAGTCAAGATAGAACATCAGCGACCGACAGGTATGCTAAAACCGCTCCCTATCCCAGAGTGGAAGTGGGAAGATATTTCTATGGACTTCATCACGAGTTTGACGATGAGTCGTCGTGGCATAAATACAATTTGGGTAATTGTGGACCGTTTAACTAAGTCAGCTCATTTCCTTGAGATTAAGGATACATGGGGGTCTCGAGAGACTTGCCCAGTTGTTCATCAAAGAGATAGTGAGACTGCACGGTACTCCTAAGAGCATCATTTCTGATCGTGACGGGCAATTCGTGTCGCATTTTTGGAAATCAGTTCATTGTGCAATGGGAACTCAGCTTAATCTCAGTACAGCTTTTCATCCTCAGTTCGATGGACAATCAGAGAGGACTATTCAGACATTGGAGGACATCTTGAGAGCATGTGTCCTCGATTGGAAAGATGATTGGGAAGCCCAACTACCGTTGATTGAGTTCACATACAATAACAGTTGGCATGCTTCGATTAAGATGGCACCTTACGAGGCCTTGTATGGTCGTCATTGTCAATCTCCTTTGTGTTGGGATGACTTATCAGAATCAATCGGCACCGAGCCCGATATGCTTATAGCCGCCCGTGAGAAGGTAGCTTTAATCAGAAGTCGTTTGTTGACCGCTCAGAGTCAATAGAAATCATATGCAGATAATCGTCGTCGACCATTAGAGTTCGAGACAGGTGACCACGTTTTGGTCAAGGTATCCCCGAGTCGAGGTATCTTCCGTTTCGGGAAGCGGGGAAAGTTGAGTCCGAGATTTATTGGACCGTTTGAGATTTTAGATCGAGTAGGCAGTCTGGCTTAGCGATTGGCTTTACCTACGGCGTTGAGCCGAATTCATAATGCGTTTCATGTCTCTCAGTTGCAGAAGTATGTTGCCGATCCGAGTCACATACTTCAGTTCGACGAAATCGAGATCGCGGATGTTCATTTGTCTGAGGAGTATCCTATACGAGATTTAGAGTGGTGAATCAAACAGTTGAGGAACAAGACGATTCCTTTGGTGAAAATCTAGTGGTCTAGAAACGGAGTCGAAGAGGCAACTTAAGAAACCGAGGATAGTATGCGGAAGAGTTATCCCGAGTTGTTTGACCCTTAGTTTCAAGGACGAAACTCTTTTAATGGGGGAGTATGTAATACTCAGTTGTAATTCAGTAATTATCATTGAGTAATAATCATTCAGTAATTGTCACTCAGTAATTTTCACTCATTATTAATCATTCATCATTCATATTCATTCATTGTATTCACCGTTCAGAATAATTTGCATCGTGTATGAGTTATTATTCCTCTTTCAACCCGGTTGGAGAGTCGGGCCGAGCGTATCATCATTTTCATCTTTGTAGTGGGCTGTGTGTGAGGAGTAGCGCACACTACGTACTCTCCTTAGCGTACGCTAATTGAGTACGGGTAGCGCACGCTACCTCTCAGCATTAGCGCACGCTATGGTGGTTCAGGCAGACAGTCCAGAAGGCACTGGACTGCAGTCGAGTTATAGTAGCGCACGCTACGAATGGTAAGTAGCACGCGCTAGTAGTTTGGGGTAGCGCACGCTATGCAATCAGTGTAGCGCGCGCTAAGGTCGATCAGGCAGAGTCCAGTGGGTATTGGACTGAATTGGAATAATTCATAGCGCACGCTATGAGTAGATATTAGTGTACGCTAATGGTGTAGTACCGCACGCTGAGTTTTGGGTGTAACGCACGCTATCGCGAGCAGGTCAGAGGACAGAAGGTTCTGGACTTCAGTTACCGGGCATCAGATATTCAGTTAGCGCACGCTAACATTTTGGGTTAACGCACGCTATCGTGAAGGCGTTAGCGCACGCTACCAAGTTCGTAGCGTACGCTAACGAGGCAGTCAAAGCTCACTGTACTGTCCGATTAACTCGCTAGCGCAAGCTAAATATCAGGGCTTAGCGTGCGCTAAACTGGAATAGTATAAATAGGACAGTCAGCCCAGGTTTCATCATTTCTCACTTCTCATTTTGTTTTTGGGCATTTTCGGGCGATTTCGGACGATTTGGAGAGATCTCTTCGAGCTGCATCCACCTATCAACATCTTCAAGCTTATAATCCGGATTAATCATCATTTCATCCTCTCCAATACATCAAATCAAGGTAAACATTTCTTGGATCTAGAATTTCGGATTTTGAATATTTTCCTTCCGATCTCTTCGTGTAAGCTTGGTTTTAAGTTGGAATATGTTAGATATGGATTATTTATCTTAGATAAATGTATTCCTATGGATTTATTGGCGTGTATTTCGAATTTCATGAATGTTGGGGTTTGATTCAAGAACACTTTAGAGTTGACTTTGATATTTTGGGGGTTTTCGATTAGATGTTGTCGTTAACTCGATTTGTGGATTCCTATGGAATTATCGATATCATTGAAGGTGTTTTGTCGGATTTATTACTCACTTGGAGTTTGGTTTCGTTATTTTTGGGGTTGGTGTAACCAAAGGGAAGAACATTTACAAAGTATTCGTTAGAATGCCCTAATGAGTATGATTATTGTTGTATCGACGTTTGAGTTGGTTATTATCGTGCTTGATGCATTTATTGAGTGTTTGTTGGCAATCATGTTATTCAAGGTTGTTTGAGCGACCGATATTTTTCCTTAGGACGATTATTCGAGAGAGGACGTTTCATCACCGGTATTGAGGTAAGTTAATTCTTACTCGGTTAAAGGGATATTCATTCCTTATGTTGTTGTTCATTCATACATGTAATTCACTCATAATATATCATTCATGTCGAGACTTGTAATTATCAATTAATCATTCAATTCACAAGGAACGACGGTTCCAATCATTTCAATGAGCTACCATTCATTTCATTGTTATTTCATCTCGGTGAGTCATTCTTGACCCTTGTCGGATTATTATTCATTAATGTTCATTGGTCACTTATGTCCTTGTGGCCTTCTGGGTTCATATTGCGTGGGCGGGTGGGGATGTGTGGAATTTTTAGTCGGGCACTTGATAGTCATGTGATCGGGTTCACCGATACAATGGACTGTGCACACGGTAACGTACCTCCGTGAGACTAATTAGGCACAAAGGCGGGTGTGTCCGGACACCTGTCTTGTGCACTTGCACATACCATTACGAGCGTACTATGGTGCCCCTCTTCAGCTGGATTCATAACTCTTGAGGATTGTTGTTCTGTGTAACTGACCTCGTTGGGGGATGTTGTTTTCAGGTCATGGCAAGGCTAAAGCACGGGAAGAGAACGTTGACGGAGAGGAGTCCCAGTGATACTAGTAGGGGGCCCCAGTCCTTTTCAGTCATTCATGTTCCTTCATTTTTATTCTGCTGTAGATTTCCGTTTGGATATTCATTTTCATTTAGTGTTGTATATTTTATCTTCATATAAAATATACATGTATTCCGTATTTTTCCAGGGTGTGTTGTACTTGAAACTCCTCATCAGAGTAATTAATGATATAATATCATTCGGTACTACAATTATATTATTTAAGTCGTTAATTTTCATTCGCCTGGTGGGTCGCAGTTGGGGGCCCACGGCACTGTAGTATCCGCCTGATTGGGGTGTTATAGTCGACCTTTAGAATTCAAAGTGGGAGACCATGTTCTACTCAAGGTGTCGCCGACCAGAGGAGTTTTCCG
Source organism: Orobanche coerulescens (assembly GCA_033398695.1). Taxonomy (NCBI): domain Eukaryota; kingdom Viridiplantae; phylum Streptophyta; class Magnoliopsida; order Lamiales; family Orobanchaceae; genus Orobanche; species Orobanche coerulescens. The sequence continues at coordinate 107,166,416 of CM065804.1, forward strand.
TTTCGGGAAAAATGGGAAACTTAGTCCAAGATATATAGGACCTTTTGAAATTTTGGACAGGGTTGGAGATTTAGCTTATCACTTGGCGTTGCCTCCATCTTTGAGTCACGTCCATATCGTTTTTCATGTGTCTCAGTTGAGAAAGTACGTGCCGGGTCTAAGTCATGTTATCGACTATAGTGAGATTGACGTAGCCAAGGATGTTACCTTTCCAGAGAGGCCAGTGAAGATCCTTGAACGTTGTGAGAAACAGCTTCAGCACAAAACCATTCCATTGGTTAAAGTGCAATGGTCGAGACATGGAGTCGAGGAGGCGACTTGGGAGACGGAAGTGAAGATGCAATCGGAATACCTCGAACTTTTTATTTCTTAAGTTTCGGGATGAAACTTCTTTTTAGAGGGGGAGAATGTAATATCCGTACTTTTTATTGAATGCTTGACCTTGCCATACTTCCTATTTTGTCGCTGTGTAAATATTTTGAGATGTTGTCGATGTTGATTTAGAGTTTCGTACCTTTTTGGATTATGATCGTGTTGACTGGACCTTTCGGCAGTGTTCTGGGACAGGCAGATAGCGCACACTAGGCCTAGGCTACCGCACGCTATTTCTACTTGAGTAGCGCACGCTAGCTTTGAGCCTTAGCGCGCACTAACGTTCGGAGCATGGCAGAGGCAGTAGCGGAATCTTCTTTATGGACTAGCTGTTAGCGCACGCTAGGTGTTAGCTAGCGCATGCTATTCGTGTTCAGTAGCGCGCGCTAACATCGCCTGTAGCGCACGCTAACGAACTGAGTCGGCAGAGTCAGTGAGGTATTTCTACTTCCTGGACTATCAGGAAACGCACGCTAGGCAGCAGCTAGCGCACACTATAGGTGTTGCGTAGCGTGCGCTAGTGCCCAGTCATAGCGCACGCTAGCGGAGTTGGGCAGTGAACTGGAATTCTTGAAGGACAACAGTTAGCGCACGCTAAGGTGTGGTAGCGCGCGCTAACGTCTCAGGACAGAAGCTACTAGACTACCGGGTGACCCCGTTAGCGCATGCTAATCCCGATTCTTAGCGCGCGCTGACCTGGCGTTTTATATAAGGGGCAGTCAACCCCTGAAATCATTATTTTCCATCTTTTCTTTCCTTTTCTGATGGGAGCAGCGGGTTTAGGCGATTTGGAGTGATTTGGGGCGATCCTTCTTCCGCTATCATCATCTTTGGTTGAATAACAAAAATTGCACAACATCTAATCCATTTCTATATCGCAAATCAAGGTAAATTCCTTAGAACCCTAGTTTTGGGAATTTTGGGAATTTTCTTAGATTCGTCCGATTTATCCGTTTTGGAGCTTCAGATCTTTGAGAATATGATGTATCTACCCCGTACCCATGTTTCCCTTACTATTTTATGGTTGGTTTTGAACCTTGTCCGTGCTTGAGAGGGTTTGGGTGATAGTGATTTTCAAACCTCTAAGTGATTATCCTTGTAGTTTCGTGAATCGTAGGCGGGTTTCGGGAGTTTCCTCGTGTGATTTAAGTATGGATTATTGATTATCGTATTCCTTATGAATCGTTTAGGTTCCGGAAGTGCGTTCTTGGACCTACCGAACTTACACTCTTTTCCTTCTGAATTCTCGATGTCTCAAAGGCAAGTATATGTTTATGATTGTGCGTTCTTGACTTTGAAAGCAAGATATATGAATTGTATAATGGTTTATGTCCACTATGGAACAGACTGACGGGTTCTCTGAGGGTTCCGTAGCCTCTGGTGCGGTTCCGTGGATATTTTGGGTTAACCACTTTGGGACGGACCGACGGGTCCTCTGAGGGTTCCGTAGCCTCTGGTGCGGTTCCGCGGTTAATCATGTATGTATTGAATATGATGCTTTGAGATTTAGTTATTCCGGAATACTAGTCTTGAGTTGATGAGATGATGATTACACTTACTTTATTGTCGAGGAGTATTGTGTTTCATATTCGATATACTTGTACTAGCTATTCGACGGCTAACCCCTTTATGGGGGAAATACCTTTCATATATTTCACGATCCAGGAACGTGGATAGGCATGTACTGGGTCGGCATGAAGATGATGGTCAAGTGTGATGATGTGTCTTGTCTCTGGTTATGTTTTGTATTTCCTCCATTCAGTGTTGTTGTACTTGAATGGCTTTTGAATACTCAAGTACTGTTTTTGGTTTCCTTGATGTTTCGGCTTGTGTTGCCGTGGTATTGATTTGTGATGTGTTGTATTTGGATGTATTGGATATGTTTTTTGAATACCATTTTTATTGTCTTCCATTACATTGTACTTGGACCTTCTCAATCAAAGTTCATAGTTCCGTGTATAAATAGCCTTGTGGGTCTCATGGCGGGGCTCACAGCGCTGTAATATACCCTGAATAACTTGGGGGTGTTACATAATATGGTATCGGAGCTTAGGTTTATGGATACCTAGACTGTCGGTCTTTTGGGTCCATTGAGTCATCGTTTGTCTACAGTATCACTACTTTGCGACCGGTACTTGTACGACCTCTTACTCTCCTAGTGTTTCCTTTATCGCTTTGCTTGTGATTTTGGTATTTTTGGAAATCGGTCCCTTTGATGACGTGCGATTTGAATTCTACTTATGTGCTTTGTGTATCCTTCAGAATGTCTGCTAATAGGGGACAGAGACGAGGCCGTGGTCGTGGACGCAGACAAGGACGTGGCACGACCGCTTCCCCTAGTTCCATTGCGGGGTCGACCACCCCTAGTTTATCTAACTCAGTGCATCCTGATACCGAGGGTCATCAAGACCAGTCGACTGGCCAAGGGAATAACGCATATTTTGGAGTTACGATTGTCTTTCAACAATTGGCTAACCAGATGACTATCCTGGCCTAAGCCGTTCAGCTGAACAATCCGGATCCGACATCGGATGCCTTGCTTCAGAATGTAATCCGTATGAAACCTTCGCAGTTCAGCGGTGCTACAAACCCGATGGGTTGGGAGAATTGGTTGGCAGAGTTAGAGAAAGTGTTTGAAGCGGTTGATTTTCCGGAAGTGAGGAAGGTACCAATTGCTCAGTACTTCCTTACCAAGGAAGCCGCGACTTGGTGGAAAGTTATCAAGCCTCAGGATCATGCTGCTACGTGGGGAGAGTTTAAAGAGCTACTGGAGTCCGAGTTTTGTCCTTGGCCTGTGCCAGATGGCAGAATCCGAGCCTTTTTCGAGGCGAAGTGATCGGTCAAAAACTTATCCTAAAAATAGGAGTTCTTGAGTCGTTCGCAAATATATACGAGGTAGAAGTAGTTTGTGGTAAGTTCTACCAAGGTCTTTTCTCTCGAGGATTGTCCAACAGGGCTTCGTATAATATTTTGTTACAAATTGTGAGAAATAAATACTAAAATATTCTAAAATATATTTTTAGGTTTTTAAATATTAACTAAATTAAATGCACTATATTTTAAACCAAACTATTTTTAATAAGACTATTTTATATAAGACTATTTTTATTAAGACTATTTATACTAGACTATTTATATTAAGACTATTTATACTAGACTATTTATATTAAGACTATTTTTAATACTACTATTTTTAAGAAGACTATTTTTATACTAGACTATTTTTAACTAGTGAAAATGAATAGAATTAAAATGAGTTGGGAATTTATAAAATTTAGGGGATTACGGGTTCATTAAATTAGGTATTTAATTAAGTATAGGAATTGATTTATATGGATATAAAAGAAAAAATGAATATTTATCGAGTAATCAACTTTTCACCTCTGTACTTTCGTAATCAAAGATGTCTTAATCACTTTTGCTTTTTTAAGATGTTGATAACAAGATTAACACTTGATAGATTGAAAAGATGTGTTTCCAATACACTTAACAATCAATCAAGGAGGTTTCACTAGTGGAAATAGGATATGATCAATCTCTATTTAAACCAATTAGTCCTTTCATTTCTCTAACTTGACTATTTTTAGGATAAACGATCGTTCATCGAGTAATCAACTTTTCACCTCATAACTTTCATATTCAAAGGTGTCTTAACCACTTTCGCAATCTTAAGATGTTGATAACAAGATTAACATTTGATAGATTGAAAAGATATGTTTCCAATTCACTCAACAATTAATCAAGAAGGTTTCATTAGTAAAAATAGGATATGATCAATCTCTATTTAAACCAATTAGTCCTAAAAATAGTTTAAATCAATCAAATACTCAATATATAACGTAATAGAAATCCCCCTTCCCCTAGGAAGAAAGATTAGCTACTCATTGGTTTATACAAACTAAAATTATAATATAAATAATTTATATGTATAATATATATCGAAACTTTTAATTACTAGAACTTAATGACAATAGATAAAACTTACTTGAATATGATGAATCAAAGTGCAAGAAACAAACTTCAAACTTATTTAAAGGTTACAAGCTTACAAAGATTGAAAGTAAAACACTAAGTAAAATACTAAGTGCTTATTGATCAAGCACTTTTCAATTACAAACTAAATGAAAGAAAAAAAACTTCAAACCAAAAATGAAATACAAACTAAAATTGAGAGTTCTAAGGAAAATATATTGCTAAAAGAAAGGAGTATTTCTTTGCAAGAAGATGGGTTTTTAGAATTGGTAATTGGTCATTTTACAATGGATGAAGATGTCCTTTTATAGGTGATTTTCAGGAATACAATTGATTATTTAATTCAAAATATCTATTGTAATATCATTTTTTTAATTCTTTGTTCACACTTCACCCATGTCTTTGAATTTTCAGATTTTTGACCAAAAAAATATCTTGTGGTTGAGTTCACAAGTTGGTCAAAAGTGGACTAATTTTGCATGGCATCTGCTGAAAAACGGCGATGAAAAACGGCCCAGTTTGCCCCGTGTTGTGCGCCGTTTTGTGGTGACTCGGTCTCTAACACAATACGCGCGAGGACACGGCGCTAAATGCCGGCCGTGTGTGAAACGGCCCAAGACACGGCCCTTGTTGCGCCGTATGTGAAACGGCCTACATAACACGGTCCTTTTTGCGCCGTGTTGTATGGTCGTTTTGCCTTGAAAAATTCCCGTCGTTGGATTTGATCTTGTTTTCCGTCCTTTTTGATGCTTCATGTCAGTAATCTGTAAAATAACCATTTTTAGCTCATGTTTGAGCATATCTGTAAAATATGTATTTTTAATCACAAATCAGTACGATTATGTCCGGAAAAAGGAATATTTTGTATATGAATTTTAGATCAATTATGCACTAATCAAATACCCCACACTTAAATTCTTGCTAGTCCCGAGCAAGACTCTTTATTAATCAGACACAAAATAAAAATTAAAATAAGAAACAAAATAAAAAATAAAAAATAATACACAAAAATTTAAAAAATAATTATATATAAAGATGAAAAGAGATCAAAATGCCATTAATACACAATAACCAACTTTATACAGTAGATAGAAATGAATCAAGATTCAAAATAAATCTACTAACGATTTTGAAGTTAAAACACGGTTTTTATTTTTGTAATTCCAAAATGCAAGGTTTTCCCCCCAAAAGGTTGATTATTTCTTTCCCACTCGTGACTTCACACGACTCCCTTTAATGGTTGCTCTCGATCACTCGTTTATTTTTCGACTCAATATGAAGAAGAATTTCATTGGCGTCATCAAATATTGTGATTTTTCACGAAATTGAGTGTATTGAAATTCAGCCGCTAATTAATTCAGATCCTGCTCATAAACTACATCCCTTTTAGTGATAGCTTTCACACCGTTATTTGCTAACGTATAGCTCTTTTCACCAACACAATTTCTATCTTTTTTTTTTAAAAGGTGATAGCTTTCACACCGTTATTTGCTAACGTGTAGCTCTTTTCACCAATTTTTCTGTGAGACGGCAGCTACGCACAAACAATGGTTAGTCCTTTATTTTTCGCAAAATTTTAAGACCCCCAAAATTAGGCAGCTGTTGCTTCTCAACACTTCTCCTTTTTGTCATTTTTTTTAGGTGATAGCTTTCACACCGTTATTTGCTAACGTGTAGCTCTTTTCACCAATAACTCCTTTTTTTTAGGGAATAGAATTTTTGCAGAAAATCATTTATTAGTTAAGCATGAAAAATCATTTATTAGTTAAGCATGAAAAATCAGAAACTCCACAAATTAAGTAAATTTCAGTTCTATTTTTCATCAACCGACTGATTCTTCTTTTCTCAAGGTAACGAATGACTCGATTTTATATGATAACTACAAGGCTTGGAAAGAGAGATTAAGGATCAAAAAATTTTGGAATATACAATTTTTTACCGGTTAATACAATTTTAGAAGCTTGTATATAGCTAAATTATTGGTGTTATGGCCAGATCTAGAAATCTCACAAATAAACAAAATAAATAAATAAATATATATATATATGTATATATATATATATATATATATAAATATACATAAAAAAATCAAAGCCAAATAACAAAAATAATCAAATCACACCATAATAATTAAAACATACCACCCCCAAACTTGAAAAAGAAACCGTCCTCGGTTTTTAAAAAAAATAATAAAAAGCAAGAGAGAAAAAAAAAATACTCCCTCTTATGAAAATTGATGCTTGAGCTACGCCTTTTTTGATCTGCATGAAAAAATATACGAGGCAAACAACAACAAAAATATACCCGGAAGTATAACACGATTTTTAAGATGCGCTTCAGGAAAGTCCGAAGAGTCGTCTTACGCTGCCATCAATGCTTTTATTAAAAACAAAAAGAAATACGACAATAAAAATAACAATACATAAATCGCGAATAGATGCGCGTCAAGAGATCAAGAAGAAACTCCTTAAGCTGCCACCATTTAGCACGATTATTACACACGACAGAAAGTAAAAATACAAGAGGTCTGATATGGGGTATCAAAGGGAGAGGAATGAATCCACTTTTCGTTTTCTCACGGTGAGATCTTCCATCCAGATAATATTAGCTAGAGCTGGATCTGGTTGAGGAACAAATTCAATGAGTTTTTTTATTAGCTCTTCTGGTGTTGTTGCAACGATTATCATTCGTTTAGCACGCTCGGAAATAAAACCTTTTTCAGCAGAGTAGTCGATGAAAGATAGTAAACCATCAAAGAAACCATTGACATTAAGCAGACCTATTGGTTTTTGATGAACATTTAGCTGGGCTCTGGTAACCACATGAAAAAGTTCCTCAAGGGTGCCAAAACCACCGGGAAGGGTGATAAAGGTGCCAGAATTATTTATCATGTGAGTTATGCGATCTTGCATATTTACAGATCTAAACTCATCTCCAATAGTTGCCCCAGTGATTTTACTTTGAGCCAGAGGTTTTGGAATTACTCCCAACACTCTTACTCCTTCCATATAGGCAGAAGCAGCAGCTCGTCCCATTAATCCTAGACTTCCTCCTCCGTAAACTACATGAATGCATTTTTCTCCTAAAGTACGACCCAAGTTGTGTGCTGCTGTAATATCCGCAATTTTTGATTTTCGGTAAATTTCTTTTTTCGGCCGGAGTCCGTTTTTACGACTCGCTCATGACCGTTTCGTCATTTCGAGAATGATTAATTCTTCACTTTTTGTCATCCGAGTTCGTTTCGGTATCGTTTTGTTGAGTTCCGAGCTTTTTAGCGACTTTTCCACACTTGAGTTCGATTCTTGCGAATCTCGTCCGAAATTGTTGTTTCGAGTTTCTCATAAGTTCATTTGATGTTATTATTCATGTTGCGAGCTCTGGTTTGGTATTTCGATCGCGTATCGTGATTTTCGGACGTTTTGGGCCATTTTCGTAATTTCCCTAAGTTTTGGGTAATTACTTCCGTTGTCGAATTCCGAGCCTTCGGGTGGTCGGAATTGTGTGTTCTATTAGCTCTTAGATTCGTCTTTGCGAGTACGTCATAACCGTATCATCGATTCGTATTCAGGTTCGGGTTTCGGGGTCGTTCGCCGCTTGAGTCGGGCCCCGACCGAGTCATGGTCGGCAACTGGGGCCCAGCCGCACCGCCGAGCTACGGCCGGTAGTGCTCGGCAGCTTGTGGCCGAGCTACGGCCGGTAGTGCTCGACAACTTCTGGCCGAGCAGGCCGTACCGTGGGCCGCGGCACATGCCGGCAGGGCCGCGGCACACTGGTGCATTTTTTCGGCCAAACCGTCTGTACCTGGTGCCGCGGCACACGCCGGCCAGGCCGCGGCACACTGCCGACCTGTCACGGGATGCCCGCGACCCGAGGCGGTATTACCTGATCAACGACCATTCATGGGCCCACTTGCAGCTTTGTGGGACGCAGAGCCTCATCGCACTTCAAGTTATCATTTATAGTGTAGGGCTTTACTTTATTTTCCTTGTAATAGCTAGTTAGTGTTGTAATAGCTAGTTAGTGGTTGCTCAGCTTTTCAATATCCACTGTTGTCATTAGCCTTTATTTTTCTAAGCCTATTATAGGGGGGAAGAGTGTACTGAAGAGTTGTAGTACGAATTGGCTAGTTTGCTGAGACCCTCCTATCCGTGTATGCTTGTAATCATTGTTGCCTATTGTAATCGTTCATTGTATTAATACAAATCGATTTTCGTCTTCAATTTTGCTGTGCCACTAAAACGCCTCGGCGTGATTGCGTCGCATTAGCACCAACACTCGAACGAGTTAGGCGGACGTAGTCGGGTAAATTGACTACTAGCCGCACGGTGCATGTACATTATATACAAACTATAAGCACCCCGTGGCAGGTGGTATCAGAGACCGGTCAAGGTCGAAAGAATGGAATCGGGTAACGAGACGGAAGTCCCTAGAAAGCAGGGCAAGAAAAAGGATGACGGAAAGAGGAAAGAGGCCGAGGCCTCTAAAGCCCAATTCGATAATCCAGAGCAAGAGTGCTCTAGATTGAGATATGTTGTCGAGACCTTGGAGGAGAAGGTCGAGACCCTCGAGGCGGAGAATGAAGACCTCCGAGCCCAGTTGGGCGAATGCAGAGAAGTCTGCCGAACCCTTGCAGAAGCAATGGGAGCCATTAATACGGCTGAAATGAGACGCGAGATGGAAGCAATGAGTATCCAGATTGGATTGCTTCAAAGAGCAGTGAACAACACACCCCATGTTGCTCAAGAACCTATTACGAGAATTCGGATCCCCGAACCAAGTTCCTATAGTGGAACCCGAGATGCCAAGGAAGTTGAGAACTTCTTATTCGACATGGAACAATACTTCCATGCCGCTAATGTTTTGGACGAAGCGAGAAAGGTGTCAACCGCCACAATGTATTTGATCGACGATGCCAAATTGTGGTGGCGCACCAAATATGCGGACATTCAGACTCAACGAGTAAGAATTGACACTTGGGAACAACTGCGAGAAGCCATCAGGCAACAATTCTTCCCAGAGAATGTTGAGTACAATGCAAGAAGGGCCTTGCGAGATTTGAAGCACACCGGTCTTATTCGAGATTACGTGAAGGCATTTTCGACACATATGTTACACATTAGTGATATGTCGGAGAATGACTGGTTGTTTACGTTCCTGGAAGGATTGAAACCATTTGCTCGTACGGAGCTTCTGCGCCAACGAGTCACAGACCTCAGTACCGCCATGGGAGCGGCAGAAAGATTAATGGATTACACGTCGGAACCTCGAAAGGATCGTCCCGTAACAACAAACATGGCACCGTCCCGAAGTGTAATGCCAAGACCGTTCAAACCTAACTTGAGTCGGAGTGTAGGGGATCGGAAAACCTATACTCAAGGAAGTTCATATGGGAGCACAAATCGTAGCAAACCTACAGAAGGTCAGCAGGCCCCTTCCCAACGGATCGTTAAATGTTTCCTATGTGATGGGCCTCATTTTCTCAGCAATTGTCCGAAGAGGCAACTTTTGAGCACCTTAACAAGCGCCGCAGAATCGAGTTCGCAACCGAAAGAAGAGTTGCAAGTTCCAGATGATGAATGAAGATCGGAAGATGAGGAAAACCTTGGGGCCATCAATCAATGATGCAACTCGTTAACCCATCATGTGACAGCTAAGGCAAGAGGGCCGACAAAAGCTAGAAAACCCGTACCTGCTCTCACGACAGGTGGTCCCGATAAGAGAAAGAATGGATTAATGTTTGTTGATGTTAAAATCAATGGGAAAAATATTCGTGCTATGATAGACTCGGGTGCCACCCATAATTATCTGGCGAGCACCAAAGTGGAGAGACTTGGACTGTTGTTAGAGAAAGGAGTGGGTCGAGTTAAAGCCGTAAACTCTCCGGCAAAACCGATAGCGGGGATTGCCAAGGCTGTTCGAATTAAGGTAGGAGCCTTCGAAGGTAGGGCCGACCTATCTGTTGTGGAGATGGATGACTACAAATTAATACTCGGGCTCGAGTACATGCGTGACACTCAAACGCTAGTCATGCCGTATGCTGATGCACTCTTGGTTTTGGGGGATAAACCACATATTATCCCAACAATTAGCGCAACCCAAGGGCAAAGTAACCTATCCGCATTACAATTCAAGAAGGGATGCAGGCATGGGGAACCGTCCTTCCTGTGCGCCTTGCAATTCGATGAAGTAGAGGAGTTGTCAGGTCCTATCCCTAATGATGTGAAGCACCTCCTAAACGAATTTGAAGATGTTATGCCCGACGAATTGCCTCGGAAGCTTCCACCTAAGAGGGCGGTCGATCATGAGATTGAGTTGGTGCCGGGCACAAAACCTCCTGCCCGAGCCCCTTATCATATGTCGCAACCTGAGCTTGTGGAGCTCAGAAAGTAGTTAAAAGAGATGTTGGAATGTGGCATGATCCAACCGGCGAAATCACCGTATGGAGCTCCTGTTCTCTTTCAGAAAAAGTCGGACGGAACTCTGCGATTGTGTTGTGATTATCGTGCTCTAAATAAAATTACTGTGAAGAATGTGTATCCTATTCCGCTCGTAGCAGATTGCTTCGACCGACTTAGTGGAGCGGAGTACTATACAAAGATCGATCTGAGATCAGGTTATTGGCAAGTTTGCATCAAGGAGGGAGATGAGGTAAAAACGACGATTGTCACACGTTACGGGGCCTTCGTATTCTTGGTCATGCCCTTTGGCCTAACAAACGCCCCAGCAACTTTTAGCACCTTGATGAATCAAGTTCTCCAAGGGTTATTGGACGAGTTTGTCGTGGTATACCTGGATGATATTGTTATATACAGCCGAACCTTGGAAGAACATGTGGAACATTTGAGAATGGTTCTTACTAGGCTTCGTGAGCACGAACTATATGTTAAGCTGTCGAAGTGCTCATTTTCCCAGAAGCGGATCAGTTTCTTGGGTCATATCGTTGAGTGTGGCAATATTCGTATGGATCCGAGAAAAATACGAGCAATTCAAGAATGGAAACCACCAACCGATGTACATGAAGTACGGTCATTTCTCGGGTTGGCGAATTACTATAGATGATTTGTGATGGGGTATGCTGGAATAGCAAGACCCCTAACTGATTTGACGAGAAAGGCGGAAGTTTGGAATTGGTCACCGGAATGCCAAAATGCCTTCGACAACTTAAAGAAGGCCATCCTAACAGACCCGGTCCTCGCACTACCGGATCTATCCAAATCTTTTGTGGTTGAAACAGATGCTTCAGATATTGCACTAGGAGGAGTTTTAGTGCAAGATGGCCATCCTGTTGCCTTCGAGAGTAAGAAACTTAAGGATGTCGAGAGGCGTTACACGGTGCATGAGAAAGAGCTTTTAGCAGTGGTCCATTGCCTTCGACTTTGGAGACATTACTTATTGGGGTTGCCGTTTATTGTAAAAACTGACAACACTACTGTTAGTCACTTTCTGTCCCAGCCAAAGCTTACTGGGAAACAAGCGAGATGGCAGGAACTATTGTCCGAGTTCAACTTTGTGATTGAGTATCGTGCCGGTTCTAGTAATCAGGTGGCGGATGCCCTGAGCCGCAAATCCAACCTGGCTGTTCTACAAGTGCTGGCAGCGCTTTCCTCGAGTCAGGTGACCACTCCATTAAAAGATCGAATACGAGAACTAATGGGAGCCGACGCAGCGGCTCAATGTTTGGTAAATCTTATCCGCCAGGGTACAACACGAAGATTTTGGCTAGAGGATGGCCTCTTATGGACCAAGGGGAGACGACTCTATGTACCTATAGGCGGCAATATGAGGAAAACTATTATTGCGGAATGTCACGACACTCTTTGGGCAGGCCACTTAGGAGAGGAGCGCACTGTGGCCTTAGTTCAACGAGCTTACTATTGGCCCCAAATGCGGGACGACATTGAGATGTTTGTCCGCACCTGCTTGGTGTGCCAACAAGACAAACCTGATCGACAAAAGAAGGCAGGCTTGCTGGAACCACTACTCATTCCTGTCAGGGCTTGGGAAAGTGTTTCAATGGATTATATCACCAGTCTACCAAAAGTTGGGGATCTTGATGCCATTATTGTTGTGGTAGATCGGTTCTCCAAATATCCTACATTCATAGCAGCACCCAAGACAGTTTCGGCGGAAGAGACAAATTTCACTCTTTTCAAGCATATTGTTAAGTATTGGGGACTGCCGAGGGACATTGTTAGTGACCGAGACACCCGGTTTACTAGTAACTTTTGGACCGAGCTCTTCAAACTACTCGGCTCCAAGTTGAATATGAGCTCTAGCTTCCACCCACAATCTGATGGCCAAACTGAAAGATTTAACTCAATGTTGGAGGAATATCTTTGACATTTTGTGAGCACTAATCAGAAGGACTGGGTGAAGCTTTTGGATGTTGCTCAACTGTGTTTCAATGCTCAAAAATGCTCTACCACCAATAAGAGTGCTTTTGAAATTTGTAATGGGCAGCAGCCACTCCTCCCGCACAATATTGATACTGTTCCACAAAATGCCAGGCCTACTTCGGCACAAACATTTTACCTTGAATGGGAATAAAATCTTGATTTGGCCCGTGGCTACCTGGAGAAAGCTCAAAAGCGGATGAAAAAATATGCTGATCTTAAACGCCGCTTTGTTGAATACTGTGTGGGTGACAAGGTGATGGTGAAGGTCCCGAACCAGAGTTCCTCCAGGGCAACACGGGGGAGAGATTCACGGCTAATGCAAAAATATATTGGGCCCCTAAACATTCTCAAAAGAGTCAGAAATGTAGCCTACAAGCTTGAGTTACCCCAGTGGTGGCGCATTCATAATGTCTTTCATGTCTTACAACTCAAGACATATCAGGCATACAAAGAGGACACCACACGCAACCTGTCCAACCATCCACAACTGAAACTACGCAACTTGGGGAAGAGGGTGGCCGAAGCTATTATCGACCACCGTGATGCAGGGCCGAGAAAGAAGCTATACAAAGAATATTTGGTGAAATGGAAGGGCTGCAGTATGGAGGAGAACACTTGGGAGAGGGCGACAACACTTAAAGCTTTTCAACCCCTACTGGATGCTTATCTCACATCTATAGCGCCGGGGACGTCACCAACTCAGAGGGGGGAGTGCTGTCACGGGATGCCCGCGACCCTAGGTGGTATTACCTGATCAACGGCCATTTATGGTCCCACTTGCAGCTTTGTGGGACGCAGAGCCTCATCGCACTTCAAGTTATCATCTATAGTGTAGGGCTTTACTTTATTTTCCTTGTAATAGCTAGTTAGTGTTGTAATAGCTAGTTAGTGTTGTAATATCTAGTTAGTGGTTGCTCAGCTTTTCAATATCCACTATTGTCATTAGCCTTTATTTTTCTAAGCCTATTATAGGGGGGAAGAGTGTACTGAAGAGTTGTAGTACGAATTGGCTAGTTTGCTGAGACCCTCCTATCCGTGTATGCTTGTAATCATTGTTGCCTATTGTAATCATTCATTGTATTAATACAAATCGATTTTCGTCTTCAATTTTGCTGTGCCACTAAAACGCCTCGGCGTGATTGCGTCGCATTAGCACCAACGCTCGAACGAGTTAGGCAGACGTAGTCGGGTAAATTGACTACTAGCCGCACGGTGCGCGTACATTATATACAAACTATAAGCGCCCCGTGACACGACCACTGGGAGCCATTTTTGGGCCTGTGCCGCGGCATACTCCCGCTGGGCCGCGGCACACTGTGCAGCCTATTTATGGCCCTACAGACGGGTTTTTGGCCATTTTTCTCCCCCTTCTCCTTCTCTTCCGCGGCTGAGGGTATGCTCATCATGGAGCCATGTTGTTTGACAACAAATCCTCGAAGTTATTGAGGTTATATCATCAATCAATCATCCTATATCGTTCTTTGATCCAGCAAATCAAGGTAATCTTCCTTATAACCCTAATTTCGTGAATTTGGGGGTTTTTGCGTTTTTGTCCGATTCGTTCCGTATTATTGATTAATTCATGATGGGTATGATTAATCTTGGTAGTATTCTTGTGTTTAACATCATTTAATCCATTGTTCTTCGTCGAATCGAAGTATATTTCTTGATTTCCTTCAAATTGACTTTTTGGGGGATTTGTTCTCGATCTCTTTTTTCATCCGTTTTTGATGGATCGATTGTGGTTAAATGATGTTGTTAAACACATTCTATGGATTTTATATCCATATTTCAACTTGGAATTCCGTTTTCGTGTTTTGTCGGGACGAATCGTGTTCTTGGCCGTTTTGGGGGAAATCCTTGAACTTTCGTCATTCGTTCTTTGAATTCAACGGCTTTGAGTAGTATTATGGAATTCATTTTCGTTGTTATTGTTTTCGTTCATAGTTCATTGTTGCGGATTGTCATTCGGTGGAGTCAGCGAGTTCGTAGTCGGTTCGTGCCAACCTACTTCGGCCGATTCTCCGCGTTGTCGTTATTCGAGGCAAGTACCTTGCTCATACATTTCTTATTTTGTGGATATGATGATCGGTGATCGACTTGGTGTGTTTGTTTGGTTGTTCGAAATGAAGTTTCAAAATATTTCGGTTTGGCCTCGTTAAAGGCTCTTTTTCAAAACGCGTGTGTGTTTTGTGAACGGTGTGTTTTGGGAATTGATTATGATTTGGACATTTTGAACGTTGAAGGCTTTGATGATATTCCTGTTGTTTAAAGTTATGGAATCGTGTATTCCGTGTTTAATCTTGTTATTGTGTTTTGAAGAGTTTGATAATGTTGTCGGATAAGTGGCCATCTCTAGTAAGTATTCTTGATGAACTTACATTCTTAGCATATTAGTATTGCATGAGTAACGTGTGTGTGTGTATGCTCACTACGGGTTAGATCCGACGGGGTCTCGGTAGGGCTCCACGATGCTGTGGGACTGCGAGCTTGCTTTTAACCACTACGGGTTAGATCCGACGGGGTCTCGGTAGGGATCCACAAAGCTGTGGGTCCGCGGTTAATTGTGGTGCATTTTTGCAAATGTGATTTTATATTGGCATTTCCCGAAATGAGTGCTTTCGAACGGTTTTCATGATTGCATGCATTGACTAAGTGTGTAAGAGGTAAGTTGTTCGTTTGGCCTACTTGGCTAGGATGGCTCTAGAGTATTTTGTCGTTTATGTTAAATCCTTTATTTTCGGATTTTGATATTAGGAGACGAACCTTGTGGTCGTTCTTGTGTATTGTGAGTTGATGAGATTTGGGGCTAAAATCCCAATGGTTTTGTAAAAGTCATTTTACGGATTTGGGGCTAAAATCCCAACGGTTTGGTACAGGTCATTTTTCGGAAAGTAAACCTTTGGGGCGGTGACCCCTTTCGTCTTTCGGGTTTTGAAAAGTAGGATTTGATAATCCAAAATCGTTTTCTATTAAAACTCCCGATGGTATTTCAAATCATTTTATAAATTGTTCCCTTGATATTTTGATCTTGAAATTTTGGGAAGTCTTTGCTCAAACTCTCGCCTCGGGAAGTGTTCATCTTGTAGTATTTGAATCTTTGAGGATTCCGGATTATTATCGTTCGTGGAATGTGAATTGTATGACTCGTATTTTTGCACTTGTACTTGCACTAGCAAAACAGTGGAGTTTTGCTAACCCCCGAGTATTCGGGGAGTGGATGTCTATTTTTGCATTCAGGTTTTGGAGCATAACACAAGGTCGGCACGAAGGATGATGAAAGATAATCGATACTAATCACAGGAGGAACCGTACATTGTTTATTGGTTCAGTTGTACTTTATTTTCCGCTGCTATATTTTTTTTCCCGTTGTACGGGTGTGCTTGTGTTTTGATCCCCTGCGTGGGCATGAGTTGTAATCGAGTTGTATGTTTTTATTGAAAGGCCAAATCGGTCTACTGAGTCATTTTAGCCTTAAAGGCATTGTCGAGTTGTTTCATGTTGTTACTAGCCTGGTAGATCCTTGAGGAAAGGTTCTACGGCGTGTAATATCCCTGAGCGGATTGGGGGTGTTACATAAATGGTATCAGAGCTTAGGTTGTGGAAACCTAGGCTGTCGGGTCAAGTCGTGTTGTTTGAGTCTTGTTTCGTCGGATTTTATCTGACTGAGTCGTGTCGCGACGCGTCGTTTGAGTTTGTTGGTCGTGATTAGTATCGTGGGGCGATCATCATCTTCGTGCGACCTGTGGAAGTAAGTCTCCCTTCTTTGTGTTGTGCCTCGTGTGACACGAGCTATTTTTATGATTATTTGTTAAGTGATGGAATCCTTATGTGGATTTTGATTTCACGATATGTATTTAGTCGACTCTCGTATTTGATTTATACGAGGAGTGTCGTCGCTTGTGATGTCCTTTTTTTTATTGTTGTTTTTGTCCGTTGCTGATGATTTTCGAATCGATTTGCACGTTTTTCAAGTTCTCTTGTGGAGGCTTTGTGCTTATACGCGTTCGACTTGTTCACTAGCCAGTGCGGGAGAGTCCTTAGAGGCCTCGAATGGGGTCAGTAGTTTTGTTCTGAATGTGGTATTTTTTTGTTTATTTCCGTTTAAAGACATATACTGTTTTGATTTTAAACATTTTGATGCGTGTATTAGGAGTTGTTTTAGTGAATGTCGATATGTGTGAGTTTTGGGCATTCTGGCCTATTGGATTTTTGAAAACCTTGAGTATCTTGGAAAAATAAATTTCGAGACATACTTTTCAAATGAGTTATTTTCTTGTGGTACATCCTAGGTGCCACAATATATTTCAAAAAATTTCTACTTCGAGGACCAAAATGCTTTGAGATATTTTCAATGTTTTAGAAACACTTTTATTTAGACCCGAGGGTCGAATATTCTGAAAGTTTTCACTAAGAGAAAGTGTCCTCATTTTTATCAAATGCGAAATGGCTCTCCAAAGTCTCGATAACGATGTTTCACGTTTGTACTTTTTGAAAGATGATACTCAAGATCAACCGGTGTTTTTCTAAATTATTTCCAAAATGAGGTTTTCTTTTTTAAAACCTATCCATTCCCGTTTGAGGGCTGGGTATGTATGTATGATGTTGCGTTGTCAGTATGATGTTTGCTCCCGAGTATGATCAGATTGGTGGCATGAACTTCGAGGCGTTGCCACGCATTTGTTGTGAGAGGTGGGATGTTGGTGTCGAATTTTGCCGCCTCGTAGTGATTTCTGCGTTGTCGCGCATGTGCGAGCTGTTAGAGCTTGTTTTGGTATGACCGTGTACATCGGTGATGGTTCCGTTATGTGTCGGTTGTTTAATGTCTCGTTACTTTGCTCCCGTTTTTGTGAATTTCGTGGACGAGGTCGGAGGTAATACCCGTACTATTTTGACTTATGTATTTTCTCTTTCTCGAGTCTATCAATTCGCTCATGTTCGTTGAAACTTTATGAAATTGTTCTGTATTTCGGTTTCATCGTCCGAACGAACTGTGATCTTGTTGTGGGTCGATCTGGTTATCGTTGTGACTTTTTCGAGTTCGGTTCGATTCTTGTGAACCTTGTTCGGAAGTGACATCATCTAGTTCTATTAGTTCTTTTATTCGAAGTGGATCGGATTTGGAACTCTTGTGTTTTCGACTTTGTCGACTCATCATGTTCGTTGACATTTCTGAGCTTGTCCTGCCCCTTGCTTTTGTTGATCGAACGAGTGTGGTATTGTTTCGGAATAACTCATTTGTCGTTATGACTTTTCAATCGCTATTCCCTTTCCTGTGGATCTTATGGGAATGCATGTCTTGTTGTTCTCACCAGATCATCCTGGGAGTTGTTGTTTGAGTTTTATTATCCTTCGTGTTTCGGACATGATTGTTCGATTTTTGTTGCCTCGATCGTTTGTTTGTTCGGTTTTTGTTCTCGTTTTGTGATTGTTGAGCGTTCAGGATCCTTCCTAATTCCCTTAAGTTCGGGAAATTAGTCTCGTTTTCGATCTTCCAACCCTTGGGCAATGGAATTCCGTATTTGTTCAGCGTTTGGCTCGCGTTTTGATTGATGCACCGTTGGGTTGGTCAATCGTATTGATTTTCGTTCGTTATGTTTTGTGATTGTTCGGATAATTGACTTGATTGTATTATCCAATTGATGACGCTTGTCACTTGTTGGTTTTATTATATCCCTAACGGCGACGTTGTGTTGGTCGTCGTGGAGCGTGTTTTCACGCCGTATATTCCTTGCTTTGCTTGTAACGTTTCGCCGATGGGCGTAAGTTACGCGTTTCCTTGCGTATCTCGTTAAGTTTTCCTGGCGGGATATTGCTTCTCCCTACTTGTTTTAAGTTTCGGGACGAAACTTCTTTTAAGGAGGGTAGAATGTAATATCCGCAATTTTCGATTTTCGGTAAATTTCTTTTTTCGGCCGGAGTCCATTTTGAAGACTCGCTCATGACCGTTTCGTCATTTCGAGAATGATTAATTCTGCACTTTTTGTCATCCGAGTTCGTTTCGGTATCGTTGTGTTGAGTTCCGAGCTTCTTAGCGACTTTTCCACACTTGAGTTCGATTCTTGCGAATCTCGTCCGAAACTGTTGTTTCGAGTTTCTCATAAGTTCATTTGATGTTATTATTCATGTTTCGAGCTTTGGTTTGGTGTTTCGATCGCGTATCGTGATTTTCGGACATTTTGGGCCATTTTCGTAATTTCCCAAAGTTTTGGGTAATTACTTCCGTTGTCGAATTCCGAGCCTTCGGGTGGTCGGAATTGTGTGTTCTCTTAGCTCTTAGATTCGTCTTCGCGAGTACGTCGTAACCGTATCATCGATTCGTATTCAAGTTTGGGTTTCGGGGTCGTTCGAGCCGTCGGAGTTGGCCCCGGCCAAGTCATGGCCGGCACCGGGCCTGTGCCGGATCGCCGAGCTACGGCCGCAGAGTGCTCGGCAGCCTTCGCCGAGCAGCCGCACTGCGGCCGCGGCACATGCCGGCAGGCCGCGGCACACTCGTGCATTTTTTCGCCAAACCGTCTCGCACTCGTGCCGCGGCATACGCCGGCCGGCCGCTGCACACCGCCGACCACCGGGAGCCATTTTGGGCTGTGCGCGGCACACTCCCGGGCCATGCAGACACCGTGGCACTTATTTATGGCCCTGCAGACGGGTTTTTGGCCATTTTTCTCCTCCTTCTCCTTCTCTTCCGCGGCTGAGGGTATGCTCATCATGGAGCCATGTTGTTTGACAACAAATCCTCGAAGTTATTGAGGTTATATCATCAATCAATCATCCTATATCGTCCTTTGATCCAGCAAATCAAGGTAATCTTCCTTAGAACCCTAATTTCGTGAATTTGGGGGGTTTTTGCGTTTTTGTTCGATTCGTTCCGTATTATTGATTAATTCATGATGGGTATGATTAATCTTGGTAGTATTCTTGTGTTTAACATCATTTAATCCATTGTTCTTCGTCGAATCGAAGTATATTTCTTGATTTCCTTCAAATTGACTTTTTGGGGGATTTGTTCTCGATCTCGTTTTTCATCCGTTTTTTATGGCTCGATTGTGGTTAAATGATGTTGTTAAACACATTCTATGGATTGTATATCCATATTTCAACTTGGAATTCCGTTTTCGTGTTTTGTCGGGACGTATCGTGTTCTTGGCCGTTTTGGGGGAAATCCTTGAACTTTCGTCATTCGTTCTTTGAATTCAACGGCTTTGAGTAGTATTATGGAATTCATTTTCGTTGTTATTTTTTTCGTTCATAGTTCATTGTTGCGGATTGTCATTCGGTGGAGTCGGCGAGTTCGTAGTCGGTTCGTGCCAACCTACTTCGGCCGATTCTCCGCGTTGTGGTTATTCGAGGCAAGTACCTTGCTCATACATTTCTTATTTTGTGGATATGATGATCGGTGATCGACTTGGTGTGTTTGTTTGGTTGTTCGAAATGAAGTTTCAAAAGATTTCGGTTTGGCCTCGTTAAAGGCTCTTTTTCAAAACGCGTGTGTGTTTTGTGAACGGTGTGTTTTGGGAATTGATTATGATTTGGTCATTTTGAACGTTGAAGGCTTTGATGATATCCCTGTTGTTTAAAGTTATGGAATCGTGTATTCCGTGTTTAATCTTGTTATTGTGTTTTGAAGAGTTTGATAATGTTGTCGGATAAGTGGCCATCTCTAGTAAGTATTCTTGATGAACTTACATACTTAGCATATTAGTATTGCATGAGTAACGTGTGTGTGTGTATGCTCACTACGGGTTAGATCCGACGGGGTCTCGGTAGGGCTCCACGAAGCTGTGGGACTGCGAGCTTGCTTTTAACCAGTACGGGTTAGATCCGACGGGGTCTCGGTAGGGATGCACGAAGCTGTGGGTCCGTGGTTAATTGTGGTGCATTTTTGCAAATGTGATTTTATATTGGCATTTCCGGAAATGAGTGCTTTCGAACGGTTTTCATGATTGCATGCATTGACTAAGTGTGTAAGAGGTAAGTTGTTCGTTTGGCCTACTTGTCTAGGATGGCTCTAGAGTATTTTGTCGTTTATGTTAAATCCTTTATTTGCGGATTTTGATATTGGGAGACGAACCTTGGGGTCGTTCTTGTGTACTGTGAGTTGATGAGATTTGGGGCTAAAATCCCAATGGTTTTGTAAAAGTCATTTTACGGATTTGGGGCTAAAATCCCAACGGTTTGGTACAGGTCATTTTTCGGAAAGTAAACCTTTGGGGCGGTGACCCCTTTCGTCTTTCAGGTTTTGAAAAGTAGGATTTGATAATCCAAAATCGTTTTCTATTAAAACTCCCGATGGTATTTCAAATCATTTTATAAATTGTTCCCTTGATATTTTGATCTTGAAATTTTGGGAAGTCTTTACTCAAACTCTCGCCTCGGGAAGTGTTCATCTTGTTGTATTTGAATCTTTGAGGATTCCGGATTATTATTGTTCGTGGAATGTGAATTGTATGACTCGTATTTTTGCACTTGTACTTACACTAGCAAAACAGTGGAGTTTTGCTAACCCCCGAGTATTCGGGGAGTGGATGTCTATTTTTGCATTCAGGTTTTGGAGCATAACACAAGGTCGGCACGAAGGATGATGAAAGATAATCGATACTAATCACAGGAGGAACCGTACATTGTTTATTGGTTCAGTTGTACTTTATTTTCCGCTGCTATATTTTTTTTCCCGTTGTACGGGTGTGCTTGTGTTTTGACCCCCTGCATGGGCATGAGTTGTAATCGAGTTGTATGTTCTTATTGAAAGGCCAAATCGGTCTACTGAGTCATTTTACCCTTAAAGGCATTGTCGAGTTGTTTCATGTTGTTACTAGCCTGGTAGATCCTTGAGGAAAGGTTCTACGGCGTGTAATATCCCTGAGCGGATTGGGGGTGTTACATAAATGGTATCAGAGCTTAGGTTGTGGAAACCTAGGCTGTCGGGTCAAGTCGTGTTGTTTGAGTCTTGTTTCGTCGGATTTTATCTGACTGAGTCGTGTCGCGACGCGTCGGTTGAGTTTGTTGGTCGTGATTAGTATCGTGGGGCGATCATCATCTTCGTGCGACCTGTGGAAGTAAGTCTCCCTTCTTTGTGTTGTGCCTCGTGTGACACGAGCTATTTTTATGATTATTTGTTAAGTGATGGAATCCTTATGTGGATTTTGATTTCACGATATGTATTTAGTCGACTCTCGTATTTGATTTATACGAGGAGTGTCGTCGCTTGTGATGTCTTTTTTTTATTGTTGTTTTTGTCCGTTGCTGATGATTTTCGAATCGATTTGCACGTTTTTCAAGTTCTCTTGTGGAGGCTTTGTGCTTATACGCGTTCGACTTGTTCACTAGCCAGTGCGGGAGAGTCCTTAGAAGCCTCGAATGGGGTCAGTAGTTTTGTTCTGAATGTGGTATTTTTTCATTTATTTCCGTTTAAAGACATATACTGTTTTGATTTTAAACGTTTTGATGCGTGTATTAGGAGTTGTTTTAGTGAACGTCGATATGTGTGAGTTTTGGGCATTCTGGCCTATTGGATTTTTGAAAACCTAGAGTATCTTGGAAAAATAAATTTCGAGACATACTTTTCAAATGAGTTATTTTCTTGTGGTACATCCTAGGTGCCACAATATATTTCAAAAAATTTCTACTTCGAGGACCAAAATGCTTTGAGATATTTTCAATGTTTTAGAAACACTTTTATTTAGACCCGAGGGTCGAATATTCTGAAAGTTTTCACTAAGAGAAAGTGTCCTCATTTTTATCAAATGCGAAATGGCTCTCCAAAGTCTCGATAACGATGTTTCACGTTTGTACTTTTTGAAAGATGATACTCAAGATCAACCGGTGTTCTTCTAAATTATTTTCGAAATGAGGTTTTCTTTTTTAAAACCTATCCATTCCCGTTTGAGGGCTGGGTATGTATGTATGATGTCACGTTGTCAGTATGATGTTTGCTCCCGAGTATGATCAGATTGGTGGCATGAACGTCGAGGCGTTGCCACGCATTTGTTGTGAGAGGTGGGATGTTGGTGTCGAATGTTGCCGCCTC
Organism: Orobanche coerulescens; assembly: GCA_033398695.1. Classification (NCBI taxonomy): domain Eukaryota; kingdom Viridiplantae; phylum Streptophyta; class Magnoliopsida; order Lamiales; family Orobanchaceae; genus Orobanche; species Orobanche coerulescens. Next base: position 107,189,183 of record CM065804.1, read on the forward strand.
GTAGTGATTTCTGCGTTGTCGCGCATGTGCGAGCTGTTAGAGCTTGGTTTGGTATGACCGTGTTCATCGGTGATGGTTCCGTTATGTGTCGGTTGTTTAATGTCTCGTTACTTTGCTCCCGTTTTTGTGAATTTCGTGGACGAGGTCGGAGGTAATACCCGTACTATTTTGACTTATGTATTTTCTCTTTCTCCAGTCTATCAATTCACTCATGTTCGTTGAAACTTTATGAAATTGTTCTGTATTTCGGTTTCATCGTCCTAACGAACTGTGATCTTGTTGTGGGTCGATCTGGTTATCGTTGTGACTTTTTCGAGTTCGGTTCGATTCTTGTGAACCTTGTTCGGAAGTGACATCATCTAGTTCTATTAGTTCTTTTATTCGAAGTGGATCGGATTTGGAACTCTTGTGTTTTCGACTTTGTCGACTCATCATGTTCGTTGACATTTCTGAGCTTGTCCTGCCCCTTGCTTTTGTTGATCGAACGAGTGTGGTATTGTTTCGGAATAACTCATTTGTCGTTATGACTTTTCAATCGCTATTCCCTTTCCTGTGGATCTTATGGGAATGCATGTCTTGTTGTTCTCACCAGATCATCCTTGGAGTTGTTGTTTGAGTTTTATTATCCTTCGTGTTTCGGACATGATTGTTCGATTTTTGTTGCCTCGATCATTTGTTTGTTCGGTTTTTGTTCTCGTTTTGTGATTGTTGAGCGTTCAGGATCCTTCCTAATTCCCTTAAGTTCGGGAAATTAGTCTCGTTTTCGATCTTCCAACCCTTGGGCAATGGAATTCCGTATTTGTTCAGCGTTTGGCTCGCGTTTTGATTGATGCACCGTTGGGTTGGTCAATCGTATTGATTTTCGTTCGTTATGTTATGTGATTGTTCGGATAATTGACTTGATTGTATTATCCAATTGATGACGCTTGTCACTTGTTGGTTTTATTATATCCCTAACGGCGACGTTGTGTTGGTCGTCGTGGAGCGTGTTTTCACGCCGTATATTCCTTGCGTTGCTTGTAACGTTTCGCCGATGGGCGTAAGTTACGCGTTTCCTTGCGTATCTCGTTGAGTTTTCCTGGCGGGATATTGCTTCTCCCTACTTGTTTTAAGTTTCGGGACGAAACTTCTTTTAAGGAGGGTAGAATGTAATATCCGCAATTTTCGATTTTCGGTAAATTTCTTTTTTCGGCCGGAGTCCATTTTGACGACTCGCTCATGACTGTTTTGTCATTTCGAGAATGATTAATTCTGCACTTTTTGTCATCCGAGTTCGTTTCGTTATCGTTTTGTTGAGTTCCGAGCTTCTTAGCGACTTTTCCACACTTGAGTTCGATTCTTGCGAATCTCAGCCGAAACTGTTGTTTCAAGTTTCTCGTAAGTTCATTTGATGTTATTATTCATGTTGCGAGCTTTGGTTTGGTGTTTCGATCGCGTATCGTGATTTTCGGACGTTTTGGGCCATTTTCGTAATTTCCCAAAGTTTTGGGTAATTACTTCCATTGTCGAATTCCGAGCCTTCGGGTGGTCGGAATTGTGTGTTCTCTTAGCTCTTAGATTCGTCTTCGCGAGTACGTCGTAACCATATCATCGATTCGTATTCAGGTTCAGGTTTCGGGGTCGTTCGAGCCGTCGGAGTTGGCCCCGACCGAGTCATGGCCGGCACCGGGCCTGTGCCGACCGGCCGAGCTACGGCCGTAGTGCTCGGCAGCTTCCGTCGAGCAGCCGCACTGCGGCCGCGGCACATGCCGGCAGGCCGCGGCACACTCGTGCATTTTTTCGCCAAACCGCTCAGACTCGTGCCGCGGCATACGCCGACCGGGCCGCGGCACACTGCCGACCACTGGGAGCCATTTTTGGGCCTGTGCCGCGGCACACTGTGCAGCCTATTTATGGCCCTGCAGACGGGTTTTTGGCCATTTTTCTCCTCCTTCTCTTCCGCGGCTGAGGGTATGCTCATCATGGAGCGATGTTGTTTGACAACAAATCCTCGAAGTTATTGAGGTTATATCATCAATCAATCATCCTATATCGTCCTTTGATCCAGCAAATCAAGGTAATCTTCCTTAGAACCCTAATTTCGTGAATTTGGGGGTTTTTGCGTTTTTGTCCGATTCGTTCCGTATTATTGATTAATTCATGATGGGTATGATTAATCTTGGTAGTATTCTTGTGTTTAACATCATTTAATCCATTGTTCTTCGTCGAATCGAAGTATATTTCTTGATTTCCTTCAAATTGACTTTTTGGGGGATTTGTTCTCGATCTCATTTTTCATCCGTTTTTGATGGATTGATTGTGGTTAAATGATGTTGTTAAACACATTCTATGGATTGTATATCCATATTTCAACTTGGAATTCCGTTTTCGTGTTTTGTCGGGACGAATCGTGTTCTTGGCCGTTTTGGGGGAAATCCTTGAACTTTCATCATTCGTTCTTTGAATTCAACGGCTTTGAGTCGTATTATGGAATTCATTTTCGTTGTTATTGTTTTCGTTCATAGTTCATTGTTGCGGATTGTCGTTCGGTGGAGTCGGCGAGTTCATAGTCGGTTCGTGCCAACCTACTTCGGCCGATTCTCCGCATTGTGGTTATTCGAGGCAAGTACCTTGCTCATACATTTCTTATTTTGTGGATATGATGATCGGTGATCGACTTGGTGTGTTTGTTTGGTTGTTCGAAATGAAGTTTCAAAAGATTTCGGTTTGGCCTCGTTAAAGGCTCTTTTTCAAAACGCGTGTGTGTTTTGTGAACGGTGTGTTTTGGGAATTGATTATGATTTGGTCATTTTGAAAGTTGAAGGCTTTGATGATATCCCTGTTGTTTAAAGTTATGGAATCGTGTATTCCGTGTTTAATCTTGTTATTGTGTTTTGAAGAGTTTGATAATGTTGTTGGATAAGTGGCCATCTCTAGTAAGTATTCTTAATGAACTTACATTCTTAGCATATTAGTATTGCATGAGTAACGTGTGTGTGTGTGTATGCTCACTACGGGTTAGATCCGACGGGGTCTCGGTAGGGCTCCACGAAGCTGTGGGACCGCGAGCTTGCTTTTAACCACTACGGGTTAGATCCGACGGTCTCGAGGGATCCACAAAGTCAGGTCCGCGGTTAATTGTGGTGCATTTTTGCAAATGTGATTTGATATTGACATTTCCGGAAATGAGTGCTTTCGAACGGTTTTCATGATTGCATGCATTGACTAAGTGTGTAAGAGGTAAGTTGTTCGTTTGGCCTACTTGGCTAGGATGGCTCTAGAGTATTTTGTCGTTTATGTTAAATCCTTTATTTGCGGATTTTGATGTTGGGAGACGAACATTGTGGTCGCTCTTGTGTACTGTGAGTTAATGAGATTTGGGGCTAAAATCCCAATGGTTTTGTAAAAGTCATTTTACGGATTTGGGGCTAAAATCCCAACGGCTTGGTAAAGGTCATTTTTCGGAAAGTAAACCTTTGGGGCGGTGACCCCTTTCGTCTTTCGGGTTTTGAAAAGTAGGATTTGATAATCCAAAATCGTTTTCTATTAAAACTCCCGATGGTATTTCAAATCATTTTATAAATTGTTCTCATGATATTTTGATCTTGAAATTTTGAGAAGTCTTTACTCAAACTCTCGCCTCGGGAAGTGTTCATCTTGTTGTATTTGAATCTTTGAGGATTCACGATTATTATCGTTCGTGGAATGTGAATTGTATGACTCGTATTTTTGCACTTGTACTTGCACTAGCAAAACAGTGGAGTTTTGCTAACCCCCGAGTATTCGGGGGGTGGATGTCTATTTTTGCATTCAGGTTTTGGAGCATAACATAAGGTCGGCACGAAGGATTATGAAAGATGATCGATACTAATCACAGGAGAAACCGTACATTGTTTATTGGTTCAGTTGTACTTTATTTTCCGCTGCTATATTTTTTTTCCCGTTGTACGGGTGTGCTTGTGTTTTGACCCCCTGCATGGGCATGAGTTGTAATCGAGTTGTATGTTTTTATTGAAAGGCCAAATCGGTCTACTGAGTCATTTTAGCCTTAAAGGCATTGTCGAGTTGTTTCATGTTGTTACTAGCCTGGTAGATCCTTGAGGAAAGGTTCTACGGCGTGTAATATCCCTGAGCGGATTGGGGGTGTTACAGCTGCTTCAGTAAAGCATGCATCTTTTCCATAACTAGCTCCACCGAAAATGCAGACTAAGTTAAATCTTTTTGTGGAAGATGATGATTCCATTTTTGAAAAGAAATTATTAAGAGAGAAACAGAGAAAAGTGCAAGTTTGAGGGATGAATAAAAGAAACAAGCACAATGTTTATTTATAGAAGAAAAAGAAGGTAAAAATTGTTTAACAAGTTTGTGATTGCGTTGATTGCACTTCAACTACTCAATAGAATAATGAATGCATTTATCGCGTATCACATTTTTTTATTCAGAAAATCTCACCATACGACAAAAATAAAAGATACTTACGCGTATGCACAGTAGTTGTGATTGTGGCTCACATCTTCCTCTGATTTTACGTTCAGAAACGGCTTAAACGCCTTCTATGAGTCGGGGAGAAGCTTCCCATCCAATTTTCTTACAAATTGGCAAACAGGGTCTTTTAACGTCAGATTCCCAAGACGTTGTTCATATTCTGGTTTAAATTTATTCCACAAACATCGAATTCCGTAATGTACGAGTCCACTAGGATGCGTGTCAAGAGAAATTTCGATATCATCTAAATTCTCTTTATTCAGACCATCATTAACGAACCGAATTTTATCTTCTCTGTTTGTAGATGGAATTCCTAAAGATCGACATTTTAAATTACAGTTCCATCTAGCACATTTATAGCAAACGGCTAGCATCTTTGCTCGTCGTTTCTTGGCATATGAACTTTTTCCAAGCCCTGGTAAAAATCTAGTAGGTGTTTCCATGAATTCACCTGCTATTCTCACTTTGGCTTCAATTATGAACCTAATATCAAAAGGTATGCTTTTATTCATAAGCAACCTCATCCTTTCAATTCTTGCTTTGTAGATTTTTAAAATTATTTTTTTGCTTAGAAAGGGAAATCTTTTTTCAATATTATACAATGTTTCTTCCATGACAAAAATAAAATAAAATGAAAAACGATAAAATATCTACAAATATCAGTTGTTTGTGGGAAGCTGAAAAATCCGAATTTGATAGTCACGGAGTACCGTTATCCTCCACTTGACCGGACAGAAGAATAAAAGATGCAGAAATAAAGAAAGATAAAATAACAAGATATAAACAAAAATATACAAAAAAAAAAATTATATTTGGCCTAAAACAATCCCCGGCAACGGCGCCAAAATTTGATCGGTCAAAAACTTATCCTAAAAATAGGAGTTCTTGAGTCGCTCGCAAATATATACGAGGTAGAAGTAGTTTGTGGTAAGTTCTACCAAGGTCTTTTCTCTCGAGGATTGTCCAACAGGGCTTCGTATAATATTTTGTTACAAATTGTGAGAAATAAATACTAAAATATTCTAAAATATATTTTTAGGTTTTTAAATATTAACTAAATTAAATGCACTATATTTTAAACCAAACTATTTTTAATAAGACTATTTTATATAAGACTATTTTTATTAAGACTATTTATACTAGACTATTTATATTAAGACTATTTATACTAGACTATTTATATTAAGACTATTTTTAATACTACTATTTTTAAGAAGACTATTTTTATACTAGACTATTTTTAACTAGTGAAAATGAATAGAATTAAAATGAGTTGGGAATTTATAAAATCTAGGGGATTACGGGTTCATTAAATTAGGTATTTAATTAAGTATAGGAATTGATTTATATGGATATAAAAGAAAAACCGAATATTTATCGAGTAATCAACTTTTCACCTCTGTACTTTCGTAATCAAAGATGTCTTAATCACTTTTGCTTTTTTAAGATGTTGATAACAAGATTAACACTTGATAGATTGAAAAGATGTGTTTCCAATACACTTAACAATCAATGAAGGAGGTTTCACTAGTAGAAATAGGATATGATCAATCTCTATTTAAACCAATTAGTCCTTTCATTTCTCTAACTTGACTATTTTTAGGATAAACGATCGTTCATCGAGTAATCAACTTTTCACCTCATAACTTTCGTATTCAAAGGTGTCTTAACCACTTTCGCAATCTTAAGGTGTTGATAACAAGATTAACATTTGATAGATTGAAAAGATATGTTTCCAATTCACTCAACAATCAATCAAGAAGGTTTCATTAGTAAAAATAGGATATGATCAATCTCTATTTAAACCAATTAGTCCTAAAAATAGTTTAAATCAATCAAATACTCAATATATAACCTAATAGAAATCCCCCTTCCCCTAGGAAGAAAGATTAGCTACTCATTGGTTTATACAAACTAAAATTATAATCGAAATAATTTATATATAATATATATAGAAACTTTTAATTACTAGAACTTAATGACAATAGATAAAACTTACTTGAATATGATGAATCAAAGTGCAAGAAACAAACTTCAAACTTGTTTAAAAGTTACAAGCTTACAAAGATTGAAAGTAAAACACTAAGTAAAATACTAAGTGCTTATTGATCAAGCACTTTTCAATTACAAACTAAATGAAAGAAAAAAAACTTCAAACCAAAATTGAAATACAAACTAAAATTGAGAGTTCTAAGGAAAATATATTGCTAAAAGAAAGGAGTATTTCTTAGCAAGAAGATGGGTTTTTAGAATTGGTAATTGGTCATTTTGCAATGGATGAAGATGTCCTTTTATAGGTGATTTTCAAGAATACAATTGATTATTTAATTCAAAATATCTATTGTAATATCATTTTTTTAATTCTTTGTTCACACTTCACCCATGTCTTTGAATTTTTAGATTTTTGACCAAAAAAATATCTTGTGGTTGAGTTCACAAGTTGGTCAAAAGTGGACTAATTTTGCATGGCATCTGCTGAAAAACGGCGATGAAAAATGGCCCAGTTTGCCCCGTGTTGTGCGCCGTTTTGTGGTGACTCGGTCTCTTCCGGAATACGCGCGAGGACACGGTGCCAAATGCCGGCCGTGTGTGAAACGGCCCAAGACACGGCCCTTGTTGCGCCGTATGTGAAACGGCCTACATAACACGGTCCTTTTTGCGCCGTGTTGTATGGTCGTTTTGCCTTGAAAAATTCCCGTCGTTGGATTTGATCTTGTTTTCCGTCCTTTTTGATGCTTCATGTCAGTAATCTGTAAAATAACCATTTTTAGCTCATGTTTGGACATATCTGTAAAATATGTATTTTTAATCACAAATCAGTACGATTATGTCCGGAAAAAGGAATATTTTGTATATGAATTTTAGATCAATTATGCACTAATCACTAAGCAGCAGAATATTCCCGTCTCATAGGCGATAGTGGAATACGACCAGCAGCTGATCCAGGTGAAGAATCAAGTGCGGGATGAGCGTGACAAGATCCGTTAATTTAATATGCGGATGAATACGGATTTACGATGTTATATGGACGGGTTTGCTTGTACTACCTTGAAGGAATACCAAGACATGGCTTTGGAATATGACATGTTAAGTCCCAACAATGATACCACAGAAGAACCGAAGAAGCAGAAGATCGTTGGTACCTTTTATGGTTCTAAAGGTGGCAACTTACAGAGACCTCAAATGACTAACCGTTCTTTCGGACAATCGTCATGATCTGCTAGAGGGAAGAGGAGTTTTTGTTCTGCTCCGAGCACCTCAACTCGCCCGGTAAGTTGTTTTAATTGTGGTCGTCCAGGCCATGTTAATCTGGAGTGCAATTTACCACCCCTGAAGTGTAATATCCATGTATTTTGGTATTCGTGTGTGTGTTGTTTCGGACGCATTTAGTTGAGAAATTATTCGTAATTTCCATTTTGTATTATGGTTATTTGGAACCGTGTGTTTTGACGATTGGAATTGGAATGTTTATGCTTGGTAATTGTCGAGTTTGTGATTTCCGGAATATGTTGTTCTGGATGAATGTCGAAGTGGTGCACGAGAGTTATGGCCGTAAGATATGAATGTATTACCAAAAGGGTGTTAATAGAATAAGAGTAGATATTTCCGAATAGTGATATGCACAAGGCCTAAATTCGATCGATCACCATAAATTCCAGAAAAATCCAAAAATTCTAAAATTTTACGTAATTGTAGATAATTGAGTTAGCTTTCCAATGGTTCAAACGGTGAGTCAATCAGAGCAAGGACGAAGGAGTTATGGTCGAAAAAGTGGACCCTGGTGCAGTGGCATGGCCGTGTCATTTGACGCGGGCCGTGTCGAGCTATTGCGGTTAAGCAAAAATGTTCTGGATGGGTGACACGGCCCATGACACGGCCGTGTCATTTGACATGACCAGAAAGTGCAGAAATGCTGAAAAACCCACTCCAGGAGCTATATATAGTCTTTGGTCGATTTTTTGGGCATTCTAGCACCTTCCCTTCATCCTCCGCCTAGAATCCTTCATCTTAAACTCCAAAATCAAGCCATAAACATGTTCCAAACACTATAGAATCAAGATATCAAGTCCATTTTTGAAGAATTATCCATCTCTTGGTTGAATTAAGGTATGTGGTTGAAGTTCTCCAAGTCATTTTATAGAATTTTGGGGTTTGTTGGGAATTCTTGATTCAAGTTCGTTTTGGCTTTGAATTATGTTAGATTGTGATGTTGTAATCATGTTCTTTTGTTTTCCCTCAAAGTTTATGGATTAAATTCTGAGTTTTTAATCCGTTCTTGAGTTCGACCTTTGTTGCCTCCGTAGTGTTCGATTAAATGTCTCTAAGGGTAGAACTTAGGGTGAATCCTTCCGTTTCCACAGTGTTGTGTTTTGATTCGGTATCTCGATGTGTTAGGGTCGAATTGTTGAAGGATGTTCGGACCGTACGTCCATCCGTTCGTTGTTTCCCATGTCGTTCGAATTGAGGCAAGTACTTTGATTGTGTTTAATGTACTTCGTGTGAATATGTAACAATGGGATTTGTGCCAATTGTTGATTGAGTGTGTGTGAGCCGAGTAAAATCAGTGAGGGTCCCCTGGGGTCCGGTAGGCTGCGTTTCCCTACGGATCACTCGGTTGGGCTATACAACCAGAGAGAGCCTGACGAGGTCTCTTGGGGTGCGTATCTTGCGAGATGCGGGGCCAGTATAGCTCGGGAGGTTATTTTGTGATGATGATTATGATGTGGTATTCCGGAATATCTGTGATGACACTGTGATTTATATTGATTATTCACTTGTTGTACATATTCTAGAATCATTGTGCTTGCACCGACTTCTTGCTGACCCCCTCTGGGGTGGATATACTTTTGTGTATTCAAATACAGGTCCAATTGAAGAGCCAGCACAGGGCGGACACGAGCTTGGCAGGCAGCATTGATATCGTGTACCCTTTTTGAGTTATTGGTTATATTGTCATGTTCATGGTCGTGTTTTACATTTTGTACTTGCACGGGTACTGTCGTGTGATGTTGTTGTACCAGATATGAACTGTTATATCAGTTGTGGTCCTACGGGCCGAGATGTTTTTGGTGTTGTGTTGTATGTCATTTTGAAGTTGGTTTGTTTAATAAAAGAATAAAGTTGTGGTTTGTAAAACTAAATGAGTTCTTACATTAGTCCAAGCCTGGTAGATTCTCCAAAAAGAATCTACGGCGCTGTAATATCCCTGTAAATCACGGGGGTGTTACAGAATATGGTATCAGAGAATAAGTTTATGGATACCTAGGCTGTCGGTGTTTTAGGTCTTTTAAATTGAGTCAGTTGTTGTCTACGATATCATTGGCATGCTACGACCCCGTGTTGCCTGTGCTGGAAGAATCTTCGGATGCTGGTTGTTTCTTTCCTTCGGAATTACTTCTCCTTGTTATTGTGCAATTTATTATTGTAACCGTTTCCTTGTTGAATCATTCTTATTCTTCAGTATGCCGAGAGGTAGAGCTAACCGCCAACGCGGCCGAGGCCGTGGCAGAGTAGTAGCCTCTGAGTCCGAGAGATCCGTTTCAGAATCGGCATCTCGTTCTGCGACTAGGTCAGACCCGATCCCTTCGGGAGGTTCAGATGGAGGCTCGGAGGCCGAAATGCCTAACATTCTTCAACAAGTTGTAACGCAAGTGCACCAATTGGCACAAGTGGTGCAGAATATTAATACTGGAAGGACGGTTGAGGATCGATGGCTTCAAGAAGTTATGAAGATGAACCCTCCCAGATTCGATGGTTCTGGTGATGCGAACAACTGGGATCATTGGTTAGTTGAGCTGGAGAAGATCTTTGACGGTATTGGTTGTCCTGAAGCCAAGAGAGTCCCGATTGCTCAATATCTGACAGTTGATGACGCTTCGGACTGGTGGCGAGCTGTTAAGCCCAAGGACCGTGATGTCACTTGGGAAGAATTTAAAGAATTGATGGAAGCTTAGTATTGTCCAGCAGCGGTACAGATAACAAGAGTCAGTGAGTTCTTCAGAGCTCAACCCGAAGATGTTCCTATTTCTAAGGCAATCAAGACATACAACAAGCAGTTAGTGTATGTCCAAGATCGGGTTAAGGATGAGATAGACAAGATACTTCATTTCGATGCTAGAATGAAACCGGAGGTCCGAAAGTATATGGCGGGCCTTGGGTGTACTACTTTGAGAGAATATCAGGATAGAGCACTTGCTTATGAGATGGTGTCAGTTCCGGTTCCTATAGTTTCGAGCTCGAAGAAACCAAAATTTTCTGGTAGTTTCCGAGGCAGTGGATCGCGTAGGCCTCAACCTTCTGTGCAATCTTCTGTTGGTTCCCCTCAGTTTAGTGGAGGAGTGCCGAAAGTTTTTTTTAATTGTGGAAATCCGAGACATATCAGTTCTCGTTGCACTTCTCGCCCCATTGATTGTTTTAAGTGTGGGAAGCAGGGTCATTGCGCATTATATTGTGAGTCAGTGGGCATAATCTTCTCTAAACAGTCTCCTACTCCGGCCGGCACAGTTACGGGTCAGCCAACTCCGAGTGTCGAACGTGGCAGTGGCATAGGTAAGACCGAGCATAAGGATGCACCTAGTATTGGATCAGCTCCACCTCGATTGTATGAGATGAGGCGGACTGATGACGTAGGGACTACAACTATGTCAGGTATTGTTTATATTTCGATGCACCCGGTAGATGTATTGTTTGATTCTAGAGCTACTCATTCTTTTATATCATTGTCTTGTGTGAATCGTTTGGGTCTAGACAGTCTCTCTGCATGCGAACCTTTTATTGTTCGGCTGCCAAGTGGGGAAAGGATAGTTGGGGATCGAGAGATTGCCAATTGTCCTGTAACCATTGGTAGCAAAGATTGGTCATCTGATTTGATTGTGATCGATATGATGGAAGAAGATTTAATCCCCGGTGATGATTGGTTAAATCGGCATGGAGCGATAGTAGATTATCGTCGGAAAATAATTTCGATAGTCGCGCCGGATGGTACTGAACACATTTTTGAAGGGCAGAAACCTGGTACTTCTGGAAAGATTTTTCGAGCCATGAAGGTGATGAAATTATTGCGACAAGGTTGTACCAGTTATTGGTGTTACGCGTTGAAGTCGGAAGTTGGCGAGGTACAGTTGTCCTCTGTTTCAGTTGTGAATGAATTTCCAGACGTATTTCCAGATGATTTACCTGGGTTGCCGCCGCATCGTGACGTGGAGTTTACTATCGAACTAGAGTCTAGTGCGGCACCTATATCTAAGGCACCGTATCGGATGGCCCCATCAGAAATGTTAGAATTGAAGAAGCAACTGAGTGAGTTATTGGACAAAGGTTATATTCAGCCTAGTGCGTCTCCATGGGGCGCACCAGTATTGTTCGTACGGAAGAAAGACGGATCTTTGCGGTTATGTATTGACTATCGTGAGTTGAATAAACTCACTATCAAGAACAAGTATCCGTTGCCAAGAATTGATGATCTATTTGATCAATTACAAGGGGCTACGGTTTTCTCGAAGAATTATTTGAGATCGGGATATTATCAATTGCAGATTCGGGATTCATATATTCCAAAAACGGCATTCCGAACGAGATACGGGCATTACGAATTTGTAGTTATGCCTTTTGGTTTGAGGAATGCTCCGGAGGTATTTATGCAACTTATGAACAAAAACATTTATAGAATACCTCGATAAATTTGTGGTGGTATTTGTTGACAATATTTTGATTTATTCCAAGAACGAGTCGGAGCATGCCGAACACTTGAGAACTGTGTTGGGTATTTTGAGAACTGATAAGCTTTATGCTAAATTCTCCAAGTGTGAATTATAGCTGAAAGAAGTTGCTTTTCTTGGGCATATTGTATCGGCCGAAGGTATTCGGGTAGACCCTAAAAAGGTTGAAGCAGTCTTAGCTTGGGAGCCTCCACGGAATGTTAAGGAAGTTCGGAGTTTTCTGGGATTAGCGGGCTATTATCGTCGATTTGTCGAAGGATTCTCTAAAATTGCTCGACCGCTCACCCTATTATTGTAGAAAACTCAGAAATTTGAATGGAGTGACGAGTGTCAGAAGAGTTTTGATGAATTAAAGAAGAGGCTGACTACGTCTCCGATCCGAGCCTTACCACAAGGAACAGAAGGTTTCGTTATTTATAGTGATGCTTCTAAACAAGGATTGGGATGTGTATTGATGCAAAATGAGAGAGTAGTGGCTTATGCATCTCGACAATTAAAGCCATACGAGATGAATTATCCTACTCATGATCTTGAGTTATCCGCTGTGGTGTTTGCGTTGAAAATTTGGAGGCATTACTTATATGGTTCTTCTTGTCGAGTGTATACGGATCATAAGAGCTTGAAGTATATATTCACGCAGAAAGAGATCAATATGCGTCAGCGGCGATGGTTGGAATTGCTTAAAGATTATGATCTTGACATTCTTTACCATCCAGGTAAAGCGAATGTCGTTGCCAATGCTTTAAGCCGCAAGTCTGTCATGTTGCATAGATTGGAATTGCTTACCATTCAACCGAAGCTCAGACGAGAGTCGTTTGATATGGAGATTGAAGTTTGGCCTCAAGCAACGCAAGGGAAATTACGTTTACTTGAGGTCACATCCTCCGTGATGGGAGATATTAAGTCCAACCAGTTAGATGATCCCTTATTTGTGCAACTTCGGGAAGATGTTATTAAAGGAAAGGCTCCTGGATTTTTAATCGATGAAGACGGAGTTCTTCGATTTCGAGGTAGAACTTGTGTACCTAAGCGGAATGATGTCAAACAAGTGATTTTGAATGAAGCACATTCTACTCCGTACTCGATCCATCCGGGTACGAGTAAAATGTATAAAGACTTGAAGAAAAATTTTTGGTAGCCGAACATGAAGAAAGATGTAACGGAATTCGTGTCGAGATGCTTAACTTGTCAGCAGGTTAAAGCTGAGCATCAAATACCTGCCGGGAAGTTACGACCATTATCGATTCCAGAATGGAGGTGGGAAGACATCGCGATGGATTTTAATGTAGGAATGCAAAGGACGCGAACCGAGATGAATATGATTTGGGTAATTGTTGATCGGTTAACCAAATCAGCACATTTTCTGGGCATTCGAGATACTTGGGGACTAGAGAGATTAGCTCGTTTATTCATTGCAGAGATTGTGAGACTCCATGGTACCCCAAAAAGTATTGTTTCGGATCGCGATGGTCGTTTTGTGTCGCACTTCTGGCAAGCAGTACATCGAGCACTCGGTACCCAACTGAATTTCAGCACCGCTTATCATCCTCAGACGGATGGGCAGTCGGAGAGAACCATCCAGACATTGAAAGACATGTTGAGGGCTTGTGCGTTGGATTGGAAAGAAGATTGGGAGATTCATTTACCATTGATCGAATTTGCGTATAATAATAGTTAGCATAGTTCGATTGGAATGGCTCCATTTGAAGCATTATATGGAAGACGATGTAGATCACCAATTTGTTGGGACGAACCATACGAGATACTTGGAGTAGAACCTGACTTGATTATTCAAACACGGGATAAAGTCGCAGTTATTCGACAGAGACTGTTGACCGCCCAGAGTCGACAGAAGTCATATGTCGACGTTCGACGTCGACCGTTAGAATTTCAGGCAGGAGATCATGTGCTGTTGAAGGTGTCGCCGACTCGTGGAGTCCTTCGGTTTGGTAAGAGAGGGAAGCTTAGTCCTCGTTACATTGGTCCTTTCGAAATACTGGATAAAGTAAGTGATGTGGCTTATCAACTAGCGTTACCTCCGACGCTTAGTCATGTCCATAACGTGTTTCATGTTTCACAACTGCGTAAATATGTTCCCGATCCCGGCCATGTTATTGATTATCAGGAGATTGAAGTTAAGGATAATGTTTCGTATGAAGAGCACCCGGTAGCCATATTGGAGCAACGAGTGAAACAATTGCGACGGAAAGCGATTCCGTTAGTGAAGGTCCAATGGTCTAAACACGGAATTGAGGAATCCACGTGGGAAACCGAAGAGAGTATGCGTGCCCGATACCCTGGCCTTTTTCAATCTTAAGTTTCGGGATGAAACTTCTTTTTAGGGGGTAAGGGTGTAATATCCATGTCTTTTGGTATTCGTGTGTCTGTTGTTTCGGACGCATTTAGTTGAGAAATTATTCGTAATTTCCATTTTGTATTATGGTTATTTGGAACCGTGTGTTTTGACGATTGGTGTAACACCTATAATCTGAGAACATGTGAAAAGACCAAAATGCCCCTACATATTTAAAATTTAATTAAAAGCTTATAAGGTCTCCAAATAAGTCCCAAATTTCAAACAATGCACAAGTTATATATCCAAATAATTTTAACAATTACATTTAACATTTATGCAAGTGGTGAAATTACCAAATTACCCCTCTATGGACCGAATTAATAATAAGTAATTTTAATATTGATTTAAATGGTTTAAATGTTGATAAATAAGGAAGATAATCACAAGAATATTTCTACCAACCAAAAATCCGAAATTCTGGTCTTCTCCCCCCCCCCCCCTCATTCACACGGCATTCCTATTTTAAAGAGTCAATCCATATCTTTTATTCCCTAACCCTAATTGCCGATCCAAAAACAAACACACACAAAATTTCTTTGGCCTCCATTCGACAACCCCATCACTCCTAGGTATTTTTCTGTGATCAAACAACATCCAAGAAGTTATAGAAAAATACCCTTTTGAATTGTTGAAGCTTGGATCGATCGTGGCTTTGGTTTTCTTTTGTCGAGCCCTATAAACAAGGTAATTCGTTTATGATCTGTTCGACCTCCCTAAAATTCGTTTATGATTTTTCTCATAATCCTCATATCATGTATACTCTGGTAAAAATGATAGAAAGGTCGTGGAGAAGCTTTTGGAGTCGTGTGGATTTTTGGTTCGTTTTTGCTCATACGCGTATACAACAAATCGTGCAGCCTTTTCCACACGTTCAATCCTTGGTTTGGTATTTTTCTCAGGTCCCTTACATCATATAAACATCAAATAAAATAGTTGATTCGATCCATGCATGCTCTACATCGTTTTCGTGATTTAAAACCCTAAAAACGTGTTTAAATGTGAAATATATGCTCCGATCCAGAATAATTATTAATAAAATTATTATACACTTATTATGATGTAATATGATCTGGAAAAATGTTGGAAAGAATTGTCATGGCTTAAAACATGTGTTTCGAAATTATTTTGATTTATTGAATTTTGTATAAATCGTATAAAGAGAAAAAGGAAAAATAAATCGTGGGATCTAGGGTTTTGGTTTAGGGCTGGAAATGGTGTTAATTAATTATATTAATGATGAGATGATGATTGAGAATTGATTAGAAGGATTAGGGTTTCTAATTCCTTTGTTTTTGATTTATACGATTTGTATATAAATGTTTTGGGTGAGTTTTATAAACTTTAAAACTTAAGGGTTAATTCTGGAACTTTATTTGAGCTGTATATAATTCGAATAAAATATAACTTGTGGGTGTTAAGTGTAAGTTTTGCAATTAAATGGATTAAAATGTATTTTAAACCTAATTAGGGTTTGTTTTGAAAATAATTAAAAGAGAGGGACTAAACATGTAATTTTCAGAAACTTGGGACTGATTTGAGTAATTTAATATATTCATGGGGTTATGTGTCATTTTGATAATTTAATGGCCTAATATGTAACTATTAATAATTAAAGATTGAAATTGTAAATTTAAGGGTTAAATATGTAACTTTAATAACTTGAGGGACTTAATGTGTAAATTATGAATACTTGAGTATCCATTCGAATAAATTAATAAAATAAGTGCTCATTATGTAAAATGGATAAGTTAAGGGTTTAATGTGTAACTTTGAATACTAAAAGGTTTAAAGTGTAATTTTGGGAAGTAAAGGGTATAAAATGCAAAGTTATGAAACCCTAAGGACCAAATAAGTAAAAAGATTAAAAGATACTTTATTTCCATTAATAATGATTCAACTTTCTAAATATGGAAACTTTCTAAAAGTGGGAACTTACTATTTATGGAAACCTGCTAAAAATGGAAAGTTACTTAAAATGGAAAGATATGAATTTAAAGGATGAATTATGATTCCCCCTCTTCTCCTCTAGGTGTGAAGAAGGAGAGGTCTGAGCCACATCTGCTTTCCGAGTTTGTTTCTATTTTACGTGCTTGCAATAAGGTACGGATACTCGCTTTTCAAGAAAGGCTCCATTATGCTATTATGACTTTGGAAATATGGTACACTTAAGATTCCCCAAGCCATTGCTATGTTCCCTTTGATTGAACTTTGATACGATTCTGAGATACACATTTGCCATATGACCTTTTGTATGATATGAGACCTGACTCTTAGTTTGATACCCGAGCCATTTCTGCTTCCCTACCTATGGAGGTACCATAGCGTGTCTCGTGATGCACCACCGACATGACTAGTGTGTGGCCCTAGTGATTTGGCTACACCGTCCCTTCGTTATATTATGTGCACACTTATGATATGATTTATTATGGCCAATCGATTTCGTGGGGCGTATGGATGCATCCTAGATCTGCATTACATTTAGTGGATTTAACTATGATTATGTTTATGATATCTGTCTCAGTGACTGTACCGTGTGCTATACATGCCTTTCACAACTTCTGGGAGCTGATCACTCCACTTTATGATACATGAGGACACCCCTCATATTATCTGGTTGCCTAAGAGGTATCCCCTCTGATTATGAGATTATGATATTGACGGCTTATATGATATGATATGAGATGATTCTGGGCTCGTGGTAGATGACTATCCTATTCTTTCATTTCTATTATTCATTTGTTTATTCCTTATGATATTCCCCAATGCACTATATTTCGGTTCTGTTTCATTATCGTTGCTTTGTTTATGTATCTGTTCACTGGGCTTTTTAAGCTCAGCCGCATTTCCTTTTCCCTGCGGCAGGTTTCTAAGATAGGAGCTGGGCTTTTGCTATGGGATGAAAGTTAGAGCTTATGATGAAGCTTTTACCTTAGATGACCACCCTATGTTATGACTTTGGATTTGGATTATGTTCTTATTTTTTTTTTTTCCTTTGGATTATTTTCTTCATCATTTAACTTATGTACTTTGACTTAAGCTGTGTTGGCTTGGTCTTTCTTATTGAATTATGTTTAAGACTTCCGCTGTGTATGATATTATGTATGTATGCTTTGATATGTCACCATCCTTGTGGCACTTCTACCCTTGTCGGGTTGGGGTGTTACAACTATGGTATCAGAGCCCAGGCTGCGACCTGTAGTACATAAACATGGCCTGCGAGTCTTATGGACCTTAGGATTTGACCCTTAAGACTTTAGGTTTGACTGGTGAGGATTTGGGTAACATAGGTTTCTGCTTCGTCTTCCATTTCGTGCTTATTTTCTCTTATGTTTTGCTAATCCCTTTCCATGATCATTCAGATGGTGAACACCCGCTTTACTCAAGACAATCGATGGGGATAATGGTGCCCCTGATTTCCAAGCTATGATTAACGCTGCTGTGGAAGCTGCTATTCCACGAGTAGTGGCTGAAGTGGCCAATAACTTCAGGAATGCGCCGAGTCCTTCTGGTGGTGGTGCTAGACCTCCTACTCCACCAAATGGTCAACCTAATACCCCACCTCATGCTCCCCCAACTGGTATCCATGTGTGGATCGAGAGGTTTAACAAGCTCAAGCCTCTCTCATTCAAGTCATTGCTACTCCCCATGAAGCGGAGGACCTGGATCACACATGTTGAGAAATTGTTTCGTGTTCAGGATGTGGTGACGAGTTTAAAACTCGTTTGGCTACATTCAAATTGGAAGGTGATGCTCGAATCGTGGATCGCTCTTGTTCAAAGCAAAGGAGGTGATTTTGCCGAGACTTGTTCGTGGGCTGATTTCATTGAGGCATTTTACGCATGATCTTCCTATGGCGTAATGCTTAAGGTATGAGAGAGAGTACGGTCGATTCGCTGGGGTGATCAGAGTCATCCGGAGAGTTTATGCAGAGATTCTTGCGTTGGCCGCTTTGTTGGGCCGAGGTTACCGGTGATGCTGCGTCGAGCACGTCATTTTAAGTGGGCTTTGAAGAAGTGGGTGTTGGACAAGATCGTTAACACTACTTTTGAGGATGTTGGCCGGAGTGCGGGATGCCGCCCGCAACATTGAGTTACTACATGCGGATCGGGTGTCTTATAAGCGTGATAGGGATGGTAACAGGTGGATTCTCGTAGTCATGGTCGGCGGGACCATAGCGGGATTCTCGGGGTCGACAGGTGACCGTGGGTATGATCGGAGGGGTCGTCGGGACCGTGGTTATAATAATAGACAGCGGGATTACGGGAACCAGGATCGTCGGGATACTGGTAGGTATGGTGGTGATCGTCAAGGGCGAGTAATAGCAACCGACGTAGGGACTCTCGGCAGATCATCAATCGGGATCGTCGGGTCGAAGAAGATTGAAGCTCTACCCCTCCTCCTACATGTCCTTCTTGTGGGAAGACTCATCCGGTCCTTGTTATAGAGCTTCGGTGGTTGTTTCGGTGTGGATCTACTCATCATAAAGTCATCGATTGCCCTAAGAAGAAGACTGGTGGACCTAAGATTGATGATAGATCTGCCCAAATTCAGCAGTGGTCTACTCTATGACTCGTGATCGTGCAAATTTGGTTCCTCGTACTATTACGGGCTTTCTTTATATTGGAGATCGATCTTGTCTTTGTTTTATTTGACACCGGTGCTACACATTCCATAATATCTACTTCACTTGCAAATAAAATAAACATAACCCCAACACAACTAATGAACCGTATATCTATTGCTACTCCGATGAAAACTCATGTGATTATTGATGTTGAGTATGTGAATTGCCCTCTTCGTTTCGATGATCGTATTCGTGCTGCGAACCTTCTTCCCATCGATATGATTGACTTTGATATTATTCTGGGCATGGACTGGTTGGCTGCTCATAAAGCGACCATTGATTGTTATGCTCGTAAAGTGATCTTTGGTAATCTTCATCATCCTGATTTTGTCTATTCTGGTTCACAACCTCTGAAATCCGTAAAGATTATTTCGCTATGAAAGCCCGAATACGATTTCACATGGCAGTATTGGTTTCCTTGCTTCTATCAAGGATACTTGGATGTTAGAGCATTGATGGTATTCGCGTTGTGCGCGATTTTACTGATGTGTTTCCAGATGAACTTCCTGGTATTCCTCCTGTTCGAGAAATTGAGTTCAGTATCGATCTGATTCCGGGTGCTGAACCCATATCTAAAGCTCCATACCATATGGCACCGATCGAATTGAAAGAACTGAAGGAGCAATTGCAAGAATTGTTAGATAATGGATTCATTCGTCCGAGTGTGTCTCCATGGGGTGCTCCCGTATTGTTTGTTAAGAAGAAGGATGGAAGCATGCGTCTTTGTATTGATTATCGGGAACTTAACCATATCACAATCCGTAACCGTTACCCTCTTCCACGCATTGATGATCTATTTGACCAATTGCAAGGGGCGAGGCATTTCTCTAAGATTGATCTGAGGTCCGGTTATCACCAACTTCGGGTGAGGGAGCAAGATGTTCCTAAAACGGCTTTTCGAACTCGGTACGGTCATTATGAAATCTTGGTTATGCCTTTCGGGTTGACCAATGCTCCTGCAGTTTTCATGGACCTTATGAACCGGGTATTTCACGAATTCCTCGATAAGTTCGTCATTGTCTTCATTGATGACATCCTTGTGTATTCTAAGTCCGAGGAGGAACACGAGCAACATCTTAGTATGGTTCTGGAGGTTCTTCGACAGCAGAGATTATATGCGAAGTTTTCGAAGTGCGAGTTTTGGTTGGATCGAGTAGCTTTCTTGGGTCACATTGTTTCTGCGGACGGTATTACTATGGACCCTGCGAAGGTTGAGGCTATCACAAAATGGCCGAGACCTACAAACGTGACGGAAGTAAGGAGTTTTCTGGGTCTTGCTGGGTATTATAGGAGATTTGTTGAAGGCTTTTCGCGTCTCGCTTTGCCTTTAACACAATTGATGAGGAAAGGAGAGAAGTTTGTTTGGACTGATGAGAGGGAAAGTAGTTTCGAGGAGTTGAAGAAACGTTTAGTGTCTGCACCTATTTTGACTCTTCCATCTGGTTCAGGTGGTTTTCAAATATATAGTGATGCATCGAAGAAAGGTTTGGGATGTGTGTTGACGCAACACGGGAAGGTGATTGCTTATGCTTCGAGGCAGTTGAAACCTCACGAGGTGAATTATCCAACACATGATCTAGAGTTAGCAGCTGTGGTTTTCGCGCTAAAGATTTGGCGCCGTTATTTGTATGGAGAGTCTTGTGACATTTTCACCGATCACAAGAGTCTTAAATATATTTTCACTCAGAAGGAACTAAATATGAGACAGAGGCGGTGGTTAGAACTCCTGAAGGACTATGATGTTAATATTCAGTATCATCCCGGTAAGGCGAATGTAGTCGCGGATGCTCTTAGTAGGAAGTCTGGTATGGTTGCGAGTTTAGAGTTTGATCCTCGTGTTGCATGACTTAGAGCTCGGATGTGGAGTTTTGTATTCGAGGTCAGGATGGTTATTGGTCTAGTCTTAAAGTTGAGTCCAATCTCATCTTGCGAATAAAGGAAGCTCAGAAGGAGGATGGTGAACTGTGGTCTATAGTTCAAAATGTTGAGGAAGGCAAACAGTGAGTTCGAGTTGACGAATTTGGTGTGGTTTGGTTTGAGGATCGTCTTTGCGTTCCTAACGATCCGGAACTTCGAGAGATTATTCTATCAGAGGCTCATAGTTCCCCGTTCACTATTCATCCTGGTTCTACCAAGATGTATAGGGATCTTAAACAACATTTTTGGTGGAGTGGTATGAAACATGATGTGGCCTTGTTTGTATCGAAGTGTTTGACTTGCCAGCAAGTAAAG
This sequence comes from Orobanche coerulescens, assembly GCA_033398695.1. Lineage (NCBI taxonomy): Eukaryota > Viridiplantae > Streptophyta > Magnoliopsida > Lamiales > Orobanchaceae > Orobanche > Orobanche coerulescens. The sequence continues at coordinate 107,210,577 of CM065804.1, forward strand.
ATTGAGCATCAAAGAGCGAGTGGGTTATTGCAGCCATTGGAGATTCCGAAGTGGAAGTGGGAAGAGATTTCCATGGATTTCGTTACAGGTTTACCTCTTACCCGTAAGAAGCATGATGCGATTTGGGTGGTTGTTGATCGACTAACCAAGTCTTCTCACTTTCTCCCTATTCGTGTGGACTACAGAGTTAGTAAGTTGGCGGACATATTTCAGCAGGAGATCGTTAGGCTTCATGGTATGCCTACGGCTATCATATCAGATAGAGACCCACGGTTTACATCTCATTTCTGGAAGGGCTATACAAACAGAGAGAGCCTGATCATGGTATGCCTACGGCTATCATATCAGATAGAGACCCACGGTCTGTTCTGCTCCGAGCACCTCAACTCGCCCGGTAAGTTGTTTTAATTGTGGTCGTCCAGGCCATGTTAATCTGGAGTGCAATTTCCCACCCCTGAAGTGTAATATCCATGTATTTTGGTATTCGTGTGTGTGTTGTTTCGGACGCATTTAGTTGAGAAATTATTCGTAATTTCCATTTTGTATTATGGTTATTTGGAACCGTGTGTTTTGACGATTGGAATTGGAATGTTTATGCTTGGTAATTGTCGAGTTTGTGATTTCCGGAGTATATTGTTCTGGACGAATGTCGAAGTGGTGCACGAGAGTTATGGCCGTAAGATATGAATGTCTTACCAAAAGGATGTTAATAGAATAAGAGTAGATATTTCCGAATAGTGATATGCACAAGGGCTGACTTCGATCGATCACCATAAATTCCAGAAAAATATAAAAATTCTAAAATTTTATATCATTGTAGATAATTGAGTTAGCTTTCCAATGGTTCAAACGGTGAGTCAATCGGATCACGTACAAAGGAGTTATGGTCGAAAAAGTGGACCCTGGTGCAGTGACACGGCCGTGTCATTTGACGCGGGCCGTGTCGAGCTATTGCGGTTAAGCAAAAACGTTCTGGATGGGTGACACGACCCATGACACGGCCGTGTCATTTGACACGACCAGAAAGTGCAGAAATGCTGAAAACCCCACTCTGGGAGCTATATATAGTCTTTGGTCGATTTTTTGGGCATTCTAGCACCTTCCCTTCATCCTCCACCTAGAATCCTTCATCTTAAACTCCAAAATCAAGCCATAAACATGTTCCAAACACTATAGAATCAAGATGTCAAGTCTATTTTTAAAGAATTATCCATCTCTTGGTTGAATTAAGGTATGTGGTTGAAGTTCTTCAAGTCATTTTATAGAATTTTGGGGTTTGTTGGGAATTCTTGATACAAGTTCGTTTTGGCTTTGGATTATGTTAGATTGTGATGTTGTAATCATGTTCTTTTGTTTTGCCTCAAAGTTTATGGATTAAATTCTGAGTTTTTAATCTGTTCTTGAGTTCGACCTTTGTCGCCTCCGTAGTGTTCGATTAAATGTCTTTAAGGGTAGAACTTAGGGTGAATCCTTCCGTTTCCATAGTGTTGTGTTTTGATTCGGTATCTTGATATGTTAGGGTCGAATTGGTGAAGGAAGTTCGGAACGTACGTCCATCCGTTCGTTGTTTCCCGTGTCGTTCTAATTGAGGCAAGTACTTTGATTGTGTTTAATGCACTTCGTGTGAATATGTAAAAATGGGATTTGTGCCAATTGTTGATTGAGTGTGTGTGTGAGCCGAGTAAAACCAGTGAGGGTCCCTTGGGGTCCGGTAGGCTGCGTTTCCCTACAGATCACTCGGTTGGGCTATACAAACAGAGAGAGCCTGATGAGGTCTCTTGGGGTGCGTATCTTGCGAGATGCGGGGCCAGTATAGCTCGGGAGGTTGTTTTGTGATGATGATTATGATGTGGTATTCCGGAATATCTGTGATGACATTGTGATTTATGTTGATTATTCACTTGTTGTACATATTCTAGAATCATTGTACTTGCACCGACTTCTTGCTGACCCCCTCTGGGGTGGATATACTTTTGTGTATTTAGGTACAGGTCCAATTGAAGAGCCAGCACACGGCGGACACGGGCTTGGCAGGCAGCATTGATATCGTGTACCCTTTTTGAGTTATTGGCTATATTGTCATGTTCATGGTCGTGTTTTACATTTTGTACTTGCGCGGGTACTGTCGTGTGATCTTGTTGTACCAGATATGAACTGTTATATCAGTTGTGGTCCTACGGGCCGAGATGTTTTTGGTGTTGTGTTGTATGTCATTTTGAAGTTGGTTTGTTTAATAAAAGAATAAAGTTATGGTTTGTAAAACTAAATGAGTTCTTACGTTAGTCCAAGCCTGGTAGATTCTCCAAAAAGAATCTACGGCACTGTAATAGCCGTGTAAATCACGGGGGTGTTACATGAAGCGTCACGCTTGTGGACATATGGGACATAGTGTAATATTCGGAATTTCTACTACTGTGGCTTAATATTATTTTATCCGAGTTATGTTGTACATCGTGGAATCTGTACAGTATGGATAAAATAAATGAAGGAATAAGACATGCATTGGTATTATTACCGCACTTGGTTGACAGTTGTATTGGAAGACATTGTGTTTCGGGCTTATCGTATGAGAATATTGTCGGAAGATGTATATGTATTCAGTATGCCGTATGTTCGTATTCTACATGTCAAGACGTTGGACAAGAGTAGCTGAAAATGGCTAAGTATAGCCTTATTTGCGCACACTAATATTCAAGGATAGCTGTATTCGTGTAGGTTTAGTGCACGATAATGGTAAAGGATAGCGAATGCTAGTACAGACCAGATCAGAAGGAATCTACGTGTGGACCTGGCCACTTTCGGCGCATGTTCCGACAAGGTCAACGGATGTTTGTTATGAAGGATTAACGCACGCTAATGCATATTGATTAGCGCACGCTAATCAGATCGGTCCAAAGGAATCTTGGCTTTGTCAGGTTACTTTCGGCATGTGGGGATGCGGGAGTAGGTGCAGACTGTAGCAAGTCAACTACGATTAGCGCACGCTAAGGTCCAAGAATTTGCGTGCGCTAGACAGTGTAATTTACTTATGTTATTGCATGGGCATTACGTACGTAAGCTGAGGTGCGAAGCAAGGCAGTAGCCTCTGGACTGCGATAGCGCATTCTAACAAAGACAGTTAGCGCACGCTAAGCGTGTAACGTACGTTAGATGATGATGCTAGCGTACGTTAATAATCTACAGTTTATATAAAAATGCAGTTGGCCAATATACGTCATTTCCATCCATTTCTTCATGTGAACCGATAGAGAGAGCCTTGAGAGGTATTTGAGGTTCCCAAACACTGAGAGATGATGAACTTTAACAAGATTAACGTGGAGATCATGGATTAAAGCCTTATTCTTGAAGTTATTCATGATTCTTGGAAAGGAGTTCAATTGTTCTTCTTCTTGGTTCATCTATACAAGGTAATTTCGTATCCCTTTGATAATGGTTCATTTTTAAGGATGATTACTTGAGAGGAAGCGAGTTGGATTATCTTGTGATGATGTTATATGAGATTTAATGGGATTTTGATAAGAGTTCACAGATGTTAATTAAGATTCTCCATACTTTAAGAATTGTGTTTCGTTTAACCCGATGAAAGATGGATGTCTGAATTATGATGATTTCATATGAGTCATGATATGAGGTTGTATTCTAGATTAAGTATGATATGATCCTTGTTATCGGGTTGGTCTGATTATTGATGTTGTTGTTGATATCTTCTTCATGATGATATATACATCGGGCTATGTAGTTTTGAATGTGATTTCGGATATTTCATGTTCTTGAAGAACTCTTGAATGATATGATATGATGATCGTGTATAGGAGGTGTTGGTGTTTTGGATATGAGTATGGGATATTCGTATTTAGAGCTAAGATATGTGTTTTGATATAATATTCATATAAGAACACGAATATGATTTCGAGTATGGTGATGAGATTGAATTTGGAAAAGTTATTGTTAATCTTGGAGCATGATTTCCTTTTCATTCGTAATTGTAGTCGCAAGGTGTTAGTCGATGCTTGGAATGCATGCAACTGTACAGCATTAGCGCACGCTAAGCTTTCTGGCTAGTACACGCTAACGGGAGCGACTTAGCGCACGCTACGTTATGCGTTTAACGTGCGCTAAGTAGGCAGACAGTGTAATATTTTTCGTGTTGTGGTTATAAATTCAGGATGTTTTGAGTTGGATTGATCAGACTAGTGGTTAATTGAGATATTGTTGAGCCGTTGGATTTGTGAATTGGTTATATCGATTGTTGATTGTTGTCGAACTTGTTGTTTATCGATTATTGTAATAGGCTGAGATTATTGATCGGTGATTAGAACTATACTTTGCGGTCGTGTTCAAGAATGTTCGTGAATTGCTTTGATCAGGGCCGAGAAGCTTGTAGGCGACGGCAAGGAATTGGTAACGACTTCATCGGTATCGAGGCAAGTTATTACTTGCTCAGTTTATAATATTTAATGAATGGTATTCGTTTCATTCGTTTATAATTCGTATAACAATGTTTATAATCGTAGTCACAGGATATTTGGGATTATAAGTTGTATTCGAGTTTTGGGAATTAAATCATAATGTATACTATTTACATTCATTGTTGGTATACTTGGTATCAAGGATATATTGTGGTATAGATGAAGACATGAATTATCTACCATCCGTGACATTTTGGATCGTTGAATATTCAGAATAATGGTTGGTGATGGTTTAGATATCAAGATTGCTCTCGAAGGACTCGGAGCAAGTATTTTAATCATTTTCATCATTTGTTCCGATCATGTTGTGGTACATTCATATATCGTTATTGTCATGCATTTGTGCATTATTGTTGTCGTACATTGTGTACTGTTTTTTTGTGCAGTTGTGCATTGTTGTCATATGTCCACCATGTGTTGGTCCGACGGGATCAACATGGGATATATATAGCTGTGTGCGGTGGATCGTTGGACAGGTAATGCCACCATACGTTGGTCCGACGTGATCATCATGGGGATCTATAGTTGTGTGCGCTGGATCGTTGGATTACCATGTGTTGTTTTTATTGTGCATATGTATATTATGGGTTGCCATAAGTATATAATGTCGTTATTGATGTGAGCATATTGACGTTGTCATATGAGTATGCATTTGTAGGTCTTGTGTTAGGACCATGTCCGTATGTTGTATTGATCTGATCTCGGATTATATTGACGTGATTCGTCGTGGCATTGCATATCCTGAGGTATGTTCCGTCTTTCTCTTGGTATATGTCTTTAATGGACAATCAGTTTTCGTGTTGAGATTTGATAATGATACCCGATATATTGGGTTTGACTGAGTTAGTGAATTTTCGTAACAGTGAGTTATGATAATGTTTTGAGAACCTTGAGCATTGTTGAGATGTAGTACAGATATTTTGGTATTAGTTTATTGTATTCTTGAGGATACGAATGGTGGACTTTCGTAAAGTTATGGCGGTAAGATTACATTGGTAGTATTCTTACTTAGTATCTCATTGGTATGTAATTATTGATGTGATGTGATGGTTACCATTGTTGGATATTATGGCTGACCCCGTCGTGGGCTTTCTTTTTAGGTTCTTTGGATATCGATCTTGTAGCGGTCGTGAAGAGATGAGCTTCCCGAAGGATACTAGCTAGGGCATGTATTGGTGTGTTGAGCTTCCTGATCAGTTGCTGTATTCCGCTGCTAGAGTATTTTTAATGGGTTGTTTTTTTCGCTGCGTGAGTATTTTTAAATGGCGTATTGGTATCTGGTAACTTAGGTTACTTTGGCAATCGTTTTCTAAACTATTTTGTCGGTACGTGTAAGCGATAGCTTAACGTATGTTTTTAAACTGTTGAGTTTTTGGTATTTCGAACCTGGTGGTTTCAAATGAGATTTTACGATGGTTTTGATAAACATGTTTTATTAAGTCTTCGAATGTTTTTAAAAGATAGTACCGTCGTTCGCCTCTTGGGCATTTGTAAATATTTGCGAAAATTTCCTTTAGCCTTGTGGGTTCCACCTCGGAGCCCACAGCGCTGTAATATTCCCGGTCGGATCTGGGGGTGTTACAGAATATGGTATCAGAGCTTAGGTTGAGAAAACCTAGGCAGTTGGGAGTCGAGTCGTGTTTTGTCGCGTCATTCAAGTTGTCGATTGACTAATATTAGAGCCATGGGTTTTTGTTGTTCAATCGTGCTTATGCGTTATGTGATCCACCAGTGTCGTACTGGGGTTGTTGTAAACTTTTCCAAATAGTGTTAACGTGTTTCTTCAGATAGAGCTGTTTTGTGTTCTCGAGTTGAATTGTGTTTGCAAAATGTGTGTTTTGTAAATATCTGTGTCGAGTATTTTCTTGAGTCGAGACATGTGCCAGTATCACGGGGAATCGTCGGCTTCACGATCTGTAAGTATTTAGATTTTTGAATTGCATTGAGATTTATTGCCATTCTAAGTTGATGTACTTTGAGATTTGGGGAGAATATTATATGTTACTGTATGACGTAACAGAATATACTAGTGGGGACAAACCGATGATCTTGAGACGCTATGATTTTTGGAAATCAATATGTATGTTAAACTTGGGAAACGGAGTTATGTATTTGGGAGGATGTTGTAGATGGTTGAGAAGAAAATGTAGTCATGTTAGTTCATTTTGTGATATATGGAACTGTTTTCGAGCATTTGAAAATGATACTTTCAAAATGAATGTTTTATGGATGTTTTACCATAAATGATTTTTGAGCCGAAACCCAATTGATTTTGAAATAGTTTTGTAACTCAGGACTTGGGTCCAAAAGAGTTTTCTACTTTAGAAACTTCTTGTTATGTGGAAAGGGATATGGGCTGAGACCCTAATGCTTCAAAAGGCTTTCCTGTTTTCTAAAACTCCCAAGATTTGTAAAACACTTTACCAACCGTTTACCTATTTTATTACTGCTTTTTAGGGTTTTGGTTTACTTATTCAAATAAAACTTCTCGGGAAGTCTTTCACTGTGTTGAGTTGTTTCAAATGGTTGAGGTGATCTAGGATGAGTTAATGATTGACGTTGCGAGTCATATGTGAAAAAGGAGTTTTTGTAGGAGTCTATCATTAAGATCTTGGAACTCTATCGTGTGGTTTTCCGATAGAATGTCAGTGAAATTGGTGACGAACCGAATTGGTATACAGGAGTATGGATGTAGTCGAACATTTGCACAATTACATTTTGTTTAATCGTGTGGATTCGAAGGAAACCGTTATCGAATACTTGGCATTAGCGAGCTAGTTTAATTTTTCGAAAATTAATTTCGTGGTCTTACGAAAATTTATGTTTTGAGTTTTAAAATTTTTGAAAGAACTTTCGAAAATTTGTCTTCTTGACGAGACTATGTGATTTCAAACTAATTTTGAAAATTTGATTGACATACATATGCATTTAGTGCATAGTGCATATCATGGTGAAGTTATGAGTGTGACTCACGAACTGGATAATACCTCAGTATGGAACGATGAAAAAAAAGATTTGAACTTTAGTATGGTAGTTTGGTTATCCAGGATGATCGGTTGATTGATCGGATAAGAGAAATATACTGCGTGTTGTCGGTTCGGGTACAGAATGTAATTTTGGAACTATGGGTTTTATGAAACCGGGACATATAAGCTATGTGATTCCATTGGTATGGTAGTAGTACGATTGTACCATAGTGATTTTCGAATGATTTCCTTGTAAGTGTAGATTTGGGGATGGTGACCCCATGCTGGTGGTTTTGGATATTAAGTGGTCGTTCCCACTCCATGTATGATTGGATATGTTCGTTGGTTTGTGATTGGTTGTTCGTATGCCGAGTTGTATGTTCACCAGTCGGGTATGTTTATTGAGATCCACTGTATGTGATTGATGTGTCGTTTCGAGAATGTTATTCGTTCATATATCGGTTTCTGTGATTCTGTATTGATCGTGTTGGAGCTTACCATGTGAGGGTATTCTAGATTGTTGTTGCTCCTTCGTTGGTAATAGTGAAGTTTATCATGTTGATGATATTCTCGATTGTGTTTTGACCTTTGGATTGGTCGTATTAGAGTTTATCATATCGATGATATTCTCGGTTAATTTATTGGTTGATCATTGCTGGTGATCATCTGAGCGTTCAGATTTTGTGTCAATGTTTCAGGATTCGTTGCCATTGTGTTGGGTAGTTGTTTCTCAGATGTATCGTGTATTATTGATTTGTATCAGGATTTGGACTTGATTGTGTAATTAGGCAGACAGGATTTGACACGGATAGATTATTCCATCCGAAGATGATATATTTTGTTGAGACTCATGGAATGTGATTGTAAGCGTATTGAGGCTTTACAGTGAAGTCACTTGCTAGTATCTCAGGAGATCGTCAACTTTGTGCATTTGTAAGTGTACTGTTTTGGTTATTCGTTAATGATGATGATTGATCGTTGTTGTGATGGTTTCGGAATATTTTGGTTGAATGGTTTGTTTGTTTTCTATGATGGATTGCAAGTTTCGAGGACAAAACTTATTTTAAGTGGTGTAGTATGTAATATTCGGAATTTCTACTACTGTGGCTTAATATTATTTTATCCGAGTTATGTTGTACAACGTGGAATCCGTACAATATGGATAAAATAAATGAAGGACCAAGACATCTGCATTGGTATTATTACTGCACTTGGTTGACAGTTGTGTTGGAAGACATTGTGTGTCGGGCTTATCGTATGAGAATATTGTTGGAAGATGTATATGTATTCAGTATGCCGTATGTTCATATTCTGTATGTCGAGACGTTGGACAAGAGTAGCTGAAAATGGCTAAGTATAGCCTTATTAGTGTTGGTATAAAATCGGTATTTGCGCCGTTTGTGCGGAAGCGTAAATAAATTGCGAAAAATAAATCACACAAGGATTTATAGAGGTTCGGCTATTAATGAAGCCTACATCCTCTATCGATGTATCTTTTTCTTTAGGATTAAGATCAAAACCTCTACGCCTCTCTTCTATCGGTCGAGGGATTACCGTTACAAGCTCGTCTTCTATCGGTCCGAGTAAAACCGTTTTTCCTTTTCTATTGGATAAGGAATCAACCACTCTAGATTTCTATTGGTACTAGATAAACCTCACTAATATAGCGATTGTGATTCTAACAATGCCGGATACTTGATCCTAATAACACCGAATCCAATCGTATCTTTTCTTTTACCTCTCGTGTATAATGTTGAATGTTTCCTCAAACTAACAATATAAGCTCAATATCACAACAACAATGTAAGTATATGAATATAAGATCAATGTCTTGATTGCTTGGAGTTATTGTATGGAATAATACCAAAGATGTGGTATTTATAGCCTTCATCCACCAAACTAGCTGTTAGTCTGTTTTGACTAATTAGTGTGCGCTAGGCTTTCTCTTTAGCGTGCGCTAGTCTGTTCCAGTTTCAGTCCAATAGCTTCGTTTCTCCTCTTACGTACGTTATGCCTTATTTGTTACGTACGTTGTCTGACTCACTTAGCATACGTTAACCTTGATTGAGTAGAGTACGTTAACGTAATATATCTGTTGCCTTCACTTGTCAAACTATCCGTTTGATGCTTGACTTTCCGCCGAATCTTTCCAACGTTCTGATTGACTTGGTTCAAACTGATATTTAGCATGCGCTAAATATAATCTCTTGCGTGCGCTAATACTGACTTCATTGCATACGTCATTCTGTGTTTGAATATCTTCACAACGGTAATATTGGCTCGATAGCGTGCGTTAATGACTATGTGTAGCGTGCGCTACCTCATCAGCTAACTTCACTTCAGGTAACTTCGAACTTGGCTGATATGCAGATGACTTCCCATTAGCGTGCGCTAACATGTGATGACTTGCGTGCGCTAATGCAGTCCAGATTACAACTTTTTGCGTCTTCGTCTGCTTCGCCGTTTTGCTTCGCCTTTATGTTGTTTCATTTTGTTTAGCAACTTAATCATCAAAACATAATTTAGTAATACGTGGAATAAATATTCCAACAATCTCCCCCTTGTTGATGATTACAAAACAACTCTTGAATTAGATAAAACCTGAAAGGTAAAAATATATCTATATGTATATTTATACGAATCAAAGTTTTCGACTTTGATCGTTTCGTTAGTTTATCCAATCCTTTCTTTTTCAACTTCTCCTTAATTTTTCAACTCCGTCGTTTCTCCCCCTTTTTGTATGTTTTCTTCTCCTTTCCGACTTCTTCGATTTTTATTTTTCTCCTCCTTTCATTTTATCCGATTCACCTTCTTCTCCCCCTTTTTGTATTCAGCAAAAAGAAAAAAAATATAGAGGATACCAATGAAATATAAATATGCATGAAACCAATTAATGAATATGCATTAATAAGGGTATAAACTCCACCTGAAATTAATATCTCCCCCTTTTTGAGATATTACTCCCCCTGAGTAGAATACCAATTGTTAAAAATTAGTTTTTGGGGATCCAACCGAAAGTCGTTTTTCCTTTCGAGACGTAGATGATATTTGAAACAATTGTCCCTTTAGGAACCCAAATTTTCTTGACTTTAATCGTCCGTCTTGGACTTTTGCAATTTGAAATGTGATGCCCGATTTTCAAACATTTTTCACACCGGGGTATTTTGAAATTTAGGGATTCATTTTTAAAACGTGGTTTGAATCCTAACCCCTCTTTATTTAATGTTTATTTTTGAACCGAGAGCATATTTTCAAATTTCTCGTTTCCGAGAGAAAATTTCTTCGTTAAATTTTTGAGCTCGGTTTGAACTTTAACAAGATCATTCTTTAAAATATTCTCGTTTTCAACGCATTTTGAATGATCGATCTCGACAAATTTTCCCTTTTCAAGAATTTTGAAATTTTCAATTTCCAAAGATTTATATTTAGTTTGAAGGGATTTAATTTCTTTTAAAGCATTTTGATAATCGGTATGTAATAATTCGAATGCTTCAAAAAGTTCGTCGTAAGAATTACTTACATGGCTTTCGACGTCGCTGTCGTCGAATGAACTCCGGGCCATGAGCACGAGGTTATTTTGATCAATGAAATCTTCATCAGGATCTTCATCACTCCATGTTGCAACTAAGACTTCCTTTTGCTTTACTCGACAGTTCTTAGCAAAGTGGCCTCGTTTACCACATAATCGACAGGTGTTGTCGAATTTCTTAGATTCGCCCGCTTGGATGTCCTTCTTCCTCCGGTTTAATAAGTGTTGGAACTTATTAATATTCTTGGCATAGTATGCCGATTCTTCATCGCTTTCGTCCACCGGGATTTCTTCTTTCTTTCTTGATATCTTAGCCTTCATGGCTATCGACCTTTCCTTCGATTTCGGTTTGGCATTCCGAGATTTTAGAACAATCTCATAGTTGATAAGAGAACCAATGAGAGCACTGAAATCGGGAGTATTAAAATCTTTTGATTCCATTATTGCCGTAACCGTACCGTCCCATTCTCGAGGTAGTGATCGGAAAATTTTCTTTACTTTCTCACTACTCGAAAGAGGTTTTCCGAAACATGCTAATCCATTAGTGATGATCGAAAATCGGTCGAGCATAATCGAGATGGATTCGTCGTCCTTCATTTGGAATAATTCATAATCGTGAAGGAGCATGCTTATCTTCGTCTCTTTGACTTGAGACGTACCTTCGTGTGTTATCTCAAGCATTTTCCAGATTTCTTTGGCACTATCACACGATGATATCCAGTTGTGTTCTTCCGGATTTAAAGCACAGTATAATAATTGCGTGGCTTTGCAATTATAATGGTCGTTTTTCCAATCTGCATCATCATACTCTTCAAAGGTTTTGAGAGTTCCGTTTGAGTTCGTCGGAATTTTGGGACCAAGGCATATCACCTTCCATAATTCAATATCGTAAGCTCGGATGAAAATAGACATTTTCTTCTTCCAAGTCATGAAATTCGATCCATCAAAAAATGGTGGTCGGTTGAGAGAAAGGCCTTCGACTGGAGCTATTTGAAACGCCATTTTGGATATTCTCCTCGGATGTTAAGCCGCGTATTGGAGTAACCGCTCAGATACCAATTGTTGGTATAATATCGGTATTTGCGCCGTTTGTGCGGAAGCGTAAATAAATCGCGAAAAATAAATCACACAAGGATTTATAGAGGTTCGGCTATTAACGAAGCCTACGTCCTCTCTCGATGTATCTTTTTCTTTAGGATTAAGATCAAAACCTCTACGCCTCTCTTCTATCGGTCGAGGGATTACCGTTACAAGCTCGTCTTCTATCGGTCCGAGTAAAAGCATTTTTCCTTTTCTATTGGATAAGGAATCAACCACTCTAGCTTTCTATTGGTACTAGATAAACCTCACTAAGATAGCGATTGTGATTCTAAGAATGCCGGATACTTGATCCTAATAACACTGAATCCAATCGTATCTTTTCTTTTACCTCTCGTGTATAATGTTGAATGTATAAACACTCAAACTAACAATATAAGCTCAATATCACAACAACAATGTAAGTATATGAATATAAGATCAATGTCTTGATTGCTTGGAGTTGTTGTATGGAATAATACCAAAGATGTGGTATTTATAGCCTTCATCCACCAAACTAGCCATTAGTCTGTTTTGACTAATTAGCGTGCGCTAGGCTTTCTCTTTAGCGTGCGCTAGTCTGTTCCAGTTTCAGTACAGTAGCTTCGTTTCTCCTCTTACGTACGTTATGCCTTCTTTGTTACGTACATTATCCAACTCACTTAGCATACGTTAACCATGATTGAGTAGCGTGCGTTAACGTAATATATCCGTTGCCTTCACTTGTTAAACTATCCATTTGATGCTTGACTTTCCGCCGAATCTTTCCAACGTTCTGATTGACTTGATTCAAACTGATATTTAGCGTGCGCTAAATATCATCTCTTGCGTGCGCTAATACTGACTTCATTGCATACGTCATTCTGTGTTTGAATATCTTCACAACGGTAATATTGGCTCGATAGCGTGCATTAATGACTATGTGTAGCGTGCGCTACCTCATCAGCTAACTTCACTTCAGGTAACTTCGAACTTGGCTGATATGCAGATGAATTCCCATTAGCGTGCACTAACGTGTGATGACTTGTGTGCGCTAATGCAGTCCATATTGCAACTTTTTGCGTCTTCGTCTGCTTCGTTGTTTTGCTTTGCCTTTATGTTGTTTTGCTTTGTTTAGCAACTTAATCATCAAAACTTAATTAATTAATTAATATGTGGAATAAAGATTGCAACAATTAGCGCACGCTAATATTCAAGCCTAGCGCACGCTATCATGCAGGTTTATGGCATGATAATGGTAAAGGATAGCGCATGCTAGTACAGACCAGATCAGAAGGAATCTACGTGTGGACCCGTCCACTTTCGGCGCATGTTCCGACAAGGTCAACAGATGTTTGTTATGAAGGATTAATGCACGCTAATGCATATTGATTAGCGCACGCTAATCAGATCGGTCTAAAGGAATCTTAGCTTTGTCAGGTTACTTTCGGCATGTGGGGACGCGGGAGTAGGTGAAGACTGTAGCAAGTCAACTACGATTAGCGCACACTAAAGTCCAAAAATTTGCGTGCGCTAGACAGTGTAATTTACGTGTGTTATTGCATGGGCATTACGTACGTAAGCTAAGGTACGGAGCAAGGCAGTAGCCTCTGGACTGCGATAGCGTACGCTAACAAATACAGTGCACGCTAAGCGTGTAACGTACGTTAGATGATGATGCTAGCATACGTTAATAATGTACAGTATATATATAAGCACAGTTGGCCAATATTCGTCATTTCCATCCATTTCTTCATGTGAACCGATAGAGAGAGCCTTGAGAGGTATTTGAGGTTCCCAAACACTGAGAGATGATGAACTTTAACAAGATTAAGGTGGAGAGCATGGATTAAAGCCTTGTTCTTGAAGTTATTCATGATTCTTGGAAAGGAGTTCAATTGTTCTTCTTCTTGGTTCATCTATACAAGGTAACTTCGTATCTTTTTTATAGTGGTTCATTTTTAAGGATGATTACTTGTGAGGAAGCGAGTTGGATTATCTTTTGATGATGTTATATGAGATTTAATGGGATTTTGATAAGAATTCTCGGATGTTAATTAAGATTCTCCATACTTTAAGAATTGTGTTTCGTTTAACCCGATGAAAGATGGATTTCTGAATTATGTTGATTTTATATGAATCATGATATGAGGTTGTATTCCAGATTAAGTATGATATGATCCTTGTTATCGGGTTGGTCTGATTATTGATGTTGTTGTTCATATCTCTTCATGATGATATATACATCGGGCTATGTAGTTTTGAATGTGATTTTGGATATTTCATGTTCTTGAAGAACGCTTGAATGATATGATATGATGATTATGTATAGGAGGTATTGGTGTTTTGGATATGAATATGGGATATTCGTATCTAGAGCTAAGATATGTGTTTTGATATAATATTCGTATAAGAACATGAATATGATTTCGAGTATGGTGATGAGATTGAATTTGGAAAAGTTATTGTTAATCTTGGAGCATGATTTCCTTTCCATTCGTATTCGTAGTCGCAAGGTGTTAGTCGATGGTTGGAATGCATGCAACTGTACAGCATTTGTAACACCCCGAGATATTCAGAGTATATTACAGCGCCGTGGACCCCCACATGGGACCCACCAGGCTACAAACAAGAAAACTCCACTCGACTAACCATCCCGGTTAGCGAGGACACACATTTAATTATAAGACATAAAAAGTTACGCCCGGAGCAACCGGCGAAACGATCATCAACCAACAATGTAACAATTTAAAAGTAGTACAACACGGAGTTTGAATTTGAAAAGCCTAAGTACTCGCGAGTACAGTCTATCAGTTTATAAATATAGAAAACAACCAAATCGAAGTGGACAAAAGAAATAAGTAAATCCAAATGCACATGTCAACGACCCTGGCCAACGTCCTCGTACTGTCCAGGTGCCCGCTCGTCCGGATAATCTTAACCTGAAATCCATAACAAGAATTTCCCCAAAACGGGTCCCCAGAGGGGTTAGCAATTACGCTAGTACAAGTAATCAAGGCAAACCAATCGCTTACACATTTCATAGTACATGCACCAATATCATTTCGAAAACCAATACAAGACATGTCTTTTCCGGAAAATATACAGTCCACAATTAGCCTTGAGAACAGGGCGGCAGCATACATTCTCACTCGAGGCCTCATAGGGACCCTACCGAGTTGGCTACAATTACAGAAAAACAAAACTACGCACACGCTATGCCGTGAGAAAAGGGCGGCAGCATACATTCTCACTCGAGGCCTCACAAGGACCCTAACGAGTTGGCTAGCGGTACAAAACTCGTGAAATCCAGGGCGACAGCATAGATTTCCCTCCTTGACCCCGTCGGGCCAACACAAGGTGAGCAAATTACACACAATATACATTACCATTTCACGTTAAGCATAAAGGTTTCCAAAAATACTTGCCTTGAATTATTGACGACGCAACGAACGGAAAGGAAAGTCACCGACGAACGCTAGGAACCAATGAAACCGAACCTAACGATTCGAAGAATACAATCACAACCATTTCTAAATGAATACGGAATTGGAATACACCCGAAAATTCGCCTACGATTCATGTATATTCGTATATAAACAACAACGACGGCGGACCACAACCAAACCCTCTCGATTCCGTAAAAATCATGAAATATACCATGAATCCGTAGGGAAACTAAGAATACCAACAAGATTAATCATATTCATCATGAATTAATCAACAAAACGGAACGAATCGGACAAAAACACGAAAACCCCCAATTTTACCAAAAGTAGGGTTCTAAGGATCTAACCTTGATTCATTTGGATTAAGGGATGATATCGGACGGATTATTGATGATATAACCTCAAGAACTCCATGGATATGTTGTTAAACAACATGGCTTCAAGCTTAGAACACGCCAGTGCGGAAGAGGAGGAGAAGAAGGTGAAAATGGCAAGAAAAACGTCTCAGGGGCCATTTATAGGGGTTGATCGCCTGCCGACACGGCCCCGTGCCGATCGGCACGGTCGTGTCGCACACCTGGCCGACAGGACTCGACCGTGTCCTCGCTTGACACGGTCGCGCGCGCGAGGGCCTCCCGACGATGACCCGTCCGACAAATGACTTCGGCATGACTCACCGTGCTGCACGACACGGCCAGCGTGGCCGGGCATTTATTCTCGCTTATCCGGAAGGGTTGGCCGCAGGCCGTGTCGACGACACGGCCGAGTTGTCGGCGAAACTTTCGGCATTTCCGGACGAGTACGCACGGGCCGTGTCGGACGACACGGCCGAAGTTCGGCCGGCAGCGGATCGCCAATAACGAGCGGGTGAGCTAAAATGACCATAACTCTCTCGTCCGACTCCAATTGACTCACCGCTCAACCATTGGAAAGCTAACTCGATGCTCTATAATATTGCAAGATTCAGAATTTTTGGAGTTACCAAAAATTAATGGTGATCTAACAAAGTCGAACTCATACTTAGAAAAGTCGTTTAGTAATCCTGAATTCAACAAAACGACACCGAAACCCGAACCTGAATACGAACCGAAGATAGGGTTACGAAGTACTCACAAAGACGAATCTAAGAGCTAGTAGGACACACGATTCCGACCACCCGAAGGTTCGAAATTCGACAACGGAAGGTAATTACCCCAAACTTTGGGAAATTACGAAAATGGCCCAAATGCCCGAAAATCACCATACGACAACGAATAATCAAACCGAAGCTCACAACACGTATAACAACGTTAAATGAACTTACGAAAAACCCCAAACGACAGTTTCGAATGAGATTCGCAAGAACCGAACTCAAGCGCGGAAAAGTCGCTAAAAAGCACGGAACTCAACAAAGCGGACCAAACGAACTCGGATGACAAAAAGTGCAGAATTAAATATTCTCCGAATGACGAAACGGTCAAAAGCGAGTCGTCAAAATGGACTTCGGCCGAAAAAAAGAAATTTACCGAAAATCGAAAATTTGCGGATATTACAGCATTAGCGCACGCTAGGTTTTCTGGCTAGCGCACGCTAACGGAAGGGACTTAGCGCACGCTACGTTGTGCATTTAATGTGCGCTAAGTAGGCAGGCAGTGTAATATTTTTCGTGTTGTGGTTATGAATTCAGGATGGTTTGAGTTGGATCGATTAGATTAGTGGTTAATTGAGATATTGTTGAGCCGTTGGGTTTGTGAATTGGTTATATCGATTGTTGATTGTTGTCGAACTTGTTGTTTATCGATTATTGTAATAGGTTGAGATTATTGATCGGTGATTAGAACTATGCTTTGCGGTCGTGTTCGAGAATGTTCGTAAATTGCTTTGATCGGGGCCGAGAAGCTTGTAGCCGACGACAAGGAATTGGTAACAGCTTCATCGGTATCGAGGCAAGTTATTACTTGCTCAGTTTATAATATTTAATGAATGGTTTCCGTTTCACTCGTTTATAATTCGTATAACAATGTTTATAATCATAATAACAGGAGATTTGGGATTATAAGTTGTATTCGAGTTTTGGGAATTAAATCATAATGTATACGATTTACATTCATTATTGGTATACTTGGTATTGAGGATATATTGTGGTATAGACGAAGACATGAATTATCTACCATCCGTGACATTTTGGATCATCGATTATTGAGAATAATGGTTGGTGATGGTTTAGATATCAAGATTGCTCTCGAAGGACTCGGAGCAAGTATTTTAATCATTTTCGTCATTTGTGTCGATCATGTTGTGGTACATTCATGTATCGTTGTTGTCATGCATTTGTGCATTGTTGTTGTCGTACATTGTGTACTGTTGTTTTGTGCAGTTGTGCATTGTTGTCATATGTCCACCATGTGTTGGTCTGACGGGATCAACATGGGATATCTATAGCTGTGTGCGCTAGATCGTTGGACAGGTAATGCCACCATGCGTTGGTCCGACGGGATCATCATGGGGATCTATAGCTGTGTGAACTGGATCGTTGGATTACCATGTGTTGTTGTTATTGTGCATATGTATATTATGGGTTGCCATAAGTATACAATGTCGCTATTGATGTTAGCATATTGACGTTGTCATATGAGTATGCATTTATAGGTCTTGTGTTAGGACCATGTCCGTATGTTGTATTGATCTGATCTCGAATTAGATTGACGTGATTCGTCGTGGCATTGCATATCCTGAGGTATGTTCCGTATTTCCCTTGGTATATGTCTTTGATGGACAATCGGTTTTCGTGTTGAGATTTGATAATGATACTTGATGGATTGGGTTTGACAGAGTTAGTGAATTTCGTAACAGTGAGTTATGATAATGTTTTGAGAACCTTGGGCATTGTTGAGATATAGTACAGATATTTCGGTATTAGTTTATTGTATTGTTGAGGATACGAATCGTGGACTTTCGTAAAGTTATGGCGGTAAGATTACATTGGTAGTATTCTTACTTAGTATCTCATTGGTATGTAATTATTGACGTGATGTGATGGTTACCATTGTTGGATATTATGGTTGACCCCGTTGTGGGCTTTCTTTTTAGGTTCTTTGGATATCGAGCTTGTAGGGGTCGTGAAGAGATGATCTTCCCGGAGGATACTGGCTAGGGCATGTATTGGTGTGTTGAGCTTCCTGATCAGTTGTTGTATTCCGCCGCTAGAGTATTTTTAATGGGTTGTCTTTCCCGCTGCATGA
This sequence comes from Orobanche coerulescens, assembly GCA_033398695.1. Taxonomy (NCBI): domain Eukaryota; kingdom Viridiplantae; phylum Streptophyta; class Magnoliopsida; order Lamiales; family Orobanchaceae; genus Orobanche; species Orobanche coerulescens. The sequence goes on from CM065804.1 coordinate 107,229,267, forward strand.
GTATTTTTAAATGGCGTATTGGTATCTGGTAACTTAGGTTACTTTGGCAATCGTTTTCTAAACTATTTTGTCGGTACGTGTAAGAGGTAGCTTAACGTATGTTTTTAAACTATTGAGTTTTTGGTATTTCGAACCTGGTGGTTTCAAACGAGATTTTACGACGGTTTTGATAAACGGATTTTATTAAGTCTTCGAATGTTTTTAAAAGATAGTACCATCGTTCAACTCTTGGGCATTTGTAAATATTTGCGAAAATTTCCTTTAGACTTGTTGGTTCCATCTCGGGGCCCACAACACTGTAATATTCCCAGTCGGATTTGGGGGTGTTACAGATAGGGTAGCTTATTGCCCCGAACAAGATCAGACTGTGGACACTCGGGCTTCTACCCCAGCACCTTTAGATCAGAGTATGAATCAGCGAAAACCAGTTGGAAAATCACAGCAGAGTTACGGCAGAGGCCGGGGACGGAGTCCGAACGCTAGAGAGGGAGGTTCTAGCGTCGGTTCGGCACACCCACGAGTCTATGAGATGCGTCGAGCAAACAAACCCGATGCGGCGGTGGCCTCAGGTACCATTCATATCCTATCTCATCCAGTTCGTGTACTTTTTGATTCGGGTGCTGCACATTCTTTCATCTCCTTGGAGTGTGTACTCCGTTTGAATATAACTTGTATGACTGCGTGCGATCCTTTCAATTTGAAACTACCTAGCAGGGATAGAATCATGGGGAATCGGGATATTAGAGATTTTCCGATCAATATAGCCCGTACGGATTGGTTGTCGAATTTGATTATGGTTGATATGGAAGGCGAGGATGTGATCCTCGCGAGGATTGGCTTGACAGTCACCAAGCGATTATGAATTACCGTACTAAGGTTATCACTATGATGACTAAAGACGGTTCTGAGTACTCATTTATAGGATGTAAATCGGGCCAACCTAAGTTGATTATCAGTGCCATGAAGGCCGTAAAACTTTTGAATAAAGGTTGCATGAGCTATTGGTGTTATGCTTTGAAGACGGAAGGGAGCGAAGTCGATTTATCTTCGATTCCAGTTGTTATTGAACTTGAAAAGTATCTTCAACTACATGGCCTGTACGGATGCCCATAAAGTTTCCTGTGCAGTCTTCCAACTCAAGGAGGATGCCAGGACTTGGTGGAACGGATCCTAGAGACTCCGAACCGAAGAAGAACGGGGAACGTTGTCTTAGGAAGAATTTAAAGAAACGGTGATGGATAAGTATTACCCACAGGCGTATAAAGCCAAAATGCAAAAAGAGTTTCCGGATTTAACTCAAGGAGGCATGATGGTCACGAAGTACGAAAGGAAGTTTAATCATATGTGCCGATTTGCACCATTCATGGTTGAAAATGAGGACATGAAGGCGCAAAATTTTTGTGATGGACTCCAAGATACAATCCGTCATCATCTAGCTAGTCACGAGAAGATGTCATATAAGGAAGCAATGTACAGAGCCGAGGATATATCAGCTAGCTTGGAGATGGAAAAGGCCATGGCTCTGCCAATGGCGAATTCGAACAAGAGGAAGTGGCAAGGACCGAGTAATGATATTACCAACAAGAAGGGTAGTAAGAAAGGACCATCCAGATCAAAAGCACAGTACGACTACCCAACCTGCTCGAAATGTGGGAAGAGGCACAAGGGAGTTTGCATGTTAGGACAAAACCGATGTTATCGGTGCCATGAAGAAGGACACATGGTCTCCCAGTGCCCACAGAAGAATAATGTCCCATACAGGAGGCTCTAGAATCAAGGTTCTGGGGGGAAGGCTCGTATGTACAGTCTGTCTGAGACTGACAAGGAGAAGCCCGGGACGATGTCAGGTATGTTATCTGTCGCTGGAATTCCTTCTTTGGTGTTATTTGATAGTGGCGCATCCCATTCATTTATCTCTAAGAATTTGTTTAGCATGACCGGATTTAGAAGTAGAAAATATTCAGAAAGCCTTGAAGTTAGTATACCAACATGAGAAATAATTTATGTTGAAGATATAGCTAACAGTATAACCATAGAGATAAACGAACATTCATATCTAGCCGATCTATACATATTAGACATGAATAACTTCGATGTAGTCCTGGGTATGGATTGGTTGGATAAGTATGATGCCGTTTTGCAATGCGCGGGGAGGAATGTGGTCTTGCATTCAGTAGCCGGACTAGAGGATGTTTTTCAAGGGCTTAAGCGTAGCAAAGCCCCTCCAGTGATATCAGCCATGAAAGCAACGAAGATATTGCATAAGGAAAATTGTCAAGGATATCTAGTGAATATCATGGGAGAGTCAAAGTCCGAAGTAACGACCTAAGACGTCCATATTGTTAAGGATTATTCAGACATTTTTCCAGAGAACTTGCTGGGTGTCCCACCGGATAGACAAGTGGAGTTTACAATTGACTTGGTGCATGGAGTAGACCCCGTATCAAAGGCCCCATACAGGATGGCGCCAAAAGAACTACAAGAACTGGAGGTTCATATTCAAGAGTTACTCGATATGGGATATATCCGACCAAGCGTCTCACCTTGGGGAGCACCTGTGTTATTTGTGAAGAAGAAGGATGGAAGCATGAGGATGTGTATTGATTATCTTGAGTTGAATCGACTCACGATAAAGAACAAATATCCACTTCCTCGAATCGAATATTTATTTGATCAGCTTGGAGGTTCAGGAGTGTTCTCAAAGATAGATTTGAGGTCAGGACACCATCAACTAAAGATCAAGGACGAGGACATTCCGAAGACTGCATTCCGAACAAGATATGGCCACTACGAGTTCGTAGTTATAGACTTGTTGAATAGAGTTTTTCAACCCTATTTGGATAAGTTTGTCATCGTGTTTATAGATGACATACTAATTTATTCGAAGGATGACGTAGAACATGAGAAACATCTACGGACAGTTCTGGAGATACTTCGCAAATAGAAATCGTATGCGAAGTTTAGCAAGTGCGAATTTTGGCTTAAGAGAGTAGCATTCCTTTGACATATTATTACTGCTCAAGCAATTGAAGTCGATCCATCCAAGATAGAGGCTATCAACGATTGGAAAACACCAACTAATGCAAATGAAGTTCGCAGTTTCTTGGGATTAGCAGGATATTATAGGAGGTATTGAAGGATTTTCTAAGATAGCCGCACCAATGACTCAACTAACGAAGAAAGGAGAACAGTTCATGTGGAATGAGAAGTGCGAAAAAAGTTATCAAGAACTTAAGCAAAGATTAACCTCAGCTTCAGATTTGACCATTCCAGTAAAGAATTCGTGATCTATAGTGACGCATCCAAGCAAAGATTAGGATGTGTTCTAATGCAGCAAGGTAAGGTCATCGCATATGCGTCAAGGCAATTAAGGCCGCATGAGTTAAATTCTCTGATGCATGATTTAGAACTAGCTGCGGTAGTTCACGCCTTGAGATATGGTGACATTACCTTTACGGAGGTAAATGTGAGATCTATACCGATCACAAAAGCTTAAAGTATCTATTCAATCAGAAGAACTGAATATGAGACAAAGAAGATGGTCGGAGTTAGTGAAGGACTACAATTGTACAATTCACTATCATCCAGGGAAGGCGAACGTGGTCGCAGATGCTTTAAGTTGCAAGGTCAGAGGAGAATTAAATTATATACTGTCTAAGAAAGACAAATTAGTCAGTGAATTTTCTAGGATGAACCTAAAGGTGGATACACCATTAAAGCCGGTGGAAGAAATTTTAATGACGTTGTCCGTTCAACCGACCTTTAAAGAGAGGATCAAGGAAGGTCAGGGTCAAGATAATTTCTTGACCAAAATGGAGCGTGTTATAGCCGGAGAGGATAAAGGATTTAGTATATCAGAATATGGTACGATATACTACAAGGAAAGAATTTACGTGCCCAACAATATGGATTTGAAGAAAGTAATTTTGGAGGAGGCACATAACACAACGTACACTGCTCAACCTGGTAGTACAAAGATGTACCAAGATTTGAAAAGCAAATTTTGATGGGAAGGTTTGAAAAGAGATGTGGCTGATTTTGTCTGGATATGCATTATTTGTCAGCAGGTGAAAGACGAACATCAACGCCCGTTTGGTTTGTTAAAATCACTCCACATCCTAGAGTGGAAATGGGAACACATCACTATGGACTTTGTGGTAAGCTTACCGCGATCGGAAAGAGGAAATCAGGCGATTTGGGTTGTGGTTGATCGCCTCACTAAGTCGGCTCATTTCATCCCAGTGAATATAAACTTCAAAATGTATCAGTATGCAATTGTATATTAGAGAGATCGTAAGGCTACATGGAGTACCAGTGTCTATCGTCTCAGATAGAGATACTCGCTTCACGTCACATTTTTGGGAAAGTTTGTAGGAAGCATTGGGAACTAATTTAAATTTTAGTACAGCCTATCACCCACAAACTGGCGGTCAATCAGAAAAGACGATACAGATACTTGATGATATGTTGAGAGCTTGTGTGCTAGACATGGGTAATTGTTGGTAACAGTTACTACCCTTGGCTAGAATTCGCATACAATAACAGCAACGATCGGAATGGCCCCGTACGAGGCACTTTATGGGAGAAAGTGCAGATCAATGGTTTATTGGGATGAAGTAGGTGAAAGGGAAATTTTGGGTCCCGAGATGATCGAGAAGACTGTGGGCGTAGTAAAGAAGATTCGTGAAAGGATTAAGACAGCTCAAGATCGCCAAAAGTCTTATGCCGACAAGCGAAAGAAGAGTTTAATGTTGGAGAAACTAAAGGTAGCCCCGACTAAATGAGTTATCGGGTTTGGATCAAGGAACAAGTTGAGACCAAGATACATCGGACCATTTGAGATCCTCGACCGAATTGGAGATTTGGCATACCATTTAGCATTACCACTGGAATTTTCAGCAGTACACAATGTTATTCACGTCTCGCAGTTGAGAAAGTAGGTCCACGATCCTAGTCACGTGATCAACTATGCAACAGTGGAAGTGAACAAGGATCACACCTATGTCGAACAACCAGTTGCGATAATCAACAGAAAGATTATTCCATTAAGGAATAAAGAGAGAGTGCTCGTTAAGGTTCAATGGCGAAATCACACCAAGGATGAAGCTACTTGGCAGCGTGAAGAAGAAATTCAAACTCGCTATCCCGATTTCCATATTCACGGTAAGTATACTATTTTCGAGGATGAAATTTTTTCCAACAGGGATAGGATGTAATACCCGCAAAATTTAGAAAATTATTTCTTAATTTATTTTTTTATAGTAAATATTGAATAATAATCAAATTAAATTATTAGTTGGGCTTATGATTATTTATGTAGCTCAATTCATGAATTTCTAATTTAATCATAGACCCAAGTCAATTAATTATCGAGCCCAAATATTATAAGTCCATTAAGCCCAATATTCAGAAGTCCATTTTAATTAGTTTTAATACATTCATTTTGGGCAGCCACCCATTAGAAGTCCAAACCCATTTAATGTATTTTGGGCACAACTCCTATAATTCATTATCAAACCCAAATCCTAACTTATTGTCTAGCCCAATACCCCAGCCCAATATTCTCCTGTATACTCACGAGCAGAACAGGGGGAGTTTTCTGCATTTCACACATTCATTCTAGTGGGAGATAGTGGGCATCATGGGGAGGGAGTTAAGCATGATGGAATAAATCAGCAGTTAATAAATCCAGTTTAAAAAGAAAACTCGTATCTAAAGAGGGGAGTAGACCCGGCAATTTACCACACGACACGAAAACATGACACGAAAACGACACGAAAATTTATTGTTTGGGTTTACATTTTGAGTACACGACACGAAAATACACGAACACGAAAGTACACGACCGAGATTTAGTATCGGTTTTGTGTTTACCCTTTGGGTACACGACACGAGGTACACGAAATAAATAAATACATAAATAATAAATATATAGTATTTTATATTTAATTTAATAAAAATATATATTCTATAAATTCTGTTTATTCTAAACTTTAAAATTTGAAAATATAATGTGAATTTTCATAAATTTCGTGTAAATATTCGTGTTTTCATTGCCATTTGTTTCATTTTGTCTACTAAACTTATAAAAATAATATTATAATATTAAAATTATTATTTTTTATAATATTTTAATATTTATTTTATATTATGTGTCTGACACGAAAACACGACACGAAACGACACGAATTTGCACGGTACACGACACGATATGACACGAATTCATTTAGTGTCGTGTATGGGTTTGGACTTTTGGTACACGAAACACGAAAGTACACGACACGAAAATACACGACACGAACGAATTGCCAGGTCTAGAGGGGAGGCACGATATTTTGCAGAAATTCCACACCAGAAGACACACACACACACACATACACACACACCAGAAATCTTCATTTACAGCAAAAACTCACTCTCATCTAAAACTCATACAACAAACACCAATTTCCTCACGCAATTGTTCATCACCAGGCACAAAAGGTCTGAACTTATAGATTCTTTTATCTTCTTATCCTTCCTCTAACCTTTTCAATCCACACTGTCCTCATGGATAAATTCCCAATCCTCAAAAAAAAAAAAAGAGAAGAGAGAAACCTGCTTCTGTAGAGGCCTAAACTGATCGTATTCAATTTCTCCAACTCAAAACCCATTGGCCCGAATCGGCCCGTCGAAAATATGCCATCAACCCGTAAACCCTATATCAGATCAAGAACCAACCTTTCATTTTAATCCGAAGCCATCCCAACCCCGGCGATACTTCTATTCTTGTCGCTGCCGTGAGTTAGTCGGAGCCAGAGACCGCGACTTCATTGTTCCTACACCAGGGGGGTCAGGCAGAGATGTGCTGGACTACCCGAGTGCGAAGTCTTGGGCGAGGGTACGACTGCCTCTCCGATCGATGGCCAGACTTTCATTCCATAAATGAAGGATTTCGGATTACAGGCGGGCGTAAGTAAGAATTTGGAAAGAAAAATCGGATGGAGAGAAGAAAGGGGCGGTCGTTTTGCAGGAGAGATGAGAAATTGGGAATCCCCCTATATACTAATGCAGAATATGCTGAGCCTACATGGCAGATTCCCATGCTTCGGCTGCCACATGTCATCTTCTGATACTTCGGTTGCTCATATGTCATATTCTCATGCTTTGGTTAACACATCATCATTTCCTAACCTATTTATTAATTACCTAAATTAATTACCTCAATTAATAAGTAGTAAATATTGTTACCTAAATTATTGGCCGCCGCTTAAAAAAAAATTTGCACAAGAAGCAAACATATCCTTTCCTGCCGCTTAAAAAATAGGTCTGCAGAGGAAAGTTAGAAATTATGAAATTATGAAAATTGAAAAGATAGAAAAACACAATAAAAGTGACATTCAATTAGTTTTACATATGTAAAATAAAAGCAAGAAAAACAGAGGAAAAAAAACACTCACACAATTTAATTTCTTATATATTTGAAATATCTCTTTGAAAATTCATAAAGTCAGTAATTATATTATTTCGTTAATATAAGTTTTTCATTTATTTTGTTATTTTATATTAATTAAATAAGATTAAAACTAAAATAGACTAATTGTTTATTTCATAAGTTCTTTGATTTATTTATAAATAATGATTAAAACCATCATTTCTACACTTTCAATAATATTTTTAATAAGAATATTTTGATTTATTTAATTGATTAGGACTTCAAGTACCTTCTTAGTTATATATATATATTCAATACTTCTTTTGCAATACTCCCAAGCATCTTTCATTTCAGTTGATATTTATTTTATTGATATATCTGATTATAATGACTGACTAATATAAACTAACTAATTAGTGGAATATATAATATTTTTGCGAGATTTTAGATTTAAGTTTTTAATATATAGTGCAAACTGATATATTAAATTTGTCTTTGATTGGGATTTATGTTGTTAATTAATGAAAATATGATAAATATAATCAATTCCTCCGGTAAAATAAAAATAAGAAAAACAGAGAAAAAAAACACTCGGATAAATTTTGTTTTTTGTTAAGTCTTTTCCTTTGAAAACACATAATCGATTTTGTCTTTTTCGCCTTTAGATTTCTTAATATTTAATTTTTAGATAATTCTTAATATTTTTTTTTGTTAATTTTACTTAATCCCTTCAAGTTAATTTCATTTTCAAGTAAGCTCAAATTTACATATTTCTTGAGATTCTCAACATGTATAGTTTATAAATCTCCCCTATATACTAATGCAGAACACGTTGAGCCTAAATGGCAGTTTCTCATGCTTCGGCTGTCACATGTCTTCTGCTGGTGCTTCGTGTGCTTATGTGTCACCCTTTCATGCTTCAGCTGACACGTAATCAATTACTCGCCTAATCATCATTGCATTAATTACATTATAATTATACCTCAAATAACTCTTACCTAGCTTATTAATTTCTACGAATTAAGGAATATGAATTATGAATAAATATGAATTGATTATATTACAGAAATATTTTACATTTTCATTAATTAAAAAATATAAATTCCAAACAAAGAAAATTTAATATATATCTCCATTAATTAATTAGTTTGTATTGGTTAATCAGTATATCAATAAAAGAAATATCAACTGAAAGAAGTGTTGAATATATATGTACTCGAAGTGATTTTTTAAATAATTTTAAGTGATTTTTTATATTTTAAGTTTTAAAAAATTTGTTAATTTATCTACTTTTGAAATCAACTATATATTTTTGAAAGTTTTGATTTTTCTTTTGTATTTTAAATTATACCAAACAATTTATGTATTTTTTTTTTCAAATATAAGGATTGAGAAGTGCTTTATTTTAAGTTATAAGTCAAGATCTATTATGTATTTCCAAAAGTTTTTTAAATTCCAAAAACATTACTAAAACTAGCCACAATTATTTAGTATAATTCTACATATGGAGTTGTATTAAAGGACAATATATATCGTTTATTCAAGTATAAGTTCTTCACTTTGGCATCATTGCAAACTCATAAGACTGACCAAGAATATGAGATTAATTATTGGATAGACAATGTCATCTCACCATCTATAATAAATTAAGGACTTCTCCGAATGAATCCTCAAAATTGTAGATGGTGGGGTCATGAAGAAGTCGATAGAGAAATCTTGATTGATATTCTTGATATTTACTAACTGAATGCCGAAGATCATATTGCGGCCATTCTTTGAAAGCACTATCATTTACTTATAAGTAACTTTCCATAAAGTAATTTTCTGAAGAAAGAGCAACCGTGACGCCAACAAACGACATTGTGGAGAGAGTAAACGATTACGTGATGTCTATAATTTCAAAAGAAAAACGGATATGTCTCAGTTTTGATAGTATGTGCAAAATCTCTACGACCTCTAAAGTCAAAATTAAGTATATTCAATGGATTTTTTTGAATAGCATCAACTGTTCTAGAATTCCAAATCACATCTTGAAATCGTAAGTTAGAGTCTCAATTATGCTAATTCAAAATATGGATCAATCATCAGGATTATGAAATATCACATCATTAATAATTATCCAAATCCGTAACCATATTATTGAACAAAAAATTCGGGGAACAATTTTGAGAGTAAAGTACTTATTACACAATTGATATTAAGCCCGTTAGATAGCAGATTACCATTTAAATTTCAAATACGCCAGTTCCCACTTATTATGAGCTTTACCATGACTATATTTAAGAGTCAAGGTCACACGCTCCCTCATGTCGGTATGTATCTTCCAAGACCCGTATTCGGTCATGGTTAGCTTTATGTAGCCTATCAAGAGTGAAGATCAGGAAAGACTAGAAATCTTTTGTTGCGATGAGAATGGTGTAATCATAAACAGACAAATAATGTAGTTTATAAAGAAGTATTATGAAATTTATAATGAACGATTTACATATTATATATTTATATAAGAGTAATTACACGGGTGTTATACTAGTGGGGCAATAATCAATGTTGGCCAATTTAATCTCAATCAATTGGGCCAGCGTCCCCTTCGGCCCAAACCTTTTTCTTTCTTGTTTACTCAATTCCCATTTCCTTCATCTGATCCATCTCTAATTTTGAGCCAATCAAATATGCAAACCCATCCCAACTTCGTAATATGGATATGATCCAATAAATTTCAAGCTTTCAAATTAAATCAAACCTTTTTATTTTGTTTTTCATGAAACTATATTTTTATAAAATTAAATATTTACATATACTCCTATTTAAATTGTAGGATACGAGAACCAAGGGCTCGATAGGGTCGATTCATAAGCATCAAGCATTATCCATTCAAGAAATCTTATTTCAGGTGGAAATTATTACTTGTCAATTTTAAGTGCTTTATTTGGACTGTATAGGTGATATGTTATATCTACGATCTACATGCGGTCACATGTTTTTCGTACCAAGTATCAGTATATGATTAACATGCAGTCACATGTTTTCATATCAAGTACCAGTATATGTTTACATGCAGTCACCTGTTTACATGCTCAAGTTATATGTTGATATAACAAATATTCATGATATGCCTCCGTTATGTATTGTGATTATTGTTGACTTGTGAAGTTTCCTTGAATTCTTATCGGTATATGAGTTTTATTACCATGTTGATGTCGTGACATCTCTAGAGTCACACTTGCATGCTGATTGTTATGTGTAGAAATTTTACTCGGGAATATATAATCATGTATTGATAGTTTGTCTCACATTGAACTTTGCACACGGGGACAGTTACTCCGGGAGACTAATTAAGTACAAGACCACACATTTATTCGATCGATATGCATTGGTGACTTGTGCATGGACACATTTTTATCCCGGGCATAACATAATGTCCGTCTTTCGAGCTATGTTTGGTCATTCATACACCTTTTGTGATTGGTTGTGTTCGACAATTTTGATTACCATTTGTTCATGCTCATATTGTTTTGTGTATGTTCAATATTTCGAGATTTGTTATCTTGAATATCTAACCCTCTAGATTTAGGCAGAATATGTATTTTGTATCGCATTTTATGTCGAGGCAAGGGAATGACACAAAATAAACATGGTGACAGCAAAGAGCTTTAAAGATACTAGTTTGAGGGACCAAGTGGTCTTGATTCTTATTGTGTAGTTGTACTTTCATTCCACTGCATCATACTCATTGTATTTTATGATTTGCATTGATTTGATATATTCCATCTTTATATGGATTATAATTGTATTTTGGATGATCCTCTTGATTAATTGGCGTAGTTGGCTAAGTATTGTATAAGATCCTTATTGGTGTTGGTAATATAACGTGGTTCAGTAATACGATTATATGCAGCAAAAGAATAAAGGCACACAAACTGTGCTTATTTAATATCCTTAACAGGACCAGGCAAGAATCGCGTGAACGAAATACAAATTAAAAAATGAAAAAATCATACCTTTGATGACCTTCTTGCTTTTTGTTGATAATGAACCAGTTGACCAAAGGCTCCTCAATGATCTGATGCCAGAAGAGTGGATGTCTCTACTTATCACGCGTCAGATTGTTGTCGGGAAAATTTATCCACCACCAAGTATAACCTAGTGGCCGGGTCTAGTCAAGGAGGAGGGGGAGCTGATTTCTTTTCTTTGATCTCTCTCCTTTCTCTCTCTTGATATCTCAAAATCAAATTCTTTGTTTTCTCACCAGAGAGTTCACTTTAAAATATTACTTTATATGATCTTCACGTGCGAAAACAGGTGGTCGAGTGGCCCCATGTATAAAATATCTTCCAAAAACTTTTCAAAGGATTCATTTTGAGTGGGAACTTTGAATCTTCGTATATAAATTCCGATGGGTACACCTTGATATCAATGTATTTAATTATATTATATTTAATATAATTAAATGATTAATTACATCAAATACAATATAATAAATTTCTCTAAGAAATAATTATATTTACATTAAATAATTATTCAATAATTTATATAATTCACTTGACCGATCCATTTTATCTAATAAATTAATTCAAACATCCGATGTCCGAATTCCCAAAGAGAGAATAAGCTCAAACTAATCTGATGACTATCCTACATGTGTGTCTCTGTAGGTTCGTCTCAACTAGAAATAAGATGAATGAAAGAGTATGAGTAATACCTAGCCAGTCCCATGGCTCACACTACAACCCAACTGAGAAACGAATGATGGGAATCGTTCCAAACCTTTCATCTTATGAATACCATGTACATATAGATTCTTCAATAAGATGTCCCGATCGAGTTTTGGAGTCACAGTAAATTTAAAAATCCAGATCAAGATCACAAATTTGAGCATATGCTAGTGCAAATTAACATCATGGAGCTCTCGTATATCAAATACCACTAGCTCATTTTTTTGGTCAGACTTCTGATCTTATTTTCTACAAACCGAATAGGACATTCAGCTGCTCACTTACAGGAGAAAGAATCCTATATCGGTATTCAGTAGACTATTACTTGTCCATCAAGCTGCACTTCTAGGTTGCCCCCTACCGACTGGTGATTTGATCGAACTACTCTAATGAAGAACTTAATGTCGCAAGCACATCTTCTAATGAACTCTGAATTCAAAGATTCATACCTATTATGACCTTACAATTCAGTCATTGACTATCCTAGAGTGAAATCCATGTGACCTAATCACGGTGAGTCCAATCGAGTATACTAATCCAATTAACATACCTATACCGGATGTTCCCACTACTCCTGAGTGAAGACATCCACATGTCCAAGCATACATTATATATAACTTTGTTATACTTGATGTAAAATTAAGTTTTATTAATTTGTTGATAAATTAAGTAATTTAAGTTATACATATTTCCAGTGTTAGACTCTTATCTCATAAGGAGTGGACTGTTTCTACTCAATTTGTATAGATATTATTTCTATTTATTTACCAAATCAAAAATACCAATGACATATAGTAAATAAAGAAATAACAGTTATCTTTTATTAACTTAACATAAGTTCATAATTACATATAAATACCCCAACTCTCTCATCCTAAGAGTGGAATTTAAGGACATACCCTAACAATCTCCCACTTGCAATCAATAGAACAACTGATATCTAATATTCATATTATTCAGATGTCTCTCTAAAATAATATGCGATAGTGGCTTGGTTAGCGGGTCAGCGAGATTATCCGCTGAGTCTATTTTATGCAGTTCAAGATATCTATTCTTCACCATGTAACCTATGCTGTGATACTTTCTATCGATGTGCTTGATCTTGTGCTAAGACCTGGGTTCTTTAGCATGTGCAACAACTTCTTTATTGTCGCAGTAACGCAGTACTGACAGCTTCGCACTAGGGACCACTTGAAGTTCTTCAAGAAACTTCCTAATCCAGAATGCTTCTCTTGACGCCTCTGAGGCAGCTTGATACTCGACCTGGTAGGTGGAATTTTCAATTGCAGTTTGCTTGGAACTTATCCAAGAAAATGCTCCACCACTCAGAGTAAATATGTACCCTTTTTTAGAATCTAGTCTTGTCCGAGTATACTAATCCCATTAGCATACCTATAACGTGTGCTCCAACTAATTATTAGTGAAGACAGACACTCCCCATGTAAAAGTACATGTTATACAAGTCTTGTCTAAAATTAATGCCCAGTTAAGTTTTATCGACTTGCGAACTAGTTAGGCATTCGAGCCTTAAACACTTCTAGTGACTATCTCCTTATCCCATTAGGAGTGGAATGTTTGCTCTCAAATGCAAGGGATATTATTCCATATACCAAATCATGATGCCATGATATAAGACAATCTAGAAATAATAAATGCCTTATTCAATTGATGTTCATAATTACAATACAATGCTCTCACTCTATCATCCTCCGAGTGGCAGTCGAAGGCATATTCCTAACACATGCCCCACGTAGACCTCGCAAGAAAGGATCCAAAATGTAACACCCCAAACTAGGCGGATATTATAGTGCCATGGACCCCCGACTGGGACCCACTAGGCGAATGAAAATGAATGAATTACACAGGGTAAATGTAGTACCGAACCACATTACAACAATAATTACTCCGATGAGGAGTTTCATACAACACACCCAGGATAATACAGAATACATGTATATTTTATATGGATATAAAACATACAACACTGAGTGAAATGAGTATTCAAACGGAATGTCTGCAGCGGAATAAATGAAGGAAACATAAATGACTGAAAAGACTGGGGCCCCCTTCTAGTATCATTGGGACTCCTCGCCGTCAACGTGCTCTCCCCGTGCTTTCGCCTTGCCATGACCTGAAAAACAATATCCCCAACGGGCCATACGTAACAACAATCCTCAAGAGTTGAATACACGTAATCCTGTCGAAACATACGCAATCAAACATGCTATATGAATCAACTAACAGTACGGCTCAAAGGAATGGCGCCACACTACGTCCGGGATGGAAATGTGTCCGTGCACAAACCACCAACGAGTATCGATCGCATACACATGTGGTCTTGTACCTAATCAGTCTCACGAAGCAATCGACTTGTGTACACAGTCCAATGTGAGGCCAACAACCAACACACGACTTAAATGTGCCCGACATGAAAATCCTACACATACCAACCGGCACGCCAGTATGATCCGGAATGCCACGATATAACAAAAGTGACATCGAAAATGAATAATGACTCACCAAGATGAAATGATGGTGAAATGAAAGACAGCTCAATGAAATGATTGGAACCGTCGTTCCTCGTGAATGAAGTAATTAGGTGACAATTACAAGTTTTAAAACGGTTAGTACCTTATGAATGAATTACGATTATGAATGAACAACAACAAAAGGAATGAATATCCTTTTAACTGAGTAAGAATTAACTTACTCAACACCGGTGACAATTATCCTTCCACGAACAACGTTCTAATTGAGATATCGGTCGCTCGAACAACCTTGAATAATACAATTACCAACAATCCGTTCAATATACGAATCAAACACGAATATAACGAACTCAAAAAGTCGATACGATTAAACCAAGTTTATTGGGGCATTATATCGAACACTTTGGGGCCAAACTTCGATTGTTTATAACCAAACCTCAATAATACCAATATCAAATCCCCAAGAAGTGTTTCAAACCAACAAAACATCTTCATTACGATCAATAATCCATTATGAATATCCAAAATCGTGATTTCAACAACAATTAATCGAAAACCCCCAAATCCAACACAATATTCAAAGTGTTCTTGAATAATCCTTCAATAATCCAATGAATAATCAAACATGTCCATAATCATGCGTATATCACTTCATACAACATGATCTTAACATCCAAAACATCATATCTCAATACAAAATCGAAATCAAAGAGGTTTGATGAATATTACCTTTGAAGATCCAAGTACTTTAATCCGATGAAATCGCGTTAGATCCACAATCCGAGCTTCACAACCGAATGAAAATGATGAAAAACGAATACTCAAGTGATTGATGATGAAGATTATCTCCCACAAACCCTCTCTCTCGGACCAAGGTGAAGAAGTGTTGAAAATGAGTTGAATCTCATAAAAAAACGCAATTATAGTGCAGACTGCACTGTGTGCCGCGGCCCGGCCGAAGTGTGCCGCGGCACAGGGCCAAAACTGCTTCCAGTGATCGGCAGCGTGCCGCGGCCCAGACGAATGTGTCGCGGCAGTGACTCCGCAGTGTGCCGCGGCCCTGTCGGCATGAGCTGCGCCCCCCGGTACAGACGGGTTGGCCGAAAATGCAACATGAGTGTGCCGAGGCCCGGACGAGTGTGCCGCGGCAGTGACTCGGCAGTGTGCCGCGGCCCTGCCGGCATGAGCCGCCGCCCCCGGTACAGTCGGGTCGGCCAAATTAGCAGCATGTGTGTGCCGCGGCGCACATCTCTTGTGTCGCGGCCCACACCCCCCTTGGGTCCTAAAATGATGAAAAATGACCCGGAAAGAGAATAAAAGCAATAGGAGTCAATATTTGGGAAACAATAACACGAAATGGAATTGCGGAAACCCCAAAACGGTGGTTCCAAACAATGATTACAAGGGTTCGCCCAACAAAACACAATTTGAACAAAGAGGAGATTTGAAATGACATGAACTCCAACGACAACATCGACTAATGAATCAATTACAACAATCAAGATAATACTCTTGTTTTGTTTCCCGAATAAGGTTGAAACAATGAACAATATTGATACATAACTCGAAGTTATTCCGAACGGTGAACACAGATGAATGATTATTAACAAGTGAAAAATTACATAGTGACAATTACCGAATGAAATTACTGAATGATAGTGACTGAATTATAACCGGGTATTACATACACCCCACCTTAAAAGAGTTTCGTCCCCGAAACTAAGGGTCAAACAACTCGGGATAACTCTCCCGCATACTATCCTCGGTTTCCCAAGTAGCCTCTTCGACTCCGTGTCTAGACCACTGAATTTTAACCAAAGGAATCGTCTTATTCCTCAACTGTTTGATTCGCCGTTCTAAAACTCGTATGGGACGCTCCTCATATGAATGATCATCTGCGATCTTGATTTCGTCGAACTGAAGTATGTGATTCGGGTCGGCAACATATTTCCGCAACTGAGAGACGTGAAACACATTATGAATTCGGCTCAACGCCGGAGGTAAGGCCA
Organism: Orobanche coerulescens; assembly: GCA_033398695.1. Taxonomy (NCBI): domain Eukaryota; kingdom Viridiplantae; phylum Streptophyta; class Magnoliopsida; order Lamiales; family Orobanchaceae; genus Orobanche; species Orobanche coerulescens. The sequence goes on from CM065804.1 coordinate 107,245,891, forward strand.
AACGATAAGCTAGCTCGCCTACTCATTCCAAAATCTCAAACGGTCCAATAAATCTTGGACTCAACTTTCCCCGCTTCCCGAAACGGAAGATACCTCGACTCGGGGATACCTTGACCAACACGTGGTCACCTGTCTCGAACTCTAATGGTCGGCGACGATTGTCTGCATAAGATTTCTGTCGACTCTGAGCGGTCAACAAACGACTCCTGATCAAAGCTACCTTCTCACGGGCGGCTATAAGCATATCGGGCTCGGTGCCGATTGATTCGGATAGGTCATCCCAACACAAAGGAGATCGACAATGACGACCGTACAAGGCCTCGTAAGGTGCCATCTTAATCGAAGCCAACCAATTATTATTATACGTGAACTCGATCAATGGTATTTGGGCTTCCCAATCGTCTTTCCAATCGAGGACGCATGCCCTCAACATGTCCTCTAATGTCTGAATAGTTCTCTCTGATTGTCCGTCGGACTGAGGGTGAAAAGATGTGCTGAAATTAAGCTGAGTTCCCATGGCACGATGAACTGATTTCCAAAAATGAGACATGAATCGTCCGTCACGATCATAAACGATACTCTTAGGAGTACCGTGCAGTCTCACTATCTCTTTGATGAATAGCTGGGCAAGTCTCTCGGGACCCCACATATCCTTAATCTCAAGGAAATGAGCTGATTTAGTTAAGCGGTCCACAATCACCCAGATCGTATTCATGCCATGATGACTCGTCGGCAAACTCGTGATGAAATCCATATAAATGTCTTCCCACTTCCACTCTGGAATAGGGAGAGGTTTCAGCATACCCGCCAGTCGCTGATGTTCAATCTTGACTTGTTGACAGGTTAAGCATCTCGAAACAAATTCTGCAACTTCTCGCTTCATATTACTCCACCAGTAAGTTTGTTTCAAGTCCTTGTACATCTTGCTAGACCCCGAATGAACAGAATAAGGGGTAGCATGAGCTTCTCTCAAAATCGAGTTTTTCAACTCGTCATTCGCCGGTACGCATAACCGATTCTTAAAACGCAAAAGTCCATCCTCGTGTATCACAAAGCCAGGGGCTTTCCCCTAAGCCACATCCTCACGGATGCGCAACAGTGATGGGTCTGAACCCTGATTCTCTCTGATTGCCTCCTCAAGTGACGATGAAATCTCTAACATGCAAAGTTGCCCTTGTACTCGCTGAAGACAGACCTCAATCTCGGGTCTAAGGAATTCCTGCTGAAGCTCCTTCTGAACTGTTAAACGAGCAAGCATCTCCTCCTGAACGGACTTACGACTCAAGGCGTCGGCGACAACGTTCGCCTTGCCCGGTTGGTAAAGGATCTCGATATCGTAATCTTTGATTAGTTCCAACCACCATCTCTGTCGCATATTTAACTCCTTCTGAGTAAATATATACTTTAAACTCTTATGATCGGTGAATATCTGACAAGTAACGCCATAAAGGTAATGACGCCAAATTTTCAAAGCGAACACCACGGCTGCTAGCTCCAGGTCGTGGGTCGGATAATTAACCTCGTAAGGTCTCAATTGCCGTGAACCATAGGCAATAACCTTCCCATTCTGCATGAGCACACATCCGAGACCCTGTCCGGACGCATCACTATAAACCACAAATCCTTCCGTCCCTTGCGGCAAGGAAAGTACAGGTGTTGACATTAACCGGCTCTTGAGTTCCTCAAAACTCCGTTGACACGCGTCGGACCACGTGTATTTCTTATCCTTTCGCAAAAGGTTCGTCAAGGGTTGAGCGATTTTAGAAAATCCTTCCACAAACCGCCGATAATAACCGGCTAATCCGAGAAAGCTTCTGATTTCCTTAACATTCTTCGGAGGTAACCAATCTTGGATAGCCTCCGTCTTCTGAAGATCAACACGAACTCCATCTGATGAAATTACATGCCCGAGAAAAGTCACTTCGGACATCCAGAACTCACATTTGGAAAACTTTCCATAAAGTTGCTCTCGTCTTAACACGTCGAGAACCTGATGAAGATAAACCTCGTGTTCCTCTCGGTTACGAGAATAAATCAAAATGTCATCGATGAAGACAACAACAAACTGATCTAAAAAGTCGATGAAAACCCGATTCATTAACTCCATGAATACCGCAGGTGCATTAGTCAATCCAAATGGCATAACCACAAACTCATAATGACCATAGCGTGTTCGAAACGCCGTCCTCGCGATATCCGACTCTCGAATCCGCAACTAATGATATCCAGATCTTAAGTCGATCTTGGAAAATACTGAAGCTCCCTGAAGTTGATCCAAAAGATCATCGATACGGGGTAAAGGATACTTATTCTTGATCGTCACCCGGTTCAATTCCCGGTAATCAATACACAAGCGGAACGAACCATCCTTCTTCTTGACAAACAACACTGGTGCTCCCCATGGGGATGCACTCGGATGGATATAACCTTTCTCGAACAACTTCTCAAGTTGGTTCTTTAATTGCTGCATTTCGGTCGGGGCCATCCGGTACGGTGCCTTCGATATTGGGGACGTACCGGGATCCAACTCGATCGTGAATTTCACATCTCTTTGTGGAGGCAAACCAGGTAACTCGTCTGGAAAAACATCGGCATATTCCCTCATTACCGGAATATCCGTCAACATTACTGACGATTTCTCGGTTTTGTTCATATAGCACCAATAACCAACACACCCCTGACTGAGTAATTTAACTGCTTTCATCAAGTTAATGACCTTACCAGAACAACCGGGATTACCTCCCTGAAAAACACATTCAACCCCATCGTCTGAAATGATAGTGACCATATGCTTACAGACACTAATGATGGCATCGTGACGATACATCCAATCAATACCCAAAATAACGTCGTCTCTCGGTAAATCTACCACGATTAGGTATGCTAGCCATACACGGCCCTGAAGCTAAATCAGATAATTCTGAATCTCACGATTTCCGATAATTCGTCTACCATCAGGTAGACCAATGACATAAAGCTCACAACTAGTAGCACTACCCAGACGTAGTCTACTCAAACATGACTCGGAAATGAATAAATGCGATGCACCAGTATCAAAAAGGGTACACACAGGTTGAGATAGAATATCGAGTGTACCTGAGATCATTCGGGCCTCTGGATCATCGGTATTCTTCATCTCGTAAATTCAGGGCTTGCCGGCCCCCGAACCAGACGCTCCCGTCTGATAGCTCTTGGCTCCACCTTTGTTAGCTCCTGTCGTCCTGAACGACGCTGACTGAGTGGCCTGATTCTGCACCACTGAATATCCTGGGGCCTGAGATGACGCCGGAGTGGGTTTAGAGTCCCTTCGGCAGAAACGGGCCCTATGCCCAGCAATTCCACACTTATGGCACCTGACAGTCTGTTTCGGACATTTGGTGCTGAAATGACCCTGTTCTTCACAGTTGAAACAGGTGATGGCCGAACTGGCCGCTTGTGACTGAGATTCCGCGGGTTTAGGCACCATAGGAGGTCGCTCAGAAAAGGTAGAGCCCGCACGTGGTTTCTTGAAAGTGGCCTGACTGCCGTCAGACTGATTACGGTTCTTAGACTTCTTGCCAGCAGATGAAGGTTGTTGCTTAGCAATCTCCTTAGCAGTAAGCTCGTAAGTAAGAGCTTTCTCGATGAATTCGGCCAGAGTGGTGCAATTATGATTAAGCAACTGTAGACGCATACGATGTTTCAGCCTCTTGCTGAAATACTTGATCTTGTCCGCCTCAGAGTGAATGATAGATGAGGCGAACGGAAGAAGTTCCTGAAATTTTTCGGCGATGGCAAGAACATCGTCGTCCGCTGAGAGGTCGGGAGTGAGTAATTCCGACAATTTAGCCTCTCTGGGTGGGGCTGGATAATACCTATCCATCATGAGAGTTTTGAACTGATCCCAAGTACATGATCCTTCGGTGGGCTTCAACGACAACCACCAAGAATGTGCGCTTTTACCCAGGTAGTAAGCCGCAACTGAGACTTTGTGTCCTTCGGGACACTCTACCATAGCAAATAACTTCTCGAAATGTTCGAGCCAATGAACAATATCCGCCGGCTCAGATGAGCCTTCAAAAGTAGGTGGCCTTTGGCGAGAGATGTCGCCGATGATACTGCTCACATTCCTCTCTTGCCTCGGAGGTGGCGGCGGAGGAGCCTGTTGATTTTGATTAGCTGAATTATGCATCGTCTCTATTAGTTGTGCCATCTGAGTCATTTGGGCCATCATGCCCTGCATAAAAGTGAGTGGGTCAACCCGAACACCTTCTGACTGAGCTGTGCCCCGGGTACGACTCCCCGATAGTGAATGATCACATCCAGGTGAATGAGTGGCAGCGTCGCTGCTCGATGAATTAGCATTATTTCTCGCGTTCGCACGTGTATTCACATGAGCTCTCGGGATTCGGCCTGCACCGCGGCCTCGTCCTCCGCGTCCTCTTCTTGCTCTCTCCATACTGAAGTAGGAAAGTCACATGATGATTATATCTCTCGCATGAATATCACATTATGATTATGCCATGAAATGATGAAAATTAGCACACGCGCTCTAGCATAGTGATTACATGAATGATTGACTGAGGTGACATGATTATCTGGTGAAATTCTTGAAATGATTATCTTGAACAAGTTAACAAGATTAATGATATGATCTTCCAGATCAACAACCGAGTAATGAAATGAATTGAGTGATAAATGAGTTAACATAACCGTCCTGGTCAAAATGAAAATGATGATTGAGGATTGTTAACTGATGAATTATGAATGAATGATTATTGCCAGAAATTATACCATGGCGTTAGAAATCTTACAGTTCTTGGTCTGATTGGCTCGGCATTTGCACAGGTCACACATGACGTGAAAGTCCAATGATACTAGTCCAATGATGATGATTTCAAATGAGACATGACTCGGAAGGTAGTATTCAAAACCACGCTCCGATACCAACTCTGTAACACCCCAAACTAGGTGGATATTACAGTGCCATGGACCCCCGACTGGGACCCACTAGGCGAATGAAAATGAATGAATTACACAGGGTAAATGTAGTACCGAACCACATTACAACAATAATTACTCCGATGAGGAGTTTCATACAACACACCCAGGATAATACAAAATACATGTATATTTTATATGGAGATAAAATATACAACACTGAGTGAAATGAGTATTCAAACGGAATGTCTGCAGCGGAATAAATGAAGGAAACATAAATGACTGAAAAGACTGGGGCCCCCTTCTAGTATCATTGGAACTCCTCGCCGTCAACGTGCTCTCCCCGCCCTTTCGCCTTGCCATGACCTGAAAAACAATATCCCCCAACGGGGTCAGTTACACAGAACAACAATCCTCAAGAGTTGAATACACATAATCCTGTCGAAACATACGCAATCAAACATGCTATATGAATCAACTAACAGTACGGCTCAAAGGAATGGCGCCACACTACGTCCGGGATGGAAATGTGTCCGTGCACAAGCCATCGAGTATCGATCGAATACACGTGTGGCCTTGTACCTAATCAGTCTCATGAAGCAATCGACTCGTGTGCACAGTCCAATGTGAGGCCAACAACCAACATACGACTTAAATGTGCCCGACATGAAAATCCTACACATACCAACCGGCACGCCAGTATGACCCGGAATGCCATGATATAACAAAAGTGACATCGAAAATGAATAATGACTCACCAAGATGAAATGATGGTGAAATGAATGACAGCTCAATGAAATGATTGGAACCGTCGTTCCTCGTGAATGAAGTAATTAGGTGACAATTACAAGTTTTAAAATGGTTAGTACCTTATGAATGAATTATGATTATGAATGAACAACAACAAAAGGAATGAATATCCTTTTAACTAAGTAAGAATTAACTTACTCAACACTGGTGACAATTATCCTTCCACGAACAACGTTCTAATTGAGATATCGGTCGCTCGAACAACCTTGAATAATACAATTACCAACAATCCGTTCAATATACGAATCAAACATGAATATAACGAACTCAAAACGTCGATACGATTAAACTAAGTTTATTGGGTCATTATATCGAACACTTTGTGGCCAAACTTCGATTGTTTATAACCAAACCTCAATAATACCAACATCAAATCCCCAAGAAGTGTTTCAAACCAACAAAACATCTTCAATACGATCAATAATCCATTATGAATATCCAAAATCGTGATTTCAACTACAATTAATCGAAAACCCCCAAATCCAACACAATATTCAAAGTGTTCTTGAATAATCCTTCAATAATCCAAGGAATAATCAAACATGTCCATAATCATGCGTACATCACTTCATACAACATGATCTTAACATCCAAAACATCATATCTCAATACAAAATCGAAATCCAAGAGGTTTGATGAATATTACCTTTGAAGATCCAAGTACTTTAATCCGATGAAATCGCGTTAGATCCACAATCCAAGCTTCACAACCGAATGAAAATGATGAAAAACGAATACTCAAGTGATTGATGATGAAGATTCTCTCCCACAAACCCTCTCTCTCGGATCAAGGTGAAGAAGTGTTGAAAAATGAGTTGAATCTCATAAAAAAACGCAATTATAGTGCAGACTGCACTATGTGCCGCGGCCCGGCCGAAGTGTGCCGCGGCACAGGCCAAATCGCCCCGGTGATCGGCGGCGTTCGCGGCCTGCATTTAATGTGCCGCGGCAGTGACTCGGCAGTGTGCCGCGGCCCTGTGGGCATGAGCCGCGGCCCCCGGTACAGACGGGTTGGCCGAAAATGCAATATGAGTGTGCCGCAGCAGTGACTCGGCAGTGTGCCGCGGCCCTGCCGGCATGAGCCGCGGCCCCCGGTACAGTCGGGTCATCCAAATTAGCAGCATGTGTGTGCCGCGGCGCACATCTCTTGTGTCGCAGCCCACACCCCCCTTGGGTCCTAAAATGATGAAAAATGACCCGGGAAGAGAATAAAAGCAATAGGAGTCAATATTTGGGAAACAATAACACGAAATGGAAGTGCGGAAACCCCAAAACGGTGGTTCCAAACAATGATTACAAGGGTTCGCCCAACAAAATACAATTTGAACAATGAGGAGATTTGAAATGACATGACCTCCAATGACAACATCGACTAATGAATCAATTACAACAATCAAGATAATACTCTTGTTTCGTTTCCCGAATAAGGTTGAAACAATGAACAATATCGATACACAACTCGAAGTTATTCCGAACGGTGAACACGGATGAATGATTATTAACAAGTGGAAAATTACATAGTGACAATTACCGAATGAAATTACTGAATGATAGTGACTGAATTACAACCGGGTATTACACAAAAAGACCTACAACAAACCTATTGCTGTAAGCCAAGTATAGGTACCAAAAGGGAACTAAATCTACTTAAATTTGCTTATAGGATATCAGGGAGGAGGACATATAGTATTCAGAATTCCAACTGTTCAAAGACAAATTAACTGTACAGTCCATTCTTTATTATAAACAATATACAATTACTATGCTGTAATTTTTTTTCTTTCATTACTAATTGATCAGCCCGTACCACGGCTAAATTCAAGCACCCAAAATGTTCGTATTATTCAAATACAAAAAATTAATACCTGCTTGTAAAGGCCCACCACAAAAAACCAAGTAAAGGTTGTAATATTGTACTTGAGATACTGTCACGCCCCCAACAACGGGAAGGACAAGGGCGCGATGTGCGGGTCGATCAATCAATCAAAGCGCTACAATAAATAGCAGAAGCAAAATAACGATTAGATATTATTTCAAGACAATGATCTTAACCCGATGTATTAAGATTCGTTGTGATAAAGTTGATAAATGAAATTACAATGATCATAAGTTTGCAGCGGAAAATTTCCAAGTACTAAATGAACCAAGTACGAAACATAATTAACTATTACAAGTTGGGATAACAACAGAAATTTTAAGTCTTGATGGCGGTCTTCGATTCAGTCTCTTCCTCGAAAACCTCTTCATCTTCGGCTGGTTGCTCATTCTGTGGTTTTAAAAAGGAAAATAGTGGGGTGAGACAAAAGGTCTCAGTGAGTGGGTGATTGTGTGTGTAACACCCCAAACTAGGCGGATATTACAGTGCCGTGGACCCCCGACTGGGACCCACCAGGCGAATGAAAACTAATGAATTAAATAATATAATTGTAGTACCGAACCACATTATATTACCAAATACTCCAATGAGGAGATTAAGTACAATACACCAGGACAATACAGAATACTAGTATATTTTATGTGAAGATAAAATACACCACCATGAATAAATAAACATCTCAAACGGAATTTGCAGCAGAAAATACAAATGAAGAGAAATAAGAATGACTGAAATGACTGAATGACTGGGGCCCCCTACTAGTATCACTGGGACTCCTCGCCATCAACATGCTCTTCCAGTGCCTTTGCCTTGCCGTGACCTGAAAACAAAATCCCCCACCGGGCCGCCATACGTAACAACAATCCTCAAGGGTTGAAAATACACAATCATGATATATTTTTAGTTATGAAATATCTTTAGTTATGAATTACGCTGAAGAGGAGTATCATAGTACGCCCCTAATGTTCTGTGCAAGTGTACAAGACGAATGACCGGACACACCCGTCCTTGTACCTAATTAGTCTCACGGAGGTAAGCTTTACCGTGTGCACGGTCCAATGTATCGGTGAACCCAATACATGACCATCGTGTGCTCGACTAAAAATTCCACACATCCGCACCAGGCCACGCAATATGAACCCAGAAGGTCATATGAATGAGAATGACCACAATGAATATCAATGAATAATAATTCGACAAGTTCAAGAATGACTCACCGAGATGGAAATAACAGTGAAGTGATTGATAAATCAATGAAATGATTGGAACCGTCGTTCCTCGTGAATGAAGTGATTATTCGACAATTACAAATCTCAATACGGTTAATACAATGATGAATGAATTATGATTATGAATGAACAACAACAAAAGGAATGAATATCCTTTTAACCGAGTAAGAATTAACTTACACAACACCGGTGACAATTATCCTTCCACGAACAACGTCCTAGATATCGGTCGCTCGAACAACCTTGAATAACACAATTACCAATAATCCCTTCAACATATGAATGAACACGAATATAACGAACTCAAAACGTCGATACGACTAAACCAAGTTCATTGGGGCATTATATCGAACACTTTGTGGCCAAACTTCGATTGTTTACAACCAAACTTCAATAATACCAACATCAAATCCCCAAGAAGTGTTTCAAACCAACAAAACATCTTCAATACGATCAATAATCCAATATGAATAACCAAATTCGTGATTTCAACCACAATTAATCAAAAACCCCCAAATCCAATTCAATATTCAAAGTGTTCTTGAATAATCCTTCAATAATCCAATGAATAATCAAACATATCCATAATCATGCGTATATCACTTCATACAACATGATCTTAACATCCAAAACATCATATCTCAATACAAAATCGAAATCCAAGATGTTGAAGAAATTACCTCTTGAAGATCCAAGCACTTTGATCCGAAGAACACGCGTTAGATCGACTATCCGGGCTTCACGATCGAAAGGAGATGAAGAAAACTAAGCACTCAAGTGATAGATGATGGAAAGTCTCTCCCCTCAAGCCCTCTCTCTCGTATAGGTTGAAGAAATGGGAAGAAATGAGTTGTTCCACACAAAAACCGCAATTATAGTGCTGAATGCACTGTGTGCCGCGGCACAGGGCCAAAACTGCCCCCAGTGATCGGCAGCGTGCCGCAGACCGGACGAATGTGCCGCGGCAGTGACTCGGCAGTGTGCCGCGGCCCTGTCGGCATGAGCCGAGGCCCCCGGTACAGACGGGTTGGCCAAAAAAAACAACATGAGTGTGCCGAGGCCCGGACGAGTATGCCGCGGCAGTGACTCGGCAGTGTGCCGCGGCCCTGCCGGCATGAGCCGCGGCCCCCGGTACAGTCGGGTCGGCCAAAATTGCAGCATGTGTGTGCCGCGGCGCACACTCCTTGTGCCGCGGCCCACACCCCCCTTGGCCCCTAAAATGATGAAAAATGACCCGGGAGGAGAATAAAAGCAATAGGAATCAATATTTGGGAAACAATAACATGAAATGGAAGTACGGAAAACCCAAAACGGTGGTTCCAAGCAATGATTACAAGGGTTCGCCCAACAAAACACAATTTGAACAATGAGGAGGTTAGAAATGACATGAACTCCAACGTCAACATCGACTAATGAATCAATTATAACAATCAAGATAATACTCTTGTCTCGATTCCCGAGTAAGATTGAAACAATGAACAATATCGATACATAACTCGAAGTTATTCCGAACGGTGAACACGGATGAAAGATTATTAACAAGTGAAAATTTACATAGTGACAAATACCGAATGAAATTACTGAATGATAATGACTGAATTACAACCGGGTATTACATACACCCCACCTTAAAAGAGTTTCGTCCCCGAAACTAAGGGTCAAACGACTTGGGATAACTCTCCCGCATACTATCCTCGATTTCCCAAGTAGCCTCTTCGACTCCGTGTCTAGACCACTGAATTTTAACCAAAGGAATCGCCTTATTCCTCAACTGTTTGATTCGCCTCTCTAAGACTCATATGGGACGCTCCTCATACGAATGATCATCCGTGATCTCGATTTCGTCGAACTTAAGTATATGACTCGGGTCGGCAACATACTTCCGTAGCTGAGAGACGTGAAACAATTTATGAATTTGGCTTAACGCTGGAGGTAAGGCCAATCGATAAGCTAGCTCGCCTACTCGTTCCAAAATCTCAAACGGACTAATAAATCTCGGACTCAACTTCCCCCGTTTTCCAAAATGGAAAATACCTCGACTCGGGGATACCTTGACCAAAACATGGCCACCTGTCTCGAACTCTAGTGGTCGACGACGAATGTTTGCATAAGATTTCTATCGACTCTGAGCGATCAACAAATGACTCCTGATCAAAGCTACCTTCTCACGAGCGGCTAAAAGCATATCGGGCTCGGTGCCGATTGATTCGGATAGGTCATCCCAACACAAAGGAGATCGACAACGACGACCGTACAAGGCCTCGTAAGGTGCCATCTTAATCGAAGCATGCCAACTATTATTATATGTGAACTCGATCAATGGTAGTTGGGCTTCCCAGTCGTCTTTCCAACCGAGGGCGTATGCCCTCAACATGTCCTCCAATGTCTGAATAGTCCTCTCTGATTGTCCGTCGGACTGAGGATGAAAAGATGTGATGAAATTAAGCTGAGTTCCCATGGCACGATGAACTGATTTCCACAAATGAGACACAAACCGCCCATCACGATCGGAAACGATACTTTTAGGAGTACCGTGCAGTCTCACTATCTCTTTGATCAATAACTGGGCAAGTCTCTCGGGACCCCAAGTATCCTTAATCTTAAGAAAGTGAGCTGACTTAGTTAAGCGGTCCACAATCACCCAGATCGTATTCATGCCACGATGACTCGTCAGCAAACTCGTGATGAAATCCATAGAAATGTCTTCCCACTTCCATTCTGGAATAGGGAGAGGTTTCAGCATACCCGCCGGTCGGTGATGTTCAATCTTGACTTGTTGACAGGTTAAGCATCTCGAAACAAATTTCGCGATTTCTCACTTCATATTACTCCACCAGTAATTTTGTTTCAAGTCCTTGTACATCTAGCTAGACCCCGGATGAACAGAATAAGGGGTAGCATGAGCTTCTCTCAAAATCGAGTTTTTCAACTCGTCATTCGCCGGTACGCACAACCGATTCTTAAATCTCAAAAGTCCATCCTCGTGGACCACGAATCCAGGGGCTTTCCCCTGAGCCACATCCTCACGGATGCGCAACAAGGATGGGTCTGAACCCTGATTCTCTCTGATTGCCTCCTCAAGTGGCGATGAAATCTCTAACATGCAAAGTTGCCCCTGTACTCGTTGAAGCCAGACCTCGATCTCGGGTCTAAGGAATTCCTGTTGAAGCTCCTTCTGAACTGTTAAACGAGCAAGCATCTCCTCCTGAACGGACTTACGACTCAAGGCGTCGGCGACAACGTTCACCTTGCCCGGGTGGTAAAGGATCTCGATATCATAATCTTTGATTAATTCCACCCACCGTATCTGTCGCATATTTAACTCCTTCTGAGTAAATATATACTTCAAACTCTTGTGATCGGTGAAGATCTGACAGGTGACGCCATAAAGGTAATGACGCCAAATTTTCAACGCAAAAACCACGACTGCTAACTCCAGGTCGTGGGTCGGATAATTAACCTCGTAAGGTCTCAATTGCCGTGAAGCATAAGCAATAACCTTCCCATTCTGCATGAGTACACATCCGAGACCCTGCCCGAACGCATCACTATAAACCACAAATCCTTCCATCCCTTGCGGCAAGGAAAGTACAGGTGCTGAAATTAACCGGCTCTTGAGTTCCTCAAAGCTCCGTTGACAAGCGTCGGACCACGTGTATTTCTTATCCTTTCGCAAAATGTTCGTCATTGGTTGAGCGATTTTAGAAAATCCTTCCACAAACCGCCGATAATAACCGGCTAATCCGAGAAAGCATCGGATTTCCTGAACATTCTTCGGAGGTAACCAATCTTGGATTGCCTCCGTCTTCTGAGGATCAACACGCACACCATATGATGAAATTACATGCCCGAGAAAAGTCACTTTGGACATCCAGAACTCACATTTGGAAATCTTTCCATAAAGTTGCTCTCGTCTTAACACGTCGAGAACCTGATGAAGATGAACCTCGTGTTCCTCTCGGTCACGAGAATAAATCAAAATGTCATCGATGAAGACAACCACAAACTGATCCAAAAAGTCGATGAAAATCCGATTCATTATCTCCATGAATACCGCAGGTGCATTAGTTAACCCGAACGGCATAACTACGAACTCATAATGACCATAGCGTGTACGAAACGCTGTCCTTGCGATATCCGACTTTCGAATTCGCAACTAATGATATCCAGATCTTAGGTCGATCTTGGAAAATATTGAAGCTCCCTGAAGTTGATCCAAGAGATCATCAATACGGGGTAATGGATACTTATTCTTGATTGTCACCCTGTTCAACTCCCGATAATCAATACACAAACGAAATGAACCGTCCTTCTTCTTGACAAACAACACTGGTGCTCCCCACAGGGACGCACTCGGTCGGATATAACCTTTCTTGAACAATTCCTCAAGTAGATTCTTCAACTCCTGCATTTCGGTCGGGGCCATCCGGTACGGTGCCTTCGATATTGGAGATGTACCAGGCTCCAATTCAATTGTGAATGCCACATCTCTCTGTGGAGGCAAACCGGGTAACTCGTCTGGAAATACGTCGGCATATTCTCTCACTACCGGAATATCCATCAACATTATTTACGATTTCTCGGTTTTAGTCATATAGCACCAATAACCAATACACCCCTGATTGAGTAATCTCACTGCTTTCATCAAATTAATAACTCTTCCAGAACAGCTGGGATTACCTCCCTGAAACACACATTCGACCCTATCATCTGAAATGATAGTGACCATACGTTTACGGACACTAATGATGGCATCATGACGATCCATACAATCAATACCCAAGATGACGTCGTCTCTCGGCAATTCTACCACGATTAGGTCCGCTGGCCAAACACGGCCATGAAGCTGAATCGGACAATTCTGAATCTCACGATTTCCGATAATTCGTCTACCATCGGGTAGACCAATGACATAAGGCTCACAACTAGTAGCACTACCCAGACGTAGTCTACTCAAACATGACTCGGAAAGAATGAATGCGATGCACCAGTATCAAAAAGGGTACACACATGTTGAGATAGAATATCGAGTGTATCTGAGATCATCCGGGACTCTGGATCGTCGGTCTTTTTCATCTCATAAATTCGGGGCTTGCTAGTCCCAGCACCGGACGCTCCCGTCTGCTGGCTATAGGCTCCACCTTTATTCGCTCCTGTTGTTTTAAACGATGCTGACTGAGTAGCTTGATTTTGAACAGCTGACTGTTTCGGGGCCTGAGATGACGCCGGAGTAGGTTTGGAGTCCCTACGGCAAAAATGGGCCTTATGCCCAGCAATCCCACAGTTATGACACGTGATAGTCTGCCTCGGGCACTTTGTGCTGACGTGACCCGGTTCTCCACAATTGAAACAGGTGATGGTTGAGCTGGCCGCTTGGGACTGAGACTCCGTGGGTTTCGGTGTCATAGGAGGTCGCTCAGAAAAAGTAGAGCCCACACGAGGTTTCTTGAAAGTGGCCTGACTGCCGTCGGACTGATTACGGTTTTTAGACTTCTTGCCAGTAGATGAAGTTTGATTCTTAGCAATTTCCTTAGCGGTAAGCTCATATGTAAGAGCTATCTCGATGAATTCGGCCAGAGTGGTGTAATGATGATTAAGCAACTGTAGTCTCATATGAGGTTTCAGCCTCTTGCTGAAATACTTCATCTTATCCGCCCCGGAATGAATGATAGATGAGACGAACGGAAGAAGTTCCTGAAATTTCTGGGCAATGGCGAGAACATCCTCGTCTGCTGAGGGGTCAGGAGTGAGTAATTCTGACAGCTTGGCCTCTCTAAGTAGGGCCGGATAATACCTCTCCATCATGAGAATCTTGAATTGATCCCAAGTACATGATCCGTCGGTGGGCTTCAACGATAACCACCACGAATGAGCGCTCTTACCCAGGTAGTAAGCCGCAACTGAAACTTTGTGTCATTCGGGACACTCTACCATAGCAAATAACTTCTCGAAATGTTCGAGCCAATGAACAATATCCGTCGGCTCAGATGAGCCTTCAAAAGTAGGTGGCCTTTGGCGAGAGATGTCGCCGATGATACTACTCACATTCCTCTCCTGCCTCTGAGGTGGCGGCGGAGGAGCTTGTTGATTTTGATTAGCTGAGTTATGCATCGTCTCCAGCAGTTGTGCCATCTGAGTCATTTGGGCCATCATGTCCTGCATAAAAGCGAGTGGGTCAACCCGAACACCTTCTGACTGAGCTGTGCCCCGGGTACGACTCCCCGATAGTGAATGATCACGTCCAGGTGAATGAGTGGTAGCGTCGCTGCTCGATGAATTAGCATTATTTCTCACATTCGCACGTGTATTCACACGAGCTCTCGGGATTCGGCCCGCACCGCGGCCTCGTCCTCCACGTCCTCTGCCAGCTCTCTCCATACTGAAGTAGGAAAGTCACACGATAATTATATTTCCCGCATGAATATCACGTTATGATTATGTCATGAGATGATGAAAATGAGCATACACGCTCTAACACAGTGATTACATGAATGATTAACTGAGGTGACATGATTATCTGGTGAAATTCTTGAAATGATTATCTTGAACAAGTTAACATGATTAATGATATGATCTTCCACATCAACAACTGTGTAATGAAATGAATTGAGTGATTAATGAGTTAACATGACCGTCCTGGTCAAAATGAAAATGATGATTGAGGATTGTTAACTGATGAACTATGAATGAATGATTATTGCCAGAAATTATACCATGGCGTTAGAAGTCTTATAGTTCTTTCGGTCTGATTGGCTCGGCATTTGCACAGGTCACACGTGACGGGAAAGTCCAATGATACTAGTCTGATGACGATGATTTCAAACGAGACATGACTCGGAGGGTAGTATTCAAAACCACTCTCCGATACCAACTCTGTAACACCCCAAACTAGGCGGATATTACGGTCTGCTGGACCCCGATCGGGACCCACCAGGCGAATGAAAACTGATGAATTAAATAATATAATTGTAGTACCGAACCACATTATATTACCAAATACTCCGATGAGGAGCTTAAGTACAATACACCAGGACAATACAAAATACTAGTATATTTTATGTGAAGATAAAATACACCACCCTGAATAAATAAACATCTCAAACGGAATTTGCAGCGGAAAATACAAATGAAGAGAAATAAGAATGACTGAAATGACTGAATGACTGGGGCCCCCTACTAGTATCACTGAGACTCCTCGCCGTCAACATGCTCTTCCCGTGCCTTTGCCTTGCCGTGACCTGAAAACAAAATCCCCCACCGGGGTCAGTTACACAGAACAACAATCCTCAAGGGTTGAAAATACACAATCATGATATATTTTTAGTTATGAAATATCTTTAGTTATGAATTACGCTGAAGAGGAGTATCATAGTACGCCCCTAATGTTCTGTGCAAGTGTACAAGACGAATGACCGGACACACCCGTCCTTGTACCTAATTAGTCTCACGGAGGTAAGCTTTACCGTGGGCACGGTCCAACGTATCGGTGAACCCAATACATGACCATCGCGTGCTCGACTAAAAATTCCACACATCCGCACCCGGCCACGCAATATGAACCCAGAAGGTCATATGAACGAGAATGACCACAATGAATATCAATGAATAATAATTCGACAAGTTCAAGAATGACTTACCGAGATGGAAATAACAGTGAAGTGATTGATAACTCAATGAAATGATTGGAACCGTCGTTCCTCGTGAATAAAGTGATTATTCGACAATTAAAAATCTCAATATGGTTAATACAATGATGAATGAATTATGATTATGAATGAACAACAACAAAAGGAATGAATATCCTTTTAACCGAGTAAGAATTAACTTACACAACACCGGTGACAATTATCCTTCCACGAACAACGTCCTAATTGAGATATTGGTCACTCGAACAACCTTGAATAACACAATTACCAATAATCCATTCAACATACGAATCACATCGAATATAACGAACTCAAAACGTCGATACGACTAAACCAAGTTCATTGGGACATTATATCGAACACTTTGTGGCCAAACTTCGATTGTTTACAACCAAACTTCAATAATACCAACATCAAATCACCAAGAAGTGTTTCAAACCAACAAAACATCTTCAATACGATCAATAATCCAATATGAATAACCAAATTCGTGATTTCAACCACAATTAATCGAAAACCCCCAAATCCAATTCAATATTCAAAGTGTTCTTGAACAATCCTTCAATAATCCAATGAATAATCAAACATATCCATAATCATGCGTATATCACTTCATACAACATGATCTTAACATCCAAAACATCATATCTCAATACAAAATCCAAATCCAAGATGTTGAAGAAATTACCTCTTGAAGATCCAAGCACTTTGATCCGAAGAACATGCGTTAGATCGACTATCCGAGCTTCACGATCGAAAGGAGATGAAGAAAACCAAGCACTCAAGTGATAGATGATGGAAAGTCTCTCCCCTCAAGCCCTCTCTTTCGTATAGGTTGAAGAAATGGGAAGAAATGAGTTGTTCCACACAAAAACCGCAATTATAGTGCTGACTGCACTGTGTGCCGCGGCCTGGCCAAAGTGTGCCGCGGCACAGGGCCAAAACTGCCCCCAGTGATCGGCAGCGTGCCGCGGCCCGGACGAATGTGCCGTGGCAGTGATTCGGCAGTGTGCCGCGGCCCCCGGTACAGACGGGTTGGCCAAAAAAAACAACATGAGTGTGCCGCCTTGACGAGTGTGCACAGCAGGTGCCGCGGCCCCGCCAAAGATGAGCCGCGGCCCCAGATCAGGTCGGCCAAAATTGCAGCATGTGTGTGCCACGGCGCACACTCCTTGTGTCGCGGAACACACCCCCCTTGGACCCTAAAATGATGAAAAATGACTCGGGAAGAGAATAAAAGCAATAGGAATCAATATTTGGGAAACAATAACACGAAATGGAAGTACGGAAACCCCAAAACGGTGGTTCCAAGCAATGATTACAAGGGTTCGCCCAACAAAACACAATTTGAACAATGAGGAGGTTTGAAATGACATGAACTCCAACGTCAACATCGACTAATGAATCAATTATAACAATCAAGATAATACTCTTGTCTCGATTCCCGAGTAAGTTTGAAATAATGAACAATATCGATACACAACTCGAAGTTATTCCGAACGGTGAACACGGATGAAATATTATTAACAACTGAAAAATTACATAGTGACAAATACCGAATGAAATTACTGAATGATAATGACTGAATTACAACCGAGTATTACAATGTGCAAGTGTGGCTTACTTTCCTTTGAAAATATTTGGTGATTCATGATTTTACTAAATTTTAAGAAGTTGGAATTGATTACAAAATATATCGTGATTTTTTTAAAGAATAATCATTGTATAGTTGAAATATTATAATCCTGTCCCCGTGGATGGATGTCGAGTCAATCTACTTCGAATCCTACCGATGTGGACTTTGGATTCTAGTCTCTCCTTATAATGTCTTAGACCATTATCAGTGTTTGGCCTTTGACTATCGCCACGACATTTGGTTTGATAACCGTAGCCTTGGGTGTTTGTCGGACCATCACTATAACATTGGCCTTTGAGCTTATCGCTCTCACGCTTGGTGACATGCTTCCTTATCTCATATCTAGGCTCGGTATGTCCTTAGCTGTGGGTTAATGCCCGGATCACACCATAATTGCGATTATACCCCAAGTCTACGACCTAGTCACCTCAGGAACACTCCGTCCTTCGGCTTCAAGGGAATAGGATATGACGGTAGCCTTGTTCATGAACCGCAACCGTGCTGCTCGATCCAAGACTTGTCGCTGACACAAATTTGGGACTCTAGAGTGGCCCCTACAACTCAAGAGGTGGCCCCCAGATTTTAAGTTGGCTCTCTGTTTCGTATGGGCTCAAGAGGTGGCCCCGTCCGTCGACGTGGCACTTTGCCCCAATAGGGTTAGAGGCGAACCCGTCCATGGCACTTTGTTCGTATGGAAATTAGCTCCCGGACAGTCATAGTTATCAATTAGACGCATTTCACAAGTATAGCATAACATTCGGTTAGTGAGGATAATTGTGTCCTTTGATTAAGTATGGAATATGGTTACTTATATTTGTGGCACGGTAATATGAAATAGGACTTCGTATATAATTTGAAAATACTCTCAAAAATTTTTATTAATGATTTGATGGGTTCAGGTCAGATATAATAAATGGGTAGGTTTGACGAAACGAAACGAGGGTTTTCTGAAATAGGTTGAAAGGACATTTTTACCCTTAGGTTCGAGCCTAAGCGTTTGGAATACGAAACGAAATCGGATAGTCGTGAAAATTTATGAGGAAGTCAAAAATACTTCCTCGGCTCTAGATTTAAGGAAAATTCGGAAATTTTGGGTTTTGGGACTGAAATTTCCAGAAATTACGGTATCGCCCCAAAACTTAGGAAAATCGTTCTGAGGCTTGTAGGGCTATGAATTTAGCTTGGAATTTAACAAAATTTTACGAGATGACTCGTGAGGAACCTGGAATTCCATATTTGTGAAAATTCCAGAAAAAATTCGGACTTGGTCCAGAAGTTTCGAATTCTTGCATTTTGACCCCAAAATTGTTTTAAAATTGCAATTTCGGCTAATATGTCTGGATACCGAACTCCAAATCACTTGTTCGCATGTATTTTTCCAAAACTTGGTGTTCGTTGGGAAATAGGACTGAGAACCGATTGTTCATTATTGATAAATCGATCATAACTTAGGACGTTCGGTACTCGTGCGTTAGTTTCGAAAGGTTATTGAATTCCTCATTGTTCCCTCGTACAAGGTGATCGGTCGAGGAGCGGCGAACTTCGGACGTGTTGACATTCGTTGGAGTATTTTAGTTCTTTCCATCTTTGAGGCAAGTATCGTATTTGAAACTTGTTAATATTAGAATGTTGATCATGCATACGGTTTATTCATGTTGTTGAACATGAGATTTGTTCCTTTGAATTATCATGGTATTCATTGTTGATTTCTTGAATGTTCATGATGGACATATCGATTTTGCATATGTATATGCATGGTTTGTGTTTGTAAATGTTGTGATGGTCCGAAGGGATCAAGCGATCTATGCTGAGGGCGCTGGATCGGATGTCCACCTCGTGTTGGTCCAACGGTATCATATTGGGATCTATGCTGAGGGCGCTGGATCATTGGACGGGTTTTCCACCTCATGTTGGTCCGACAGGATCATCTTGGGATCTATGTTGAGGGCGTTGGATCGTTGGAACACCCATGTTGTGTTGATGGAATCATGTGAATTCGCATTGTTGGATTCCAGTAGCGGAAGTCCGTATTGTTTATTTTATTATACATTGTGGTTGCATATTCGATTTGTGTATTATGATACTTGTACTAGCATAGTTTTGCTAACACTTTCGGGGGTGGACATTTGTTTGGATGTTCAGGTAGCCGAGGAGCGGGGAAACAGCCACAGTACCGACATGACGATACTATCTGGGAATTTGTACAAACTTGTCCCAATGTTCTTGATTAAGTTTTCTTGTACGATACTGTTTGGGAATTTTTGCAAGCTTGGTGGGTTTGCCTATGTCCGGAACTATGTGATTTGCATTTTCTTCTAAAGTTCCGTTGAAGATTACCTAGCCGGTTCATTAGAAGCTTTCTTTTACATTCCTCAATATCATAATAACGCTGCAATAATAATTACTAATATGTTATGAATGGAATGAAATTCTAATGTAGCATCGATGCAAGTACTTAAAAAAAATATGTTTACCGTTATCTCTTCACAAAGTTTTTCCTTAACTTCATTTGTCACCTTCTTCCAGGAAAGTTCACTGACTCCTACTTTCTCCCGTACTAGATCTCCCAAAAAGCTAGGAAACTCTGACCTACACTTACCCGAAAACCAACCCAATTCATCAAATGTTACTTTGCATTTTTTCCCAGAAGAAGTATATGCAGTCCGCAACTTTGGCAACCGAGTCAAGCCCCTCTTAGTCTTTTTCTTTCTAGTAACCGTATTTTCCATTTCTTGTTTTGCATCTGTCATGCTATCGAACTTGTTTGAACTATTATCAGATTCATCTTCGTGGCCTGAATCTCCTTCGTTGGGTTCAACATCATCTTCCATTTCATATTCGGGCAAATCCTCAGTGAATGTCATTTCTCCATCCACGATGCTTAATTTCACATGAAACACTAACATACAAGCTTGATATTACAATAAAGAATAAATAACCAGGAAATAATATTTGACATAAACTTTTCATGTAAGCATCTCATCGAACAGTTGGTGTGCAACAAGCACACCCCCAACTGTTAACAAAAATATCAGTTTTCTAAGACATAATTCACCTCGTTATACAATAAGTAACATGATCAATCATAATGAAAGATCATACTAATGTTAACATTCATTGATATACTTACATATTAATGTCAAATTGTTGCGGAGCACCTATAGCAGCCGACTTGGTGTGACAATGGAGATAACGATACAACTGGTGGGATTTTTTCATCTGGTCTATAGGGATGATAAGAATCTGTTCCTAATTTCATGGCATTTTCCTAATATCTCGTATTACCTTTCTGGAATGGATTTGGTAAATTTTTTGGCGGTGGTGAAGGATGATGTATTCCTGCCTTATTTTGCAGCCGAAAAACCTTCTGGAAATAAGTGAAATTGTATCCATTTTTTTTTGAGATTGCATCCAATTGTGGTGTGATTCGGTGAGGATGAGAAAATAAATGTCTCCATGGACGAGTCCAGAAAACTAGCAAGTTAAAAAATCCCAAACACCCCCTATAAATAATTATGTTTTACCTCTAAATCGGGCTACACGATCACCGAGTCTTTTTGTTTAAATGACCTAGTCACACAGAATTTCTGTTTAAAAAGGCGTCCATCTATGTTTTTGTTTATACAAGCCTTTTTTTAAATAATAGATTAAATAATTTATTCAATTACTAAAATATCTTTGATGTATTTCTGGGCACGATTTATAGATCGTTATTCTATTGATATAACGATTTCAACATCCTTGCATTATATTTATAATAATGCTCACATATTGTCTGAATTTTAACAACAATGTCTAAGTCGTATAACGACTTTCAAATTGTTTTTGTATCAAAATTGTTACAGTCTTTAAATGACAAATTCCAAATCGTGTTGATTGAAATATAACCAGAACGATTTACAAGTCGTTTATGTAAACATACAACGACTTCAAGTTCGATTTGCTCCCTTATAAAGCCATTACGGAACGATATCTATATTGTTTCTTTATAAATTATAAAAACTCCAGATCTTTCCATTTAAAGTTTATTCTATAGCAAGTTACAGATTGTTTGTTTTCTAAAATAACAATTTGGTTATCGTTTTGTAAAAAAAAAACATTGATGATAACGTGATTCGTTACGAACCGAATATTGTTTAAGTATGAAATATAATTATAAGAGTTACATATCGTGTCTTCATATAGAACACGATATGAATTTCGTTATGGTTTAACTTGATAATTCGATCATTTGAAAATGGACGAAATTAAAGATATTACCATTGTAGAAGTTGTATTGTAGAAGATAGACTATATAAAATATAATTTTTAAAATTAAAAAGAAATGATCAGTCATATCTATCTTTAGATTCTATAATATAGGTTAGTAAATAAAACTAATTTTGGAGTCTAATAAGAAATCAAAGTACTCTTCAATAAAAGAGATAAATGAATATTTTTGTAACACAACAACAAATCGTAGTTTGGGGTATAAGGAAAAATTTATAAGTTAAATATCAAACATAATTATTTGGTGTATAATTTGCCTCACATTCACAAATATGTAAAATCCATCGAACACCTTTTATAATATAAAGTCATAGAAATTACTCTAAAAAGTACAAAATAGAGTTCTCCGAAAAATAAATACCTAACCGATAATTTGTAAAGCTTAATATATTTATTTACATTCAGCATCGGTATAGCGCTTCGTCAATAACCTTAAAAATATTGACCAAAGATCAATAACATGTTGTATATTTAATGTAGATTTTAGAAGCTTAATATCGTTTCAGTATAATTTTTAGTTATAAAGACATACATATCGTGTCCTTGTATGGAGAGCGAGTTGTTTTTCGTTGTGGATTAAAATTTATTATTTGGTTGTTCCATGCCATCCGTCATGAGTCCTACATGCATATACGAGAAAAAAATTACCATACAAGGTGATTCAAACTGCCGTGAACCGCCGATTACGGGCCCGAACAAGTGGTTCCTGTTCACCAGAAAAGGTGAACCATAACCGGCCCGGGTATTCTGCAGAAGGGCTGGTTTCTGGGCCCGAAACCAGCTGTTCAGGGTCGGGCCGAAAACCGACGGTTCCCGTGCCGAACCGGCGGTTCATCAATTTTTATTATTTTTTTATTTTTGTATGAAATTATATGAATTGTGTAGTTGTGTTGAAATTTCAAATGTTGAAATTATTTATGTTGTGTTTTTATGTAATTTATAATTAATTGTAATATTTTTTATATCTTTTTTTTTTTAAATTAAATGATTAGTGAATTTAGTGTTAAAATTTCTAAATTTTATAATTTACAAGTGTTGAAATTTTGAAATTACTTAAGTTAATTTAATAACATGCCTTTGACGATGAATTTGAAAAACTCTTTTGAGGAATGATTTGTTAAGGTTATCACATGTGTTAGATGAATTCAAGAAGATAAATGTATAGGGTGTTCTTCGAATATAGTTCATGATTTGTAGAGGTTTCTTGATGTGATAATCTTCATATTGATGGTAAGAACGAAGTGATTAGTTTGGCGATAATTGTTTTGAACTTAAAACTTTGACAAGAAGGATTGCGTGTGTAAGAACAAAAAATCATAGAAATGAACTAATCTAGAACTCGGTTAGAATGTGTTAAAATAACCAGACCAAATACTGGAACTGATAATCAGAATTGTAGTACGGATATGTGAGTATTTGAATGAAATTATGAGTGTTTTTTATTTTTTTTATGTAATAACTGCAAAAGGGCCAGTTCCGGGCCGAACCGCCGATTCAGACCGCCGATTCACGTGCCCAGAAAGTTCGGCCCATAACCGGACCGTGCTTAATACATATTCCGGTTCCAGAACCGGCCCGCGGTCAACGATCCGAATCAGAATCATTGACCAGAGGTCGGTCCGGAACGGAATCGTTGACCAGTTACAATGTGGCAAAACTATTTCAAACGCATTTTAAAATAGTGGTCAAATAGATAGACATGATCGATGATCAATGTAACACCCCGAAAACGGCGGCTATTACAGTGACGTGGACCCCCACAGGGACCCACCAGGCGAGATCACAACATAAACTTTAACATCCATAGATGCGGTACCGAACCACGTTTATTAATCAAAACCCTGATATGGAGTATAATTCATATATGTCAACTCACACAACCGTACACAGGATCCAAATTCGGTATAGACCATATCGAGATGGAAAATACCTTACAAATTATAATAAATTCATCCGAAGTAAAATAAAATGAAAAATCACAGTAAGACATAACCGAACATCAAAAGACTCGGGGCCCAGAATTAGCATCCTTCAAAACCTTCCACCGCCATCGTGCTCTTCCTGTGCCTTGCCCTTTCCTCGCCCTGAAATACAAGTATTTCGCCCAAACCACAGGGTCAGCTATACTTGATAATAATTCTCATGGCATTATACAATTCATATACATATGGATCTCAAAGAAACAACTGACTACTGAATATACCCCGCAGGCATATAAACAGTCAGTCCCAACTGTCGAACATATCCAAACATACGAATGTAACACCCCCAATCTACTCAGGGATATTACACGTCGTAAACCCTTCTCTCAAGGATCTACCAGGCTGGTAACACAATTAAACATCTTAACATTGCCTTTAAGGCTAAAAAGACTCAGTATACCGATTTGGCCTTTCAATCAATACATACAATTCAATCTCAATACATACCCACGCAGGGGTCAAAATACAACACACTCCCGTACAACGGGAAAAATACTGCAGCAAAAATAAAGTAAAACTAAACCAATACGACATCGTATAGATCCTTATGTGATTAGCATCGATCAACTTTCATCATCCTTTGTGCCGACCCTGTGTTATGCTCTCCAAAACCTGAATGCAATACAGACATCCACCCCCCGATTGTAATATCCGCAATTTTGATTTTGCGTAATTTTATTTTTTGGCGGAAGTACATCTTAGTGACTCTATTGTGACCATTTCGTCATTCCGAGAATGATTAATTCAACACTTTTTGTCATCCGAGTTCGTTTCGGTGTCGTTTTGTTGAGTTCCGTGTTATTAAGCGACTTTTCCAAGTATGAGTTCGACTTTGTAAAATCACTATCAATTCTTGGAAATTCCAAAAGTTATGAATCTTTTCAGTATTATAGATCATCATGTTATCTTTCCAATGGTTCAAACGGCGTGTCAATCGGAGTCCGTATGAAGGAGTTATGGTCGAAAAAGCTAAGACTCCACCGGGTGCCTTATGATGCTGGAGCCAGCTGTACCGCGGGCCGCGGCCCTCTGCTGGCCGGGCCGCGGCCCTAAACCATGCTGGGCGTTATTTTTGGCCGCGGGCCATGGCACACTCAGTCTGGGCTGCGGCACGCGAGTCTTTTCTGCACTATTTCAGCAGGGAATTGGAAGAGGACTTCATTTCCTCTCCCTTCTTCATCTTCCACATGAATAGAGCGATTTAGGGGGGCTTTTTGGGCGATTTATCTCAGGGAACATCCTCCTCAAGTTCTTGGTGTGGATTAACAACATCAGTTCGTGTTCTTCGTCATTAATCCAAGGTATTTTCTTGATTCTTCGGAGTTGACCCTTTTTGGGAGTTTTATTCTTGATTTCATTTTCCATCCGATTTTGATAAATCGATTGGTGTTAGATATTGTCATTAAAATTGTTTTATGGATTGTATATCCATATCTTCGGTTCGTTTCAACCCGAAGGGTGGTTTCTGTGTTCTTGAGGTGTAGTGAACATTTAATGTTTGATTAAATGTTCGGATGAGTTTCCTTTGATAGTTCGATGTGGTCTCCATTGCTTTTGGTCATGATTCTCGTCATAATCATGTTTTTGTTGATTTTTACGGAGGATTATAGGTGCTCGAGGATTCCGAGTTGATCTCCGTTTGGTAATTGATAATTCGTGTGGTGTTATTCTCATAGTGTTCGCGGTGCTATCTTGATTGTGTACGGGAGTTCGGGGCTGCCCGACCATTTTCCGTTCATCATCTCGTTTCGATCGTGGTTTCGAAGAAAGTATTTTCTTATACATTTTGTGTCCTGCAAATAGAATTTGCATGTTTGGATTTACAATGATTGTTTTACCGTCGTGAATATGATTCGTGTGAATTGATTTCGATTTGAAATGAACTTTCAAAAGATTCGGTTTAGCCTAGTTGCGAATGGTTATATGAATCCTATGGATATGTTCGATGTTGGTATTGTGATTTGATGATATATCTGTATACATATATTCCCTCATTTCGGTGCGTTGTGGTTTGACGTTTGCGTCGTGCTAAGTGTTTGTTGCCTCTGGGTGAATTGTTTGGATATCCTTGGAGTACTATGTTATGTGTGTATGTGTTTTGGCTTTTAACCACTACGGGTTAGATCCGATGGGGTCCACAGAGACGTGGATCGACGGTTAATTGCGATGTGTATGTGTTATGGCTTTTAACCACTACGGGTTAGATCCGACGGGGTCTCGGTAGGGGTCCACAGAGACGTGGATCGACGGTTAATTGCGATATGTATGTGTTATGGCTTTTAACCACTACGGGTTAGATCCGACGTGGTCTCGGTAGGGGTCCACAGAGACGTGGATCGACGGTTAATTGCGATGTGTATGTGTTTTGGATTTTAACCACTACAGGTTAGATCCGACGGGGTCTCGGTAGGGGTCCACAGAGACGTGGATCGACGGTTTGTTGCGATGTGTATGTGTTTTGGGTGATTATGTTGTGCTGATTTTATGTCCGTCGAGGACACGTGACGTGGGTTTTGACCCTGTCAATTGTTGTTGGTTTTATTTGTGGAAACAAAACCTTTGGGTTGTGACCCCTGTTGATTTTTGCAAGAGAAGGATTCGATAATCCTAAATTGTTTTATATTAAAACTCCCGATGGCATATTATACCATTTTGTAAATTGTTTCTCTTGAATTGTGATATTTCGCTTTTGGAATGTTTTATCCAAACTCTTGCTTCGGGAAGTATTTTTCGTTGTGTTTGAATCTTTGAGGATTCATGGTCATTATTATTCTTGGAATATGATTTGTATGACTCGTATTTGCACTTTGTACTTGCACTAGCAAAATAGTGGAATTTTGCTAACCCCCGAGTAATCGGGGGGTGGATGTCTATATTTGCATTTAGGTTTCGGGGAGCATGGCACATGGTCGGCATGAAGGATGATGAAAGATGATCGATACTAATCACATGTGGAACCGTACATTGTGTATTAGTTTAGTTGTACTTTATTTCCGCTGCAGTATTTGTTTCCCGTTGTACGGGAGCATGTTGTATTCGATCCCTGTGTGGTCATGTATTGAGATTGAGTTGTACGTATATATTGAAAGACCAAATTGGTCTACTGAGTCATTTTAGCCTTAAAGGCATTGTTGAGATGTTCGATGTTGTTACCAACCTGGTAGATCCTTGAGGAAAGGTTCTACGACGTGTAATGTCCCTGAGCGGATTGGGGGGTGTTATATAAATGATATCAGAGCTTAGGTTGTGGAAACCTAGGCTGTCGGGTCAAGTTGTGTCTGTTTAGTTTTGTCTCATCGAATTTTGTCTGACTTAGGCATGTCACGACGCATCATTTGAGTTGGTTGGTCGTGATTAGTATCGTGGGGCGATCATCATCTTCATGCGACCTGTAGATGTAAGTCTCCCTTGTAATACCCAGTTGTAACTCAGTAATTATCATTCAGTATTTATCATTCAGTAATTGATACTCAGTAATCTCATTCATCATTGATCATTTGTCACTCATATTCAGTCATGGTATTCATCATTCAGAGTAATTGTATCGTGTATCAATCGTCATTCATCACTAATCTGATTGGAGTTTCGTGCCGTGTTTATCATCATTGTCATTTTCGTTGCGAGCTGTGCGTGAGGAGTAGCGCACGCTACATACTCCTTTTAGCGTACGCTAATTGGGTATAGGTAGCGCACGCTACCACTCAGCTTTAGCGCACGCTAAGGTTACCCTGGCTGCAGTCCATAAGGTACTGGACTGCAGGTGAGTTATAAGTAGCGCACGCTACGAATGGTAAGTAGCGCGCGCTAGTGGGTTGAAGTAGCGCACGCTAATATGAGGTGTAGCGCGCGCTAAGGACGGATCAGGTTGAGTCCAGTGGCTACTGGACTGCACTGGATTAATTCATAGCGCACGCTATGTGTTGTTGTTAGCGTACGCAACCGATATATTAGCGCACGCTAAACAATGGTTGTAGCGCACGCTATCGTGGTCAGATCAGAGGTCATATAGTTTTCTGGACTCCAGTGCTGGGCATCAATATTTCGTTAGCGCACGCTAATAATGGGTCTTAGCGCACGCTAGTAGTATGGCCGTAGCGCACGCTACAAGAAGGTACGTAGCGCGCGCTACCGTGTTCGGACAGTGGGTACTGGACTACCCAAATCACTCGTTAGCGCACGCTACGCACAAGGGCTAGCGCACGCTAACCTGGACTGACTATAAATTGGACAGTTTAGTCAGAGTTCGTCATTATTCATCTCATTTCATTCCTTCGGTAGTTTTGGGCGATTTCGAGCGATTCGGGGAGGATTCTTCGAGGTGTAATCATCATTTTATCATCTTCATCGCATCGAATCAAAGGTATTAATCTCTTGGATCTAGAATTTCAGATTTTTGGGTTTTCCTTCCGATTTCTTCGTGTAAGCTTGGATTATCATTGGAATATGTTAGATATGGATTATCTACCTTGGATAAGTATATTCTTACGGATTTAATGGTTATTTTCGGAATTATTTCAAGAACCCTTGGGGTTGACTTCGGTTATTTTGGGGATTTCCGATTGTCGTTATTATAAACTTGAATTGTGGACTTCTATGAGATTATTGATGTCATTGATAATGTTGTGCTGGTTTGAATCAATCATTTTGGAGTTGGTTCGATAATTTGGGTTTGGTTTTAACCAACGGAAGGATATTCTCAACGCTTTCGTTAGAGTACATCTACGAAGTTCGGATATTGTTGTATCGACGTTTGGGTCGGTTATGATCGTAGTTGATTCGTGTATTGATCGGTTGTTGGTAATTATTGTTGTTCAAGGTTGTTCGAGCGACCGACATTTCATTTAGGACGTTGTTCGTGGAAGGACATTCTTCACCGGTATTGAGTAAGTTAATTCTTACTCGGTTAAAAGGATATTCATTCCTTTTGATGTTGTTCATTCATAATCGTAACTCATTTCATCATTGTATTAACCGTATCAAAACTTGTCATTGTCAATTAATCACCTCAGTCATAAGGAACGACGGTTCCGATCATATCATCGAGCTATCATTCATTTCACCATCATTTAATCTTGGTGAGTCATTATTCATTTTCGTTGTCACTTTTGTCATATTGTGGCATTCCGGGTCATACTGGCGTGCCGGTTGGTATGTGTAGGATTTTCATGTCGGGCACATTATAGTCGTGTGTTGGTTGGTGGCCTCACATTGGACTGTGCACACGAGTTGATGGCTTCGTGAGACTGATTAGGTACAAGACCACACGTGTATTCGATCGATACTCGTTGGTGGCTTGTGCACGGACACATTTCCATCCCGGACGTAGTGTGGCGCCATTCCTTTGAGCCGTACTGATAGTCGATTCATATAGCATGTTTGATTGCGTATGTTTCGACAGATAATTCATAATTTTATATATCATGATTGTGTATTTTCAACCCTTGAGGATTGTTGTTCTGTAAATCGACCCGTTGGGGATGCTGCTGTGTCATGGAAAGGCTAAGGCACGGGGAGAGCACGGTGACGGCGAGGAGTCCCAGTGATACTAGTAGGGGGCCCCAGTCTTTTCAGTCATTATGTTTCTTTTATTTATTCCGCTGCAGACATTTCGTTTGAATATTCATTTCACTCAATGTTGTATATTTTATCTCCATATAAAATATACTTGTATTCAGTATCATCCTGGGTGTGTTGTATAAAACTCCTCATCGGAGTAATTGATGTTGTAATGTGGTTCGGTACTACATTTAACTGTGGAATTCATTCATTTTCATTCGCCTGGTGGGTCCCAGTCGGGGGTCCACGACACTGTAATATCCGCCTAGTTTGGGGTGTTACAGAGTTGGTATCAGAGCGTGGTTTTGAATACTACCCTCCAAGTCATGTCTCATTTGAAATCATCATCATCGGACTAGTATCATTGGACTTTCGTGTCACGTGTGACCTGTGCAAATGCCGAGCCAATCAGACCAAGAACTGTAAGATTTCTAATGCCATAGTATAATTTCTGGCATTAATCATTCATTCATAATTCATCAGTTAACAATCCTCAATCATCATTGTCATTTTGACCGAGACGGTCAGGTTAACTCATTAAGCAGTCAATTCATTTCATTGTTCAGTTGTTGATCAGGAAGATCAAATCATTAATCTTGTTAACTCATTCAAGATAATCATTTCAGTAACTTCATCAGGTAATCATGTCACGTCAACTAATCATTCATGTAATCGCTGTATTTGAGCGCGTATGCTCATTTTCATCATTTCATAATATAATCATAATGTAATACTCATGCGAGATATATAATCATCATATGACTTTCCACTTCAGTATGGAAAGGGCTGGCAGAGGACGTGGAGGACGAGGCCGTGGAGTGGGCCGAATCCCGAGAACTCGTGCGAATACACGTGCAAATGCCAGGAATAATGCTAATTCATCGAGCAGCGACGCTGCCACTCATTCACCTGGACGCGATCATTCACTATCGAGGAGTCGTACCCGGGGCACGGCTCAGTCAGAGGGTGTCCGGGTTGACCCATTCGCATTTATGCAGGGCATGATGGCCCAAATGACCCAGATGGCTCAGTTGATGGAGACGATGCATAACTCCGTCAATCAAAATCAGCAGGCTCCTCCGCCGCCACCTCAGAGGCAAGAGAGGGGTGTAAGCAATATCATTAGTGATATCTCTCGCCAGCGACCACCTACCTTTGAGGGCTCATCTGAGCCGGCGGATATTGTTCATTGGCTTGAGCATTTTGAGAAATTATTTGCTATGGTGGATTGCCCTGAAGGGCATAAAGTTTCAAGGCCTTACTATCTCGGTAAGAGCGCTCATTCATGGTGGTTATCGTTGAAGCCCACAGACGGATCATGTACTTGGGATCGCCCAATACTCTCATGATGGAGAGGTACTATCCGGCCCCACTCAGGGAGGCCAAGTTGTCGGAATTACTCACTCCCGACCTTTCGGCGGATGATGATGTTCTCGCCATCGCCGAAAAATTTCAGGAACTTCTTCCGTTCGCCTCATCTATCATTCACTCAGAAGCGGACAAGATCAAGTATTTCAGCAAGAGGCTGAAACCCTGTATGAGACTTCAGTTGCTTAATCATAACTGTACCACTCTGGCCGAGTTCATTGAGAAAGCTCTCACTTACGAGCTTACGGCTAAGGAAATTGCTAAGCAGCAACCTTCGTCTGCTAGAAAGAAGTCCAAGAACCGTAATCAGTCTGACGGGAGTCAGGCCACTTTCAAGAAACCACGTGCGGGCTCTACTTTTTCTGAGCGACCTCCCACGGCGTCTAAACCGGCGGAATCTCAGTCGCGAGCGGCCAGTTCGGCCATCACCTGTTTCAACTGTGAGGAACAGGGTCATTTCAGCACCAAATGTCCGAAGTAGTCTGTCACGTGCCACAATTGTGGGATGGCTGGGCATAGGGCCCGTTTTGGCCGTAGGGACTCTAAACCCACTCCGGCGTCATCTCAAGCTCCTGTGTCATTCGGTGCGTAATCAAAGCCACTCGGGCTGCTCAAGACGACAGAGCTAAAGGCGGAGCCAAGAGCTATGAGACGGGAGCGTCCGGTTCGGGGGGCGGCAAGCCGCGTATTTAGGTGATGAAGAAGTCCGATGTTCCCGTGGCCCGAATGATCTCTGGTTCACTCGATATTCTATCTCATCCTGTGTGTACCCTTTTTGATACCGTGCATCTCATTCATTCATTTTCGAGTCATGTTTGCGTAGACTACGTCTGGGTAGTGCTACTAGTTGTGAGCCTTATGTCATCGGGCCTACCCGATGGAAGACGAATTATCGGAAGTCGAGAGATTCAATTGTCCGATCTGGGCCATGGTCGTATGGCGGACCTAATCGTAGTAGATTTGCCGAGGGACGACGTCATCTTGGGTATTGATTGGATGGATCGTTATGATGCCATCATTAGTGTCCGAAAGCGTTTGGTCACTATCATTTCAGACGATGGAGTCGAATGTGTGTTTCAGGGAGGTAATCCAGGCTATTCTGGTAAAGTCATTAATTTGATGAAAGCAGTAAGGTTACTCAATCAGGGATGTGTCGGTTATTGGTGCTATATGGCCAAAACCGAGAAATCATCAGTAATATTGACGGATATTCCGGTAGTGAGGGAATATGCCGATGTTTTTCCAGACGAGTTACCTGGTTTGCCTCCACAGAGGGATGTGGAATTCACGATTGAGTTGGAGCCTGGTACATCCCCGATATCGAAGGCACCGTACCGGATGGCCCCGACCGAAATGCAGGAATTAAAGAACCAACTTGAGGAGTTGTTCGAGAAAGGTTATATCCGACCGAGTGCGTCCCCGTGGGGAGCACTAGTGTTGTTTGTCAAGAAGAAGGATGGTTCATTCCGCTTATGTATTGATTATCGGGAGTTGAACAGGGTGACGATCAAGAATAAGTATCCCTTACCCCGTATTGATGATCTCTTAGATCAACTTCAGGGAGCTTCAGTATTTTCCAAGATCGACTTATGATCTGGATATCATCAGTTGCGGATTCGAGAGTCGGATATCGCGAGGACGGCGTTTCGAACACGCTATGGTCATTATGAGTTTGTGGTTATGCCGTTCGGATTGACTAATGCACCTGCGGTATTCATGGAGTTAATGAATCGGGTCTTCATCGACTTTTTGGATCGGTTTGTTGTTGTCTTCATCGATGACATTTTGATTTATTCTCGTGGCCGGGAGGAACACGAGTTTCACCTTCATCAAGTGCTCGACGTGTTGAGACGAGAACAACTTTATGGGAAGTTTTCCAAATGTGAGTTCTGGATGTCCGAAGTGACTTTTCTCGGACATGTAATTTCATCAGACGGAGTTCGTGTCGATCCTCAGAAAACGGAGTCTATTCGGGATTGGCTACCTCCGAAGAACGTTAAGGAAATCCGAAGTTTTCTCGGATTAGCGGGTTATTATCGGCGGTTTGTGGAAGGATTTTCTAGAATCGCTCAACCCTTAACGAACCTTTTGCGGAAGGATAAGAAATACACGTGGTCCGACGCGTGTCAACGGAGTTTTGAGGAACTCAAGAGCCGGTTAATGTCAGCACCTGTACTTTCCTTGCCGCAGGGGACGGAAGGATTTGTGGTCTATAGTGATGCGTCCGGACAGGGTCTCGGATGTGTACTCATGCAGAACGGGAAGGTTATTGCCTATGCTTCACGGCAATTGAGACCTTACGAGGTTAATTATCCGACCCACGACCTGGAGCTAGCAGCCGTGGTGTTCGCTTTGAAAATTTGGCGTCATTATCTTTATGGCGTTACCTGTCAGATATTCACCGATCATAAGAGCTTAAAGTATATATTTACTCAGAAGGAGTTAAATATGCGTCAGAGACGGTGGTTGGAATTAATCAAAGATTATGATATCGAGATCCTCTACCACCCGGGCAAGGCGAACGTTGTCGCCGACGCCTTGAGTCGTAAGTCCGTTCAGGAACAGATGCTTGCCCGTTTAACAGTTCAGAAGGAGCTCATAGAATTCCTTAGACCCGAGATCGAGGTCTGGCTTCAGCGAGTTCAGGGGCAGCTTTGTATGTTAGAGATTTCATCGTCACTCGAGGAGGAGATCCGAGAGAATCAGGGTTCGGACCCATCATTGTTGCGCATCCGAGAGGATGTGGCTCAGGGGAAAGCCCCTGGATTTGTGGTCCACGAGGATGGACTTTTGAGGTTTAAGAATCGGTTGTGCGTACCGGCGAATGACGAGTTGAAAAACTCTATTTTGAGAGAAGCTCATGCTACCCCTTATTCTCGTTCATCCGGTCCAGAAGATGTACAAGGACTTGAAACAAAATTACCGGTGGAGTAATAAGCGAGAAGTCGCAGAATTTGTTTCGAGATGCTTAACCTGTCAACAAGTTAAGATTGAACATCGCCGATCAAGGGTATGTGAAACCCCTTCCTATTCCCGAGTGGAAGTGGGAAGACATTTCTATGGATTTCATCACGAGTTTGCCGACGAGTCGTCGTGGCATGAATACGATCTGGGTGATCGTGGACCGCTTAACTAAATCAGCTCATTTCCTTGAGATTAAGGAGACATGGGGTCCCGAGAGACTTGCTCAACTGTTCATCAAAGAGATAGTCAGACTTCACGGTACTCCTAAAAGTATCGTTTCCGATCGTGACGGACGGTTTGTGTCGCATTTTTGGAAATCAGTTCATCGTGCTATGGGAACTCAGCTTAATCTCAGTACCGCTTTTCATCCTCAGTCCGACGGACAATCAGAGAGGACTATTCAGACCTTAGAGGACATGTTGAGGGCATGCGTCCTCGATTGGAAAGACGATTGGGAAGCCCAACTACCATTGATCGAGTTCACGTATAATAACAGTTGGCATGCTTCGATCAAGATGGCACCTTACGAGGCCTTGTATGGTCGTCGTTGTCGATCTCCGTTGTGTTGGGACGACTTATCAGAATCATTGGGCACCGAGCCCGATATGCTTATAGCCGCCCGTGAGAAGGTAGCTTTGATCAGGAGTCGTTTGTTGACCGCTCAGAGTCGACAGAAATCATACGCAGATAACCGTCGTCGACCATTAGAGTTTGAGGCTGGCGACCATGTGTTGGTCAAGGTATCCCCGAGTCGTGGTATCTTCCGTTTTGGGAAGAGGGGGAAGTTGAGTCCGAGATTCATTGGACCGTTCGAGATTTTGGATCGAGTAGGCGAGTTAGCTTATCGATTGGCTTTACCTCCGGCGTTGAGCCGAATTCATAATGTGTTTCACGTCTCTCAGTTGCGGAAGTATGTTGCCGACCCGAGTCACATACTTCAGTTCGACGAAATCGAGATCGCCGACGATCATTCATATGAGGAACGTCCTATACGAGTTTTAGAGCGGCGAATCAAACAGTTGAGGAATAAGACGATTCCTTTGGTTAAAATTCAGTGGTCTAGACACGGAGTCGAAGAGGCTACTTGGGAAACCGAGGATAGTATGCGGGAGAGTTATCCCGAGTTGTTTGACCCTTAGTTTCGGGGACGAAACTCTTTTAAGGGGGGGTGTATGTAATACCCAGTTGTAACTCAGTAATTATCATTCAGTATTTATCATTCAGTAATCGATACTCAGTAATCTCATTCATCATTGATCATTTGTCACTCATATTCAGTCATGGTATTCATCATTCAGAGTAATTGTATCGTGTATCAATCGTCATTCATCACTAATCTGATTGGAGTTTCGTGCCGTGTTTATCATCATTGTCATTTTCGTTGCGAGCTGTGCGTGAGGAGTAGCGCACGCTACATACTCCTTTTAGCGTACGCTAATTGGGTATAGGTAGCGCACGCTACCACTCAGCTTTAGCGCACGCTAAGGTTACTGGCCGCAGTCCGTAAGGTACTGGACTGCAGGTGAGTTATAAGTAGCGCACGCTACGAATGGTAAGTAGCGCGCGCTAGTGGGTTGAAGTAGCGCACGCTAATATGAGGTGTAGCGCGCGCTAAGGACGGATCAGGTTGAGTCCAGTGGCTACTGGACTGCACTGGATTAATTCATAGCGCACGCTATGTGTTGTTGTTAGCGTACGCAACCGATATATTAGCGCACGCTAAACAATGGTTGTAGCGCACGCTATCGTGGTCAGATCAGAGGTCAGATAGTTTTCTGGACTCCAGTGCTGGGCATCAATATTTCGTTAGCGCACGCTAATAATGGGTCTTAGCGAACGCTAGTAGTATGGCCGTAGCGCACGCTACAAGAAGGTACGTAGCGCGCGCTACCGTGTTCGGACAGTGGGTACTGGACTACCCAAATCACTCGTTAGCGCACGCTACGCACAAGGGCTAGCGCACGCTAACCTGGACTGACTATAAATTGGACAGTTTAGTCAGAGTTCGTCATTATTCATCTCATTTCATTCCTTCGGTAGTTTTGGGCGATTTCGAGCGATTCGGGGAGGATTCTTCGAGGTGTAATCATCATTTCATCATCTTCATCGCATCGAATCAAAGGTATTAATCTCTTGGATCTAGAATTTCGGATTTTTGGGTTTTCCTTCCGATTTCTTCGTGTAAGCTTGGATTATCATTGGAATATGTTAGATATGGATTATCTACCTTGGATAAGTATATTCTTACGGATTTAATGGTTACTTTCGGAATTATTTCAAGAACCCTTGGGGTTGACTTCGGTTATTTTGGGGATTTCCGATTGTCGTTATTATAAACTTGAATTGTGGACTTCTATGAGATTATTGATGTCATTGATAATGTTGTGCTGGTTTGAATCAATCATTTTGGAGTTGGTTCGATAATTTGGGTTTGGTTTTAACCAACGGGAAGGATATTCTCAACGTTTTCGTTAGAGTACATCTACGAGTTCGGATATTGTTGTATCGACGTTTGGGTCGGTTATGATCGTAGTTGATTCGTGTATTGATCGGTTGTTGGTAATTATTGTTGTTCAAGGTTGTTCGAGCGACCGACATTTCATTTAGGACGTTGTTCGTGGAAGGACATTCTTCATCGGTATTGAGTAAGTTAATTCTTACTCGGTTAAAAGGATATTCATTCCTTTTGATGTTGTTCATTCATAATCGTAACTCATTTCATCATTGTATTAACCGTATCAAAACTTGTCATTGTCAATTAATCACTTCAGTCATAAGGAACGACGGTTCCGATCATATCATCGAGCTATCATTCATTTCACCATCATTTAATCTTGGTGAGTCATTATTCATTTTCGTTGTCACTTTTGTCATATTGTGGCATTCCGGGTCATACTGGCGTGCCGGTTGGTATGTGTAGGATTTTCATGTCGGGCACATTATAGTCGTGTGTTGGTTGGTGGCCTCACATTGGACTGTGCACACGAGTTGATGGCTTCGTGAGACTGATTAGGTACAAGACCACACGTGTATTCGATCGATACTCGTTGGTGGCTTGTGCACGGACACATTTCCATCCCGGACGTAGTGTGGCGCCATTCCTTTGAGCCGTACTGATAGTCGATTCATATAGCATGTTTGATTGCGTATGTTTCGACAGGATAATTCATAATTTCAGATATATCATGATTGTGTATTTTCAACCCTTGAGGATTGTTGTTCTGTGTAACTGACCCCGTTGGGGGATGCTGTTTTTCAGGTCATGGTAAGGCTAAGGCACGGGGAGAGCACGGTGACGGCGAGGAGTCCCAGTGATACTAGTAGGGGGCCCCAGTCTTTTCAGTCATTATGTTTCTTTTATTTATTCCGCTGCAGACATTTCGTTTGAATATTCATTTCACTCAATGTTGTATATTTTATCTCCATATAAAATATACTTGTATTCAGTATCATCCTGGGTGTGTTGTATAAAACTCCTCATCGGAGTAATTGATGTTGTAATGTGGTTCGGTACTACATTTAACTGTGGAATTCATTCATTTTCATTCGCCTGGTGGGTCCCAGTCGGGGGTCCACGGCACTGTAATATCCGCCTAGTTTGGGGTGTTACATCCCTCCTTTGTGTTGTGCCTCGTGTGACACGATTTATTTGTGTGATTTTGTTAAGTGACGGAATACTTATGTAGATTCTTGGTCTTATGATGTGTGTTTATTCGACTCTCATATTTTGTTTATATGAGGGGCGTTGTCACTGCTTATGCCTTTTCGACTGTTTTTTTTTCAGGAAGAGTGTTGTGTTGTGCTGAATTTGAACGATGTGACATGAGTGCTATGAGATGTGTAAACGAATGTTGTTACATGTGAGTTTTTGGGCATTCTAGCCTAATATATTTTTGAAAACCTTGAGTATCATAGAGAATAAATTTCGAGACGTACTTTTAAATGGATTATATTTTCGAGGCGCCTACTAGCGCAACTATATGTTTCAAAATTCTTCTACTTTGAGGACCAAAATATGTTTAGATATTTCAGTCAGTTAGAAACGCATTTGCTTAGACCTGAAGGTCGAATATTTCTGAAAGTTTTTTTTTTCTCACTTAAAAGAAAAGTGTCCTCATTTTTATCAAATGCAAGATGGTTTTTTAAGGTCTCGATAACGATGTTTGTATTACTTTTTCGAAATATGATACTCAAGATCAACTGATGTTTCCAAAATTGTTTTCGAAAAGGTGGTTTTTGTTCTTAAAACCTATCGTTCCTGGTTACGGTCCGGGAATGTACGTATGATGTTCGCACTTTCGTTAGGGTGTTAGCCCCGGGGTTATGATTGAATTGGTGGCGTGAACGTTGAGTCGTTTGCCACGCATTTATTGTGTTAGCCCTCTGTGAGAGGTGAGATATTGGTATTGAATGTTGTCGCTTTGTGGTGATTTGCGTGTTATCGCACCCGTGCGAGCTGTTGGAACTTGAGTTTGTATGATTGTGTACATACGTGGTTGTTTCGTGATGTTTAGTAATTGTATGCTGGTTATCGTTCGTGCCATTGTAATCGTCGAACGATGCCGTTGTTGTTGTGACTTTTGTATGTGTTGTTATGTTATGCTGAGTTGGCATCTCTGGTATGTTGTTTTGTGATGTTATGTTCCATTGTATCTAGCATTTGTATATTCGGTATGTCGAGCCGAGGTGTTTCAACCGTGATGTGCCGGGGGCATGCACGTACAAATTGTCCTTCCTCGCTGGTAACGCATTTCAAGTGCGGACTCGAGGGACACAGAATCTAGTTTTGCGAATTAGTTACCGAGACTTCCGGAGTTCGCGCTTCAGATATCAGGATCGGATCTGAGAGGTCCATGAAAGATGTTTCTATCGGTTGATTTTTGTGTTGTTGCCTTGCTTCCATTGTTGTGAGTTGCGGGGACGACGTTTCTATTATAAGAGGTCGAATGTAATACCCGTATTGTTTTTGACTTCTGCATTTTTTTTTCTTTCTCAATTCTATCGACTCGCTCGTGTTTGTTGATACTTTTTGAACTTGTTTGGTATCTCAGTTGCCATCGTTTGAATGGGTTGTAACCTTGTTTCGGATTAATCTGGTTATCGTTGTGACTTTTTCGAGTTCGGTTCGATTCTTGTGAACCTTGTCCGAAATTAACGTCCTTTAGTTTCTACAAGTTTTGTTTATATCTTTAGTTGAAATGTGAACTTCGGAGTCGTTGTTCGACCATTGTTATTCGATCATTGTTGTTCGATCATTGTTGTTCGATCGTTAGTGTTCGATCATTGTTTTTCGGTCGTTGGTGTTCGATCATTGTTGCTTGATCGTTGTTGTTCGATCGTTATTGTTCGATCAGTCTTGTTCAATCGTGGTTGTCTGATTGTTGTTGTCTGGTCTCGTACTGCGAAGAATTGTCGTTCACTACTAGTCAGCTGCTTTGAGTGTGGCCAGGTGGGTCACCGAGCCGTGCATTGCCATACGGTAGCTGAGAGATTTAGGGATCGAGGTTGTGTCTCTGATCCGAAAGGACACGGAGATGCTTAGTGTGGTTTTTGAGGATTTCGGAGTAGTCCGAACAGTTTATGGTTGTCCTTGTGGATCGTTTTGTGTTTATTTTCTATTTTCTTGATTGTGCATGTTTTCTTATATTGGTACCTCTTTCTTTGTGATTGTTCGGATAATTGATTCAATTTTACTATCTGTTTGATGACGCTTGTCATTTGTTGGTTTTATTATGTCTATGCCTGTGGCGTTGTGATGGTCGTCGTGGAGCGTGTTTTCACGCTGTATGTTTCTTTGCGTTGCTTGTAACGTTTTGCCATTGGGCATGAGCTTTCGGTTCTTGTGTATCTCGTTGAGTGTTCCTGGTGGGATATTGCTTTTCCCTACTTGTTTTAAGTTTCGGGACGAAACTTCTTTTAAGGAGGGTAGTATGTAATATCCGCAATTTCGATTTCCGGTAATTTTATTTTTTGGTGGAAGTCCATCTTAGCGATTCTATTGTTACCGTTTCGTCATTCCGAGAATGATTAATTTTACACTTTTTGTCATCCGAGTTCGTTTCGGTGTCGTTTTGTTGAGTTCCGTGTTATTAAGTGACTTTTCCATGTATGAGTTTGACTTTGTAAAATCACCATTAATTATTGGAACTCCAAAAGTTCCGAATCTTTGCAGTATTATATATCATCAAGTTAGATTCCCAATGGTTCAAATGGTGAGTCAATCGGAGTCCGGACGAAGGAGTTATGGTGGAAAGAGCTAAGACTGCACCGTGTGCCTTATGATGCTGGAGCTGGCTGTACCGCGGTCCGCGGCCCTCTGCTGGCCGGGCCGTGGCACTAAACCATGCTGGGCATTATGGCCGCGGACCGCAGCACACTCAGTCCGGGCCGCGACACGCGAGTCTTTTCTGCACTATTAGAGCAGGGAATCGGGAGAGGACTTCATTTCCTCTCCCTTCATCATCTTCCACACGAATAGCGATTTAAGGGCGATTTTTGGGTGATTTATCTCAGGTATTCATCCTCGTCAAGTTCTTGGTGTGGATTAACAACATCAATTCATGTTATTCATCATTAATCCGAGGTATTTTCTTGATTCTTCGGAGTTGACCCTTTTTGGGAGTTTTATTCTTGATTTGGTTTTCCATCTGATTTTGATAAATCGATTGGTGTTAGATGTTGTTATTAAACTTGTTTTATGGATTGTATATCCATATCTTCGGTTCGTTTCAACCCGAAGGGTGATTTCAGTGTTCTTGAGGTGTAGTGAACATTTAATGTTTGATTAAATGTTCGAATGAGTTTCCTTCGATAGTTTGATGTGGTCTCCGTTGCTTTTGGTTGTGATTCTTGTCATAATCATGTTTTTGTTGATTCTTCCGGAGGATTATAGGTGCTCTAGGATTCTGAGTTGATCTCTGTTTGGTGATTGATAATTCGTGTGGTGTTATTCTCGTAGTGTTCGCGGTGCTATCGTATTCTTGATTGTGTTTGGGGGTTTGGGGCTGCCCGACCGTTTTCCATTCATCGTCTCGTTTCGATCGTGATTTCGAGGCAAGTATTTTCTTATACGTTTTGTGTCATGCAAATAGAATTTACATGTTCGGATTTACGATGGTAGTTTTACCTTCGTGAATATGATTCGTGTGAATTGATTTCGATTTGATTATTTTGAATGTTGGGGATTTTAATGAGATTTCCATTGGTTTAATGTTGTGGAACCCGTGTTGAACCCTTCCGTTCGTCGTCATCTTCATTTTCGATAGCATCGAGGGTTTCGAAGCTTTCCGGTCAAGCCGTGTGTGACAGAGTACTTGCATGCCGATTTCGAGGCAAGTACCTTGTTCATACAATTCATGTTTTGTGGATATGATGATCGGTGATCGTCTAAATGTGTTTTTTTGGTTGTTTGAAATGAACTTTCAAAAGATTCGGTTTAGCCTCGTTAAGGGCTCTCTTTCAAAACCGTGTGTGTTTTGTGAATGTTGTAGTTGCGAATGGTTATATGAATCCTATGGATATGTTCGATGTTGGTATTGTGATTTGATGATATATCTATATACATATATTCCTTCATTTCGGTGCGTTGTTGTTTGACGTTTGCGTCGTGCTAAGTGTTTGTTGCCTCTGGGTGAATTGTTTGGATATCCTTGGAGTACTATGTTATGTGTGTATGTGTTTTGGCTTTTAACCACTACGGGTTAGATCCAATGGGGTCTCAGTAGGGGTCCACAGAGACGTGGATCGATGGTTAATTGCGATGTGTATGTGTTCTGGCTTTTAACCACTACGGGTTATATTCGACGGGGTCTCGGTAGGGGTCCACAGAGACGTGGATCGACGGTTAATTGCGATGTGTATGTGTTCTGGCTTTTAACCACTACATGTTAGATCTGACGGGGTCTCGGTAGGGGTCCACAGAGATGTGGATCGACGGTTAATTGCGATGTGTATGTGTTCTGGCTTTTAACCACTACGGGTTAGATCTGACGGGGTCTCGATAGGGGTCCACAGAGACGTGGATAGACGGTTAATTGCGATGTGTATGTGTCTTGGGTGATTATATTATGTTGATTTTATGTCCGTCAAGGACACGTGACGTGGGTTTTGACCATGTGAATTGTTGTTGTTTTATTTTTGGAAACAAAACCTTTGGGCTGTGACCCCTGTTGATTTTGGCAAGAGAAGGATTCGATAATCCTGAATTGTTTTCTATTAAAACTCCTGATGGTATATTTAACCATTTTGTAGATTGTTTCTCTTGAATTGTGATCTTTCGGTTTTGGAATGTTTTACCCAAACTCTTGCTTCGGGAAGTATTTTTTGTTGTGTTTGAATCTTTGAGGATTCCTGATCATTATTATTCTTGGAATATGATTTGTATGACTCGTATTTGCACTTTGTACTTGCACTAGCAAAATAGTGGAATTTTACTAACCCCCGAGTAATCGGGGGGGGGGGGTGGATGTCTGTATTTGCATTCAGGTTTCAGGGAGCCTGGAACAAGGTCGGCATGAAGGATAAAGAAAGGTGATCGATACTAATCATATGTGGAACCGTACGTTGTGTATTGGTTCAGTTGTACTTTATTTCCGCTGCAGTATTTGTTTCCCATTGTACGGGAATGTGTTGTATTCGAACCCTGCGTGGGCATGTATTGAGATTGAGTTGTACGTATATATTGAAAGACCAAATCGGTCTACTGAATCATTTTAGCCTTAAAAGCATTGTTGAGATGTTCGATGTCGTTACCAGCCTGGTAGATCCTTGAGGAAAGGTTCTACGACGTGTAATGTCCATGAGCGGATTAGGGGTGTTACACCGATTACTAGGGGGTTAGCAAAATCCCACTATTTTGCTACTGCAAGTACATAATCATATGAAATGTAACAAACAAATAGAAATCCTGAATCCGGTACGACAATTAACTACCAAAGCCTTCCCGAGAGGTTTTATTAATTAGAAAGCAATCAATGAAGTGTTTGAAAACAAATTCCTCATCTCGGGGATTTTAAAAGTAGAAACCTTGTTGGACCTCAAGTCCTTAGTTGAAAATAACCATTTCAAGACAAATGGGTATCGGCCCAAAATCCTTTTCGTAAAACGATCTTTATAAAACCGTGGGGATCGCATCGCAAATATCATCAAACCATAGTACCAGAGGACAATAGCAAGGTCCGTTTTCCAATATCAAAACCCCAAAATTAAAGGACTAAAACACATACGACAAAATACTCTAGTGCCATCCTAGCCAAGTAGGCCAAATGAACAACTTACCTCATATACACTTAGTCAATGCATGCAATCATGAAAACATAGTTCAAAAGCACTCATTTCCGGAAATGCCATAATCAAATCACATTTGTAAAATGCACCACAATTAACCGTCGATCCACATCTCTGTGGACCCCTACCGAGACCCCGTCGGATCTAACCCGTAGTGGTTAAAAGCAAGATCACCATTCCACATCTCTGTGGACCCCTACCGAGATCCCATCGGATCTAACCCATAGTGAGCATACACACACTTCACTCATGCAATACTAATATGCTAAGAATGTAAGTTCATTAAGAATACTTACTAGAGATGGCCATTTACCCGACACTGTTATCATACTCATCACAACACAACAACACAATTAACACGGAATACACAATTCCATAACTTTAAACAAGTAGGGGTATCATTAAAGCCCTCAACGTTCGAAGTAATCAAATCATAATCAACTCACACGAATCATATTCACGAGAGTAAACCAACCATTGTAAATCCAACATGTAAACTCTATTTGCAGGACACAAATCGTATAAAAAAAATACTTGCCTCGATAATTGATGCCGAAAGCTCCGACGAACACGGCTCACCCGATCGATCGATTGAAATCCCAACCTTTATTATAAATATATAATAGACAATTTAATATAAATCGCATATTTGCAACGTTTCTCATCGTTAAGGTGCTTGAAGTCGAACATACGTTCAATCTTCCTTTCCCACTCCAAGTAGACTTCGGGATTGGTACCTCCGACAAATTCCGGAAGTTCATTAACTTTAAATTCATCCACATGACGCGGTGAATGTGCATCATATCCTCCTCTTCTTGCTTGAAAATGTGGTTCTTGCATGTTGTGTAGTGCCTCACGTAGTTT
The DNA here is from genome assembly GCA_033398695.1 of Orobanche coerulescens. Classification (NCBI taxonomy): domain Eukaryota; kingdom Viridiplantae; phylum Streptophyta; class Magnoliopsida; order Lamiales; family Orobanchaceae; genus Orobanche; species Orobanche coerulescens. The sequence continues at coordinate 107,290,296 of CM065804.1, forward strand.
CTCCATGAAGTCGTCGGAAAAATCCATGAGAGATAGTTTAGTCCAGAAAATCGCCAAGAGAATTTCGACAAGGAAATAACCTTGGCTCCGATACCACTAATGATACGAATTAACATATGATATGTACGTAAATTCGCTGGAAAATGCAGCGGTTATATTTGTCCATTTATCAAAAACCGTCGTAAAACTCATTTGAAATCGCAAGGCCAAACAGCCGATACTCAAAAGTTTAGTAAACGATTTCCAAAGTAACCTCAGTTACCAAAAGAGCATTTCAAAATACTCACGCAGCGGAAAAAGACCAACCATAAAGATACTCTAGCAGCGGAATACAAGAACCAATCAAGAAACTCAATGCACACAACATGTCCTAGCCAGTATCCTCCGGGAAGCTCATCTCTTCACGACTGCTACAAGCTCGATACTCCGAGAACCTAAAAGAAATCCCACGACGGGGTCAGCCATAATCTCCAACAATGATAACCGTCACATCACATTAATAATAACATACCAATGAGAATACAGCATAAGAATACGACCAACGAAATCTTGCCGCCATAACTTTACTTACTCAAGTAATTCTCATCAGAATACCTATTATCACATTTCACATCCTGTACTCGATTAACCAATAAACTCGAACATAATATCTGTATTGTACCTCAAACAATACTCAAGATCCTCAAACTATCATAACCAACTCACGATACGGAAATCTACCATTTCTGACCAATAAATTTCAAGGTAATTAGTCGGCTAATATATTATCTCAGTTGCGCCCCTTAATTAATTGATCGAATCAAGTGACCAACGATAATCAACCCGGACCCGTATCTCAGTTATCGCTCCAAAATAAACTCCAAACTCGGACTCATTCCATGGGTCTAATTACACCAATCCAAGTTTACCAAAACTTTCATCTAAATTTATGTTTTTTTTTCCGTCCAAATTCTAATACTAACACATACACACAACCATGATTACACACACACACACACACACACATATATATATATATATATATATATATATATATATATATATATATATATACACACACGAAACACACACACTGTGCACACCTGCACACACTCACGGCACAAACTCACACACACATAAACATGCACACACACTTTTATATATATATATATATATATATATATATATATATATATATATAGTACACACAGCACATACTATACACACACCACACACCTGCATACAAACACACACACACGGAAACACATACACACACAGACGTAGCCCGGCCAGAAAACCAACCCCGTCGTCGCCTCCCTACATCACCGGAACATGGATCGCCAATAATCCAACTCGCCGGAACTCGTACAGTTCCAACTCATTCCCGGCCATGACCAGACCTCGCCTAACTCCAGCCCTCGTCTGCAACCCTTCACCGGAAGTCTCGTTGTACCGTCGTCACCCTGCCATTCCGGTCTAAAGCCGTCCGGCCGGCGGAAAGCTCAACTCAGGTTGTTGACTTTTGTCAAAAGCATCTCCGGTAGATCTAAATCTATCTCACCGGAACACCACAAATTGGCCAACATCTGATATGAAAGTCGATTCCATCACCGGAGACTATTAAGAAATCGGCCGCCTATTCTTCATCCACCTCGTAGGAAAATCAAGGCTCGAACAACCCAATCTAAATCCAGTGATCAACGGCCTGACCTCGTCTAACTCTGCCTGCGACCGTCCGACCTTGAAATCGAGCCTCCGGAACACGATTTCGGGGTAAGGAACCCAGTTCGTTTCCGACCCCATCCGGACCTCCTTTAACTCCGACCCAAGACTCAGAATCCGGCCTCTTTCGAGCTCTGCCGCCATCGGGATCCCTGTAATGCCCCGATCTTTTATATGCATGAATTATTATGACCTCAAGTACGACAATATGGTTTTGCATTCACAAATAATTAAATTCTGACTAATGGAGTAAGTTTAGAACTATTTACACATTTTTAATTTAGAAATCGGATGTTCGATTATTTGGTTGGGTTTACCTTCCGAATTTGATTTTTATGTTTCGATAGACAGAATCGTGATTCCGTCGACTTCTATATACACCACTTTTATGTTATGAGTACGATTTTCAAAAGTTTACTTTTTGAATTTTCGGGTATATTTTATGTCGAGTCGTTTTCTCGGATAATTCGTGTTCCGTAAATCGCGAAACTTTTATCCGACTTTAAGCTGTAAGTGCGACAGTATAATTTAAGTATATGACATATGTTCAATACTCGAGTAATTTTATATGCGGAGGAGCGAAACGTAAAATATTATTCGATCACTTTATTAAAGGCTAGGGTTAACCTAGTATAAAAGGGACACTAACCCACCTCCCTTTCACTTCATATTCCTCCTCTTCATTTTATCACCTTGGCCGTCGCCACCCTCTTGAAAATGAAGAACACCATTGTTCTTCATTAAGAACTCAAGTTACAAGCTTATTTTGTGTGCCAAACTTGAATCCAAGTTCATATTCAAGTTGGTTACCTCATTCTTTTCATTTATACCCAAGTAGAAATAGGTTTTGGCCCATTTTAAAATTTGAAAAATATATGAAGAGCTTAGGTTTAATGTTATAATGTTTTGTATGTTGTTTTTAAGTTGATTTTAAGGTTCTTGAAAGTGTTTAGAACAAGTTGTAATCATGTCTTGATTTTTACACTTTGGCCGAAAATTTTAGGTTTTATAACCTAATCATGTGTTGTTTTTCTTATGATTTTCTTACACAATATGTTGCAATATGATGATATGATGCTATGTTGAATTTATAGGATTTTTATAAAATATTTGGTGTTTTGAAAGTAAGGAAGAATCATGCTTAGTTCTTGATATGTTGTTGTATGTTCAAAAGTGACTTGATAATTGTGATGATGTATGAAAGAAGTACATGATATGTTTTTGTTAGATTTTTATATAATTTTTTTGAAAATTTATTGAAAACAAGAGCATGAAGTTAGATTTATGAAGTTGGAAGATTTGTTGGTAATATTTGATGTAGTTAAGGAGCATGTTATGTATTGAGGATTAAAAGTAATATTTAGGTCATTTGTATGTTAGGACCAAGACCTTGATTATCCACATGAGTGTATGTTAAGTGTGTTGTTTGATGTTGGAAACAATTGATGATTGATGATACTTGATGCAAATGATGTTTGAAGGTTCAATGTTGGAAAAATAAGAATGAGTAAGTAGTCATGTTTTCAAAAGAAAAGATTATGAAATGGAGTTCGTAATGTCGAGAAGCATGCTTGTATATCGACTCCTATATGTGTTATAAGTATGATATGCATGATTAGAGTTTACATGTTTAGGGTTTTCGTTGCTAGAAACTAGCTCTAGGCTAATATGATGTTTTTCCCATTTTCGTCGGATATTGGCAGTTTCATTACACTTCACGGAAACGGCCATAACTTTCTCCACGTTTAATATTTCTAAGATCCGTAAAATGGACATGAAACTAGACTTCAGTGGATTTCCAGTGGTATAAGATTCACTATATAGTTCTTATTATGCATTAGTATAATGCTAATTCTTTTAGCCTTGATGCACATTATGTTATGATTATGTTAAATATTTAATGTTGGTTTTCGAACCAAAGAATGTATAATGGAATCGAGTATCGGTTACCGTTGTTAGTATCTTTATATGTTATATGGTCAGTTAGGTTCTCTAAGAGAATCATAGCTTTTATTATTAAACTTAAGTCGAATGTAAAACTCTAAAGTCCAAACATGTAGATCGAGTCCGTTGTCCGTTAGACTTCGTTAAGTTCGATCGACCGCTAAACTTAGTTATTTTCGATGAAAGGTGGAGCAGCAGACTGAAGCGTAAGGAAGAGCCGAGAATCATTTTGCTTGCATTTATTACTTGTCCAGTTGGGCTTTCTATACGAAAATGATTTGAGCTTTGCTCAATTTTGATGAAATGTTTTACAAGCAAATTATGATTTCAAATGTTTATGATGCATAAAAACTTTTATGTGGATTCTTATGAACCTATCACTTTTGGCTTGCCAACCTATGAAATGATCGGATCCTGAGATAGACAAAGGTTGCTGGCCAGGGTTAGTGTACACAGTACTTGGGATTCTGAGATCTCTTCGGAGTGGCCGATCTCGGGGAGTAACGTTCGCGGGAGGTGGCCATCTTCCCCAGCGTAAATTATGGATATGGTGAATTTGGTGATATATGCTATGAAATGAAATGCTTTAGTAAACATGAGCTCTTTACTAAAACCCCCGTGTGTTACTGCTTATATGCATGATGACAAATACGAAAGCATGTTTTATGTTTTGGTAATATGTTCACGTAATACGTTGTACTCAGCCCTGTATATGTTTTAAAAATATGCAGGTTGAGCAAGGGATGTGACGAAGGGTGTTGAGTGGAAGTCTTTTGTTTACGATCAATGTTAAGCCCCGGTTACATATCTTCATATATGTAACCAATCATGTTTTTCCGCTGCAAACACTCTTTATGATTTTACTTTCTAAGTTATGTTGATTCTAATATGCTATGAGGCCTTTTTCTAAACTTCAAGGCTAATATTATAACTATGTATCCTACTTCGGATTCTAAGTCATTCCCCCGGGATTGACTCCCCTTCATGATGCCATGATAGGTTGTGCATGGAAATTCACCCATATTTCTTATGAAACATATGTCTCCCCCTTTCTTCCCCGTTTCTTAATTCCTACCCCGAGTCATGCCCTGGCTGAGCCGTTCTTAGGGATAAAGGGCCGTGACAGAATGGTATCAGAGAGGTTCGTTCGCTCTGAGTCTATGTTCTTTCAAGCAAAGTTTAGTTCGATTCTCTAAACTGATTTAAGAACCAATTGTCAACTCAACACCCCTTCACGTCATGCTCAACTGAAGAGTAAGGTAAAAGATTTACTAGTCTTTATGATTCAAACTTCTTTTGCCATGAAAATGTATATCTTTACGAGCTTTTATTAAATATTAATTATGAACATATATGGAATGCTTTATGTATGACGAAGCATGTACTATATGCATTTTTATTTTACGATATACGCATGAATTGCTGCTGACGAAGAAATATGAAAGACGAGAACCTAGAAACTTCCTTAGTGTCTTCTATTTCGCGAACGAGAACTTATGCGCCTTAAGTATTCCAGCATATGTATGAATATTAAGGACGAACAATGACGATGTAATCACGAGGATCGACGATGCAGTGACATCTCCAATGAGTATCACTTACGTATGAGTTATACGAGTATGGTTATTTATATCGGGATGTCCATTTATGGCGGAACCTGAATAACTTTCATATCATACCCTGTCAAGGAGTATATTATTATTTTTATGTTAGGTGTTTCTCGGGGTCCAGAGTTCGAGTTGAGAACTTGGGATGAGATTTATATCCTTCTTCTGAGAACCATTTAGTACAGTTATTCTATTATGTCGAGACGTTGATGTATTATACGTATACCTTCTTCATAGGATGGCGACCACGAAGACGACGCCGCGTAAGTCAACGAGGAGAAGGCGTACACTGTGCGACCTTGTGGTGACTTTCCGCAACACGTATAGATGCACAGGTGCCACCGTGGGCCAGTGCGTGGCAGACCTAGAGGCGACATGGCGCTTAGCTGCTCCTCATGGTGTCTCAGACTACGAGGGCATCCATCGCCTTATCGACCTCCTTCCGATCGAGTGGAGGGAGTGGGCTGCTGCAGTCTCATGGTACTATATCTTTTTGCGTGATCCCACTTTAGTAACATCCGGAGATTTCATGGCCTTTGATATCCGCATCACCACTCAGTACCTCCAGCACCGTGCACCTCCCCCTGGAGCTTGTGTGTACCAACCTTATGCTAGGGGAGCTTTGCCGGAGAGGCTAGCTACACCTCTACCAAGCCAGGTGTTTCTTGTTGCACCGCCTCATGCTCAGTATGGGTTAGACATGGAGGCAGGGACATCAACACCTCGCCGCAGGAACATAAGGACCGAGCCTTTTATTCTCAGGAGGACGTCTCCTCCATTTCGACCTATGCCAGTCATCGACCCAGCCCATCCACGACCGTCGCAGATGATGCTCATATATTTCTCCCAAAAAAGCGTAGTCACTGAAGACCCTGTTGCAGTCTCTCCAACTTTAGACGAGGACTCAGAAGAAGATCCGGAGGAGGATCCGGAGGAGTTCTCCGAGGAGGATAGCTCGACCGCCGAGTCAAGGGTGACTTGAGATAGCTCAGGATGGTGCTAGCCATTTATTTTGTATTTTGTATGCGGAACATCACTACTTTTGCTTATATGTGTCGTTTTGATGTATAGCACTTTCTTATTTTATAGACGACAATGTTATTTGTTAGAGCATCCCGTATTTTGGTATATTATGTGTAGGCATGTAGCCTAGATCAGCTTATATTAATAGTCAGTAAGACCTCGTTGAAGGCAATTGTACTATTATAATGCATATGATATAATGATATATATTTTGACCCTTCATGGGCATTTCTTCTCATGAGTATGATGTTGTTATTTCTGATCTCTTTCTCGACCTTTCCACGAGAGTTATCAATGAGTATGTGTTGATGCGTTATGATTATGTAGTCGCGAACTCCTTTCTATGATCTAGTATAACGATAATTACGGACCATTGAGAATGAACTAATGATGATTATGTGCACCACAGAATGCTACCCAGAAGGGAAAGAATGAGAGGAGGACATGAACGCGCCCCTACACCACCTCCTCCTCCACCCCAATGGGCTATTGAAGAGCTTTTCCTCAAGCAGAATCCCCATACTTTCAATGGGTCAGGAAACCCGAGCGATGCTGAGCTTTGGGTTAGAGCTATGGAACGAATTTTTGACTTCCTAAGGTGTACCAACCAAGAGCGTCATTCTTGTGTGCTCTTCCAACACATTGGATCTGCAGACTTTTGGTGGGAAGCGCGTAGGAAGATCCTGACGGCTGAGCAACTAGAAAACTACTCTTGGGAGGAATTCAAGGAGTCACTGTATGACAAGTATGTTCCAAAAACCTTCAAGGTCAAGAAAGAAGCTGTGTTCTATAATCTGAGGCAATAAAGGATGTCAGTGACCGAGTATGATAGAATGTTTTGTGAGTTATCAAGGTATGCTCCATACCAAGTTGATACGGATGAGAAGATGGCAGGAAAATTTAGATCACGAATGAGAGATGAGATAGGCATGTCCCTAGCTAGCCATGGAAGGCTAAGCTACATTGAATCGCTGAACATAGCTCTGGATATTGAGGCAGCAATGCCAGAAGACAAGCGAGCGCCCACAGTTACACCACCACCCACTCAGACAAATTCCCACGAGTATAAAGGGAAGCGTAAGTGGGAAGGACGAAACAATGGTGGCAATGGGAACAACTACGCTAACAAGAAGCCGTGGCAGGGAAATATACCTCATGGACAGCCTCAGGCTCAGAGAGGCAACAATCAGGGACGGCAGATGGTTCCTGCTCAGAGAGGCAATAATCAGGGGTGAGTTGCAAACCCCGTATGTCCCAAGTGTAACAAGCAGCATAATGGTGCCTGTCTGTTGGGCACTGGAAGTGGTTACACATGTGGTCAGAAAGTCCATATTATGAGGAATTGTCCTAAGCAGCAGGAAGGAGAGAGACCAAACCACCAGGGTCAACCCCAGCCACTAAGAGCAATACAAGGACAACCGCAACTGCCGCCACCACCTAAGTAGCAGAATCAAAATGCTAGGTCGTATGCCATCAATCAGAAGCAACCCGAGAAGGATAAGGGTAACTTGGCAGGTATGGGAAAACTTCTTAACCTACGTGTAATTATTTTGTTTGATACTGGAGCATCGCATTCATTTATTGCTAGAGCATGTGTAGATAATCTTAGTATTATACTGGAATGAGCTAGTCATGTCATGAGAGTATCTGCACCACCAGGAGGAATTTCAACTACCATGCATGTTTGTTCTAATCTGGAATTAGAACTAGGGAATCTTAAAGTGGTAACTAATAATCCGAATGTTATGATGATGTGGGATGTTGATGTAATCCTAGGAATGGATTAGTTAGCCGAAAATTATGCCACAATTCTTTGTTATGAGAGGAAAATTTCCTTCAGACCACCGGGAAAGGAGCCCACAGACTTTCACGGCATAAGAATGGGTAGAGGATCACCCGTTATCTCTGCTCTCCAAGCCAAGAAGATGATGAGAAAGAAGGATTGTCAGGCTTTCCTTGTTTACCTTAATGGAGAAGCTGGAGAAGAGCAGGCGATAGGTTATGTGCCAATTGTGCGAGAATTTGAGGATGTATTCCCAGAAGTGTTATCGGGTTTACCACCAGATCGACAAGTGGATTTCAACATCGACCTGGAGCTAGGGTCAGCCTCAGTGTCGAAAGCACCATATAGGATGGCACCGAAGGAACTGTAAGAACTCAAGATCCAACTGCAAGAGCTATTGGATTTAGGTTTCATTAGACTGAGTGTTTCTCCATGGGGAGCACCTATCCTTTTTGTGATAAAGAAGGATGGCACACTGAGAATATGTATAGATTACAGGGAGCTGAACAAGCTCACACTCAAGAACAAGTATCCTCTGCCAAGGATAGATGACTTGTTTGACCAACTCAAGGGAACAACTGTGTTTTCTAAGATAGACCTTAGGTCTGGGTATCATCAGTTGAAGATTCGACCAGAGGATATACCCAAGACAGCTTTCCGAACAAGATATGGACACTATGAGTTTATAGTCATGCCATTTGGATTAAATAATGCCCCCGCAGTATTCATGGATCTTATGAACAGAGTTTTCCATCCGTACTTGGATAAGTTTTTATTGATGTTCATAGACGATATTCTCATCTACTCTAGAAATGAGAAGGAGCATGAAGAACATCTCAGGATAGTGTTGGAAACACTAAGAACGGAGAAACTCTTTGCTAAATTCAGTAAGTGCGTGTTTTGGTTGAAAGAAGTGATGTTTCTTGGGCACATTGTGTCAGCAGATTGTATTAAGGTGGACCCAGCTAAAGTGGAAGCAATACGTGATTGGAAGTCACCAACCAAACCTAATGAGATTAGGAGTTTCTTGGGTGAATTAAGTATTTATGGACGGATGAATGTGATGAGAGTTTTCAGGAACTCAAGAGGAGATTGACTAATGCGCCAGTTTTAGCAGTACCAGAAGCGAACAAGAAGTATGTGGTTTACACGGATGCTTTTAAAAATGGGCTAGGTTGTGTATTGATGCAAGATGGAAAAGTGATAGCTTACGCATCAAGACAACTTAGGCCGCATGAGGTGAATTATCCCACGCATGATTTGGAACTAGCTGCAGTTATGCACTCATTAAAGATATGGAGGCATCACCTTTATGGGGTAAGATGCAAAATTTTCACTGATCACAAGAGTTTAAAGTACTTTTTCGAGCAGAAGGACTTGAACATCAGAGAGAAGATGGCTCGAATTGGTAAAGGATTATGATTGTGGTATTAACTATCACCACGGCAAGGCTAATGTGGTAGCGGATGCCTTGAGTCGTAAGACTCAATTGCAGTTGGGATACCTACTTACCACAAAAGGGGATCTAATCTAAGATTTTGAAGGAATGAGTTTAGAGGTGGTTCGTCCACCAGAAACGATAATGGGTCGTGTCGCGACGTTAGTGACGACACCAGATCTGAGAGGACGGATAGTGAATGCGCAGAGGAGAGATGAAGCATTCGAGAAACTACGTATGAGAATTAGATCCGATAACCCAAGAAGTTACCGCGAAGCGGCTGATAACGCAATTATGTTCGAAGAGAGAATATGTGTTCCACATGATGAGGAATTAAGGAATGAGATTATGAGTGAGGCTCATGATACTCCCTATACCGCTCACCCTGGAAGTACCAAGATGTACCAAGACTTGAAGAGAAATTTCTGGTGGGACGGTATGAAACGGGATGTAGCTTCATTTGTCGAGCGGTATTTGGCTTGTCAGCAAATGAAAGCACTACACCAACGACCGTATGGAAAGTTACATCCATTGACCATTCCAGAATAGAAGTGGGAAGGAATAGCTATGGATTTTGTGACTAGTTTGCCGAGGACCAAACGAGGAAATACTCCTATATGGGTTATGTAACACCCCAAACTAGGCGGATATTAAGTGATATATTTGTAGTACCGAACCACAGTATATCATTAATTACTCCGATGAGGAGTTTCAGGTACAACACACCCAAGATAAAACAGAATACATGTATATTTTATATGAAGATAAAATATACAACACCAATTAAAATGAGTATCTAAATGGAAGTCTGCAGCAGAATACAAATGAAGAAATCATGAAGACTGAAAGGACTGGGGCCCCCTACTAGTATCACTGGGACTCCTCGCCGTCAACGTTCTCTTCCCGTGCCTTAGCCTTGCCATGACCTGAAAACAACATCCCCCAACGGGGTGAGTTACACATAACAACCATCCTCAAGAGTTGAATAAATACAATCATGATATATCTTAATTATGAAATGACGCTGAAGATAGGCATCAGAGTACGCCCGTAATGGTATGTGCAAGTGCACAAGATGAGTGTCCGGACACACCCATCCTTGTACCTAATTAGTCTCACAGAGGTACGTTACCGTGTGCACAGTCCAATGTGTCGGTGAACCCAACACATGACCATCACGTGCTCGACTAAAAATTCCACACATCCCCACCCAGACACGCAATATGAACCCAGAAGGTCATATGGACAAGAAATGACCATGAAGAATAATAATGAATCACAATCCGACAAAGTCAAGAATGACTCACCGAGATGAAATGATAGTGAAATGAATGATAGCTCAATGAAATGATTGGAACCGTCGTTCCTTGTGAATGAAGTGATTAATTGACGATTACAAGTCTCAATACGGTTAATACATTATGAATGAATTATGATTATGAATGAACAACAACGAAAGGAATGAATATCCTTTTAACCGAGTAAGAATTAACTTACACAACCGGTGAAGAATGTCCTTCCTCGAACAAACGTCCTACAATGAGATGTCGGTCACTCGAACAACCTTGAATGACATGATTACCAACAAACACTCCATATACGAATCAAACACGATTATAACCAACTTAAACGTCGATACAACAATATCCAAACTCAATGAGGCATTCTAACGAATACGTTGCAACATACATCCTTTGATAATATCCAAACCCGAATATATCGAAACCAAACTGCAAAATGAGTAGTTCAAACCAACAAAACACCTTCAATGATATCAATAATCCCTTACGAATCCACAACTCTAGTTAACGACAACATCTAATCGAAAACCCCAAAAAATATCAAAGTCAACCCTAAAGTGTTCTTGAATCAAACCCCAACAATTCATGAATTCCGAAATATATGCCACTAAATCCGTAGGAATACATTTATCCAAGGTAGATAATCCATATCTAACATATTCCAAAAACAATCCAAGCTTACGCGAAGAAATCGGAAGGAAAAATGCCCAAAATCCGAAATTCTAGATCCAAGAGATTATTATCTTGATTTGAAGTGATGGAGATGATGAAATGATGATTAATCCGAATGATAAGCTTGAAGATAATGATTTATGGATTCAGCTCGAAGAAAACTCTCCAAATCGCCCGAAATCGCCCAATACCGCCGAAGGAATGAAGTGAGATGAAGAAATGACGAAATGGACTGCACTGCCCAATATATATTGTCCTCAAATTAGCGTGCGCTAACGGGTGTACTGGGTAGTCGAGTACCCTCTGTTCACAATGGTTGCGTGCGCTACGTACCTTTTGTAGCGTGCGCTACAACCATATACTTAGCGTGCGTTAACTCAAAATGTTAGCGTGCGCTAACAAATTATATGATGCCCAGTACTGGAGTCCAGAACCTCCTGTTCTCTGATCTGATCGGGATAGCGCGTGCTACACACAAAAATTCAGCATGCGCTACTGACACCGATTAGCGTACGCTAATATCTACTCGTAGCGTACGCTATGAATTATCCCAATTCAGTCCAGTAGCCACTAGACTCTGCCTGATCCGACCTTAGCGTGCGCTACACCAACTGCATAGCGTGCGCTACTCCGACCTACTAGCGCGTGCTACTTACCATTCGTAGCATGCGCTACTTACATCCCAACTGCAGTCCAGTGCCTTCTGGACTGCCTGCTTGAACTACACTAGCGTGGGCTAGTGTTGAGAGGTAGCATGCGCTGCCCGAACTTAATTAGCGCGCTAAAGAGAGTACATAGCATGCGCTACTCCTCACACACAGCCCACTATGAAGATGATAATGATGATAAACACGGTACGATTACTCTGAACGGTGAATACAATGATTGAATATGAGTGACAAATGATCATTAATGAGTAAAAATTACTGAGTGACAATTACTGAACGATAAATACTGAATGATAATGACTGAATTACAACCGGGTATTACATACATCCCCCCTTAAAAGAGTTTCGACCCCAAAACTAAGGGTCAAACAACTCGGGATAACTCTCCCGCATACTATCCTCGGTTTCCCAAGTAGGCTCTTGGACTCCGTGTCTAGACCACTGAATTTTAACCAAAGGAATCGTCTTGTTCCTCAACTGTTTGATTCGCCGCTCTAAGACTCGTATAGGACGCTCCTCATATGAATGATCATCAGCGATCTCGATTTCGTCGAAATAAAGTATGTGACTCGGGTCGGAAACATACTTCCATAACTGAGAGACGTGAAACACATTATCAATTCGTCTCAACGCCGGAGGTAAGGCCACTCGATAAGCTAACTCACCTACTCGATCCAAAATCTCAAACGGTCTAATGAATCTCGGACTCAACTTTCCTCTCTTCCCAAAACGGAATATACCTCGACTCGGGGATACCTTGACCAAAACATGGTCACCTGTCTCAAACTCTAATGGCCGATGACAGTTATCTGCATAAGATTTCTGTCGACTTTGAGCGGTCAACAAACGACTCTTGATCAAAACTACATTCTCACGGGCGGCTATAAGCATATCGGGCTCGGTGCTGATTGATTCTGATAAGTCATCCCAACACAAAGGAGATCGACAACGACGACCATACAAGGCCTCGTAAGGTGCCATCTTAATCGAAGCATGCCAACTATTATTGTACGTGAGCTCGATCAATGGTACTTGGGCTTCCCAATTATCTTTCCAATCGAGAACACATGCCCTCAACATGTCCTCTAAAGTCTGAATAGTCCTCTCTAATTATCCGTCGGACTGAGGATGAAAAGCTGTACTGAGATTAAGCTGAGTTCCCATAGCACGATGAACTGATTTCCAAAAATAAGACACGAATCGTCCGTCACGATCGGAAACGATACTTTTAGGAGTACCGTACAGTCTCACTATCTCTTTAATGAACAACTGGGCAAGTCTCTCGGGACCCCACATATCCTTAATCTCAAGGAAATGAGCTGACTTTGTCAGACGATCCACAATTACCCAAATTGTATTCATGCCACGACGACTCGTCGGCAAACTCGTGATGAAGTCCATTGAAATATCTTCCCACTTCCACTCTGGAATAGGGAGAGGTTTCAGCATACCCGCCGGTCGCTGATGTTCTATTTTGACTTGCTGACAGGTTAAGCATCTCGAAACAAATTCCGCGACTTCTCGCTTCATATTACTCCACCAGTAATTTTGTTTCAAGTCTTTGTACATATTGCTAGACCCCGGATGAACGGAATAAGGGGTAGCATGAGCTTCTCTCAAAATCGAGTTTTTCAACTTGTCATTCGCCGGTACGCACAACCGATTCTTAAATCGCAAAAGTCCATCCTCGTGGACCACAAATCTAGGGGCTTTCCCCTCAGCCACATCATCTCGAATGCGTAACAAAAATGGGTCCGAACCTTGATTCTCCCTGATCGCCTCCTCAAGTGGCGATGAAATCTCTAACGTACAAAGTTGGCCTTGTACTCGCTGTAACCAGACCTCAATCTCGAGTCTCAGAAATTCCTGCTGAAGTTCCTTCTGAACTGTTAATCGAGCAAGCATATGCTCCTGAATGGACTTACGACTCAAGGCATCGGCGACAACGTTCGTCTTGCCCGGGTGGTAAAGTATCTCAATATCATAATCTTTGATTAGTTCCAACCACCGTCTCTGTCGCATATTTAACTCCTTCTGAGTAAATATATACTTTAAACTCTTATGATCGGTGAATATCTGACAGGTGACGCCATAAAGATAATGACGCCAAATCTTCAATGAGAATACCACGGCTGCTAGCTCCAAGTCGTGGGTCGGATAATTAACCTAGTAAGGTCTCAATTACCGTGAAGTATAAGCAATAACTTTCCCGTTCTGCATTAGTACACATCCGAGACCCTGTTCGGATGTATCACTATAAACCACAAATCCTTCCATCCCTTGCGGTAAAGAAAGGACAGGTGCTGAAATTAACCGGCTCTTGAGTTCCTCAAAACTCTATTGACAAGCGTCGGACCATGTGTATTTCTTATCTTTCCATAAAAGGTTCGTCATGGGTTGAGCGATTTTAGAAATCCTTCCACAAATCGCCGATAATAACCAGCTAATCTGAGGAAACTTCGGATTTCCTTAACATTCTTCGGAGGTTACCAATTTCGGATAGCCTCCGTCTTCTGAGGGTCGACACGAACTCCGTCTGATGAAATTACATGTCCGAGAAACGTCACTTCGGACATCCAGAACTCACATTTGGAAAACATTCCATAAAGTTGCTCTCGTCTCAACACGTCAAGCACCTGATGAAGGTGAAACTCGTGCTCCTCCCAGTCACGAGAATAAATCAAAATGTCATCAATGAAGACAACCACAAACTGATCCAAATACTCGATGAAAACCCGATTCATTAATTCCATGAATACCGCAGGTGCATTAGTTAACCCAAACGGCATTACCACAAACTCATAATGACCATAGCATGTTCGGAACGCCGTCCTTGCGATATCCGACTCTCGAATTCGCAACTGAAGATATCCAGATCTTAAGTCGATCTTGGAAAATACTGAAGCTCCCTGAAGTTGATCCAAAATATCATCGATACGGGGTAGAGGATATTTATTCTTGATCGTCACCCGATTCAATTCCCGGTAATCAATACACAAGCAGAACGAACCATCCTTCTTCTGACAAATAACACTGGTGCTCCCCACAGGGACGCACTCGGTCGAATATAACCCTTCTCAGTCAAATCCTCTAATTGATTCTTCAACTCTTGCATTTCGGTCGGGGCCATCCGGTACGGTGCCTTCGATATTGAGGACATATCGGGCTCCAACTCAATCGTGAATTCCACATCTCTCTTTGGAGGCAAACCAGGTAACTCGTCTGGAAATACATCGGCATATTCTCTCACTACCGGAATGTCCGTCAATATTACTGATGGTTTTTCGGTCTTGGTCATGTAGCACCAATAACCGACACACCCCTGATTGAGTAATCTCACTGCTTTCATCAAGTTGATAACTCTCCTGGAACATCTGAGATTACCTCCCTGAAATACACATTCGACCCCATCGTCTGAAATGATAGTGACCATACGCTTACGGACACTAATGACGGCATCGTGACGATCCATCCAATCAATACCCAGGATGACGTCGTCTCTCGGTAGATCTACCATGATTAGGTCTGCTAACCAATCACGGCTATGAAGCTGAATTAGACAATCCTTAATCTCACGATTCCCGATAATTCTTTTACCATCAGGTAGACCAATGACATAAAGCTCACAACTAGTAGCACTACCCAGACGTAGTCTACTCAAACATGACTCAGAAATGAATGAATGCGATGCACTAGTATCAAAAAAGGTACACACATGTTGAGATAGAATATCGAGTGTACCTGAGATCATCCGGGACTCTGGATCGTTGGTCTTCTTCATCTCATAAATTCGGGGATTGCCGGCCCCCGAACCGGATGCTTCCGTCTGATAGCTCTTGGCTCCACCTTTATTTGTTCCTGTCGTCTTGAACGACGCGGACTGAGTGGCCTAATTCTGCACCGCTGAATGTCTTGGGGCCTGAGATGACGCCGGAGTAGGTTTGGAGTCCCTTCGGCAAAACGGGCCTTATGCCCAGCGATCCCACAGTTATGGCACGTGACAGTCTGCCTCAGACACTTGGTGCTGAAATGACCCTGTTCTTCACAGTTGAAACAGGTAATGGCCGAACTGGCCGCTCGTGACTGAGATTCCGTAGGTCTAGGCGCCATAGGGGGTCACTCAGAAAAAGTAGAGCCTGCACGAGGTTTTTTGAAAGTGGCCTGACTGCCATTAGAATGATTACGATTCTTTGACTTCTTGCCAGCAGACGAAGGTTGTTGCTTAGCAATCTCCTTAGCAATAAGCTCATAAGTAAGAGCTTTCTCAATGAATTCGGCTAGAGTGGTGCAATTGTGATTAAGCAACTGCATCCGCATACGAGGCTTCAACATCTTACTGAAATATTTGATCTTGTCCGCCTCAGAGTGAATAATGGATGAGGCGAAAGGAAGTAGCTCCTAAAATTTCTCGGCGATGGCGAGAACATCATCGTCCGCTGAGAGGTTGGGAGTGAGTAATTCTGACAACTTGGCCTCCCTGAGTGGGGCCAGATAATACCTCTCCATCATGAGAGTCCTGAATTGATCCCAAGTACAAGATCCGTCGGTGGGCTTCAACGATAACCACCATGAATGTGCGCCCTTACCAAGATAGTAAGTCGCAACTGAAACTTTGTGCCCTTCGGGACGTTCCACCATAGCAAACAACTTCTCGAAATGCTCAAGCCAGTGAACAATATCCGCCGGCTCAGATGAGCCCTCAAAAGTAGGTGGGCTATGGCGAGAGATATCGCCAATGATACTGCTTACACCCCTCTCTTGCCCCTGAGGTGGCGGCGGAGGAACCTGTTGATTCTGAGTAGCTGAGTTCTGCATCGTCTCCATAAGGCGTGCCATTTGAGTCATCTGGGCCATCATGCCCTGCATAAAAGCTAGTGGATCAACCCGAACACCTTCTGATTAAGCTATGTCCCGGGTACGACTCCGTGACAGTGAGTGATCATTTCTGGGTGAATGAGTGGCAGCGTCGCTGCTCGATGAATTTGCATTATTCCTCGCATTTGCGCGTGTATTCACACGAGCTCTCGGGTTTCGGCACGCACCACGGCCTCTTCCCCCCGCGTCCTTTGCCAGCTCTTTCCATACTGAAGTGGAAAGCCATATGATAATTATATATCTCGCATGAATATCACATTATGATTACGTTATGAAATGATGAAAATGAACATACGCGCTCAAACACAATGATTACATGAAGGATCAACTGAAGTGACGTGATTATCTGATGAAATTCTTGAAATGATTATCTTGAACAAGTTAACAAGAATAATGATATGATCCTCAAGATCAACTGAATAATGAAATGAACTGAGTGATTAATGAATTAACATAATCGACTTGATCAAAAATGAAAATGATGAAAGAGGATTGTTGACTATTGAATGATGAATGAGTGACTCTTATTGCCAGAAATTATACCATGGCGTCAGAAATCTTACTGTTCTTTGGTCTGAGGGGCTCGGCTCTTGCACAGGTCACACATGATGCGAATGTCCAATTATACTAGTCTGATGAACGATGATTTCAAATGAGACATGACTCGGAAGGTAGTATTCAAAACCACGCTCCGATACCAACTCTGTAACACCCCAAAGTAGACGGATATTATAGTGCCGTGGACCCCCGACTGGGACCCACCAGGCGAATGAAAATTAATGAATTAAGTGATATAATTGTAGTACCGAACCACAGTATATCATTAATTACTCCGATGATGAGTTTCAGGTACAACACAACCAGGATAAAACAGAATACATGTATATTTTATATGAAGATAAAATATACAACACCAATTAAAATGAGTATCTAAATGGAAGTCTGCAGTGGAATACAAATGAAGAAAACATGAAGACTGAAAGGAATGGGCCCCCTACTAGTATCACTGGGACTCCTCGCCGTCAACATTCTCATCCCGTGCCTTAGCCTTGCCATGACCTGAAAACAACATTCCCCAACGGGGTCAGTTACACAGAACAACAATCCTCATGAGTTGAATAAACACAATCATGGTATATCTTAATTATGAAATGACGCTGAAGATAGGCATCATAGTACGCCCATAATGGTATGTGCAAGTGCACAAGACGAGTGTCCGGACACACCCGTCCTTGTACCTAATTAGTCTCATGGAGGTACGTTACCGTTTGCACAGTCCAATGTGTCGGTGAACCCAACACATGACCATCATGTGCCCGACTAAAAATTCCACACATCCCCACCCGGACACGCAATATGAACCCAGAAGGTCATATGGACAAGAAATGACCATGAAGAATAATAATGAATAACAATCCAACAAAGTCAAGAATGACTCACCGAGATGAAATGATAGTGAAATGAATGATAGCTCCATGAAATGATTGGAACCGCCGTTCCTCGTGAATGAAGTGATTACTTGACGATTACAAGTCTCAATACGGTTAATACATTATGAATGAATTATGATTATGAATGAACAACAACGAAAGGAATGAATATCCTTTTAACCGAGTAAGAATTAACTTACACAACCGGTGAAGAATGTCCTTACTCGAACAAACGTCCTACAATGAGATGTCGGTCGCTCGAACAACCTTGAATGACATGATTACCAACAAACACTCAATATACGAATCAAACATGATTATAACCAACTTAAATGTCGATACAACAATATCCAAACTCAATGAGGCGTTCTAACGAATACGTTGCAACATACATCCTTTAATAATATCCAAACCCGAATATATCGAAACCAAACTCCAAAATGAGTAGTTCAAACCAACAAAATACCTTCAATGATACCAATAATCCCTTAGGAATCCAAAACTTGAGTTAACGACAACATCTAATCGAAACCCCCCAAAAATATCAAAGTCAACCCCAAAGTGTTCTTGAATCAAACCCCAACAATTCATGAGTTCCGAAATATATGCCATTAAATCCGTAGGAATACATTTATCCAAGGTAGATAATCCATATCTAACATATTCTAACAACAATCCAAGCTTACACGAAGAGATCGGAAGGAAAAATGCCCAAAATCCGAAATTCTAGATCCAAGAGATTATTACCTTGATTTGATGTGATGGAGATGATGAAATGATGATTAGTCCGAATGATAAGCTTGAAGATGATGATTTATTCAGATCGAAGAAAACTCTCCAAATCGCCCGAAATCGCCCAAAACCGCCGAAGGAATGAAGTGAGATGAAGAAATGACGAAATAGACTGCACTGTCCAATATATACTGTCCTCAAATTAGTGTTCGCTAGATCCTGTGCGTAGCATGTGCTAACGGGTGTACTGGGTAGTCCAGTACCCTCTGTTCGCAATGGTAGCGTGCACTACGTACCTTTGGTAGCGTGCGCTACAACCATATACTTAGCGTGCGTTAACTCAAAATATTAGCGTGCGCTAACAAATTATCTGATGCCCAGTACTGGAGTCCAGAACCTCCTGTTCTCTGATCTGATTGGGATAGCGCGCGCTACACACAAAAATTCAGCGTGCGCCACTGACACCGATTAGCGTACGCTAATATTTACTCGTAGCGTACGCTATGTATTATTCCAATTCAGTCCAGTAGCCACTGGACTCTACCTGATCCGACCTTAGCGCGCGCTACACCGACTGCATAGCGTGCGCTACTCCGACCAACTAGCGCGCGCTACTTACCATTCGTAGCGTGTGCTACTAACAACCCAACTGCAGTCCAGTGCCTTCTGGAGTGCCTGCTTGAACTACACTAGCGTGTGCTAGTGTTGAGAGGTAGCGTGCGCTACCCGAACTCAATTAGCGCGGGCTAAAGAGAGTACGTAGCGTGCGCTACTCCTCACACACAGCCCACTATGAAGATGACAATGATGATAAACACGGTACGATTACTCTAAACGGTGAATACAATGATTGAATATGAGTGACAAATGATCATTAATGAGTAAAAAATACTGAGTGACAATTACTGAACGATAAATACTGAATGATAATGACTGAATTACGACCGGGTATTACAGGTTATAGTAGACAGACTCACAAAATCAGCTCACTTTTTGCCTATCCCAATCACTTACGGATCTGAGAAGTTTGCACAGTTATATGTCCGTGAAATTGTATGTTTGCACGGAGTGCCGATATCAATCACGTCAGATCGAGATCTAAAATTTACCTCTAGATTTTGGACGAGTCTATAGAAGGAATTGGGTACACATCTGAATTTTAGTACCGCTTTCCACCCGCAGACTGATGGATAATCGGAAAGGACGATTCAAACACTAGAAGACATGTTAAGAAATGTAGTGTTGGATCAAGGTGCGAATTGGGAGCATGTTTTGCCGTTAATAGAATTTGCTTACAACAATAGTCATCAGGCAACGATAGGTATGGCGCCGTATGATACGGTCGAAAATGCAGGTTACCACTTTATTGGGATGAAGTGGGTGAGAGAAATATTTTAAGGCCAGACACAGTCAGCGAGATGATCGAGATTATCCACAAGATATGACAGAGAATACAAGAGGCCCAGACTCGACAGAAGTCATACGCTGATACACGCCGAACTGAATTGCATTTCGAGAGTGGGGATAAGGTTTTCCTTAAGGTTTCCCCTTCTAAGGGAATAATCAGGTTTGGCGTTAAAGGCAAGTTTAGGCCACGTTTTATAGGGCCATATGAGATTCTTGAGATGATCGGCCCAGTTGCTTATAGGATGGCTTTGCCACCTAGTCTTGGGAATGTTCACAATGTTTTCCATGTTTCTCAGCTGAGGAAGTATGTATTTGATCCCATGCATGTGATTCATCAGAGTGACATAGTTCTTAGTTACGATACGAGTTATGTAGAGAGGCCTGAAGCTATTTTAGACCATAAAGTTCAAGAACTTAGGAATAAGTCGATTCCTTTGGTGAAAGTATTATGGAGTCACCACGGTCAGGAAGAAGCTATGTGGGAACTCGAAAGCAAGATGAGGGAGAAATACCCAGAAGTTTTTGATAAGGTATGTAAATTTCGGGACGAAATTTCTTGTTAGAGGGGTAGGATGTAATGCCCGATCTTTTATATGCATGAATTATTATGACCTCAAGTGCGACATTAGGGTTTTGCATTCACAAATAATAAAATTCTGACTAATGGAGTAAGTTTAGAACTATTTACATGTTTTTAATTCAGAAATCGGATGTTCGATTATTTGGTTGGTTTTACCTTCCGAATTTTATTTTTATGTTTCGAGAGACAGAATCGTGATTCCGTCGACTTCTATATACACCACTTTTACGTTATGAATACGATTTTCAAAAGTTTACTTTTTGAATTTTCTGGTATATTTTATGTCGAGTCATTTTCTCGGATAATTCGCGTTCTGTAAATTGCGAAATTTTTCTACGACTTTAAGCTGTAAGTTCGACACTATAATTTAAATATATGACATATGTTCAATACTCGAGTAATTTTATCTGCAGAGGAGCGAAACCTAAAATATTATTCGATCGCTTTATTAAAGGCTAGGGTTAACCTATTATAAAAGGGACACTAAACCACCTCCCTTTCACTTCATCTTCCTCCTCTTCATTTTCTCACCTTGGCCGCTCCCCCCTCTTGAAAATGAAGAACACCATTGTTCTTCATTAAGAACTCAAGTTACAAGCTTATTTTGTGTGCCAAACTTGAATCCAAGTTCATATTCAAGTAAGTTACCTCATTCTCTTCATTTCTACCCAAGTAGAAATATGTTTTGGCCCACTTTAAAATTTGGAAAATATATGAAGAGCTTAGGTTTAATGTTATAATGTTTTGTATGTTGTTTTTAAGTTGCTTTTAAGGTTCTTGAAAGTGTTTAGAATAAGTTGTAATCATGTCTTCATTTTTACATGTTGGCCGAAAATTTTAGGGTTTTATAAGCTAATCATGTGTTGTTTTTCTTATGATTTTCTTACACAATATATTGCTATATGATGATATGATGCTATGTTGAATTTATGGGATTTTTATAAAATGTTTGGTGTTTTGAAAGTAAGGAAGAATCATGCTTAGTTCTTGATATGTTGTTGTATGTTCAAAATTGACTTGATAATTGTGATGATGTATGAAAGAAGTACATGGTATGTTTTTGTTAGATTTTTATATAATGTTTTTGAAAATTTATTTGAAAACAAGAGCATGAAGTTAGATTTATGAAGTTGGAAGATTTTTTGGTAATATTTGATGTAGTTAAGGAGCATGTTATGTATTGAGGATTTTAAGTCATGTTTTGTAATACCCGCCATTTTTATAATGCAATATTATTATTTTATAATAATATTATAATGCATTTCATTTTATTTAATTCCATTTAGGGAATCATGAACATTTATTTCGACATATCACAAGTCCTAGCCCGAATCATTTTTGTCAGTTATATTCTAGTAGTCATTTACTAGTGATAATATTAATAATGCATTTATTTCATTTAATCTCATTTCATTACCGAGTGAGTAATTGTTGTATAATTACTTTCACCGCACGTACAAGTCAATTTCATGTAATATCATTAAATACGATCAGACATTTTCGTGATATCTCATATGTTCTAAGCTCGAGTCAATTTCTCAAGTTAATTTCAGAACATTGAATATTAGTGATTTTTTAGTATGATAATTAAAGGTATTATTATTATTATTAATAATAATAATATTTATAATGGGCACAATATTAATATTAACATTATTAATATTTTATCTTCATTATTTCGATATCATCATTAATATTACTTCGATATTATTATTATTAGTATCGATATTATTAATTATTACCGCCGTTATTATTATTATTTCGATTTTTATCATTATTATTATTATTATTATTATTATCATTATTACTGGCCCAAATATGTGGTGCTGGCCCAAATAAATTATTAAGCCCAGAATAATTAACTTAAACCCTGACCCTAATTTTTTTATACAGTATAAATACACACCATACTATTCAATACGCAGCACACAGAAATACACTTTTCTTCCCAACATCGTTTTCTTCATCGTTCAAAAATAAAAATACAGAAAAGAAGATGCAAAACATCAATTCTCGCCCAATTTTCCCAGTCGATTTTCCCAGCCACCAGAGTTCCATCTTCTGCAAATCCCATCACTGTGAAGGGCTTCCCAGTCCAGTTCGGCCATCAAGTTTACAGGAGCATCCTTCCAAATTCCATCGAAAAAGAATTCATCTTCTCAGTTCCTCCCCCAGCAGAGGTAACTTCCATCCTCAAGTTCTTTAATTTCGAGTTCATATTCATATTGACTTCTACAGTATTCAACCAAACAAATCAAAATTTCCAGAAAATTTAAAACATCAATAATCAAATAAAATCAAAACGTAATGCTTTCAACTTGCCCGAGCAGAAGAATCCCGGATTCGGGCCAGGCCCAGAAACCATCCGAAATCCTAAACCCGTTTCAGCTCACATCGGGTATTCTTTTTCAACCCATAGCCCGAATCCGACGAAAATTTGAAAATGCAAATCGAAAGCGAAGTTAAACACGAATCCAGAAATTTCACAAATCCGAAAAATCAAATTCGGGAACCAAAATATAAAACTTTCAATTTACCCGAACAGAAGGGTCACGAAATCGGGCCAAGCCCGAAAATTTAACTGAAATCCGATTGCCCCATTAGACGAAACCCTTCAACACGGACCAGATTCGGAACCCTCTTCTGCTAGCCCGACTTCAAAACCCATATCGGTGCAGCCCCACCGTAAGCCACCCACCACGGACTCAACAACCAGAAACATCTCGGCCTAACCTCGCCGACCTTACCCGTTTTGCTTCGTCGGAACCGCTGCCTACTGTGAGTGAGATTTCTGCCGTCGCGTCGCCGACTTCCCCTTTTCTTTTCATCTTCGCCGTCGTTCCTTCCCTGGAGTGAAACCGTTCACTTGCTTCTTGGGTGTGCGCGACGTACCATGTGTGTGTGTGTGTGTGTGAGTTCATGGCGGTCTGTGTGTGTGAGTTCATGGCGGCCTGTGTGTGTGATTTGTTTCCGGCCGATTTTCAGAGAGAGTTTGAACAGAGAGAGAGTGAGGGTGAGGGAGACGGGAGGTGAGGAATGAAGTGAGTCGACTGAGGATTAGGTTTAGGTGTATATATACCCCCAAATTTTCAGGATTTTCAGTTTAGTCCTCCCAATTTTCAGAAGTTTTCATTTCAGCCCCAGCCAGTATAATTAATTCGATTTTAATCCAGTCAGCTTCTCAAGTCTTACAATTTGACCCCAGTCAACTTCAAACTCCAATTTAATCCTAATTTTGACCGAAATATTAAAATATTGACTTCCAATTAATATTACTAATTAATCTAAAATTATGCTTAAGTGTTTTAATTTCAGTTATTAATAATGTTAACTCTTCAGTTAATATTAATTAGCAAATTATAATTTATTTTCAGTTGTTATATAGTGATATTCGTATCCTTTCATTTATTATTTAAATAATAAATTGTAAGGATTATAATTATTATTATTATCGTTATTATATGTAGATTTTATCGAGGATATACGGGCTTAGGACTGTGAGTCGAGCACATTCATTTCAGTCAGACATCATCATCATCATTTATTCAGGTGGGAATTTTCACTATAACTTTAATTGCTTTAATTGGACTGTGTATGTAATGTTCTATTCATATTTAAAATTTATATGCACGTTGTAATTCAGGCTAACCTGTATTTGTGTAAGAGGCTATCTTAAGATATATGTTGTTGCGGGGACACCTGCGCAACCTCAATATTCACATGCGTGCTCGATTCATGCTATATGTGGTATTGTGTTTATGTTTGATGTTGTTACGGGGGCACCTGCGCAACCTCAATATTCGTGTATGCGTGCTCGATTCATGCCATACGTAATATTGTGAGTATGCATTTACGTTGAGGAAAAATGTGATAGATTATTCATGTTATGCTTTCCATGAGATTGTATATTACTGTGATCAGTGTGATTTCCACGAGCTGAAGGAAGCTCACCCCCACCTTTATTGATCCCGCAGGTTGAATCGAGCTGGATGGACGAAGGAGCGAGCCGAGAGGGCATATGAAAGTGGAATAATTATATGACGTTTCTTTATGTCAACTATTTTGAAACTTTTGGGGAAACTTGACTAGAAATATTAAATTATGATTTATTTTCTTCCGCCGTAAATCTTTACCTCGTATTTATGATGGAATGTTACCTTATTTAAAGGTATTTATTTTTATGTCATTGTAGCGACTCGACTTTTTAGGCGAGAATTTTTATATTCTCAAGAAATTATTTTTCTCAAAATTTACCTTTTTTCCAAATATTTATCCTAGAAAGTCGGGGCGTTACATAGTGGTATCAGGGCGAGGTCTTACATTTCTATAGACTCGCTAAAATGTAAAAGTATCATATGCTCTCAGCTTCGCCACTTCGTCACTCCGCCTGAGGTACCGAATTTTAGTCATTAATCATGCATATGTCATTTCATTTTACTTATATAATTATTTATGTATGTACTAACTGTTAGAATGGCCAAACCTAGAATGACTCCACGTAAGTAGGTCCCAGCTACTTTTGACTCGCGTCTCCTAGCGCGTAAGGACTGGTGGGACGACCCTAGTCTACCGGAAAATGCGCCACATTACGTCATTAATAGATTAAGTAAGTGGCTAAAATCCGGGAAGCAAGGTTCCATCACCTGCAAGCTAGAACACTTGATGGAGAAATTATCCGAAGACTGGAGTTGCTGCATCTTCCGGTTTTGAAAAAAGGCCATCAAGAGATCGCTTGAAGAGCGAGAGGCTGCGGACAATTTCCAATTTGTCGCTGGACGCCTATTGGATTTATATGCTCGAGAGGAGATTCCAACTGCAAATTGGGATGCCGACTCTACGGACGAAGAAGATCCAGAAGAAGACCCAGAGGAGGATCCCGAAGAAGATCCCGAAGAAGATCCAGAAGAAGATCCGGAAGAAATTCCTGATGAAAGCTCAAGGGTGGATCTCGCCGAAAATATGAAGGATGTGATGATGGTAGATATCGAGTCTTAAGATGAAGTCATTTCGTGGATTGAGCCACGACAGATTATTAGTAGTGATGATGGGGAGTAGTGCGTGTAGACTCGATAACTATCAACGTGAAGATAGAGATTAACGAACATAGCTTCTTAGCCAACTTGCACATAGTGGAACTTAGTGATTTTGATGTTATTTTGTGTATGGATTGGTTGGACAAGCATAGAGCTGTAGTCGAATGCTCCGAAAGGAGAGTAATCTTATGTCCGTCTGTTGTTGTCAAAACCGTATTGGAGGGAGTTAGACACAGCAGTACCCCGAAGGTGATATCAGCCATGAAAGCTGTGAAAATGTTGAAGAAGAGTGATTGCCAAGGATTCTTAGTGAATGTGGTGGGAAAAATGACTTCGTAGAAGACGGTAGCTGATGTACCTATCGTCAAGGAGTATCCAGACGTCTTTCCCGAAGACTTTCCCGGAGTTCCGCCGAATCGCCAAGTTGAGTTCTCAATTGATCTAGTGCCAGGAGCGGCACCAATATCAAAGGCTCCCTATATGATGGCACCTAAGGAATTGCAAGAGTTGAAGGTACAACTCTAGGAACTACTCGACTCTGGATTTATCCGACCGAGTGTTTCGCCATGGGGTGCGCCAGTGCTCTTCGAGTAGAAAAAGGACAGAAGTTTGAGGATGTGCATAGACTATCATGGACTTAATCGACTCACGATAAAGAATAAATATCCACTTCCTAGAATAGAGGACCTATTAGATCAACTTGGAGGATCGGGAGTATTTTCGAAGATAGATTTGAGATCCGGATATCACCAGCTGAGGATTAAGGGTGATGATATCCCGAAGACCGCATTTCGAACTCGTTATGGACACTATGAATTTATAGTGATGCCATTTGGTTTGACTAATGCGCCAGCGGTATTCATGGACCTCATGAACCGTGTATTTCAACCTTATTTGGATAAGTTTGTCATTGTGTTCATAGATGACATACTTGTATATTCAAAGACCAAGGTTGAACATGAGCAGCATCTTAGAACAGTATTGGGCATACTGCGCAAGGAGAAGTTATATGCAAAGTTCAACAAGTGTAAATTTTGGCTTAACCGAGTTGCATTTTTGGGACATGTGGTCACTTCTAAAGGAATTGAGGTTGACTCGATTAGGGTAGAAGCAGTCAATGATTGGAAAGTACTGAGTAATGCGAATGAAGTTCGCAACTTCTTGGGATTAGCCGATTATTATTGGAGATTTATCGCGGGATTTTAGAACATAGCTGCACCGATGACTAAGTTGACTAGAAAGGAAGAAGTTTACTTATGGAATGAGAAATACGAAAAGAGTTTCCAAGAACTTAAGCGAAGATTGACTGCTGCACCAGTTTTGGCGATTCCTAATCCGCCGAAAGAATTTGTCATCTACAGTGATGCATAAAAACAAGGTTTGGGATGTGTATTAATGTAAGAGGGCAAAGTAGTTGCCTATGCTTCGAGACAGTTGAAACCGCACGAGCTGAACTACCCTTCTCATGATTTGGGACTAGCAACGGTAGTTCATGCCTTGAAGATCTGGAGAAATTACCTTTATGGAGGTAAATGTGAAATTTATACAGACCACAAAAGTCTGAAATATATCTTCACACAGAAGGAGTTAAATATAAGGCAGCGTAGATAGCTAGAGTGGGTCAAAGACTACGATTGTACAATTCATTACCACCCCGGTAAAGCAAACGTAGTTGCTGATGCACGAAGCCGTAAGGCAAGGGGAGACCTAACTTGTTTGTTGACCGAGAAGGAAAGCTTGGTCAAGGAATTTGTAAGGATGAACCTTGAGGTGGCTACACCATCGAGTCCAGCTGAGTCATTGTTGGCTAGTTTGGTGGTACAACCAACCTTGAAGGAACAAATCGAAGAAGGTCAAGGACAGGGCGATTTCTTGGTCAAAATGAAAGAACGTACTCTTTCAGGTGGGGATAAAGGTTTCAGCGTGTCCGATGATGGTACGATGTATTATGAAGGGAGGATTTGTGTGACCAATATTGTTAAGTTGAGAGAAGCGATATTAAAGGAGGCACATAATACCCCGTATACCGCACACCCTGGGAGTACCAAGATGTACCAAGATCTTAAGGGGACATTTTGGTGGGAAGGTTTGAAGAGAGATGTGGCAGACTTTGTCAGAAAGTGTACAGTTTGTCAGCAAGTGAAGGCAGAACACCAACGCCCCTTTGGATTACTTAAATCAGTTCATATTCTAGAATGGAAATGGGAACACATTACGATGGACTTTGTGGTAGGTTTGCCTCGAACAGAAAGAGGAAACCACGCTATTTGGGTTGTTGTCGACCGACTCACAAAGTCAGCTCATTTCCTCCCAGTTAAGATGAACTTTCGAATGGATCAGTATGCTCAACTTTATATCACGGAGATCATTAAGTTGCATGGAGTGACAGTCTTTATAGTATCCGACAGGGATACTCGTTTCACATCGCGTTTTTGGGAGAGTTTGCAAGAAGCTTTGGGAACGCAGTTGAATTTTAGTACGGCTTATCATCCTCAAACTGATGGTCAGTCCGAGAGGACCATCCAGATCCTTGAGGATATGTTGCGAGCATGTGTGCTAGATATGGGAAATAATTGGGAACGACTGTTGCCTTTAGTGGAATTTGCTTACAATAACAGTTACCAGTCGACGATCGCTATGGCACCATATGAAGCCTTATATGGTAGGAAGTGTCCATCACCACTGTATTGAGATGAGGTAGGTGAAAAGAGGATTTTGGGTCCCGAGATGATCGAACAGACAGTTGGCATGGTCGATAAGATTCATGAGAGGATCAGGATAGCCCAAGACCGTCAGAAGTCTTACGCCAACAAGCGTAGGAAAGATCTCGAATTCTGTGTTGGCGACAAGGTATTCCTGAAAGTATCTCCAACAAAAGGAATTGTTCGTTTTGGTCCAAGGAGCAAGTTGAGACCTGTAACACCCCCAAGTTATTCAGGGAATATTACAGCGCCGTAAGCCCCACCGTGGGACTCACAAGGCAAAACATACGCGGAACTATAAATTTTGACCGAGAAGGTCTACATACAATGGAATGAAGAACAATACAAAAGGTGTTCAAGACATAACCATTGTATCCACAGACATCACAACACAAATCAATACCTCGGCAAACACAGGCCGGAACATCAAGGAAAATGGAAAATAATACTCGAGTATTCAATAACCATTCTAGTATAACAACACTGAATGGAAAACTCAAAACATAACTGGAGGGAAGACACAGTATCACACTTTCCCACCATCTTCATGCCGACCCGATACCTGTCCACTCTCCTGGAACCTGAAATACATAAAAAGTATTTCCCCCATAAAGGGGTTAGCCATCGAATAGCTAGTGCAAGTATATCAAGTATGAAACACAATACTCCTCGACAGTAAAGTAAATGTAACCGTCAATTCATCAATTCAAGACTAGTATTCCGGAATAACTAAATCTCATAGCATCACATCAATACATATATGAATACCGTGGAACCGCACCAGAGGCTACGGAAACCTCAGAGGACCCGGCGGTCCGTCCCAGAGTGGTTCGTTCATATCATCCGTGGAATCGCACTAGAGGCTACGAAACCCTCAGGGGACCCGTCGGCCCACCCCAGAGTGTATATAAATAATCATGCCATTAATATATCTTACTTTCAAAGTCGAGAACGTACAATCATAAATATATACTTGCCTTTGAGACATCGAGAAATCAAACGGAAAAAGGGTATGAGTTCGATAGGTCTAAGAACGCGCTTACGACACCTAAACGATTCGCAAGGAATATGATAATCAATTATCCATATTCAAATTACATGAAGAAACTCCCGAAACCCATCTACGATTCATGAAAATACACGGATAAACAACTAGAGGTTGGAAAATCGTCCAAACTCTCACAAGTCCGAAAACGGCACAATCTAATCCATAAAATCGTAGGAAAAGCATGTATACGGGATAGATACATCCTAATCTCAAAGTTCCCAAGCTTCAAAACGGATAAATCAGACGAATCTATGAAAAACCCCAAAATTCCCAAAAATAGGGTTCTAAGGATTTTTACCTTGATTCGGAGGATAGAGATGTGCTAGATGTTGCATAAACCTTGTTATCCAACCCAAGGTGACGATATCTGAAAAAGGACTGCCTTAAATCGCCCCAAATCGCCTCTCCCGAGCTCTCCCGATCGGAAAAAGTGGAAATGATGTGAAATGACAAGTGCAGGGGTTGACTGTCCCCTTATATACTGTCCCAATCTAGCGCACGCTACGCCTCAATATTAGCGTGCGCTAACGGTTCGCCTGGTATTCTAGTGGCTACTGTCATAAGTCGTTAGCGTGCGCTACGAAACATCCCTAACATGCGCTAACTGGTGTCCTGCCAAAATCTCAGTTCACTGTCTCAGTCCGCTAGCATGCGTTAATACTGAGCACTAGCGTGCGTTAGCCTAGTCCTATAGCGTACGCTAGCCGCTGCCTAGCGTGCGTTACCTGCTAGTCCATAAAGTCTGAAACCTCACTGCCTCTGCAGACTCAGTCTGTTAGAGCGCGCTACGCTATGGATTAGCGTGCGTTATGCAACAGATTTAGCGTGCGCTAGCCGAAGCCTAGCGTACGCTACCTGATAGTCCAGAAACCTGGCAACCTCACTGCCTCTGCCGACCAGCCCATTAGCGTGCGCTACGGATGGATGTTAGCGTACGCTACTAACCACAAATAGCGCGCGCTAACGAACTCCTAGCGTGCGTTAATCCACCAGTCCAGAGAGCAGTTCGAGTTACTGGTTCTGACCTGACTGGTCCCTTAGCACGCGCTACGGCTCAAAACTAGCGTGCGCTAATCAAGCAGAATTAGCGTGCGTTAGCCTAGGCCTAGCGTGCGTTATGTCTTTGGCCCAGAACACTTCCGCAAGGTCTAAACAACACGATCGAGACCCAAAATAAGATACGAAACTCAATAACAATATCAACATCTCCATGCGTTTACAGAGCGACAAAATAAGGAGAACGGAAAAGTCAAACAGTCAATAAAAGTACGGGTATTACATTCTCCCCCTCTAAAAAGAAGTTTCATCCCGCATCTTCTCTTCCGTCTCCCAATTCGCCTCCTCGACTCCATGTCTCGACCATTGCACTTTAACCAGTGGAATGGTCTTATGCCGAAGTTGTTTCTCGCGATGCTCAAGGATCTTCACGGGTTTCTCCGGAAAGGTAATATCCTCGGCTACGTCGATCTCATTGTAGTCGATAATGTGGCTCGGATCCGGTACGTACTTTCTCAGCTGAGACA
Source organism: Orobanche coerulescens (assembly GCA_033398695.1). NCBI lineage: Eukaryota > Viridiplantae > Streptophyta > Magnoliopsida > Lamiales > Orobanchaceae > Orobanche > Orobanche coerulescens. The sequence continues at coordinate 107,321,763 of CM065804.1, forward strand.
CATGAAAAACACTATGGACGTGACTCAAAGCTGGAGGCAACGCTAAGCGATAAGCTAAATCTCTAACTCTGTCCAAAATCTCGAAAGGTCCGATATACCTCGGACTAAGTTTCCCTTTTTTCCCGAAGCGGAAAACTCCTCTGGTCGGCGACACCTTGAGAAAGACATGATCCCCCACTTCAAACTCCAAGGGTCGACGACGAGTATCAGCATAAGATTTTTGACGACTCTGGGCAGCCAGCAATCGGCCCCGAATAATAGAAATCTTTTCCTTAGTCTCCATCAACATATCCGGCTCCGTCCCAACTAGCTCAGAAGCCTCGTCCCAACATAATGGCGACCTACATCGCCTACCATAAAGTGCCTCGAATGGTGCAATTTTGATCGACGCATGCCAACTATTATTGTAAGCAAACTCGATCAACGGTAAGTGAAGCTCCCAATCATTACTCCAGTCTAAGGCACAAGCCTGCAACATATCTTCCAACGTCTGAATCGTCCTCTCTGTCTGACCATCCGACTGAGGATGAAAGGAAGTGCTCAATCTCAACTCAGTACCCAAAGCCTGATGAACGGCCTGCCAAAAATGCGATACGAAACGGCCGTCTCGATCCGATACAATTGTCTTGAGGGCGCCGTGCAACCTCACGATCTCAGCAATAAAGGTTCGAGCTAGTCTATCCGGTACCCAAGTATCCTTAATACCCAAGAAGTGTGCAGACTTGGTCAACCGATCGATAATTACCCAAATCATATTCATTCCGGCCCGAGTTCTCGGCATGCCAGTGATGAAGTCTATAGAGATGTCTTCCGACTTACACTCGGGAATGGGAAGCGGTTTCAACAACGCTGTTGGTCGTTGATGTTCGATCTTGACCTATTGACACGTCAAGCACCGTAGTACAAACTCCGTGACATCCTTCTTCATGTTATTCCACCAAAAATTGCGCTTCAAATCTTTGTACATCTTACTCGTCCCGGGGTGGATTGAGTAAGGCGTAGCATGAGCTTCTCGGAGAATTCTCTGCCTCAACTCTAAATCGTTCGGAACACAAAGCACATACGAAATCTCAGAATACTATCCTCGTGAATCATAAAGCCAGGAGCTTTTCCTTTAATTACATCTTCCTTCAGTTGAGAAATCATCGGGTCACTCCACTGCTTTCCTTTGATGTCATCAACCAAGGACGAAGTAATTTCGAGAGTACACAACTGTCCTTGTACTCGTTGAAGCCAAACTTCTATCCCTTGCTCAATTAAGTCCTGAAGAATTTTCGTCTGAGATGTAAGAACCTCAAGCATATGAAGAGATGCCGATTTGCGGCTCAAAGCATCCGCGACGACATTTGCTTTTCCGGGGTGGTAAAGAATTTCCAAATCATAATCCTTTATCAACTCTAACCAACGTCTCTGTCTCATATTCAGCTCCTTCTGACTGAAAATATACTTCAGGCTCTTATGATTGGTATAAATCCGACACGAAGAACCATACAAATAATGCCGCCAAATCTTGAGTGCGAAGACAATTGCGGCCAATTCTAAATCGTGAGTAGGATAATTCATCTCATAAGGCTTTAATTGTCGTGACGCAAAAGCTATCGTCTTATCATGCTGCATAAATACACAGCCCAGACCTTGACCCGAAGCGTCACTATAAACTGTAAAGCCCTCACTACCATGTGGTAAAATTAAAATCGACGCTGAAGTCAAACGTCTCTTCAGTTCATCGAAGCTCTGTTGTCTTTCATCCGTCCAAACAAACTTTTCGGTCTTCTGGAGTAATTTCGTAAGCAGCCGGGCGAGTTTGGAGAACCCCTCGACAAACCGACGGTAATACCCATCAAGGCCCAAAAAGCTACGAACTTCCTTAACATTTTTAGGCGGTGCCCAATCTAGCACTGCCTCAATCTTCTGCGGGTCTACACGAACCCCTTCGGCCGAAATCACATGGCCGCGAAACATAACTTCTTCCAACCAAAATTCACATTTCGAGAATTTTGCATAGAGGTGCTCGGTTCTCAAAATGTCTAAAATCAAACGTAAGTGTCGGGCATGTTGTTCCTTATCTTGAGAATAGATCAAAATGTCGTCAATAAAGACGACTACACACTTGTCGAGGTACTCGATGAATATCTTATTCATTAACTGCATGAATACTGCCGGTGCATTAGTCAACCCAAAAGGCATAATTACAAATTCATAATGCCCATATCTCGTCCGAAATGCCGTCTTCGGAATGTCAAACTCCCTCACCCTGAGTTGATAATACCCGGATCTCAAATCAATCTTTGAGAAAACTGCAGCCCCTTGCAATTGATCAAATAAATCGTCTATATGAGGCAAAGGATATTTGTTCTTGATGGTTACTTTGTTCAGCTCACGGTAGTCGATGCACAAACATAGTGAACCATCCTTCTTTCTTACGAAAAGAACAGGCGCGCCCCAAGGCGAAGCGCTCGGTCTGATGTACCCTCTTTCCAGAAGTTCTCCCAACTGATTCTTCAATTCTTGCATCTCGGAAGGTGCCATCCGATAAGGTGCTTTAGAAACCGGAGCCGCATCCGGCTCTAAGTCTATAGAAAATTCTATCTCACGATCTGGCGGTAATCCCGGGAGATCGTCCGGAAAAACATCGGGATACTCATTAACAACCGAAATCGAAGAGAAATCGACTTCGTTCCCTTCCGTTTTCAAGGCATAACACCAATAACCTGTACAACCTTTATTCAAAAGTTTTACGGCCTTCATGGCACTGATAAGTAACTTGGATTGGCCCGACTTACTTCCCAAAAATGAGCACTCAGATCCGTCTTTAGTCATCATGGTGATAACCTTGGTACGACAATTCATAATCGCTTGGTGATTATCAAGCCAATCCTCGCCGAGGATCACGTCCTCGCCTTCCATATCGACTACAATTAAATTCGATAACCAATCCACATCAGATATAATCACCGGAAAATCTCTAAGCTCCCGATTCCCCACAATTCTATCCCCGCTAGGCAGTTTCACAATGAAGGTATCGCAAGCAGTCATACAAGTTATATTCAAATGACGTACACACTCCAAGGAAATAAAAGAATGTGTAGCACCCGTATCAAAAAGTACACGGACTGGATGAGAGAAAATATGAATGGTACCTGAAGCCACCGCCGCGTCGGGTTCATCTGTTCGACGCAACTCATAAACCCGTGGTTGTACCGAACCGACGCTAGAGTTTCCCCCTCCGACTTCGGCCCGTCCCGGCCCTGCCGAATTGCATTGGGGTTGACCAAAAGATTGTCGCTGATTTATACCTTGGTCAAGTGGTGCTGGGGCAGAAGCCCGAGTGTCCAAAGTCTGATTCGGCTCGGAACAATAAGCCGCTCTATGTCCCAACTGTCCGCACGTGTGACACTTTAATGGTGGAAAGTTACATTCCAAATTAACTTGGCCTGGACGACCACAATTGTAGCAAGTCACCGTGCGATTTGTTGTACCCGGAGTAGAACGGTAACCCCTCTTTCCCTTATTAGAACTGTAATATCCGCAATTTCGAATTTCGGTAATTTTCTTTTTTTGGTGTATTTCTCGATTGTAGTGACTCTCGTATACCTTCAGTGTGTCCTTCCTGTCAACTGTTGAACTGTATTTTCGTTATTGATGTGCGGAACCGCCGTTTCGGGGTTGCCGCGGATCCATTTCGTGTTTTTGGTCCCCAAATATTGATTCCTATCGTTTTATTCTCTTTCCGGATCATTTTTATCATTTTGGGACCCAAAAGGGGTGTGGGCCGCGGCACAAGGTGCGTGCGCCGCGGCACACAAATTTCTCCAAATGTTGGTCGAGCGATCTGTACTGTGTGCCGCGGCACACCTATCCGGTGCCGCGGCACAGTGCCAGGCCAGTGCCGCGGCACACCTGTCCGGTGCCGCGGCACACTCGTGTGTCTTCTGCGACCAAAACCCGATGCGTGTGCCGCGCGGCTGCCTTGCCGCGGCACAACGCCAAAACCTCGGGAGTAGATTTTCGTGCATTGCGCGGCACACTTCTGTGCCGCGGCACACGAAGGGGTAATTGCGCAGACTCGTCTTTATTAGACGAGATCGGTCGTCTCCTTCCCCATTTTTCCACCGCATCGCGAGAGAAAGGATATAGAGGGGAGAGTTCTTCATCCGGGGTCGATTTTCATCATTCCTTTTCGGTTGTGGCTTGGAAATCAATCTAACGCGTGTTCTACGGATCTTGGTACTTGAATCTCCTAAGGTAATATTCTAAAACCCTATTTTCGATTTAATTGGGGGTTTTGGGATTTTCTTCCGATCCGTTTCGTTTTGTTGGTGGATTCATGGTATATACGATTAATATTGTTAGTATCTTTAGTTTTCCTACGGATTCATGGATATTTTGTGGATTTTTGCGGAATCGAGAGGGTTTGGTGGTGGTCCGCCTCGTTGTTTTCGGTATGAATATACATGAATCGTAGGCGGGTTTCCGGGTGTATTCCATTTCCATAATCGTTTAGAAGTGGTTGTGATTGTGCTATTCGAATCGTTAGGTTCATTTTCGTCGGTTCCTCGCGGTCGTGCTTGATTCTTCCGTTCCGTTCGTTGTCGTATTCCTTTTCGTTAGCATCGGGCGTTCGAAGCTTCCCGGTTGAGCCGTATCCGTTCGTGGTTCCGTGCTCGTGGTATCGAGGCAAGTACCTTGCCCATACTTTTCTTATTTTGTGGATATGATGATCGGTGATCGTATTAGTGTGTTTGTTTGGTTGTTTGAAACGAAGTTTCAAAAGATTTCGGTTTGGCCTCGTTAAAGGCTTTCTTTCAAATGCGTGTGTGTTTTGTGAACGGTGTGTTTTGGGAATTTATTATGATTTGATTATTTTGAACGTTGAAGGATTTTATGATGATACTCCTATTGTTTAAGTTATGGAATCGTGTATTCGTATTTAATCTTGTTATGGTATTTTGAAGAGTTTGATAATGGTGTCGAGTTAATGGCCATCTCTAGTGAGTATTCTTAATGAACTTACATTCTTAGCATATTAGTATTGCATGAGTAACGTGTGTGTGTGTATGCTCACTATGGGTTAGATCCGACGGGGTCTCGGTAGGGGTCCACGGAGGTGTGGATCGACGAGCTTTGCTTTTAACCACTACGGGTTAGATCCGACGGGGTCTCGGTAGGGGTCCACGGAGGTGTGGATCGACGGTTAATTGTGGTGAATTTTACAAATGTGATTTGGTATTGGCATTTCCTAAATGAGCGCTTTTGAACGGTTTTCATGATTGCATGCATCGACTAAGTGTGTAAGAGGTAAGTTGTTCGTTTGGCTTACTTGGCTAGGATGGCACAAGAGTATTTTGTTGTTTGTTTTAAATCCTTTATTTGTGGATTTTGACGTTGGGAGACGAACCTTGTGGTCGTTCTTGTGTACTGTGAGTTGATGAGATTTGGGGCTAAAATCCCAATGGTTTTGTAAAAGTCATTTTATGGATTTGGGGCTAAAATCCCAACGGGTTGGTAAATGTCATTTTTCGGAAAGTAAAGATTTGGGGCGGTGACCCCTTTTGTCTTGTGGATTTTTGAAAAGTAGGATTTGATAATCCTAAATGGTTTTCGATTAAAACTCTCGATGGCATTCTAAACCGTCTTATAAATTATTTCCATTGATTTAGGGTATTTCGATTTTTAAAGGTTTTCTCAAACCCTTGCCTCGAGAAGTACTTTTCGTTTCGTTTGAATCTTTGAGGATTCCTGGTTATTGTTATTCGTGGAATGTGAATTGTATGGCTCGTATTTGCACTTTGTATTTGCACTAGCAAAACAGTGGAGTTTTGCTAACCCCCGAGTATTCGGGGGGTGGATGTCTATTTTTGCATTCAGGTTTTGGAGCATAACACCGGGTCGGCACGAAGGATGATGAAAGATGAACGATACTAATCACACGAGGATCCGTTGATGTCGTATTGGTCTAGTTGTATTTTCTTTTCCGCTGCAGTATCTTTTCCCCGTTGTACGGGAGTTTATTGTATTTTGACCCCTGCGTGGGTATATGTTGTAATTAAGTTGTATATTTTCATTGAAAAACCAAATCGGTCTACTGAGTCATTTAGCCTTGAAGGCATTGTCGAGATGTTAAATGTTGTTACCAGCCTGGTAGATCTTCGAGGAGAGGGTCTACGGCGTGTAATATCCCTGAGTGGATTGGGGGTGTTACATAAATGGTATCGGAGCCAGGTTGTGAAAACCTAGGCTGTCGGGTCAGTGGTGTCTATTGAGTTTTGTCTCGTCGGATTTAGTCTGACTGAGTCGTGTCGCGACGCGTCGTTTGAGTTGTTGGTCGTGGTTAGTATCGTGGGGCGATCATCATCTTCGTGCGACCTGTGAATGTAAGTCTCCCTTCTTTGTGTTGTGCCTCGTGTGACACGAGCTATTTTTATGATTATTTGTTAAGTGATGGAATCCTTATGTGGATCTTGATTTCACGATATGTATTTAGTCGACTCTCGTACTTGATTTATACGAGGAATGTCGTCGCTTGTGATGTCTTTTTATTGATGTTTTTGTCCGTTGCTGATGATTTTCGAATCGATTTGCACGTTTTACAAGTTTTGTTGTGGAAGCTTTGTGCTTATACGCGTTCGACTTGTTCACTAGCCAGTGCGGGAGAGTTTTTATCAGTGGTTTTGTTCTGAATGTGGTATTTTATCGTTTGTTTCCATTTAAAGACATGTATTGTCTTGATTCTAAACTTTTTGATGCGTGTGCTAGGAGTTGTTTTAGTGAACGTCGATATGTGTGAGTTTTGGGCATTCTGGCCTATTGGATTTTTGAAAACCTTGAGTATCTTAGAAAAACAAATTTCGAGACATAATTTTTTTCAAATGAGTTATTTTCTTGTGGTACATCCAGGTGCCACAATATATTCCAAAATTTTTCTGCCTCGAGGACCAAAATGTTTTGAGATATTTTCAATGTTTTAGAAACACTTTTATTTAGACCCAAGGGTCGAATATTCTGAAAGTTTTCACTAAGAGAAAGTGTCCTCATTTTTTTTCAAATGCGAAACGGTTCTCTAAAGTCTCGATAACGATGTTTCACGTTTGTACTTTTTGAAAGGTGATACTCAAGATCAATCGGTGTTCTTCTAAATTATTTTCAAAATGAGGTTTTCGTTTTTAAAACCTATCCAATCCCGTTTGAGGGTTGGGTATATATGTATGATGTTCGCGTTGTCATTTTGATGTTTGCTTCCGAGTATGACCGAATTGACGGTGTGAGCGTTGAGTCGTTTTCCACACATTTGTTGTGTTAGCCCTCTGTGAGAGGTGGAATGTTGGTGTTGAATGTTGTCGCCTCGTGGTGATTTCTGCGTTGTCGCGCATGTGCGAGCTGTTAAACTTGGTTTGGCATGACCGTGTGCATCGGTGATCGTTCCGTTATGTGTCAGTTGTTTAATGTCTTGTTACCTTGCTCTTGTTTTTGTGAATTTCGTGGACGAGGTCGGAGGTAATGCCCGTACTATTTTGACTTCAGTATTTTCTCCTTCTCCAGACTATCGATTCGCTCATGTTCGTTGATACTTTCTGAACTTGTTCTGTATTTCGATTTCATCGTCTGAACGAACCGTGATCTTGTTGTGGGTCGATCTGGTCATCGCTGTGACTTTTTCGGGTTCGGTTTGACTCCTGTGAACCTTGTTCGGGAGTAACATCATTTGGTTCTACTAGTCCTCTTATTCGAAGGGATCGGATTTTGAACTTCTGTATATTCTACTTTATCGACTCATTTATGTTCGTTGACATTTTCTGAGCTTGTCCTGCCCCTTGCTTTTGTTGATCGAACAAGGGTGGTATTTCGGAATTACTCGTTCGTCGTTGTGACCTTTCAATCATTATTCCCTTTCCTGTGGATCTTATGCGAGTGTGCATCTTGTTGTTTTCACTGGATCATGTTTTGTCTCGAGTCGAGGTGTGAACCTCGGAGTTGTCGGTTGAACCTTATTGTTCTTCGTGATCCGAACACGATCGTTCGATTTTTGTTGTCTCGATCTTTTTGGTTCGATCGTTTGATTGATCGGTTTTTGTTGATCCCGTTTCGTGATTGTTGAACATTCAGACTCCTTCCAAATTTTCTTAAGTTCGGGAAATTAGTCTCGTTTTCGATCTTCCAACCCCTGGGCGGTGGAATTCCGTATTTGTTCAGCGTGTGGCTCATGTTTTGATTGATATACCGTTGGGTTGGTCAATCGTATTGATTTTCGTTGGTTGTGTTTTGTGATTGTTCGGATAATCGACTTGATTGTATTATCTGTTTGATGACACTTGTCACTTGTTGATTTTATTATGTCTCTACCGGTGGCATTGTGTTGGTCGCCCTGGAGCGTGTTTTCACGCCGTTTATTCCTTTGTGTTGCTTGTAACGTTTCGCCGATGGGCGTAAGTTACGCATTTCTTGTGTATCTCGTTGAGATTTCCCTGGCGGGGATATTGCTTCTCCCTACTTGTTTTAAGTTTCGGGACGAAACTTCTTTTAAGGAGGGTAGAATGTAATATCCGCAATTTCGAATTTCGGTAATTTTCTTTTTTGGTGTATTTCTCCATTGTAGTGACTCTCGTATACCTTCAGTGTGTCCTTCCTGTCAACTGTTGAACTGTATTTTCGTTATTGATGTGCGGAACCGCCGTTTCGGGGTTGCCGCGGATCCATTTCGTGTTTTTGGTCCCCAAATATTGATTACTATCGCTTTATTCTCTTTCCGATCATTTTTATCATTTTGGGACCCAAAAGGGGTGTGGGCCGCGGCACAAGGTGCGTGCGCCGCGGCACACAAATTTCTCCAAATGTTGGTCGAGCGATCAGACTGTGTGCCGCGGCACACCTATCCGGTGCCGCGGCACAGTGCCAGCGGCACACTGTCCGTGCCGCGGCACACTCGTGTGTCTTCTGCGACCAAAACCCGATCAGCAGTGTGCGCGGCTGCACGCCGTATCGCGGCACAACGCCAAAACACGGGAGTAGATTTTCGGTGCAGCGCGGCACTTCGCTGTGCCGCGGCTGCAGCGGTAATTGCGCAGACTCGTCTTTATTAGACGAGATTGGTCGTCTCCTTCCCCATTTTTCCACCGCATCGCGAGAGAAAGGATATAGAGGAGAGTTCTTCATCCGGGGGTCGATTTTCATCATTCCTTTTCGGTTGTGAAGCCCGGGAAATCAATCTAACGCGTGTTCTACGGATCTTGGTACTTGAATCTCCTAAGGTAATATTCTAAAACCCTATTTTCGATTTAATTGGGGGTTTTGGGATTTTCTTCCGATCCGTTTCGTTTTGTTGGTGGATTCATGGTATATACGATTAATATTGTTAGTATCTTTAGTTTTCCTACGGATTCATGGATATTTTGTGGATTTTTGCGGAATCGAGAGGGTTTGGTGGTGGTCCGCCCTCGTTGTTTTCGGTATGAATATACATGAATCGTAGGCGGGTTTCCGGTGTATTCCATTTCCATAATCGTTTAGAAGTGGTTGTGATTGTGCTATTCGAATCGTTAGGTTCATTTTCGCGGTTCCTCGCGGTCGTGCTTGATTCTTCCGCTCCGCTCGTTGTCGTATTCCTTTTCGTTAGCATCGGGCGTTCGAAGCTTCCCGGTTGAGCCGTATCCGTTCGTGGTTCCGTGCTCGTGGTATCGAGGCAAGTACCTTGCCCATACTTTTCTTATTTTGTGGATATGATGATCGGTGATCGTATTAGTGTGTTTGTTTGGTTGTTTGAAACGAAGTTTCAAAAGATTTCGGTTTGGCCTCGTTAAAGGCTTTCTTTCAAATGCGTGTGTGTTTTGTGAACGGTGTGTTTTGGGAATTTATTATGATTTGATTATTTTGAACGTTGAAGGATTTTATGATGATACTCCTATTGTTTAAGTTATGGAATCGTGTATTCCGTATTTAATCTTGTTATGGTATTTTGAAGAGTTTGATAATGGTGTCGAGTTAATGGCCATCTCTAGTGAGTATTCTTAATGAACTTACATTCTTAGCATATTAGTATTGCATGAGTAACGTGTGTATGTATGCTCACTATGGGTTAGATCCGACGGGGTCTCGGTAGGGGTCCACGGAGGTGTGGATCGACGAGCTTTGCTTTTAACCACTACGGGTTAGATCCGACGGGGTCTCGGTAGGGGTCCACGGAGGTGTGGATCGACGGTTAATTGTGGTGAATTTTACAAATGTGATTTGATATTGGCATTTCCGGAAATGAGCGCTTTTGAACGGTTTTCATGATTGCATGCATCGACTAAGTGTGTAAGAGGTAAGTTGTTCGTTTGGCTTACTTGGCTAGGATGGCACAAGAGTATTTTGTTGTTTGTTTTAAATCCTTTATTTGTGGATTTTGACGTTGGGAGACGAACCTTGTGGTCGTTCTTTTGTACTGTGAGTTGATGAGATTTGGGGCTAAAATCCCAATGGTTTTGTAAAAGTCATTTTATGGATTTGGGGCTAAAATCCCAACGGGTTGGTAAATGTCATTTTTCGGAAAGTAAAGATTTGGGGCGGTGAGCCCTTTTGTCTTGTGGATTTTTGAAAAGTAGGATTTGATAATCCTAAATGGTTTTCGATTAAAACTCTCGATGGCATTCTAAACCGTCTTATAAATTATTTCCATTGATTTAGGGTATTTCGATTTTTAAAGGTTTTCTCAAACCCTTGCCTCGAGAAGTACTTTTCGTTTCGTTTGAATCTTTGAGGATTCCTGGTTATTGTTATTCGTGGAATGTGAATTGTATGGCTCGTATTTGCACTTTGTATTTGCACTAGCAAAACAGTGGAGTTTTGCTAACCCCCGAGTATTCGGGGGGTGTATGTCTATTTTGCATTCGTGTTTTGGAGCATAACACCGGTCGGCACGAAGGATGATGAAAGATGAACGATACTAATCACACGAGGATCCGTTGATGTCGTATTGGTCTAGTTGTATTTTCTTTTCCGCAAGATCTTTTCCCGTTGTACGGGAGTTTATTGTATTTTGACCCTGCGTGGGTATATGTTGTAATTAAGTTGTATATTTTTATTGAAAGACCAAATCGGTCATCGAGTCATTTAGCCTTGAAGGCATTGTCGAGATGTTAAATGTTGTTACCACTGTAGATCTTCGAGGAGAGGGTCTACGGCGTGTAATATCCCCGAGTGGATTGGGGTGTTACATAAATGGTATCGGAGCCAGTTGTGAAAACCTAGGGTGTCGGGTCGATGGTGTCTATTGAGTTTTGTCTCGTCGGATTTAGTCCGAAGTCGTGTCGCGACGCGTCGTTTGAGTTGTTGGTCGTGGTTAGTATCGTGGGGCGATCATCATCTTCGTGCGACTGTGAATGTAAGTCTCCCTTCTTTGTGTTGTGCCTCGTGTGACACGAGCTATTTTTATGATTATTTGTTAAGTGATGGAATCCTTATGTGGATCTTGATTTCACGATATGTATTTAGTCGACTCTCGTACTTGATTTATACGAGGAATGTCGTCGCTTGTGATGTCTTTTTATTGATGTTTTTGTCCGTTGCTGATGATTTTCGAATCGATTTGCACGTTTTACAAGTTTTGTTGTGGAAGCTTTGTGCTTATACGCGTTCGACTTGTTCACTAGCCAGTGCGGGAGAGTATTTTATCAGTGGTTTTGTTCTGAATGTGGTATTTTATCGTTTGTTTCCATTTAAAGACATGTATTGTCTTGATTCTAAACTTTTTGATGCGTGTGCGAGGAGTTGTTTTAGTGAACGTCGATATGTGTGAGTTTTGGGCATTCTGGCCTATTGGATTTTTGAAAACCTTGAGTATCTTAGAAAAACAAATTTCGAGACATAATTTTTTTCAAATGAGTTATTTTCTTGTGGTACATCCAGGTGCCACAATATATTCCAAAAATTTTCTGCCTCGAGGACCAAAATGTTTTGAGATATTTTCAATGTTTTAGAAACACTTTTATTTAGACCCAATGGTCGAATATTCTGAAAGTTTTCACTAAGAGAAAGTGTCCTCATTTTTTTTCAAATGCGAAACGGTTCTCCAAAGTCTCGATAACGATGTTTCACGTTTGTACTTTTTGAAAGGTGATACTCAAGATCAATCGGTGCTCTTCTGAATTATTTTCAAAATGAGGTTTTCGTTTTTAAAACCTATCCAATCCCGTTTGAGGGTTGGGTATATATGTATGATGTTCGCGTTGTCATTTTGATGTTTGCTTCCGAGTATGACCGAATTGACGGTGTGAGCGTTGAGTCGTTTTCCACACATTTGTTGTGTTAGCCCTCTGTGAGAGGTGGAATGTTGGTGTTGAATGTTGTCGCCTCGTGGTGATTTCTGCGTTGTCGCGCATGTGCGAGCTGTTAGAACTTGGTTTGGCATGACCGTGTGCATCGGTGATCGTTCCGTTATTTGTCGGTTGTTTAATGTCTTGTTACCTTGCTCTTGTTTTTGTGAATTTCGTGGACGAGGTCGGAGGTAATGCCCGTACTATTTTGACTTCAGTATTTTCTCCTTCTCCAGACTATCGATTCGCTCATGTTCGTTGATACTTTCTGAACTTGTTCTGTATTTCGATTTCATCGTCTGAACGAACCGTGATCTTGTTGTGGGTCGATCTGGTCATCGCTGTGACTTTTTCGGGTTCGGTTTGACTCCTGTGAACCTTGTTCGGGAGTAACATCATTTGGTTCTACTAGTCCTCTTATTCGAAGGGATCGGATTTTGAACTTCTGTATATTCTACTTTATCGACTCATTTATGTTCGTTGACATTTTCTGAGCTTGTCCTGCCCCTTGCTTTTGTTGATCGAACAAGGGTGGTATTTCGGAATTACTCGTTCGTCGTTGTGACCTTTCAATCATTATTCCCTTTCCTGTGGATCTTATGCGAGTGTGCATCTTGTTGTTTTCACTGGATCATGTTTTGTCTCGAGTCGAGGTGTGAACCTCGGGTTGTCAGTTGAACCTTATTGTTCTTCGTGATCCGAACACGATCGTTCGATTTTTGTTGTCTCGATCTTTTGGTTCGATCGTTTGATTGATCGGTTTTTGTTGATCCGTTTCGTGATTGTTGAACATTCGCACTCCTTCCAAATTTTCTTAAGTTCGGGAAATTAGTCTCGCTTTCGATCTTCCAACCCCGGGCGGTGGAATTCGTATTTGTTCGGCGTGTGGCTCATGTTTTGATTGATATACCGTTGGGTTGGTCAATCGTATTGATTTTCGTTGGTTGTGTTTTGTGATTGTTCGGATAATCGACTTGATTGTATTATCTGTTTGATGACACTTGTCACTTGTTGATTTTATTATGTCTCTACCGGTGGCATTGTGTTGGTCGCCCTGGAGCGTGTTTTCACGCCGTTTATTCCTTTGTGTTGCTTGTAACGTTTCGCCGATGGGCGTAAGTTACGCATTTCTTGTGTATCTCGTTGAGATTTCCCTGGCGGGGATATTGCTTCTCCCTACTTGTTTTAAGTTTCGGGACGAAACTTCTTTTAAGGAGGGTAGAATGTAATATCCGCAATTTCGAATTTCGGTAATTTTCTTTTTTTGGTGTATTTCTCCATTGTAGTGACTCTCGTATACCTTCAGTGTGTCCTTCCTGTCAACTGTTGAACTGTATTTTCGTTATTGATGTGCGGAACCGCCGTTTCGGGGTTGCCGCGGATCCATTTCGTGTTTTTGGTCCCCAAATATTGATTACTATCGTTTTATTCTCTTTCCGGATCATTTTTATCATTTTGGGACCCAAAAGGGGTGTGGGCCGCGGCACAAGGTGCGTGCGCCGCGGCACACAAATTTCTCCAAATGTTGGTCGAGCGATCATGCGTGTGCGCGGCACACCTATCCGTGCCGCGGCACGGTGCAGGCAGTGCCGCGGCACACTGTCGTGCCGCGGCACACTCGTGTGTCTTCGCGACCAAAACCCGCAGACCGTGTGCCGCGGCACACGCGGTATCTGCGGCACAACGCCAAAACCTGGGAGTAGATTTTCGGTCTGTGCCGCGGCACACTTCTGCTGTGCCGCGGCACACGAAGCGGTAATTGCGCAGACTCGTCTTTATTAGACGAGATTGGTCGTCTCCTTCCCCATTTTTCCACTGCATCGCGAGAGAAAGGATATAGAGGGGGAGAGTTCTTCATCCGGGGGTCGATTTTCATCATTCCTTTTCGGTTGTGAAGCCCGGGAAATCAATCTAACGCGTGTTCTACGGATCTTGGTACTTGAATCTCCTAAGGTAATATTCTAAAACCCTATTTTCGATTTAATTGGGGGTTTTGGGATTTTCTTCCGATCCGTTTCGTTTTGTTGGTGGATTCATGGTATATACGATTAATATTGTTAGTATCTTTAGTTTTCCTACGGATTCATGGATATTTTGTGGATTTTTGCGGAATCGAGAGGGTTTGGTGGTGGTCCGCCCTCGTTGTTTTCGGTATGAATATACATGAATCGTAGGCGGGTTTCCGGGTGTATTCCATTTCCATAATCGTTTAGAAGTGGTTGTGATTGTGCTATTCGAATCGTTAGGTTCATTTTCGTCGGTTCCTCGCGGTCGTGCTTGATTCTGTCGTCTTCCTTTTCGTTAGCATCGGGCGTTCCGAAGCTTCCCGGTTGAGCCGTATCCGTTCGTGGTTCCGTGCTCGTGGTATCGAGGCAAGTACCTTGCCCATACTTTTCTTATTTTGTGGATATGATGATCGGTGATCGTATTAGTGTGTTTGTTTGGTTGTTTGAAACGAAGTTTCAAAAGATTTCGGTTTGGCCTCGTTAAAGGCTTTCTTTCAAATGCGTGTGTGTTTTGTGAACGGTGTGTTTTGGGAATTTATTATGATTTGATTATTTTGAACGTTGAAGGATTTTATGATGATACTCCTATTGTTTAAGTTATGGAATCGTGTATTCCGTATTTAATCTTGTTATGGTATTTTGAAGAGTTTGATAATGGTGTCGAGTTAATGGCCATCTCTAGTGAGTATTCTTAATGAACTTACATTCTTAGCATATTAGTATTGCATGAGTAACGTGTGTTTGTGTATGCTCACTATGGGTTAGATCCGACGGGGTCTCGGTAGGGGTCCACGGAGGTGTGGATCGACGAGCTTTGCTTTTAACCACTACGGGTTAGATCCGACGGGGTCTCGGTAGGGGTCCACGGAGGTGTGGATCGACGGTTAATTGTGGTGAATTTTACAAATGTGATTTGATATTGGCATTTCCGGAAATGAGCGCTTTTGAACGGTTTTCATGATTGCATGCATCGACTAAGTGTGAGAGGTAAGTTGTTCGTTTGGCTTACTTGGCTAGGATGGCACAAGAGTATTTTGTTGTTTGTTTTAAATCCTTTATTTGTGGATTTTGACGTTGGGAGACGAACCTTGTGGTCGTTCTTGTGTACTGTGAGTTGATGAGATTTGGGGCTAAAATCCCAATGGTTTTGTAAAAGTCATTTTATGGATTTGGGGCTAAAATCCCAACGGGTTGGTAAATGTCCTTTTTCGGAAAGTAAAGATTTGGGGCGGTGACCCCTTTTGTCTTGTGGATTTTTGAAAAGTAGGATTTGATAATCCTAAATGGTTTTCGATTAAAACTCTCGATGGCATTCTAAACCGTCTTATAAATTATTTCCATTGATTTAGGGTATTTCGATTTTTAAAGGTTTTCTCAAACCCTTGCCTCGAGAAGTACTTTTCGTTTCGTTTGAATCTTTGAGGATTCCTGGTTATTGTTATTCGTGGAATGTGAATTGTATGGCTCGTATTTGCACTTTGTATTTGCACTAGCAAAACAAAGGAGTTTGCTAACCCCGAGTATTCGGGGTGGATGTCTATTTTGCATTCGTGTTTTGGAGCATAACACCGGTCGGCACGAAGGATGATGAAAGATGAACGATACTAATCACACGAGGATCCGTTGATGTCGTATTGGTCTAGTTGTATTTTCTTTTCCGCTGCAGTATCTTTTCCCCGTTGTACGGGAGTTTATTGTATTTTGACCCCTGCGTGGGTATATGTTGTAATTAAGTTGTATATTTTTATTGAAAGACCAAATCGGTCTACTGAGTCATTTAGCCTTGAAGGCATTGTCGAGATGTTAAATGTTGTTACCAGCCTGGTAGATCTTCGAGGAGAGGGTCTACGGCGTGTAATATCCCTGAGTGGATTGGGGGTGTTACAAGAACGTGTCGATTGTCCGGTAGAACGGTTAGTCGTCTGTGACCTCTGAAAGTTGCCACCCTTAGAGCCATAAAAATTTCCCGCGACTTTCTGCTTCTTCGGTTCTTCAACGGTATCGTTGTCGGGGCTTAACATATCATGGGCTAAAGCTTTGTCCTGATACTCTTTCAGTGTGGTACAAGAAAATCCGGCCATGTACCGCCGTAAGTCCAAATTCATCCGCATATCAAAATAACGAATCTTATCACGCTCGTTCCGCACTTGATCCTTCACGTGGATCAGTTGTTGGTTGTACTCTACAATCGCTTGCGAAACAGGAATATTCTGTGGTTTAGCCTCGAAAAAGGCTCGGATTCGGCCCTCTCGCACCGGCCAAGGACAAAACTCGGCCTCCAAAAGCTCCTTAAATTCATCCCACGTGGCAACACGATCCTGTGGCTTGATGACCTTCCACCAGGTAGCAGCCTCCTTAGTGAGGAAATACTGAGCAATCGGTACTTTCCTCACTTCGGGGCAATCAACCGCCTCGAAAATCTTTTCCAATTCCGCTAGCCAATCATCCCAGCCTAACGGGTCTGTGGCACCGCCAAACTGTGGAGGGTGCATACGGATCCGTGTTCGGGTTTGAATTATTCAGTTGAACAGTTTGGGCTAAAATGGTCATCTGGGTAGCCAATTGTTGAAGTACATTCGCAACTCCAACGTCCGCGTTGTTCCCCTGGCCATTCGACTGGTCGTGCTGACTTTCGGTGTTAGGATGCACCGAGTTCGACAAACTGGGGTTGGTTGACCCCGCAACAGAACTGATGGAAACGGCCGCGCCACGACCTCTCCCACGTCCACGGCCACGACCACGGCCCCGGCCCCTACCAGCTGAAATACTGAAGAACACACAAGGCACATAAGTACAGTTCAATCGCACATCATCAAAGTGACCGATTCTCAAAAATACCAAAATAGAAGCAAAACGAATAAGGAAACACCCGAAGAGTAAGAGGTCTTACAAGTACCGGTCGCACTGTGATGATGGCAGAGTAGTGATACTGTGGACAAATGACGACTCGTTCGACCCAAAAGACCGACAACCTAGGTATCCATAGACCTAGGCTCTGATACCATATTCTGTAACACCCCCAAGTTATTCAGGGAATATTACAGCGCCGTAAGCCCCACCGTGGGACTCACAAGGCTAAACATACGCGGAACTATAAATTTTGACCGAGAAGGTCTACATACAATGGAATGAAGAACAATACAAAAGGTGTTCAAGACATAACCATTGTATCCACAGACATCACAACACAAATCAATACCTCGGCAAACACAGGCCGGAACATCAAGGAAAATGGAAAACAATACTCGAGTATTCAATAACCATTCTAGTATAACAACACTGAATGGAAAACTCAAAACATAACCGGAGGGAAGACACAGTATCACACTTGCCCACCATCTTCATGCCGACCCGATACCTGCCTGTCCACTCTCCTGGAACCTGAAATACATAAAAAGTATTTCCCCCATAAAGGGGTTAGCCATCGAATAGCTAGTGCGAGTATATCAAGTATGAAACACAATACTCCTCGACAGTAAAGTAAATGTAACTGTCAATTCATCAATTCAAGACTAGTATTCCGGAATAACTAAATCTCATAGCATCACATCAATACATATATGAATACCGTGTAATCGCACCAGAGGCTACGGAACCCTCAGAGGACCCGTCGGTCCGTCCCAGAGTGGTTCGTTCATATCATCCGTGGAATCGCACCAGAGGCTACGAAACCCTCAGGGGAGCCGTCGGCCCACCCCAGAGTGGATATAAATAATCATGCCATTAATATATCTTACTTTCAAAGTCGAGAACGTACAATCATAAATATATACTTGCCTTTGAGACATCGAGAAATCAAACAGAAAAAGGGTATGAGTTCGGTAGGTCCAAAAACGCGCTTCCGACACCTAAACGATTCGCAAGCAATATGATAATTTATTATCCATATTCAAATTACACGAAGAAACTCCCGAAACCCATCTACAATTCATGAAAATACACGGATAAACAACTAGAGGTTGGAAAATCGTCCAAACTCTCACAAGTTCGAAAACGACACAATCTAATCCGTAAAATCGTAGGAAAATCATGCATACTGGATAGATACATCATAATCTCAAGGTTCTCAAGCTTCAAAATGGATAAATCGGACGAATTTACGAAAAACCCCAAAATTCCCAAAAATAGGATTCTAATGATTTTTACCTTGATTCGGAGGATAGAGATGTGCTAGATGTTGCATAAACCTTGTTATCCAACCCAAGGTGACGATATCTGAAAAAGGACTGCCTTAAATCGCCCCAAATCGCCTCTCCCGAGCTCTCCCGATTGAAAAAAGTGGAAATGATGTGAAATGACAAGTGCAGGGGTTGACTGTCCCCTTATATACTGTCCCAGTCTAGCGCACGCTACGCCTCAATATTAGCATGCGCTAACGGGTCACCTGGTAGTCCATTGGCTACTGTCATAAGACGTTAGCATGCGCTACAAAACATCCCTAGTGTGCGCTAACTGGTGTCCTGCCAAAATCTTAGTTCACTGTCTCAGTCCGCTAGCGTGCGTGAATACTGAGCACTAGCGTGCGTTAGCCTAAGCCTATAGCGTACGCTAGCCGCTGCCTAGCGTGCGTTACCTGCTAGTCCAGAAAGTCTGAAACCTCACTGCCTCTGCCGAGTCAGTATGTTAGTGCGCGCTAGTGCGCTAGCCGAAGCCTAGCGTACGCTACCTGATAGTCCAGAAACCTGGCAACCTCACTGCCTCTGCCGACCAGCCCATTAGCATGCGCTATGGACGGATGTTAGCGTGCGCTAGTAACCACGAATAGTGCGCGATAACGAACTCCTAGCGTGCGTTAATCCGCCAGTCCAGAGAGCAGTTCGAGTTACTAGTTCTGACCTGACTGGTCGCTTAGCGCGTGCTACGGCTCAAAACTAGCGTGCGCTAATCAAGCAGAATTAGCGTGCGTTAGCTTAGACCTAGCGTGCGCTATGTCTTTGGCCCAGAACACTTCCACAAGGTCTAAACAACACGATCGAGACCCAAAACAAGATACGAAACTCAATAACAAAATAAGGAGAACGGCAAAGTCAAACAGTCAATAAAAGTACGGGTATTACAAGACCGAGGTACATTGGACCGTTCGAAATCCTCAAGCGGATTGGAGAGTTAGCTTATCGTTTGGCTTTACCCCCAGAACTTTCGGATGTGCACAACGTTTTCCACGTATCATTGTTGAGGAAGTACGTGCACGATCCCAGCCACGTCATCAACTATACCGCCGTGGAATTGAACAAAGACCTTACATATGAAGAACAACCAGAACTGATTCTCGATCGATCAGTCTGACAATTGAGGAATAAAGAGAAGATGTTTGTCAAGATCCAATGGCGGTACCACAGCAAGGATGAAGCCACTTGGGAGCGCGAAGAGGAACTACGAGCTCGTTATCCGAATTTCTTCAATCGAGGTATACCATTTATTTTCGAGGACGAAAAATTTTCTAAGAGAGGTAGGATGTAATACCCGCCATTTTTATAATGCAATATTATTATTTTATAATAATATTATAATGCATTTCATTTTATTTAATTCCATTTAGTGAATAATGAACATTTATTTCGACATATCACAAGTCCTAGCCCGAATCATTTTTGTCAGTTATATTCTAGTAGTCATTTACTAGTGATAATATTAATAATGCATTTATTTCATTTAATCTCATTTCATTACCGAGTGAGTAATTATTGTATAATTACTTTCACCGCACGTACAAGTCAATTTCATGTAATATCATTAAATATAATCAGACATTTTCGTGATATCTCATATGTTCTAAGCTCGAGTCAATTTCTCAAGTTAATTTCAGAACATTTAATATTAGTGATTTTTTAGTATGATAATTAAAGGTATTATTATTATTAATAAGAATAATATTTATAATGGGCACAATATTAATATTAACATTATTAATATTTTATCTTCATTATTTCGATATCATCATTAATATTACTTCGATATTATTATTATTAGTATCGATATTATTAATTATTACCACCGTTATTATTATTATTTCGATTTTTATCATTATTGTTATTATTATTATTATTATCATTATTATTGGCCCAAACATGTGGTGCTGACCTAGATAAATTATTAAGCCCAGAATAATTAACTTAAACCCTAACCCTAATTTGTTTATACAGTATAAATACACACAATATTGTTCAATACACAGCACACAGAAATACACTTTTCTTCCCACCGCCGCTTTCTTCATCGTTCCAAAAAAACTACAGAAAGAAGATACAAAACATCAATTCTCGCCCAATTTTCCCAGTCGATTTTCCCAGCCACCAGAGTTCCATCTTCTACAAATCCCATCACTGTGAAGGGGTTCCCAGTCCAGTTCGGCCATCAAGTTTACAGGAGCATCCTTCCAAATTCCATCGAAAAAGAATTCGTCTTCTCAGTTCCTCCCCCAGCAGAGGTAACTTCCATCCTCAAGTTCTTTAATTTCGAGTTCATATTCATATTGACTTCTGCAGTATTCAACCAAACAAATCAAAATTTCTAGAAAATTTAAAACATCAATAATCAAATAAAATCAAAACGTAATGCTTTCAACTTGCCCGAGCAGAAGAATCCCGGATTCGGTCCAGGCCCAGAAACCATCCGAAATCCGAAATCCATTTCAGCTCACATCGGGTATTCTTTTTCAACCCATAGCCCGAATCCGACGAAAATTTGAAATGCAAATCGAAAGCGAAGTTAAACACGAATCCAGAAATTTCACAAATACGAAAAATCAAATTCGGGAACCAAAATATAAAACTTTCAATTTACCCGAACAGAAGGGTCACGAAATCGGGCCAAGCCCGAAAATTTAACTGAAATCCGATTGCCCCATCAGACGAAACCCTTCAACACGGACCAGATTCGGAACCCTCTTCCGCCAGCCCAACTTCAAAACCCTTATCGGTGCAGCCCCATCGTAAGCCACCCACCACGGACTCAACAACCAGAAACATCTCGGCCTAACCTCGCCGACCTTACCCGTTTTGCTTCGTCGGAACCACCGCCTACTGTGAGTGAGATTTCTGCCGTCGCGTCGCTGGCTTTCCCTTTTCTTTTCATCTTCGCCGCCGATCCTTCCCTGGAGCAAAACCGTTCACTCACTTCGTGGGTGTGCGCCACGTACCATGTGTGTGTGTGTGTGAGTTCATGGCGGACTGTTTGTGTGATTTATTTCCGGCCGATTTTCAGAGAGTTTGAAGAGAGAGTGAGGGTGAGGGAGACGGGAGGTGAGGAATGAAGTGAGTCTACTGAGGATTAGGTTTAGGTGTATTTATACCCCCGAATTTTCAGGACTTTTCAATTTAGTCCTCCCAATTTTTAGAAGTTTTCATTTCAGCCCCAGCCAGTATAATTAATTCGATTTTAATCCAGTCAGCTTCTCAAGTCTTACAATTTGATCCCAGTCAACTTCAAACTCCAATTCAATCCTAATTTTGACTGAAACATTTAAAACATTGACTTCCAATTAATATTAATAATTAATCTGAAATTATGCATAAGTGTTTTAATTTCAGTCATTAATAATGTTAACTCTTCGGTTAATATTAATTAGCAAATTATAATTTATTTTCACTTGTTATATAGTGATATTCGTATCCTTTCATTTATTATATAAATAATAAATTGTAAGGATTATTATTATTATTATTATTATTATTATCATTATTATATGTAGATTTTATCGAGGATTTACGGGCTTAGGACTGTGAGTCGAGCACATTCATTTCAGTCAGACATCATCATTATCATTTATTCAGGTGGGAATTTTCACTATCACTTTAATTGCTTTAATTGGACTGTGTATGTGATGTTCTATTCATATTTAAAATTTATATGCACGTAGTAATTCAGGCTAACCTGTATTCGTGTAAGAGGCTATCTTAAGATATATGTTGCGGGGACACCTGCGCAACCTCAATATTCACATGCGTGCTCGATTCGTGCTATATGTGGTATTGTGTTTATGTTTAATGTTGTTGCGGGGGCACCTGCGCAATCTCAATATTCGTGTATGCGTGCTCGATTCATGCTATACGTAATATTGTGAGTATGCATTTACGTTGAGGAAAAATGTGATAGATTATTCATGTTATGCTTTCCATGAGATTGTATATTACTGTGATCAGTGTGATTTCCACGAGCTGAAGGCAGCTCACCTCCACCTTTATTGATCCCGCAGGTTGAATCGAGCCGGATGGACGAAGGAGCGAGCCGAGAGAGCATATGAAAGTGGAATAATTATATGACATTTCTTTATGTCAACTATTTTGAAACTTTTGGGGAAACTTGACTAGAAATATTAAATTATGATTTATTTTCTTCCGCCGCAAATCTTACCTCGTATTTATGATGGAATGTTACCTTATTTAAAGGTATTTATTTTTATGTCATTGTAGCGACTCGACTTTGTAGGCGAGAATTTTTATATTCTCAAGAAATTATTTTTCTCAAAATTTACCTTTTTCCCCAATATTTACCCTAGAAAGTCGGGGCGTTACATATCATTTATATGTTAGGACCAAGACCTTGATTATCAACATGAGTGTATGTTAAGTGTGTTGTTTGATGTTGGAAACAATTGATGCTTGATGATACTTGATGCTAATGATGTTTGAAGGTTTAATGTTGGAAAAATAAGAATGAGTAAGTAGTCATATTTTCAAAAGAAAAGATTATGAAATGGAGTTCGTAATGTCGAGAAGCATGCTTGTATGTCGACTCCTATACGTGTTATAAGTATGATATGCATGCTTAGAATTTACATGTTTAGGGTTTTCGTTGCTCGAAACTAGCTATAGGCTAATATGATGTTTTTCCCATTTTCGTCGGATATTGGCAGTTTCATTACACTTCACGGAAATGGCTATAACTTTCTCCACTTGTAATATTTTTGAGATCTATAAAATGGACATGAAACGAGACTTCAGTGGATTTCCAGTGGTATAAGATACACTATCTAGTTCTTACTGTGCATTAGCATAAATCTAATTATTTCTAGCCTTGATGCACATTATGTTATGATTATGTTAAGTGTTTGATGTTGGTTTTCGAACCAAAAAATGTGTAATGGAATCGAGTATCGGTTACCGTTGTTAGTATCTTTATATGTTATATGGTCGGTTAGGTTCTCTAAGAGAATCATAGCTTTTATTATTAAACTTCAGTCGAATGCAAAACTCTAAAGTCCAAACATGTAGATCGAGTCCGTTGTCCGTTAGACTTCGTTAAGTTCGATCGACCGCTAAACTTAGTCGTTTCCGATGAAAGGTGGATCAGCAGACTGAAGTGTAAGGAAGATCCAAGAATCATTTTGTTTGCATTTATTACTTGTCCAGGTGGACTTTCTATACGAAAATGATTTGAGCTTTGCTCAATTTTGATGTAATATTTTACAAGCAAATTATGATTTCAAATGTTTATGATGCCTAAAAACCTTTATGTGGATTTTTATGAACCTATCACTGTTGGCTTGCCAACCTATAAAATGATCGGATCCTGAGCTAGACAAAGGTTGCTGGCCAGGGTTAGTGTACACAATACTCGGGATTGTGAGCTCTCTTTGGAGTGGCCGATATCGGGGAGTAACGTTCGCGGGAGGTGGCCACCTTACCCGACGTAAATTATGGATATGGTGAATTAGATGATATGCTATGAAATGAAATGATTTAGTAAACATGGGATCTTTCCTAAAACCCTCGTGTGTTACTACTTATATGCATGATGACAAATACGAAAACATGTTTTATGTTTTGGCAATATGTTCATGGAGTACGTTGTACTCAACCCTGTATATGTTTTAAAAATGTGCAGGTTGAGCAAAGGATGTGACGGAGGGTGTTGAGTGGAAGTCTTTTGTTTACGATCAATGTTGATCCCCGGTTACATATCTTCATATATATAACCAACCATATTTTTCCGCTGCAAACACTCTTTATGATTTTACTTTCTAAGTTATGTTGATTGTAATATGCTATGAAGCCTTTTTCTAAACTTCAAGGCTAATATTATAACTATGTATCCTACTTTGGATTATAAGTCATTCCCCAGGGATTGACTCCCCTTCATGATGCCTTGATAGGTTGTGCATGAAAATTCACCCCTATTTCTTATGAAACGTATGTCTCCCCCCTTTCTTACCCGCTTCTTAATTCCTACCTCGGGTCATGCCCTGGCTGAGTCTTCCTTAGGGATAAGGGGCCGTGACAATCCCGGACTCGAGTCCCGCTTCCTCGCCCTCCTTTTTCGTCGCCTGTAACTCGCCGAGATAGATAGATAGAGGGAGAGAGAGATGGATATACGGGAGAAGAGAGAGAAGGGTAGGTGAGAGGGTGAGAAAGACGTGACTCCCTTCTCCTAAGACATACACACACAAATATGTAAATATATATATATATATATATATATATATTATATATATATATGGATAGTAGGGTTTATTCGACCCAACCTGGTTCGATTATAAATTAATCGAGTAACAACTGATCAATCTGAGATTCATTATTCCGTCTCTCGGTTCGATCATCCTATTATTACACTGCGTCAAATAACACCAACACTAACTCGCCAATATATTAGTCCAACATCTCAGAGTCCGCCCGACTTATAAATAATCAGCTAATAAAATAAGAGAGAAAAAAGAAAGAAAATAAATAAATAAATAAATAAAAAATTAGATCGCCAAAAATTCAATTTTAAAAATTCCAAGATATTACATACTACCCTCCTTAAAAGAAGTTTCGTCCCGAAACTTAAAACAAGTAGGGAGAGGTAATATCCCACCAGGAACATCTCAACAAGATACACAAGAACTGCGCAACTTACGCCCATCGGCGAAACGTTACAAGAAACTCAAGGAATGTACGGCGTGGAAACACGCTCAACGACAACCACGATTGAACCTCAATGATCGAACAACACGATCGAACACAATAATCGAACAAAAATGGTCGAATAACAACGATCGAACACTTACGGTCGAATAACGATCCCGAAGTTCACACTTCAACTCGAGGTATTAAAAGAACTTGTGGAAACTAAAAGACGTTAATTTCGAACAAAGTTCACAAGAATCGAACCAAACTCAGAAAAGTCACAATGATAAACGGATTGATCCGAAACAAGGTCACAACCTGTTCGAACGATGACAACCGAGATACCGAACAAGTTCATAAAGTATCAACGAACATGAGCGAGTCGATAGAATTGAGAAAGAGAAAATGATGAAGTCAAAAACAATACGGGTATTTCATTCGATCTCTTTTAAAAGAAGTGTCAACCCCGAAACTCAAAACAACGGAAGCAAGGTAACAACACAACAAGTAACCAACAGAAACATCTATCAAGGGCCTCTCAAAGTCGATCCTGACATCTGTGCTGAAGTTCGTACCCTGGAAGGCTCGGTAACCAACTCGCAAAACTGGATTCTGTGTCCCTCGAGTCCACACTTGTAACACGCTACTGGCGGGGAAGGAAAATTTGCATGTACATGCCTCGGCACATTGCAGTTGAAGCACCCCGGCATACCAAATCAGCACAACATATCGACGTAAGGCAACCCACATACACAAAAATCATAGCAACGACGGTATACATTCGGCGATTTCAACGGCCCGAACGATAACCAGCACACAATTACAAAACATCATGAAACCATCACAGATGTACACAAACATACAAATCCAAGCTCTAAAAGCTCGCACAGGTGCGATAACACGCAAATCACCACGAAATGACAACATTAAAGACCAACATCACGCCTCCTATAGAGGGCTAACACAACAAATGCGTGGCGAACGACTCAACGCTCACACCACCAATTCAATCACAACCCAGGCTAGCACCCTATCGACAATGTGAATATCATACATACAGACCGCACACAGGAATGATAGGTTTTAAAAATGAAAACCACCTTTTGAAAACAATTTTGGGAACACCAGTTGATCTTGAGTATCATGTTTCGAAAAAGTAATACAACCATCGTTATCGAGACTTTGCAAAACCATCTTGCGTTTGATAAAAAATGAGGACACCTTTCTTTAAGTTAAAAAATTTCAGAAATATACGACCTTCGGGTCTAAGCAAATGCGTTTCTAAATTTCTGAGAATATTTCAAAAATATTTTGGTCCTCAAGGTAGAAGAATTTTGAAGCATATAGTTGCGCTAGTATACGTCTTGAAAATGCAATCCATTTTAAAAAAATATTACACCTCGAAGTTTATTCTCTAAGATACTCAAGGTTTGGAAAAAAAAATCCACTATGGCAGAATGCCCGAAAAACTCATGCGTATCAACATTTGCTTATACATATCATAGTACACGCATCAAATCGTTCAAATTCAAAACAAGACGTGTCTTTCCCAAAAAACAAACAGTCAATCATCACAGTTGAAAACCGCCTAGGATCGGGGCGAAACCACTGATCCCATCCCGAGGCCTCTAAGGACCCTCCCGGAGTGAGCTATTCATATACATATACATTCCCATTCCATATCAAGCACAAAGGTTTCACAAGAGCACTTGCAAAACGAGCAACACATTTCGAAATACACGCGCAACGGACGAAATCAACAATGAGAAATACCTTAGCAGCGACACCACCCCTCATATAAAAAAAATATGGGAGTTGAATATGTAATATCCGAATTAATTATTGAGTATTTCATTTGTAATTGAACCCTATATTATTCGAAATTGTGATATCGATAATCGAAGTATGATATTTCTCGTATTTGTATCCTTGTACATGAGTATGGCAGCATGTAAATTTTCTCATGCAAATACGTGATAACGTACGCTAAGAAGGAAGCTTAACGTACGTTATCTGTCAGAGTTAGCATACGCTACGAATGTAGCGTAGCGTACGTTAAACAGCCAATAATTGAGCTGCGCGGCTAGCACATGCGCCAGCCAGACGATGGGTCCGGATAAGATTCCCGCGGATGAACCTGGACAGTTTTGAAGTCAACGAGTGTTAACGTACGCTAAGGAATGTGTCTAGCATACTCTAATGGGTGTTACTTACGTGCGTAACCGGATGGTGTAGCGTACGTAATCGAGTGCAGAATGAGAACAGTTAACCATCGGTGACAATAGCGTACGCTAAGTATACTTGGTAGCGTACGCTAAGCGACTAACGTACGTTATGCATGAAGGCTAACATACGTTAAGGTAAGAAAATTATAAATAAGACATCACCCCATTTCATTTCAGTTCATTTATTTCACTTAGCCTTCAACATACTTCGTGCCCAGAGAGTTCCTAGCCACCTTATACACCTTTAAAACACCTTTTAATTGATCATTGAAGATTAGATATCACTATTACTTGATCATTGAAGTTGAAGAACATCTTGGATTGGCACACAAGCAACCGGAGTTGGATTCTACCTATTGTCTCGGTGTTTTCTTCATCTTAAGGTATGTTAATGCTATCTCCAACCTTGGATTCGTGTTCTTAAGGATATGATGACCATACTATCAAGATATTAAGTTCCATAGATGATTTATTCAACCAAACATCATGTTTAGAAGTTGGGATGATTATGCTTAAGATATCATTGTTGAGAACATCATAGTTGGAATCCTATGTCTTGAAATGATGAGAGTAATGTTCTGAGATTGATTATCCATATTGAATAGTGTTGCCATAATGGTAGTAGATTTAGTATTGGTATCACTTTTTCTTAACGGAATTAGATGAAGGATCACCAAAGGTTGAAGTTGATTTAGTAATTAATCTTCATGATGAAGCTGGAATATGTTGATGATATTGGTAACTAGATTATCAACCTCAGAATAAATGAATTAGGTAAGAGAATTTGTGATCGAATATTGGAGTATGTCATCATGATGATATGCTCATCCTTGAAGTTATAAGACATTGAACACCATTAAATCATTCAAGTTTTCATGAGTGTATCATGCATGGAGTTAACGTAGGTTAACACTGAGAATTTCGTGCGGCGAACCAGTTGTCTGATCAGGGAAGAGACTTTCGGATGCATGTTTAGCATATGCTAGGTTATGCACCTTACGTACGCTAACAGACAGAATTAACGTATACTATGATGTGTACGTAACGTACATTATATCATCAGATGAGTCAGTCGACTGATCAGAGAGGAACTGTCGATACATGGTTAGCGTACGCTAGACTTAGTAGTTTATGTACGCTAATGAGCAACCTTAACGTACGCTATGTTGGATACGTAACGTATGTTACGCAGACCAGGTAATATACGTCTTATGAATTTTCGACCGTAATTTGGATTGTTAGATGTTCGTTCGACGTGAGATGAATTCTATATTATTTCTTTTGTTAAGGTTCGAGTTTTGCAACGTGATTGATCGAAGGGGGCGACCTTCGAGCGTTTTGATATTCGTGGGAGTTTTATTCTTGTCATCAAATCGAGGCAAGTACTTTAATTAGAATTGTCTGTATTATGTCGGTTATGTTATCATTGTACTGTGTACATGTGTTGTGATTAATTGTCCATCATGCGTTGATCCGACGGGAATCATCATGGGAAATCTATAGCTGTGTGAGTTGGATCATTGGACAGGTAGTTCCACCATGATTTGGTCCGACGGGATCATCATGGGAATCTATAGTTGTGTGTGCTGGATCGTTGAAATACCATGAATATGTTGAGACTATTATGATGTGATGTGTTGTTATTATTTCTCGTTGGAGAAACTTATCATGATTATTGTTGATTAAATCATTGTTGTATAGTTATTGTACTTGTACTAGCATCGTTGTGCTAACCCCTTCGGGGGTGAACATCTTTTTATGTTCAGGATCCAGGAGAGCAGGGAAACAACCACTGGAGTTGCATGACGACAAGGGTGCATAGTGATGTTCCGACCGGGTTTAATTGTCTGTTGTTTGTGTTGTTTTTAATAAGTACTCGAGTACGTCATCGTTTATGATGATTAGATTTGGTGATGTATTAATACTCTTCCTTTGGATATTTGTATTCTCGGTATTGGCCGAGAACTGTTGTATTTTATTTCAGTTACTTTTATATGTTGGTATCTGTTATTGTCTATTCATTTCTAATATATTGGGGGTGTTACAGAATATGGTATCGGAGCTAATATTATGTATATCTTGGCCATTGGGTTAAAATAGGGGTCATATATGTCTTTTGAGGTAACCGGCCATGAATAAAATCATTGTACTGCCTACGTCTTCATGCGAGCGGTGGTTGTAAGATTCCTAAACTCTATCTCGTTGTTCACATGTTATACTTCTTTATACTTGAACATTAGAACGATATTGTTTCCTGTATATTGAGTATTTATGCTTACAGTATGTTGAGAGGTGGATGTGGACGTGGTCGCGGTCGCGGATGCGGATGAAGGAATGCTGAAAGAGAAGCTTCGCCTTCTAATTAGGCCAGCCACAGCTCGAGCGAGCCACAAAGATCTATTAACAATGAACCAGAATCTACTGTGCCCGAAATACTTCGTCAGGTGGTTAACCATATGACTCAGTTTGCCCAGGTCGTGGACCGAATGCAGGTGGCAGTAGGATTACAACAGGGAGATAGACAGCAAGGTATCCCGGACTTGGGAAATCGAGGCGACCGATGGATGCAAGAGGTGGCGAAGATGAAACCACCCAAATTCGATGGCTTTTCTGGGACCCCGACATGGTATCATTGGTTAAAAGAACTGGAGAAAATCTTTGCCGGGATTAAATGCCCAGACGACCGGAGAGCCTCTATTGCTCAGTACTTTCTGATAGGGAAATCGTCTGAGTGATGGGAAGCCATCCGGCCGGTAGATCATGATGCTGACTGGGGAGAATTCAAATTAATGATGGAAGCTGGCATCGCCTCGTCCCAAGGAGAGAAGCCAAAATTCAAATTTTTCTCCGCATACCGCCGACGAGCCAAGATCCTGCACGATTAAAACGTTTAATCAGCAGATGGCGTTTGTTCGACACCTGGTCAGAACAGACGTGGAAATGATGATCCATTTTGATATGAGAATGAAACCAGAGATCCAGAGGTACATGTCCGGTTTCGAATGTACCACTTTCCGTCAATATAGGATAAAGCATTGGCATATGAAATCAGAGAAGCAGCGATGGAAAAGTTTGCAGAATCCAAAAAGCACAAAAGTCTTTGGTAGTTTCACAGAGCACAAGAGCAGTGGGCCCTGCAAGGCCCAGTCATCTTTTCATTCTTTCAAGAAACCTCCACACCCATGTAAGAGCGGAAAGAACTCCGGAGCAGTATCAGCCACGACGGATGCAACTAGGAAGTGCTTTAACTGTGGTCGCCCAGGACACTTTTGGCGTGATTGTTTCTGTACTCTAGTGACATGTTTTGATTGCGGACAGGAGGGGCACCGTGCGATGTTCTGAAAGGATGCCACTAAGTTTAATGGGATTCGTACTTTATAACCGGCTCAGAAGGAAGCAAGTATTCAGCAGACGCAGCAGAGTGTTCAGCTGCCCCAAAATTTCGGTCGAGGTCGAGGCAGAGGACAGTTCGACCGCAAAGGAGCCTCGAGTGTCGGATCCGCTCCCCACGGCTGTACGAGATGAGGAGGGCAGACGATCAGATGCTGCTGTCACATCAGGTAATGTTCAGATCCTTTCACAGCCAGTTAGAATTTTATTCGATACAGGAGCTACGCATTCATTTATATTTTGTCTTGTGTAAATCATTTGAATATTTCTGGTTTTCATAATTGTGAGCCTTATGTTGTGGGTTTACCGAGTGAAGAGAGGATTGAGGGAAACTTAGAAACTAGAGATTTCCCCGTATCATTTGGAGGCAGAGAGTGGCCCTCAAATCTGATTGTGATAGAAATGCTAGGAGACGACCTGATACTCGGAGATGATTAGATTAATCGATATGGAGCTATTGTAAACTACCAAAAGAGGAATATCTCAGTGATAGCTTACGATGGTTCTGAAATACTGTTTGAAGAATGGAAACCAGGAAGCTCAGGAAAGATGATCAAGGCGATGAAAGCTGTCAAATTGTTGAAACAGGGTTGTACTGGATACTGGTGCTACGCAATGAAGAAAGAAGATGGAAAAGTAGAACTCTCATCCATTCCTGTTGTGAACGAATTTCCGGATGTGTTTCCTGACAAATTACCTGGACTACCTCCACGATGGGATGTAGAATTCACCATCGAGCTCGAACCAGGAGCTACACCAATTTTTAAGGCGCCCGTATCATATGGCACCTACTGAGATGTATGAATTGAAGAAGCAAATGGTAGAGTTACTGGACAAAGGCTATATCCAGCCAAGCGTTTCGCCCTGGGGTGCACCAGTTCTTTTTGTCCGGAAGAAGGATGGATCGCTTCAATTTTGTGTTGACTATCGAGAGCTGAACAAGATGACAATCAAGAACAAGTATCCGTTGCCATGGATTGATGATTTATTTGACCAGTTGCAAGGAGCAACAATGTTTTCTAAGATCGATCTGAGGTCGGGATATCATCAGTTGAGGATTAAGGAATCTGATGTTCCAAAATCATCATTCAAAACTCGCTACGGACACTATGAGTTTGTAGTGATGCCCGTTTGGTCTCACTAA
The DNA here is from genome assembly GCA_033398695.1 of Orobanche coerulescens. NCBI lineage: Eukaryota > Viridiplantae > Streptophyta > Magnoliopsida > Lamiales > Orobanchaceae > Orobanche > Orobanche coerulescens. The sequence continues at coordinate 107,353,641 of CM065804.1, forward strand.
CGCACCTGTTGTGTTCATGCAATTGATGAACCGAGTGTTCATAGAGTATTTGGACAAATTCGTGGTCGTATTTATTGATGACATTCTGGTTTATTCCAAGAGCCCGAAAGGGCATGCACAACATATGTGGACCATTTTAGACCTTCTGAGAAATGAGCAATTGTACGTCAAGCTTTCTAAGTGTGAATTCTGGCTAAAGGAAGTAATGTTCCTCAGTCATGTAGTATCAGCAGAAGTCGTCCGAGTAGATCCCCAGAAAATCGAAGCAGTTATGGATTGGAAGTCTCATAAGAACGTGAAAGAAGTTCGGAGTTTCTTAGGACTTGCTGGGTATTATTGTCGGTTCGTGGAAGGGTTTTCCAAAATTACCCGCCCACTTACTCGACTACTACAGAAAACTCAAAAGTTTGAGTGGAACGAGATGTGTCAGACTAGCTTTGATGAATTGAAGAAGAGATTGATGACGACACTGATTTTAGCACTCCCACAGGGAACTGGAGGATTCATAGTTTACAGTGATGCTTCAAACCAAGGTCTCGAGTGTGTATTGATGCAAAATGAGAAGGTGATCGCCTATGTGTTACGACAACTAAAACCTTATGAAGTAAATTACCCAACGCATGATTTGGAGTTGGCAGCGGTAGTTTTTGCTTTGAAAATCTGGAGACACTACCTGTACGGGACTCACTGTCAAATCCTTATGGATCACAAGAGTCTCAAATACATCTTCAGTCAGAAAGAGTTGAACATGCGGCAAAGGAGATGGCTGGAACTTATTAAGGACTATGACTTGGAAATTCTATATCATCCAGGCAAAGCGAATGTAGTGGCCGATGCACTGAGCCGCAAGCCTGTTTCTATTCGAATGCTGGAGACTCTCATCTCCCAGACCAGCATTCAACGGTAATTGATTCATGAAGGAATTGAAGTATGGTTGCAAAGAGTCCAAGGACAACTTTGTGTGATAGAATTAACTTCATCGTTAACCGAAGAAATCAAATCTAAGCAAGTAGATGATCCTCTGATGATTCGGTTACGTGATGAAGTGATCAAAGGAAAGGCCCCAGTATTCATAATTCATGATGATGGAGTTTTGAGATTTCAGAGCCGACTTGGCGTTCCCGATGTCGATGTTTTGAAGCAAACAATTCTGAAGGAAGCTCACAGCACGCCCTATTCTATCCACCCGGGCACCAGTAAGATGTATAAGGACCAGAAGCAGAACTTCTGGTGGGGCAACATGAAGAAAGAGGTAGCGGATTATGTCTCGAAATGTTTGACTTATCAGCAGGTTAAGATCGAACATCAATGACCTGCTAGAATGCTGAAGCCGCTGCCGATTCCTGAATGGAAGTGGGAGGCATATCGATGGACTTTATCACTAATATGCCGAGAACCAGGACAGGAATGAACATGATTTGGGTGATAGTTGACCTTCTAACCAAATCGGCTCATTTTCTAGGCATTAAGGACACTTGGGGACCCGAGAAGTTGGCACGAGTATTTATTTCAGAGATAGTCCGATTACAAGGTACGCCGAAGACCATTATTTCTGACCGATGCGGTAGCTTTGTGACTCATTTTTGGAAAGTAGTTCCTAAAGTCTTGGGAACCGAATTGAACTTCAGCATAGCTTATCGTCCGCAGACAGATGGACAATCAGAGAGGACTATTCAAACGGTGGAAGATATGTTGAGGGCTTGTGCCTTAGATTGGTCAACTGATTGGGAAGTTCATCTGCCGTTGATTGAATTCACCTACAAAAATAGTTGGCATTCTTCCATTAAGATGGGACCATTTGAGGCATTATACAGGAGGAGATTCCGATCGCCCCTATGTTGGGACGATTCATCAGACTTGATCGGGACGGAACCGGAATTCATCGTGCAGACACGAGAAAAGATAGCCTTGATTCGCGAAAGGCTGTTGACCGCCCAGAGTCGGTAGAAATCTTACGCAGACGTGCACCGTCGTCCATTAGAGTTCAGTATTGGAGATCACGTGATTTTAAAAGTTTCTCCTACTCGGGGAATCTTTCGTTTTGGGAGGAAAGGAAAGCTGAGTCCGAGATATATCAGACCATTCGAGATTCTTGAGAGAGTTGGAGAGTTGGCATACAGGTTGGCATTACCACCATCATTGAGCCATGTTCATAACGTATTCCACGTATCCCAGTTACGGAAGTATATACCAGATACTGGTCATGTCATTGATTTCGGAGAAATCGAAGTCGCCCAAGATGGCACGTTTGAAGAGAGACCGATCAGGATACTCGAGAGTCGAGTTAAGCAATTGAGAAACAAACCGATCGCTTTGGTTAAAGATCAGTGGTCGCGCCACGGAGTGGAGGAAGCCACTTGGGAAATGGAAGATAGCATGAGGTCCAGATATCCAGAGTTATTTTTGTCTTGAGTTTCGGGACGAAACTCCTTTTTAGTAGGAGAGTATGTAATATACGGATTAATTATTGAGTATTTCATCTGTAATTGAACCCTGTATTATTCGGAATTGTGATATCGATAATCAAAGTATGATATTTCTCGTATTTGTATCCTTGTACATGAGTATGGCAACATGTAAATTTTCTCATGCAAATACGTGATAACGTATGCTAAGAAGGAAGCTTAACGTATGTTATCCGCCAGAGTTATCATACGCTATGAATGTAGCGTAGCGTACGTTAAACAACCAATAATTGAGCTGGGCGGCTGTGTGCTAGCCGGACAATAGGTCCGGATAAGATTCCTGCTCATGAACCTGGACAGTTTTGAAGTCAACGAGTGTTAACGTATGCTAAGAATTGTGTCTAGCATACGCTAATGGGTGTTACTTACGTACGTAACCAGATGGTGTAGCGTACGTAATTGAGTGCAGAATGAGAACAGTTAACTATCGGTGATGATAGCGTATGCTAAGTATACTTAGTAGCGTACTCTAAGAGACTAACGTACGTTATGCATGAAGGCTAACGTACGTTAAGGTCAGGAAATTATAAATAAGACATCACCTATAGAACACCTTTAATTGATCATTGAAGATTGGATATCACTATTACTTGATCATTGAAGTTGAAGAACATCTTGGATTGGCACACAAGCAATCGGAGTTGGATTCTACCTATTGTCTCGGTGTTTTCTTCATCTTAAGGTATGTTAATGTTATCTCTGATATTGGATTCGTGTTCTTAAGGATATGATGACCATGCTATCAGGATATTAAGCTCCATAGATGATTTATTCAACCAAACATCATGTTTAGAAGTTGGGATGATTATGCTTAAGATATCATTGTTGAGAACATCATAGTTGGAATCCTGTGTGTTCAAAAGACGAGAGTAATGTTCTGAGATTGATTATCCGTATTGAATAGTGTTGCCATAATGGTAGTAGATTTAGTATTGGTATCACTTTTACTTAACGGAATTAGATGAAGGATCACCAAAGGTTGAAGTTGATTTAGTAATTAATCTTCATGATGAAGCTGGAATATGTTGATGATATTGGTAACTACATTATCAACCTCAGAATAACTGAATTACGTAAGAGAATTTGTGATCGAAGATTGGAGTATGACATCATGATGATATGATCATCCTTGAAGTTATAAGACATTGAACACCATTAAATCATTCAAGTTTTCATGAGTGTATCATGCATAGAGTTAACGTATGTTAACACTGAGAATTTCGTGCGGCAAATCAGTTGTCTGATCAGGGAAGAGCCTGTTGGATGCATGTTTAGTGTATGCTAGGCTCTGCAACTTACGTACGCTAATGGACAGAATTAACGTATGCTACGATGTGTACGTAACGTATGTTATATCATCAGACGATTCAGTCGACTGATCAGAGAGGAACTGTCGATACATGGTTAGCGTACGCTAGACTTAGTAGTTTACGTACGCTAACGAGTAGCCTTAACGTACGCTACGTTGGATACGTAACGTACGTTACTCAGACCAGGTAGTATACATTTTAGGAATTTTCGACCGTAATTTGGATTGTTAGATGTTCGTTCGACGTGAGATGAATTCTATATTATTTCTTTTGCTAAGGTTCGAGTATTGCAATGTGATTGATCGAAGGGGGCGACCTTCGAGCGTTTTGATATTCGTAGGAGTTTTATTCTTGTCATCGAATCGAGGAAAGTACTTTAATTAGAATTGTTCGTATTATGTCGGTTATGTTATGATTGTACTGTGTACATGTGTTGTGATTAATTGTCCACCATGCGTTGATCCGATGGGAATCATCATGAGAAATCTAAAGTTGTGTGCGCTGGATCATTGGACAGGTAGTTCCACCATGCTTTAGTCCGACGGGATCATCATGGGAATCTATAGCTGTGTGTGATGGATCGTTGGATTACCATGAGTATGTTGAGAGTGTCATGATGTGATATGTGTTGTTATTATTTCTCGTTGGAGAAACTTGTCATGATTATTGTTGATTAAATCATTGTTGTATAATTATCATACTTGTACTAGCATCGTTGTGCTAACCCCTTTGGGGGTGAACATTTGTTTATGTTCAGGATCCAGGAGAGCAGGGAAACAACCACTGGAGCTGCATGACGACGAGGGTGCAGAGTGATGTTCCGGCCGGGTTTAATTGTATGTTGTTTGTGTTGTTTTTAATAAGTAATCGAGTACGTCGTCGTTTATGATGATTGGATTTGGTGATGTATTAATATTCTTCCTTTGGATATTTGTATCTCAGTATTGGCCCAGAACTATTGTATTTTATTTCAGTTACTTTTATATGTTGGTATCTGTTATTGTCTTTTCATTTCTTCAGCCTTGTAAATTCTTATGTAAAGGATTTACGGCACTGTAATATTCCTGAATATATCGTGGGTGTTACAGAATAACCACATATCACGAAATCAAAATCCACAGAAGGATTTCATCACTTAACAAATAATCATACAAGTAGCTCATGTCACACGAGGCACAACACAAAGAAGGGAGGCTAACATCCACAGGTCGCACGAATATGATGATCGCCCCACGATACTAATCACGACCAACAAACTCAGACGACGCATCGTGACACGACTTAGTCAGATAAAATCCGACGAGACAAGACTCTACAGGCACAACTTGACCTGACAGCCTAGGTTTCCACAACCTAAGCTCCGATACCATTTTTGTAACACCCCCAATCCACCCAGGGATATTACACGTCGTAAACCCTTATATCAAGGATCTACCAGGCTGGTAACACAATTAAACATCTCAACATCGCCTTTAAGGCTAAAAAGATTCAGTAGACCGGTTTGGCCTTTCAATCAATACATACAATTCAATTTTAATACATACCCACGCAGGGGTTAAAATACAACACACTCTCGTACAACGGGAAAAATACTGCAGCAAAAATAAAGTAAAACTAAACCAATACGACATCGTATGGATCCTCATATGATTAGTATCGATCATATTTCATCATCCTTCGTGCCGACCCTGTGTTATGCTCTCCAAAACCTGAATGCAATACAGACATCCACCCCCCGATTACTCAGGGGTTAGCAAAATCCCACTATTTTGCTAGTGAAAGTACAAAATCATATGAAATGTAACAAAAAAATAGAAATCACGAATCGGGTACGACAATTAACTACCAAAGCCTTCCCGAAAGGTTTTATTAATTAGAAAGCAATCAATGAAGTGTTTGAAAATAAATTCCTCATCTCGGGGATTTTAAAAGTAGAAACCTTGTTGGACCTCAAGTCCTTAGTTGAAAATAAGCATTTCAATACGAATGGGTCTCGACCTAAAATCCCTTTTCGTAAAATGATCTTTACAAAACTGTCGGGATCTCATCCCAAATCTCATCAAACCACAGTACCAGAGGACAATATCAAGGTCCGTTTTCCAACATCAAAACCCCACAATTAAAGGACTAAGACACATACGAAAAAATACTCTAGTGCCATCCTATCCAAGTAGGCCAAATGAACAACTTACCTCTTACACACTTAGTCAATGCATGCAATCATGAAAACATAGTTCAAAAGCACTCATTTCCGGAAATGCCATAATCAAATCACATTTGTAAAATTCACCACAATTAACCGTCGATCCATGTCTCTGTGGACCCCTACCGAGACCCCGTCGGATCTAACCCATAGTGGTTAAAAGCAAGCTCATCGATCCACGTCTATGTGGACCCCTACCGAGATCCCATCAGATATAACCCATAGTGATCCTACACACACACACGTTACTCATGCAATACTAATATGCTAAGAATGTAAGTTCATTAAGAATACTTACTAGAGATGGCCACTTACCCGACACCGTTATCATACTCATCACAACACAACAACATAATTAACACGGAATACACGATTCCATAACTTTAAACAAGCAGGGGTATCATTAAAGCCCTCAACGTTCGAAGTAATCAAATCATAATCAACTCACACGAATCATATTCACGAAGGTAAACCAACCATCGTAAATCCAACATGTAAACTCTATTTGCAGGACACAAATTGTATAAGAAAAATACTTGTCTCGATAGTTGACGCCGAAAGCTCCGACGAACACGGATCACCCGATCGATCGATTGAATCCCAACCTTTATTATAAATATATAATAGACAATTTAATATAAGAGTTCAATTAAGTATCTTATAATTTCAAGGTAATTAGTCGGCTAATATATTATCTCGATTGTGCCCCTTAATTAATTGATCGGATCAAGTGACCAACGATAATCAACCCGAACCCGTATCTCGATTATCGCTCCAAAATAAACTCCAAACTCGGACTCATTCCGTGGGTCTAATCAATCCAAGTTTACCAAAACTTTCATCTACATTTATGTTTTTTTTTTCCGTCCAAATTCTAATACGAACACGTACACACAACCATGACTACACACACAAATATATATATATATATATATATAATATAATATATACCTACATAAATAGATCTTTATATATATATATATACACACACAAAACACACACACTGTGCACACCTACACATACTCACGGCACAAACTCACATACACACACATAAACACGCGCACACACACACACACACACACACACACACCTGCATACAAAACACACACACATGGAAACACATACACACACAGACGCAGCCCGGCCAGAAAACCAACCCCGTCGTCGCCTCCCTACATCACCGGAAGTTGGATCGCCGATAATCCGACTCGACGGAACTCGTCCAGTTCTGACTCATTCCCGTCCATGACCGGACCTCGCCTAACTCCATCCCTCATCTGCAACCCTTCACCGGAAGTCTCTTCGCATCGCCGTTCACCCTGCCGTTCCGATCTAAAGCCATTCGGCCGGCGAAAAGCTCAACTCAGGTTGTTAACTTTTGTTAAAAGAATATCCGGTTGATCTAAATCTATCTCACCGGAACACCACAAATCGGCCAACATTTGATATAAAAGTCGAGTCCGTCACCGGAGACTATGAAGAAATCGGTCGCCCATTCTTCATCCACCTCGTCGGAAAATCAAGGCTCGAACAACCCGATCTAAATCCAGTGGTCAATGGCCTGACCTCGTCTAACTCCTCCTCCGACCGTACTTACCTGAAATCGTTCCACCGGAACACGATTTCGGGGTAAGGAACCCAGTTCGTTTTTGGCCCCATCCGGACCTCCTTTAACTCCGACCCAAGACTCAGAATCCGGCTTCTTTCGAGCTCTGCCGCCGTCGGGATCCTGGACCCGAGTCCCGCTGCCTCGCCCTCCTTTGCCGTCGCCTGTAACTCGCCGAGAGAGATAGAGAGAGGGAGAGAGAGATGGATATATGAGGAGGCTAGTGCAACAATGTAAAATACTAGTAAACATAATATCAACCCACTGGCTAGTACTTGTGGGCTTTTCACTATATGTTCAACCCCTTACACCTTAGTAGGTAACAATGAGTGAAGGGATGTAAATTACTAGAACAAGTAATCTGCAATAATGGTTGGAGAAATGTAGTTTATGATTTTCATTTCATCAGTATTTGCTTCATTACAGTGCTGCTATTCATTAATATTTGCTTCATAACAGTGTGGATACCATTTTTTTCTTGAGGTAATGCAGGCACCTCAATGTGATGACAAAAGAAAGAAATTGAGAAGGATGCTACTTCAAATGAACAAAATCCTAGTTGATGTTTGTGAGAGAGTTCCTGGGGACGATAAAGTTGTACTTGCTGATAGTCTGGCAATCTACAAAAAGTCGATGATGGATATGGATGCAGATGTTGGTCGTGCTCTGATGGATGCCGACGAAAAAATTGATCAGTTGTATGAAGTGTTAGATGGAGATGTGATAATGGTGAGACATCTGTAAGGGTTGATATGTCCGTGCATACGAACATGCATGTTCCTAACAAAGACATAACTCTATCACACGATGATGTGGAGCAATTTGCTGGCTCTGAGGAATGCTTGGGCAGACATAACCCAGATAATTCTGAAATGATGGTCGGTGTAGACGAAGAAATGGTTGATGTTGACATTGCTGATGATGCAGATGAGGTCTTGATCGCTACCGACATTGGTGGTGTGTTTGATAAAAATGGTTTAGGTAAAGGGAGCATGGAGGGAAAAACTACAGTAGGTGTGGATGAAGATACCCCAATTGGTTTTCAAGTTCGAGAAGTGGCCCGGATGATGATTTGCCCGTAAAGTCATGTGATGAGCAGACCAGTTCTCCCGATGTGTTGAGAAATGCGGATATTCTGGAGAAAGAACCATCATTGTCTCCTGGATTAGACATTACTGAAAATGATGGGCTGGAATCCCCTATCAGTGATACAATTAGATCGATTGTTGCGGATATTTCTCGTGATAACAAGGAAGGCATGTTGGGTGGTGATCTGAGTGAGAAAAGTTCCGAAGGCTGTTTAGATGGGAACGTTGATAATGATCATATTGCACGTGCAGTAGAAGCATCCGAGCCTGAGGTTGAGTCGGTGCATGCAGAACCTAGCGGCCCGTTGGATGTTTGTAAAGAGATTGTGTTGTATATACCGCCTGTGGATAAGCTGGATGAAAGTAGGGCGAGAGCTCTCCAACAAGGTGTGAAATTCTATGAATTACCGGTTAAGCCATTGAAAAGTGTTCCATTTGCAAATGTTGATGTTGATGAGGACTGCATTTATGATACGCCACTTCCCGCTGAAGTAGGTGAAGCTGCGGGGCATGCGGAGAAGAGATTTAAGGGAAAGAAAAAAGCTGAAGTTGGATCGATTGAGCGGAACGTGAAGATCGGCAGCCGACATGCGCCAAAGGTCTTGTTCCCCGAGTACTTGTACGATACGACACCTAAAATTGCAAAGAGCTTGGATCGGGAGAAAGGTGTAGCTGGAAATAATGATTCAACCTACACCTTTGTGAACGTGGCCCAGCATAATTTTAGCACGAACACATGGTGTAGTTTGTCTTTGCCGGCCCAAAAGAAGTATATGGATTTGTTTAGGACGAAAAAGTAAGTCGACGACATTAAATTCATGTATAGTTTCCAACATATCTTCCTGTTTCTAATATTTGTGTTCATCTTTTTCGATAAAGCAGACCAACAATATACGAAGATATGGTGAACAGACCTAATGCAGACGCAATGCTGAAATCGGAGGTAGCTAATATGATATTGGAAAGAGGTATCGATAAAGAGGTATTAGTCAATCTTAAATTTGTTCACATCAATATTATTCATCTTTTGTTTGTGATCTTCAATTTATACACACCAATCCGAAATTACTAGTTGAAGTATTTTCTTACTGAAGTAAATACTTAGCGATTGTAATTACTGGTTCAAGTAATTACTTATTGAAACTATTACGTGGCAAATTAATAACTTGTTGAGGTAATTACTTGTTGAAAGAACACTTATAGTGTTATATATGTAATATATGTAAGCTCATAAACGATATATTTACTTGAATGACTACTTCAAGTAATTCCTAGTTATTATGATATGTGAACACTGGAGACACGTTACTCGTACAAATAATTATTATAAATATTTAAGATATGTTTATTATGTGCAAGTACAGTAAATACTACTTCACATAATCGGTACTTCAGCTAGTTAGAGTAATTACTTGTTGAAATAATTTTAGGTTCAACGAATAGTAAATGGTTACCTGAATATTTCTGAAATTGTGCAGGTACAAGTACATGAATTACTACTTCACGTAATAGGCAGCTCAGATAATTGCAGTTATTACTTGTTGAAATTAATACTTGTTATTTGAGTAATAACTAGGATATACTTGAATATATCGTTTATTCAAGTTGTCATTCAAGTCAATCAATATTTGATGTTTTTTGGCAAAAAATGCAGCTCATTCAAAAATACATTGATGTGTTAGAGGATCAATTGCCTACCGACCTGATGGGTGATTTCTGTTTCAGAAATGTTGATGGATGTGTAAGTGTTTCATGTCCCCCAAAATGTGTATACTGTAACACCCCAAACTAGGCGGATATTACAGTGCCGTGGACCCCCGAATGGGACCCACCAGGCGAGTGAAAATGAATGAAATACACAGGGTAAATGTAGTACCGAACCACATTACATCATCAATTACTCCAATGAGGATTTTTATTACAACACACCCAAGGAAATGACCGAATACAAGTATATTTTATATGGAGATAAAATATAAAATACTGAATGAATTCAAAATCCAAACGGAAATCTGCAGCGGAAATGAATTAAGTAAACACGGCGAATGAAAGGACTGAGGCCCCCTACTAGTATCACTGGGACTCCTCGACGTCAACATGCTATTCCCGAGCTGTTGCCTTGCCATGATCTGAAAACAAAATCCCCAAACGGGGTCAGTTACACAGAATAACAATCCTCAAGAGTTCAATAAACACAATCATATATATGCTGTATAAACCACAAGTTCGATCAAAAATGAATCGGTTAGATTATAACTCAATCTTGTGGAAAATGTACGCAATCAAACATGCCGTATGAATCAACTAACAGTACGGCTCAAAGGGTGGCGCCACACTATGCCCGGGATGGAAATGTGTCCGTGCACAAGCCACCAACGAGTATCGATCGAATACACGTGTGGTCTTGTACCTAATCAGTCTCACGAAGCAATCAACTCGTGTGCACAGTCCAATGTGAGGCCAACAACCAACACACGACTTAAATGTGCCTGACATGAAAATCCTACACATACCAACCGGCACGCCAGTATGACCCGGAATGCCATGAGATAACAAAGTGACATCGAAAATCAATAATGACTCACCAAGATGAAATGATAGTGAAATGAATGACAGCTCAATGAAATGATTGGAACCGTCGTTCCTTGTGACTGAAGTGATTAATTGACAATGACAAGTATTGATACGGTTAATACAATGATGAATGAGTTATGATTATGAATGAACAACAAGAAAAGGAATGAATATCCTTTTAACCGAGTAAGAATTAACTTACTCAACACCGGTGACAATTATCCTTCCACGAACAACGTCCTAATTGAGATATCGGTCGCTCAAACAACCTTGAATAATACAATTACCAACAATCCGTTCAATATACGAATCAAACACGAATATAACGAACTCAAAACGGCGATACGATTAAACCAAGTTCATTGGGGCATTATATCGAACACTTTGTGGCCAAACTTCGATTGTTTATAACCAAACCTCAATAATACCAACATCAAATCCCCAAGAAGTGTTTCAAACCAACAAAACATCTTCAATACGATCAATAATCCATTATGAATATCCAAAATCGTGATTTCAACAACAATTAATCGAAACCCCCAAATCCAACACAATATTCAAAGTGTTCTTGAATAATCCTTCAATAATCCAATGAATAATCAAACATGTCCATAATCATGCGTATATCACCTCATACAACACGATCTTAACATCCAAAACATCATATCTCAATACAAAATCGAATTCCAAGAGGTTTGATGAATATTACCTTTGAAGATCCAAGTACTTTAATCCGATGAAATCGCGTTAGATCCACAATCCAAGCTTCACAACCGAATGAAAATGATGAAAAGATGAATACTCAAGTGATTGATGATGAAGATTCTCCCCCACAAACCCTCTCTCTCGGACCAAGGTGAAGAAATGGGAAACAATGAGTTCATCTCGCTCAAAAAACGCAATTATAGAGCCGATCGCATCGCAGGCCCGGCCAAGTGTGCCGGCATAGGCCAAATCGCCCCGGTGGTCGGCAGAGTGCCGCGGCCCGACGAATGTGCCGCGGCAAAGCGATGTGCAGCAGCCGCGCCCCGGCATGATCCGCGCCCCGTGCATGCACGGTTGGCCGATAATTCAACACGAGTGTGCCGCGGCCCGGACGGGTGTGCCGCGGCAGTGACTCGGCAGTGTGCCGCGGCCCTTCCGGCATGATCCGCGACCCACGGTACAGGCTGCTCGGCCAAAATGGGAAAATGTGTGTGCCACGGCGCACACTCCTTGTGCCGCGGCCCACACCCCCCTTGGGTCCTAAAATGATGAAAAATGACCCGGGAAGGGAAAAAACAATAGGAATCAATATTTGGGAAACAATAACACGAAATGGAAGTGCAGAAGTCCCAAAACGGTGGTTCCAAGCAATGATTACAAGGGTTCGTCCAACAAAAACACGATTTGAACAATGAGGAGATTTGAAATGACATGAACTCCAACGTCAACATCGACTAATGAATCAATTACAACAATCAAGATAATACTCTTGTCTCGATTCCCAAGTAAGGTTGAAACAATGAACAATGTCGATACACAACTCGAAGTTATTCCGAATGGTGAACACGGATGAATGATTATTAACAAGTGAAAAATTACATAGTGACAATTACCGAATGAATTTACTGAATGATAAAGACTGAATTACAACTGGGTATTACATACACCTCCCTTAAAAGAGTTTCGTCCCCGAAACTAAGGGTCAAACAACTCGGGATAACTCTCCCGCATACTATCCTCGATTTTCCAAGTAGCCTCTTCGACTCCGTGTCTAGACCACTGAATTTTAACCAAAGGAATCGCCTTATTCCTCAACTGTTTGATTCGCCGCTCTAAGACTCGTATGGGACGTTCTTCATACGAATGATCATCTGCGATCTCGGTTTCGTCGACCTGAAGTATGTGAAACACATTATGAATTCGGCTCAATGCCAGAGGTAAAGCCAATCAATAAGCTAACTCCCCTACTCGATCCAGAATCTCAAACGTCCAATGAATCTCGGACTCAACTTTCCCCATTTTCCGAAACAGAAAATACCTCGACTTGGGGATACCTTGACCAAAACGTGGTCACCTGTCTCGAACTCTAGTGGTCGACGACGATTAACTGCATATGATTTATGTCGACTCTGAGCGGTCAACAAACGACTCCTGATCAAAGCAACCTTCTCATGGGCGGCTATAAGCATATCGGGCTTGGTGCCGATTGATTCTGATAAGTGATCCCTACACAAAGGAGATCGACAACGACGACCGTACAAGGCCACGTAAGGTGCCATCTTAATCGAAGAATGCCAACTATTATTGTACGTGAACTCGATCAACGGTAGTTGGGCTTCCCAATCATCTTTCCAATCGAGGACACATGCCCTCAATATGTCCTCCAAAGTCTGAATAGTCCTCTCTGATTGTCCGTCGGACTGAGGATGAAAAATTGTATTGAGATTAAGCTGAGTTCCCATAGCACGATGAACTGATTTCCAAAAATGAGACACAAACCGTCCGTCATGATCAGAAACGATACTCTTAGGAGTATCGTGCTGTCTCACTATCTCTTTGATGAACAGCTGGGCAAGTCTCTCGGAACCCCACGTATCCTTAATCTCAAGGAAATGAGCTGATTTAGTTAAGTGGTCCACAATCACCCGGATCGTATTCATGCCACGACGACTCGTCGGCAAACTCGTGATGAAATCCATAGAAATGTCTTCCCACTTCCACTCTGGAATAGGGAGAGGTTTCAGCATACCCGCCGGTCGCTGATGTTCAATCTTGACTTGTTGACATGTTAAGCATCTCGAAATAAATTCTGCGACTTCTTGCTTCATATTACTCCATCAGTACTTTTGTTTCAAGTCCTTGTACATCTTGCTAGACCCCGGATGAACAGAATAAGGGGTAGCATGAGCTTCTCTCAAAATCGAGTTTTTCAACTGGTCATTCGCCTGTACGCATAACCGATTCTTAAAACGCAAAAGTCCATACTCGTTGATCACAAAGCCAGGGGCTTTCCCCTGAGCCATATCCTCATGGATGCACAACAATGATGGGTCTGAACCCTGATTCTCTCTGATTGCCTCCTCAAGCGGCGATGAAATCTCTAACATGCAAAGTTGTCCTTGAACTCGCTGAAGCCAGACCTCGATCTCGGGTCTAAGGAATTCCTGCTGAAGCTCCTTTTGAACTGTTAAACGAGCAAGCATATGCTCCTGAACGGACTTACGACTCAAGGCATTGGTGATAACGTTCGCCTTGCCCGGGTGGTAAAGGATCTCGATATCAAAATCTTTGATTAGTTCCAACCACCGCCTCTGTCGCATATTTAACTCCTTCTGAGTAAATATATACTTTAAGCTCTTGTGATCGGTGAAAATCTGACACGTGACGCCATAAAGGTAATGACGCCAAATATTCAAAGCGAACACCACGGCTGCTAGCTCCAGGTCGTGGGTCGGATAATTAACCTCGTAAGGTCTCAATTGCCGTGAAGCATAGGCAATAATCTTCCCATTCCGCATGAGTACACATCCGAGACCCTGCCCGAACGCATCACTATAAACCACAAATCCTTCCGTCCCTTGCGGCAAGGAAGGTACACGTGCTGAAATTAACCGGCTCTTGAGTTCCTCAAAACTCCGCTGACCCACGTCGGACAACGTGTATTTCTTATCCTTTCGCAAAAGGTTCGTCATTGATTGAGCGATTTTAGAAAATCCTTCCACAAACCGCCGATAATAACTGGCTAATCCGAGAAAGCTTCGAATTTCCTTAACATTCTTCGGAGGTTGCCAATATCGGATAGCCTCCGTCTTCTGAGGGTCGACACGAACTCCGTCTGATGAAATTACATGCCCGAGAAACGTCGCTTCGGACATCCAAAACTCACATATGGAAAACTTTCCATAAAGTTGCTCTCATATTAACACGTCAAGAACCTGATGAAGATGAACCTCGTGTTCCTCTCGGTCACGAGAATAAATCAAAATGTCATCGATGAAGACAACAACAAACTGATCCAAAAAGTCGATGAAAATCCGATTCATTAACTCCATGAATACCGCAGGTGCATTAGTTAGCCCGAACGGCATAACTACGAACTCATATTGACCATAGCGTGTACGAAACACTGTCCTTGCGATGTCCGACTCTCGAATTCGCAACTGATGATATCCAGACCTTAGGTCGATCTTGGAAAATACTGAAGCTCCCTGAAGTTGATCTAAGAGATCATCAATACGGGGTAAGGGATACTTATTCTTGATTATCACCCTGTTCAACTCCCGATAATCAATACACAAGCGAAATGAACCATCCTTCTTCTTGATAAACAACACTGGCGCTCCCCATGGGGACGCACTCGGTTGGATATAACCTTCTCGGTCAAATCCTCTAATTTATTCTTTAATTCTTGCATTTCGGTCGGGGCCATCCGGTATGGTGCCTTCGATAACGGGGACGTACCGGGCTCCATCTCACTCGTGAATTCCACAACTCTTTGTGAAGGCAAACCAGGTAACTCGTCTGGGAATACATCGTCAATCGATGACATTGATAACACGAATGATTGAACATTTCGATTGCCCTAGAACGGTCAATCGATGACGACGATGCAGTGAATGATTGAACATCTCGATTGCCTTAGAACGGCCAATCGAAGAAAATGATACAATGAATGATTGAACAACTCGATTGCCTTAGAACGGCCAATCGATGAAAATGATATAATGAATGATTGAACAACTCGATTGCCTTAGAATGGCCAATCGATGAAAATGATACAATGAATGATTGAACAACTCGATTGCCTTAGAACGGCCAATCGATGAAAATGATACAATGAATGATTGAACAACTCGATTGCCTTAGAACGTCCAATCGATGAAAATGATACAATGAATGATTGAACAACTCGATTGAGGAATTTCTCTGCTTCCATCATATTAATAATTCTTCTGGAACAACGGGGACTACCTCCCTGAAATACACACTCGACTCCAACGACTGGAATGATAGTGACCAAACGCTTACGAATACCGAGGATAGTATCATGACGATCAATCCAACCAATACCCAATATTACATCGTCCTTAAGTAAATCCACCATGATTTGGTCCATCAACCAATCGCGGTCATTTAAACTTAATTCAGTCAGTTCTTAACCTCATGATTTCCGGAAATTCTTCCACCATCAGGTAGACCGATGGTATGAGGTTCACAAGCAATAGGACTATCTAAATTAAGTCTACTCAAACATGATTCGAAAATGAATGAATGCGGTGCACCAGTATCAAAAGGTACACACAGGTTGAGATAAAATTACAAGTATACCTGAGATCATTCGGGCCACCGGATCGTCGATCCTCCTCATCACATGAATCCGGGAATTGCGGCCCCCGAACTGGATGCTCCCGTCTGATAAATATGAGCTACGCCTTTATTTGCTTCCATTGTCTTAAACGACGTTGACAGAGTAGTCTGATTCTGAATCGCTGATTGCTTCGAGGCCTGAGATGCCGCCGGAGCCGACTTGGAGTCCATTCGGCAAAAACGGGCCTTATGCCCAAAATTCCCACAATTATGGCACGTGATAGACGGTTTCAGACACTTAGTGCTGTAATGACCCGGCGCTCCACAGTTGAAACAGGTGATGGCTGAACTGGCCGCTCGGGACTGAGATCCCGCACGATTATGCGCCGTAGGAGGTCGCTCAGAAATGATAGGACCCGCACGAGGCTTCTTGAAGGTTGATTGACCGCCTTCGGATTGATTACGCTTCATTGATTTCTTGCTGACAGGTGAAGGTTGTTGCTCAGCAATTTCCTTAGCAGCAGGCTCATTCGGGAGAGTTCTCTCGATTAATCCGGCCAGAGTGGCGCAATGATGATTGAGCAATTGCATATGGGTCATCATGACCTGCATAAAAGTGAGTGGATCAACCTGAACATCTTCTGATCGAGCCGAGTCCTGGGTACGATTTCCCGACAGCGAGTGATTATTTCCCGGGATTCGGCCCGCACCGCGGCCTCTCCCCGTGCATCCCCTGACAGCTCTCTCCATACTGAAGTAGGAAGGTCGCATGATAATCATAGATCTCGTATGAGTACCGCATTATGATTTACATCATGAAATGATGAAAATGAGCATATGCGTTCTAACACAGTGATTACATGAATGATTAACTGAGGTGACATGATTATCTGATGAAATTCTTGAAATGAGTATCTTGAACAAGTTAACAAGATTAATGATATGATCATCCAGATCAACAACTGAGTAATGAAATGAATTGAGTGATTAATGAGTTAATATGATCAACATGATTAAAATGAAAATGATGTTTGAGGATTGTTAACTAGTGAATTATGAATGAATGATTATTGCCAGAAATTATACCATGGCGTTAGAAGTCTTACAGTTCTTTCGGTCTGATTGGCTCGACATTTGCACAGGTCACACGTGACACGAAAGTCTAATGATACCAGTCTGATGATGACGATTTCAAATGAGACATGACTCGAAAGGTAGTATTCAAAACCACGCTCCGATACCAACTCTGTAACACCCCAAACTAGGCGGATATTACAGTGCCGTGGACCCCCGACTGGGACCCACTAGGCGAGTGAAAATGAATGAAATACACAGGGTAAATGTAGTACTGAACTACATTACATCATCAATTACTCCGATGAGGAGTTTTATTACAACACACCCAAGGAAATGACCGAATACAAGTATATTTTATATGGAGATAAAATATACAACACTAAATGAACTCAAAATCCAAACGGAAATCTGCAGCGGAAATGAAATAAGTAAACACGGTGAATGAAAGGACTGAGGCCCCCTACTAGTATCACTGGGACTCCTCGACGTCAACATGCTATTCCCGATATTTCACCTTGCCATGACCTGAAAACAAAATCCCCAAACGGGGTCAGTTACACAGTACAACAATCCTCAAGAGTATCGATCGAATACACATGTGTAAACCACAAGTTCAATCAAAAATGAATCGGTTAGATTATAACCCAATCTTGTTGAAAATATACGCAATCAAACATGCTGTATGAATCAAGTAACAGTACGGCTCAAAGGGTGGCGCCACACTACGCCCGGGATGGAAATGTGTCCGTGCACAAGCCACCAACGAGTATCGATCGAATACACATGTGGTCTTGTACCTAATAAGTCTCACGAAGCAATCAACTCGTGTGCACAGTCCAATGTGAGGCCAACAACTAACACACGACTTAAATGTGCCCGACATGAAAATCCTACACATACCAACCGGCACGCCAGTATGACCCGGAATGCCACGAGATAACAAAGTGACATCGAAAATCAATAATGACTCACCGAGATGAAATGATATTGAAATGAATGACAATTAATGAAATGATTGGAACCGCTGCTCCTTGTGGTCAAGTGATTAATTGACAATGATAAGTATTGATACGGTTAATACAATGATGAATAAGTTATGATTATGAATGAACAACAACAAAAGGAATGAATATCCTTTTAACCGAGTAAGAATTAACTTACTCAACTCCGGTGACAATTATCCTTCCACGAACAACGTCCTAATTGAGATATCGGTCGCTCGAACAACCTTGAATAATACAATTACCAACAATCCGTTCAATATACGAATCAAACACGAATATAACGAACTCAAAACGTCGATACGATTAAACCAAGTTCATTGGGGCATTATATCGAACACTTTGTGGCCAAACTTCGATTGTTTATAACCAAACCTCAATAATACCAAGATCAAATCCCCAAGAAGTATTTCAAACCAACAAAACATCTTCAATACGATCAATAATCCATTATGAATATCCAAAACCGTGATTTCAACAACAATTAATCGAAACCTCCCAACTCCAACACAATATTCAAAGTGTTCTTGAATAATCCTTCAATAATCCAATGAATAATCAAACATGTCCATAATCATGCGTATATCACCTCATACAACATGATCTTAACATCCAAAACATCATATCTCAATACAAAATCGAAATCCAAGAGGTTTGATGAATATTACCTTTGAAGATCCAAGTACTTTAATCCGATGAAATCGCGTTAGATCCACAATCCGAGCTTCACAACTGAATGAAAATGATGAAAAAATGAATACTCAAGTGATTGATGATGAAGATTCTCCCCACAAAGCCTCTCTCTCGGACCAAGGTGAAGAAATGGGAAAAATGAGTTCATCTCGCTCAAAAACGCAATTATAGAGCCGATCGCATGTGTGCCGCGGCCGGCAGTGTCTTTGTGACACGTGGCTAAAACTTCCCCAGTGATCGGCGGCATGCCGCGCCCGACGAATGTTCCACGACAGTGACTTCGGCGGTGCCGCGGCCCCGTCGGCATGAGCCGCGGCCCCGTGCATGCACGGGTTGGCCGATAATTCAACACGAGTGTGCCGCGGCCCGGACGGGTGTGCCGCAGCAGTGACTCGGCAGCAGCCGCCCTGCCGGCATGAGCCGCGCCCATGGTATAGCCGCTACTAAAATCGAAAATGTGTGTGCCACGGCGCACACTCCTTGTGCCGCGGCCCACACCCCCCTTGGGTTCTAAAATGATAAAAAATGACCCGGGAAGGGAAAAAAACAATAGGAATCAATATTTGGGAAACAATAACACGAAATGGAAGTGCGGAAGTCCCAAAACGGTGGTTCCAAGAAATGATTACAAGGGTTCGTCCAACAAAAACACAATCATATATATGCTGTATAAACCACAAGTTCAATCAAAAATGAATCGGTTAGATTATAACCCAATCTTGTTGAAAATATACGCAATCAAACATGCTGTATGAATCAACTAACAGTACGGATCAAAGGGTGGCGCCACACTACGCCCGGGATGGAAATGTGTCCGTGCACAAGCCACCAACGAATATCGATCGAATACACATGTGGTCTTGTACCTAATAAGTCTCACGAAGCAATCAACTCGTGTGCACAGTCCAATGTGAGGCCAACAACTAACACACGACTTAAATGTGCCCGACATGAAAATCCTACACATACCAACCGGCACGCCAAGATGACCCTAATGCCACGAGATAACAAAGTGACATCGAAAATCAATAATGACTCACCGAGATGAAATGATATTGAAATGAATGACACCAATGAAATGATTGGAACCGCTGCTCCTTGTGATCAAGTGATTAATTGACAATGATAAGTATTGATACGGTTAATACAATGATGAATAAGTTATGATTATGAATGAACAACAACAAAAGGAATGAATATCCTTTTAACCGAGTAAGAATTAACTTACTCAACTCGGTGACAATTATCCTTCCACGAACAACGTCCTAATTGAGATATCGGTCGCTCGAACAACCTTGAATAATACAATTACCAACAATCCGTTCAATATACGAATCAAACACGAATATAACGAACTCAAAACGTCGATACGATTAAACCAAGTTCATTGGGGCATTATATCGAACACTTTGTGGCCAAACTTCGATTGTTTATAACCAAACCTCAATAATACCAAGATCAAATCCCCAAGAAGTATTTCAAACCATCAAAACATCTTCAATACGATCAATAATCCATTATGAATATCCAAAATCGTGATTTCAACAACAATTAATCGAAACCTCCCAACTCCAACACAATATTCAAAGTGTTCTTGAATAATCCTTCAATAATCCAATGAATAATCAAACATGTCCATAATCATGCGTATATCACCTCATACAACATGATCTTAACATCCAAAACATCATATCTCAATACAAAATCGAAATCCAAGAGGTTTGATGAATATTACCTTTGAAGATCCAAGTACTTTAATCCGATGAAATCGCGTTAGATCCACAATCCGAGCTTCACAACTGAATGAAAATGATGAAAAAATGAATACTCAAGTGATTGATGATGAAGATTCTCCCCCACAAAGCCTCTCTCTCGGACCAAGGTGAAGAAATGGGAAAAAATGAGTTCATCTCGCTCAAAAAACGCAATTATAGAGCTGACTGCACTGTGTACCGCGGCCCGGCCGAAGTGTGCTGTGACACAGGGCTAAAACTTCCCCCAGTGATCGGCAGCATGCCGCGGCCCGGACGAATGTTCCACGACAGTGACTCGGCAATGTGCCGCGGCCCTGTCGGCATGAGCCGCGGCCCCCGGTACAGACGGGTTGGCCGATAATTCAACACGAGTGTGCCGCGGCCCGGACGGGTGTGCCGCAGCAGTGACTCGGCAGTGTGCCGCGGCCCTGCCGGCATGAGCCGCGGCCCATGGTATAGGCTGCTCGGCCAAAACTGGAAAATGTGTGTGCCACGGCGCACACTCCTTGTGCCGCGGCCCACACCCCCCTTGGGTTCTAAAATGATGAAAAATGACCCGGGAAGGGAAAAAACAATAGGAATCAATATTTGGGAAACAATAACACAAAATGGAAGTGCGGAAGTCCCAAAACGGTGGTTCCAAGAAATGATTACAAGGGTTCGTCCAACAAAAACACAATCATATATATGCTGTATAAACCACAAGTTCAATCAAAAATGAATCGGTTAGATTATAACCCAATCTTGTTGAAAATATACGCAATCAAACATGCTGTATGAATCAACTAACAGTACGGCTCAAAGGGTGGCGCCACACTACGCCCGGGATGGAAATGTGTCCGTGCACAAGCCACCAACGAGTATCGATCGAATACACATGTGGTCTTGTACCTAATAAGTCTCACGAAGCAATCAACTCGTGTGCACAGTCCAATGTGAGGCCAACAACTAACACACGACTTAAATGTGCCCGACATGAAAATCCTACACATACCAACCGGCACGCCAGTATGACCCGGAATGCCACGAGATAACAAAGTGACATCGAAAATCAATAATGACTCACCGAGATGAAATGATATTGAAATGAATGACAGCTCAATGAAATGATTGGAACCGTCGTTCCTTGTGACTGAAGTGATTAATTGACAATGATAAGTATTGATACGGTTAATACAATGATGAATAAGTTATGATTATGAATGAACAACAACAAAAGGAATGAATATCCTTTTAACCGAGTAAGAATTAACTTACTCAACTCCGGTGACAATTATCCTTCCACGAACAACGTCCTAATTGAGATATCGGTCACTCGAACAACCTTGAATAATACAATTACCAACAATCCGTTCAATATACGAATCAAACACGAATATAACGAACTCAAAACGTCGATACGATTAAACCAAGTTCATTGGGGCATTATATCGAACACTTTGTGGCCAAACTTCGATTGTTTATAACCAAACCTCAATAATACCAAGATCAAATCCCCAAGAAGTATTTCAAACCAACAAAACATCTTCAATACGATCAATAATCCATTATGAATATCCAAAATCGTGATTTCAACAACAATTAATCGAAACCTCCCAACTCCAACACAATATTCAAAGTGTTCTTGAATAATCCTTCAATAATCCAATGAATAATCAAACATGTCCATAATCATGCGTATATCACCTCATACAACATGATCTTAAGATCCAAAACATCATATCTCAATACAAAATCGAAATCCAAGAGGTTTGATGAATATTACCTTTGAAGATCCAAGTACTTTAATCCGATGAAATCGCGTTAGATCCACAATCCGAGCTTCACAACTGAATGAAAATGATGAAAAAATGAATACTCAAGTGATTGATGATGAAGATTCTCCCCACAAAGCCTCTCTCTCGGACCAAGGTGAAGAAATGGGAAAATGAGTTCATCTCGCTCAAAAACGCAATTATAGAGTGATCGCACTTTGTGTGCGCGGCCCGGCCAAAGTGTGCCGTGACACAGGCTAAAACTTCCCCTGATCGGCGGCATGCCGCGGCCCTGACGAATGTTCCACGACAGTGACTCGGCGGTGTGCCGCGGCCCTGTCGGCATGAGCCGCGGCCCCGTGCAGGCGGGTTGGCCGATAATTCAACACGAGTGTGCCGCGGCCCGGACGGGTGTGCCGCAAGCTGACTCGCAGCAGTGTGCCGCGGCCCTGCCGGCATGAGCCGCGGCCCATGGTATAGGCTGCTCGGCCAAAACTGGAAAATGTGTGTGCCACGGCGCACACTCCTTGTGCCGCGGCCCACACCCCCCTTGGGTTCTAAAATGATGAAAAATGACCCGGGAAGGGAAAAAAACAATAGGAATCAATATTTGGGAAACAATAACACGAAATGGAAGTGCGGAAGTCCCAAAACGGTGGTTCCAAGAAATGATTACAAGGGTTCGTCCAACAAAAACACAATCATATATATGCTGTATAAACCACAAGTTCAATCAAAAATGAATCGGTTAGATTATAACCCAATCTTGTTGAAAATATACGCAATCAAACATGCTGTATGAATCAACTAACAGTACGGCTCAAAGGGTGGCGCCACACTACGCCCGGGATGGAAATGTGTCCGTGCACAAGCCACCAACGAGTATCGATCGAATACACATGTGGTCTTGTACCTAATAAGTCTCACGAAGCAATCAACTCGTGTGCACAGTCCAATGTGAGGCCAACAACTAACACACGACTTAAATGTGCCCGACATGAAAATCCTACACATACCAACCGGCACGCCAGTATGACCCGGAATGCCACGAGATAACAAAGTGACATCGAAAATCAATAATGACTCACCGAGATGAAATGATATTGAAATGAATGACAGCTCAATGAAATGATTGGAACCGTCGTTCCTTGTGACTGAAGTGATTAATTGACAATGATAAGTATTGATACGGTTAATACAATGATGAATAAGTTATGATTATGAATGAACAACAACAAAAGGAATGAATATCCTTTTAACCGAGTAAGAATTAACTTACTCAACTCCGGTGACAATTATCCTTCCACGAACAACGTCCTAATTGAGATATCGGTCGCTCGAACAACCTTGAATAATACAATTACCAACAATCCGTTCAATATACGAATCAAATACGAATATAACGAACTCAAAACGTCGATACGATTAAACCAAGTTCATTGGGGCATTATATCGAACACTTTGTGGCCAAACTTCGATTGTTTATAACCAAACCTCAATAATACCAAGATCAAATCCCCAAGAAGTATTTCAAACCATCAAAACATCTTCAATACGATCAATAATCCATTATGAATATCCAAAATCGTGATTTCAACAACAATTAATCGAAACCTCCCAACTCCAACACAATATTCAAAGTGTTCTTGAATAATCCTTCAATACTCCAATGAATAATCAAACATGTCCATAATCATGCGTATATCACCTCATACAACATGATCTTAACATCCAAAACATCATATCTCAATACAAAATCGAAATCCAAGAGGTTTGATGAATATTACCTTTGAAGATCCAAGTACTTTAATCCGATGAAATCGCGTTAGATCCACAATCCGAGCTTCACAACTGAATGAAAATGATGAAAAAATGAATACTCAAGTGATTGATGATGAAGATTCTCCCCCACAAAGCCTCTCTCTCGGACCAAGGTGAAGAAATGGGAAAAAATGAGTTCATCTCGCTCAAAAAACGCAATTATAGAGCCGATCGCATGTGTGCCCGGCCGGCCGAAGTGTGCTGTGACACAGGGCTAAAACTTCCCCCAGTGATCGGCAGCATGCCGCGGCCCGGACGAATGTTCCACGACAGTGACTCGGCAGTGTGCCGCGGCCCTGTCGGCATGAGCCGCGGCCCCCGGTACAGACGGGTTGGCCGATAATTCAACACGAGTGTGCCGCGGCCCGGACGGGTGTGCCGCAGCAGTGACTCGGCAGTGTGCCGCGGCCCTGCCGGCATGAGCCGCGGCCCATGGTATAGGCTGCTCGGCCAAAACTGGAAAATGTGTGTGCCACGGCGCACACTCCTTGTGACGCGGCCCACACCCCCCTTGGGTTCTAAAATGATGAAAAATGACCCGGGAAGGGAAAAAACAATAGGAATCAATATTTGGGAAACAATAACACAAAATGGAAGTGCGGAAGTCCCAAAACGGTGGTTCCAAGAAATGATTACAAGGGTTCGTCCAACAAAAACACAATCATATATATGCTGTATAAACCACAAGTTCAATCAAAAATGAATCGGTTAGATTATAACCCAATCTTGTTGAAAATATACGCAATCAAACATGCTGTATGAATCAACTAACAGTACGGCTCAAAGGGTGGCGCCACACTACGCCCGGGATGGAAATGTGTCCGTGCACAAGCCACCAACGAGTATCGATCGAATACACATGTGGTCTTGTACCTAATAAGTCTCACGAAGCAATCAACTCGTGTGCACACCCAATGTGAGGCCAACAACTAACACACGACTTAAATGTGCCCGACATGAAAATCCTACACATACCAACCGCACGCCAAGATGACCCTAATGCCACGAGATAACAAAGTGACATCGAAAATCAATAATGACTCACCGAGATGAAATGATATTGAAATGAATGACACTCAATGAAATGATTGGAACCGCTGCTCCTTGTGATCAAGTGATTAATTGACAATGATAAGTATTGATACGGTTAATACAATGATGAATAAGTTATGATTATGAATGAACAACAACAAAAGGAATGAATATCCTTTTAACCGAGTAAGAATTAACTTACTCAACTCCGGTGACAATTATCCTTCCACGAACAACGCCCTAATTGAGATATCGGTCACTCGAACAACCTTGAATAATACAATTACCAACAATCCGTTCAATATACGAATCAAACACGAATATAACGAACTCAAAACGTCGATACGATTAAACCAAGTTCATTGGGGCATAATATCGAACACTTTGTGGCCAAACTTGATTGTTTATAACCAAACCTCAATAATACCAAGATCAAATCCCCAAGAAGTATTTCAAACCAACAAAACATCTTCAATACGATCAATAATCCATTATGAATATCCAAAATCGTGATTTCAACAACAATTAATCGAAACCTCCCAACTCCAACACAATATTCAAAGTGTTCTTGAATAATCCTTCAATAATCCAATGAATAATCAAACATGTCCATAATCATGCGTATATCACCTCATACACCATGATCTTAAGATCCAAAACATCATATCTCAATACAAAATCGAAATCCAAGAGGTTTGATGAATATTACCTTTGAAGATCCAAGTACTTTAATCCGATGAAATCGCGTTAGATCCACAATCCGAGCTTCACAACTGAATGAAAATGATGAAAAAATGAATACTCAAGTGATTGATGATGAAGATTCTCCCCCACAAAGCCTCTCTCTCGGACCAAGGTGAAGAAATGGGAAAAAATGAGTTCATCTCGCTCAAAAAACGCAATTATAGAGCTGACTGCACTGTGTGCCGCGGCCCGGCCGAAGTGTGCCGTGACACAGGGCTAAAACTTCCCCCAGTGATCGGCAGCATGCCGCGGCCCGGACGAATGTTCCACGACAGTGACTCGGCAGTGTCTGCGCAGCCTGTCGGCATGAGCCGTGGCCCCCGGTACAGACGGGTTGGCCGATAATTCAACACGAGTGTGCCGCGGCCCGGACGGGTGTGCCGCAGCAGTGACTCGGCAGTGTGCCGCGGCCCTGCCGGCATGAGCCGCGGCCCATGGTATAGGCTGCTCGGCCAAAACTGGAAAATGTGTGTGCCACGGCGCACACTCCTTGTGCCGCGGCCCACACCCCCCTTGGGTTCTAAAATGATGAAAAATGACTCGGGAAGGGAAAAAAACAATAGGAATCAATATTTGGGAAACAATAACACGAAATGGAAGTGCGGAAGTCCCAAAACGGTGGTTCCAAGAAATGATTACAAGGGTTCGTCCAACAAAAACACAATCATATATATGCTGTATAAACCACAAGTTCAATCAAAAATGAATCGGTTAGATTATAACCCAATCTTGTTGAAAATATACGCAATCAAACATGCTGTATGAATCAACTAACAGTACGGCTCAAAGGGTGGCGCCACACTACGCCCGGGATGGAAATGTGTCCGTGCACAAGCCACCAACGAGTATCGATCGAATACACATGTGGTCTTGTACCTAATAAGTCTCACGAAGCAATCAACTCGTGTGCACAGTCCAATGTGAGGCCAACAACTAACACACGACTTAAATGTGCCCGACATGAAAATCCTACACATACCAACCGGCACGCCAGTATGACCCGGAATGCCACGAGATAACAAAGTGACATCGAAAATCAATAATGACTCACCGAGATGAAATGATATTGAAATGAATGACAGCTCAATGAAATGATTGGAACCGTCGTTCCTTGTGATCAAGTGATTAATTGACAATGATAAGTATTGATACGGTTAATACAATGATGAATAAGTTATGATTATGAATGAACAACAACAAAAGGAATGAATATCCTTTTAACCGAGTAAGAATTAACTTACTCAACTCCGGTGACAATTATCCTTCCACGAACAACGTCCTAATTGAGATATCGGTCGCTCGAACAACCTTGAATAATACAATTACCAACAATCCGTTCAATATACGAATCAAACACGAATATAACGAACTCAAAACGTCGATACGATTAAACCAAGTTCATTGGGGCATTATATCGAACACTTTGTGGCCAAACTTCGATTGTTTATAACCAAACCTCAATAATACCAAGATCAAATCCCCAAGAAGTATTTCAAACCAACAAAACATCTTCAATACGATCAATAATCCATTATGAATATCCAAAATCGTGATTTCAACAACAATTAATCGAAACCTCCCAACTCCAACACAATATTCAAAGTGTTCTTGAATAATCCTTCAATAATCCAATGAATAATCAAACATGTCCATAATCATGCGTATATCACCTCATACAACATGATCTTAACATCCAAAACATCATATCTCAATACAAAATCGAAATCCAAGAGGTTTGATGAATATTACCTTTGAAGATCCAAGTACTTTAATCCGATGAAATCGCGTTAGATCCACAATCCGAGCTTCACAACTGAATGAAAATGATGAAAAAATGAATACTCAAGTGATTGATGATGAAGATTCTCCCCCACAAAGCCTCTCTCTCGGACCAAGGTGAAGAAATGGGAAAAAATGAGTTCATCTCGCTCAAAAAACGCAATTATAGAGCTGACTGCACTGTGTGCCGCGGCCCGGCCGAAGTGTGCCGTGACACAGGGCTAAAACTTCCCCCAGTGATCGGCAGCATGCCGCGGCCCGGACGAATGTTCCACGACAGTGACTCGGCAGTGTGCCGCGGCCCTGTCGGCATGAGCCGCGGCCCCCGGTACAGACGGGTTGGCCGATAATTCAACACGAGTGTGCCGCGGCCCGGACGGGTGTGCCGCAGCAGTGACTCGGCAGTGTGCCGCGGCCCTGCCGGCATGAGCCGCGGCCCATGGTATAGGCTGCTCGGCCAAAACTGGAAAATGTGTGTGCCACGGCGCACACTCCTTGTGCCGCGGCCCACACCCCCCTTGGGTTCTAAAATGATGAAAAATGACCCGGGAAGGGAAAAAAACAATAGGAATCAATATTTGGGAAACAATAACACGAAATGGAAGTGCGGAAGTCCCAAAACGGTGGTTCCAAGAAATGAGTACAAGGGTTCGTCCAACAAAAACACGATTTGAACAATGAGGAGATTTGAAATGACATGAACTCCAACGTCAACATCGACTAATGAATCAATTACAACAATCAAGATAATACTCTTGTCTCGATTCCCGAGTAAGGTTGAAACAATGAACAATACCGATACACAACTCGAAGTTATTCCGAACGGTGAACACGGATGAATGATTATTAACAAGTGAAAAATTACATAGTGACAATTACCGAATGAATTTACTGAATGATAAAGACTGAATTACAACCGGGTATTACATATACTGACTGTGAATTATAAATGATTACCATAATACTTTAATAATGCTTTTGTGATTAACCTCTATGCAGCAAATGATGAAAGAGCATGAAAGGATTAAGGCGCATCGTGATAAGCTACAAAGTGATAATGAATACAGTGGGCTGGAGTACATGGTGTCGAAACTGGTTACGAAAGAACTATGGAAAAAGTTCGGGTCGTGTAAGGTTGTACTATGGCCACTGCATCACTTGCCAAGCAATGAATATACACTCCTGGTTATTAGAAAGCGTGACAAGAGATTTATACATTACACCTCCTTCAAGAATGGCAACCACCAAAATCTGGCAAGGCAAATGGTAATATTTGTTCTTATTCGTTTCGTAATCTTAAGTGCATGGATATTTTGGGGGTGTGGTGCCCCTCCATTGTGAGGGCAACATAGATTTTCCATAAGTATTTGTAATACATTATTAAATATAACATTTTTTATCCTGGTATTTTGTTCTGATAGGCAGACTACGTCATCAATTGGATGGATGAAATTTATGTGGGAAGCGCGTTTGAAGATCTTGCAACTCAGAACCCCAAGGAATGGCGGGAGCGAATTACTGGTCATGATGAGCTAGGTCGTGTTAGCATAGAATATGCACGTATGTCAAATGCGGAGAGGACGACCAGAAACTACATAATATCTCAAAATCTTAATCGTGATGCATTCAAATTCGAGCAGAAGAGAAAGTGTCCTGCCCATAGAAGAGTGTATGTACATACCATTTTGGTATTGAACTACAATGATATGTGGCTGTCTTGTTTTGGTATTCAAATTACATTGATTCATACGAAACATTACTGAATTTACTTTATGTTTGAACTTTTGCAGGGAGGACAGTGGCTGTTTTATTTTGTACTTCATGGAATGCATTATATACAAGATGAATATGAACACGGATGGGGGCAGTGCGCAGAGACTTCGTATGCTGGAAATTATCGTAGAGCTAAGAAACTACTATGGTTAATCAGTTGTCAGTTTTTTGTGGGTTTAATTAATTTTTGGTCAATACTATATTCGTGGGGCATGAGGATGGTTTGCTACATACTATATCCTTGATTTTGTTACATGTAGTATTGAAGTTCTTCCTCTAACTTTAGAAATTTAGGGTTCAGGTGCGTTGAGAGTGATGTATTTTGTATGCCTTTGAAATGAATACCTAATTTTTTTTTTAAATGTTTACCTAAGCATGCTATTCAAGTAAATCTCTCTCATAAATGATATATTTACTTGAATGACAACTTCAAGTAATTCCTAGTTATTAAGATTTGTGAACACTGGAGACACATTACTCGTACAAATAATTATTATAAATATTTAAGATATGTTTATTATGTGCAAGTACAGTAAATACTACTTCACATAATATGCAACAAAAACCCTTTAGAATTGATTACTGACCGGGTCAATTTCCAATTCAAATATTGAGTCCTTGTTTGTTTCCATGACTGTAATATTCGGAATTTCTACTACTGTTGTTTAATATTATTTTATCCGAGTTATGTTGTACAGCATGGAATCTGTACAGTATGGATAAAATAATGAAGGACTGAGATGTCAGTATTAGTATAATTGTCGTATTTGGTAGACAATTACAATTGAGAATATCGTGTATCAGGTTATCGCACTTTTGATATTGGGTATATCGTATGAGAATATTATTGGATTCAGTGTTTGTGTTCAGTATGTCGTATGTTCGTTTTTGGTATGTCAAGACGTTGGACAGAAATTGCGGGAAATGGCTAAGTGTAGCATTATTAGCGCACGCTAATATGCATTCCTAGTGCACGCTATCGTGCAGGTTTAGCGCACGCTAATGGTAAAAGATAGCACACGCTAGTTCAGAACAGATCAGAGGGAATCTACGTGTGGACCCGGTCACTTTCGGCGCATGTGCCGACAAAGTCAACTGATGTTTGTCATAAAGCATTAGCGCACGCTAATGCCTATTGTTAGCGCACGCTAATATCAGATCGGTCAACAGGGAATCTTGGCTTTATTGGTTGCTTTCGGCATGTGGGGTCACGAGCATATTCGGGGTAGGTGCAGACTGTAGCAAGTCAACTACGATTAGCGCACGCTAAGATACAAGATTTTGCGTGCGCTAGACAGTGTAGTTTATGTACGTTATTGCATGGGCATTACATACGTAAGCTGATGTGTGGAGCAAGTCAGTAGCCTCTGGACCGCGATAGCGCACTCTAAAGAAAGAGAGTTAGCACACGCTAAGCATGTAACGTACGTTAAATGAGGATGTTAGCGTACGTTAATAATATACAGTATATATATGTGTAGTTGGGCATTATCCTTCATTTCGTCCATTCCTTCCTTGCAACCGAGAGAGAGAGTTTTTAGAGAGAAGCTGAGGTTTCAAACACTGAGAGATGATGATCTTTAACAAAGATTAAGCTCGAGATAAGTTGGTTAATTCTTCTCCTCAGTTTCGGATGTTGACGTTATTGTTGATAATTACTCACTGTAATGATAGATTATGGAAGTATTGTTACGTTCTTAAGGTTTCATGATGTTGATATTGAGGAAGATGATATATGGATATAAGACTTGGATTATAAGTTTAATGATTGTTTATATGTTAAAGGATATCGGATTTCGTTGTCTTGATAGCCTTGAACGTGGTTTCGAATTACTTAGTGTTCTTGATAATCGCCATATGTTGATCGATACTTGTAAAACATGCAAATTGTACAGAAGTAGCGCACGCTAAGCTTACTGGCTAGCGCACGTTATCGGGAGCGACTTAGCGCATGCTATGTTGAGTGATTAACGTGCGCTAAGTAGGCAGACAATGCAGTACATCGTATTATGATTATGAATTCGTGCTGGTTCGAGTTGGATTGTACAATCTATGTTTAACCGAGATATCGCAGAACCGTTGAGTTTTTGGATTGGTTATATCGATTATTGATTGTTATCGAATGTGTGTTAATTGATTACTTTTGTTGATCGGTGATTATAACCATATGTTGCGGTCGTGTTCGAGCGTGTTCGTGAATTGCATGGGTTAGGGCCGAGGAGCTCGTAGACGAAGGAAATGAGATTGGTAGCGGCTTCATCATCGTCGTATCGGTATCGAGGCAAGTTATTACTTGCTCAGTTATAATGTTTAATTAATGGTTCAGTTTCATTTCGTTTATAATGCATATAGCAATGATTATTACTGCAAATTCTGGAGATTTGGATTATATGTTGTCTTTCCAATTCTGAGAGTTAAATCATAATGTATATGATTTACTTTGGTTATTAGCATAATTGGGTATCGAGAATACGTTGTGATAAAGATGAGGATATGAGTATCTGTAGTCCATGGTACGTTTGGATCACCGAGCATTGCGGATGATCGTCGGTGATGGTTTGATATCGAGATTGCTTCCGAAGGACTTGGGACAAGTATCTTATATCGGTTCGGTTAGTATTAGTGATTTGATCTTGCATATTGACCTTCATGTTGTTTAACATGAGGTCGTCTTAGTTGATTTGTCATAGTGTCGTTCATATTCTATTGTTCATGTTAATGAACATTTTGATTTGCATATGTGTATGCATAATTGTGTTGTTTGTGTTGTGTTGATCCGATGGGATCGTGTGATCTATGCTGAGGGCGCTGGATCAAATGTCCACCTCGTGTTGGTCCGACGGGATCATCTTGTGATCTATGCTGAGGGCGCTGGATCATTGGACGGGTTTTTCCACCTCGTGTTGGTCCGACGGGATCATCTTGGGATCTATGCTGAGGGCGCTGGATCATTGGATTACCCAGTATCATGTTGATGGAATCATATGGATTCTCATCATTGGTTTTATATGTGTTGTATGTATATTATTGGCTATCCACCTCGTGATGATCTTGTAGGATCATCGTGGGATTTATGCTGAGGGCGCTAGATCATGGGATTGCCATTGAGTATACATTGTTATTCTTTTTGAGCATATTGATGTTGTCTTATGAGTATGCATTTGTAGGTCTTGTGTTAGGACCGTGCTCGTATGTTTCTTTGATCTGATCTTGGATTAGACCGATATGATTGTCGGGGTATTGTGCATGTTCGAGGTATGTGTAATACCCGAGATTTCTGATATGTATTTGAACCTTGTGATATTGTAATTGTTGCATTTTGATCGGAGTATTATTCTCCATACTTCATGATCCGGTGTTGTTGAGCGCATGATTTCATGAATGTGTTTTAAGTGGTGATTTTGCACATGTAGCGCACGCTAAATTGGGTTCGTAGCGCACGCTATGTATGAACCTTAGCGCACGCTATACGTAGTCAGCATGATTAAGACAGGGTGGTAGGTGAGATCGGCTGTGGATCTTGGTCAGATCATGTCGGGATGAACCTGGATGGCTTTCGGGAAAAGCCAAGTCAACGCAGTAGCGCACGCTACTGATATGAGGATAGCGCACGCTAAATTCTGAGTACAGTGAAGTCAGTAAGCTTCGTATGGCCGTTAACACACGCTATGGATAGGGACTAGCGCGCGCTAATAACCATTTCCTATATATAGGACAGCACACTTTTTCATTTTTCAGATCTTTTCACTTCCCAAATCCGAATTTTTGAGCCTAGAGAGTTACTTCCTCCATACTTAACCTCTCATATCACCCTCCTAGCACGAGTTTGAAGGTTGTAGATCATTGGAGATTGGTGTTCAAGCCCTCGGTGTTGGATTTCTTCAAGTTCCTTCGTGTTCTTCGCTACTTTGAGGTAGGTGATTCTTCACCAATATTAGTAGTATTCTGAAGGACGTTTTGATCATGATTTGGGATTATCTAGTCAGCTAAATTCGTAAGTAGTCGAACATCATGTGTTAGAAGGATATTTTCGATGTTTCGGTACTTATTCATCGTATAATCCATTGAACTTATTAGTGTCTGAACTCCTAGCATATTTATATAGCTTCAAACCGATTATGACCTGTATATGGAGATTACCAAGTTCTTATGTCTTTACATAAAGGAATCATACGTTTTGGGACATGGAATAGATTGAACTTAGGATATTTTCTTGAAAGTCAAAGATGACTTATGGTGTTGTGATGATCATACGTAACCTTGTATCTCGTAGTCGTTTAATCCGTAAAGATCTTTCACAAACCGTATAAGCATGATATGCACGGAGATGACATGTATTAACACTGTGGATTTCATGAGTTTCATCACCATTAGATCAAGTTTTCTGCCCAGTAGTAAACTGCCATGCACGGTTAGCGCACGCTAAGATATGTATATTAATGTGCGCTATCGGGAATGAGTTAACGTACGCTATGTTTGGTACGTAACGTACGTTATGTCATCAGTAGAGTCAGTCGGCTGATTAGAGAGAACTGTCGGTACATAGTTAGCGTACACTAGACTTCGTCGTTTACGTGCGCTAACGAGCAGGCTTAGCGCACGTTACGTAGAGTATGTAGCGTACGCTAAGTAGTTCAGGCAAATTGCATTTTTAGAGTTGTTGGCCGTAAACCGGATTGTTAGACATTCGTACGGCATGAGATGAATTCTTTATTATTTCTTTTGAACAAGGTCTGAGCCTTGCATAGGGGACGATTGAGGGGCGGTGGCATACGTACACGTGACATTTGTTGGAGTATTTCATTCTTGCCATTTTCGAGGCAAGTATCATATATTGAATTTGGTTTGTATTGGAACTTTGAACATGCATATGGTTTTGTTCATGTTGTCGAGTATGAGATTAATTTCTTTTCTCGTGGTATTCATTGTTAATTGTCCGTATTAATGGACATATTGAAATGCATATTTGTATGCATGATTGCATGGTTTATATTGTAAATGATCCGAGGGGGGGTCATGAGGATCTATGCTGAGGGCGCTGGATCGAATGTCCACCATGCGTTGGTCCGACGGGATCATCATGGGGATCTATGCTGAGGGCGCTGGATCATTGGACGGGTTTTCCACCATGCGTTGGTCCGACGGGATCATCATGGGGATCTATACTGAGGGTGCTGGATCGTTCGATTACCCTGTATTGTGTTGATGGAATCGTGAGGATTCGCATCGTTGGATTCCAGTGGCGGAAGTCCGTTTTGTATGTTTTATAATGCATTGATGAAATTTGTATTGTGATACTTGTACTAGCATCGTTTTGCTAAACCCTTCGGGGGTGGATATTTGTTTTGATGTTCAGGTAGCCGAGGAGCGGGGAGGCAGCCACAGTACCGGCATGATGATGAAATGGCTCAGTGATGTGGTTGATGTTTGTTGTTTTTGTGATTTGTCTTCTTGGTTCATTTTCAATACTCGAGTACGCGTGTCTTATTAATATCGTTTCGATATGGTTGTATTAATTAACTCAATGGATCAGTTGGAACCGGTTTTGTAATTTGAATTTCTGTGGTATTGTTGGATTATTTTCATACTTCTTTTTATTAGCCTTGTAAATCCTTACTTAAAGGGTTTACGGCGCTGTAATTATTCCGAATATCTCGGGGTGTTACAGAATATGGTATCGGAGCTAAGATTCATGGATATCTTGGCAGTTGGATTTTGGTTGGGTCTGTTTACGTCATTTGATTACGGGTCGTTTGTAACATCACTGCTGAGCCAACATCGTCGTGTGGACCGTGGTTGTAAGTCTCCTAATCTCAATTACTACCGTTTTATTTAATTCCTTTTTGTGAATCTTGACGGACTTTCTTTCAGAAAAGTTGCCCTGGATATTGAGTATTTGTGTTTACAGTATGTTGAGGGGAGGTCGTGGACGCGGACGTGGTCGTGGATGCGGACGTGGAAATGCGAGATAGGAAGATTCGGTGTCTACCCCAGAATTAACCGCTAGTCGAACCGATTCCCATTCCGGAGGACAGTAGGGATCAGCAAATAGTAATGCAGATCCTAACGTGCTGGGAGTGCTTCAACAGGTGGTTGCTCAGATAAACCAGTTTGCTCAGGTTGTTGATCGCATGCAGACGGCGATGGGACAGCATCATAACGAGGAAAATCGGGGGGACAAATGGCTTACTGAGATGGTCAAATTGCACCCTCCAAAATTTGACGAATCTGCTGAGGCACTTACTTGGGATCATTGGCTAAAAGAATTGGAGAAGATATTCGCGGGTATTAACTGTCCCGAGGACCGGAAAGTTCCTATTGCCCAGTATTTCCTGACTGGGGAGGCTTTTGACTGGTGGGAAGCTATTCGACCCGAGAATCATAATGCTGACTGGACGGAATTCAAACTAATGATGGAAGCACAATATTGTCCTCGTCCAGTTAGAGAGGCAAAAATCCGAGAGTTTTTCTCACCACAGAGTTCAGAAGCATCTGTGACAAATTCAATCAAAACTTTTAATCATCAGCTGACGTGTGTGCGACACTTGGTCAGGACAGAGGCAGAAAAGATTTTTCATTTCGATATGCGGATGAAGCCGGAGATTCAGCAGTACATGTCCGTATTCGTGTGTACTACATTGCGACAATATCAAGACAAAGCGCTGGCCTACGACATGAAAGAGGCGGCGGTGGAGAAGTCAACGGAAGCAAAGAAGCAGAAAGTGTCTGGCAACTTCACGGAGAATAAGAGTAGTGGGCCCCGCAAGGGCCAGTCCTCATTTCATTCATCCAGGAGGCCTCCGCATCCTTCTCGAGGTGGAAAGAAGTTCCGGGCAGCACCAACCGTTTCAGACGCAGGGAAGAAATGTTATAACTGTGGCAAAACAGGGCATGTTCGACGTGATTGTTTCGCACCCGCTGTCACCTGTTTCGAGTGTGGATAGGAAGGACATCGCGCAACATTTTGTGGAAATGCGACTCGATCTTTTGGTACTCGCACTCCAGCACCAGTTCCGAAGGAGATAAGTGTGAACCAGACGCAACAGAGTGGATTCCAGCAGCAGAATGTTGGGAAGAGAGAGACATCAAGTGCTGGGTCCGTTCCTCTGCGCCTGTACGAGATGAGGAAATCTGACGATCAGAACAATGCTGTTGCATCAGGTACGATTCAGATCCTTTTGCAACCAGTTAGTGTCTTATTCAATTCCGGAGCTACATATTCTTTCATATCATTGAAATGTGTTAATCGTTTGAAAATCTCGTGTTTATTTGATTGTGAACCATATGTTGTGGGTTTGCCGAGTGGAGAGAGAATTGTGGGGACCCTAGAAACTAGAGATTTTCCAGTGTCTATAGGAGGGAGAAATTAGCCATCGAATCTTATTGTAGTTGACATCCATGGTGACGATTTAATTCTCGGAGACGATTGGCTCAACCGTTATGGAGCTATTCTGAATTACCGAAAGAGAGTCATTTCTA
Organism: Orobanche coerulescens; assembly: GCA_033398695.1. NCBI lineage: Eukaryota > Viridiplantae > Streptophyta > Magnoliopsida > Lamiales > Orobanchaceae > Orobanche > Orobanche coerulescens. Next base: position 107,391,086 of record CM065804.1, read on the forward strand.
TCATTGCTGATGACGAATATGAACACTTATTCAGAGGATGGAGACCGGGAAGCTTGGGAAAATTGATCAAAGCGATGAAAGCTGTGAAATTGCTGAAGCATGGTTGTCACGGATTTTGGTGCTACGCCATGAAGAAAGAAGGAGGAGTAGAGCTCTCGTCTATTCCAGTTGTGAATGAATTCTCAGATATATTCCCTGACGAACTACCTGGGTTACCTCCGCAGAGAGAAGTGGAGTTCAATATCGAATTAGAACCTGGAGCCGCTCCTATTTCCAGAGCACCATACCGCATGGCGCCAACCGAGATGTATGAACTAAAGAAGCAACTGGAGGAATTATTGCAGAAAGGTTACATTCAACCTAGCGTTTCTCCTTGGGGAGCACCCGTTCTCTTTGTCCGGAAGAAAGATGGATCCCTCCGATTATGTATTGATTACAGGGAGCTAAACAAAGTGACGATCAAGAACAAGTATCCTTTACCTCGGATCGACGACTTGTTTGATCAACTGCAAGGGTCGAGGGTATTCTCGAAGATTGATTTACGATCAGGATACCATCAGTTGAGAATTAAGGAATCGGATATACCGAAATCTGCTTTCAGATCCCGGTACGGGCACTATGAATTCGTGGTAATGCCATTCGGACTTACCAATGATCCTGCGGTATTTATGCAATTTATGAATCGAGTATTCTTATAATACCTAGATAAGTTTGTGGTCGTTTTCATTGATCACATCTTGATCTATTCGAAAGACGCAGAGGAGCATGCCGAGCATTTGCGTGTGGTTTTGAGCACCTTGAGGAATGAACAGCTTTATGCGAAGCTTTCCAAATGTGAGTTCTGGCTTAGGGAAGTAATTTTCCTTGGGCATGTGATATCAGCGGACGGAGTTCAGGTGGACCCGAAGAAAGTCGAAGCAATCTTGGAATGGGAAGCTCCTAATAACGTGAAAGAAGTCCGAAGCTTCTTAGGACTTGCTGGATATTATCGCCGTTTTGTAGAGGGATTTTCCAAAATTGCTTGTCCACTCACTCAGCTGTTACAGAAAACTCAAAAGTTCACGTGGGATGAGAAATGCCAGGCTGGTTTTGATGAACTTAAGAAGAGACTGACGTCAGCACCTATATTAGCATTACCAGATGGAACTGATGGATTCATGGTATACAACGACGCTTCAAATCAGGGTCTGGGATGTGTGTTGATGCAAAAGGATAAGGTGATTGCCTATGCTTCTCGACAGTTGAAACCGTACGAAGTTAATTACCCGACTCATGATCTGGAGTTAGCAGCTGTGGTCTTTGCCTTGAAAATTTGGCGATATTATTTATACGGCACTCATTGTCAGATCTTTACAGATCATAAAAGCCTCAAGTACATTTTCATTCAGAAAGAATTAAACATGAGGCAGAGAAGGTGGTTGGAATTGATCAAGGACTACGACGTGGAAATTCTCTATCATCCGGGTAAAGCAAACGTAGTAGCTGATGCATTGAGCCGTAAACCTATTTCTCTTCGAGTGTTGGAAGCACTTACGTCCAAAACCATCATTCAACGAGAACTAATCCGCGAAGGGATTGAAGTATGGGCCCCAGGAATCCAAGGGCAACTATATGTGATGGAACTGACTTCGTCACTAGTCGAGGAAATCAAATCTAAGCAGTTGAACGATTCTCTGATCCTTCGGTTATGTGACGAAGTAAAGAAAGGAAAGGCCCTAGTATTCGTGATACAAGATGACGGAGTTCTGAGATTTCAGAGTCGACTTTGCGTTCCCGATGATGATGATTTGAGATGGACAATCCTGAAAGAAGCTCACAGCGCACCCTATTCTATTCACCCGGGAAGCAGTAAGATGTATAAGGATCTAAAACAAAACTTCTGGTGGGGAAATATGAAGAGGGACGTAGCAGAGTACATTTCGAAGTGTTTGACTTGTCAGCAGGTTAAGATTGAACATCAGCGACCTACCGGAATGTTAAAGCCGCTTCCGATCCCTGAGTGGAAGTGGGAGGATATCTCGATGGATTTCATCACCAATATGCCAAGGACCAAGACGGGAATGAACATGATTTGGGTTATAGTTGATCGACTAACCAAGTCGGCTCATTTCCTAGGAATTAAAGACACATGGGGACCTGAGAGATTGGCACGATTATTTATCGCAGAGATAGTCAGATTGCATGGGACACTGAAGACCATTATGTCAGATCGAGATGGTCGCTTCGTGTCGCACTTCTGGAAGGCAGTTCACAGGGCTTTGGGGACCGAGCTAAACTTTAGCACGGCTTATGATCCTCAGACGGACGGTCAGTCCGAAAGGACGATACAAATAGTAGAAGACATGCTTAGAGCTTGTGCTTTGGATTGGTCGACTGATTCGGAAGTCCACTTGTCGTTGATTGAATTCACCTACAACAATAGTTAGCATACTTCTATTAAGATGGCACCATTTTAAGCGTTGTACGGGAGAATATGCAGATCACCCCTGTGCTGGGATGATTCTTCGGACTTGATCGGGACAGAACCAGAATTGATAGTTCAGACTCAAGAGAAGATAGCCTTGATTCGGGAAAGACTGTTGACTGCCCAGAGTCGACAGAAGTCTTATGCATACATGCGTCGTCGCCCGCTAGAGTTCGACATTGGGGATCACGTACTATTGAAGGTGTCTCCTACACGAGGAATTTTCCGTTTTGGGAGGAAAGGTAAGCTAAGTCCGAGATATATCGGACCATTTGAGATCCTCGAGAGAGTTGGGGATTTAGCATACAGGTTGGCCTTACCACCATCACTGAGTCACGTTCACAATGTGTTTCACGTATCCCAATTGCGGAAGTATGTACCAGATCCCAGTCACATCATTGAGTTCGATGAGATCGAGGTAGCTAATGACGGTATCTTCGAAGAGAGACCAATCAAGATACTTGAGAGTCGGATCAAACAATTGAGGAATAAACCAATACCCTTGGTTAAAGTTCAATGGTCACGGCACGGAGTGGAAGAGGCCACTTGGGAAATGGAGGACAATATGAAGACTAGGTATCCGGAGTTGTTTTCATCTTAAGTTTCGTGACGAAACTTCTTTTTAGGGAGAGAGGATGTAATGCCCGAGATTTCTGATATGTATTTGAACCTTGTGATATTGTAATTGTTGCATTTTGATCTGAGTATTATTCTCCGTACTTCATGATCCGGTGTTGTTGAGCGCATGATTTCATGAATGTGTTTTAAGTGGTGATTTTGCACATGTAGCGCACGCTATCGATTTAGCGTAGCGTACGCTAAATTGGGTTTGTAGCGCACGCTATGTATGAACCTTAGCGTACGCTATACGTAGTCAGCATGATTAAGACAGGGTGGTAGGTGAGATCGGCTGCGGATCTCGGTCGGATCATGTCGGGATGAACCTGGACGGCTTTCGGGAAAAGCCAAGTCAACGCAGTAGCACACGCTACTAATATGAGGATAGCGCACGCTAAATTCTGAGTACAGTGAAGTCAGTAAGCTTCGTATGGCCGTTAGCGCACGCTATGGATAGGGACTAGCGCGCGCTAATAACCATTTCCTATATATAAGACAACACACTTTTTCATTTTTCAGATCTTTTCACTTCCCAAATCCGAATTTTTGAGCCTAGAGAGTTACTTCCTCCATCCTTAACCTCTCATATCACCCTCCTAGCACGAGTTTGAAGGTTGTAGATCATTGGAGATTGGTGTTCAAGCCCTCGGTGTTGGATTTCTTCAAGTTCCTACGTGTTCTTCGCTACTTTGAGGTAGGTGATTCTTCACCAATATTAGTAGTATTCTGAAGGACGTTTTGATCATGATTTGGGATTATCTAGTCAGCTAAATTCGTAAGTAGTCGAACATCATGTGTTAGAAGGATATTTTCGATGTTTCGGTACTTATTCATCGTATAATCCATTGAACTTATCAGTGTCTGAACTCCTAGCATATTTATATAGCTTCAAACCGATTATGACCTGTATATGGAGATTACCAAGTTCTTATGTCTTTACATAAAGGAATCATACGTTTTGGGACATGGAATGGATTGAACTTAGGATATTTTCTTGAAAGTCAAAGATGACTTATGGTGTTGTGATGATCATACGTATCCTTGTATCTCGTAGTCGTTTAATCCGTAAAGATCATTCACAAACCGTATGAGCATGATATGCACGGAGATGACATGTATTAACACTGTGGATTTCATGAGTTTCATCACCATTAGATCAAGTTTTTTGCCCAGTAGTAAACTGCCATGCACGGTTAGCGCATGCTAAGATATGTATATTAACGTGCGCTATTGGGAATGAGTTAACGTACGCTATTTTTGGTACGTAACGTATGTTATGTCATCAGTCGAGTCAGTCAGATGATCAGAGAGAACTGTCGGTACATAGTTAGCGTACGCTAGACTTCGTCGTTTACATGTGCTAACGAGCAGGCTTAGCGCACGTTACGTAGAGTACGTAGCGTACGCTAAATAGTTCAGGCAGATTGCATTTTTAGAGCTGATGGCCATAAACCGGATTGTTAGACATTCGTACGACATGAGATGAATTCTTTATTATTTCTTTTGAACAAGGTCTGAGCCTTTCATAGGGGACGATCGAGGGGCGGTGGCATACGGACACGTGACATTTGTTGGAGTATTTCATTCTTGCCATTTTCGAGGCAAGTATCATATGTTGAATTTGGTTTGTATTGGAACTTTGAACATGCATATGGTTTTGTTCATGTTGTCGAGTATGAGATTAATTTCTTTTCTCATGGTATTCATTGTTAATTGTTCGTATTAATGGACATATTGAAATGCATATTTGTATGCATGATTGCATGGTTTATATTGTAAATGATCCGAGGGGGGTCATGAGGATCTATGCTGAGGGCGCTGGATCGAATGTCCACCATGCGTTGGTCCGACGGGATCATCATGGGGATCTATGCTGAGGGCGCTGGATCGTTGGACGGGTTTTCCACCATGCGTTGGTCTGACGGGATCATCATGGGGATCTATACTGAGGGCGCTGGATCGTTGGATTACCCTGTATTGTGTTGATGGAATCGTGAGGATTCGCATCGATGGTGGCGGAAGTCCGTTTTGTATGTTTTATAATGCATTGATGAAATTTGTATTGTGATACTTGTACTAGCATCGTTTTGCTAACCCCTTCGGGGGTGGATATTTGTTTTGATGTTCAGGTAGCCGAGGAGCGGGGAGGCAGCCACAGTACCAGCATGACGATGAAATGGCTCAGTGATGTGGTTGATGTTTGTTGTTTTTGTGATTTGTCTTCTTGGTTCATTTTCAGTACTCGAGTACGCGTGTCTTATTAATATCGTTTCGATATGGTTGTATTAATTAACTCAATGGATCAGTTGGAACCGGTTTTGTAATTTGAATTTCTGTGGTATTGTTGGATTATTTTCATACTTCTTTTTATTAGCCTTATAAATCCTTACTTAAAGGGTTTACGGCGCTGTAATTATTCCGAATATATCGGGGTGTTATAGTATGTTCCGTATTTTCCCTTGGTATTTGTCTTTGATGGACAATCGGTTTTCGTGTTGAGACTTAATGATGTCACCCAACGGATTTGGGTTGAACAGAGTTAGTAGATTTTCGTAACAGTGAGTTATGATGACGTTTTGAGGATTTTGGGGTATTGTGTGAGACACAGTACGAGAGGTGAATTTTGGTAGAGTTATGACGATAAGATTACATTGGTCGTACTCTTATTTTGTTTCTCATTGGTATGTAATTATTGATGTGATCTGACGGTTATCATTATTGGATATTATGGTTGACCCCGTCGTGGGCTTTCTTTTTAGGTTCTTGAGATATCGAGCTTGTAGCGGTCGTGGAGAGATGATCTTCCCGGAGGATAATGTCTAGGGGATGTAATTGTGTATTGAGTTTCCTGACCAGTCGCTGTATTCCGCTGCTAGAGTATTTTAAATTGTTTGTCTTTTCCGCTGCGTGAGTATTTTTAAATGACCTTTTGTTTATGCTAATTTGAGTTACTTTGGAAATCATTTTCTAAACTATTGAGTTTCGGTCGTTTGGCCTTGTCCTTTTCAAAACGAGATTTCACGACGGTTTTGATAAATAGATTTTATAAAGTCTTCGAATATTTCAAATATAGTACCGTCGTCGGCCTCTTGGGCATTTGTAAATATTTGCGAAAATTTCCTTTAGCCTTGTGGGTTCCATCTCGGGACCCACGACGCTGTAATATTTCCGGTTAAATCTGGGGGTGTTACAATGACAACATCCAAATGTCCTTGTTTGTTGAAATAATTATTGGTTCAATGAGTAGTTAATGGTTACCTAAATATTTCTAAAATTGTGCAAGTACAAGTACACGAATTACTACTTCACATAATAGGTAGTTCATATAATTGCAGTTATTACTTGTTGAAATAAATACTTTTGAAATAATTTCTTGTTGAACGAAAAGTGAAAGGGTTACGTGAAAAATACTAGTTCAAATTATTAGTATAAATAGTAAGGTTGTATTTAAAATGTGCAAGTACTGGAATTACTAATTCGCATAATAAGAAGTACTTGCGCAAACAATTAATATCTTTTAGTATAATAGAGGAATACTCAGTAATGTGCACCCGATAGAACTTCGCATAATAGGTTCTTCAGATAATTGCAGGAATTACTTGTTGAAATGTGTTACTAGATGAAATAATCTAGTAATTATCACAAGAGAGCACCAAAGAAAACTTGAATACCCCGATGAGTCGTTGAAGTAATTGCTTAAAATTAAAAAAACTGATACCTTCTGGAATTAGAATCACCCCACCAGTGAGTAATGGTTGTGTTACTTGGTGAAGTAATTACTTGTTAACATAATTACTTGTTGAAATAATTAACAGTTGTTAGACTATATAAACATTGAGCAAGCGCACGTATTTGAGTTAAGTGTATGTAGTTGAGCAATTAACTAGGTAAATTAAAAACACGTGTTAGTAGTTGAAATAGTCTATTAGTTATAACAATAGAACATCAAAGGAAACGTGAATACCCTAATAACTTGTTGAAGTAATTGTTTAAAATGAAAAAGAACTGATACCTATGCTCGGGGCAGTGCGCAGAGACTTCGTATGCCGGAATTACTAATTCACATAATAAGAAGTACTTGCGCAAATAATTAATATTTTTTAATATAATATAGGAATACTCAGTAATGTGCACCCGATAGAACTTCGCATAATAAGTTCTTCAGAAAATTGCAGGAATTACTTGTTGAAATGTGTTACTAGTTGAAATAATCTAGTAATTATCACAAGAGTGCACCAAAGGAAACTTGAATACTGATAAGTGTCAGTTTTATACACTTATCCATGGTTTGTATCGATAAATTTCACCCATAATTGAGCTAGTCTACTCGTTTTTTGCTTTTAATTAATTAGTTTTTAATAATTTTATTTTTATCGGATGATGATGTAAATCTAGTCTTAATCGGATTGAATTACTGATTTACTCAAGAAATAACATGTTTATAAAATATTCTCTTTGTTGAGTTTTATGTATTCATGTTGTAGGGCTTTTCGAGACGAGTTCGGCAGTCTTTCCGGATTCAACATCAGAGTTATATATCAAAAGTTATCATCCGAAGAAGATTTGGGGCAAAAACGCAAAGTCTGAGAAATTCTGGGCTGAAAACGTAACTCACAAAGCAACCAGTGAGTAAATTTACGAAGCCATGTTACGGCCGTAACTACTAAATGTTACGGCCGTAAGCCATCCAAGTTACGGCCGTAACTCCTTAATGTTACGGCCGTAACTCTTGACAGATTGTGATAATTTGTCTAATTTTTTATACTTTTTGTGTATTATTGAGGGGATGGCTGGCATTGATCCGATCTATTGTAATAATACTGGAGTTTTGGAGCTATTATATGACTTTAGGTGTATAAATAGACCCCTTAGATCCATCATCATTCATCATTCATCTTATAATTTTTTCACTTTTTGTAATATTTTCTTTTTTGTGTGAAGAACACACTTGTGTTCTTGAGTGATTTGTGTAAGTGTGGTATAGCATATGTTGTTCAGAGAGTTTATTGCTTCTTTCTCCTTTATCTACTAAGGGAGTTAGGATCAATTCTTTCTCTTGTTCAACTAATAATGACCACTCAAGCTTGTATTATGTATATTAAACCCTTCATGGGCTAAGTTACCTTTAGTTGGGATTATAAACAAGGTTAGTCATGTTATTTAAGTTTGTATAAAGATCTATTATGAATTACTTATTATTGTGTGTGATTTTCATTGTTTTAACAATCTTTATTTATTTGGCCAATAAATAACGATATTTATGGTCTTCATATGTTTCGAAAGAAAATATATTTGATTAGATCAAATGATCTTCACTCTAAGTTGTTCTAGGGGATAGAAATATACCTCTAGACCTTAGATGATTCTTTGAGTTATTTTCATAAATCCTAATGCTATGTATTGAAGCCAATCAACATAGAAATATAGTGGATTGATTGAATATATAAGGGGCGTTTTATAGTTCGAAAGAGAAACTGTCTTTTTAAGGAAAATCGAATCTACACAACATAATAAGTAAATTCATCTTATGATCTCCTATACATCTTCTATAACTAATGACGAACTAAGTTTGTAATCCCAACTATTTCATTTTATCGTTAATCAATCTATTATTGTTGCAATCTTTTATTTCCTTAAAGTATTAGAACTATTATTGCATTTTCTTTGCAATTATTAAACCAAACTCTTTAATTGTGTGTTTCACTCATCTTAGTATATATGAAAATAGACTAATAGTGTATAATTCAAATTATAACCAAACTTCCTCGTGGGATCGATAAACCGGACTAACAAAGTCCACTTACTACTTGATACGATATCGTGCACTTGCGAGAGTTACACTTAGAACGTGTCAAGTTTTTGGCGCCGTTGCCGGGGAAGTATAAGTGTTATATTTGAAATCTTACATTGTAAACTATTTTTATAGGTACAAATTTCTCGACATTGTAACTTAGTACTCAATTGTGTTTGTTCGGTCAAGTGGCGGATAACGGTACTCCGTGACTATTAAAGTCGGATTTTTCAGTTTCCCACAACAACTGATATTTGTAGATATTTTATCCTTATTCTTTTTATTTATTTTTATCATGGAAGAAACTTTGAATAAAATCGAAAAAAGATTTCCTTTTCTGAGCAAAAATGTCATTTTAAAGATTTATAAGACGAGACTTGAAAGGATGAGGTTGCTTATGAATAAAAGCATACCTTTTGATATTAGATTCATAATTGAAACCAAAGTAAGAATTGTAACACCCCCGATATATTCAGGAATATTACAGCGCCGTAAATCCTTTATATAAGGATTTACAAGGCTGAAGAATTTAAATAGGCATTAAAAGGTACGAATGGAAATAACGAAATTACGGTACAACAATTCTGTCCCAATACAGAAATAGTACAATTATTCAACAGAACTCAATAATACCTCACCAAATTCAAATCATCACAAATGACTTCGTACTCGAGTACTTATTAAAATAACCAACAAATAACAGACAGTGAACCCAGTCGGAACATCACTCTGCACCCTCGTCGTCATGCATCTCCAGTGGTTGTTTTCCCGCTCTCCTAGAACCTGAACATACACAAATGTTCACCCCCGAAGGGGTTAGCACAACGATGCTAGTACAAGTACAATAATCATACAACAGTGATATAATCAACAGTTATATCATAACAAGTTTCTCCGACGAGAATATCCACAACACATATCATATCATAACAGTTTCAACATACTGATGGTATTCCAACGATCCAGCGCACACAGCTATAGATTCCCATGATGATCCCGTCGGACCAACACATGGTGGAACTACCTGTCCAACGATCCAGCGCACACAACTATAGATTCCCATGATGATTCCCGTCGGATCAACGCATGGTGGACATATATTCACAACATATTTACACGATACAATCACATCATAATTGTCATAATATAAATAATTCTAATTAGAGTACTTGCCTCGGTTTGAAGACAAGAACAATACTTCCACAAAAACGAACACTCGAAAGTCGTCCTCCTCAATCAATCACGCAACAAGATCAATCCTTTAACAAAAGAAATGATATAGGATTTATCTCACGTCGTATGGATGTTTAACAATTCGATTTACAGCCAAAAGTTCATAAAATGCAATCTGACTGAACTGCTTAGCGCACGCTAAGTATTCTGTGTAGCGTGCGTTAAGTCTGCCCGATAGCGCACGCAAACAACAAAGACTAGCATACGCTACCTATGCATGGTCAGTACTTCACTGACCAGCCAACTAACTCGTCCGATGGTCTAGCGTACGTTACGTATCAAACGTAGCGCACGCTAACTCGTGCTCGATAGCGCACGTTAAACTTCATAGCATAGCGTGCGCTATCTATGCATGGCAGTTTACTGCTGAGCAGTAAACTGTTCTTGCCATGATCGAAACAATGAAATCTTGCGTGATAATTCATGTTACTTCCATGAATACCATGTTCATACCCTTATGAATGATTTTACGAATAATGACAACTTCGGATTCAAGGATATGCATACCAATATAAAACCATATTCCATTCCGACTTCAAATCTTCATACGACAATTCGAAAAGCTTAACGATTGATATCAACACCTCTATATCAGTCCATATTATTATGCTGAGGTTGATAAACGTTCTATCTATACTAGATAAATCCTTCCATGATCAAACCTTTAGATTTATCTAACAATAAGGATGTTAACGTCTAGTCCAAGATTACTATGAAATCATCTATTAGATTCGGTTTACCAATGATAGAAGTTCCTCTTCACATATTCAGTGTAATAAGATTCAAATCATGATGATTATAATCAAGGTTTTTAAGGCTTATTCATCTCACCATTCCAAACATGATATACTTGGATAATTCATCTATGAAAATCCATATCTTGTTAACATGATCACCCAAATCATTATAATCCAACTCTAAGTCTTGAGATAGATTGAACATACCTTAATATAATGAAAATCACTGAACCGTAGGGTAGAATCCAACTCCGGTTGGTTGTATGCCACTCCAAGGTGCTATTCCACTTCAATGAATATTCCCAAGTGATAACCAATATACAAACACCAACAAGATGTGTTCTAAGTGTAGAGGAGTATTATTACAGCTCTCTGAACTCTCAAGGATGAAGAATGGGCGAAAGAAATGAAAGCCAAAACGGTTGTTGTCCCATTTATAATATTCTGCATTTAAACAAGTTAGCGCACGCTACTAAGCATTACTTAGCGTGCGCTAATAATGGTTGACTTCAGAATTGTCCGGGTGCGTCCGCGGGAATCTTATCCGGACCCATGTCCCGGCTGGCGCATGTGTTAGCTATCCCGCTCAATAATTGAGTCCTTAGCGCACGTTACTCCTACCTGCATAGCGTGCGCTAATAATAGCCCGATAGCGCGCGTTAAGATACATTCTTAGCGTGCGCTATCACGAGGTTGCATGAGCAATTTTGCATGTTTCTATACTTATGTACAATGATATCAATGCACGAAATATCATACTCCAACAATCAAAATCACCAATCCGAATAATACAGGGTTTGAATACAGATGAAATACACCGTAATAAATCCGGATATTACATACTCTCCTACTGAAAAGGAGTTTCGTCTCGAAACTCAAGACGAAAATAACTCGGGATATCTAGACTTCATATCAGCTTCCGTTTCCCAGGTGGCTTCTTCCATTCCGTGACGTGACCATTGAACTTTGACCAACACGATTGATTTGTTCTTCAAACGTCCCATCCTGCTCGACTTCGATCTCACCGAAATCAATGATATGACTGGGATCTGGTATATACCTCCGTAACTGGGATACGTGGAACACGTTATGAACATGGCACAATGACGGCGGCAATGCCAATCTGTATGCCAACTCCCCAACTGTCTCGAGGATCTCAAATGGTCCGATATATCTCCGACTCAGCTTTCCTTTCCTTCCGAAACGAAAGATTCCCCGAGTAGGAGAAACCTTCAAAAGTACGTGATCTCCAGTACTGAACTCCAATGGGCGGCGGCGTACGTCCGCATAGGATTTCTGGCGACTCTGGGCGGTCAACAGCCTTTCACGAATCAAGGCTATCTCTCTTGAGTCTGTTCGATCAACTCTGGTTCTGTTCCGATCAAGTCCGATGAATCGTCCCAGCATAGGGGCCATCTGCATCTCCTTCCGTATAATGCCTCAAACGGTGCCATCTTAATGGAAGCATGCCAACTATTGTTGTAGGTAAATTCAATCAACAGTAGATGAACTTCCCAATCGTTTGACCGATCTAAGGCATAGGCCCTTAGCATGTCTTCCACCGTTTGTATAGTTCTCTCAGATTGTCCGTCAGTCTGCGGGTGATAAGTCAGATCAAGTTCAATTCCGTCCCCAAGGCCTTATGAACTGCTTTCCAAAAGTGAGACACAAAACGACCGTCTCGATCAGAAACAATGGTCTTCGGCGTACCATGCAATCGAACTATCTCCGAAATAAATACTCGTGCCAACCTCTCTGGTCCCCACGTATCCTTAATACCTAGAAAATGAGCCGATTTGGTTAAACGATCAACTATCACCCAAATCATGTTCATTCCTGTCCTGGTTTTCGGCATATTAGTGATAAAGTCCATCGATATGTCCTCCCACTTCCATTCAGGAATCGGGAGCGGCTTCAACATTCCAGCAGGCCGTTGATGCTCGGTCTTAACCTGCTGACAAGTCAAGCATTTCGAAACATAATCCGATATGTCTTTCTTCATGTTGCCCCACCAGAAATTCTGCTTCAAGTCCTTATACATTTTACTGGTGCCCGGGTGGATAGAATAGGGCGAACTATGAGCTTCCTTCATAATCGTCTGTTTCAGAACATCAACATCGGGAACGCAGAGTCGGTTCTGAAATCTCAAAACTCCATCGTCATGAATTATGAATCCGGGGGCCTTTCCTTTGATCACTTCATCGCGTAACCGAATCATTAGAGGATCATCTGCCTGTTTAGATTTGATTCCTTCGGTTAATGATGAAGTTATCTCCATCACGCACAGTTGTCCTTGGACTCTTTGTAACCATACCTCAATTCCTTCATGAATCATCTCTCGCTGAAGGCTAAGTTGGGAGGTCAGTGTCTCCAGCATCTGAATAGAGACAGGCTTGCGGCTAAGTGCATCGGCCACTACATTCGCTTTGCCTGGATGATATAAAATCTCCAAGTCATAGTCCTTAATCAGTTCTAACCATCTTATTTGCCGCATGTTTAATTCTTTCTGACTGAATATGTACTTGAGACTCTTGTGATCCGTAAAGATCTGACAGTGAGTCCCGTACAGATAATGCCTCCAGATCTTCAAAGCAAAAACTACCGCCGCAAGCTCCAAATCATGTGTTGGGTAATTCACTTCATAAGGTTTCAATTGCCGCGACGCATAAGCGATCACCTTATCATTCTCGCATCAATACGCACCCAAGTCCTTGGTTCAAGCATCATCAGAACTTTGAATCCTCCAGTTCCTCGCGAAGTGATAGAATCGGTGCCGTTGTCAATCTCTTCTTCAATTCATCAAAGCTAATCTGACACAATTCATTCCACTCAAACTTTTGAGTTTTCTGCAGGAGTCGAGTAAGTGGGCGGGAGATTTTAGAAAACCCTTCCACGAATCGACGATAATATCCAGCAATTCCTAAGAAGCTTCGGACTTCTTTCACGTTCTTAGGAGGTTTCCAATCCATAATTACTTCGATCTTCTGAGGATCTACTCGGACTCCTTTAGATGACACCACATGGCCGAGGAACATTACTTCTTTTAGCCAAAATTCACACTTAGAGAGTTTGGCATACAATTGCTCATTTCTCAAAAGTTCCAACACAATCCGCAAATGCTGCGCATGTTCCTCCGGGCTCTTAGAATACACCAGAATGTCATCAATGAACATGACCACAAATTTATCCAAAAATTCAATGAACACACGGTTCATTAATTGCATAAATACAAAGAAAGTAGTGAGACCAAACGGCATCACTACAAACTCATAATGTCCGTAGCGAGTTCTGAACGCTGATTTCGGAACGTCAGATTCCTTAATCCTCAGCTGGTGATATCCTGATCTCAGATCGATTTTAGAAAATACTGTCGCCCCTTGCAGCTGGTCAAACAGATCATCAATCCGTGGTAACGGATATTTGTTCTTAATCGTCATTTTGTTCAGCTCTCGATAGTCAATACACAGTCGAAGCGATCCATCCTTCTTTCGGACAAAAAGAACTGGCGCTCCCCAGGGTGAAACGCTTGGCTGAATATAGCCCTTATCCAGTAACTCTTCTAGCTGCTTCTTCAGTTCGTACATCTCAGTAGGTGCCATACGATATGGCGCCTTGGAAATTGGTGTAGCTCCGGGTTCCATCTCAATGGTAAATTCCACATCCCTTCGTGGAGGTAGTCCAGGTAACTCGTCAGGAAATACATCTGGAAATTTGTTCACAACAGGAATGGACGAAAGTTCCACAATTTCGTCTTCTTTCTTCATTGCATAACACCAATATCCGGTACAGCCCTGTTTTAACAATCTGACAGCTTTCATCGCTTTGATCAATTTTCCTTAGCTTCCCGGTTTCCATCCTCCGAACAGTACTTCGAAGCCATCATCAGCGATCAGTGAAATATTCCTCCTTCGGTAGTCTACAATTGCTCCATACCGATTAAGCCAATCGTCTCCGAGTATCAGGTCATCTCCTTGCATTTCTATCACGATCAGATTTGAGAGCCACTCTCTGCCCCCAAATGATACAGGGAAATTTCTAGTTTCTAAATTTCTGACAATCCTCTCTCCACTCGGTAAACCAACAACATAAGGTTCACAAGCATGAAAACCGGAAATATTCAAACGATTTACACAAGACAAAGATATAAAAGAATGTGTAGCTCCTGTATCGAACAAAACGCTAACTGGCTGGGAAAGGATTTGGACGGCACTGGCATGCGACAAAGAAGATCCTCGATCATCCGTCCTCCTCATCTCATACAAACGTGGGGAACAGATCCGGCACTCGATGTCCCCTTTCGGTCCCATTGTCCTCTCGCTCGCCCGTGGCCAAAATTCCCGAGGCATCTCGAACACTTTGCCGCGTCGCTGACACTGGCTTCCTTCTGAACTGGCTGTGATGAACGGGTTCCATTGTACTTAGTGGCGTCCTTACAAAACGTCGCATGGTGTCCTTCCTATCCGCACTCAAAACATGTAACTGGAGTGCGCAAACAATCACGCCAAAGGTGGCCTGGGCGACCACAGTTAAAGCACTTCCTAGCTGTATCCGCTGTGGCTGACATTGTTCCGTAATTCTTTCCGCTCTTAGATGGGTGCGGAGGCTTCTTGAAAGAAAAAGAAGACTGGGCCTTGCGGGGCCCAGTGCTCTTGTGCTCTGTAAAAGTACCAGAGACTTTCTGTTTCTTCGACTCCATAAACTTCTCCATTGCTGCTTCTTTTATTTCGTACGCCAACGCCTTATCCTGGTATTGGCGGAGAGTGGTACATTCAAAACCGGACATGTACCTCTGGATTTCTGGTTTCATCCTCATTTCAAAATGAATCATCATCTCCGCATCTGCTCGACCGGATGTCGAACAAATGCTAACCGCCGTTAAACGCCTTAATCGTCAGGATACGGGTTCGTCTCGATGGTTGAGCGGAGAAAATTCCCGAATTTTGGCTTCCCTCACAGACGAGGGCAATCGAGCTTCCATCATCATTTTAAATTCCGTCCAATCGGCATCATGATTTGCGTCGGATAGCTTCCCACCACTCGGATGCTTCCCTATCGTAAAGTATCGGGCAATAGGAGCTCTCCGTCGTCCGGCAATTAATTCCAGCAAAAATTTTCTCCAGTTCCTTCAACCAATGGTCCCAAGTGGGAGTCTCGGAAAAGCCGTCAAATTTGGGTGGTTGCATCTTTGCCACTTCTTGTAACCATCGGTCACCTCGATTTCCCATTTCTGGAATCCTTTGTTGTCCATCTCCCTGCTGAATTCCTGCTGCCACTTGCATTCGGTCCACTACCTGAGCGAACTGAGTCATCTGGTTCACGACTTGACGAAGGATTTCTGGCACACCAGGTTCCGGTTCGTTATTGATGGATTGCTGCGGCTCGCCTGAGCTATGACTAGCCTGATTAGAAGGCGACGCCTCCCTTTCAGCATTCCTTCGTCCGCGTCCACGACCGCGACCACGTCCACGTCCGCCTCTCAACATACTGTAAGCACAAGTACTTAATATACAGGAAACATCATCGTTCTAATATTCAAGTATAAAGAGACACAACGTGTAAAGAACGAGATAGAGTTTAGGAACTTACAACCACCGTTCGCATGAAGACGTAGGCAGTGCAGTGATGTCATTTACGGCCGGTTACCTCAAAAGACATAAATAACCCCTATTTTAACCCAACGGCCAAGATATCCATAATCTTAGCTCCGATACCATATTCTGTAACACCCCCGATATATTCAGGAATATTACAGCGCCGTAAATCCTTTACATAAGGATTTACAAGGCTGAAGAATTTAAATAGGCATTAAAAGGTACGAATGGAAATAACGAAATTACGGTACAACGATTCTGTCCCAATACAGAAATAGTACAATTATTCAACAGAACTCAATAATACCTCACCAATTTCAAATCATCACAAATGACTTCGTACTCGAGTACTTATTAAAATAACCAACAAATAACAGACAGTAAACCCGGTCGGAACATCACACTACACCCTCGTCGTCATGCATCTCCAGTGGTTGTTTTCCCGCTCTCCTAGAACCTGAACATACACAAATGTTCACCCCCGAAGGGGTTAGCACAACGATGCTAGTACAAGTACAATAATCATACAACAGTGATATAATCAACAGTTATATCATAACAAGTTTCTCCAACGAGAATATCCACAACACATATCATATCATAACAGTTTCAACATACTGATGGTATTCCAACGATCCAAACGACACAACTATAGATTCCCATGATGATCCCGGACCAACACATGGTGGAACTACCGTCCAACGATCCAAGACACAGCTATAGATTCCCATGATGATTCCCGTCGGATCAACGCATGGTGGACATATATTCACAACATATTTACACGATACAATCACATCATAATTGTCATAATATAAACAATTCTAATTAGAGTACTTGCCTCGGTTTGAAGACAAGAACAATACTTCCACAAAAACGAACACTCGAAAGTCGTCCTCCTCAATCAATCACGCAACAAGATCAATCCTTTAACAAAAGAAATGATACAGGATTTATCTCACGTCGTACGGATGTTTAACAATTCGATTTACGGCCAAAATTTCATAAAATGCAATCTGACTGAACTGCTTAGCGCACGCTAAGTATTCTGTGTAGCGTGCGTTAAGTCTGCCCGATAGCGCACGCAAACAACAAAGACTAGCGTACGCTACCTATGCATGGTAAGTACTTCACTGACCAGCCAACTAACTCGTCTGATGGTCTAGCGTACGTTACGTATCAAACATAGCGCACGCTAACTCGTGCTCGATAGCGCACGTTAAACTTCATAGCATAGCGTGCGCTATCTATGCATGGCAGTTTACTGCTGAGCAGTAAACTGTTCTTGCCATGATCGAAACAATGAAATCTTGCGTGATAATTCATGTTACTTCCATGAATACCATGTTCATACCCTTATGAATGATTTTACGAATAATGACAACTTCGGATTCAAGGATATGCATACCAATATAAAACCATATTCCATTCCGACTTCAAATCTTCATACGACAATTCGAAAAGCTTAACGATTGATATCAACACCTCTATATCAGTCCATATTATTATGCTGAGGTTGATAAACGTTCTATCTATACTAGATAAATCCTTCCATGATCAAACCTTTAGATTTATCTAACAATAAGGATGTTAACGTCTAGTCCAAGATTACTATGAAATCATCTATTAGATTCGGTTTACCAATGATAGAAGTTCCTCTTCACATATTCAGTGTAATAAGATTCAAATCATGATGATTATAATCAAGGTTTTTAAGGCTTATTCATCTCACCATTCCAAACATGATATACTTGGATAATTCATCTATGAAAATCCATATCTTGTTAACATGATCACCCAAATCATTATAATCCAACTCTAAGTCTTGAGATAGATTGAACATACCTTAATATGATGAAAATCACTGAACCGTAGGGTAGAATCCAACTCTGGTTGGTTGTATGCCACTCCAAGGTGCTATTCCACTTCAATGAATATTCCCAAGTGATAACCAATATACAAACACCAACAAGATGTGTTCTAAGTGTATAGGAGTATTATTACAGCTCTCTGAACTCTCAAGGATGAAGAATGGGCGAAAGAAATGAAAGCCAAAACGGTTGTTGTCCCATTTATAATATTCTACATTTAAACAAGTTAGCGCACGCTACTAAGCATTACTTAGCGTGCGCTAATAATGGTTGACTTCAGAATTGTCCGGGTGCGTCCGCGGGAATCTTATCCGGACCCATGTCCCGGATGACGCATGTGTTAGCTGTCCCGCTCAATAATTGAGTCCTTAGCGCACGTTACTCCTACCTGCATAGCGTGCGCTAATAATAGCCCGATAGCGCGCATTAAGATACATTCTTAGCGTGCGCTATCACGAGGTTGCATGAGCAATTTTGGATGTTTCTATACTTATGTACAATGATATCAATGCACAAAATATCATACTCCAACAATCAAAATCACCAATCCGAATAATACAGGGTTTGAATACAGATGAAATACACCGTAATAAATCCGGATATTACAAGAATAGCAGGTGAATTCACAGAAACACCGACTAGATTTTTACCAGGGCTTGGAAAAAGTTCATATGCCAAGAAACGACGAGCAAAGATGATAGCCGTTTGCTATAAATGTGCTAGATGGAACTGTAATTTAAAATGTCGATCTTTAGGAATTCCATCTACAAACAGAGAAGATAAAATTCAATTCATTAAGGATGGTCTGAATAAAGAGAATTTAGATGATATCGAAATTTCTCTTGACACGCATCCTAGTGGACTCGTACATTATGGAATTTGATGTTTGTGGAATAAATTCAAACCAGAATATGAACAACGTCTTGGGAATCTGACGTTAAAAGACCCTGTTTGCCAATTTGTAAGAAAATTGGATGGGAAGCTTCTTCCTGACTCATAGAAGGCGTTTAGGCCATTTCTGAATGTAAAATCAGAGGAAGATGTGAGCCACAATCACAACTACTGTACATACACGTAAGTATCTTTTATTTTTGTCGTGTGGTGAGATTTTATGAATAAAAAAATGTGATATGCAATAAATGCATTCATTATTCTATTGAGTAGTTGAAGCGCAATCGACGCAATCACAAACTTGTTAAACAATTATTACCTTTTTTTTTCTTCTATAAATAAACACTGTGCTTGTTTCTTTTATTCATCCCTCAAACTTCTACTTTTCTTTGTTTCTCTCTAAATAATTTCTTTTCAAAAATGGAGTCATCATCTTTAACAAAAAAATTTAGCACAGTCTGCATTTTTGGTGGAGCTAGTTATGGAAAAGAGGCATTCTTTACTGAAGCAGCCCACAACTTGGGTCGTACCTTAGGAGAAAAATGCATTCATGTAGTTTACGGAGGAGGAAGTCTAGGATTAATGGGACGCGTTGCTGCCTCTGCCTATATGGAAGGAGTAAGAGTGTTGGGAATAATTCCAAAACCTCTAGCTGAAAGTAAAATCACCGAGTCAAATATTGGAGATGAGTTTAGATCTGTAAATATGCAAGATCACATAACTCACATGATAAATCATTCTGGCGCCTTTATCACCCTTCCCGGTGGTTTTGGCACTCTTGAGGAACTTTTTCATGTGGTTACCAGAGTCCAGCTAAATGTTCATCAAAAACCAATAGGTCTGCTTAATGTCAACAGTTTCTTTGATGGTTTACTATCTTTCATCGACTACTCTGCTGAAAAGGGATTTATTTCCGAGCATGCTAAATGAATCATAGTCGTTGCAACAACACTAGATGAACTAATCAAAAAACTCAATGAATTTGTTCCTCAACCAGATCCAGCTCTAGTTAAAATTGTCTAGATGGAAGATTTTACCGTGAGAAAATGAAAAGTGGATTCATTCCTCTCCCTTTGATAACCCATGTCGGACCTCTTGTATTTTTACATTTTGTCGTGTGTAATAATCGTGCTAAATGGTGGCAGCTTAAGGAGTTTCTTCTTGATCTCTTGACGCGCGTCTATTCGCGATTTATGTATTGTTATTTTATTGCTGTAATTTTTATTGTGTGTTTTTTTATAAAAGCATTGATGGCAGCGTAAGGCGACTCTTCGGACTTTCTTGATGCGCATCTTAAAAATTGTGTTATACTTCCGAGTATATTTTATTTTCTTTTGTTGTGTGCCTCGTATATTTATTCTCTTGCAGATTCTAAAAGGCGTTAGCTCAAGCGTCAACTTTCTTAACAGGTAGTATTCTGCTTTTCTGCATTGTTTTTTATTTTATTTTTTTAATTTGGGGGTGTTGGTGATATGTTTGGGGGTGGTATGTTTTAATTTGGTGTGTTGGTGATGTGTTGGTATTTTGGTGTGTTATATATGCCTTAATTTTATACATATACATATATATATATATATAAATATATATATATATATTATTTTGATTTGTGAGATTTCTAGATCTGGCCATAACACCAATAAGTTAGCTATATACAAGCTTCTAAAATCGTTTTAAACCGGTTAAAAAAATTGTATATTCCAAAATTCTTGAGCCTTAATCTCTTTTTCCAAACCTTGTAGTTATCATATATAATCGAGTCATTTGTTACCTTGAGAAAAGAAGAATTAGTCGGTTGATGAAAAATAGAACTGAAATTTACTTAATTTGTGGAGTTTTTGATTTTTCATGCTTAACTAATAAATGATTTTCTGCAAAAATTCTATTCCCTAAAAAAAGGAGTCATTGGTGAAAAGAGCTACATGTTAGCAAATAACGGTGTGAAAGCTATCACCTTAAAAAAATGACAAAAAGGAGAAGTGTTGAGCAGCAACAGCTGCCTAATTTTGGGGGTCTTAAAATTTTGTGAAAAATAAAGGACTGACCATTGTTGGGGCGTAGCTGCCGTCTCACAGAAAAATTGGTGAAAAGAGCTACACGTTAGCAAATAACGGTGTGAAAGCTATCACCTAAAAAAATAGAAATTGTGTTGGTGAAAAGAGCTACACGTTAGCAAATAACGGTGTGAAAGATATCACTAAGGGATGTAGTTTTATGAGCAGATTTGAATTAATTAGCGGCTGAATTTCAAAACACTAAATTTCGTGAAAAATCACAATATTTGCTGAAGCCAATGAAATTCTTCTTCATATTGAGTCGAAAAATAAACGAGTGATCGAGAGCAACCATTAAAGGGTGACGTGTGTATCACGAGTGGGAAAGAAATAATCAACCTTTTGGGGGGAAAACCTTAAATTTGGAATTACAAAATAAAAACCGTGTTTTAACTTCAAAATCCTTAGTAGATTTATTTTTAATCTTGATTCATTTCTATCTACTGTATAAAGCTGGTTGTTGTGTATTAATGGCATTTTGATGTCCTTTTCTCTTTTTATATAATTATTTTTTTAATTTATGTGTGTATTAATTTTCTTATTTTTGTCTTATTTTTATTTTTATTTTTGGAGCGTGAATAATATAGAGTCTTGCTCGGGACTAGCAAGACTTCAAGTTTGGGGGTGTGATAAGTGTCAGTTTTATACACTTATCCATGGTTTGTATCGATAAATTTCACACATAATTGAGCTAGTCTACTCGTTTTTTGCTTTTAATTAATTAGTTTTTAATAATTTTATTTTTATCGGATGATGATGTAAATCTAGTCTTAATCGGATTGAATAACTGATTTACTCAAGAAATAACATGTTTATAAAATATTCTCTTTGTTGAGTTTTATGTATTCATGTTGTAGGGCTTTTCGAGACGAGTTCGGCAGTCTTTCCAGATTCAAAATCAGAGTTATATATCAAAAGTTATAATCCGAAGAAGATTTGGGGCAAAAACGCAAAGTCTGAGAAATTCTGGGCTGAAAACATAACTCACAAAGCAACCAGTGAGCAAATTTACGAAGCCATATTACGGCCGTAACTACTAAATGTTACGGCCGTAAGCCATCCAAGTTACGGCCGTAACTCCTTAATGTTACGGCCGTAACTCTTGATAGATTGTGATAATTTGTCTAATTTTTTATACTTTTTGTATATTATTGAGGGGATGGCTGGCATTGATCCGATCTATTGTAATAATGCTAGAGTTTTTGATCTATTAGATGACTTTAGGTGTATAAATAGACCCCTTAGATCCATCATCATTCATCATTCATCTTATAATTTTTTCACTTTTTGTAATATTTTTTTTTGTGTGAAGAACACACTTGTGTTCTTGAGTGATTTGTGTAAGTGTGGTATAACATATGTTGTTCAGAGAGTTTATTGCTTCATTCTCCTTTATCTACTAAGGGAGTTAGGATCAATTCTTTCTCTTGTTCAACTAATAATGACCACTCAAGCTTGTATTATGTATATTAAACCCTTCATGGGCTAAGTTATATTTAGTTGGGATTATAAACAAGGTTAGTCAT
Source organism: Orobanche coerulescens (assembly GCA_033398695.1). Taxonomy (NCBI): domain Eukaryota; kingdom Viridiplantae; phylum Streptophyta; class Magnoliopsida; order Lamiales; family Orobanchaceae; genus Orobanche; species Orobanche coerulescens. The sequence goes on from CM065804.1 coordinate 107,413,859, forward strand.
GTTATTTAAGTGTGTATAAATATCTATTATGAATTAATTATTATTGTGTGTGATTTTTATTATTTTAACAATCGTTATTTATTTGGCCAATAAATGACGATATTTATGGTCTTCATATGTTTCGAAAGAAAATATGTTTGATTAGATCAAATGATCTTCACTCTAAGTTGTTCTAGGGGATAGAAATATACCTCTAGACCTTATATGATTCTTTGAGTTATTTTCATAAATCCTAATGCTATGTATTGAAGCCAATCAACATAAAAATATAATGGATTGATTCAATATATAAGGGGCATTTTATAGTTTAAAAGAGAAACCGTCTTTTTAAGGATAATCGAATCTACACAACATAATAAGTAAATTCATCTTATGATCTCATATACATCTTCTATAACCAATGACGAACTAAGTTTGTAATCCCAACTATTTCATTTTATCGTTAATCAATCTATTATTGTTGCAATCTTTTATTTCCTTAAAATATTAGAACTATTATTGCATTTTCTTTGCAATTATTAAACCAAACTCTTTAATTGTGGGTTTCACTCATCTTAGTATATATAAAAATAGACTAATAGTGTATAATTAAAATTATAACCAAACTTCCTTGTGGGATCGATAAACCGGACTCAAAAAGTCCACTTACTACTTGATACGATATCGTGCACTTGCGATAGTTACACTTAGAACGTGTCAAATATCCTGATGAGTCGTTGAAGTAATTGCTTAAAATTAAAAAACTGATACTTTCTGGAATTAGAATCACCCCACCAGTGAGTAGTGGTTGTATGACTTGGTGAAGTAATTACTTGTTAACATAATTACTTGTTGAAATAATTAACAGTTGTCGGACTATGTAAACATTGAGCAAGCACACGTATTTGAGTTAAGTGTATGTAGTTGAGCTATTAACTAGGTAAACTAGATACACGTGTTAGTAGTTGAAATAGTCTATTAGTTATAGCAATAGAACACCAAAGGAAACGTGAATACCCCAATTACTTGTTGAAGTAATTGTTTAAAATGAAAAAGAACTGATACGTGCTGAAATTAGAATCACCCCACAAGTAAGTATTGGTTGTACAAAAGTGGTCACATCTTCTTAAATGGTGATTTATACATATTGGTGTACAAAAAAGAACAGTTCGCAAGCGTACTGGTCAAGTACCAACTTGTCAAGTAAGAAAATGAACCGAACCAAACCATTTGTTTAAGTACAAGAAATACTTGATTAAAATACCATCATTCAATTTAGTCATCTGACTAAAGTAGAACCTCGGTGCAAGTCAGTTTGTTGTGATGGCTGCTGACCCCGCACCGGCCACATATAATGGACTTCTTCATGAACTCACCGGAAGATTTAAAGCGCTTTGTTCTACGTCTCCCTGGAGGCCTCTTAACAACTGGTGGGAATATGGTATTTGATTCTTTCAACGCTATTTCTTGATCTAGATTGCTAATGGGACATATAGTAAAACTATAAGATTTCTTATATGTGTCGGTAATGAAATAAGGATCAATAAAGTCATATACATCTGCTCCTTGTTGATTTCCTATGGCAGCTAGCTCATGGCAGCAGGGGAAGCAGTTAATTTGCCATTTCAATCAAGAGCATGTTCGCTCATGAAGTCTAACAATATATGTAAATTCGGACTTTACCAGAAATACACCCAGTTCTGAAAAATGCACAGTACGTCGTCTGGATGATATCATATCTATAACCTTGATTCTAGTCAGATCTAACATACAATATACAGGCATATGGCGCTCAAATGAAATCCAATTGTTACATGACTCTGCCATGCCGTTCGCCATAATACCATATCTGTCCCCAACAAAAAATGCACGGCACCAGTTCTCAACTGGCAGGTCAAGCAGAAATGCATCAATAATTTCACCACCAACTTTTCCTAGAGCAACGAGGTTAAATCGATATTCTCTCTCCGAAGAATAATATGCAAGTTTCCAGAAATAATGCCGGACACTGGCAATACACACCGACTTCCATAATCTTTGAAATCTTTTCATCAAGTTCATTTGAAGATGTTTGTATCAAAACAAATGAGGGTTATCGGGGAATACGCTATCAAATTCACTAAGCAAGCCATGTCCCCGGTCACTTATGAATGTTATCGTTCTCCCATGACGAGCTATCAATTTCTTCAAGTTGGAAAAAAAGAATAACCAATTATCTTCAGTTTCAAATGAGCAAACACATAGCTAGAGGAAACATACCTGAGGTAGTTAAAATCACAGTTAGGAACTGGATGAAGTTATAAGTACAAAATAACAAGATTACTAGTTCAAATAATACTCGTACAACAATGTAAAATACCCTTACTTTGTCGAGTAAACATAAAAGACTTTAACATGTTAGTAGCCAGTGGGTTGATATTATGTAACATTTACTGAGAAGTTCGCAGTTGAAGTAATTTGATCTCATCAGCATTACTATTACAAGTAATTCATACCCAGTACCATGAATGTTGAAAATAAGGTTTGAATCAGAACTAGCTATACCTTCATTATCGGTTCTTCCAGTAGCCAATAGAATCTGACCCTTGTAGACACTCTTACCAAATGTCCCATCAACATATAACACAGGTAACACATGTTGAAATCCCTCCACGCAAGCACCATATGAAACAAAAACCCTTTGGAATCGATTACTGAGCGGGTCAATTTCCAATTCAAATATATAGTCCTTGTTTGTTTCCATAACAACATCCTTATACCACGACAGCTTGTTGAAGGAATCAACCTCGTGCCCATACATCTTGTTCTTTGCCTTTTCTTTTGCTTTCAAAGCCACCTTGTACGATATGTCAAATCCATACGATTCCTTGATCTTCATCTGGATATCTTTTGAGCGTAAGGCACTATTATACATAATATCTTTGTCAATGTAATTCATAATGACTTCTGAATCCAACTTCGGATGAGCAAGTTTTCAACCAACATTGAGGCAAGTATGTACTAGGTCTTTATCTCGGATAATAAATACACCACTAGCTGAGTTAACGCTACCTTTAACAAACCAGTTGCAGAAATGTTCTCCCTCCAAGCTAACAAAGTCGCTGCAGTAAGCATGAAGGCGCTTCCCGTCATTACGAAGAAATTTATAGTCAAAACTGTGGAATGCCGCATACTTTTTCAAATTCGCTCTAAACTCATCTATACCTTGATTGAACTCTTGACCTACAAATCGAATTACATGAGCCAACTCATCTGATAATAAAGTTTTCGGTTTCTATATCCGGTAAGCTTTTCCTAGATGACATTCCTCCTCTAGCTCAATTTCAACAACATTAGTATCACTTTGTTCTTTTTGTTTGATCACGGTTATATCAACAACTTTCATCTTGTATATCATAGCACCCGAGATCAACATGTGAAGGTCTTGTTCGCTCTCTAATAAACAACAAGCACAACCTAGTGTACAATATGTGAACCGAAATACATCATCTCGTCGAAATTTGAACCTACAGCGCACTTCATCTTGCAGTGTACTTAAATTGATTGTCGAACTCAGCGGATACATAAAACAATAACTCTCCCATTTCCACCTAAGAATCAAATTTGAATAATCACGCCTGCCCAAACACCAAGTATTAGTTCACATAAATGAAAAACACTTTGCAAATAATAAGAAGTATAAACAAAACAAAAATGCATTCCACTTTTGAAAAATTGATGTTGCAAAATATAGTACACAAGACAAAATTACAAAATCCACCCAATTTCACAAAATTACAAAATCCACCCCAATTACTTGTTGAAGTAATTGCTTGAAATGAAAAAGAACTGATACCTGCTGAAATTAGAATCACCCCACAAGTAAGTATTGGTGTACAAGAAAAGTACAGTTCGCAAGCGTACTGGTATAAACAAATTTGAATTGTCGAACTTCATCTCGGATAATGAAAAGAAAACAACTAAATGAAAAACACTTTGTGCAAACAATAAGAAGTGTAAACAAAACAAAAATGCATTCCACTTTTGAAAAATTGATGTTGCAAAATATAGTCCACATGACAAAATTACAAAATCGTCGAACCTTAACGGAGAGATGGAAAATTTATCCCTTTTCACAAAAAACCCATATATTATGAAAAATATGAAAACTTCAAACCTTAATGGTATCGGAGTCGTCGAATGTTCGAGAACCATATATTTTCTGGAAAAATTATGAACCCGGAAAATTGAGAGGAAATAGTCGAACAAGAAAGTAGCCCTGAACCATATTTCTTTTGCACTAAAGAAATTGAGAGGAAATAGCCCTGGAGCAAGAAATTTGAATTTGAATATTGAAAGGCATATTTGAATACCTTTGATGTTGATGGAAGGAAATCATGATGGAAGGGTCACTGTAGATGAAAGGAATCAAAAAACAGGAAAAGAAAAAGCAAGGGTAAAGAGGAGAAATGCCAAGAGAGAGAGGCGCGTGAAAAGGTTGAAATGTAGTAAGTGGGCGTGTGAGTGTTACTGAGCAAAAAGAGAGCTGACATTGTAATTTTGGGTCATTTTCTCATATATATATATATATATTATATGGATAGTAGTGTTTATTCGACCCAACCCGGTTCGATTATAAATTAATCGAGTAAAAATGGATCAATTTGAGATTCCTTATTTCGTCTCTTGGTTCGATCATCCAATTATTACACTGCATCAAATAACACCAACACTAACTCGCCAATATATTAGTCCAACATCTCAGAGTCCGCCAGACTTATAAATAATCAGCTAATAAAATAAGAGAGAGAAAAGAAAGAAAGAAAGAAAATAAATAAATAAATAAATAAATAATTATATCGCAAAATTCGAGTTTAAAAATTCCCAGATATTACAACGAATGACCAAATAATATGGCTCTAGACGTACGTCACAGTACATCTGTTCCGGAAATGTATCCGTGCACATGTCCACCCTGTATACGGAATCTAGAATATACGTGGTACGATGTACCTAATTAGCCTCACGAACTACATCTCGTGTGCACGATCTAATGCGGAAACATTCACACATGACCATCAAGTGCCCGGCTAAAAATCCTACACATAACCAATCGGCACGCAGATATGACTCCAGAGATGTCACGATGCAACATGACAACGAAACTCAACGAATTACACTTTTATCAAAGAATCTAACAACTCACCGAAGTGACAACAATGCTCAACGAGACCAACAGTAACAAGGGCGATAAGCTTGGGAATACAATCCCGCCATAAATGTAATACCCGAGATTTCTGATATGTATTTGAACCTTGTGTTATTGTAATTATTGCATTTTGATCTGAGTATTATTCTCCGTATTTCATGATCCGGTGTTGTTGAACGTATGATTTCATGAATGTGATCTAAATTGTGATTCTGCGCAAGTAGCACACGCTATCGACTAAATGTAGCGTACGCTAATTTGGATCCATAGAGCACGCTGTGCATGAACCTTAGCGCACGCTATACATAGTCAGCATGATTAAGACAGGGTGGTGGGTGAGATCGGCTGCGGATTTTGGTCGGATCATGTCGGGATGAACCTGGACGGATTTTGGTCGGATCATGTCGGGATGAACCAGCGGTAGCGCACGCTAATTATATGAGGATAGCGCACGCTAAATGCTGAGTACATTGAAGTCAGTAAGCTTCGTATGGCTGTTAGCGGACGCTATGGATAGGGACTAGCGCGCGCTAATAACCATTTTCTATAAATAGGACAGTATCCTTTTTCATATTTTCAGCCTTTTCACTTCCCACATCCGAATTCTTGGACTTGTAGAGTCACTCTCTTCATCCTAAACCTCTCATATCATCCTCCTAGCACGAGTTTGAAGATTGTAGATCATTGGAGATTGGTGTTCAAGCCCTCGGTGTTGGATTTCTTCAAGTTCCTTCGTGTTCTTCGCTACTTTGAGGAAGGTGATTCTTCACCAATATTAGTAGTATTCTGAAGGATGTTTTGATCATGATTTGGGATTTCTAGTCAATTAAATTCGTAAGTAGTCGAACATCATGAGTTAGAAGGACATTTTCGATGCTTTGGCACTTAGTCATCGTTTAATCCATTGAACCTATTAGTGTTTGAACTCCTAGCATATTCATGAAGCTTCAAAACCGATTGTGACCAGTATATGGAGATTATCAAAGTTCTTATGTCTTTACATAGTGGAATCATACGTTTTGGGACATGAAATGGATTGAACTTAGGATATTTCCTTGAAATCAAGATGAATTATGATGTTGTGATGATAATAAGTATCCTCGTATCTCGTAGTCGTTTAATCCGTAAAGATCTTTCGCAAACCGTATGAGCATGATATGCACGGGGATGACATGTATTAACACTGAAGATTTCATGAGCTTCTTCACCATTAGATTAAGTCTACTGCCCAGTAGTAAACTCCCATGCACGGTTAGCGCACGCTAAGATAGGCATATTAACGTGTGCTATCGGGAATGAGTAACGTACGCTACGTTTGCTACGTAACGTATGTTATGTCATCATGCGGGTCAGTCGGCTGATCAGAGAGGACTGTTAGTACGTATTTAGCGTACACTAGACTTCGTCGTTTACGTACGCTAACGGGCAGGCTTAGCGTACGTTACGTAGAGTACGTAGCGCACGCTAAGTAGTTCAGGCAGTTTACATTTTTAGAGCTTTCGGCCGTAGACCAGATTGTTAGACATTCATACGACTTGAGATGAATTCTATATTATTCTTTTGTTAAGGTTCGAGCTTGCTACGTTGATCGAAGGACACGGCCTTCGAGTGTGTTGAGATCGTTGGAGAAATTTGTTCTTGCCATCCTTGAGGCAAGTATCGTAATTTGTTAATATTCATATTTTGAGTATACATGTGGTTTATTCATGTTGTTGAACATGGGATTTATTTCGTTGAATTGTCATGATATTCGTTATTCAGTGTTTGTATGTTCATGTTGATGGACATAGCGATTTTGCATATATGTATGCATGAGTTCTGTTTGTGTATGTTGTACGATCTATGCTGAGGGCGCTGGATCAGATGTCCACCTCGTGTTGGTCCGACGGGATCATCCTGGGATCTAGGCTGAGGGCGCTGGATCATTGGACGGGTTTTTCCATCTCGTGTTGGTCCGACGGGATCATCTTGGGATCTATGCTGAGGGCGCTGGATCATTGGAATACCCATGCTGTGTTAATGGAATCTTGTGGATTCGCATTGTCGGATTCCGGTAGCGGAAGTCCGTGTGGTGTATCTCGTTATGTATTGTTGATGCATATTCGATTTGTTTAATATGATACTTGTACTAGCATCGTTTTGCTAACCCTTTCGGGGGTGGACATTTGTTTTGATGTTCAGGTAGCCGAGGAGCGGGAAAACAGCCACAGTACCAATGTGACGATGAAGGGGTTCAGTGATGTTTGTCGTTGCTTTTGATTGTCTTCTTGGTTCATTTTCAGTACTCGAGTACACTTGTCTTATTAATATCATTTCGATATGGTTGCATTACTTACCTCGTTGGATCAGTTGGAACCGGTTTTCTAATTTGAATTTCTGCGGTATTGTTGGATTATTCACATTTCTTTAATTAGCATTGTAAATCCTTACTTAAAGGGTTTACGGCGCTGTAATTATTCCGAATATCTCGGGGTGTTACAGAATATGGTATCGGAGCTAAGATTCATGGATATCTTGGCAGTCGGGTTTTAGTTGGGTCTGTTTACGTTATTGATTTACGGGTCGTTCGTAACATCACTGTTAAGCCAAAGTCATCATGTGGACCGTGGTTGTAAGTCTCCTAATCTCTTATACTACCGTTTTACTTGATTTCTGTTTTGTGAGTATTTGACGGGCTTTATTTTGAAAATTTCGTCCTAGATATTGAGAAATTGTGTTTACAGTATGTTGAGAGGAGGACGTGGATGCGGACGCGGTCATGGATGCGGACGCGGTCATGGACGCGGACGTGGTAACATGAGACAGGAGGATTCCGCAACTACCCCAGAATTATCGGCTAGTTGAACTGATTCCCATTCTAGAGGGCAGCAGGGATAAGCGAATGACGATGCAAATCCTAACATGCCGGGAGTGCTTCAACAGGTGGTGGATCAAATAAACCAGTTCGCTCAGGTAGTTGACTGCATGCAGACGGCGATGGGACAGCAGCACCACGAGGATAACTGGGGAGACAGATGGCTTGCTGAAGTGATCAAATTGCACCCGCCAAAATTTGACGGATCTGCTGAGGCACTTACTTGGGATCATTGGCTAAAGGAGTTAGAGAAGATATTCGCAGGTATTAACTGTCTCGAGGACTGGAAGGTTCCTATTGCCCAGTATTTTCTGACTGGGGAGGCCTTTGACTGGTGGGAAGCTATTCGACCCGAGAATCATAATGCGGATTAAACGGAATTCAAACTAATGATGGAAGCACAGTATTGTCCTCGTCCAGTTAAAGAGAAAAAAATCCGAGAGTTTTTCTCACCACAGAGTTCGGAAGCATATGTGACAGATTTAATCAAAACTTTTAATCATCAGCTGACTTGTGTGCGACACTTGGTCAGAACAGAGGCAGAAAAGATTTTTCATTTCGATATGCGAATGAAACCGGAGATTCAACAGTACATGTCCGGATTCGAGTGTACTACATTGCGACAGTATCAAGACAAAGCGCTGGCCTACGACATGAAAGAGGCGGCGGTGGAGAAATCAATGGAGGCAAAGAAGCAGAAAGTGACCGGCAACTTCTCGGAAAACAAGAGTGGTGGGCCCCACAAGGGCCAGTCTTCCTTTTATTCATCCAGGAAACCTCCACATCCTTCTAGAGGTGGAAAGAAGTTCCGGACAACATCAGTAGTTTCGGACGCATCAAAGAAGTGCTATAATTGTGGTTGAGCAGGGCATATACGACGTGATTGCCCCGCATCTTCTGTGACTTGTTTCGATTATGGGCAAGAAGGGCACCATGCGGCTTTCTGTGGATTGGCGACTAGATTGTTTGGTACTCGCACTCCGGCGCCAGTTCCGAAAGAAATAAGTGTGAACCAGACGCAGCAGAGTGGATTTTAGCAGCAGAATGTTGGGAAGAGAGAGACATCCAGTGCTGGGTCCGTTCCTCCCCGCCTGTACGAGATGAGGAAATCTGACGATCAGAACACTGCTATTGCATCAGGTACGATCCAGATCCTTTTGCAACCAGTTAGTGTCTTATTCGATTCCGGAGCTACACATTCTTTCATATCATTGAACTGTGTTAATCGTTTGAAAATCTCGTGTTTATTTGATTGTGAACCATATGTTGTGGGTTTGCCGAGCGGAGAGAGAATTGTGGGAACCCTAGAAACTAGAGATTTTCCAGTGTCTATAGGAGGGAGAGATTGGCCATCGAATCTTATTGTAGTTGACATTCATGGTGACGACTTAATTCTCGGAGATGATTGGCTCAACCGTTATGGAGCTATTCTGAATTACCGAAAGAGAGTCATTTCTATCATTGCTGATGAAGAATCTGAACACTTATTCATAGGATGGAGACCGGGAAGCTCGGGAAAATTGATCAAATCGATGAAAGCTGTGAAATTGCTGAAGCAGGGATGTCATGGACTTTGGTGCTATGCCATGAGGAAAGAAGAAGGGGTAAAGCTCTCGTCTATTCCAGTTGTGAATGAATTCTCAAATGTATTCCCTGACGAATTACCCGGGTTACCTCCGCAGAGAGAAGTGGAGTTTACTATCGAATTAGAGCCTGGAGCCGCTCCTATTTCCAGAGCACCATACCGCATGGCGCCAACCGAGATGTATGAACTAAAGAAGCAACTGGAGGAATTATTGCAGAAGGGTTACATTCAACCTAGCATTTCTCCTTGGGGAGCACCCGTTCACTTTGTCCGGAAGAAAGATGGATCCCTTCGATTATGTATTGATTACAGGGAGCTAAATAAGGTGACAATCAAGAATAAGTATCATATACCTCGGATCGACGACTTGTTTGATCAACTGCAAGGGGCAAGGGTATTCTCGAAGATTGACTTGCGGTCAGGATACCATCAGTTGAGAATTAAGGAATCGGATATACTGAAATCTGCTTTCAAATCCCGGTACGGGCACTATGAATTCGTGGTGATGCCATTCGGACTTACCAATGCTCCTGCGGTATTTATGCAACTGATGAATCGGGTATTCTTAGAATACCTAGATAAGTTTGTGGTCGTTTTCATTGATGACATCTTGATCTATTCGAAAGACACATAGGAGCATGTCGAGCATTTGCATGTGGTTTTGAGCACCTTGAGGACGGAACAGCTCTATGCGAAGCTTTCTAAATGTGAGTTCTGGCTTAGGGAAGTAACTTTCCTTGGGCATGTGATATCAGCTGACAGAGTTCAGGTGGACCCGAAGAAAGTCGAAGCAATCTTGGAATGGGAAGCTCCTAAAAACATGAAAGAAGTCCGAAGCTTCTTAGGACTCGTTGGATATTATCGCCGTTTTGTAGAGGGATTTTCCAAAATTGCTCGTCCACTCACTCAGCTGTTACAGAAAACTCAAAAGTTCACGTGGGATGAGAAATGTCAGGTTGCTTTTGACGAACTTAAGAAGAGACTGACGACAGCACCTATATTAGCATTACCAGATGGAACTGATGGATTTATGGTATACAGCGACGTTTCAAATCAGGGTCTGGGATGTGTGTTGATGCAAGGGGATAAGGTGATCACCTATGCTTCTCGACAGTTGAAACCGTATGAAGTTAATTACCCGACTCATGATCTGGAGTTAGAAGCTGTGGTCTTTGCCTTGAAAATTTGGCGACATTATTTATACGGCACTCATTGTCAGATCTTTACAGATCATAAAAGCCTCAAGTACATCTTCAGTCAGAAAGAATTAAACATGAGGCAGAGAAGGTGGCTGGAATTGATCAAGGATTACGACATGGAAATTCTCTATCATCCGGGTAAAGCAAATGTAGTAGCCGACGCATTGAGCCGAAAACCTGTTTCTCTTCGAGTGTTGGAAGCACTTACACCCCAAACCAGCATTCAACGAGAACTGATCCGTGAAGGGATTGAAGTATGGTCACCAGGAATCCAAGGGCAACTATATGTGATGGAACTGACTTCGTCACTAGTCGAGGAAATCAAATCTAAGCAGTTGAATGATTCTCTGATCCTTCGGTTATGGGACAAATTAAAGAAAGTAAAGGCCCCAGGATTCGTGATACAAGATGATGGAGTTCTGAGATTTCAGAGTCGACTTTGCGTTCCCGATGATGATGAATTGAGACGGACAATTCTGAAGGAAGCTCACAGCGCGCCCTATTCTATTCACCCGGGGAGCAATAAGATGTATAAGGATCTAAAACAAAACTTCTGGTGGGGAAATATGAAGAAGGACGTAGCAGAGTACGTTTCGAAGTGTTTGACTTGTCAGCAGGTTAAGATTGAACATCAGCGACCTGCCGGAATGTAAAAGCCGCTTCTGATCCCTGAGTGGAAGTGGGAGGATATCTCGATGGATTTCATCACCAATATGCCAAGGACCAAGACGGGAATGAACATGATTTGAGTTATAATTGATCGACTAACCAAGTCGGCTCATTTCCTTGGAATTAAAGACACGTGGGGACCCGAGAAATTGGCGCGAGTATTTATTGCGGAGATAGTCAGATTGCATGGGACGCCGAAGACCATTATTTCAGATCGAGATGGTCGCTTCGTGTCGCACTTCTGGAAGGCAGTTCACAGGGCTTTGGGGACCGAGCTAAACTTTAGCACGGCTTATCATCCCCAAACGGACGGTCAGTCCGAAAGGACTATACAAACAGTAGAAGACATGCTTAGAGCTTGTGCTTTGGATTGGTCAACTGATTGGGAGGTTCACTTGCCATTGATTGAATTCACCTACAACAATAGTTGGCATGCTTCTATTAAGATGGCACCATTTGAAGCTTTGTACGGGAGAAAATGCCGATCACACCTGTGCTGGGATGATTCTTCGAACTTGATCGGGACGGAACCGGAATTGATAGTTCAGACTCAAGAGAAGATAGCTTTGATTCGGGAAAGATTGTTGACTGCCCAGAGTCGACAGAAATCTTATGTATGTGTGCGTCGTCGCCCTCTAGAGTTCGACATTGGGGACCACATACTACTGAAGGTGTCTCCTACACGAGGAATTTTCCGTTTTGGGAGGAAAGGTAAGCTAAGTCCGAGATATATCGGACCATTTGAGATCCTCGAGAGAGTTGGGGATTTAGCATACCAGTTGGCCTTACCGCCATCGCTGAGTCACGTTCACAATGTGTTTCACGTATCCCAATTGCGGAAGTATGTACCAGATCCCAGTCATATCATTGAGTTCGATGAGATCGAGATAGCTAATGATGGCACTTTTGAAGAGAGACCAATCAAGATACTTGAGAGTCGGATCAAACAATTGAGGAATAAACCAATACACTTGGTTAAAGTACAATGGTCACGACATGGAGCTGAAGAGGCCACTTGGGAAACGGAGGGCAGTATGAAGACGAGATATCCAGAGTTGTTTTCATCTTAAGTTTCAGGATGAAACTTCTTTTTAGGGAGGAAGGATGTAATACCCGAGATTTCTGATATGTATTTGAACCTTGTGTTATTGTAATTATTGCATTTTGATCTGAGTATTATTCTCCGTATTTCATGATCCGGTGTTGTTGAACGCATGATTTCATGAATGTGATCTAAATTGTGATTCTGCGCAAGTAGCGCACGCTATCGACTAAATGTAGCGTACGCTAATTTGGATCTATAGTGCACGCTGTGCATGAACCTTAGCGCACGCTATACGTAGTCAGCATGATTAAGACAGGGTGGTAGGTGAGATCGGCTACGGATTTCGGTCGGATCATGTCGGGATGAACCTGGATGGCTTTCGGGAAAAGCCAAGTCAACGCGGTAGCGCACGCTAATGATATGAGGATAGCGCACGCTAAATGCTGAGTACAGTGAAGTCAGTAAGCTTCATATGGCCGTTAGCGCACGCTATGGATAGGGACTAGCGCGCGCTAATAACCATTTTCTATAAATAAGACAGCATCCTTTTTCATAATTTCAGCCTTTTCACTTCCCACATCCGAATTCTTGGACTTGTAGAGTCACTCTCTTCATCCTAAACCTCTCATATCATCCTCCTAGGACGAGTTTGAAGATTGTAAATCATTGGAGATTGGTGTTCAATCCCTCAGTTTTGGATTTCTTCAAGTTCTTTCGTGTTCTTCGCTACTCTGAGGTAGGTGATTCTTCACCAATATTAGTAGTATTCTGAAGGATGTTTTGATCATGATTTGGGATTTCTAGTCAATTAAATTCATAAGTAGTCGAACATCATGAGTTAGAAGGATATTTTCGATGCTTCGGCACTTAGTCATCGTTTAATCCATTGAACCTATTAGTGTTTGAATTCCTAGCATATTCATGAAGCTTCAAAACCGATTGTGACCGGTATATGGAGATTATCAAAGTTCTTATATCTTTACATAGTGGAATCATACGTTTTGGGACATGAAATGGATTGAACTTAGGATATTTCCTTGAAATCAAGATGAATTATGATGTTGTGATGATAATAAGTATCCTCGTATCTCGTAGTCGTTTAATCCGTAAAGATCTTTCGCAAACCGTATGAGCATGATATGCACGGGGATGACATGTATTAACACTGAAGATTTCATGAGTTTCTTCACCATTAGATTAAGTCTACTGCCCAGTAGTAAACTGCCATGCACGGTTAGCGCACGCTAAGATAGGCATATTAACGTGCGCTATCGGGAATGAGTAACGTACGCTACATTTGGTACATAACGTACGTTATGTCATCAGGCGGGTCAGTTGGCTGATCAGAGAGGACTGTCAGTACGTATTTAGCGTACGCTAGACTTTGTCGTTTACGTACGCTAATGGGCAGGCTTAGCGTACGTTACGTAGAGTACGTAGCGCACGCGAAGTAGTTCAGGCAGTTTACATTTTTAGAGCTTTCGGCCATAGACCGGATTGTTAGACATTCGTACGACTTGAGATGAATTCTATATTATTCTTTTGTTAAGGTTCGAGCTTGCTACGTTGATCGAAGGAGACGGCCTTCGAGTGTGTTGAGATCGTTGGAGAAATTTGTTCTTGCCATCCTTGAGGCAAGTATCGTAATTTGTTAATATTCATATTTTGAGTATACATGTGGTTTATTCATGTTGTTGAACATGGGATTTATTTCGTTGAATTGTCATGATATTCGTTATTCAGTGTTTGTATGTTCATGTTGATGGACATAGCGATTTTGCATATATGTATGCATGAGTTGTGTTTGTGTATGTTGTACGATCTTTGCTGAGAGCGCTGGATCGGATGTCCACCTCGTGTTGGTCCGACGGGATCATCTTGGGATCTAGGCTGAGGGCTCTGGATCATTGGACGGGTTTTTTCACCTCGTGTTGGTCCGACGGGATCATATTGGGATCTATGCTGAGGGCGCTGGATCATTGGAATACCGATGCTGTGTTAATAGAATCTTGTGGATTCGCATTGTCGGATTCCGGTAGCGGAAGTCCGTGTGGTGTATCTCGTTATGTATTATTGATGTATATTCGATTCGTTTAATATGATACTTGTACTAGCATAGTTTTGCTAACCCCTTCGGGGGTGGACATTTGTTTTGATGTTCAGGTAGCCAAGGAGCGGGAAAACAGCCACAGTACCGATGTGACGACGAAGGGGTTCAGTGATGTTTGTCGTTGCTTTTGATTGTCTTCTTGGTTCATTTTCAGTACTCGAGTACGCGTGTCTTATTAATATCATTTCGATATGGTTGTATTACTTAACTCGTTGGATCAGTTGGAACCGGTTTTGTAATTTGAATTTCTGCGGTATTGTTGGATTATTCACATTTCTTTAATTAGCCTTGTAAATCCTTACTTAAAGGGTTTACGACGCTGTAATTATTCCGAATATCTCGGGGTGTTACAATAAACGGTAACACGATCAAAGACATCACCACATCATGAATCATAGATTCACAAAACATTTCATATACACGAAACGCATAATAATCACAAGAATTCAACCATCATTATAACCAAGCAAGATAACTTGCCTCAATTCCGTAGATGAATAATCCTTCTTTGAACGAACAAATAAACTGTATCTTCATATAACAATACTCACTTGAACAAGCAACCTTGAATGAAACGTAATTCATTCAACAACACATTTGTACGATAATGGTATTAATTCATAGAAACAATATTCGTAACTTTACTCGAATATTTCAACTATCCTATCGAACATTCTAACGCTCCAATTACGAATTATCATATATCAAGTTTATTAGATTCGCGCACATATTCTAACATTAACGCCAAGCATTTGAAGTCAAGAACATTATCAATGTAATACTATGATGATTAAACATACTCTCTATCCATCAACACTTCCCATTAACGGTGAACATGTTAAAAGCTCGTGCTTATTTACATTCTTCATCGTCTTTCAAATGATTACGTTAAGCCAATCCAGAAATGAAATCACAACTTTAAGTTTTAAGCATAATAAGAACATCATCCTAATTTACGTCTCCTAATACACGAGGATCAACGTAATTGAATTCGGCTATTAATTCTACCGCATCATTATCTCCCCTAATCGTTATAATCGTCCTAATAACACTATCAACATATTAATGTAGTGGTTAACACCTTCTTAAGTTATCAACACATTCGATTAACTTGAATATATGAAGGTTATGTTTGTGTTCTACCAAAATCCATTACTTTCCCTTGAATAAGTTGCTCAAAACCTAGTTATATCATTTAGGATGTTTGAAACTCTAAACATAACATCATTCAATCTTGTAATAATCATTTTCAGGGGGTTAACATAACATTTAGACAATCCATTTCATCGACTTATCAAATTCATCACGAATTGTATCAATTTCGTAAGGCCAAAACATAGTTCCATGTTATCTCTCAAGGATTAATTAAACATTCAAGACAAGATTAGAATCTAACACCTCTAGTCATCAAGGATTCCTTACTTACAAGTTCTAAGTGTCAAGATCAAAATCAACTTCCTATTGTCATGTTATTTATCAGGTTTTATCCAACATAATCAACACAACTATGCTATGAAGTTATCATACATCAAGAAGTGATACTAACATTCCTTATATTGTTCTTCACTTAGTTCGAACATGATTCTAATAACTATCATGTTTATACTAGATTAATCTAACATTATATGAAGTGTTTAATACTAATATCACCACAAGCATGGATTCAATACGAGTTAAAGAAAAACTAAGCTCAAAATGAAGAACAACACCAACATTTCCAAGAACACACTTCAATCTCCTAATCCCCAAGCCATACCTTTATAACCCAAATTCAGCATTATGTACGCTATAGCAAAAAATTAACGTACGTTACAAATATTACGTACGTAACCTTATGAGCATTACGTACGTAACAGACTCCCAAATTCTACTGACTCAAAATACACATGTTCTTATGTACGTTGCCCAAATGAACGTACGTAAAGCTCTTGTACATTACGTACGCTAAGGCATAGCCATTACGTACGTAATGGCCGTTGACTAGGCTGTCACAATCGACTCCCAACCACTGCCTACACGCTCAGTCCCACCCGCCGAAAGGTGATCTGCTGATTGATACCCCACATTATGTAGGTTAACATAGGAGTGTTACGTACGTAATGCTACGTACATAGCGTACGTAAAGGTAATGTGTTAGCGCACGCTAAGGGCAACAACAAGTAAAAAAAATGAAATTCTCCACTTAACATCTAACAATCAACTATAATGTGAACGACTAAGATCAACAATTCAATTTAACTTAACTCATCAATATACTCATTACAATAAACATGGATATGGTATGACAATGCTCGATTTAATCGAAGAATACAATTGTAAAGATGAGAGTTTAGGTGGGTATTACATACTCCCCCCTTAAAATGAGTTTAGTTCCCGAAACTAAGGGGTAAACAACTCGGGGTATCTCTCTCGCATACTATCCTCAGTTTCCCACGTAGCCTCCTCGATTCCGTTTCTTGACCATTGAATCTTCAATAAGGGGTTCGCCTCGTTCCTCAACTGTTTGACTCTCCTCTCAAGTATCCGCACAGGACGTTCTTCATACGAATGGTCATCGGCTATCTCGACCTCGTCGAATCGAATAATGTGGCTTGGGTCAGCAACATACTTCCTCAACTGAGATACATGAAATACGTTGTGAATCCGACTCAAGGTTGGTGGTAACGCCAAACGATAGGCTAGGTCGCCTACACGTTCCAAAATCTCAAATGGACCAATATACCTTGGGCTCAGCTTGCCTGTCTTCCCGAATCAAAAAATGCCTTGAGTCGGGGACACGTTTACCAGTACATGATCACCAACCTCAAATTCGAGTGGTCGACGACGATTATCTGCATATGATTTCTGGCGGCTCTGAGCCGTTAATAGACGACTCTTAATCAGAGCAATATTCTCGCGGGCTGCTAACAACATATCAGGCTCCGTACCAATGGATTTAGACAAGTTGTACCAACACAGAGGGGACCTACAACGACGGTCATACAATGCCTCATAAGGTGCCATCTTGATCGAGGCGTGCCAACTATTATTATATGTGAATTCCACCAAAGGTAGTTGGGCTTTCTAATCATACTTACAATCGAGAGAACACGCCCTCAACAAATCCTCCAGAGTTTGAATTGTCCTCTCAGACTGACCATAGGTCTGAGAATGAAATACCTTACTGAAGTTCAACAGTGTACCCATCGCACGATGAACCGCCTTCCAGAAATGTGACGCGAACCGTCCATCACGATCTGATACAATACTCTTGGGGGTACCATGCAGCCTCACAATCTCTTTAATGAACAATTGGGCCAACCTCTCAGGACCCCACGTATCCTTAATCTCTGAGAAGTGGGCTGATTTGGTCAGTCGATCCATAATCACCCAAATCGTATTCATACCTTGACTGCTCGTCGGCAAGCTAGTAATAAAATCCATCGATATGTCTTCCCACTTCCATTCGGGAATCGTGAGTGGTTTCAACATGCCCGCTGGTCGCAGATGCTCAATCTTGACCTGCTGACAGGTCAAACACCTCGAAACGAATTATGCAACTTCCCATTAATACGGCTTCAAATCCTTATATATTTTGTTCGATCCCGGGTGAATGGAATATGGGGTAGCATGAGCCTCCTTCAGAATAGTGTTCCTCAACTCTTCATCCGCCGGTACAAACACGATATTTGAAGCGTATCAGTCCGTCCTCGTGAACCACAAATCCAGGGGCTTTCCCTTGATCTACTTCTCCCCGAATTATAGATAAGAACGGGTTCGTCATTTGTTTTGTCCTGACTATCTCATCAAGGGACGATGAAATCTCAAGCGTGCAAAGTTTTCCCTGAATGCGCTGTAACCAGACCTCAATCTCCACCCTCATGAACTCTAACTGCAATTCTCTCTGGGCGGTCAAGCGGGCAAGTATCTGCTCATGTACTATTTTACGACTCAAGGCGTCGGCAACCACATTTTCCTTGCCCGGATGATAAAGGATCTCAATATCATAGTCTTTGATTAGCTCTAGACACCTCCTCTGCCTCATATTCAACTCCTTCTGAGTAAAAATGTATTTCAGGCTCTTGTGGTCCGTAAAAATCTGACAGGTGACTCCATACAGATAGTGGCGCCAGATTTTTAAAGCAAACACCACGGATGCTAACTCCAAATCATGGGTCGGTTAGTTGACCTTGTAAGGTCGCAACTGTGTAGATGCATAGGCGATTAGTTTCCCATTCTGCATTAATACGCAGCCAAGGCCCTGTCTTGACGCATCACTATATACCACGAATCCTTCCGTTCCTTTTGGTAGAACCAAAACAGGTGGTGAAATCAATCGACTCTTGAGTTCATCAAAACTTTACGGACATGCTTACGACCACAAATATTTCTTATCATTCCTCAATAGATTAGTCATCGGTTGAGCAATTTTGGAAAAACCTTCCATGAACTGTCGGTAATAGCCTGCTAGACCCAGGAAACTACGAACTTCCTTCACGTTCTTCGGAGGTAGCTGGTCTCGGATGGCTTCTATCTTCTGTGGGTCTACTCTCACTCCATATTCTGATATTACATGTCCAAGAAAAATAACTTTAGGCATCCAGAATTCACATTTAGGAAATTTTCCATATAGTTGTTCCCGCCTTAACGCATCAAGAACCTGATGGAGGTGATACTCATGCTCTTCGTGGTTACGAGTGTAAATCATAATGTCATCAATAAAAATGACTACAAAATGATCCAGGTAATTAATAAAAACTCGATTCATCAATTCCATGAACACTACCGGTGCATCAGTCAGTCCGAATGGCATGACAACGAACTCATAATGCCCATAACAAGTATGAAAAGCTGTCTTCGGAATGTCAGACTCTCGAATCCTGAACTGATGATACCCAGATCTTAAGTCGATCTTGGAAAATACAGCGGGCCTTGGAGTTGATCCAACAAATCATCAATACGAGGTAATGAATATTTGTTCTTGATTGTTACCTTGTTCAGCTCATGGTAATCAATACACAAATGCAGAGATCCATCTTTCTTCTATATAAACAACACCGACGCTCTCCAAGGGAACGCACTAGGTCGAATATAGCCTTTCTCAGTCAAATCCTCAAGCTGGCTCTTCAATTCCTGCATCTTGGTTGGTGCCATACGATACAGTGCTTTCGAAAGCGGGGATGTTCCTGGCTCCAACTCAATGATGAATTCTACCTCCCGATGTGGGGGTAATCCTGGCAACTCATCTGTAAATACATCTGGGTAGTCTCGAACTACCAGAATATTGGTAAACTCAACTGGTCGGTCGGTTGTCTTGGTCATGTAGCACCAATAACCAACACACCCCTGATTTAGCAGTTTTGCTGCCTTCATTGTGCTAATAACTCTCCCGGAATGACTGGGATTATCACCCTGAAAAATACACTCAACACCATCATCAGCTGTGATGGTCACTATTCACTTACGGACGCTAAGTATGGCATCATAACGATCCATCCAATCATTACCCAAGATCATATCATCTTCAGGTAAATCGACCACAATCAAGTCTGACAACCACTCACGGTCGTTCATGCGAATCGAACAGTTCTGTACTTCACGATTCCTAACAATTCTTCTACCATCGGGTAGACCAATGACATAAGGTTCACAATGAGTCACATGATCTAATTGAAAACGAGTCAAACAAGAAGTAGACAAAAAGGAGTGTGAAGCACCGAGGGTACCTGCAATCATGCTAGCTTCGGGATCGTCGGCCTTCTTCATCTCATAGATTCTGGGTTTTACAACACCGGTACTAGGTGTACCATATTGATTTCCTCGACCCATCCCTTTGTTTGCTCCGGTAGTTCGATAAGAAACGGACGGAGGTACACGGTCCTGGACAGAAGACTATACTGGAGCAAGAGATGCTACTGGAGCACGCCCGGGTC
Organism: Orobanche coerulescens; assembly: GCA_033398695.1. Lineage (NCBI taxonomy): Eukaryota > Viridiplantae > Streptophyta > Magnoliopsida > Lamiales > Orobanchaceae > Orobanche > Orobanche coerulescens. Next base: position 107,434,400 of record CM065804.1, read on the forward strand.
CACCCCTGCAATAGCGAGCGCGATGTCCATTCTTCCCACAAGTGTGGCAGGCGACGGCCGGCTTCGGGTATTTAGAGCCGATGTGTCCCTGGTCCCCACAGCATACGATAGGTGAACTAATCGATCGAGAGTGCGATACTTCCGGCTTTGATGTCGTTGGTGGCCGCTCGGAAGGGTTCGGTACTGACTGGGGCTTCCAGAATGATCCCTCGGTTCCAGAATGTCCTGGTTGCTTCTCGATGAATTCTGGTAGGGTCGTACAGTGGTGATTGAGAAACTGCATCCTCATTCGGGGTTTAAGCCTCTTGAGGAAATATTTGATCTTATCAGCTTCCGAACAAACAACTGAAGTAGCAAAAGGAAGAAGTGCGTGGAATTTCTCGGCAATAGATAGCACATCCTCGTCCTCAGATGGATCGAGGTTCAACAACTCTGATAATTTGTCCTCACGGAGGGTTGTGGGATAGTAACGGTCTAGCATAAGATTCTTAAATTCCTCCCAAGTACTCGCGCCATCAGCACGCCTCACAGAAAGCCACCAAGTATGGGCACCCTTGCTAAGGTAGTAAGCTACCACAGCAACTCAGTTCTCTTCTGGGCATTCCACCATTTCGAACAGCTTCTCAAAATGCTCTATCCAGTGTACTATGTCCGCAGGCTCAGAAGAGCCTTCAAAGGTCGTAGGACATTGTCGCGATATGTCATTAATGATCCGGCTCACAATTTCGCCGTGCACCGGAGGCGGAGGCTGTTGTCCCTGCTGTTGTCCATTTGTAACATTCCTCTACATAGCTTGTAATACCCGGTTGTAATTCAGTCATTATCATTCAGTAATTTCATTCGGTAATTGTCACTATGTAGTTTTTCACTTGATAATAATCATTCATCTGTGTTCACCGTTCGGAATAACTTCGAGTTGTGTATCGATATTGTTCATTATTTCAACCTTACTCGGGAAATGAGACAAGAGTATTATCTCGATTGTTGTAATTGATTCATTAACCGATGTTGACGTTGGAGTTCATGTCATTTCTAATCTCCTCATTGTTCAAATTTTGTTTTGTTGGGCGAACCCTTGTAATCATTGCTTGGAACCACCATTTTGGGGTTTCCGTACTTCCATTTCGTGTTATTGTTTCGCAAATATTGATTCCTATTGCTTTTATTCTCTTCCCGGATCATTTTTCATCATTTTAGGACCCAAGGGGGTGTGGGCCGCGGCACAAGGAGTGTGCGCTGCGGCACACACATTTTCTAGTTTTGGCCGAGCAGCCTGTACCGTGGGCCGTGGCTCATGCCGGCAGGGCCGCAGCACACTGCCGAGTCACTGTTGCGGCACACTCGTCCGGGTCGCGGCACACTCATGTTGCATTTTTTGGCCAACCCGTCTGTACTGGGGGCCGCGGCTCATGCCGACAGGGCCGCGGCACATTTCCGAGTCACTGCCGCGGCACATTCATCCGGGCCGCGGCACGCTGCCGATCACTGGGGGCAGTTTTGGCCCTGTGCCGCGGCACACTTCGGCCGGGCCGTGGCACACAGTGCAGTCAGCACTATAATTGCGGTTTTTGTGTGGAACAAACCATTTTTTTTCATTTCTTCAACCTATCCGAGAGAGAGGGCTTGAGGGGGGAGACTTTCCATCATCTATCACTTGAGTGTTTGATTTTCTTCATCTCCTTTCGATCGTGAAGCCCGGATAGTCGATCTAACGCGTATTCTTCGGATCAAAGTGCTTGGATCTTCAAGAGGTAATTTTTTTCAACATCTTGGATTTCGATTTTGTATTGAGATATGATGTTTTGGATGTTAAGATCATGTTGTATGAAGTGATATACGCATGATTATGGATATGTTTGATTATTCATTGGATTATTGAAGGATTATTCAAGAACACTTTGAATATTGAATTGGATTTGTGGGTTTTCGATTAATTGTTGTTGAAATCACGAATTTGGATATTCATATTGGATTATTGATCGTATGGAAGATGTTTTGTTGGTTTGAAACACTTCTTGGGGATTTGATGTTGGTATTATTGAAGTTTGGTTGTAAACAATCGAAGTTCGGCCACAAAGTGTTCGATATAATGCCCCGATGAACTTGGTTTAGTCGTATAGACGTTTTGAGTTCATTATATTCGTATTTGATTCGTATGTTGAACAGATTGTTGGTAATTGTGTTATTCAAGGTTGTTCGAGTGATCGATTTCTCAATTAGGACGTTGTTCGTGGAAGGATAATTGTCACCGGTGTTGTGTAAGTTAATTCTTACTCGGTTAAAAGTATATTCATTCCTTTTGTTGTTGTTCATTCATAATCATAACTCATTCATCATTGTATTAACCGTATTGAGATTTGTAATTGTCGAATAATCACTTCATTCACGAGGAACGACGGTTCCAATCATTTCATTGAGTTATCAATCAATTCACTGTTATTTCCATCTCGGTGAGTCATTCTTGACCTTGTCGAATTATTATTCATTGATATTCATTGTGGTCATTCTCGTTCATATGACCTTCTGGGTTCATATTGCGTGGCCGGGTGCGGATGTGTGGAATTTTTAGTCGAGCACACGATGGTCATGTATTGGGTTCACCGATACATTGGACCGTGCACACTGTAACGCTTACCTCCGTGAGACTAATTAGGTACAAGGACGGGTGTGTCCGGTCATTCGTCTAGTACACTTGCACAGAACATTACGGGCGTACTATGATACTCCTCTTCAGCGTAATTCATAACTAAGGATATTTCATAACTTCAGATATATCATGATTGTGTATTTTCAACCCTTGAGGATTGTTGTTCTGTGTAACTGACCCCGTTGGGGGATTTTGTTTTCAGGTCACGGCAAGGCAAAGGCACGGGAAGAGCATGTTGATGGCGAGGAGTCCCAGTGATACTAGTAGGGGGCCCCAGTCATCTCAGTCATTTCGGTCATTTCAGTCATTTCAGTCATTTCAGTCATTCTTATTTCTCTTCATTTGTATTTCCGCTGCAAATTCCATTTGAGATGTTTATTTATTCAAGGTGGTGTATTTTATCTTCATATAAAATATACTAGTATTCTGTATTGTCCTGGTGTATTGTACTTAAGCTCCTCATCGGAGTATTTAGTAATATAATGTGGTTCGGTACTACAATTATATTATTTAATAATCAGTTTTCATTCACCTGGTGGGTCCCAGTCGGGGGTCCACGGTACTGTAATATCCGCCTAGTTTGGGGTGTTACATAGCTTCCATCATCTGACCCATTTGGGTCATCTGGGTCATCATACCCTGCATAATCACATAAGGGTCGATGTGGGCACCCTCATGTCGTTCGGTGTGGTGGGACTGGCTCCTATTAGGTGAATCACTCCCCGCCGAGCTTTGTCCCCCATTCGTACACGTGTTAGCATGTGGCCTCTGGATTCGGCCCCTTCTGCGGCCCCGATCCCCCCTGCCATGGCCTCTCAAATTACGTTCCATACTGAAAGGGTCAAACAATAATCGTAAGCACTGTTCAATTTACATTCTTATGGATACGAATCTATGCTAAGTTAATAGCCAAAAAAATGGGACTACATAAACAGTTGTGAGTATCACACAAAATATCATATCGATATCAAATCTAAGCAGTTTTGATTACATACTCAATTTAGGATTTCCTCAGAAAATAAAACAGGTGAATCTTACCACACATTCTCGAATGCCAATATTGACAAAGAGATCGATTCGTCATCAATATTATGCCAGTAATCAAATCATGGCTCATGAGAAATATACCGTATTCGACGGGTCAGGTACTTGCACAGGTCACACGTGGCACAAAGGTTTCTTGATGCTAGTTCGATCTACAATGGCACAAAAGAAAAAGATTCTCTGTTACCATCTTCTGTAACACCACAAAAACGGCGGCTATTATAGTCCCGTAGACCCCACTGGGACCCACCAGGCGAGATCACAACATAAACTTTAACATCCATAGACGCGGTACCGAACCACGTTTATTAATCAAAACCCCGATATAGAGTATAATTCATATATGTCAACTAACACAACCGTACACAGGATCCAAATTCGGTATCGACCATATGGAGATGGAAAATACCTTACAAATTATAATACATTCATACGAAGTAAAATAAAATGAAAAATCATAGTAAGACATAATCGAACATCAAAAGACTCGGAGCCCCCGACTTAGCATCCTTTAAAACCCTCCGCCGCCATCGTGCTCTTCCTGTGCCTTGCCCTTTCCTCGCCCTGAAATATAAGTATTTCGCCCAAACCACAGGGTCAGCTATACATGATAATAATTCTCATGGCATTATACAATTCATATGCATACGGATCTCAAAGAAACAACTGAATACTGAATATACACCGCAGGCGTATAAACAGTCAGTCCCAACTGTCGAACATATCCAAACATATGAATGACCAAATAATATGGCTCAAGACGGACGTCACATTACGCACGATCCAGAAATGTGTCCGTGCACATGTCCACCCCATATGGAATCCAGAATATATGTGGGATGATGTACCTAATTAGCCTCACGAACAACGTCTCGTGTGCACGATATAATGCGGAAACATTCACACATGACCATCAAGTGCCCGGCTAAAAATCTTACACATAACCAATCAGCACGCAGAATGACTCTAGAGATGTCACGATGCAACATGACAACGACACTCAATGAATTAAACTTTTATCAAAGAATCGAACAACTCACCGAAGTGACAACAAAGCTCAACGAGACCAACGACAATAAGCATGGGAATACAATCCCGCCACAAATGGTAACACGATCAAAGACATCACCACATCATGAATTATAGATTCACATAACATTTCATATACACGAAACGCATAATAATCACAAGAATTCAACCATCATTATAACCAAGTAAGATAACTTGCCTCAATTCCGTTGATGAATAATCCTTCTTTGAACAAACAAACGAACGGTATCTTCGTCTGACAATACTCACTTGAACAAGCAACCTTCAATGAAACGTAATTCATTCAACAACACATTCGTATGATAATGGTATTAATTCATAGAAACAATATTAGTAACTTTACTCAAATAGTTCAACTATCCTATCGAACATTCTAACACTCCAATTATGAATTATCGTATATCAAGTTTATTAGATTCACCCACATATTCTAACATTAATGCCAAGCATTTGAAGTTAAGAACATTATCAGTGTAATACTATGATGATTAAACATACTCTCAATCCATCAACACTTTCGATTGACGTTGAACATGTTAAAAAGTTCGTGTTTATTAACATTCTTCGTCATATTCCAATGATTATGTTAAGCCAATCCAAAAATGAAATCATAACTTTAAGTTTTAAGCATAATAAGAACATCATCCTAATTTATGTCTCTTAATACACGAGGATCAACGTAATTGAATTTAGCTATTAATTCTACCGCATCATTATTGTTGGGATTCCGAAATTAAAACGAAATACACAGCGGAAAATAAAAACGAATCCCAAACAGGAACGATCAAGTAACGTATATACGAAAATATAAATACGAAGATAAAAATCATACCCTTGAAGCCTTTGAAATAAATCTTCGTAAATATGGATGACGATCACGAACTCCGTCCCGAACACGAAATCCCTTCGTCCAAGCACCGAAAATTCAATGCCTCTACCTCACACGCGCCGAAAGTTGCCCGGCAAAATTCGATAGTAATCCGTTCTCCAAGAACACGGCTAGGAATTACTATAGGAATTTATATCTCAATTTTTTTTTGACTATTATATCATCTCAAAGATGAAAATATAAAAAAAAATATATATCTCTCCTTGTTAATGCTCTCGGCAGGAAGCTACTCATTTGCATGAAAGATGAGTTATATATACTACTCATTTTATCATGTGTGTATTATAATGTGATGATATATATTATAAAAGAATAATTATTCCTTTACAACTATCATTCACAATCATGTGGGAATCTCAACTCTAAGTGATTTCCCACACACATGCAAGATCATGCCATGCCAAGAGGGGTGGGCGGCCACAAGGAAGTTTCCTAAAAAACGAGCCGAGCCACTCGGCTCGTGTATCGGACGTTCGTCAAACGACTCCGTTAAATACACTCCGTTTAATCATAAATGTATTTATATTAATTAATTAATCTAATTAATTAACTATATCAAATACAAATATATTTCTCTAAGAAATATAATTTATGAATTAATATAATTACCCGGTAACTTAATTTTAATTCATAAGACCGCTATTTGATTTATCCAATAAATCATAATTAGATATCCAATATCTAATATTAATAGAGATAATAAATTCACATTTATTCGTCAACGCTCCTGATGCGCGACTCCGTAGGTCCGTCTCAGCCGGCATTGGGAGGAACCAATGAGTGCGGGCAGCACTTAGCCAGCCTAGCGGGCCGCACTGTAAACCCCGACTGAGAACGAATGAAGAGATCATTCAAGAACCATTATGTCGTGAATACTATATACGTATAGACCCTTCATCAGATGTCCCGGTCAAGTCTTCGGGTCGCGGTAAAGTCAAACCCTACTGTTGACTAAACTCTATACATGTGTTAATGCAAATCAAGACCGACTGATTAATATTGTATCTAATACGACTATATCAGAATGCTTTGGCCAAAGACTCATGATCTTCTTTGCCACTAACCGTATAGGACATACGCCTGCTCACTAACAGGAGATAGAATCCTTTCTTGGCATACAAGAAGATCGCACTCGCCCGTATAGTCCGCACTTCGAGGTCGACTCAGCAATTAAGCAAATGAGTCTAACTACTCTAATGACAAACTAAACGTCACAGGCACATCTTCTACTGAATCCTCAAGTCAAAGGTCCACGTATACTATCACAACCTTTTGATTCATCATCGACTCTCCGAGAGTGAATACCGTGTGACTGAATCGAGTATGAGTCGTGTTCGAGTATACTGGTCCCACGAATATACTTTATAACTATGCTATCAAGACGTGCACACGTCCTAGCATCAGTTATACAAGTCTTATTAAAACTTAATGCCCATTTAAGTTTATTGACTTGCGAACGATTTACGTAAATAAACTTTAAACACTTCCAGTACATTTTCTCTTATCCCATAATGAGAATGGAATGTTCAGTTTATTTTCATGGACTTCACTTCAATGTTTACCAAGTCAAGAATGCAATTGAAATACAATAAATAGTGAATGAATCGAATTGCCTTTTTATTATTTATTTCCATAATTACAAGTACAATGCCCCTACTCTGTAATCCCCTGAGTGGCATTCGAGGGAATATTCCTAACAATCTCCCACTTGCACTCAATGCCACACATCATGATATCCAATACCCATGTTCTTCAGATGTCTTTCTAAGACGGCCTGAGATAATGGCTTAGTCAGCGGGTCAGAGACATTGTCTTCTGAGTCTACTCTTTGCAATGAAACATATCCTTTTTCCACCATCTCTCGAACGATGTGGTACTTTCTCTCTATATGCTTGGTGTTGTGGTGAGCCCTCGGCTCCTTGGCTTGGGCGACAGCTCCATCATTATCACAGAATAGTGATATAGGCAACTCCGCGTTAGGCACCACTTGAAGTTCTTGTATAAACTTCTGCATCCAAAATGCTTCTTTGCTAGCCTCTGAGGCAGCTTGATACTCTGCTTGGCAGGTGGAATCTGTAGTAGCAGTTTGCTTGGAGCTTCTCCAAGATACTGCTCCTCCATTGAGAGTAAATAAATACCCAGATGTCGACTTAGAGTCGTCATTATCTCCTTGAAAATCAGAATCGGTGAATCCAATCACCTTCAGTTCTCCACCACCGTAAGTAAGAACCAAATCTCTAGTTCTTCTTAAGTACTTAAGAATGTTCTTTACGACAGTCCAATGTTCCCTTCCCGGGTTTTCTTGAAATCGACTTACCATACTTATAGCATAGGCTAAGTCTGGTCTCGTACACAACATAGCGTACATGAGGCTACCCACTGCCGAGGCATAGGGTACCTTACTCATCTCTCTCTTATCTTCCTCACTTTGAGGACACATTTTCGTGGTGAGATGAATTCCATGTCGCATGGGAAGGAACCCTCTTTTAGATTCATCCATCTTGAATCTTCTCAGGATTTTATCTATATAGAGGGCTTGGGAAAGTCCTATCATTCTTCGCGGTCTATCTCTGTAAAGACGGATCCCTAGAATATAGGAAGCTTCTCCCAAGTCTTTCATGGAGAACGTTTTAGAAAGCCAAGATTTCACAGTGCTGAGCATTGCTATGTTAGTTTCTATAAGTAGAATATCATCTACATATAGTACTAAGAACGTAATGTTGCTCCCACTGACCTTTTTGTAAACACACGGTTCCTCCTCATTTCGTACGAAGTCAAAGTCCTTAACTGCTTCGTCAAATCAAAGGTTCCAACTCCGAGAAGCTTGCTTCAGACCATAAATGGCTCGTTGCAGCTTACAAACTTTATGAATATTAGCTTTGGACACAAAACCCTTAGGCTGTTCCATATAGATTTCCTCCTCGAGGTATCCATTTAGAAAAGCCGTTTTGACGTCCATTTGCCATATTTCATAATCATAATAGACAGCAATGGCAAGCATCATGCGAATCGACTTTATCATAGCTACGGGCGAGAAGGTATCATGACAATCGATTCCTTCCCTTTGGGTATAACCCTTTGCCACAAGCCTGGCCTTATAGGCATCAACCTTGCCATCCCCATCAGTCTTTCTCTTATAGATCCATTTATTTCCAATAGTCCTCATGCCAGTTGGAAGATCTACTAGAGTCTAGACCTCATTGGTATGCATCGAGTCTATCTCAGCTTCCATTGCTTCTTGCCATTTATCGGAGTCTACATCCACTATTGCTTGGTCATAGGTGACAGGTGTAATGCCCGGATAAATGGTGTATTTACCTTGTACTCGACCTTATATGATCTCGACTTCATGATGTTATAAATCGTAGTTGGTTTCCCGTATTTGTGCCCTTATGTTTTTATATATCTTCAACATTGCATGCATGATTCTGCACGTACTTACGTACGTTAACAGGCGTCCATAACGTACGCTAAATATTCAGTATTACGTACGTTATATGATGTTCTTAACGTACGTAAGCTAAGTCAACTTGGGTTCGGATAAGGGTCGGCGTGTGGGGGCCGAGGAAGGGGCCGGGGGAGATTCGTGTGATTTCCGCGTGAACCTGGACATAGGTGTTACGTACGCTATGGTGCATGTGTTACGTACGCTAAGGACATGGATATTACGTACGTAAACCCCGAGTTATTACGTACGTAAGGAAATGGCGAAATCAGGCCAGTGAACTCTGGTAAGACGATTACGTACGCTAAATCTAGGGTATAACGTACGTTAAGCTTGTTACGTACGTAAGGGTGATTGTATAACGTACGTAACGTCCAGAAATCTATTTATAGAACCCGACCCTCACTTCATTTCCCACTCTTGCCTTGACCGATTTTTGTGTTCTTGAGACTATTCTTCACCTCACATCCCTCATATCATCATCTATATACGATTTTGGGAAGCCTAGACCGTGTGTGTTGGTGATCAAGCTTCCGGTGAAGAGTTTATTGAAGATTTTCTTTACTCTTACATCTCTTAAGGTATGTTACGATTCACCAAGCTAGAATTTACATTCTTAACTATACTTTGAGCTTGTTTTGGAAATCATTGGATTAGTTAATGACCTTTTGAGTCTAGCACCATATTTTGAAGTTTATAACCCGATTATACCTCGTCTTTCTTCCATTACGTAGAGTATTGTTATAGCCTCTGTGGAGGAAAACCTTAGCATGAAGTATCCCTAATTCGTCGTAGTAATAAGCATGATTTCAGTTATATTCTCTGATCCCTTTTTATGTTCCATTGGAGGAATTCATATATGTTAGAAGAAATTGTTATGACAATGTTCTCCATGTTCTTGAGGGTAAAATATCGACCAGGTCCCTGAACTCTAACCAAATCACCGTAGTGTCGTTTTCCTAGTGTAATATTCGAGTATGCTTGTCGTCTTGAGTAATATTGGGGGTAGAATCATAATAGCCGATCATATGAGGATTTGACATTCATTTCCTTATTTAAAACGCGAAACCTTCAAACACCTTGTAAAACAATGAACTTTTAAACAACGGTACTTCATGTTCGAAATGATCGTTCAGCCCTTATAGAATGCCTTATCATTCCCGGTTCAGTTCTTACCTAGTGTTCTAACCGTGAACCAACCTAGTGTCACTACTTTACGATCATAATATTAGTATTCGGTGAGCGTATGTTAGTATCGATTGGTATGATTAAGTTCCTTGTATCTCTTTTTGAACAAGGTGTAAGCCTTGCATAGGGGTCGATCGTGGGGCGGTGACATACGGACGCGTGACGTTTGTTGGAGTATTTCATTCTTGCCATTTTCGAGGCAAGTATCATTTGTTGAGTTTGATTTATAATGGAACTTCGATCATGCATATGGTTTTGTTCATGTTGTTAAGTATGAGATTTATTTCTGTAAATTCTCGTGGAATTCGTTGTTAATCATTCGTATTGATGAAAATATTGAAATGCATATATGTATGCATAATTGATTGGTTTATGGTATAAATGATCCGAGGGGGTCATGAGGATCTATGCTGAGGGCGCTGGATCGAATGTCCACCATGCGTTGGTCCGACGGGATCATCATGGGGATCTATGCTGAGGGCGCTGGATCGCTGGACGGGTTTTCCACCATGCGTTGGTCCGACGGGATCATCATGGGGATCTATACCAAGGGCGCTGGATCGCTGGATTACCCTGTATTGTGTTGATGGAATCGTGAGGATTCACATCGTTGGATTCCGATGACGGAAGTCCGTTTTGCATGATTTAGGATTCCCTGATGATTTCTGTATTATGATGCTTGTACTAGCATTGTTTTGCTAACCCCTTCGGGGGTGGACATTGTTTTGATGTTCAGGTAGCCGAGGAGCGGGGAAGCAACCACAGTACCGTCAGGACGATGAAATGGCTCAGTGATGTGGTCGATGTTTATTGTTTTTGGGATTTGTCTTTTTGGTTCACCTTAGTACTCGAGTACGTGTGTTTTAATAATGTCATGTTCGATATGGTTGTAAAAGTTAACTCTTGGGATCAGTTGAATAAGTTCTATGTTTTGAACTTCAGTTGTACAGTTTAGATTATATTTACTTTTCTTTTAATTAGCCTTGTAAATCCTTACTTAAAGGGTTTACGGCGCTGTAATTATTTCGAATATCTCAGGGTGTTACAGAATATGGTATCGGAGCTAAGATTCATGGATATCTTGGCAGTCGGGTTAGTTGGGTCTGTTTACGTTATTTGATTTTTGGTCGTTTGTAACATCACTGCTGTGCCAGCATCGTCGTGTGGACCGTGGTTGTAAGTTTCCTTATCTCAAATACTACTGTTTTGTTCATGTTTTGTGAACATTGATGGACTTTCTTTTAGAAAGTTTGCCCTGGATATTGAGTATTTGTGTTTACAGTATGTTGAGAGGAGGTCGTGGACGCGGACGTGGAAATGCGAGACAGGAAGATTCGGTGTCTACTCCAGAAATAACCGCTAGTCGAACGGATTCCCATTCTGGAGGACAGCAGGGATCAGCAAATATAATGCAGATCCTAATGTGCCAGGAGTGCTTCAGCAGGTGGTTGCTCAGATAAACCAATTCACTCAAGTTGTTGATCGCATACAGACGGCAATGGGACAGCAGCATAACGTGGATAATCGGGGAGACAAATGGCTTACTGAGGTGGTTAAATTGCACCCTCCAAAATTTGACGGTTCTGCTGAGACGCTTTCTTGGGATCACTGGCTGAAAGAGTTGGAAAAGATTTTTATGGAATTAAGCGGTCCCAACGATGTAAAGGTTCCCGCCCAAGATCTTCTGACGGGGGAGGCTTTCGATTGGTGGGAGGCTATTCGACCTGAGGAGCATAATGTTGACTGGACGGAGTTCAAATTAATGATGGAAGCGCAGTATTGTCCTCGCCCAGTTAGGGAGGCCCGAGTCCGGGAATTTTTCTCTACACAAAATTCAGAAGCATCTGTGACAGACGTGATTAAGACTTTTAATCACCAGTTGACTTATGTGCGCCACTTGGTCAGAACCGAGGCAGAGAGGATTTTTCATTTTGACATGCGAATGAAGCCGGAAATTCAGCAGTATATGTCCGGATTTTAATGTACCACTTTGCGACAGTATCAGGACAAAGCTCTGGCCTATGATATGAAAGAGGCAGCAGTAGAAAAATCAACGGAAGCAAAGAAGCAGAAAGTGTCTGGCAACTTCACGGAAAATAAGAGTAGTGGGCCTCGCAGGGGTCAGTCCTCTTTTCATTCACCCAGGAGGCCTCCGCATCCTTCTCGAGGTGGAAAGAAGTTCCGGGCAGCACCAACCGTTTCAGACGCAGGGAAGAAATGTTATAACTGTGGCAAAGCGGGGCATGTTCGACGTGACTGTTTTGCGCCTGCTGTGACCTGTTTCGAGTGTGGACAGGAAGGGCATCGTGCAACATTCTGTGGGAATGCGACTCGATCTTTTGGTACTCGCACTCCTGTACCGGTTCCGAAGGACACGAGTGTAAACCAGACGCAACAAAGTGGGTTCCAGCAGCAGAATGCTGGGAAAAGAGAGGCATCCAGCGCTGGGTCCGTTCCTCCGCGTATTTACGAGATGAGGAAGTCGGACGATCAGAACACAGCTGTTGCATCAGGTACGATTCAGATCCTTTTGCAACCAGTTAGTGTCTTGTTCGATTCAGGAGCTACGCATTCTTTCATATCTTTGAACTGTGTTAATCGTTTGAAAATCTCGTGCTTGTATGATTGTGAACCTTATGTTGTGGGATTACCGAGCGGAGAGAAACTTGTGGGAACCCTAGAAACTAGAGATTTTCCAGTGACTATAGGAGGGAGAGATTGGCTATCAAACCTTATTGTAGTCGACATCCTTGGCGACGATTTGATTCTCGGAGATTATTGGCTCAATCGTTATGGAGCTATTTTGAATTACCGAAAGAGAGTCATTTCTATCATTTCTGATGACGGGTCCGAACATTTATTTAAGGGGTGGAGACCGGGAAGCTCAGGAAAATTAATCAAAGCGATGAAAGCAGCGAGATTGCTAAAGCAGGGTTGTTACGGATACTGGTGTTATGCCATGAAGAAAGAAGAAGGAGTAGAGCTCTCATCTATTCTAGTTGTGAAGGAATTCTCAGATGTATTCCCTGACGAACTACCTGGGCTACCTCCACAGAGAGAGGTGGAGTTCACTATCGAATTGGAGCCTGGAGCTGCTCCTATTTCCAGAGCACCATACCGCATGGCGCCAACCGAGATGTATGAACAAAAGAAGCAATTGGAGGAATTATTACAGAAGGGTTACATTCAACCTAGTGTTTCTCCTTGGGGAGCACCCGTTCTCTTTGTCCGGAAGAAAGATGGATCCCTCTGATTATGTATTGATTACAGGGAATTGAACAAAGTGACGATCCAAAACAAGTATCCTATACCTCGGATCGACGACTTATTTGACCAACTGCAAGGGGCAAGGGTATTCTCAAAGATTGATTTACGATCAGGATACCATCAGTTGAGAATTGAGAAATCGGATATACCAAAGTCTGCTTTCAGGTCCCGGTACGGGCACTATGAATTTGTAGTGATGCCATTTGGACTTACCAATGCTCCTGCGGTGTTCATGCAATTGATGAATCGGGTATTCTTAGAATACTTGGATAAATTTGTGGTCATCTTCATCGATGACATATTGATATATTCGAAAGACACAGAGGAGCACGCTGAGCATGTGCGTGTGGTTTTGAGCATCTTGAGGAAGGAACAGCTGTATGCAAAGCTTTCCAAGTGCGAGTTCTGGCTTAGGGAAGTAACTTTCCTTGGGCATGTAATATCAGCTTATGGAGTTCAGGTGGACCCGAAGAAAGTCGAAACAATCCTGGAATGGGAAGCTCCTAATAATGTGAAAGTAGTCCGGAGTTTCTTAGGACTTGCCGGATATTATCGCTGTTTTGTTGAGGGATTTTCCAAAATTGCTCGTCCGCTCACTCAGTTGTTACAGAAAACTCAAAAGTTCACGTGGGACGAGAATTGCCAGACTGGTTTTGATGAACTTAAGAAGAGACTGACGACAGCACCTATATTAGCGCTACCAAATGGGACGGATGGAGTCATGGTATACAGCGATGCTTCAAATCAGGGTCTGGGATGTGTGTAGATGCAGAGGGATAAGGTGATCGCCTATGCTTCTCGGCAGCTGAAACCGTACGAAGTTAATTACCCGACTCATGATCTGGAGCTAGCAGTCGTGGTCTTTGCTCTAAAAATTTGGCGACATTACTTGTATGGCACTCGTTGTCAGATCTTCACCGATCACAAGAGCCTCAAATGCATTTTCAGTCAGAAAGAATTAAACATGAGGCAGAGAAGGTGGATAGAATTGATCAAGGATTACGACTTGGAAATTCTCTATCATCCGGGTAAAGCAAACGTAGTAGCCGATGCATTGAGCCGTAAACCTGTTTCTCTTCGAGTGTTGGAAGCACTTACATCCCAAACCAGCATTCAACGGGAACTGGTCCGCGAAGGGATTGAAGTATGGGCACCAGGAATCCAAGGGCAACTATATGTGATGGAACTGACTTCATCACTAGTCGAGGAGATCAAATCTAAGTAGTTGAACGATTCTCTGATCCTTCGGTTATGTGATGAAGTAAAGAAAGGAAAGGCCCCAGGATTCGTGATAAAAGATGACGGAGTTCTGAGATTTCAGAGTCGACTTTGCATTCCCGATGATGATGATTTGAGACGGACAATTCTGAAGGAAGCTCACAGCGCGCCCTATTCCATTCACCCGGGCAGTAGTAAGATGTTTAAGGATCTAAAACAAAACTTCTGGTGGGGAAACATGAAGAAAGACGTAGCAGAGTACGTTTCAAAGTGCTTGACTTGTCAGCAGGTTAAGATTGAACATCAGCGACCTGCCGGAATGTTAAAACCGCTTCCGATTCCTGAGTGGAAGTGGGAGGCTATCTCGATGGATTTCATCACCAATATGCCAAGGACCAAGACAGGAATGAACATGATTTGGGTTATAGTTGATCGACTAACCAAGTCAGCTCATTTCCTAGGAATTAAAGACGCTTGGGGACCCGAGAGATTGGCGCGAGTATTTATTGCAGAGATAGTCAGATTGCATGGGACGCCGAAGACCATTATTTCGGATCGAGATGGCCGTTTCGTGTCGTACTTCTGGAAGGCAATTCACAGGGCTTTGGGGACCGAACTAAACTTTAGCACGGCTTATCATCCTCAGACGGACGGTCAGTCCGAAAGGACTATACAAACAGTAGAAGACATGCTTAGAGCTTGTGCTTTGGATTGGTCAACTGATTGGGAAGTCCATTTGCCATTGATTGAATTCACCTACAATAATAGTTGGCATGCTTCTATTAAGATGGCACCATTTGAAGCCTTGTACGGGAGGAGATGCCGATCACCCCTGCGCTGGGATGATTCTTCGGATATGATCGGGACGGAACCGGAACTAATAGTTCAGACTCAAGAGAAGATAGCTTTGATTCGGGAAAGACTATTGACTGCCCAGAGTTGACAGAAGTCTTATGCAGACGTACGTCGTCGCCCTCTAGAGTTTGACGTTGGGGACCACGTACTATTGAAGGTGTCTCCTACATGAGGGATTTTCCATTTTGGGAGGAAAGGTAAGCTAAGTCCGAGATATATCGGGCCATTTGAGATCCTCGAGAGAGTTGGGGATTTAGCATACAGGTTGGCCTTACCGCCATCGCTGAGTCACGTTCACAGTGTGTTTCACGTATCCCAATTGCGGAAGTATGTACCAGATCCCAATCATATTATTAATTTCGACGAGATCGAGATAGCTAATGACGGCACCTTCGAGGAGAGACCAATCAAGATACTCGAGAGTCGAGTCAAACAGTTGAGGAATAAACCGATCTCCTTGGTAAAAGTTCAGTGGTCTCAACATGGAGTCAAAGAAGCAACTTGGGAGACAGAGGAGAGTATGAGGTCGAGATACCCGGAATTATTTTCGTTTTAAGTTTCGGGCCGAAACTTCTTTTTAGAGGGGTAGTATGTAATGCCCGGATAAATGGTGTATTTACCTTGTACTCGACCTTGTATGATCTCGACTTCATGATGTTATAAATCGTAGTTGGTTTCCCGTATTTGTGCCCTTATGTTTTTATATATCTTCAACATTGCATGCATGATTCTGCACGTACTTACGTACGTTAACAGGTGTCCATAACGTACGCTAAATATTCAGTATTACGTACGTTATATGATGTTCTTAACGTACGTAAGCTAAGTCAACTTGGGTTCGGATAAGGGTCGGCGTGTGGGGGCCGAGGAAGGGGCCGGGGGAGATTCGTGTGATTTCCGCGTGAACCTGGACATAGGTGTTACGTACGCTATGGTGCATGTGTTACGTACGCTAAGGACATGGATATTACGTACGTAAACCCCGAGTTATTACGTACGTAAGGAAATGGCGAAATCAAAGCTGAACTCAGTCGACGATTACGTACGCTAAATCTAGGGTATAACGTACGTTAAGCTTGTTACGTACGTAAGGGTGATTGTATAACGTACGTAACGTCCAGAAATATATTTATAGAACCCGACCCTCACTTCATTTCCCACTCTTGCCTTGACCGATTTTTGTGTTCTTGAGACTATTCTTCACCTCACATCCCTCATATCATCATCTACATCCGATTTTGGGAAGCCTAGACCGTGTGAGTTGGTGATCAAGCTTCCGGTGAAGAGTTTATTGAATATTTTCTTTACTCTTACATCTCTTAAGGTATGTTACGATTCACCAAGCTAGAATTTACATTCTTAACTATACTTTGAGCTTGTTTTGGAAATCATTGGATTAGTTAATGACCTTTTGAGTCTAGCACCATATTTTGAAGTTTAGAACCCGATTATACCTCGTCTTTCTTCCATTACGTAGAGTATTGTTATAGCCTCTGTGGAGGAAAACCTTAGCATGAAGTATCCCTAATTCGTCGTAGTAATAAGCATGATTTCAGTTATATTCTCTGATCCCTTTTTATGTTCCATTGGAGGAATTCATATATGTTAGAAGAAATTGTTATGACAATGTTCTCCATGTTCTTGAGGGTAAAATATCGACCAGGTCCCTGAACTCTAACCAAATCACTGTAGTGTCGTTTTCCTGGTGTAATATTCGAGTATGCTTGTCGTCTTGAGTAATATTGGGGGTAGAATCATAATAGCCGATCATATGAGGATTTGACATTCATTTCCTTATTTAAAACGCGAAACCTTCAAACACCTTGTAAAACAATGAACTTTTAAACAATGGTACTTCATGTTCGAAATGATCGTTCAGCCCTTATAGAATGCCTTATCGTTCTGCCTGGTTCTTACCTAGTGTTCTAACCGTGAACCAACCTAGTGTCACTACTTTACGATCATAATATTAGTATTCGGTGAGCGTATGTTAGTATCGAGTGGTATGATTAAGTTCCTTGTATCTCTTTTTGAACAAGGTGTAGGCCTTGCATAGGGGTCGATCGTGGGGCGGTGACATACGGACGCGTGACGTTTGTTGGAGTATTTCATTCTTGCCATTTTCGAGGCAAGTATCATTTGTTGAGTTTGATTTATAATGGAACTTCGATCATGCATATGGTTTTGTTCATGTTGTTAAGTATGAGATTTATTCCTGTAAATTCTCGTGGAATTCGTTGTTAATCGTTCGTATTGATGAAAATATTGAAATGCATATATGTATGCATAATTGATTGGTTTATGGTATAAATGATCCGAGGGGGTCATGAGGATCTATGCTGAGGGCGCTGGATCGAATGTCCACCATGCGTTGGTCCGACGGGATCATCATGGGGATCTATGCTGAGGGCGCTGGATCGCTGGACGGGTTTTCCACCATGCGTTGGTCCGATGGGATCATCATGGGGATCTATACCAAGGGCGCTGGATCGCTGGATTACCCTGTATTGTGTTGATGGAATCGTGAGGATTCACATCGTTGGATTCCGATGACGGAAGTACGTTTTGCATGATTTATGATTCCCTGATGATTTCTGTATTATGATACTTGTACTAGCATTGTTTTGCTAACCCCTTCGGGGGTGGACATTGTTTTGATGTTCAGGTAGCCGAGGAGCGGGGAAGCAACCACAGTACCGAGAGGACGATGAAATGGCTCAATGATGTGGTCGATGTTTATTGTTTTTGGGATTTGTCTTTTTGGTTCACCTTAGTACTCGAGTACGTGTGTTTTAATAATGTCATGTTCGATATGGTTGTAAAAGTTAACTCTTGGGATCAGTTGAATAAGTTCTATGTTTTGAACTTCAGTTGTACAGTTTAGATTATATTTACTTTTCTTTTAATTAGCATGTAAATCCTTACTTAAAGGGTTTACGGCGCTGTAATTATTCCGAATATCTCGGGGTGTTACAACAGGGTCGTTTTCACTGCTATCAGGTGTGTCGTGGAGACCCAGTTCCTCGACATGTGTATAGCCATACCTCTCAGGTAATTGAGATACCCTATCAGACCTTCGAAGTGGAGGTTGTGTTACAATAGGTTCGGTTCTTGATCCCTGATCAGATGTCTCCTTAGGAGTTTCATTATGCTCTTCCAAAGAGATATTTCTACCCGATCCACCTTCCTGAATGAATTCATCCTCAAGGAAGTGCGCTTGTAATGCCACAACGACCCTATGGTCTTCTTGCATGTAGAATAGATAACCCATCGAGTCCTCTGGGTATCCTATGAAACGTCCTTTTATGGACCTCGCTTCCAGTTTGTCCACCTTAGCCTTTTTGACAAAGGCTGGACATCCCCAAATCCTTATGTGATTAAGGCTTGGTTTCTTACCCTTCCACATCTCATGCGGAGTGATAGGAACAGATTTGGAAGGACATCTATTAAGGATATAGGCAGCGGTTAGTAAGGCATACCCCCACAGGTAAATAGGTAAACCAGTGTAATTTAACATGGAGCGAACCATGTCCAACAAAGTCCGATTTCTCCTTTCTGAAACACCATTTAACTGTGGGGTTCCTGGAGGCGTGAATTGTGAAACTATTCCATGTTCCTTAAGGAACTCATCAAACTCAGTGCTCATATATTCTCCACCTCGGTCCGACCGAAGTGCTTTGATATGACATCCAGTTTGTTTTTCAACTAGGGCCTTAAATTCTTTGAATTTAGCAAAGGCTTCAGATTTATGTTTCATTAAGTACACAATCCCATACCTAGTATGATCATCTGTGAACGTTATGAAATATTGATATCCGTCTCGGGTTACTTCTAAAGCACCACAAACATCGGTATGCACCAATCCAAGTTTATCGGCAGCCCTTTCAAAAGTCCCTGTGAAGGGGAACTTAGTCATTTTGCCTCTAAGGCAAGATTCACAAGTTGGATAGGGTTCTACACCCAATGGACTTAAAAGTCCATCTTTCTCCATTTTCTGAACCTTGGTCTGACCAACATGACCAAGTCTAAGGTGCCATTTAAGAGCTTGATTAGTATCTTGCCTACCACGTTTCCTAGTTATAGTGTTCACTGCTGTTTTATTTTGCATGTTCAGATAATATAAACCATTCAACAATGTAGCTGTTCCAACCAATTTATTTCGAAAATAAATTTTACAACTGCCATTGCCAATGAAGAAACAAAATCTTTTCCGGTCCAAGACTGGAATGGATACAATGTTTTTATGCCCCTTGGGCAAAACAAGTACTTCATCTAATGTCAAAATAAAACCGGATTCTAAACCCAGAAGGATTGATCCAATATCGGTTTCCTCGACACTTTGTCCGCTTCCAACAGTGATCATTATTTCCCCAGCTTCAAGTTTTCTACTGCTCCGCATCCGCATTCATAGTACAAATGTGAGAAGTGGCACCTGAATCCAGAATCCATGAAGCAGAATATACAGTAGCGGAACAATTAGATTCAAAAACAAAAAGTTCCGTACCTGATGCGCCATTAATCTTGGGACAAGTCCTTCGCCAGTGGCCTAGCTCACCGCATTCAAGGCATTTGTCCGTAGGTTTTGGACCGCCTACCTTTTGAAACTTTCGGGCCTTGCCCTTTCCCTTTTGCACCCCTTTCTTGGGTTTGTACTGCTCGTAGGTCTTTTTCTTCTTGTTCTTGGACCTCTTAGGCCCGGAAGAAATCACAAGAGCAAATTTCTCTCGGTTTAGTCTTCATGTTAGATCGCCGTCACGCTTATTCATTAGCCCAGCTAATGTGCATGTAATTTCATTACAGTTGAAATTCATTACAAACTGCGTGAAAGAGTCAGGTAGAGATTGAAGGATGAGATCAATTTGAAGGGATAAATCCATATTAAAGTTGAGCACCTCGAGCCTCTCAATCATAGAGATCATCTTGAGGACGTGTTCTCCCACATTCTCCCCTTCTTTCATCCTAGCACTGAACAACTGCTTCGATATATCATATCTAGCAGTCCTACTGTGCTCTCCATAAAGTTCGGTCAAGTGTGCGAGAATCTGCCTAGCAGAAGTCATTTTCTCGTGCGCTCTCTGCATCTCATTAGTCATTGAGCCCATCATAAAGCCACTGACTAGCACGTCATCCTTGACCCATTTTTCATGGACGTCAATGTCTTCCTGATTACCCCTAGTCCGGATTGGAGTCGGTGGAATGTCCGCCTCCAAGACATATCCCAGAGACTCCATACTGAGTACAATCATCAGATTCCGCAACCAGTCTGTAACACCCCCAAAACCGTATGGGAATATTACACGCCGTAAACCCTTTCCGCAAGAATCTACCAGGCGAAACGTCCATAAACAACCAAATGCTTGCCCGACCAGGGTCAAACAATATAATAATACAAACCGTTAAGGTCACTTACACATAAACACACAGACCGATGAGGTCACACAACTCTATCAACAGGACTGACTAACAACATTACCCACACAGGGGTCGAAATACAATACATCGGAAGACTGAATCAACTCTAACAATACAACTAAACTCTACCAACTCTCAACTCTTGATTAGTATCGCAGCTCGTCATCCCCTTGTGCTAATCCTGTGACTGCTCCCCGAACCTGCATGTACCGGACGCGAACAAACATCCACCCCCGAATACTGGGGTTAGTAAAACTCCACTGTTTTACTAGTGCAAGTATCAAACCATACGAAATGTAACAAGCAAATAGCAACTACGAATTTAATACGTAAATCAATTATCAAAATGTTCCCGAGAAGTTTTAGAATTTCGAACTCAAGTAAGAGATATTTGAAAAGGAACACATCATCTCGGGATTTTAAAGCAGAAATTCTTTTGGACCTCGAGTCCCAATTTACAAAACCTTTTCGTAAACATTAGGGCCTTAGCCCGATTCTCGTTTCAAAGCATACTAAATAATATATCATTATGAGTCCGAGATCCATATTTAAAATGTTACCCGAACAATCACTGCTACACGATCATTGTTCGTACACATCATGTACCGAACTCCGGAGGCCTCAACGGACCTTACCCGGGCCACACACACTGTTCGTACACATCATGTACCGAACTCCGGAGGCCTCAACGGACCTTACCCGGGCCACACACACTGTTCGTACACATCATGTACCAAACTCCGGAGGCCTCAACGGACCCTATCCGGCCACACACACTGTTCGTACACATCATGTACCGAACTCCGGAGGCCTCAACGGACCCTACCCGGCCACAACATCATTCGTACACATCATGTACCGAACTCTAGAGACCTCGTCAGACCCTACCTGGATCACACACCTTGTCCGTACACGTCATGTACCGGACTCCAGAGGCCTCGTCAGACCCTACCTGGATCACACACCTTGTTCGTACACATCATGTACCGAACTCCAGAGGCCTCGTCAGACCCTACCTGGAACACACACACATCGACACGACACAATTCATAATCATTAAATGTCAAGCCATTCTGTTGTTACCCAAAATATTATCCGAAGATAGTGTTGCTGGAATGATCGAGTAACCAACAAGTGCGGGAGCACGTCCGTGAGAAATTAAATGACACAAGATTTGCCGGGGTTGTTAATCCCGGGCTTGAATGCTCTCGCGAGATTTTATTAATAAGTATACTGTTGAGTACAAATATTAATGTTAGAATGTATCACAAAGAGTGTAAAGAATTCTAGTTTTCTAAGCGGTGGAGCGTATAGAATGCCGGAAGAATCAGATATGGAGTTCTGTGAATTCTTGCTATGGATGTTCTATGTGTGAGAATGTCTTTCTCTTTTCTCTCTCTTGTTTGCTGTGTTTTCGAAGTCCTTATTCTGTGTTATGGACCCTCTATTTATAGCGTACTGTTCTCGGGGCCTCGCGATCGCAGGAGATCGTCGTTATTTATATTATAATAAGACGGCCGATCGTCTCGTCGCGTGGGGCGTTTCCCTTAAAGTCCGTGGTTGTTACTGACAGCCGGCTGTACGGTCTGACGGGGAACTCGCATGCGTCCCCGAGCCGTCACCCACCTTTTCGGCAGATCGTTGGTAGGTGAGGTAGGTGACAGATCGTGAGCACAGTGT
Organism: Orobanche coerulescens; assembly: GCA_033398695.1. Classification (NCBI taxonomy): domain Eukaryota; kingdom Viridiplantae; phylum Streptophyta; class Magnoliopsida; order Lamiales; family Orobanchaceae; genus Orobanche; species Orobanche coerulescens. The sequence continues at coordinate 107,457,095 of CM065804.1, forward strand.
CTTGTCTCACAAGACCTTTCGCAGGTCTGCGGTCCTGTTGGTAGGTGAAGTAGGTGACAGGCTGTGGGCACCGATCTTGTCTGTCAGCACCTTTTGAGATCTGCACGCAGGTCCCAGCCCGAGATTTGGGCTTTGATGATCTTTGACGGATGTTGGATTAAGGCGCGGCACGAGACGATCGCCAATCCACAAAAGATGATCGCCAATCAACAAAAGGCGATCGCCGTGGGTGCCAAGTTCAGGGTGTTTGCCCCGAGCATATCTCTTATGGTAGACTTCCCGACTGCTATGACGATCGCCTTCGAGGCATGTTTAAATGCCGCACAACAATTGCCCCCCAGCTCGGCTCGATGTTGAAAACACGGGGTGAGGTGGCACTTTTGGCGATCGCCAATGTTTTAGACGACCGGGCGATCTGATTTCAAATTTGGACGATCTCCTTTTGCGCTGGGAGCGGCGGGAAAAGAAAAGTGGGCTCTCGAAACAATGCAAGGACACGCGTCGCGTTTCTATTGAGGGAGCCCGACGGTTCGTCAGACTTCGTCGATTGGCGTGCCCTCGAAAAGACGCGTACGCGGGACTCGAGGGCCGCATTTATTGCGTTCCGCAACTGTCGGTTGCCTCCCAGCCCTCGGACTTTCGCCTATTTGCACAGAGACCCCCGCCTCCATCTATAAAAGGGGCTAGGGTTACTCCAATTTCATCTTTTACGCGTCCTTGCCTTCCTGCTGAAGCTCTGCAAAAATTTCCGTAGCTTGTTGTGCCGACCGTCTTCCTTTCTTTAGGTAAGAAACCCAATTCTTCTCTCTCCCTTGATTTTTTGAGAATATGTCGGGAGGATCTAAGGTCTTCGAGGTCGGAAGCACTTCTGCCGCCGCGGCTTCTCCGGACCGGGAGGAAATTCCTGTGGGAATCCCCGTGGAAATGGCCGCAGAGGCTATTCGTGCGGGGATTGCACCCACAGAGCTTGAGGAGCTTTTCAAAGAGGCCGTAGTGGCGGGCTCTGCGGCGGCGGAGGAGCGAGACGCGTCGCCGGTGGAGGAAGACGAACTGATGCGTTTGTCTTGGAAAAAAGATAGCGTCTCCGGCCGCGTCTATACGGCTTTTGCTAAACTTATGGAGGGGATTGTCGGGCCCTATCCGGAGTTTGATTTCGAAGCTTACTCCGCCGCTCATCCCTACGTACATGTGAAGCGGATGGAGTTTCGGGCTGCTGAACCGTCTCAATGGACTCTTGGTCAGATTCAGAGCTCGGCGACCTGGAAGGACATGACCCGCTGGAGGGCCAAATATCATATCCCCTCTGATGTGTCTTTGCACGTGCCCTCCGAGAACGAACGTGCCGACCAGCCTCCCGAGGGAATGGTCGCCATCAACGAAGTGACCCTGGCTGCCGGACTGCGGTTTCCCTTGCCGTTCGCCGTTTCGTATCTGCTGATCGCCTGGAATTTGGCGCCTCTTCAGTTGACGCCGAACGCCTGGCTGCAGATTATCAGCACATTGACATTATTTGGCGGACACAGGTTGTTTCGCTTGCCTTCTGCGCTGGAGATGAATTATCTTTTTAAGCTGACTGTGCAGAAGGGATCGATCGGCGGGTACCATATCCAAGGTCGCCAGGGTAGGGTGGTCATCAGGGTGCCGAGCAAGACTCGGGGCGACCTGAAAAAGTGGTGCTGGGTTGGTGGTGCATGGAGGTCGGCATCGAGCGAACCGCCGGAGGAGGAGTTGGATATCCCTAGCAATTTTCGGGAGAGGAATCCAAGTAAGGGTTTCCTTTCTCCCTTTATTTGGATACTCCTTGGACTGATCTAATTTATTTCCCTTTTTGCAGGATCCCTTGTTCCATCGATCGACGATCTCCCCTTTGATTTCTCGATCGTCTGGGAGCGGATTCGCGCATTGCCGGTTTCCTATAAAGACGTTCAATCGATCGACCCACGAATCTCATCGGTTGGGAGCTCATTGTTTCGCTTCCCTCGCCACCTGAAGGCACCTGGTATGACTTTTCATCCACTCTTTTCTGCGAGGCGATCGTCTCCAAGAGGTCGCCATGTTTACGTAAGTGTCTAACTTGTTTTAGTTTCTTCTTTGGCAGAGATTTATTTTCCCCATATCGCCGAGCTACCGCAGGAGATCGCCATGTCTAATCCCGGTTTTCTCGGTCGCCTTCACCTGGGAAAGAAAACGGGTCGCGTTGCCGCGACGTCGTCTCGCCCTGCCCCTGTGGTGAAGCCCGTTGCGGTGCCGGTCGCCGAACCGGAATCTCAAGGTGAGGAACAACACCAGCGCAACCGCAAGAGGCGGAGGCCGGAGGCGTCCGTTCCGTCGGCTGAGGCGGATTTAGCTATTCTGGAGCCGCCGATCGCCGCTCCCCCCGTTTCTTCTGTCCCGATGGCGGAGGGGTCTGGTCCCAGGCCGTCGGCGTCCAGCTCCAGGTTGTCTTCCGGCTACTTGAAAAGGACGGCGATCGCTGACGCCGAGACTCCTCGGGGAAAGCCCTTTTTCGGCCGTGATCCAGAGTTGGTCAACAGGTGAGAATGGTTTGAACCTTCTGAGCTAGGCGTTCTGAGTAAGGTATAAACTAACTCCTTGGTTTCCTTGGTTTGCGCTGCAGGGTTCGTCTTGCCGATCCGGACGTTGCTCCCATGGTGCTGGACTTTCTGTCGAGCAAGGCTCCGCAACAATCTCTCGACGTCCCTGCTTACGTTCGCCAGGCTATCACCTCTTTGCCCAAGGCTTGGACGACCGACCTCGATGCGATCGCTCGTAGGCGATCTGGAGACGCCATGCATGCGACCGTTGACCTGGCTCTTCAGACGGCGACGATGGCCGTCCAAGCTGCAAGGGATTTTGAGGGGCGACCCTCCACTGCTCATCTCCATCGCGACCTCGAGGCCGCCCGGAACAAAAATATCGAGGATGCCAACCGGATCCGGGCTATGGAGAAGGAGTATGAGGAGACGGCCAAAAGGGCTAAGCAGGATGTGGATCGATTGATGCAGGAGCTGAGCCGCTCCAAGGAGGTTGTCGATCGGTCCCGTGATGAGGAGAAAGAAACTCGCCAGAAGCTCGCGGCGTCGCAGGAGGAGGCGGCCGGACTGAAGGCGATGGTTGATCGTCTCAGCGGTGAGCTGGACGCGGTGAGGAAGGAGCTGGAGAAGGCCCAAGGTGAGAATGCTGCCAAGGTTGTCGAGCTGGCGGAGGCTGAGAAGACGGCCGCGGAGTTGAAGGGCCAACTGAAGGCGATCGAGACCGATCCCTACCAAAGTGTGGCGCTCGCCGGCGAGTTCGCCTATTACTTGGCCTATCTTTGCCGTCCGAGCCGCCAAAGGCGAGATCGAGATCGGTCCCCTGATGGAGAGCTTCAAATCCTATGTCCTCGAGCATCCTCTGCACCCGGAGTTCTCCTTGCCGATCCTCGACTTAGCCGACTTCGGGATCGACTTGAGTTGGTATACGGGTAAACTCATTCATCCCGAGGCCGAAGCCGATCCGCAACCCGAGGGCGAAGACCAGCAGGCGGAGCCTTGAGAGGCATTTTTGTTTTCCTCCAGCACTTTATACTTTTCGTTTTCCTTTTGTAATGCCTTCGGGCCCCGTAATGTACTAAACTTGCGTTATGAATAAAATGTTCTTCTTTTCATACGATCGCCTTTGAATGTTTGCGTGCAACTTTTACAAGTATGTGCATGATTGCTTTCGACGTTTTGTTCATCCGATCGATTGTCTGAGTGTTCAAAGTATTGATATGTTTTGAATCGGAATTCTTACTTGTAATTTTTGTTGGACGACTTCGATCGTCCTGCGCGTGTTTGAGTGAGGCCAATCGTGTGTGGTTCCTTTTGTTCGATCGTATTTGGGATTAGCTCGACCCATCTCTGCCCCCTTGTTTTTGTTTACTTATTGTAAGTAAGGAAACAAAAACTAGGTCGTCCGGCGGGCTATCCTCAGCTTCGTCGGTTCTGAAGAATTATGTATGGTTGGGGTGTTCGATGGATCGACCTCCCTTATCGTGTCTTTGTGTGCGAGGGATGTTGTGTATCCCGCGACTCACTTTTTGTGAGGGTCCTCCGTTAGAATGCGCCTGCCTTGTGTTAAAACGAAAGGTGGGGATCTTAGTCTGGAGGAAACCTTGTGCGGGGCGTCATCGGTTTATTCGACTCCACGCCCGCGGCTTGTCAGCTCTGCTTCCACCTCGGCTCGCCATGAAGATGGCGACCCTCGACGGTGTACGTTGAGACGGGGGTAGTGGCACGTCGCATTGTCCGGGTTCACCAAGTTAGATGATGAACCATTGAGGGAGGGCGATCGTGTCCACTGATTAGTTTTAGAGGGTCCTTCGGCTACGCCGGCCTCGTATTCAAACGAAGGGCAGGCGATCTAATCTCGAAGGAACCTTGCATGGGCGAAGCTGTTGGTTCCATCGACCTCCAGTGCCATGGATGTATTGTTTTCTACCTCGGATTGTCATTCTTGAACGACGATCCTCGGCGGTATGTAATATGCTAGTGGGGCGATCGCCAGAATAGATGGGATAGAGAACAAAAATATTTCATTATGTTCCTTGTACATTTGGCAGTTGAAAATGAATACAAAGTTATCATTGATAGTATTTCTTCAGATGTACAGCGTTCCAGGGATATCGGTCCGGAGTACCGTCAGGGTGTTCCAGCTCGTAGGCTCCCTTAGTTAGCCATTTCGATATTCTGAAGGGGCCTTCCCAACTTGGTCCAAAGACACCTGTGTGGGTTTGGATCTTTTTGAGGACGAGATCGCCCACTTGAAACCGTCTTTCCCTGACCTTCGAATTGAAGAACTTTTCGGATCTCCTTTTGTGGATCGTGTTCTTCATTTCCGAGGTTAGTCGACGTTCTTCGAGCATGTCGAGGTCGATCCGTCGGGCCACATCATTATCGATCGTCATCTCTTGCTCGGTTCGATGGCTGAGGACGTCGATCTCCGAGGGAATCACCGCTTCTGTTCCGAAGGCGAGGGCGAATGGGGTTTCGCCCGTTGAATTGCGGGTTGTTGTTCGGTAAGACCACAAAACGTCTGGGAGCTCGCTCGCCCATCGTCCTAGCCTGGATTCGAGTCGCGCTTTAATTGTGTGTTTGAGGATCTTTTTCACTGCCTCTACCTGCCCGTTCGTCTGAGGGTGATAGGGAGCCGAGAACAACCTTTTGATTCCCCACTTATCACAGAATTGCATGACTTCTAAGCCGTCAATCGCTTTCCATTGTCGGAGATGATGGCACAGGGTAGACCGAACCGGCATATGATGTTTCTCCGTATAAACTTGATCACTTGCTCTGGCCGATCTTGTTTAGCGGTTCGGCCTCTGCCCATTTGGTGAAATAGTCGACCCCGACGATGGCGAACTTCTGACCTCTGGGAGCCGTCGGTAAGGGACCTATAAGGTCGATGCCCCATTGAGCGAATGTCCATGGGCCGTACATTGAGGTGAGCCGCTCGGGGAGATTTTAATACTTGGTCCCATTACTTGACATCTATGACACGACTGGCATAGGCGATCGCATCCTTACAAGTGACGGCGAGAAAAACCTTGCCTGGTTGTCTTATGGATGAGCTCGTCCGCGGCGTGATTTCCACAATTCCGTCGTGGATCTCGGCTAAAGCGAGCTGTCCTTCCTCCGGTGTAATACACTTGAGGAGGAAGGTGAAAGCTTCGCTTGTAAAGATGATCGTCGATAGGGTGTATCGGTCGCTCGGGCGGAGTTGGCGAGCTCGATACGGTCGTCGAGGGACCGTCCGTCCTTCAAGTATGTGATGAACAGAGTCATCCGGCTTTCTTGACAACGGCAAGCGTGGCCACGAGGTTTCTTTCGATTGCGGCCTTGCCGACTTTGTAATTTGGATATTAGAGAAATGTGCCCATCCGACGACGCTAGCTTGGATAGGGCATCGGCCTGAGAGTTGTGCTCTCTCGGGACTTGTTCGATTTGTACTTCTTCAAATTTCGTGCACATCTCGGCGACCAGCTCTTGGTATTTGATCATCTATTCGCCACGTGCCTCATATTCTCCTTTGACATGGTTCACGACCAGGAGGGAGTCCATGAAGATATGGAGGCGACGAACGTCTAGGGCAAGAGCCAGGCCGAGCCCGCCTACCAAGGCTTCGTATTCGGCTTCATTGTTGGTCGCTCGAAACCCGAAACGCACGGCATTTGTGAAGCTTTGTCCGTTGGGGCTAATGAGGACGATCCCTGCCCCTGATCGCGAGTTGGTCGCCGAACCGTCAACGTACAGCTTCCAGGCAGGTCGACCGACATGGGTCGGACTGTGAGGGAATGTTAACTCCACCACGAAGTCCGCCAGAGCTTGGCCCTTGATCGCCGTGCGAGGAGCGTATGTGATGCCGTATTGGGCGATCTCTAGTGACCATTTGAGGAGTCGCCCGTTGGTGTCCGGTCGATGTAGAACTTGCCTTAGAGGGAGAGTTGTCAAAACCTCCACTTGATGGTCGAAAAAGAAGGCTCTTAGCTTACGGACACTCATGACTAGAGCGTAGGCGATCTTCTCCAAAGGTGTATAGCGTGTTTCAGCGTCGTGGGCGCTTGGCGACATAGTAGATCGGCGGATGGACTAGTCCCTCCGCTCGCACCAAGACCGCACTCGGCGCGACCTCTGAGGCCGCTAGGTAAAGGAATAATTTCTCCCCGGGATCGGCTTTGCCGTGATGCGGGGTTGGATAAATATTCCTTTATTTTGGCGAACGCCATCTCGACTCTCCTCGTCCATGCGAACTTTTTGTTTTTGATAGTCGCGAAGAAAGGCTTGCTTTTATCGCCGAGCCGAGATATGAAGCGGTTGAGGCGGCCGGACAACTTTGTGAGGCGTTGTACACCTTGATGTTCCGAGGTTCCTGCATGTCGAGGATCGCCCGTATCTTGGTGGGATTCGCCTCGATCCCCCTCGGCGACAATGTGCCCGGGAATTTCCGGAGCCCACCCCAAAGTTGCATTTCTTGGGGTTCGACTTCATGTTGAACTTTTCGAGGATGGCGAATGTCTCGGCGAGATCATTGAGGTGATCTTCCTTCTTGAGGCTTTTGACCACGATGTCGTCGATGTAGACCTCCATGGTCTTGCCGATCGATTAGCAAACATCCTGTTGACCGGTATTTGGTAGGTCGCCCCGCATTCTTCAAGCGAGCGGCATCCGGACCCAAAAGTATATGTCTTTTTCCGTGTGGAAAGATGTGTGTTTTATGTCTTTCTCCGCCATTGGGATTTGATGATATCCGGCGAAGGCATCCATAAACGACATCATTTCGCAGCCTGCAGTACTATCGACCAAGTGATCAATATGAGGCATCGGAAAGTGATCTTTTGGACAAGCCACGTTGAGGTCGGTGAAGTCGATGCATAACCTCCAGGAACCAGTTGGCTTCTTGACGAGTACCGCATTGGCGACCCATTGTGGGTCGTCCGTAGCTACCCCGATTAACTTGTTGTCGAGCAACTTTTGGACCTCTATATCGAGCGCCGCGTATTTTTCGGGGCCGAATTTCCTACGTTTTTGATGAACAGGCTTCATCGCCGGGTCGATCTTTAGATAGTGGCAAGCGTGCTCGGGACTTATGCCAACCATATCTTGATGCGACCAGGCGAAGACTTTGATGTTCTTATGTAGCAAATTGACCAGATCTCCTTTCAGTGCGAGGTCGACGCTTGCGCCGATCTGTACTTCCCGTTCTGGACGAGCCGGATCTATGGCTATACTCTCCAACTCTTCGATGGGGACGGTCGCTTCTTGCTTGGAACGATTTCCGGACTCGACCCTTGGATCGACGTCGAGACTCGGCTCGAAATCGATCCTTGGCTCGATGTCGTCCATTAACTGATCCGAGATGGCGTCCTCTGAGCTGGGTTGGTACGATGTGTTTGGTTCGTCGATCTCCATGGGTCGATCGTCGATCGTTTCAACGTTACACATATCGGGGGAAGTATTGAAAACAGTAACGACATAGGAGTAATTTAAACATCTTTTTGCCATTAGCTGATCCCCCTTTCTGATGCAGACCGTCCCATCGGCGGTGGGGAATTTGATACAATAAAGAAGGACGAAGCGACCGCCTCAAAGGTTTCTAAGAATGGACGACCTAGGAACCCATTATAGATCTTTGGGTCTATCTATGATTACAAAATTTAGGTTCCTAGTAATCCTAACCTTGGGATCGTAAATGCATATCGGCTCGACGGAGAGCTTGATCCTCCCATAGGCTTGGGCAGTCTTGTCGCCAATCCTTGGAGCACGGTGTCGAATGGCTTGATGAATTTGGTTAAGTTTCGAGCTGATCCAGCTGTTTTGAATATGATATTGCGAAGCTCCGTTGTCCACCAAGACGCGGTCGACCGCCTTCCCAAGGATACAGCAGAGATCACCAATGCATCCTCTTTGGGAAATGTACCCCCTCCCTGTCTTTATTGGAGAAGGTGATGAGCGCGTCTCTAGCGATGGTCGGCTCGGGGCACCACAATATGGACTCCGCGAATGCCCTCGGTTCGGCCTTCCGCTTCCTTTTTGACGCGGTGGAAACCGGGAAAGGCCCCGAGGTTCCCACCTCCTGCTTGGAGCATATTAATCCGACCTCCGGGGTTGATCGGAGGAATCGATTCATCGGAAAGCTCGCTCGTGTTCGATCCTGGCGACCGGATTGGGAGGCGTCCTTTCGTTTTGCCGGCGCTCGCGCCTCCGGTCCTCTCTGTTCGAGGTTCGGCTTGGTGACCAGTTGTCTAATTTGCCTTCTTGAGCAGTCGCGAGTTGCACGAGGAGGTCGCGGCCTTGGCGGTGTTGTGGCGGGACTTTTGTGGTAGGCACGAGAATTTGCTACGGTCTAGATGACCGTGGTCCCTTATTGGCCGGTTTGTCTGACCACTCCGCCCCTTAATTGCGTTGAAGATGTGGGTGGAGATAAGTTGAGGTTGTGGAGGAGGTGAACCTCTACATCACCGAAGGCTTTGAATTCGCCAGCGGATTTGCGACCGCCTTCTACGGGCTTGGCGACCGCCTTCTTGAACATGGGATGGCATCTTCCCCTCTCCCGTGGTTCCTCATCTAAACGGAGGGAGAGCATCCTCTGTCGGCCAGAAATCGGCGGCTCGACGCGGAAGACCGAGTAGGTCGGGGATATCCTTTGTGAGATGCACGAACATGGGTGAGTGGCGTAGAATCCCCGAGATCGAATAGAGGGCGAGCTCGTCGCTAATGGGCTCGCTTGTGAGGACTATCTCGTCCACCCGGTCGATGTAATCTTCATCTAGCTCGTCCTTCCCCTGCTTGATTTTCATCATGCGGTGGGGGCCTTCAGGACGAGCGACTTTGGCGGCGAAGTACGACGTAAAGTCGTTCGCCAACTTCTCGAAGCAATTGATTAAGCGAGGTGGCAGTGAGATGTACCACCTGTGGGCGAGGTCGCCCAGAGTTAGCGGGAACATCCGACACTTCGTCGCATCTGATGCACCACATCCGGTCATGTAGATCCGGAATTTGCTCAAGTGGGTCTCCGGATCCGATCTTCCCTCATATAGAGGTGTCTGTGGGGGAGCGATTGTTGGTTGAACCGGGGCGAGCTCGATCTGGACCGCGAGTGGTTCACTTGGTCCAGAGATCGATCTCCTGGCGCCTGCCCCTGTGTCTAGTAGCGCCTTCATTTCGTCGAGCTGGCGCTGCATTGCGGCCATCGCCGTGGCCTGACTGCTCGCTGATTGGCTACCGGAGCGCGAGCCGAGGCGATCATGTACCGATCCCCTGCCCCCATGGTGGATGACGAGTTCTCTGCCCGCGGATTCATTTCTTGGGCGAGTGGGGGCCTGTCGACCGGCCTGTCTTCTGGGAGTCGGATATGCCGAACTCCTGGTGACGGATTCGGACTCCGATGCCTCCCGACTCGGGCCGGCGCCGGGTCGCCACGAGGATCACTCCTGGCGGCGAAGACGGATTCGTCCCGCCTAACGAGAGCCTTTGCCTGCGGCTCAGGGTTTCCTGTTGATTTCTCAACATATATCCCTTTGAGCTTCCGCTTGCCAGCTCGGCGGATGGTTGACGCAGTGATGGTGGGCGAGTCGCATGCAATCCGTCGCTCCCTGAGGACGGATATGGCCTTCTCAATCTGTTCCGCGGTCTGGAACTGATCGAGTGAGAGACTAGGGCCGTCCCTTGGGGGCAGGAGTGAGGACCTAGCGTCGCCGCGGTCGCCCTCCGTCGCGGGCTGGGATTCTGCCCGGGTCGGAATGATATTTCCGGCAGATCTCAGGGTGGCTCTCTTGGAAGTTGTTGCAGACGTCATTCTTCTGAAGGTTTATATCTTTTGAAGAACAGGGAGTGTTTCTTCAAGTGTGAGTCTGGAGAACGATGAGTGTTATACGAGACGATCGGAATAAGAGTGAAGGTAGCTCCCCTTCTTCTAGCGCCAATTGTTGTTACCCAAAATATTATCCGAAGATAGTGTTGCTGGAATGATCGAGTAACCAACAATTGCGGGAGCACGTCCGTGAGAAATTAAATGACACAAGATTTGCCGGGGTTGTTAATCCCGGGCTTGAATGCTCTCGCGAGATTTTATTAATAAGTATACTGTTGAGTACAAATATTAATGTTAGAATCTATCACAAAGAGTGTAAAGAATTCTAGTTTTCTAAGCGGTGGAGCGTATAGAATGCCGGAAGAATCAGATATGGAGTTCTGTGAATTCTTGCTATGGATGTTCTATGTGTTGGAATGTCTTTCTATTTTCTCTCTCTTGTTTGCTGTGTTTTCGAAGTCCTTATTCTGTGTTATGGACCCTCTATTTATAGCAGACCAAGTTCCTGGGGGCCCCCTGCGATCGCAGGAGATCGTCATTATTTATATTATAATAAGACGGCCGATCGTCTCGTCGCGTGGGGCTTTTCCCTTAAAGTCCGTGGTTGTTACTGACATCCGGCTGTACGGTCTGACAGGGAACTCGCATGCGTCCTGAGCCGCTGTCACCCACCTTTTCGGCGGTACTGTTGGTAGGTGAGGTAGGTGACAGACTGTGAGCACAGGTCTTGTCTGTCAGCACCTTTCGCAGGTCTGCGGTCCTGTTGGTAGGTGAAGTAGGTGACAGGCTGTGGGCACCGATCTTGTCTGTCAGCACCTTTTGAGATCTGCACGCGGGTCCCAGCCCGAGATTTGGGCTTTGATGACCTTTGACGGATGTTGGATTAAGGCGCGGCACGAGACGATCGCCAATCCACAAAAGACGATCGCCAATCAACAAAAGGCGATCGCCGTGGGTGCCAAGTTCAGGGTGTTTGCCCCGAGCATATCTCTTATGGTAGACTTCCCGACTGCTATGACGATCGCCTTTGAGGCGTGTTTAAATGCCGCACAACACATTCCACATTACACCGAAATGTACAATCAAGTATGTAAACCAAAACAACACAAACATCATGATCATCACAACGACTCTTAACCAATATAACACACATTCGGTACACAATACATTGAACAAACACGTGTACAACCATCTCATATGTACATCGCAATCCTGCACAAATGGCACAACGCCTAACACGTATACCAATATATCACTATTATCACAAAGCCTTCAAATTTCGGAAAACACAACCAACTCAAACGGAACACATTTACGGAGGCAAGCAAAATCGTCATACATATCATACGTAATTACTATTCACAAGATACAAGTCGTATAATAAGATACTTGCCTTAATAACCGCTACCAAACGCTCCGAAGAACACGGTTCGACCGGGAAGCTCGGCCCCGAAGAAGACAACGAACGGAAGGGTTCCGACTCGAGTTCTTCACAAGAATTCGACCCTAACAACATATAATCAATAAATCATCGATCATACGAGGAAGAATAATCGTAGAACGCCCAAAAACCCCTCTATGACATTTTATCGGACACCTTCAAGGCGTCGATCAAGAACTCGACCAAAACAACGAATCGATACGATCCAACCATGGAATAACAAGGGAAATGATATAATACATCTAAATAATCATCAATCCATCATAATCCTAAGTTAAATCGGATTAAACGGATGAAAACAACCAAAACACCAAAATTCCCCAAAACTAGATTTCTAGGAAATCTGACGTGATTCGGTAGATCGGAGGATGTTATAGGATTGATGATTGATGATATGAACTCCAAGACTTCAAGGATTTATTGTCCAACAACATCTCTCTATGATCAATACACACCAGCCGCGGAAGAGAAGAAAACCGAGTGAAAATGGCTGAAGAAAACGTCTGCAGGGCCATAAATAGAGCGCAGGTGTGCCGCGGCCCCGGGAGTGTGCCGCGGCACAGTCCAAAAATGGCTCCCGGTGGTCGGCGGTGTGCATGGCTCGTCCGGAGTGTGCCGCGGCACCAGTGCGATCGGTTTAGCGAAAAAATGCCACGAGTGTGCCGCGGCCTGCGAGCATGTGCCGCGGCCCACGGACCGCTCGGCTGAATCGCTGAGCACTGCCGGCCGTGACTCGGCGGAAAGGCTGCCGAGCACTACCGGCCGTGACTCGGCCAGTGCGGCCCAGGCCCGTGTTGCCGGCCATGACTCGGCCGGCTAACTCCGACGGCCGAACGACCCCGAAACCCGAACCCGAATACGAATCGATGATACGGTTACGACGTACTCGCAAAGACGAATCTAAGGCTAAGAGAACACACAATTCCAACCACCCGAAGGCTCGGAATTCAACAACGGAAGTAATTACCCAAAACTTTGGGAAATTACGAAAATGGCCCAAAACGTCCGAAAATCACGATACGCGATCGAAACACCAAACCAAAGCTCGCAACATGAATAATAACATTAAATGAATTTACGAGAAACTCGAAACAACAGTTTCGGATGAGATTCGAAAGAATCGAACTCAAGTGCGGAAAAGTCGCTAAAAAGCTCGGAACTCAGCAAAACGATACCGAAACGAACTCGGATGACAAAAAGTGCAGAATTAATCATTCTCGAAATGATGAAACGGTCATGAGTGAGTCGTCAAAACGGACTCCGGACGAAAAAAGAAATTTACCGCAAATCGAAAATTGCGGATATTACACAATCAACAAAGTTGGGGCCAGTTAGGAGATTCTTTTCAAGTAGTATTGCAAGTGGGTTTTTATCCATTTTAGAGAGATTCAATTTCGTTTTCTGCAAAGATTTAGAAAAGATTAAATTAGTGACTTGTTTAATTATGACCGAGTATAGAATTTAAGGGCTTGTATAATTCTTGTCTCGGCTCCCACTAATTTTATCGGAATTATACACTCCCATGTTATAATCCAGAAATCATGGTTAGATCGACTTCTTAGTGGTGATCAAGTTCTTTACAAATTTTAACAGACGCAACCTATCAGGTTTCTTGCTAATTAATTTCTGTAAAGTGGTGTCTAACACCAACCCGTGTAACGGATGATTTGATCTTCTTTTACCCCTAGTCTTCATGCCCTCAACCTATCAGGTTTCTTGGCAATCCAGACTATCTAAGTTGTTGACCATCAACGTCTATCAGTTTGACTATTGAATCTCACCCGGCAACCTATCAGGTTTCTAAGGCGAAATTAATCACCAACCGAAGGCATATAATGCAATCAAGAATATAACAACCTCTACCAAAACTACTACCCCGATAACTCGGAAGCAAAGCACACCACTCGGGTATCAATTTTCTACGAGTGTGATGGAGGGTAGGAAACCTCGTAACCTTTTTCAACCTTAGTCTGTTTGTAGTCGGGAGAATTTCGCGATTAATGTTACTCTTTGCACATTAATTCAATTATACGCGCGTGTGTTGGTTTGTCAATCATTCAAAATGAAAAAGCAAACAAGAACCTAGTTACTACCAACATATAGCTCATGGACCTAATTCCTAAATCTTGGGCCAAGCGAATGACCCAATAAAAAAGCAGTCTTGATTCTTCGTCTTCTCGGTCGGTTGTCTTCGGTCTTCGTCATACCCAAAATAATAATTACATCATTGAAAAATTGCATCCTATACAAGTTTTTCTAGTAAATATAAATAGGCTCAAAACGGCCTTTACAACCCAATCGAATCGAACAAATCAAAAACTAAGTCCACGAGCTATATCACCATCACATAAGGATTCCATACAACATGTAATGGCAATGAAATTAAACAATTAATTTTTAATATAAATTAATCTAATTAATCTATAAATTAATCTATTCAATTTCTACTATATTAATCCAATTAATATAAAGTGGCATTAAAATTAAATAATCAATTAATATATTAATCCAATCAATATAAAATTAATCTATTCAATTTTAATGGTATTAATCCAATTAATACTAATAATCGTCATTTTAATTCGTTCGAAGTAATCCAGCCAAAATAATATTCTCGTTTAATTTATTTCCCTTAACACAAAAAAATATTCCAAATATTAATTTAGTCAAATTAAAATCCAATTTAAATTTTGGGAAATAATTACAACGAAATATAAACTTAAAACGGAGTCCCGGACAATCCGGTTTTAGGCCCAGCCCGCGGTCCGATTCAAAATCGGGCCAAAAACCCGAGGGCTGCCTGGCCGAGCCATGCTTGGCAGCCTGGCCGAGTCCTGATCGGCAGGCATCGGCTGCCTCTCGGCAGCTGCGGCCGAGACATGGCCGAGCATGCTCGGCAACCTGGGCAGGCAGCCCAGGCAGTGCTGCCAGCACCACTGCCGGCAGCTCAGTTTCTTCGTTTTTCGGCCCGTTTCCAAAAACGTGATGCTACAACGAACAATTTAAAATCTACGATTATTCCAAACATGATTCTAAATCATAATCATCATCCAAAAGCATTCAAAATGCACAAATAATCGTATATACGGAAACATTGACCTCGCTCCGATACCACTGTTGGGATTCCGAAACTAAAACGAAATACGCAGCGGAAAATAAAAATGAATCCCAAACAGGAACGATCAAGTAACGTATATAAGAAAATATAAATACGAAGATAAAAATGATACCCTTGAAGCCATTGAAATAAATCTTCGTAAATATGGATGACGATCACGAACTCCGTCCCGAACACGAAATCCCTTCATCCAAGCACCGAAAATTCGATGCCTCTACCTCACACGCGTCGGAAGTTGCCCGGAAAAATTCGATAGTAATCCGTTCTCCAAGAACACGGCTAGGAATTACTATAGGAATTTATATCTCAATTTTTTTTTTAACTATTATATCATCTCAAATATGAAAATATAAAAAAAATATATATCTCTCCTTGTTAATGCTCTCGGCAGGAAGCTACTCATTTGCATGAAAGATGAGTTATATATACTACTCCTTTTATCATGTGTGTATTATAATGTGATGATATATATATTATAAAAGAATAATTATTCCTTTACAACTATCATTCACAATCATGTGGGAATCTCAACTCTAAGTGAGTTCCCACACACATGCAAGATCATGCCATGCCAAGAGTGTAACACCCCCAAGACATTCAGGGCATATTACAGCGCCGTGGACCCCACACTGTGGAATCCACCAGGCTAACGTACCAAACAAGACATTCGACAACGACAACAATCATCAATAATACGACAATTCAAATAAGATTACAATACGACAATAAAATCCAACATCAATCCACTTCCCAAAACAGGAACACAACATTAACAATTTTGTGACAAGAAGTACTCGAGTACTTAAACCAATTTTATAACACAAAAGTCCCAACACAAGACATAAAAAGTAATGGACTGAAATGAACACCAATAAATGACTACTGATCAGTATCATGCTTGCCCATCATCCTCATACGGCTCGAGTGCTCGTTTGTCCCCACGATCGATACCTGAAATACAAAAAGTATTTCCCCCATTTAAGGGGTTAGCGACAACTGCTAGTGCAAGTACAATCCATTTGAACTACATTCTAATCAGATGAATATATGCGCCAAAAAGTCATTTTAGAAAACATTTTATATTCCGGAATATTTACAATGTACAATCACAAAACACATTATCTCCAACAAATCACAATTCAAAGTTAACCGTTGGTACGAGACTCACGGCCACCATACCCCGCAGAGCCCCGTCGGACATCCCTGGGTGGCTATCCACAGTTCACGATACGCATACTCACGGCAATACGTATCCCTAGAGGCCCCGTCGGACCGTCCCTAGGTGAACATACACATACACATGACCACGCCCTCGACCTCTACCAAAACTCTGCTGCGGCTGAGGAACTGCCGGTGCCTGATTCACACTCGGCTCTCCCAGGCGGGCCGATATTCGAGTGGCCCGGAGCCAGTGCATCCGTACAAAACTTAGCACGATGACCCATCCTACCACAAGCAAGACACTGAATCGGAGGCCTATCACACTCACTCATCATGTGGCCCGGATGACTGCAGTTGAAGCACGTAGGACCATGAACGGAACCAGCAGGAGCAGACCTAGAACCGTTTCCTCGACCAACTGATGGCGACTGACTCCCAAAGACTCGCGAACCAGACTGAGCCTTCGGATACCCTCCTGACTTGCCTCCCGAAAACGGCCGAGGTCTCGCTTCTTTCATTCGGTTGCCGTCTCTGCATGACGACATCTCATAAGCCATAGCTTTATTCTGATATTCTTTCAAAGTCGTGCACCCCAGACCAGACATGTAGTGGCGCACCCTCGGTTTCATCCGCATATCAAAGTGGCGGATCTTATCAAGCTCATCGCGGACTTGGTTTCGCACATAGTGCAGCTGTTGATTGTAGGTTTTGATGGCTTGAGATACAGGTACATCTTGGGGCTTAGCCTCAAAGAAGGCTCGGATCCTCCCTTCTTTCACTGGCCATGGACAGAACTCATCTTCCATCAAATCCCGAAACTCTGCCCACGTGGCTGCCCGGTCACGCGGTCTCACCGCTTGCCACCACGTTGCTGCCTCCTTGGCGAGGAAGTACTGAGCAATGGGTACTTTCCTATCCTCAGGACAGTCAGCAGCCTCAAATATTTCTCCATCTCGAATAGCCAATTCTCCCAACCAGAAGCGTCGGAAGCACCATCAAACTACGGAGGACGCATACGAATCACGTCCTGAAGTAACTTATCACTGCCGGATCCAGTAGGCGGAACCGGGTTGGAATTAGCTTGGCCGACTAGGGCGGCTGAGCCGAGCGTCATCTGGTTCGCTACTTGTTGCAAAATGTTGGCCACTCCAACATTCTCGTGTGCATTACCGGAGCTAGCAGACTGGTCCTGCTGACCTCCGGAACTAGGGGGAATACTGTTCGACAAAGAAGGCGTCGCCGAATTAGTTCCCGAGTGATCGGACATGGCCGCCCCACCGACTGTGCCACATCCCCTACCGCGTCCGCGACCGCGTCCTCTACCAGCAGGAATTCTGAAGAAGCAACGGGTAAGTACAATTCAAACGCAAAACGCAATAAGATACTAAGACCGGAATAGAACAGAACGGTGAAACGAGTCAAGTTAGGAAAAACTTACGAGCACCGGCGTACTGAGATGATGGCATAGCAGTGATACTGTCCCAAAAACGACACTTAACTAGACCCAAATAACCGACAGCCTAGGTATCCATAAACCTAAGCTCTGATACCATATTCTGTAACACCCCCAAGACATTCAGGGCATATTATAGCGCCGTGGACCCCACACTGTGGAATCCACCAGGCTAACGTACCAAACATGATATTCGACAACGACAACAATCATCAATAATACGACAATTCAAATAAGATTACAATCCGACAATAAAATCCAACATCAATCCACTTCCCAAAACAGGAACACAACATTAACAATTTTGTGACAAGAAGTACTCGAGTACTTAAACCAATTTTATAACACAAAAGTCCCAACACAAGACATCAAAAGTAATGGAGTGAAATGAACACCAATAAATGACTACTGATCAGTATCATGCTTGCCCATCATCCTCATACGGCTCGAGTGCTCGTTTGTCCCCACGACCGATACCTGAAATACGAAAAGTATTTCCCCCATTTAAGGGGTTAGCGACAACTGCTAGTGCAAGTACAATCCATTTGAACTACATTCTAATCAGATGAATATATGCGCCAAAAAGTCATTTTAGAAAACATTTTATATTCCGGAATATTTACAATGTACAATCACAAAACACATTATCTCCAACAAATCACAATTCAAAGTTAACCGTTGGTACGAGACTCACGGCCACCGTACCCCGCAGAGCCCCGTCGGACATCCCTGGGTGGCTAACCACAGTTCACGATACGCACACTCACGGCAATACGTATCCCTAGAGGCCCCGTCAGACCGTCCCTAGGTGAACATACACATAACCATCCACAACAACCACGATACAGCCATAATTCAAATACTAGAACATGTAAACAAATGTAAAGTACTTGCCTTTGAGACATTCTTGAAGAAACGGAAGTGAAAAACGACTACGAACGGTCCGGGTGGAAAACGATGGTTCCTAAATGAAGAATCAATACATTTCAGTCCCAACGAACAACAATACTCTACTGGAATACACCCATAACCCCGATTACATGGTACGACAATGAACGATCAATTGATACGGGCGAGGGTTTACGCAAAATCTCCCCGTATCGATAATTCGCGGATTAAAATCAAGGAAATTGGATTTGGAATCACTCAATAATCACAATCGGTGAAGAATATCGTAACATAATTGAACAATTCGGAACTAATCACTAAAATCCCGAAAAACCCCCAAATTCGTCAAAATTAGGGTTCCTGAGGAATTACCTTTAATTCGGCTGATGAAGGGTGATTATGCTGATTATGATATGATGGCTCGATTCTACAGTGATGGAATTTGAAGATAACTCCGAATAGGACCGGTGGAAATCGCCTCTGAGGTCGCACGTCGAAGAAACAAAGAAAAAAGAATAAAGCAGTACATTACAAATCGTCACGCCTTATATATTCTGTGGAGTTAGCGCACGCTAACTGTCATATGTAGCGCGCGCTAACGGGGCCGTGACAGGTCCAGGGGCTACTGCCACTAATCGCTAGCGTACGCTAATAATAGGGAGTTAGCGTACGCTAACTGCACTTCGGTAGCGCACGCAAGGTAACAGGGGTAGCGTGCGCTACCTACAGCGATTCAAAGATCGCCGATGTCACATCAGCAGTAAGCTGTTGTCGAGGGTATAAAACACGAAACGCACGACGAAACCAGAATCCAGGAACATAGACGCGAAGCATACAAGACTACGGAGCTAAGCGCTGAAAGAAAATACAATTCCGACCACCGGAGGGTCCGTAATGCGGCAACGAAACTAAGATTTCCTAAACTATTAGGAAATTACAAAAATGGCCCAAGTGCCCGAAAATCACGAAACGACGTCGGATTTACAAACCGAAAGTCTCCACATGACCAACTCAACCATACGAACTTGTACAAACCAAGAAACAACGAAAACGAACGAGTTTTACAAGAATCGAACGTTCATACGGCAAAACATGTCATAAAATGAAATTACGTGAAAACATCATCAAAACTCGTCCAAATGGAAAAACTCCAAGAACAAAGTAGATTCGAAATTTCGAAACGGTTACAAGCGAGTCGATAAAAATAGACATACACCAAAAATGGAAACTGCTAAAAATGGAAAAATTACGGATATTACATTCTCCCCCTCTAAAATAAAGTTTCGTCCCGAAACTTAAGAATCAAAAAGCTCGGGGTGCCTCGAACGCATATCCTCCTCCAACTCCCACATCGCTTCTTCTACTCCGTGCCTCGACCATTGCACTTTAACCAAAGGGATGGTTTTGTGCCTTAACTGTTTGTCACGATGCTCCAAAATTCTGACGGGCCTCTCTTCAAATGTAACATCCTTCTCGATCTCCACGTCCCCAAAGTCAATAATGTGGGACGGGTCCGGAACGTACTTCCTCAACTGGGAAACGTGAAATACGCTATGCACATGACTCAGTGACGGAGGTAAAGCCAAACGGTATGCCAACTCACCGACTCTCTCCAATACCTCGAAAGGTCCAATATATCTCGGGCTGAGTTTCCCCTTCTTCCCAAAACGGCAAACTCCTTTCGTCGGAGACACTCTCAACAGAACATGATCTCCCACCTCAAACTCCAAAGGTCGACGCCTAACATCCGCATAAGATTTTTGTCGACTCTGAGCAGCCAACATTCTCTTTCTAATCAATTCAGCTTTCTCCCTCGTCTCTAACACAAGGTCCGGCTCGGTGCCAACCAAATCGGACGGTCCATCCCAACATATTGGTGAGCGGCAACGTCGGCCATAAAGAGCCTCATACGGTGCCATCTTAATCGACGCATGCCAGCTATTATTATAAGTAAACTCAATCAAGGCCAGATGATCCTCCCAGTCACTACTCCAATCTAACGCACACGCACGCAACAAATCCTCGAACGTCTGAATGGTACGTTCGGACTGTCCGTCGGTCTGAGGGTGGAAAGATGTACTCAAACGCAACCGTGTCCCCAATGCCTTATGTACTGCCTGCCAAAAGTGCGATACAAACCGGCCATCTCTATCTGAAATAATGGTCTTCGGCGTACCATGAAGTCTCACTATCTGTGCGATAAAGACACGAGCCAACTTTTCTGGACCCCAAGTATCCTTGATGCCCAGAAAATGTGCCGACTTAGTTAGTCGGTCTACAATCACCCACACCATATTCATACCAGTCTTCGTCCTCGGCAAACCCGTGACAAAATCCATAGAGATATCCTCCCACTTACATTCCGGGACGGGAAGTGGTTTCAATAACCCGGCTGGCCGCTGATGCTCAACCTTGACTTGCTGACAAGTCAATCACTTAGCCACAAACTGAACCACCTCCTTCTTCATGTCGTTCCACCAGAAATTCTTCCTTAAATCCTTATACATTTTACTCGAGCACGGATGGACTGAGTAAGGTGACGCATGAGCCTCTCGCATAATACTCTGTCTCAATTCCGAGTCGTTCGGAACACACAACCGACCTCGGAATCTCAACACTCCGTCCTCATGAATAACAAATCCTGGGGCTTTCCCCTTCCCTACACTCTCTCGAAGCTGAGTAAACATCGGGTCCTCCAACTGTCCCGATTTAATGTCCTCGATCAGAGATGAAGAAATCTCAAGAGTACGCAACTGCCCGGAACTCTCTGGTAGTACAATCTCAATGCTCAACCTCATAAACTCTCGCTGAAGTCCCGACTGGGCCGTAAGCAACTCAAGCACTCGAAGCGATACCGATTTCCGGCTCAAGGCATCTGCTACCACATTAGCCTTGCCCGGATGATAGAGGATCTCAAGATCGTAATCCTTAATCAATTCCAACCATCTCCTCTGTCTCATATTAAGCTCTTTCTGGGTTAAAATGTACTTCAGGCTCTTGTGATCGGTGAAAATCTGACACGACGAGCCATATAAGTAATGACGCCAGGTCTTCAACGCAAATACGACTGCGGCCAACTCAAGATCGTGCGTAGGGTAATTCAATTCATACGGTTTCAATTGACGGGAAGCATAGGCAATCGTCCTCCCGTGCTGCATAAGTACGCATCCGAGCCCTTGGCCCGAAGCATCACTATAAACTGAGAAACCATCATTACCACTCGGTGAAGCCAAAACAGGAGCGGTCGTCAACCGCTTCTTCAACTCCTCAAAACTATTCTGCCGCTCGTCGGTCCACACAAACTTCTCTGACTTCTGTAACAACTGAGTCAGCGGTCGAGCGAGCTTAGAGAACCCCTCGACGAATCTGCGGTAATACCCGGCTAATCCCAGAAAACTGTGGACCTCTTTCACGTTCTTCGGCGGCGCCCAATCCAACACTGCCTCTACCTTATGTGGGTCCACACGAACACCCTCGGCCGAGATCACATGACCGAGAAACATAACCTCCCGTAACCAAAACTCACATTTCGAGAACTTAGCAAAAAGATGCTGAGTTCTCAAAATATCTAACACGATATGCAAATGACGGGCGTGCTCCTCCTCGCTCCTCGAGTAAATCAGGATGTCGTCGATAAAAACGACTACACACTTATCGAGGTACTCGATAAAGACTTTGTTCATAAGCTGCATAAACACGGCTGGTGCATTAGTTAGCCCAAAAGGCATAACCACAAACTCGTAGTGACCATATCTCGTCCGAAAGGCCGTCTTCGGTATGTCGGTATCCTTCACTCGGAGCTGATAATACCCCAATCTCAAATCAATCTTCGAAAATACAGTTGCCCCTTGCAACTGATCAAACAAATCATCAATCCTCGGGAGCGGATACTTGTTTTTGATGGTCACTTTGTTCAACTCTCGGTAGTCGATACACAAACGAAGTGACCCATCCTTCTTCTTTACAAATAGGACCGGTGCGCCCCAAGGCGAAGCGCTCGGTCGAATATACCCCATGTCTAGCAACTCTCCCAACTGTTTCTTCAGCTCCAGCATCTCGGCAGGCGCCATACAGTATGGCGTCTTAGAGATCGGTGCTGCACCCGGCTCTAAATCGACGGTAAACTCAACTTCTCGGTCCGGAGGCAAACCTGGCAACTCGTCTGGGAAAACATCAGAATACTCACACACTACTGGAATAGACGAGAGCTCGACTCCCCCTTCTTCTGATCTCAAAGCGTAACACCAATAGCCCGTGCAACCTCCTCGAAGAAGTCTCACCGCCTTTAAGGCGCTGATCAGTAATCTCTGGCTACTCCGCTTACGCCTCACAAAAGAATGCGCGGTACCGTCAGAGCCTAACATCGAAACCGTCCTCATTCTATAATTCATGATCGCCCCATGACGGTCCAGCCAATCCTCACCCAAAATCAAATCCTCATCTCTAATATCTACCGCGATCAGATTAGAAGGCCAATCCCTCCCCGCGATACTCACAGAAAAATCTCTAATCTCACGGTCCCCCACGATGCTATCCCCGCTAGGAAGTTTAACAACAAAAGGCTCACAAGCAACAAGGCAATCAACATGCAGACGACGCACACAATCCATAGATATAAAAGAATGCGTAGCACCAGAATCAAACAATATGGAAACAGGATGATCAAGGATGTGGACGGTACCTGTGGCCACAGTCGCGTCAGGATCTCCTGCTCGTCTCATCTCGTACACTCGGGCGAATGCACTCGCACTAGAAGCTCCTCTAGAAGGCCGACTCACGCCGATCTCTACCAAAACTCACGCGGCCGAGGAACCTGCTTGCCTCGATTCACACTCGGCTCTCCCGCCGGGCCGAGATCCGAGTGACTGGAGCCCGAGCTGCATCCGTACAAAACTTAGCACGATGACCCATCCTACCACAAGCAAGACACTGAATCGGAGGCCTATCACACTCACTCATCATGTGGCCCGGACGACTGCAGTTGAAGCACGTAGGACCACGAACGGAACCAGCAGGAGCAGACCTAGAACCGTTTCCTCGACCAACTGATGGCAACTGACTCCCGAAGACTCGCGAACTAGACTGAGCCTTCGGATACCCTCCTGAATTGCCTCCCGAAAACTGACCGGAGGTCTTCTGCTTCTTTCCTTCGGTTGCCGTCTGTGTCGCAGAAAACGACATCTCATAAGCCATAGCTTTATTCTGATATTCTTTCAAAGTCATGCACCCCAGACCAGACATGTAGTGGCGCACCTTCGGTTTCATCCGCATATCAAAGTGGCGGATCTTATCAAGCTCATCGCGGACTTAGTTTCGCACAAAGTGCAGCTGTTGATTGTAGTCTTTGATGGCTTGAGATACAGGTACATCTTGGGGCTTAGCCTTAAAGAAGGCTCGGATCCTCCCTTCTTTCACTGGCCATGGACAGAACTCATCTTCCATCAAATCCCGAAACTCTGCCCACGTGGCTGCCCGGTCACGCGGTCTCACCGCTTGCCACCACGTTGCTGCCTCCTTGGCGAGGAAGTACTGAGCAATGGGTACTTTCCTCTCCTCAGGACAATCAGCAGCCTCAAATACTTTCTCCATCTCGAATAGCCAATTCTCCCAACCAGAAGGGTCGGAAGCACCATCAAACTGCGGAGGACGCATACGAATCACGTCCTGAAGTAACTTATCACTGCCGGATCCAGTAGGCGGAACCGGGTTGGCATTAGCTTGGCCGACTAGGACGGCCTGAGTCAGTAGCGTCATCTGGTTCGCTACTTTTTGCAAAATGTTGGCCACTCCAACATTCTCGTGTGTATTACCGGAGCTAGCAGACTGGTCCTGCTGACCTCCGGAACTAGGGGGAATACTGTTCGACAAAGAAGGCGTCGCCGAATCAGTTCCCGAGTGATCGGACATGGCCGCCCCACCGGCTACGCCACGTCCCCTACCGCGTCCGCGACCACGTCCTCTACCAGCAGGAATTTTGAAGAAGCAACGGGTAAGTACAATTCAAACGCAAAACGCAATAAGATACTAAGACCGGAATAGAACAGAACGGTGAAACGAGTCAAGTTAGGAAAAACTTACGAGCACCGGCGTACTGAGATGATGGCATAGCAGTGATACTGTCCCAAAAACGACACTTAACTAGACCCAAATAACCGACAGCCTAGGTATCCATAAACCTAAGCTCTGATACCATATTCTGTAACACCCCCAAGACATTCAGGGCATATTACAGCGCCGTGGACCCCACACTGTGGAATCCACCAGGCTAACGTACTAAACAAGATATTCGACAACGACAACAATCATCAATAATACGACAATTCAAATAAGATTACAATCCGACAATAAAATCCAACATCAATTCACTTCCCAAAACAGGAACACAACATTAACAATTTTGTGACAAGAAGTACTCGAGTACTTAAACCAATTTTATAACACAAAAGTCCCAACACAAGACATCAAAAGTAATGGACTGAAATGAACACCAATAAATGACTACTGATCAGTATCATGCTTGCCCATCATCCTCATACGGCTCGAGTGCTCGTTTGTCCCCACGATCGATACCTGAAATACAAAAAGTATTTCCCCCATTTAAGGGGTTAGCGACAACTGCTAGTGCAAGTACAATCCATTTGAACTACATTCTAATCAGATGAATATATGCGCCAAAAAGTCATTTTAGAAAACATTTTACATTCCGGAATATTTACAATGTACAATCACAAAACACATTATCTCCAACAAATCACAATTCAAAGTTAACCGTTGGTACGAGACTCACGGCCACCATACCCCGCAGAGCCCCGTCGGACATCCCTGGGTGGCTAACCACAGTTCACGATACGCACACTCACGGCAATACTTAACCCTAGAGGCCCCGTCAGACCGTCCCTAGGTGAACATACACATAACCATCCACAACAACCACGATACAGCCATAATTCAAATACTAGAACATGTAAACAAATGTAAAGTACTTGCCTTTGAGACATTCTTGAAGAAACGGAAGTGAAACACGACTACGAACGGTCCGGGTGGAAAATGACGGTTCCTAAATGAAGAATCAATACAGTTCAGTCCCAACGGACAACAATACTCTACTGGAATACACCCATAACCCCGATTACATGGTACGACAATGAACGATCAATTGATATGGGCGAGGGTTTACGCAAAA
This sequence comes from Orobanche coerulescens, assembly GCA_033398695.1. Lineage (NCBI taxonomy): Eukaryota > Viridiplantae > Streptophyta > Magnoliopsida > Lamiales > Orobanchaceae > Orobanche > Orobanche coerulescens. Next base: position 107,482,668 of record CM065804.1, read on the forward strand.
TCTCCCCGTATCGATAATTCGCGGATTAAAATCAAGGAAATTGGATTTGGAATCACTCAATAATCACAATCGGTGAAGAATATCGTAACATAATTGAACAAGTCAGAACTAATCACTAAAATCCCGAAAAACCCCCAAATTCGTTAAAATTAGGGTTCCTGAGGAATTACCTTTAATTCGGCTGATGAAGGGTGATTATGCTGATTATGATATGATGGCTCGATTCTACAGTGATGGAATTTGAAGAGAACTCCGAATAGGACCGGTGGAAATCGCCTCTGAGGTCGCACGTCGAAGAAACGAAGAAAAAAGAATAAAGCTGGCATTACAAATCGTCACGCCTTATATATTCTGTGGAGTTAGCGCACGCTAACTGTCATATGTAGCGCGCGCTAACGGGGCCGTGACAGGTCCAGGGGCTACTGCCACTAATCGCTAGCATACGCTAACAATAGGGAGTTAGCGTACGCTAACTGCACTTCGGTAGCGCACGCAAGGTAACAGGGGTAGCGTGCGCTACCTACACAGCAGTTCAGCATTGCTGATGTCACATCAGCAGTAAGCTGCTGTCGAGGGTATAAAACACGAAACGCACGACGAAACCAGAATCCAGGAACATAGACGCGAAGCATACAAGACGACGGAGCTAAGCGCTGAAAGAAAATACAATTCCGACCACCGGAGGGTCCGTAATGCGGCAACGAAACTAAGATTTCCTAAACTATTAAGAAATTACAAAAATGGCCCAAGTGCCCGAAAATCACGAAACGACGTCGGATTTACAAACCGAAAGTCTCCACATGACCAACTCAACCATACGAACTTGTACAAACCAAGAAACAACGAAAACGAACGAGTTTTACAAGAATCGAACGTTCATACGGCAAAACATGTCATAAAATGAAATTACGTGAAAACATCATCAAAACTCGTCCAAATGGAAAAACTCCAAGAACAAAGTAGATTCGAAATGTCGAAACGGTTACAAGCTAGTCGATAAAAATAGACATACACCAAAAATGGAAACTGCTAAAAATGGAAAAATTACGGATATTACAAAGAGGGGTGGGCGGCCACAAGGAAGTTTCCTAAAAAACGAGCCGAGCCACTCGGCTCGTGTATCGGACATTCGTCAAACGACTCCATTAAATACACTCCGTTTAATCATAAATGTATTTATATTAATTAATTAATCTAATTAGTTAATTATATCAAATACAAATATATTTTTCTAAGAAATATAATTTATGAATTAAATTAATTACCCGGTAACTTAATTTTAATTCATAAGACCGCTATTTGATTTATCCAATAAATCATAATTAGATATCCAATATCTAATATTAATAGAGAGATAATAAATACACATTTATCCGTCAACGCTCCTGATGCGCGACTCCGTAGGTCCGTCTCAGCCGGCATTGGGAGGAACCAATGAGTGCGGGCAAGACTTAGCCACTTAGCAGCCGCATCAGTAAACCCCGACTGAGAACGAATGAAGGGATCATTCAAGAACCATTATGTCGTGAATACTATATACGTATAGACCCTTCATCAGATGTCCCGGTCAAGTCTTCGGGTCACGTAAAGTCAAACCCTACTGTTGACTAAACTCTATACATGTGTTAATGCAAATCAAGACCGACGGATTAATAGTGTATCTAATACGACTATATCAGAATGCTTTGGCCAAAGACTCATGATCTTATTTGCCACTAACAGTATAGGACATACGCCTGCTCACTAACAGGAGATAGAATCCTTTCTTGTCATACAGTAAAGACTGCTACCTGCCCGTATAGTCCGCACTTCGAGGTCGACTCAGCAATTAAGCAAATGAGTCTAACTACTCTAATGACAAACTAAACGTCACAGGCACATCTTCTACTGAATCCTCAATTCAAAGGTCCACGTATACTATCACAACCTTTTGATGTTGGGTACCAAATCGGATATTTGCGCCGTTTTATGCGGAAGCGAAAATAAATTGCGGAAAAATAAATAACACAAGGATTTATAGAGGTTCGGCTATTAACGAAGCCTACGTCCTCTCTCGATGTATCTTTTTCCTTAGGCTTAAGATCAAAACCTCTACGCCTCTCTTCTATCGGTCGAGGGATTACCGTTACAAGCTCGTCTTCTATCGGTCCGAGTAAAACCGTTTTTCCTTTTCTATTGGATGAGGAATCAACCACTCTAGCTTTCTATCGGTACTAGATAGACCTCACTAAGATAGCGATTGTGATTCTAACAATGCCGGATCCTTGATCCTAATAACACCGAATCAAATCGTATATTTTCTTTTTCTCGCTCGTGTATGATCTTGTGTATAACACTCAATCACTCTTAATTAAGCTCAAGAACAACAACTATAATGTTTACAATGATATAACACGTATGTATGCTTTGCTCAATGTTGTTGTATGGAATAATACCAACTCCTTGGTATTTATAGCCTTCTTCCTCCTTACTAGCCGTTGCTGCCAGTTGACTAGCTAGCGTGCGCTAGCCTTCCTTCGTAGCGTGCGCTATCGCACATTTTTGCTCTAGCGTACGTAAAGGCTTGCATGTAGCGTGCGTTAATCACTTTATATTTCAGTCCAGTAGCTACTGCCCTTAACAGTTAGCGTGCGCTACCACATCCTTTGTAGCGTGCGCTAATCCAATATATCCGTTGCATGGATTGTCAAAGTGACCGTTTGATATGCTGACTTTGACCTGCTTTTCCAACGTTCGGATTGACTAGATTCAAACATCTTAGCGTGCGCAAATTATCCTTTGTAGCGTGCGCTAATAATAGAGGGTAGCGTGCGCTAATAATAGAGTGTAGCGTGCGCTATCCATCTGCTGACTTCACTGCAGCTTACTTCGATACTAGGCTGGAATGCAGCTGACTCCTCGTTAGCGTGCGCTAACATATGTCCCTTAGCGTGCGCTAATGCAGTCCAGATTGCAATTTTTGCGTCTTCGTCTGCTTCGCCGTTTTGCTTCGCCTCGATGTTGTTTTGTAGTTTAGCAACTTTAATCATCAAAACACAAATTAAATAATGTGTGGAATAAATATTCCAACAATCTCCCCCTTTTTGATGATTACAAAACAACCCTTGAATTGAATAATCTGTAAAAAATAATATATGTATATTTCTACGAATCAAAGTTTTCGGCTTTGATCGTTTCGTTAGTTTCTCCAATTCTCTTTTCGACATCTCCTTTATTTTTCAACTCCTTCGTGTTTTTATTTTTCAATTTTTTTCAACTCCCCCTATTTGTATGCTTTTCTTTTCTTTTCGACTTCTTCGATTTTTCTCATTTTTATCTCCTCTTCATCTCCTTCTCATTTTTATCATTTTTATCTCAATTCATATCTTTCTCCCCTTTTGTTTTCATCAAAAACTAAAAAAAATATAAAGGATACCAAATGAAATATAAATATGCATGATACCAATTTATGCATTAAAGAAGGGTATAAACTCCCCCTGAAAATATTATTTCCTTCTCCCCCTTTGTAAAATATCATTTGTCAAAATTTATTTTTGGGGATCCAACCGATAGTTGGTTTTTCTTTTGAAACATAGACGATGTTTGAAACGTTTGTTTCTTTAGGAACCCAAATCTTTTTAATTTTTATCGTCCGTTTTGGGCTTTTGCAATTTGAAATGTGATGCCCGATTTTTAAACACTTTTCGCAATGGGGTATATTGAAATTAACGGATTCTTTTTTCGAACGTGATTTGAATCCTAACCCCTCTTTATTTAGAGTATATTTTTGAACACCAAGCATTTGTTCAAATTTCTCGTTTCCGCACGAGAATTTCTTTGTCAAAGATTTAAGCTCGGTTTGGATTTTAGCGAGATCATTCTTCAAAATATTTTCATTTTCAAGGCATTTCGAATGATCAATTTCGACAAATTTCCCTTTTTCAAGTATTTTGGAATTTTCAATTTCCAAAGTTTTATATTTAGACTTGAGGGATTTAATTTCATTTAAAGCATTTTGATAGTCCGTATGTAGTAACTCGAATGCTTCAAAAAGTTCGTCGTAGGAATTACTTACTTGGCTTTCGACGTCGCTATCGTCGAATGAACTCCGGGCCATGAGCGCGAGATTATTTTGTTCAAGAAAATCTTCATCGGGATCTTCGTCGCTCCATGTTGCGATTAGAACCTCCTTTTGCTTTACTCGACAGTTCTTAGCAAAGTGGCCTGGTTTACCACATAATCGGCAAGTGTTGTCGAATTTCTTAGGTTCGCCCGCTTGAATGTCCTTCTTTCTCCGGTTTTATAAGTGTTGGAACTTATTAATATTTTTGGCATAATATGCCATTTCTTCGTCGCTTTCGTCCACCGGGGTTTCTTCTTTCTTTTTCGACATTTTAGCCTTGAAGGCTATCGACCTCTCCTTCGGTTTCGGTTTGGCATTCCGAGATTTTAGAACAATCTCGTAGTTGATAAGGGAACCAACGAGAGCACTAAAATCGAGAGTATTTAAATCTTTGGATTCCATTATTGCCGTAACCATACCGTCCCATTCTCGAGGTAGTGATCGGAGAATTTTCTTTACTTTCTCACTACTCGAAAGTGGTTTTCCAAAACATGCTAATCCATTAGTGATGACCGAAAATCGGTCGAGCATAATCGAGATGGATTCGTCGTCCTTCATTTGAAATAATTCATAATCGTGAAGGAGCATGTTTATCTTCGTCTCCTTGACTTGAGACGTACCTTCGTGTGTTACCTCAAGCATTTTCCAGATTTCTTTGGCACTATCACACGATGATATCCGGTTGTGTTCTTCCGGATTTAAGGCACAATAAAGAAGTTGAGTTGCCTTACAATTATAGTGGTCGTTTTTCCAATCGGAATCGTCATATTCTTCGAAGGTTTTGAGCGTACCGTTGGAATTTATTGGGATTTTTGGACCAAGACAAATCACTTTCCAAAGTTCGATGTCGTAAGCTCGAATGAATATTGACATCTTCTTCTTCCAAGTCATGAAGTTTGCGCCATCAAAGAATGGTGGTCGGTTGAGAGCAAGGCCTTCGACTGGAGCCATTTGAAACGCCATTTTTGATCTTTTTCTCCTCGGATGTTAAGCCGCGTAAAGGAGTACCGCTCTGATACCAATTGTTGGGTACCAAATCGGATATTTGCGCCGTTTTATGCGGAAGCGAAAATAAATTGCGGAAAAATAAATAACACAAGGATTTATAGTGGTTCGGCTATTAACGAAGCCTACGTCCTCTCTCAATGTATCTTTTTCCTTAGGCTTAAGATCAAAACCTCTACGCCTCTCTTCTATCGGTCGAGGGATTACCGTTACAAGCTCGTCTTCTATCGGTCCGAGTAAAACCGTTTTTCCTTTTCTATTGGATGAGGAATCAACCACTCTAGCTTTCTATCGGTACTAGATAGACCTCACTAAGATAGCGATTGTGATTCTAACAATGCCGGATCCTTGATCCTAATAACACCGAATCAAATCGTATATTTTCTTTTTCTCGCTCGTGTATGATCTTGTGTATAACACTCAATCACTCTTAATTAAGCTCAAGAACAACAACTATAATGTTTACAATGATATAACACGTATGTATGCTTTGCTCAATGTTGTTGTATGGAATAATACCAACTCCTTGGTATTTATAGCCTTCTTCCTCCTTACTAGCCGTTGCTGCCAGTTGACTAGCTAGCGTGCGCTAGCCTTCCTTCGTAGCGTGCGCTATCGCACATTTTTGCTCTAGCGTACGTAAAGGCTTGCATGTAGCGTGCGTTAATCACTTTATATTTCAGTCCAGTAGCTACTGCCCTTAACAGTTAGCGTGCGCCACCACATCCTTTGTAGCGTGCGCTAATCCAATATATCCGTTGCATGGATTGTCAAAGTGACCGTTTGATATGCTGACTTTGACCTGCTTTTCCAACGTTCGGATTGACTAGAATCAAATATCTTAGCGTGCGCAAATTATCCTTTGTAGCGTGCGCTAATAATAGAGGGTAGCGTGCGCTAATAATAGAGTGTAGCGTGCGCTATCCATCTGCTGACTTCACTGCAGCTTACTTCGATACTAGGCTGGAATGCAGCTGACTCCTCGTTAGCGTGCGCTAACATATGTCCCTTAGCGTGCGCTAATGCAGTCCAGATTGCAATTTTTGCGTCTTAAATGCCTTCGCCGTTTTGCTTCGCCTCGATGTTGTTTTGTAGTTTAGCAACTTTAATCATCAAAACACAAATTAAATAATGTGTGGAATAAATATTCCAACAATCTCCCCCTTTTTGATGATTACAAAACAACCCTTGAATTGAATAATCTGTAAAAAATAATATATGTATATTTCTACGAATCAAAGTTTTCGGCTTTGATCGTTTCGTTAGTTTCTCCAATTCTCTTTTCGACATCTCCTTTATTTTTCAACTCCTTCGTGTTTTTATTTTTCAATTTTTTTCAACTCCCCCTATTTGTATGCTTTTCTTTTCTTTTCGACTTCTTCGATTTTTCTCATTTTTATCTCCTCTTCATCTCCTTCTCATTTTTATCATTTTTATCTCAATTCATATCTTTCTCCCCCTTTTTGTTTTCATCAAAAAGTAAAAAAAAAATATAAAGGATACCAAATGAAATATAAATATGCATGATACCAATTTATGCATTAAAGAAGGGTATAAACTCCCCCTGAAAATATTATTTCCTTCTCCCCCTTTGTAAAATATCATTTGTCAAAATTTATTTTTGGGGATCCAACCGATAGTTGGTTTTTCTTTTGAAACATAGACGATGTTTGAAACGTTTGTTTCTTTAGGAACCCAAATCTTTTTAATTTTTATCGTCCGTTTTGGGCTTTTGCAATTTGAAATGTGATGCCCGATTTTTAAACACTTTTCGCAATGGGGTATATTGAAATTAACGGATTCTTTTTTCGAACGTGATTTGAATCCTAACCCCTCTTTATTTAGAGTATATTTTTGAACACCAAGCATTTGTTCAAATTTCGTTTCATACGAGAATTTCTTTGTCAAAGATTTAAGCTCGGTTTGGATTTTAGCGAGATCATTCTTCAAAATATTTTCATTTTCAAGGCATTTCGAATGATCAATTTCGACAAATTTCCCTTTTTCAAGTATTTTGGAATTTTCAATTTCCAAAGTTTTATATTTAGACTTGAGGGATTTAATTTCATTTAAAGCATTTTGATAGTCCGTATGTAGTAAATCGAATGCTTATAATATTTCTTCGTAGGAATTTCTTACTTGGCTTTCGACGTCGCTATCGTCGAATGAACTCAGTCCCTTGAGCGCGAGATTATTTTGTTCAAGAAAATCTTCATCGGGATCTTCGTCGCTCCATGTTGCGATTAGAACCTCCTTTTGCTTTACTCGGCAGTTCTTAGCAAAGTGGCCAGTTTACCACATAATCGGCAAGTGTTGTCGAATTTCTTAGGTTCGCCCGCTTGAATGTCCTTCTTTCTCCGGTTTTATAAGTGTTGGAACTTATTAATATTTTTGGCATAATATGCCATTTCTTCGTCGCTTTCGTCCACCGGGGTTTCTTCTTTCTTTTCGACATTTTAGCCTTGAAGGCTATCGACCTCTCCTTCGGTTTCGGTTTGGCATTCCGAGATTTTAGAACAATCTCGTAGTTGATAAGGGAACCAACGAGAGCACTAAAATCGAGAGTATTTAAATCTTTGGATTCCATTATTGCCGTAACCATACCGTCCCATTCTCGAGGTAGTGATCGGAGAATTTTCTTTACTTTCTCACTACTCGAAAGTGGTTTTCCAAAACATGCTAATCCATTAGTGATGACCGAAAATCGGTCGAGCATAATCGAGATGGATTCGTCGTCCTTCATTTGAAATAATTCATAATCGTGAAGGAGCATGTTTATCTTCGTCTCCTTGACTTGAGACGTACCTTCGTGTGTTACCTCAAGCATTTTCCAGATTTCTTTGGCACTATCACACGATGATATCCGGTTGTGTTCTTCCGGATTTAAGGCACAATAATGAAGTTGAGTTGCCTTACAATTATAGTGGTCGTTTTTCCAATCGGAATCGTCATATTCTTCGAAGGTTTTGAGCGTACCGTTGGAATTTATTGGGATTTTTGGACCAAGACAAATCACTTTCCAAAGTTCGATGTCGTAAGCTCGAATGAATATTGACATCTTCTTCTTCCAAGTCATGAAGTTTGCGCCATCAAAGAATGGTGGTCGGTTGAGAGCAAGGCCTTCGACCGAGCCATTTGAAACGCCATTTTTGATCTTTTTCTCCTCGGATGTTAAGCCGCGTAAAGGAGTACCGCTCTGATACCAATTGTTGGGTACCAAATCGGATATTTGCGCCGTTTTATGCGGAAGCGAAAATAAATTGCGGAAAAATAAATAACACAAGGATTTATAGTGGTTCGGCTATTAACGAAGCCTACGTCCTCTCTCGATGTATCTTTTTCCTTAGGCTTAAGATCAAAACCTCTACGCCTCTCTTCTATCGGTCGAGGATTACGTTACAAGCTCGTCTTCTATCGGTCCGAGTAAAACCGTTTTTCCTTTTCTATTGGATGAGGAATCAACCACTCTAGCTTTCTATCGGTACTAGATAGACCTCACTAAGATAGCGATTGTGATTCTAACAATGCCGGATCCTTGATCCTAATAACACCGAATCAAATTGTATCTTTTCTTTTTCTCGCTCGTGTATGATCTTGTGTATAACACTCAATCACTCTTAATTAAGCTCAAGAACAACAACTATAATGTTTACAATGATATAACACGTATGTATGCTTTGCTCAATGTTGTTGTATGGAATAATACCAACTCCTTGGTATTTATAGCCTTCTTCCTCCTTACTAGCCGTTGCTGCCAGTTGACTAGCTAGCGTGCGCTAGCCTTCCTTCGTAGCGTGCGCTATCGCACATTTTCGCTCTAGCGTACGTAAAGGCTTGCATGTAGCGTGCGTTAATCACTTTATATTTCAGTCCAGTAGCTACTGCCCTTAACAGTTAGCGTGCGCTACCACATCCTTTGTAGCGTGCGCTAATCCAATATATCCATTGCATGGATTGTCAAAGTGACCGTTTGATATGCTGACTTTGACCTGCTTTTCCAAGGTTCGGATTGACTAGATTCAAACATCTTAGCGTGCGCAAATTATCGTTTGTAGCGTGCGCTAATAATAGAGGGTAGCGTGCGCTAATAATAGAGTGTAGCGTGCGCTATCCATCTGCTGACTTCACTGCAGCTTACTTCGATACTAGGCTGGAATGCAGCTGACTCCTCGTTAGCGTGCACTAACATATGTCCCTTAGCGTGCGCTAATGCAGTCCAGATTGCAATTTTTGCGTCTTAAATGCCTTCGCCGTTTTGCTTCGCCTCGATGTTGTTTTGTAGTTTAGCAACTTTAATCATCAAAACACAAATTAAATAATGTGTGGAATAAATATTCCAACAATCTCCCCCTTTTGATGATTACAAAACAACCCTTGAATTGAATAATCAGAAAAATAATATATGTATATTTCTACGAATCAAAGTTTTCGGCTTTGATCGCTTCGTTAGTTTCTCCAATTCTCTTTTCGACATCTCCTTTATTTTTCAACTCCTTCGTGTTTTTATTTTTCAATTTTTTCAACTCCCCTATTTGTATGCTTTTCTTTTCTTTTCGACTTCTTCGATTTTTCTCATTTTTATCTCCTCTTCATCTCCTTCTCATTTTTATCATTTTTATCTCAATTCATATCTTTCTCCCCCTTTTTGTTTTCATCAAAAGTAAAAAAATATAAAGGATACCAAATGAAATATAAATATGCATGATACCAATTTATGCATTAAAGAAGGGTATAAACTCCCCGAAAATATTATTTCCTTCCCCTTTGTAAAATATCATTTGTCAAAATTTATTTTTGGGGATCCAACCGATAGTTGGTTTTTCTTTTGAAACATAGACGATGTTTGAAACGTTTGTTTCTTTAGAACCCAAATCTTTTTAATTTTTATCGTCTGCTTTGGGCTTTTGCAATTTGAAATGTGATGCCCGATTTTTAAACACTTTTCGCAATGGGGTATATTGAAATTAACGGATTCTTTTTTCGAACGTGATTTGAATCCTAACCCCTCTTTATTTAGAGTATATTTTTGAACACCAAGCATTTGTTCAAATTTCTCGTTTCCGCACGAGAATTTCTTTGTCAAAGATTTAAGCTCGGTTTGGATTTTAGCGAGATCATTCTTCAAAATATTTTCATTTTCAAGGCATTTCGAATGATCAATTTCGACAAATTTCCCTTTTTCAAGTATTTTGGAATTTTCAATTTCCAAAGTTTTATATTTAGACTTGAGGGATTTAATTTCATTTAAAGCATTTTGATAGTCCGTATGTAGTAACTCGAATGCTTCAAAAAGTTCGTCGTAGGAATTACTTACTTGGCTTTCGACGCCGCTATCGCCGAATGAACTCCGGCCATGAGCGCGAGATTATTTTGTTCAAGAAAATCTTCATCGGGATCTTCGTCGCTCCATGTTGCGATTAGAACCTCCTTTTGCTTTACTCGACAGTTCTTAGCAAAGTGGCGTGGTTTACCACATAATCGGCAAGTGTTGTCGAATTTCTTAGGTTCGCCCGCTTGAATGTCCTTCTTTCTCCGGTTTAATAAGTGTTGGAACTTATTAATATTTTTGGCATAATATGCCATTTCTTCGTCGCTTTCGTCCACCGGGGTTTCTTCTTTCATTTTCGACATTTTAGCCTTGAAGGCTATCGACCTCTCCTTCGGTTTCGGTTTGGCATTCCGAGATTTTAGAACAATCTCGTAGTTGATAAGGGAACCAACGAGAGCACTAAAATCGAGAGTATTTAAATCTTTGGATTCCATTATTGCCGTAACCATACCGTCCCATTCTCGAGGTAGTGATCGGAGAATTTTCTTTACTTTCTCACTACTCGAAAGTGGTTTTCCAAAACATGCTAATCCATTAGTGATGACCGAAAATCGGTCGAGCATAATCGAGATGGATTCGTCGTCCTTCATTTGAAATAATTCATAATCGTGAAGGAGCATGTTTATCTTCGTCTCCTTGACTTGAGACGTACCTTCGTGTGTTACCTCAAGCATTTTCCAGATTTCTTTGGCACTATCACACGATGATATCCGGTTGTGTTCTTCCGGATTTAAGGCACAATAAAGAAGTTGAGTTGCCTTACAATTATAGTGGTCGTTTTTCCAATCGGAATCGTCATATTCTTCGAAGGTTTTCAGCGTACCGTTGGAATTTATTGGGATTTTTGGACCAAGACAAATCACTTTCCAAAGTTCGATGTCGTAAGCTCGAATGAATATTGACATCTTCTTCTTCCAAGTCATGAAGTTTGCGCCATCAAAGAATGGTGGTCGGTTGAGAGCAAGGCCTTCGACTGGAGCCATTTGAAACGCCATTTTTGATCTTTTTCTCCTCGGATGTTAAGCCGCGTAAAGGAGTACCGCTCTGATACCAATTGTTGGGTACCAAATCGGATATTTGCGCCGTTTTATGCGGAAGCGAAAATAAATTGCGGAAAAATAAATAACACAAGGATTTATAAAGGTTCGGCTATTAATGAAGCCTACGTCCTCTCTCGATGTATATTTTTCCTTAGGCTTAAGATCAAAACCTCTACGCCTCTCTTCTATCGGTCGAGGGATTACCGTTACAAGCTCGTCTTCTATCGGTCCGAGTAAAACCGTTTTTCCTTTTCTATTGGATGAGGAATCAACCACTCTAGCTTTCTATCGGTACTAGATAGACCTCACTAAGATAGCGATTGTGATTCTAACAATGCCGGATCCTTGATCCTAATAACACCGAATCAAATCTTATCTTTTCTTTTTCTCGCTCGTGTATGATCTTGTGTATAACACTCAATCACTCTTAATTAAGCTCAAGAACAACAACTATAATGTTTACAATGATATAACACGTATGTATGCTTTGCTCAATGTTGTTGTATGGAATAATACCAACTCCTTGGTATTTATAGCCTTCTTCCTCCTTACTAGCCGTTGTTTGCCGTTGACTAGCTAGCGTGCGCTAGCCTTCCTTAAAGCGTGCGCTATCGCACATTTTTGCTCTAGCGTCGTAAAGGCTTGCATGTAGCGTGCGTTAATCACTTTATATTTCACCAAAGAGCTCGCTTTAACGATTAGCGTGCGCCACCACATCCTTTGTAGCGTGCGCTAATCCAATATATCCGTTGCATGGATTGTCAAAGTGACCGTTTGATATGCTGACTTTGACCTGCTTTTCCAACGTTCGGATTGACTAGATTCAAACATCTTAGCGTGCGCAAATTATCCTTTGTAGCGTGCGCTAATAATAGAGGGTAGCGTGCGCTAATAATAGAGTGTAGCGTGCGCTATCCATCTGCTGACTTCACTGCAGCTTACTTCGATACTAGGCTGGAATGCAGCTGACTCCTCGTTAGCGTGCGCTAACATATGTCCCTTAGCGTGCGCTAATGCAGTCCAGATTGCAATTTTTGCGTCTTCGTCTGCTTCGCCGTTTTGCTTCGCCTCGATGTTGTTTTGTAGTTTAGCAACTTTAATCATCAAAACACAAATTAAATAATGTGTGGAATAAATATTCCAACATTTGATTCGTCATCGACTCTCCGAGAGTGAATACCGGGTGACTGAATCGAGTATGAGTCGTGTTTGAGTATACTGGTCCCACCAATATACTTTATAACTATGCTATCAAGACGTGCACACGTCCTAGCATCAGTTATACAAGTCTTATTAAAACTTAATGCCCATTTAAGTTTATTGACTTGCAAACGATTTACGTAAATAAACTTTAAACACTTCCAGTACATTTTGTAACACCCCGAGATATTCAGAGTATATTACAGCGTCGTGGATCCCTACATGGGACCCACCAGGCTACAATATCGAACACCCCTCGACTAACCATCTCGGTTAGCGAGGAAACGCAATCAAATAGATCATCACGTGAAAATACACCCGGAATAACCGACCGAATGAGTAACAATCGATAGTATAACAATTTAAAATAATACAACACGGAGTTTGAATTTGAAAAGCCTAAGTACTCGCGAGTACAGTCTATCAGTTTATAAATATAGGAAACAACCATATCGAATTAGACAAAGGAAATAAGACGACCCAAATGTACATGTCAACGACCCTGGCCGACATCCTCGTACTGTCCCGGTGCTCGCTCGTCCGGATAATCATAACTTGAAATCCATAACAAGAATTTCCCCAAAACGGGTCCCCAAAAGGGGTTAGCAATTACGCTAGTACAAGTAATCAAGGCAAACCAATCGCTTACACATTTCATAGTACATGCACCAATATCAATTTCAAAAACCAAAACTAGACATGTCTTTTCCGGAAACGAACAGTCAAACAATTTGCCTTGGGATCAGAGTCATATCATAGATTCCCGCACGAGGCCTCTAAGGACCCTCCCGCGCTGGCTATATTATAAAACAAAACACGCACATGCATCGCCTTGGGAACAGAGTCATATCATAGATTCCCGCACGAGGCCTCTAAGGACCCTCCCGCGCTGGCTAGCTAAACAAACTCATGAATCCGGGACGAAAACCTTTGGATTCCCTCCTTGATCCCGTCGGACCAACACGAGGTGAGCAAATCACACACAAAATACATTACCATTCCACGTTAAGCATAAAGGTTTACAAAAATACTTGCCTTGAATATATGATGACGCAACGAACGGAAAGGATAATCACCGACGAACACTAGGAATCAACGGAACCGAACCTAACGATTCGAAGAACATAATTACAACCAACTCTAGCCTAATACGGAAACGGAATACACCCAAAAACCCGCCTACGATTCATGTATATTCGCACAAAAATAACAACGAGCGCGGACCACAACCAAACCCTCTCGATTCCGCAAAACTATGAAAATATACCATGAACCCGTAGGAAAACTAATGATATCAACAAGATTAATCATATTCATAAAGAATCCATCAACAAAACAGAAAGAATCGGACAAAACCCCCAAAATCCCCAATTATCCAAAAGCTAGGGTTTCAAGAGATATTACCTTGAGGATTCAAGTATTTAGATTCGTAGAACATGCGTTGGATTGATTGTCCGGGCTTCACAACCTAAGAAGAATGATGAAAATCAACCCCCAATTGATGAATGATGACAAGCTCTCCTCCTCTCTCACTCTCTCTCGCGTAAATGGAAGAAGAAGAAGGGAAATGAGTTGCTCACGCTCAAAACAACACAATTATAGAGGGTTGACCGCATTGTGTGCCGCGGCTCAGCTGAGGTGTGCCGCGACACAGGCCAAAAATTACTCCCAGGGTTCGGCAGTGTGCCGCGGCTCAGTTGACATGTGCCGCGGCACCCGGTATAGTCGGGTTTTTGGCCGAAAATGCCACACGACTGTGCCGCGGCACCGGACGGGTGTGCCGCGTGTTAGGCGTATTTTTATACGCTTATTTATCATTATTTTGTAGTATTTTGGAGTGTGAAATCATCTAAATGAGCTTTTAATGCCTTAATTTTGTATGATTGACAGGAAATTGAAGTCCGGAAGCTTAAACGATGCAAAACGGGCGAAAACGGCAAAACTGGACTATGAGCCGCGGCACAAGGAAGCTGAGCCGCGGCAAAGGAAGACGCCAGCCGATAGGCAGAGTAGGCTGTACTCTGTGCCGCGGCACAGCCCATGTGAGCCGCGGCACAGGAGGAATTAATTACGCCCAGGTATTCAGATTTTGGTGATGTGCCGCGGCACAGGTTCATGAGCCGCGGCACACTTAGCGGGTTTGGTTCGTCTGCATGATTTTGGGCCGTTTCAAGCCGGGCTTCAACCAACTAATACGGACGCGATTTATGGAGATGCTGAGCTATAAATAGGGCTTAAGACCCTAATTTAATCATCTTGGAATCATTGGGGCTAAACCTAGGAGCTTAAGCTTGGAGACAGAGAAGAGGAGGAAAGCAGAGGAATTCAAGGCAGAAGGCGGAAGCTGAAGAACGGAGGAATCCGAGCTTCATCTGCGTTTGAATTTTATGCTTTCGTTTATTTATTTTGTATTGTCAGTTTTTAGTATGTCAGGCTAAAGCCCTAATCTAGGGTTTTGATGAAACCTTTATTTTGACGAATTGATTGAGATTATCCAATTTATTACCTTTTTATTGAGTTTTCCCAATTATGTTTAATGCTTGCAATTATCTGGCCAATAGTTGTATTGATTTAATCATTCACTCCGAATCGGGAGAGGAGATTTGGTGAGGAACTATTGGTGAGGACCGTTTTATTCTGTGAGATAGGAATATACTCATAGGAACTACGTGGCCCTTAGGAGATTTCATGCTTTTTGCCTAGCGACGAGATAATTCACCTAGGGATAGAGTGCGTTAGTCGCCGTTAGATAAATCTATTGACCTCGGGAGAGGCGGTAGAATATAATAGCAATCTCCGCCTTCAATAAATTGGGAAAATTATTTATTACGGATAATCAAGATTAAATTCGGATAAATTAAGGTGGATTCAGAACTCTAGACTTATTTATAATTTGATTCCTCTTATTCAAGCTATCGTTTTACTTAGTCTTTTATTAATTCTTTTAGTTATTACTCCAACAACTGACTTCGATTGTTCAAATAAAATTGGAATACGAAAACGTCGGTAGTGAGAGATTCAATCCTCGTGGGAACGATACTCTACTTATCACTTTATTACTTGTAAACGATGACGTGCACTTGCGTGTAGGAAATATCGCAACAAGTTTTTGGCGCCGTTGTCGGGATTGAAATTTTCTAATATCGACTTAAGTATTTCCATCTTAATTTGAACGCTTTATTTTTATTTTTTTGTGTATTTAATTTTGTTTATTCGTTTTCCTTTCGTGACCTTTCGTAGTGCATGAGAAGACTCGTAACGAAGGCCTACTACCTTTGGACACCGAGCTCGAGCGCACTCTAAGAAGGAATAAAAAGGAGAAAAGAGAGTTGCAGCATTTACTGGCGGTCAAGATGGCCGAGAATGTTGAAATCCAAGGAGGAGACAACCAAGTGCGGCAAGTTCAACCGAACTCGCTCTTCGTGATTATGCCATGCCGCAAGTCAACGCAAATTTTTCGAATTCGGCGTCCCACCATCCAAGCTAATAATTTTGAAATCAAGCCCGCCATTATTCGGATGGTACAGAGAGCCCGTTCGTGGATTGCCAAGGACGACCCGAATGCCCACATTGCTTCGTTCCTTGAGATATGCGACACATTTAAAACAAATGGTGTCACCGACGATGCCATCCGATTGAGGCTTTTCCCTTTTTCTTTGAAGGATAAAGCAAAATTTCCGTTGAATTCCTTCACGGGTCGATTACAACTTGGGAGAGGTTGGTGCAAGCCTTCCTTGCAAAATTTTTCCCACCGGCTAAGACGGCGCGGTTGAGAAACGAGATAACTACTTTTGCCCAGCTTGATATGGAATCGCTCCACGAGGCGTGGGAGCGATATAAAGAATTACTTCAAGATGCCCTCATCACGGCATTCCCGATTGGCTTCACCGCATACGTTTTATGGTGGTTTGAGTGCTTCTACACGCACTCTTGTCGATGCGGCATCCGGTGGGACATTCATGGGAAAATCTATGGCCGAGGCTCACGTGCTTTTGGAGGATATGGCCGAAAACGCTTACCAATGGCCAGTGAAGATTGGCACCGAAGAGGGTAATGGAAGTTTCGAGCAATGATCCGATCTCCACCTTGTCACCAAGTCGCCGCTTTGACACAACAGCTCGAACTTTTCGCATGCACCAGCCCCGTTACCATTGAGACGCGTGTAATTGGTGTAACGGATCACACCCGAAAGTGCGGAATGTCAATTTGGAAATCCGTTCGAGCAAAATCATATGGAGCAGCTCAATTCGTAGGAAATGGGAATCGATCAATAACCCGTACTCAATACTTACAATCCGGTGGCGCAATCACCCCAACTTTTCATGGAGAAACGGACGAACGCACACCAGCCCCTTTCACTCGTAATCAACAGCAGCCCACTTCCGCTCCTAAAGTGTCTCTCGAGGAAGCACTTGCAAAATTGGCGGCAAATACGAGTCAATTTATGACTCGGACAAGCTACACTACAAAATCATTCTGCTTCCATTCGAATTTGGAGGTTCACCGGGCCAAATCGCTAATGTATTGACACTCGTCGGAGGGAGCATTGCCGAGTACAATGAAACTAACCCTAGAGAGAGTCTAAACGCAGTTAGCTTGAGAAGCGGGAGAAAGTTCTTGGATCAGCCCGAGCAGGTAAAGAGGAGAAGGTGATTGAGGAGTCGAAGGAATTTAAGCGGAGGAGTCGAAGAACTTGAAGGCGGAGATCTCGAAGACATGTGTCCCCCTGTTCCGCTTCCGCAGACTACAGCAAAGGAGGCGGACAAACAATTTTCTAAGTTCCTTGAGGTGTTCAAAAGCTTCACATAAATATTCCGTTGCCAAGCATTGGAGCAGATGCCGAGTTATGTCAAGTTCATGAAAGAGATATTATCTAAGAAGAGAAAACTTGAAGAGTTTGAAACGGTTGCCTTGACAGAGGAGTGCAAAGGTAATTCTTCAAAAGAAGCTTCCACCTAAATTGAAAGATCCTGAAGCTTCAACATACCATGCACCATGGGGAATCTTTCGTTTGATAAGGCATTATGCGATCTTGGTGCAAGTATCAACCTCATGCCTCTATCGATTTTCCAAAAGCTGAATATTGGGGAAGCCAAGCCAACCACAGCCTCCTTACAATTGCGATCGATCGATAAAGTATCCGAGGGGAGTGATCGAGGATGTTTTAGTTAAAGTCGATAAGTTCATCTTTCCTACTGATTTCATCGTACTAGACATGGAGGAAGATGAAAATATTCCGATCATCTTGGGACGACCATTTCTAGCTACGGGCCGCACCCTTATAGACGTGGAAAAGGGGGAGTTAACTCTGAGGGTCCAAGACGAGCAAGTCACTTTTCAAGTGTTCAAATCGCTCCCATGTCCCGGAAGTGCTGGAAAAGAGTCTCAAATTGAAAGCATGGAAGTTGTTGAAAGAGGAAAGCACCGAAAACATCGTCGGTGGAAAAATTCAGATTTTGTGTTGAATGGCCCAAGTTTTAAGAAGGATGTTGAACGAGTGGCATTCCTCGAGCATGAGGAAAAATCTGCTGCAGTCGTGAGTTCGTTGGCGAAGGAGGAGAGTGAGCCGAAAGCCAAGAGAAAAATTAGTCATGGAGAAACCGGGTGTTTCCTAAGTTTTTCAAGTCGAAACCTCTTCGCAAACAACATTTGATTACCGAACCGAGAATCGAACCCGATGACCAATGGTCATAATTTTAACCAAAATATAAACAAAGGCGATAAACGGGCGGAAGCCAAATGGAGTTTGCGAAAAGCAAACTAACGTTGTTCAATAGGTCCTATCAAGACTATAAACTTAGCGCTTCTCGAGGCAACCCGAGCTCGTAGTTGTAGAATCTTGCATTTCTTTATTTTTCTTGTTGTTCGTGATTCTTAGTTTTCATCATTTTTGTGCTTCTATCTACTTCGTCCTCTCGTTTTTAACGTCTTCTTTTCAAAATTCTCAGGCAGGAAAGTCCTGTGAGAAATCGAGTATGAGCCGCGTACGCTTATTGTGAGCCGCGGCACACATCATTCGCCAGGAAGGCAAAACCAATCAGATTTGTGCCGCGGCACGGCATAAATGAGCCGCGGCACACTTGAGCAATGAGCCGGCACACGGAATTTAAGCCGCGCACACGACAAAACGAGACACGAGTAAAAGGGATCGTACCTTGTGCCGCGGCACATAGATTGTGAGCCGCGGCACACTATGCGGAATTTGAAAGGCCAGTAGCCTATAACATGCATTCGGCCGGCATTTATCAGGTACGATTTTCCTTCTCCTTGCCTTCCCTCCCCAGTGCGACCGGCCGAAGCAATTCCTTCATATTTTCCCTGCGATTCTTCTTGAAATCTCGAAGAGGTATGTTTCAATCTTGTGATTTTACTTGCTTATGGTTTATATTTGGAAGTGGGGTATGTGTTTGATGATTGGAACATGTTTATTGCTCCTTCAAATAGCTTTGTGATTGTAGAGAATAACAGGGTGGTTTTATCGAATTTTCTTGATTAAATTGGAATATCAATGAGTTGATTGTGTTAAGTTGTTGCTAATTGAATTGCATTTATGTTCTTGGGGCTGAATCGAGCTAGAACTATGTTTATTCTTCAAGTAAACATGCGCCCTCAAGGTGTCCGACAAATTGCCCAAATGAATAGTTTTCTTTGAAAAAGCAAGTGTTTTGAAGTTTTGTGCAAAAGTATACGTTTTCAATCTACAGCAAGCCCAGCCTTTACATCCAGTGTCAATGTTTAAGTCCCAAATTCATCTTTCTCTCTCGTATGCGCTAGTGTCTTAATTTCGGAATTCCTGGTTTGATGTCTTTAGCCACGCATATATCATCGTTATTATTGTTGCGTAAATAAACCCTCGTGTGTACTTCTCAGGACTGATTATGGCGCGCACGAAGAAGTTGACCAAGCGTGCTAGGACCGAGTCATCCCCTACGCGAGGGGAGACCTCTCGGGGTCGGGCCGAGGCGGAAGGGCACCAATTTTCGGACCCCGAGATCCACAAGATTTTCAACGAAAAGATCCGTCCGCGTCCACTTATTCCCGAGAGAGGTTTTACTCCAGCTCCTCAGGACGGGGAGTTGCTCATGATGATTGACGAGATGGGATGGGCTAGATTTACCGCACCTCCTGAGCTGCCAGTCATTTCGATCGTCCAGAGTTTTATGCCGCGCTCTGAAGCACATCCGGCAGGCATACGTTGCCATCTCTAGAGTCGCGGACTCAGTCGACGTCCGAGGGGTCACAGCTGATTTCTCCCCACCGCTATTCGGAGGCTTTTTGGGTTTCCGGCGGTGGGACGAGACGGCTATGACCGCGTGATGACCGGCCTCACTAAGGAGGCCCCGCTTGAGACGATTGCAACCCGGCCACCGATCGGGAGCAGCGAGCACAGAGCTCATCTACTTTTCACTTTAGGAGCTCGCGCCTCACCGGCTCAAGCGAGCCTGGCTTTACTTTATTTGTGCCCGCATTGATCCCACCTCCCGCATCCGTACAGCTTTTCTCTCCCGCGCCCGGATACTTTTGCTATCACCTCCGGGTTGCGTTTTGATGTGGCCCCCATTCGGTTCGATCTATCTTCCGCAGTATCCGAGGGGCCAAGACGGGGTTGAAGCACCCTCCTCATCTGTGCTTTATGCCGTGATGGCCGACATGGTCAGTCGACGAGCCGATGCTTGCCCCACAGGCCCCGATCGACCACCGCATCATATCGCACTTTGAGCAGTGGGGCGGAGCGCCGGCACACGCTCGGGGGCGAGGATTTTTGCTCGAGGAGGCTCATGAGGGATCCCCCGAGCCGCTTTTGTTGACGCACGGAGAGGCCGGCCCGCAGCCTGACAGAGCGAGGTTGGAGGAGCTGTTTGATGGGCTGCGGGAGGATTTGAGGAGACAGAGAGAAGAGCATAGGGAGGAGCTGAGGAGAGAGAGAGACGAGATGAGGAGTGAGAGAGAGAGCTGGATGGCTGCCTTGCGAGAGGAGCAGCGGGCGGCGCGGGAGAGTGTTGTTGCTGCCGCCAGAGCAGAGATGAGAGAGCAGGCCCGCCGGGCCAGCCGACGAGCGGAGAGGCGTCTTGCTGCGAGGGAGGCTTATCATCAGGAGCACCTCGCTGCATGGACGGCCCACATCATGCATCCCGACGGGCCTTTTACTGCGCCCGCCCGGCCACACCACCTTCCTCACCGGACGATGCCGGCACTACTCCTGAGCAGATCGAGGGAGTACTTGACCTTTTTACTTTTATCGCATTTCATCTTTTGTCCATTGAGGTCAATGTACGTCCTAAGTTTGGGGAGGGATTTACATTCTACATTCATTCTTTCGTACTCTATTTTGTTGCACTTTCCTTTTCTTTGCGAAAATTTTTTTTTAGATAGCCTTGCTTGCCGTAGTTTTTTTCTTTGTTCGTGAATTTTCGGGCTTCTATTATGTGTGATACTGATGTTACGACACTGTCTTTCTCTTTGAAGAAGCGGGCGAGTTTTAGTCGAGTTGTAGTCGATTATTTCGCTCCGCTTAGTATTCAATTAGGTCCGAAATTTTTGCGATTGTAGAGGACTTGGTAGATAAGAGACGATACATTCTTGTTTTTAAATCCCCATCAATGCATTTGGCTACATTTTCCTGATAGTGAGTCGTCTGTTTCTTTAGTCGTGTTGGCACTTAAATTGAGTTTAGAGTCGGCCGCTTTTTTCCCTAAAAGTCGAGATAATGTGTTCTATGAAGGGAAGTCTAGTAACCGGGTATTCGCGTGACCCGTTGTTTACTCTCGCGTAAAACGACGACCCCGATTAGACTAGTGATTTAGTGATTTCACATGTGCCAATGATAGGAAGCCTAGTAACCGGGGCATTCGCGTGACTACCTGCTTACTCGCGTCAAACGGCAACCTTGATTCGGACATGTGGAAATTATGTATTCGAGTTGTTTCTCCGTAGACGGAACTTAGTAACTAGAAGCATCCATGTACCCCATGAGTGTCTTTTACGTCAAACGGTTTCCGAATACATGAGAATGGAAGTTCCACCCTAGGATTATCCCGATGAAACATCCCGAGATCCTAACCTAGTGGTCGACTCGAATCAGATTCTTGAGCATATTTATATAAGGGGATACTGTCCGAGGTTTATTTGTTATGAGACTCGTGAAAAAAATTGTGTCGTTAGACTGTGGAACGCGACGAACTAGCTTGTTTATGTTAGCCTTTCATATTGACGGTTGATTTGACTCATGTTTTTGTTGATCTTTGAGCTGAGTTTTCTTCATGAACAAATGATTAGGACTGAACTTGATTACTTTGCGGTATCACGATTCGAAAGTGCAACTCGCTTTTATGACACTCGTATTTTTAGAGAGCATGGAAGGATAGTATTGAATAGGTTGAACACAATGAGTTGCACGATGATTCACGACATTCTTTTATTGACTTTAATTCTTTTTGCTTGAGGACAAGCAAAGGCTTAAGTTTGGGGGTATTTGTTAGGCGTATTTTTATACGCTTATTTATCATTATTTTGTAGTATTTTGGAGTGTGAAATCATCTAAATGAGCTTTTAATGCCTTAATTTTGTATGATTGACAGAAATTGAAGTCCTAAGCTTAAACGATGCAAAACGGCGAAAACGGCAAAATCGACTATGAGCCGCGGCACAAGGAAGCCGAGCGCGGCAAAGGAAGACGCCACCAAGGGCGTAGAGTCAGTACTGTGCCGCGGCACAGACCATGTGAGCCTCGGAACAGCATGATTTAATTACGCCTGTATTCAGATTTTGGTGATGTGCCGCGGCACAGTTCATGAGCCGCGGCACACTTAGCGGGTTTGGTTCGTCACGCGGATTTTGGGCCGTTTTGCCGCTTTCAACCAACTAATACGGACGCGATTTATGGAGATGCTGAGCTATAAATAGGGCTTAAGACCCTAATTTAATCATCTTGGAATCATTGGGGCTAAACCTAGGAGCTTAAGCTTGGAGACAGAGAAGAGGAGGAAAGCAGAGGAATTCAAGGCGAGGCGGAAGTCAAGAACGGAGGAATCCGAGCTTCATCTGCGTTTGAATTTTATGCTTTCGCTTATTTATTTTGTATTGTCGCTTTTAGTATGTCGCTAAAGCCCTAATCTAGGGTTTTGATGAAACCTTTATTTTGACGAATTGATTGAGATTATCCAATTTATTACCTTTTTATTGAGTTTTCCCAATTATGTTTAATGCTTGCAATTATCTCGCCAATAGTTGTATTGATTTAATCATTCACTTGAATCGGGAGAGGAGATTTGGTGAGGAACTATTGGTGAGGACCGCTTTATTCTGTGAGATAGGAATATACTCATAGGAACTACGTGGCCCTTAGGAGATTTCATGCTTTTTGCCTAGCGACGAGATAATTCACCTAGGGATAGAGTGCGTTAGTCGCCGTTAGATAAATCTATTGACCTCGGGAGAGGCGGTAGAATATAATAGCAATCTCCGCCTTCAATAAATTGGGAAAATTATTTATTACGGATAATCAAGATTAAATTCGGATAAATTAAGGTGGATTCAGAACTCTAGACTTATTTATAATTTGATTCCTCTTATTCAAGCTATCGTTTTCTGTTTAGTCTTTTATTAATTCTTTTAGTTATTACTCCAACAACCCAACTTCGATTGTTCAAATAAAATTGGAATACGAAAACGTCGGTAGTTAGAGATTCAATCCTCGTGGGAACGATACTCTACTTATCACTTTATTACTTGTAAACGATGACGTGCACTTGCGTGTAGGAAATATCGCAACACCGCGGCACTGACTCGGCAGTGTGCCACGGCACCGGACGGGTGTGCCGCGGCACACAGTACAGTCCGCTCGGCCAACTACTGGAGAAATGTGTGTGCCGCGGCGCACATACCTTGTGCCGCGGCTCACACCCCCTTGTGGGTCCTAAATGATGAAAAATGATTCGGGAAGAGAATAAAAGCAATAAGAATCAATATTTGGGAACCAATAACACGAAATGGATCCACGGCAACCCCGAGATGGCGGTTCCGCACAACAATAACGAGAATACAGTTCAGCAGATGATAGGAAGGATACACTGAAAGATACACGAGGGTCACTACGACCGAGAAATACACCGAAAAATGAAGATATAAGGGAAAGAAAAATGCGGATATTACATTCTACCCCTCTAAAAATAAGTTTCGTCCCGAAACTTAAGAAACAAACAACTCAGGGTAGCTAGCACGCATGCTATCCTCGGTCTCCCAAGTTGCCTCCTCGACACCGTGTCTCGACCACTGCACTTTGACCAAAGGGATGGTCTTATGCCTCAGTCGTTTCTCACGATGCTCCAAAATCTTCAAAGGACGCTCCTCAAAAGTAATATCCTCGGCAACGTCAATCTCCCCATAGTCGATGATGTGACTAGGATCCGGACATATTTCTCACTGGGAAACATGAAAAACGCTATGAACATGACTCAGGGCCGGGGGTAACGCCAAACGGTATGCTAACCCACCGACTCGCTCGAGAATCTCGAAGGGTCCAATAAATCTCGGACTCAACTTCCCCTTCTTCCCGAAACGGAAAACTCCTCTCGTCGGCGACACCTTCAGCAAAACGTGGTCTCCCACCTCGAATTCTAAAGGTCGACGACGGACATCGGCATATGACTTCTGTCGACTTTGGGCCGTTAATATCCGTTCCCGAATTAATTCTATCTTCCGCCTCGTCTCTAAAACGACATCCGGCTCGGTCCCGACCAAATCGGACGCCTCATTCCAACAAATCGGTGATCGACATCGCCGCCCATAAAGTGCCTCGTACGATGCCATCCGAATCGACGCGTGCCAACTATTGTTGTACGTGAATTCGATCAATGGCAAATGCTCCTCCCAGTCGTTGCTCCAATCGAGAGCGCACGCACGCAACATATCCTCGAACGTCTGGATAGTGCGTTCCGACTGTCCATCTGACTGGGGATGAAAAGAGGTACTCAAATGCAAACGGGTACCCAACGCCTTATGCACCACCTGCCAAAAGTGCGATACGAAACGGCCATCACGATCCGAAACAATAGATTTCGGAGTACTGTGAAGCCTCACAATCTGCGCGATAAACACATGAGCTATCTTCTCCGGGCCCCAAGTGTCCTTGATGCCCAGAAAATGTGCCGACTTGGTCAGACAATCAACAATCACCCATACCATATTCATGCCCGACCTCGATCTCGGCAAGCTCGTAATAAAATCCATCGATATATCTTCCCATTTCCATTCTGGAACGGGAAGTGACTGGAATAACCTAGCCGGTCGCTGATGTTCGATTTTGACCTGCTGACAAGTCAAACATCTCGCTACAAACTGTGCGACCTCCTCCTTCATATCATTCCACGAGAAATTCCTCCTCAGGTCCTTGTACATCTTACTCGAACCAGGATGAATGGAATAAGGTGTAGCATGGGCCTCGCGTAGAATACTCTGTCTCAAATCTAAGTCGTTCGGTACACAAAGCCGACTCTGGAATCTCAAAACACCATCCTCATGAATTACAAAGCCAGGAGACTTTCCCTTAAGAATGTTCTCTCGGATTTGAGTAATCATCGGATCCTCCAACTGCTTCAGCTTAATTTCATCGATCAAAGACGACGAAATCTCTAAAGCACAAAGTTGCCCGACAGTCCCAGGCAACAAAACCTCAATATCTAACTCGATCAAAGTCCGCCGAAGCTCAGACTGAGACGTAAGGACCTCAAGCGTTCGCAACGCAATCGGTTTCCGGCTCAAGGCGTCGGCCACGACGTTCGCCTTGCCCAGATGATAAAGGATTTCGAGGTCATAATCCTTAATTAGCTCTAACCACCTCCTCTGCCTCATATTCAACTCCCGCTGGGTAAATATGTATTTCAGACTTTTATGATCGGTAAAAATCTGACATGCAGAGCCGAAAAGATAGTGACGCCAAATCTTGAGCGCAAAAACGACTGCCGCTAACTCCAAATCATGAGTAGGGTAGTTTAGCTCATACGGCCCCAACTGTCTCGACGCAATGGCAATGGTCTTGCCGTGCTGCATCAAAACGCACCCAAGACCCTGACCCGAAGCATCGCTATAAACGGCGAATCCCTCGTTGCCACATGGCAACGCCAAAACCAGGGCTGAAGTCAAACGCTTCTTCAGTTCCTCAAAACTCGACTGTCTCTCGTCATTCCAGACGAACTTCTCGGATTTCTGGAGCAACTGTGTAAGTGGCCGAGCTAGTTTTGAGAAACCCTCGACGAACCTACGATAGTAGCCAGCCAATCCCAAGAAACTGCGGATCTCTTTCACAGATGTGGGCGGTGCCCAATCCAACACTGCCTCAATTTTCTGTGGATCCACACGGACTCCTACTGAAATCACGTGACCCAAAACATCACTTCCTTCAGCCAGAACTCACATTTCGAGAACTTCGCATAGAGTTGCTCGGTCCTCAAAATGTCTAACACTATCCGCAGATGATGGGCATGCTCTTCCTCATTCCTCGAATAGATAAGAATATCGTCAATGAAGACGACGACACACTTATCCAAATACTCGATAAAGACTTTGTTCATCAATTGCATGAACACCGCCGGCGCATTAGTTAGCCCGAAAGGCATAAATACAAACTTGTAATGTCCGTATCTCGTCCAAAAAGCGATTTTCGGCACGTCGGACTCTCTCACCCGAAGCTGATAGTACCCCGATTTCAAATCAATCTTCGAGAACACCGCAGCTCCCTGCAACTGGTCAAACAAGTCATCAATTCTCGGCAAAGGATACTTGTTCTTGATGGTCACCTTGTTTAGTTCGCGATAGTCGATACACAAACGTAGTGAACCATCCTTCTTCTGCACAAACAGGACCGGTGCGCCCCAAGGCGAGGCGCTCGGTCGAACATACCCCATCTCAAGAAGCTCACTCAACTGCTTCTTCAGCTCGGCCATCTCTGAAGGTGCCATGCGATACGGCGCCTTCGAAATTGGAGCCGCACTCGACTCTAACTCTATAGCAAACTCAACCTCACGATCCGGCGGCAATCCCGGTAACTCGTCAGGAAATACATCAGGAAACTCACTAACGACTGGAATCGACGAAAGCTCGATTCCACCATCCTCCGCCTTCAAGGCGTAGCACCAATAACCGGTACACCCCTTTCACAGGAGACTTATTGCCTTCAAGGCATTAATAACGAACTTCTGGTCTCCCCTCTTTCGCCCTGCGAAAGAGTGTTCGGTGCCGTCCTCAGCTAACATAGTGATGATTCTTGTGCGGTAGTTCATGATTGCGCCATGCCGCCCGAGCCAATCATCCCCGAGAATCAAATCCTCACCCACAATATTAACGACAATAAGATTAGATAGCCAAGCTCTCTCACAAATAAACACAGAGCAGTCTCAGACTTCTCGATCACCGACAATTCTATCACCGCTAGGGAGTTTAACAACGAAAGGCTCGCAAGGTGACAAGCAGTCGAGACTTAGGCGGCGTACACACTCTAGAGAAATGAATGAATGCATAGCACCCGAATCAAAAAGCACAACGACAGGATGAGAATGGATATGAACGGTACCTGTCGCCACAGTAGCTGCTGGGTCATCGGCCCTCCTCATCTCGTATATACGCGGCTGGGCGGAGCCGACACTAGAAGCTCCTCCTCTAGCGGGTTGACCCCGACCCCTACCGCGGCCGGCACTCGGTGGAGGCGGCGGAGCAAATGAGCCTTGGTTCACACTCTGCTCCAAAGGTACTGGTTGAGAAGGACGGGCGTCGCGAAGCTGTCTGATCTGTTCACAAAAGGGGGCCTTGTGGCCCAACTGTCCACAAGTATGACAAGTAAACTTCGGACGAGAACACTGCCGGCTCTTATGGCCCTGCACACCACAGTTAAAGCATGTGGGTTCACGAGCGGAAGTTCCGGAGGCACCCCGAAAGCTCCCAGAGAAACGAGCCGAACCGCCCGTAGAAATATTTGCAGCTTGAGATTTCTGCTGGCCTCCACTCTTGGGACCAGAAAAATTTCTGACCGACTTCTGTTTCTTGCTTTCATGAGCCAAATCACTAGCCGTCACTGACATATCATAAGCAAGGGCCCTACTCTGATAATCCTTCAAGGTAGTGCATTTAGTCCGTACATGTAGTCCCGAATGGGCTTTCATCCTCCTGGAAAAATGGAAAATTTTGTCGCTCTCAGCGACAACTTGGGTCTTCACATAACCCAACTCCTTGTTAAAATCGGCAATAGCTTGGGACACGGGAATATCCCGTGGTTGAGCATCATAGAAAGCATGCACTCGAGCCTGTCTGACCGGCCACGGACAATATTCGGTCTCCATCAATTCTTGAAATTCGGCCCACGAAGCAACATGATCTTTGGGACCAACGGCCTCCCACCAATCCGTAGCATCTCCCGTGAGAAAGTATTGAGCAATAGGGACCTTACGGTCCTCGGGGCAGTTGGTAGCAATGAAGACTTTGGATATCTCCTTGATCCACCCTTCCCAGCCGATCGGGTCCGAAGCTCCCGAAAACTGAGGAGGATGCATCTTGATGACATCCTGAAGCCAGCGATCTACTCCGCCCCGATTAGCATGGGCCTGATCGGGGTTCTGGACCACCTGAGCTATAGCCGCCATTTGGTTAACCATTTGCTGCATAACAGCCGCAATACCAAGATCGGCGCGCTCCTCAGAAGAAGCATGATTGTGACGGTCGCCGGTACTGCCGGCTCCTGAAGAGTGCGACGTGGCCGCCCACCGGCTGCCGCACGTCCTCGGCCGCGCCCACGGCCACGACCACGACCACGACCACGGTTTCCTCCGGCTTCCATACTGGTGTTAAGAGATAATAGGAGTATATCGAGGATGAGTAAGGAAGGAAAAAGCATCCACGATGATAAGCAAAGGAGGGAGAATAACCATAGTTCAGGAAACGGAATACAGTACGAAAAAAAAAATAAAGAATCGAGTAAGGGAACTTACGAACACTGGAAGTACTGAGATGCCGGCAGCGGTGTGACAATGTGCAAAACAAAACACGACTAGACCCAAATAACCGACAAGCCTAGGTATCCATAAACCTAGATCTCTGATACCATTTTCTGTAACACCCCGAGATATTCAGAGTATATTACAGCGCCGTGGATCCCTACATGGGACCCACCA